>CAXIVR010000005.1:69341245-70691245 GCA_964035755.1 Teleogryllus oceanicus | reverse complement strand
GTAAATTGAAGGGTTTGGGTAAAAAACAAGATGCCAACCTCTCGCAAGTCATAAATGTTTCTGTCTTGGTGAATGTGTGGCATATCTTAGTACATATTCTTCGTGGGTCAGTAACGAGATAAGACATACTTTGACCACAATCGAGATACTAACATTTTGAATAACGGGAGGCTTGCTGGGACTGGAGTGATTTATCTTGTTTCTGCCTTCAATTTTTGGAGACGCAGTAGCAGATCTCTAAAGAAACTCACATCTTATGGAATCATAGAATTATAACATAACCAACACCAAGGATTTTTAAGATTAAAGGATTTAAAAACTCTTTGAAGTTTGAATAAAAGATGAATCTTTTATTACTGAACCTGTAAACTTTGCCATTCCTCCTTCGATTCGTGGAATCGATGGATCATGAATATTGGTCATTTGGGGGATTTTCATTGCAGTGAAGCCGCCACCATTTCAAACATTGAAAAGTTGCTTGTAGTATGTGAATATAAATTATCGCCGTTTGCCGAAATTTTATAAAGAGTAAAAACATTACTTAGTTGAAAATATGCACATTTTAGCATTAATCTTGCGTTTAAAGAAGGGAATTTTCAAAGCTATTGAAACGGATGGTCAAGTATTGCTCTATCAAGATATTAGAGATAGATATATCTCTGAATATATATCAATATATTCAGAATAGTTATACAATGTTAGAAATGTCATCATCACTTGAAAACATTCAAAAGTTACAATGGCCTTTCGTAGTTGCATCATCTTGTACTCACTTTTCTTAGAAAATATTTAATTAAATAAAAAAGTTCTTAGTAAGTATAAAGTAGTATTTTTGGTGTTTAAATTCCGTGAGAATTCCAGACTTTAATTGTGAGAAGAACGTTACAATATCTTTTTTGATTGTAGCATCTAATTCTCCTTTTGAAATTCTTAGTGAGTTCGACAGCATTGAATATTTTGTCGAAGTGTTTGTTTTTTTCGAGAACATCCAGGGAACGAAATGCCCATCTTCTTGAGAGTCCAATCCAAACTCATCCTCATCGCGCCGGCAAGATCCGGGAGTAACTCTCATCCCCCACCCCCGCCCCACGCCATGAGCTGCGGACCCCGCCGCGCGCGTCGCTTCACGCCGCCTCTTCCCCGTTCTTTGTTCTCGACGCTTCGATCCGCGCTGTACCTCGCCGCCCTTTACCCTTCGCCGCCCCCACCCCCATCCCTTCCCTTCCCCTCCCTTCCCCTCCGCGCCCTACCGTGGTGAGCAAGCCGCTCGCGAGTCTACTGTGGCCGAAAATCCGCTCCGGAGGAGAGAAATGTACGAGGCTTCTCTAGTATCGGCTGAGAACTAGAAACCCTCCGTAGTCGTTCATGTGTTCTTTTTAATTTTTTTTCTTTATGTTTAGTCTTGTATATTGATCCTGGAAAGTACCAATGGGGACATTTCTGTAATTTATTGTTTCATTGATCATTTTATTTTGAATTATCATATTTACTTATTATTTCGAATTGAAATAGATTGTAAATTTTTATTGTGTTAATAAAAAAAATGTCTGCTGGAGGCAAAATATCGTTCGCGCTGTACCTGAGAGATGCAACTATGGTCCAGTCTCGCGAAGTTGAATTGAATTGAATTGAATTTGCCTTATTTTACGTGGCGAGACTCAGGCCATGAGGCCTGCTCTTCCGTCTGACCACGCAATTTCGTTACACTCCTTTCACCAGTCATGGGGAAAGAAGGTATTACTTGGCGACGAAACAGGCAATTTGAATTTAGCTCAGAGGCGTCATTTAGGCTTGAGGATCTTTTACATGCAGTAAATGTACTAACATGGGACAGCCGGCTTTACTTCAAAGAGGAAGTGAGATCGAAGTCGGTCAAGAGATGAGAAAATTCCATAGATTCTTGGCGGTTTTCATTTATCATTTTTATAGTTAAAGAGGAAGTGAGATTATGTGTGTGTCTACGGGGGAGGTCTGGCCGATTTCAGGTTTGTACGTCAGTTAAAGTGCTTGTTTTTTCCGCTGGGATGTTTCTGGGCTTATACAATTTGTGCTTATTTATGGATACGATTTATTTATTCTCAAAAACAGTTAAAATTGAATGTGAAATATGGTGAATAAGTATAATCTGCATTCGTTTTCTGGGACTTTAGTATCTCCATCGCACTCTTATAAATAGAAGTATCAACACGTGTGATTAGCAACATTTGAAAACTATAATATTTGGCTCCAGAATAATAGAGAACATACTTTGGCAAACGAACACACGATTTGTTTGTGTAATATTTTGTAGTATAATAATAATTACTGAATAAGTTTTCCGTTGCCCTCCTGAAGCTGGAAATGTAAGTACTATTCCGTTTCTCGCCACATGAGAAATACAATTCGCACCCCCTACGTTATTTGTTTTCATTCATCCTATATTCAGGTAGCCTCTAAGCTCTAGGCTGAGTTCTGGGTCAATACTTGTATCGAGTAATTGTATCAGTAATCAAAACAAATTAATCAGATCGAAGGTACATCTTGGGGACTCTTCGGGGTTGAAACGATAGCTTCTGTAGAAGGTTCGCGTATTCGTTCATGAACGGAAGCAGGGTTAGTGCCGTTAAATAACTGGGTCAGTGGATGTGGAGACACATGGCGTGACATAAGTTTTTAATGACAGACACTTCAACGCTAGCGCTATTGCTGTAGTGGGATCTAATACATGTTCAAACTTCTGACATTTTGCATTAGATGATCTCACTCCTAGCTTACTGTGTGAATTCACCCAATAAGTCCAACATTTATATAAATGCAATTAGAATACAATTATTCTGAATATACAAACTTGATAGCAAATGAACTTGAGACCCTCAGATAGAAAAAGTTCAAGGTAGAGTATAATGCAAAGATTCTGATTGAAAGCCATTTCAAATGAAAGAAGGTTACAGAATTCGTCTCGAGTTAGAATCCAAATATAACGTTCGCGACTGCAGTTCGCTAAATGCATATGGATAAGTGGAGTGCTGTTGCTTTGACGGGTAAGTTCTATGCATATTTCTTCATTTTGCGGAGAATCAAAATGTAAATTTAAAACCTTGTTTGCACTGAATACTAATGACCAGTACGTAGTTGCTTTCTGGAACAACATTCGTAAATCTCCCAGACGTTCTTCTCGACGACTTACTGGTCACACAACAATTCATAAACAATTTAATAACCTTTATATAGAATGTCTCAAAATAAGTAGTTAAAATTTTCAGGACTTGTAGAGGGTATAAAAAATGATCACATTATGCCAATGAACAAAGCAATAGAAAATTGCAGAAAACTAATTGATATGTATTCATTCATAAGACTATGACACTGTTTTGGGGAATACCGTATGTACAGATGTTTGGCAGGGACATAATATGTAATAGCGCGTAAACTATAACGCATAAACTCCGTTACATGCAATCTCACACTATATTCATTGTGAAAATAGTTATAATTTTCGATGTCTCTATCTCATAGAAGTTTCTAACATTTATTCTGAGGTGCCGTGTATATTATGCTGATATGAGGCATACATTTGAGAATAAAATGAATGCCCTTTTTAATGACAATCTTTGTTTGAAAATGTGAATATTTTCAAGAAAAATATGAGATAATGAATAATTCATTGACACAGTCATTTTCAAAGTTTGATAGTTTTTGATTTTGTTATTAAAGTGTTATAAATATATAAACCATTCGCAATCAATTATTTTGTAATTCGTAATTGATATGGATTTAAATGTAAGTACACACAGCCTACAGAGAAAAGATTCCAAATATGAAAGTAAATCAAATAAGCCTTGTAAATTAAATTCTACGAAGAAAGTTTGAATCAATACAGAAGTTGTCTACAACAACTCAAATTTCGTTGAGTGTTTATAGACAGACTATATGCGTAAAATAAAAAGGCGCAATCAATGGTTTTTGCAATGGATTATTCTAAAAACTTTAATTGTGTAGATTAGTTGTAATTTTCTTAATTTCAAAACTGGACGCGATAAATACACTAAAATTTCATTTCAAACTTATATAATAATAAGCGAGAGCTGTTGTCATACGTGATCTTAGTATTAGAATTTTTGGATGAGTATTCAAATGGATTTTGTCGTAAACACTGAATTATATTTTCAATGTTAACTTTCGATCTGATTATCAGAATCCTATATCTCTCATTCCAAAAATCAGACTACTTTACTTTGTTACATTTGTTTAATATGTTACATCTTCATACTTCCTCCAATCTGTCTCGCACTTCGTTCCACTGTGCTCCGTTTCGCCTGCAGCCGACAGCATTCCGAACTTCCTCTCGCAGCGCAGATTACACCAAATCTCCTTCCTTCCCATTCAACATTACAAATAGTCCTTTGTACCGGCTGCGCAAAAATGAATATTCCATTTTTCTGAATCTCCAAGAGATTCTTCTGAAGCTGAAAGTACTTAAGTCTGCGCAGATCTCTTACTGCATTACGTTCGGGTTAAGGGAAAACTAATCGTTGGGTGAGGACACCACAAGAATGGAAAAATTTTGTCTCTTGTTGTGGTAGGCCATTTCGCTTGGAGGCATATGAAGGAGAACAAAAGGGTGTTTTATGCCTGAAATTAAAACGTCCGAAAGAGCGTATAATGGAGAGAGGCCCAAGAGAGAAAGTGGTTTCATGTAATAGTCGGGCGTCTCGAGTTCCGTCCTTTTGTACATTTGTCTTCTGTAACAAGCGGGAATTAAGTAATTATTTGTGTAAAACGGCCACTTTAAAATGCTACTTTTCTTCGTTTTGCGAAAAAGGAGTAATCAGTCACAATGCAATTCGTACAATTGCCCAAAGCTGGAAGATTTATTTGGCAGTCATTTAGCCCCGGACGTGAATTCTACGTAGAAAATCCGGCGTAGGAAAAATATCTCTTTCTTGATAGATCTCAGAGATATTCGCCATACCCCAAGAACATACCTCACCACACACCAAGTATTCATCAAGTACTCATTAAACACTAAGTACATATCAAGACACTCATCCAAGAACATTATTGGCGTTCCTTCAAAATAGGACACGCGTACTTGCAACATTAGCAAGAGATCCATGGAGGTCGCGCCGAGTAAGTAGCAACGGCGAGGACGCAGTTGCATGACGGCCGTCGATGCTAAGTTACTGATGAGGGAAAATTTAAAAAAACGCGTCGGGTCTAAGTGTTTCTTCAGTTCAGTGTCAGAGTATAAAAGTAAAGTCGACATTTCAGCTAAGTGCGTAATGGTAGAGTGAATCAGACGACAGAAAAGAGACGCCAAGATGATTTCAACAGATCGGTATTAGAAGTAGAGAGTTGAAACAAGAGCAAACAAATATAAAATTGACTGGCTGCATTGATTGTTGCTTTTACGTAGCTATCAGTCACTGTGGTTCGCATTCAGGGTCAACATTTTAAAGGTGAATCTTTAGGCTGTACTTTTGTATGATTATTTGCATGAATCGAAGTGCGGTGCAGTATTATCGTCTGCGGAGACTGAGGTTCAGAACCCGTAGCGCGCTTTTCCACTCACGTAAATGACTTCTTGACTGCAGCAGCAATCCATCCTCAGAAATACGCATCTTAAGATTACAGAGGCTGCACCGAAAATGAAAAACTATAAAAAAATACTTTCTTCTTGAATCTACACCACTGGAGGGAAAATGGTAAAGGAATGATTTTTTGCTTATGTTATGAGAAATCTGATGAGATATTTTTCACCTGAAGTGACCCATTATATATTTGAATAAATATTTAAACATGATACAAAAACTGAGTTTAATTTTATTTTTCTATTTTAATTCCCGACTAATACCTTCACCTCTACTGTGGGGCACATCGGCCTGTGTGCAATTGTACAAGGATAACTTTACCTTTTACATATTTGAATTCATTTGTACTTTATATTTAATTCAATTATTAAAGCTTGGAGTAAATGAGTCATATTAAACAAGAAGTACTACGGATATTGTATTATCCATATACCGTTAGTAGGAAAAATGAGCATACACCTAAGAAAATATTACGGAATGTGAACCGGGTGTTAGAGAAATATGTAGTTACCAGAAATTTCACTACAAAAATATACTTTTTATTTTCTCGAGTTACAAAAGCTCAAAATGTTATAAACTTAATGATATTTACATACAAAAGAGAGTAACTCATATTTGAAAGCACAAAAACGCAATGTAGACTTATGTTTAACAAAAATATTACTATATTATGTAGTAAACAATATTTCCATTAGATCTGGTTGTTATTTACAGTTTTCGCGGATGGATTTCTCTAACACTGCCGTAGTTGCGAGCTCAGTTAAACATTCTTATAGGTACTACATATGATCTGTATGGTTAATGTCAAAGAAATGAAGAAGAATATGAATCAGTTTTTTGATGTTGTAATGTACAATCGAGTATTGAAATGTGTATGTTTCTAGTCACTGTCATGTTGAAACACAAAGTTATTTCCAAGACATATTTCCAAAACATTAACGCGATTTTCCTTTAAAATGTGAATATATATCTTAAGATCCATGACACCATCGATTACATGGAGATTATCTACCCATGAAGAATTCATACTCCCGAAAATATAACGGAACCATCACTATATTTCTCTGTAGGTCCAAGCTATTGAAGGTCTAGATATGCAGAAGAGTTGTGTCATACTATGTAACTACCGAAGGAGTCAAAAATGTGAATTTTGTTTCTGTGCGAAAATATAAGTGAAATTCAAAAGTATAATCCTTTATTTCGGTTCTGTTTTTCAAAAATTGAACGCTGTATGCGATTCACTTTACTCGCCTAGATCATTTTCGGATAATTTTACCCTTTTCTCCCTCAAATATTGCGCACTGAACTAATTGATACTTCAGCTTCACGTTTTCCTCTTTGAATTTCACAGCACTAATTTTGGAGCCCTTCTTAATTTCTCAAATAATGAATCGTTTGTGTGATTCACAGAACACTTTTGGAATATCAATTACTGATTGCACTGTTGAACGATGTCTAATTACAAGATCAGATACCTTGTAAAGATTGGCACTTCTTGCGCAGATTTGTAATTACTTTTCTTGTAGCGTCAGACATTTGAGTGCACTTTTTATCCATGTTCATCTCCCAGTATGTGCTGGCAATTTGTTTTACTGAGGATTAATGATACTTTGTCACTTCTCGGTTCTACGCAGAGTTATGTAGGCAGAGCAGAATAGGAGGTTGATAAATCCATTATTAGCTACTTCATTTCTCTTCATTTCCTCGACTGTACGATACCTTTGTGTGCCGAGTTTGAATGCTATCTGTCGCTTTTTGTTTTACTTTCTGTTATTGCAATCGTTTGTATTTTTCTTTCATATGCTATGTTTGAAATTTAGAATTTTTACAACTAACACACTTATTACATCCCGTGTTTGGTACTAATAGAAATTTAGCTTCTAACGTAAGAGTAGGATCAGTTTTGCACCAACTCTACTTCAATCCTTGCTGACTCTTGCAAAGATGCTCCAAATGTTTGCAATCTAATATGAACTGAGAGCTCAAAAATTGTTTGTCCTAGTGCATTTTCCTTTCTCATGAACCAAAAATTACCTGCCCTCCCGTGACATTCAGCCAAAACGGAGACAGAGGACGTGCAGTTTGAAAGAAGCTGCGCTGGAAGTTAACGCAACATCACGAAGGCCCCGCGGCGTCGGAGGAGTACTTGATATTTGACGTGTAGTCTCATGCGATATTCACGCGGCCCTTTGTTCTTCATCCCTTTGTGGACGAGCCTCTCTTCGTCGCCAGCCGCGCCGCGCTCCTCTTTTGTTCATGGGCCCGCCCTTCGCGAGCGCTCCAGAAACTGTGCCACGCCGTGAAAGCTGCTGCCTGTTGTTTACAGACCCGGCGGCGGCGGCGCCGCTAGCCCGGGGCCAGTGGGAGAATCGAAGGCTTGCTCTCTAAAAATGTTGGAGTTGGCTGCGACAGTCTGGGAATGGAAATGGGAAGAGATGTTGATAAGTTAAAATGTTTCAGGGACGGGGTTGGCCTTGTTGATAGACAATTTGCTGGTTTGAAATTTCGTCTGTACTCACATTGCATTGAAAAAAATCTATACTAGTTTTAGCGGTTACTCTTTTCTCCTTTGCCTTTGTATCATATGAATTTCTGTACTGTGATATCTGATTATTGTCTGACGTCTGAAAACAAGGCTCATCTCCACGTTTTGGGAGTTTTGTAATCTAATGATTTTGAGTTGCTTGAGACAGTCGAGGAAGAACATTAGGGGGAATTGTTGATTTATACCTTCAAAATATTCAGGGACAGGGATTGGTCTTCGTAGATAGACAATTTAGTGGTCTGAAACGGAGTCCATGCACACTTTGCAGTCAGAAAAGAGATACAACAAAGTTTTAATTGCTAATTGGTTCTCCTTTGTCTTTAATTTATCTGTATAACTACTTAAGTGTGAAAATTAATTGTTGAGTGCAGATGTGGAAGCTCACCTTCGTTTAGTAGTATTGGAAGATTGCAATCTAAAAATGTATAGTTGGATGTGACACTTGAAGAATGGTTGGCGAATAAGAAATTCAAATGTTTCATTGAAAGTTAATTGTTGATGAAAGACCTTTTGACCTGGCTTAAAGTGCAAAGACGTAAGTGTTTGGGAAAAAATCTTCGACAGGCAGCTTCACCACCAAACTCACTACATACCTGCCCCAGAGTTCGGAGAATTCCTGTTAATTAGAGGTCTCAGAGTGAGATAAAACTAGATGAAAAAACGTGATAATACTAAAAATGAGTTTTTGGCAATACTAACGGTAATAAAGATGTCTCGCTTTGCTATTTAAAATTCACCACCACCCTTCTCAAAGACTTCATCTCGCCCAACTTCATTTACAAGATTCATTACTTAGAACTTTAAACTTTCTCTTCCGACCATGGAAACTATGATACTTATTGTAGATTTATTTATCCATTTATTAATTATTTTGACGGGATTAGTGTGACGGAATGTGATGTTTATTTATTCGGCAAAATTTACCATTGGATTTAACTTTGTCAGGTCTCTACTCAGGATTATTTTAGATACGCAACACGTCATCGGGATTTTTTCCTTAAAAAATATGAAGACCTTGATCAGAATTGAATGAAATTTTGGAAGTTTAAAAAGTTGCTAAAACTAAAAAGGACACTGCAATCCGCGATTACGTACAAAAATACTGTAATGTCCTTCTTACATAATTTAATAATTCTATCATTCGATATTTTGTGTTGAATTAGCAATTTCGACTTCGAGCGTAGCGCAGGTACTTGGTGCATTACATTTTGCTTGCGTTGCAATTTCTCGGAACTGTCTAACGTAATGCACTCTGAGCTTCCGGAAGCATTCCAGATTGGTAGATGTGTTACGTAATCAAGTTTCAAGAACCGTAGGCGAACGAGCTTTGAGGAACTCGCTACTTGGGCGTGGGCCAAAGGGCCAGGACCCTCGTTGGGATGCTGGGCCAGCCCTTTACCGGCGCTGGCGGAGCCGTGACGAGGTGCGCTCCGCGAGCCAACCACTATTGGGTTACCAGGTAATCGGATTGGACGCCGCGGCCGGGTCGCGGGTTGAGGTGATGGCGGGTGAAGACTGAAGGGCAAATATGCCAGGAAGGGGGGTGGATTGTCAGTCTGCGTTAAGAATGTTCTGAAAGTTGGGTGAATGGAATGGATTGATGTAGTTGTTGGTGTAGCATGAGTGTGGTGCCTGTGTGTTTTGTGTTCAGAAACATGTTTGGTTATCGTTGCCCAATCGGGACGCATTGACCGGAGGTTGTTGACCGAGTTCCGAAAATATTCTGAGCAACTACGGACTAGTAGAAGATGATGTTTATGAGAATGAAATACATGCCAATATTTCATTGTTTTGTTTTTTCCGTGCATTATTAATATCACCAAAGTTCTCAAAGAGTTTAAAACTGAATGGATTGGCGGTGGTTGACTGGCATGATTCAAGGGTTAATACTACATTCGTAATTTAAAGTATGTCTTATTGTAAACATACATTAATAATACTACGTAAAGGTTAATCTAAAGGGTACAATTAAGGTGCTGCCTTTGTTTGGACGTTCTGGTATTAAATAGATGCATGACGGGGGTTGAATATCACTGTGATTGGATTGAAAAACTCCTCCTTTCACTATCTGCATTTTTCTTACCACTTACTGTGTTTTCACCTCCTATTTTCAATGGGGCATTTCTTTATGGTTTTATTTGACTCAAATAATCTGAGTAATTCGGATTGTTCAAAACATTAGCCTCGTCGACCGAGAATTGAAACCGGGTCTCCTCGTTTATGCCTGGTTCCCCTAGTTACTAACCCTCTGAAACGGCCAATATTTTGGTTTCACAGGCTACTTGGAGTTTCTAGTTATTTATTTATGGCGCGATGGTGTAGCGGTTAGCGTATCGGACTGCAATACCCAAGTTTGCGGGTTCAAACCCGATCGAAGCCGTGGATTTTAAGGGCGAAAAATCCTTCGTACGCCTTCCTTCGGAGGGGAAGTAAAGCCGGCTGTCCCATGTTAGTACATTTACTGCTTGTAAAAGATCCTCAAGCCTAAAGGAAGCCTCTGAGCTAAATTCAAATCGCCTGTTTCGTCGCCCAAGTAAATACCTTCTTTCTCCCATGATTGGTGCAAGGAGTGTAACGAAATTTGCGTTGTCAGACGGATGAGCAGGCCTCATGGCCTGAGTCTCGCCGCTTAAAATAAGACCAATTCAATTCAATTACAAATATTACCACCGAGAAGTGGACTATATTTACTGCGTTGAACATATTTTCAACGTATTTGTTTATAGAGTGAAGAAAATTGAGTTTCTGATAAAAGTATATTCATTACTTAGTGTTATAGAGAATGCCCTGTCGAGTTTGTCAAAGCTTGGAGAAATAATCGATGGGTTTCTTACAAGACTCAGAAACGTTCACCAAACAAGTTCTAAACTTTTGTTGAGATATTCGTATTTAACCATGTTCTTCCCTGAAACTGATGCTCTCTGATGGAACATTTCCCTTCGGCAAGTGCCAAAAACATTGAAAGATAAAAGGCGAGGAAAATAGGCGTTTCTCCAAGAATCAAATCCCAAGTCAATAAAATTTCTTGCAAGAACAAAATAACTACTGGACTTACATGCAATCGTAGGGTTTCTCCTTGAGAGTAGTCTCCCTGCCAAACGGGAAGTATTTAAGGACACCTTTTCTGCCAATAGCCACAAAAAGACAACGGAAAATAGCATCCTAAAACTCACATTCAACTTGGCAACTACAAGGAACTTCCCAACACCGATACCGAGTTCAAGAAAACAGTATCCGTACCATACATCAAGGGTGTAACTGTCAGGATTGGCAAACACATAAGACATTTCCGGGTAAGAACACCTGAAGCTAGCACAAATTTTCGTTCGGGTGAAGGACCAAGTTCCACCTTTCCTAACGCTGGGAGTTTATTCCCCTCATGAGGCTGCGTTCGTAATTATCAGGCCTATTCCAAAACTAAGGTAAGTTTGGTCTTACAAAACAAAGCCACGAAAAAACGTTTTTATTGACAGCAACATTTTACCACAACTATTTTTCTTTTACTCATAATCGCCGTTCATGTTTATACACTTTTTGTTTCGCTGCACCAGGTTTTTAACCTCTCTGCACAGATGATCTGCCGTCCGGGAATTGAACCAGTTGGCAACGCCAGATTCGGTTCATCGTCGTTTCGGAATAGTTGTTCATCCAACTACTGTTTCAAATGCAAGTAGAGGAAATAGTCACCTGGAGCGAGGTCCGAACTATACGGAGGGTAACCAAAATGTTCATAAGGAAAATCTTGAAACGTCTCCTTGGTTTTGACTGAGATGTGAGGGCGTGCGATGTCGTGAATGAGGATTGTGCCAGGAGACAGTTTCCTGCAGCGTCTCTTCTGGATCGCACGTCTCAGATTGGTTAGCGTTTCACAGTACACTTCAGCTGTAACCCACAGTACGGGCCACGGACCGCGCGCGATCTGTCCTTCCTCTTCCTTGTCCAATCCTCTCCCCTTACACACACACACACACACACACACACCTAACATGCACTACACTACCACATATTCCGGGAGGCCGGTCGGTGCTTAGAGCTTGTCCCGGCTGGGCGTTCCCCGTTGGTGGAGAGTCCTGGTTAGAAACCCCACTAGCCGACGGTAGGTCGGCCGAATCCGCCATCCAGCGGGAAGATCACCGCCATTTCCAAGATCACCGCCATTTCCCAAGGAAACATGCACTCACTAACGGTACTAATGACCAAAGCAGTTGACGCGCCCGGAAACACAGAAAAATCAATCAATCAATCAATCAATGTAACTCACGGTCAATGCAATCAATGAAAAGGATGCCCTTTTCGTCACAAAAAACAGTAGTCATCATTTTTCGATTCGATTGATTAAACGTTTTTGATTTGGAACTTGAATGGCGCCACTGCATTGACTGTTTTTAATCTGTGTTGGGGTACGGTATCCCCCGTTCTGTCACCCGTACCAATGTGGAAAACAAATGATTTCCATCTCGCCTATAGCGATCCACAAACTGTCGTGCACTGCGCTATCTTTTTCTTTGTGCTGATAGTAGTACGTAGTGCGAGTATTTTACACCATTAGGCGTCTCTCGCGTTCCAGTTTCCATTTGAGTCTGTCACTGCAATCTTCTGCAGTTAATCCTCAGCTATCGCCTTCTCCACTTCTTCCTTCCATGTACTTCTGGGTTTTTCTTTTGTTAGATATTGGTTTCCAATTCCAGAGCTTCAGAGGCCCTCGTTCTTTACCCATTCTGTTTAAGTGACCATACCATTTGAGTCTTTTCATTTAAACGGTATCAATAATGTTAAACTCACGTCTGGTTTTATTCTCATTTCTTCATTTCTTACATTGTCCAGCAGTGTCAATCCACAGCTTCTTCACTTTTGTGCTGATCAGTGTGCATTTTCGGCACCCATCTCGCACAAAGTTTCCGATATCCAAGCTGTTCAGTGACAGTCGTATACATTGAGATCCAACAACATTTGGGAATTCATTAGTCTGAGCACTAATCGTCAATCACCGATCACTTCGAAGTTTTTGGTTCACTTGATCAACGATGTCGTCGGTCCAAATACTGGGCCTGCCACTCCAATGCTCATAATGCACATTTGTGCGGCCATTTCGAAAAGTTTGACAAAATTTTCGATGTGGTTAGTCCTTCATTATTTCAGGTCCGTACAATGGGTATAACTCACGATGGATTTCAGTAGCTGAAGATCCTTTCGTCAGCAAAAATAAAACCACACCGCGCTTTTCTCAACTGGGAGAATCTATAATTGTCTTGGCCATTGAGATCTGCTCTCACATATTGACAAACGACTACGGTAACAAAACAACACTGCAGCAGCTTCCTAAGGAGTTGGTAGACAGCGCTGCATGCATGAAACTTTATTCAGGCCTACCGACAGTTAAATATTAGACATCGGAACTTAGTTTTGGGCTTGTACCTCGTTTCGGCGAGACAGGCAGAAAAGTAGAAGAAAGAGTGCTGAAGTACATTCTTCTTCTTCTTTTTCTTGTCCACTTCACGGATTAGGGAAATTCCCTGTTCCGGCTTCATTACACCATCTCTGTCGTGGACGACCAATGTCCCTTCTTCCCCGTGGTCTGTACAGAAAGGCATGTCGGGGGATCCTTTCGTGAGATATTCTTCCTAAGTGCTGACCCAACCGGAACCGGAATCATTTACTTTTCATCGATAGAAAATATGTTAAGATCCTGTCTTATATCTGCGTTTTTTATTGTGTCCATTAGGATGCAGCGTTTTACGCGCCGGAGGAATTTCATTTCGAGGCTTGTATCTTAATTTTATCTTTTTTCCATGTCCATGATTCACCCGTAAAGCAGTTGTGGTACTGCCATGATTTATAAATTTTAAATGTCTTTTTCTAGTCTTATGGCGAAGATATTTGTTTATTGTTCCACACGTATGATGGAAACGTTGTAATTTTGTTTTCATATCATTACTGTAGTCGTATGTGATATCACAGCCCAAATAATTAAAATGTTTCACTTACTCAATTACTTTGTCTTCTATTATTATTTTAGTTCTGATAGGATACTTCCCTTTGAATGCCATCACTTTAGTTTGAGAGAGATATTGAGAGAAAATATGGTTTGCATATTCTATTTAGCTGGTACAAGGACTTTTGCAGACTTATTTCGTTCTCTTCTATAATTATATGATCACCAGCATATAGAAGTGATTGTAGAAGTGTATTCAGAATTTATACAAATACTTGGTTTATTTAAACTTTTCCATTCTCTTAGAATGTTGTCAATATAAATATTAAACAATGTGGGGGGACAAGCTACACCCTTGTCTTACACCTCTGTTTCCTTCTAACTCTTCTAACATTTTGTTCTCAACTTGTAAATTAATACTTGTTTTGTTATAGAGGGATTTAATAACTTCTATCAAATGGAAAGGATAGCCCCTTTTTTGAAGAATCTGCCAGATAAGTTCACGATTAACTCTATCAAACGCTTATTCATAATCTATAAAAGCTATGTGGTCTCTAAATTGAACTCTCGTATATTTTCTATTATTTGGTTTATGGTAAACACATTGCCTGTACACGATATTCCTTGCCTGAAACCACTTTGTTCTTCCAATAAGAGTGAATCTGAGATTGTTGTGAGCCGTATATTTATTATTTTCTGCAACAATTATTGAATAAAGGTTGATCAACAAGCTTATTCCTCTGTAATTCTGTGGCTGATTTCTATTTCCTTTTTTAAAAAGAGAGATGACTTTTGCTTTCTTCCATGCATCAGGTATTCGTCATTTTCTGCAACAATTATTGAATAGTTCAAGAAGTCTGTTCTTCAGTTCTTCACCTCCATATTTTAGGAGTTCTGCAGGACCAAAGAAGCCCACAGCAATAACGACGACGCAGGGTTGCGACTTAATGATGCTTGGAAATCATTGCGGAGACTAAGGATACCTCCTCTCAGAACTGCTCTTTTCCTATCAATCCCGTACCACCCCACGCCGTCCAACTCGCCCGATTGGACTGTTCCATGCCACCCGATCTCATATCCTCCCGACGACGACACCCGTTTTTGCCTGATTGTCCGGCTAACCAGCCAACCACATCCTGAGCTCGACACTCCAGCCCTGAAGAAGATCACGGTAATATGGAGACTCGGCGTCACCCGGGCAGCCGAGAGCCGTTATACTTGTAAGTTCTGGACTTGTTTCGTTCTTGGTGGAATCTTCGAGACTTTCAATCTCAAGATCGTGCATGCTATCGATTTTAAATATATGAATGGAGCTGGTAGATCTTTGGTTCTTCAGACACCAAAATCCCGACCTAATATGTAAAATGTGAGAGTCATTCAAATAGTTGAAAAAGAAATATTAGGTTGAGAAACTCTTACTGTGGGCCATGAAACAATCGTGTTATTAGAGGAAAAATAACATAAATATAATACTTTTCTCAATCTTGAACACCTCTATGTCAGCAATACCGGCTTGAGACCGGCTAAAACTAAAGACTATAATCTTGTTCAGAATCTTACGCAATCAGATCGTCGGTTTAATGAAGATATTGTTGAAGAGCATTACTCCGTCTCACGAAACTTTATTCTGACGATAAACAGAATATAGATGATGCAGAAGAGATAACAAGAGTGATGGATGTGATTAATACTTTTTTTCAATATTCCAACAAAAATAACAAATTCTTAACTGAATAATATTGTTTTTGGCATCTCTATATTTCTCTCAGAATGTCATAGTCCACTGGTAATTGTTTGTTATCCTTTTCTAAACAGAAACATTTTTTTCTAAAAATAAATTTCAAATATTAATTACAAATATTAATTTCAAATATTAATTAAATATAAAACCGAACAAGTCTGGAATAATTTTCTCATTTATGTGTAAATCGAAGACCAAATTATTATATATTACTCGTAAAACACTATCCCCAAACACATACAGCCCCTATAAAATATCATCATGTTATCACTACTCACGTCCATCGTAAGATGTTTTTTGTGCCTTCTGAAAAATTGCGAATTGGTCAGCAACATCTATTACTTGGAACCGACAGAGAATTAACCTATTTACTCAGATAATTATTGTGCTGGAAGTGATCGAACGCCATTTTTAGTGTTGGCTAGTGCAATGTAAGTTATCTTGAGGGACATATTGTTGCTTTTCACGAGAAGTGTAATTTACGAGGAATTTTATTGCTTTGTGATATCGTCTGAGAACGACCATAAAATGAGTCATTACGCGCAAATGCATGGGGAGTCGGAAAGGTCTCCTCTATTAGGTTCAAGGATACCAGAATAGCGAAGTCCATAAACCTTATTGAGTATAATAGACACTTAAGAAATGGATATTGATTCTGTGGAGTTGGCATTGTTTTCTATAGCTGTTTTAACTTACCAATCATCTTTATATACTTATTTTGGCCATTTACTCAGGTTTTACTAATTTAACAGACATAAATATGTTTTCTACATCCTTCAGTCCATATGTTGATTTCAAAGAAACACGGAATGATTTAGAAAGATTAATAAGCTGGAAACTTGAAAAAGATAAATAATCGCATTAGTCGTAGTTACAAGCAAAGCGAATCCTTCCAAACAACGAATTTATTTGTGCTTAACTTTCTTAAAGTTCTTATTTTATCAGAAAAATACATTGGTATAATCTCTATTACGGCAATGATACTAAGTAAATAGCATTAAAATTTAACTTACGCTTATATCGATATTATTTTGCAATATTAAATTCATAACTTAAGCACACACACATGACGATTTCTGTTGTCAATGTTCTTCAAACGTTCCTCAGATACCATTGCGCGTGTTTGGCTGTATTGGCCAAACGGAGCTGGAGAACAGAGCAAATATTGGACTCCGGGCGTGGGGGGCAGCGAAATCCAACGGTTACAACGTGGAATCAAGATGAAGCCAGAGGACGTGTCCAACAGCAATACACGTCCGAGAGAAGAGAATCTGCTAGAAGGGCAACGTCAGCTAAACGGAAGCGCTTCGGCGAACTGAGGGAAAAAAGGGGATTGAGGTAGAACGACTCAAGTTGTTGTTGTAGTACCTAAAGTAGTTAGAAACACAACATACACAAAATCACAAAATAAAAGTATGTGAGTTGCTCTGCCAGGGACCAATGATATACTCGTATGATTACGACGTTGATTGTATTAGAGCAATACAATCAACAACATTTTAAATAATTGAAGACTAGCGTACCCGTGCGAGAACTCTCGCATGTTAAACCCCATCATATTCCCTATTTTCCCATTTCAATATTAACCCTCAAATATATCTTTTTCTTCAAGACTTTATCCTCCGTCACTTGTTCTATGTCTCCTTGTACTAACTGATAACAATAAAATACACATTTTTCAATACAAACTATCCTTGTTTAATGTTATTATCGAGCAAAAATGAACACCAGTGTAATTCAGTCAGATAGATTAATTTCACAAAGAGTTACAGATTCTACAGGCTCTGAACAGGTGGGGTAGAATCGACAATCAAGTAATTGATTAATTTACAAAGAGTTACAGATTCTACAGGCTCTGAACAGGTGGGGTAGAATCGACAATCGTCGAACCAGAAAAAATGTAATAGAATGTTCAAGATCTCATCCTGGAGATTAAGATGTGAGGAACGTTTCTTTGTGGCCAATGGCCTCAAAATTTGAGTTTTTAAGGCTCTAATACGATTCGTTCAGGAATTATTAAACGATGTACATTAAAAATTGTGACCTGATACATTTAAAAATGCAGGTTGCATTTTACATGAATATTTAGATGCGTTTTTAAAAACAAATCCTTCATTTTTGAAGTCAAAGTGCAATTCATCACGTCTATATGAAATCCTCTTTATTTGGAGACCTCATTTGTAAAGTTTGGTTGCGTGTGAAAGCCACGAAATACTACTGAAATAATATAGGAGACTATAGTAAATAGTTTCACCGGATGTAATATGAATCTTTCATGGAAAAAATGTATAATAAGATCAGGAGAATTTCCAATTGACTCATGATAAAATTCATACTGTCAAACGTGGTTATTATCTTGTAATATGTACACGACTCTTTTGATATATGAATGGATGAATCATAGAACCGCCGGTAGGAAGTAGGAAGTCAAGCTTCCTAGATTCCTGAATCTTAAAGTATGAATTTACTATTTTAAGATATTTGATGAAGTTTATACTGGAGCGCTAGCACTAGTTTTGTAATAATATGAACACTGCATCAATACTAGTTAAACTCTCAGACAGTAAAGGAATGAAATCAAGAATCTTATAGTGTCTGAAATGAGAAATGTAGTGATTCTCATGTAGAATATGTCTCTAATACAAGTTTTTCTTTTCTATAGATCTTAACACTAGTAAATGGATTAAAAGCCAGTGGATATGGTTAAAAATTTTTTTTTAGTCTACATCAAATAATTATTTGTTAAATTTTCTAATTTTTGTGTTTGCGTATATTATTTGATAAATGCAAATCTAATGGTTAGCAGCAGAATTTTAAAGGAACTAAAATGCACGTTTTTATTGCGTAGTTACAATATAGAGTCCGAAAACAGATACAATTTCCCAAATACATAAATAAATAAACAAACAAACAAATGATCAGAAAAGAGCAATTTTGAGTTTAAAAGTAAATAAAGGGTAAAGAGTTATTTACAAAAAGCAGCTTCTCTTAAATATTGTTTCATGTTATTTTTTCGGTTATATTGTTTCACATTATTTGTAAATTTTCGTTATAATCCCTAAGTCTTGCCCAATAATTGATAGAGAAGGTGGCCCCTGACCCCTAGGATAACACTCATCACGTTGTTGCATGGCAGATTGCCTATATCGTTGGCGCCAGACCGCATGATCTCTCTCTCAAGCAGACAGGTTTTAAGACAAAAATGTCTATTGAGATTGTTCAAACTAAACTCAGATTAGGTACTTGGGTTTACGTTACTTAGGTATAAATGGTCACTATTCTCTCAGTCCGCTTTTCTGAGTGTCTGCAATTGGCTCAGACCCGGATTTAGACAAGTTGATACTACGAGTATTTAGCATATAGTCAGTCACATTAAGGCGTCCTAGAACCATGTATCCGAAAAATCCTTAATACATGAATATATGAATTCAATACATTTTAGTTTTCTGGCTTCGAGTACCATAACCGCATTTCAGGGTTTAACGGATTTGTAAGCTTAACTTTTTTGTTCTGAGAGGTGAATACATTTTTAAATAAAAAATATTATAAATAATTAACAACGTGAAAATCAAACAAAGGTCGAAAAGTTTTCCAAGATGGCATATACACGTCGGCAATTCAAAATATATAATGAAATATTGGCAAATTTATTTAATTTTTAAAAACATAAACAGGAAACTAAATTCTGCCGTATAATATTATTTTCTTCAACCCCAAGATGTTTGTACAGAGTGTGGAACTAAATCAAGAAAAAAGTTTTTTGCAATTACATATAGTTTCAAGTTATGCTGCTACGAAAAAACTATTCTTCGGATAAAACATGTTTATAAGCACAGGAAATTCAATAGAGTTGCTGTAAAATGTGCTATTAGCAGGACATTTGGCGGTAGATTTCGGTAGTTTAAGCGGCGCGCGATTCTGCTTTGAAGTTTGTGTGAGTGGGGTTACAAAAGACAGCAATCGCTCGTGCACAGTGGGCAGAAGGACGGCGCTGTGCGTATGCCCACAGCAATCGCACACATCGAAAGTCGAGATCGGTCACTGTAGAAGAAACTAAATGGAGAACTCTATTGATTATAAACAATTATTAATCCGGGAATTTGATTTCGACCTGTCACTTTGGATGGGTCATCCCTAGTAAGTAATGTTGTGACAAATGCAAGGTCAAAACGTCACAGAATTAGAAGATAAAACCAAAAAGGAAGTGTTAGATTTTGGTCATTTTGAGAGCAATGGATTCCTGCGTTATTTAATGTTTTAGAAATATTTTATAACAATTTGTGAAAACCTTCGTCTCCGTTCCGGTTATGAAACAACATAGGTTTGCTGTTAGCTCAGCCTGCACCTCAGACATTGTACGTCGCTTCGCTTGGAGTGGAGGTGGCGGTTTTGACAGCGCGGGCGGTGGGGATGTCACCACACACTCAGCGGTCGTCACGTGCGGCAGACAGCCTGGCGGAGGCCGTTCTGGTTTCCTCCGCTGCGCCACTTGTCGCCGAAACTGCTGCCATCACCGCTGCCACCGCCGCCACCGCCATTGCCGTCGCCGCCGTCACCGCCTCCTCCGCCATACAAAGTCAAGGGACAAACAGCCATGGCCAAGGCGGACTCGAACCCGCGACCCTACGGACCGAAGCGCTGAGTCGGTACTCGCTCTTAGCCACCTCGGCCATCCAGGTCGGAGAATAATAATAAAAGTAATAAATTCAATAACATTTTTAAATTGATTTTACATCAAGGATATTGCCAAATGTGAAAGAATTGAAGTTCGAGAATCAAAACATGAAAGAAGTTTAAAGCAAAGTTTTACCCAATTTCATCCCACATATTCACGTGTACCAAGGATTTATTGATTAGCACCAAAAGAACGTTCCAAAAATTTAAATATTTCCGATAAACTTTGGTATTTTCGGGAACGTTACGGGGTACGGTGACCTCATTTCCCTTCTGTCAAATTCTTTGCTTTTTAATGAACATCGGATAACACAGATCTGTTAAAAAATAAAACGTTTTGGAACAGTTATTAGCTTCATCGTCCTGGTGTCACAGAGGTAATTTCCTTCACATCTCACGGGAAGTGCTGTGATATATAATCCACTTTCAGCCTTAATAACACCTTCGCTAACATTTTAGCACATGTGCAACAAATGTTCATTTCAGCAGTTGTTCCTCTGTTCCCATGGTATTCCCGTGGGTCTATTATCATTATGAACAAGACGTTTAACGATAATAGTAGTAATAATAATAATAATAATAATAATAATAATAATAATAATAATAATAATAATAATAATAATAAAAGTTTGAACAGTATGTGAAATAATCTTTTGTTTTAGTAAGGTAATAGAAAACTACTATCATAATGTTTTGCAAATGTTTCAATCGTATTTAAGTTGTCGAAACAATAATAATCTTAGAAAGGGAATAAAAGCTGTCACTAGGGTCTCTCTGCTCTTTTGCAGTCAAACACATTCCAGGGCGATGGACAAGTGTAAACATATCCCAAGTATTCAAGGATGAGTTAAGATAGCAGGAAACATTGCTACTCAATGATTTTGTAACTGTTTCATAGCAGAATTAAGTGTCATTTTGTGAGGAAAGGCTAAATACTCGTCTGCAGACAACGCGGATGCAGTTTAAATGTTCAACCATCATTGTCAGCGTATTTACGACCTCATACTTTTTTTCCAAGTAGATATACGATTTGTGATGATTTATCACACGTTAAACAAATTTCGTATAAACCATAAGGATGAACTATAGCGCCATTGGAGGAAACATAATGGAATCAAATGGCGAGTGATAAATAATGAAAATATCAAGAAAGGCAGTGTAATTAGTAACGGAAAAATAGTATTGTGACATACCAATGTGGGGACATGTTTTATAACAGAATATTTGTCGTAAATGGGCGAAATGATTTGGGCAAATAATAGGCAATATGGCGCCTTAGTAACGACGTCGTGGTTGTTGTCAGGATAAACAAACATTCATCTGACCGTGGAGGTGACGGCGTGAGTAGGAGGAAATATAAGAGATTTGTGGATTGGTTGAAGAAGCATCGACTGATTATTAAAACGGAAGTTGGGCATTTTGTCGAAATAAAAGAAAGGCGAGGCATTGTGGGTTTTAAAAGGGAGGATAAAATTCATTCGGTCGCATGTCGTGACGGAGAGCAGTTCGCTCGCGAATAGATTAATTTGTGCATGTTAGGACTTATAAAAATTTCGGGGGTCTACAATACGTGTTGGGACTTTGAAATATTTTCGTGTGGTGAAGCAAGAATCGGACTTGAGGACATATTTGGCGCCCATGTTATTAGAAATTTGGAAACGGGTTACGACGAATCGCCCAATAATTGTAGCAGTTAGGGTATGTTTCAGTATAATTAGTGGCGAGTAGAATATCATATGCACACGTGAATAATTTCCGTGGGTATTTAGTTAATTTACGAAAAGTATCCAACTAAATAAAATCCTTGGGCAGTATTAGACAATTAGAAAGGAGAATGAGTGCGAGGAAGGGGTGAACCTGCGTAATAGAAGTAAAAAAAACGGAAGTAGATACTGTACTGCGCATCGTGTGTGACAGAAGAAAATCACGTGTTATAAACAGACGGAGATAATAGATCCTGACTCGGACACAATCGGACGGTGATGGAAGGTTCTCCAAGATAGGAATCGTGTAAAGTGTTGATAGTAGAAATGTTGTCAGTGTAAAAACGGACAAACCGGGTGTGGAAGAGAAGATGCTGCGATAGGATTGGACTAAGCTGGAAATGAAAATTTAGAATGAAAGCGAAAGTGATTCACACAAAGAAAAGAAAAACAACAACATCCATGACATTTTATATAACAATTCCCAAGAAGAATAACAATAATAACGCGGTCGTTATTTAATATTTCCTATTACTCCTCTCCTTGCTTGCATGGCCATTACCTATTATTATTTTAATCGAAATTTTATTTAGATCTATTCCAAAACTTGGTCTTCTGTCATTACTCAGATTTATATGCCCAATTTAATAACTTTCCTGTTCGTGGAGTCCGCAGCATACGTTGCTCTCGCGTCCATTCTAAATTTTCTTTTTCGGCTTAGTCCAATGTTATTGTAGCATCTTCTTTTCCATACCTGGTTTATCCTTTGACACAGTGACAACATTTCTACCATCAACAATTTACACTAACTCGGAGAACCTTCCATCATGATTTATAGACATGAAATAACACTATTTATCTCTACTCATTTTATAAAATACACTAATTGGAGAAACTCCTTAGCATCAATAATTTAATCCCTCTTTTTATGATCATTACTTCAAGCAACACCCAGAAATTTTAATTCCGAAAATGTGAGCAACCAGGTGTCCAACCAGCCAGTCAGACCAGATCATTTGCCCGCAACCATTCGTGAGTGTTCTATCTCTCATACGTTGGAACAGAATCCTGTTGGAAACCCATGTAGCAGAATTCATCGTTCCAACAGCATTATCCTGCAAAGCGTTAGGCTCCGATTTTCTCGCTTCCCCCAACAAGGTCGTCACTTTCACTGTCCCTGCCTCTGAGAACCCGATCACCGCGGCCGCCGCCGCCGCCGCCGCCGCCGCCTCCGCCGCCAGAGGTCGGCAACGCGCTGCGGGTTGCCTAGGCGACGTCGCCGTGACGTCAGGCGCATCCCAGGTGGTGCGGCTCGCAGTGGTCCGAAACGCGGCTAAACCCTCAAATTGAATGCATGCAAATTGTTAAAGTTTAAAAAAATGTTCGATACTGTACATTTAACATAATAGGTATTTACGAAAAAAGCATCGTATGAGAGTAGACAATTGAAGGTCTCAATGATGATAATCATAAGCCATACTCGTGTACTTGTGAGTGAGATACTGCTTGTTTAAGTTTGGTTGGAAATCAGTGGAGTGCCCAGACAATCAGTCAGGTAATATTACCATGTGGATAGAAAAAGGGAACTTATAGTACAAAATTAAAGTAGAATTGCTCAGTGACAGTCGTGGTAGGTCAACTTGAAACCCCGGGAGCGGAAGCTCAGTGCATCAACTGATGTCACTGCAGCGCCTCTGGCCGAGAAGTTCTAGGTTCGAGTCCTGACGGCGGCAGGATTTTCGACACTAGCTTTTCAGCTAGGTCGAATTCAGTCGCTGTCTGGAGGAGAATTCTAGCGGCCGGCTGCTCTGATCGGTAGTTTTCCGTGGTTTCTCCGATCAACACCAGGCGAATACCGGAGCAGTACTCTACAAAACGGGCCACGGAATGCGCACGATCTGTTCTTCCTCTTTTGTACTACCTCTCCTTACACACACTTACACTAAATGCGATACACTACCACATATTCCAGGAGACCGGTCGGGAGCTTAGAGCTTGTCCTGGTTAGGGGGAAAACCCACTAGCCGACGGTAGGACGGCGCCGGATCTCGCCATCCAGCGGGGGAAGATCACCGCCATCTCCCGAGAAAAAAATGCACTACACTCACGGGACTAATGACCAGAGCAGTTGACGCGCCTGGAAACATGAATAAATAAATAAATCAAACTTGAAACGGTAAAAATAATGGCTTATGAGTATCTCTTTGACCCGTGCAGTTATTAAAAAGAGCTCTTTACTTTAAATCTGAAAAACAAATAGAATGAATGTAATAAAATCTAATGGTTCGTGATCATACAATATTTTATGCATTAAGTAAAAATTAAAATGTACTAAAATTTGCGTTCAAATATGTGGCATTTGACTATCCACCTTGCTAATGGTGACAGGCTGATACTGAAAATAATAATAACAATAATAATTATAAAAATAATAACAATAATAATTATAAAAATATACACGTTTAAGCACATATTTTAATTCACTGTATTGTAATGTCAAACTTACGTAAGTGATAAATGGTGTCATTTCTTCCCTTCATGCAACGTTAAACAGTCACCATGTTCAAAGGTGCAGTTGGGGACAATTAATTTCAAGCAGAATATGTTAATTACTTTATAGTTTGTTAATTTACTGCAGGTCTTTTTCAGTGTTCTTGTTAAACCTGCCGAGTTTTATTACCGAAAATAAATTACACCTTTAGCTGACTATAATTACATATGGGATAATTAATTCAAGAAATATATAAATATTCCAACGAAAATTGAAATACATTTTGGAAGATCTTAATAAATTAAATTAATAAAAACAGAATATTCAATTAAGCATAAAACTATCTATAATCATATATTTTTTACTCTTTGTGTGAAAGACTTTTCGACAGAAACATTTTAATCTTTAAATCTCCTTTTCAGAGTAAGCATTTGTAAAAACATACTTTGTTTATAATTATTTGAAGTTACCAGAATTGAGATTTTATTAATAAATAGGTAATTGTTTTAGAAAACTTGTTTTGTACGCTCTCCTCCTAAAGCAGCCATTTATGAACATATATTGACAGTGAAGTCTAGACATCACGGAATAGGTCGGTAAACAGTTTTTACTGTGTTAGTTCGTTAAAAATGCTTTAATACTCGAAGACAACTAACGATCCCTGGTGACTCTAACTCTCATATGACAACGGTTATAGGACTACCAACAATTTACATTTATTTAATAACAATTAACAATTATACAAATTAAAATTCGAAATGACTATTGTAAAGATCTCACAACACATTTCAAAAACGAGGTCAAGAAAGTAGGAAAACAAATTCATCGTAAGAACGTCGACAGAGAGATTTTATAATTGCTTTATTACGGAACATAAATACTTACTTTAAGAACCAAGTATGCAAATCATTTAAACAAACGAATGAACAATAAAAAACATTCTGTGAACCCCTGTTGAAATATGGCTTTTAACTTGGTCATTTACCACCGTCGGCTCCGTTATGTACCCTCTCGGTTGGTAAAAATTTCGTCCAAAAATCTTCACGCGTCAGCCTTCTTACATAAGTATTACAGTTCTGGCAAAAATTAACCGATATTGAGAAAACCTATAATGAATTTATTTTAAGCATTTGTATGCTGAATCTGTTAAATATTTCCAATGGATAATTTCATAAATTCATTACAGAAAAGAATAATAGAAAATTCAGTAAGCATCTTCAGGGCAATTGAAGAAAAGACGAACGCCAATTTTTAATTTATCTCCATCTCGTCTCAGTTGTAGCTTATTAATAGACAAATGAAAACAAAACGTAATGAACTATGTTGCTTGAGGCAGTTGTTTACTAATTCAAGATTCATTTTGACATTAAAATATAGTCCAAAAGTTTGCGTTCCCTCAATTTAAAACGTAACCTTTAATTCATTCCGTACCGTTTATTTGATGAGCTTGTTTCTAAAAGGTACCAATTCAACTGAACAAAATTCACAGTAAACCTTACTGCAACTAAAATAGTTTTGTATTAAATCAATATTTTATTTTGAATATCTCTGGGAATCACTAAAGTATTTACTGTGATATAATTTTTTAATATTATTAATTGTTTACTTCTTCATTTAAACATGTTTAGATCATTACAAATTCAAAAATTGAAACAACACTATCCAGGAAGTATTTCCATTCATCATAATATTCATCATTGTTGTCACAATCTTCATCAGTACATAGTGAGGACTGAAATGTATAAATAGTGCAGGCGAAGACTTACCTCAAGTACATTTGAAGTATAAATTGCCTAAATATACCTTTGTAAGAGGGCCATAGGTCCTTATTTCTCTTTGCGAGCGTTTCGACCCAGTGCAGACCACTGTGCGCGGCGTCGCGGCGTGGAGAGCGCGTGCGGTCCCGGGCGCTCCCCGCCGCAGCTGCCGCCGCAACCACCCCTTCCATCAACACCACCACCACTACTATCGCCAACGCCGCCACCGCCACCACTACCACCATTACCACCACCATCGCCACTGCCGCCGCCGCCACCCCACCCTCCACTACCACCACTACCGCCACCACCACCTTCCATCAACACCACCACCACTATACCACCGCCGCATCCACCACCGCCCCGCCACATCACTGACACCACTACGCCGCCGCTACCATCACCACCACACTACCAACGCCGGCCACCCTCGCTACCAACACCATCACTACCACCACCACCAGTACCACTAGAACCACCAGCATCACTAGTACCACCACTACCACCACCACTACCACCACTACCACCACCACTACCACCACTACCACCACTACCACCACTACCACCACTACCACCACTACCACCACTACCACCACTACCACCACTACCACCACCACCACCACCGTCTCCGCCACGCCACCGCCACGCCACCGCCACGCCACCGCCACTGCCACCACTGCCGCCACCACTGCCGCCACCACGCCATCGCCGCCACCGCACTCGCCTCCCCGCCTCCGCCGCCCCGCCTCGCGGCCTCGCGGGTTCCGCTGCCGCGCGTGACGGCGCGCGCGGGCGCGGGGCGGGGCGGGAGCGCCGGCCACGCGAGCCACCGCGCAGCGCCTCCGATAGCGGATCCGGCGCCCTCGGAGGATTTACGGCCGCGGGCGCCCGCTGAGCGCTGCTTCTTTCAGGCGGCGGTAATCTTGTTGCCGGTGTTCCCCAACTTAAACTTTCTAAAAGCTCTTTTTTTTCAACTTGGTAGCTGTTGTCGCCCTCTGAGCGTCGTGTAGTCATGTCGCTCCTGTGTCGCGTCAGGCGCAATGTCACCTCACCCGCCTTGAGAACTCGTCCGATTTTCATTAAAACCTCTGAATTTTTGAGATTTGCAAATTTTAACTTCAGTTTTAAGACACCGGGAAGGTTGCCGACTACGCCGATCTCTGTAAGTATTTACGTAATTGTTTTCTAAACCTACGTATTTGAATTTTAAGCCTAGCGTGAGCGAGCAAACCCTAGATTACAAAGACGTCGTCTGTCACACAACGCACCTAGTGCCGAAAGCTACCCACACCCCTTCCCTTCACTTCCTGTTTCTAAAACTGTGTAGCTTCATTGCGTGAATAGCCAGAGTCTCATCATTGTGCGCGCGTCTATTTCCGGTATTCGCCGTTTTAACACGCATCGTTCAATAGACTACGGCTTTCTAGATACGTCAGTATTTTTTTCGTGATTTATTGGCTAAAATTATAAATAATTAATACAAAATCCTTGTCTTATATAATTTAAGTTTTGTTCTGATCATTTAGGAATCATAATGGGACGTTGCGGTCATAACAATGGTCGCATGACGAGGTGCTTATGCGGACGCTTCTCAAAATCCATATGTAGACAGCATCAAGCAAATGTTTGCTGTGAGATTCAAGTCGTTTAGCTGTGTCTATAAAACCCTTTAAAATTTATGTTGTAACTCCATATCATACATGTTCAATACATTAAATTTAGTGTTTCATTGTAAAAATGAGTTATTCTTGACTTTTACCGAAAGTAGTCTACCAGACTACGCCTTTGTAATAATGATTGGTACAGGGCGTCTTTCCTATGTAGGGTTAAGAAGTATTGTAATATTACATGCTCTACACTATCAAGCATGCCTGTAGACCAGTCGGGAGCTTAGGGCTTGTTCTGCTTTGGAGCGTGCCCCGTTAGGGGATACCTGGATTGGGAATCCCTCCCCCCCCAAAAAAAACGATGAGTAGGTCGACTTGAAGGCCGGATTTCATCATCCATCGGCGGGAGGAAAACAACTTCTTCCGGAATAAAACATTCACTATGCTAATGGGAAAGTACTGTAGTAGTCGACGTACCGGGAATCAATCAACCAATTATACTGCAAATATTCTCCCCTAACATGGGTTACAGTATCATATATTGTAAAGTTGTATTGTGACGTAATAGCGCTTGTATCATTGTCATTATCAGGTCATGGTGCATTATCTATTGTCATTAGTTTTGTTCCTCCATCTCAAGATATCGACGTATATTCTTTCTTTTGGAATCTGCAAATTTTCTTTGGTAAATGAGTTGTATTTGTTTCAGATAACAGTGAAAATAAGGCTAAGGTATTCATTGACGAGGTCATGAACTTGCATTACATTTTAATGATGCAATTCAAGAGGGCTGTTCATTTTCTTCTGCAATATTGCAAACACAAAGATTGCTGAATTACTTTGTAACATGTCTCGCCTATTTTCATCGTGGTAATATTGTGAAATAGACTTTTAAGCTACCAAATTAAATGAACATTAACATTTCATCTCATCATTAAATTATTTATTAAAGTAAAGCAACAAGCTAAAGAGAAAGTAAATGTTTTCTGCACATAGGAACAGCCCAGCTTTTGTAATGTGATATTTTGAGGAAAGAACCTTCCGAGAGTTCTTTGAAAAGGTTTGCGTAATATTTTACAATTTTTACTTGTTCATTAAAACTTAAGTTTGTTGCTCTAGTGTGCAATTTAATATTCCATAATACAGTTTGTAAAATAACTAAAAGTTATATAGAAGCTCTCAGTCTACAAACATGAGGTGGGTACATATTAATGGCGTAGCGTACAAATCATACAAATTGTACACATATTACATAATACGTATTATATCATATTAATTGTACGTTCCAGTCTTTATTAAAGTACGATTAGACATATATTTCTTTTAATGTAATCACCACTGTCTCTGTCATTCTCTGCTACTGGTGTGAAAGATATGGAAAGGCATTGGAAAAATGCGTCATTTCTGTGGATGCCCCGCGGGGACTACTCTACTATCCGAATGATACCTTCTCTTGTTTTGTAGAGCTGTACGCGAAGTGGTATTTAATTTTGGAGGAAAGGTAGTAATAGGTCTTATATCGGAAAATAGGATGGATGTTTTGCAATATATCCCAATTACAGTTTTGCAGGAGCTCCGTGACAGCATTGACCGTGAGACACTGTCCATTGTCATGAAGGATCATGCCAGCCCGTGGATTCGGTGGTATAACGGTTAGCGTACCGGGTACTATGTCCTGAGTGCGGCTGTTGTATGCAAGTTTGCTGGTTCAAACCCGATCGAAACCGTGGCTTTTTAAGGGCAAAATATCCTTCGTACGCCTTCCTTTGGAGGAAGTAAAACCGGCTGTCCCATGAAGTAGATTTACTGCATGTGAAAGAACCTCAAGCCTAAAAGAAGTCTGTGAGGAAAATTCAAATAGCCTGTTTCGTTTCCCAAGATAATACCTTCTTCCTCCGCTAGATGGTTAAAGGAGCGTAACGAAATTGGCGTGGTTAGACGGAAGAGCGGGCCTGATGGCCTGAGTCTCCCCACGTAAAATAAGGATTAACTAATTAACTAACTAAAACCTGCTGATGCAATCTTCTGAGTGCGGTAGATGGATGGTGTTGAAAGACATCGCAGTAGTAGGCTGCCTTTACCATTTGTATGTGAAGTTCAGGTTGATTAAAGATTATTAGCGCGATTAACTCACGCACAGCCCATTGCCAATCCACAAGCAACAGGGAGACAAGGAGCTAAATTGTGCTTTTGCCTGTAGTTGTCGTACCGAACGGGGCTTATCTTGGATGGAATTTCTACCTTACGAAAAGCTCAACTAACGCATCACCGGCACGATAACGCTGAAACACCACACGCTTTATTCAGAACCAGAAATCATTCGTGTACACCCTGACCCCATGTCACTTCAGTTTTAAACCATGAATGTTGGTAATCCCTCCTAAAGATATTGTTAGGGCACATATACTCTTCTTGTCTGCTACATGGTACACCTATACTTGACAGACTAACATAGATCTTATGACTAGACACAGTTCGTTTGACACAACGTTATCTGCTAGGAAACCCTAGAAGTACAACTCAACGAGCAGTACAACTCTTGACGAGATAACGATTATGACTTGTCATTTATAATTCTCATATACGAGTACAATGTGAGTCATTTCAGATGAAAATACACCGTCTTTTCATTTGCATGAAAAAGGTTTATGTCATTTTGCTGAGCAACTACAATATTGTATTCTGATACGTTGCGTAAGCGGGATTTATGATTTGCTCGTGTTCTTAGTTTTGCTATTGTTATATTTGTTTTACACCTTATTCATCGTCATTATTGTGGGAAAGAAACAGCAAAACATTTATGGTGAAGGAAGTGGAAAATAGTTTCCGAAAAATTACATACCACCCGCGAACAATGGCAAAAAGTTGTAGTGCTCATGCAGAATGTGAGAATGGAAGCATGAGAGAATGAATGTAGCATTGAAACTATTGTTTAAGAATTAATAATCGCGTTGGTGAATCAGACAGTGCTATGTTGCTAATTTTCAATGTGAGTATGAATCGAAATAAAACTATGCAGCAACTTCATGAGAAATGTCCACGGTTTTGTTACATACCAGGAACTTAAGAAAAATAAAAGTTCGATTTTAACTGAAAATGCAAATATTTCATTGTGTTATTCCAACTAATTTCATAATGCGTGCTGACACTAAATTCTCTTTCTCAATGTATTACAGTTTACGACACAGCTGTCGTCATGCGACATCATTGTCATAACGAAGAGGCTGCTCTCCATTAAATATTTGCCATTCACATGTTCCGTTTTGGAAGAGCAAATTTTTAATTTTAAAATTTACTGTGTATATAATACTACATTTTTGCTGTATTTGTGAATTTTCAATATTCATGAATTTCGTTTTTTTTGTCAAAATATTTAATTTAATGACTGTCTTTAATTTATTGTTTTTGAGTAGTAGACTTGTTACCTTTTGGGAAACCATTTTGTGAGTATTTTTCAGCAGCAATTTTTCTGCTGCCACTAGTACTTATTATATTTGTTTTTTACACGCGCCGTTCCCTCGGACTGAGTAATTCTTCTAGATACAACCATAGTGGTATATATCAAACTCCTCGTCCACCGCGTCGATATGACTCGTTTTCACATGTACGGTCATTGTACGTACATAGGACTAGCTCATGAGCTCGTTGCGGTTAATCCTGTATTAGAGAAAAGGAGCTTGGTGACACCTAGATGGCGCTGCCACTGTAGTTGGTGAACCTTTCCGTTGTCGCGCACCTTGTCTAATTCCGCTCCGAACAAATTATTGGGGAAGGGAATGAATCAATGACAGGATTTGAGGCTGGAGGGTGATGCATGGTGTGCAAGGAATGCACAAAACACCAAAACATTCAACATCCATGTCTTACGCAAGATTCGAACACAAGCTTCAAAGTACAGTGTTTTAGGGAGCAGATGTCCCGAGCCCGAACGCTATTCAGGCCGGTCACAAATAGAAGGGAAAAGATTGGAAGGATACACGATGGTTGTGAGAGCTCCATCATGCCACAAGACACAAGCAAATAACCATGACAAGGCGGGATTTGAACATCCGACCCATCGAACAGAGATAACTATACTGATTCAACCTTAGCGAGTTTAGATACGCACGTCGACTGTCCTGCAAGTGAATAAAAAGTAAGGAAATCTCAGAGTTTGTGAAGGTAACCGTAAATTCTCATTTCATTTTTTCTCTAGATACGGAAATATTCAAGGATTAACTGGTACGTTCATGTAGTAAAATACCTTTTGTGCGAAGTTCGTAGATCAAACCGGGTATGAACGTACGTCAACGAATAATGCGATCTGGGTTTATGACTTCGTCATTCATTTTCTGCTTTCTAAAATAAAATATCCGCTGATTCTCGTTGACTGATTGCTTTCTAACGAAGGATAGTGAGTTGAAATGAAGAGTAACAAAGCTGAAATTGTACCGTAATATATAGTTTGACAACCTGACAACGAGGCATCTGATAAAAAAGTTTTGTGAATTCGGTATGTGTAGAAAAAAATACTGAACCAATCGTATTTCATCCCTTAAAACCGTCGACTTAATTACAGTGCTAACAGATATATTTTTCATCATACTACGATTGAGTATATAGTCAATTCTATTACAATCTGATAATCTCGAAAACTTAACCTAATTTTCATGTTAATGCCAAAATTTGTACACAATTACGTACTTTGCTCTTGGGGTTCGGTTTCATATTCAAGGGGCTACGACATCAGCCAGATCGATTGGGAATGCCAATTATGAAGAAAATCGTGGGAACGGTTTAGCCGCTAGCGTTGTTCACAGACTGACAAACTGACAAACTGACAAGCTGACAAACTGACAAGCTGACAAACTGACAAGCTGACAAACTGACAAGCTGACAAACTGACAAGCTGACAAACTGACAAGCTGACAAACTGACAAGCTGACAAACTGACAAGCTGACAAACTGACAAGCTGACAAACTGACAAACTGACAAGCTGACAAACTGACAAGCTGACAAACTGACAAACTGACAACTGACAAACTGACAAACTGACAGACTTGTGCCCTCATTCAATTTTTTGGTATCAAGGATCCACAAAACATAGATTATCGCTACATCATGTGTTAGAGGATTTTTTCCTAAATTTAGCAAGTGGTTTCATCCAGATTTTCGTTACCAGAGCCTCGTAATAGGAGTTTTTCTGTCGAAAATTCGCCGTTTTTTTCGCGCAGCATTACATAACGTTCTCTCTACTGCGTAAGCGTTAGCGATAAAGTAGAAATTTGTTGTAAGAAACTCGGCAAAGGTTCTGAAGCTGCTGAGCACAACGAACTCCGTTGAGGAAATTAAAGCAAGAGACCATTATTAAATTCTACAAGACTATGTCGATTGAAATGCTCTTAAATGGTGCAGAGACTCGGACAATAATATTCCAACGGAGTAAGAAGATTGAAACAGCGTAAATGGCTATTCTCAGGGTACACTTGCCAATCCAAAAGAGAAACGAATGTATTAGTTCAGAACTGAAAATTAAGAATACGAAAAACATTGGGTTCATATGCATCTACTCTGAGTGGACATTTCAAGTATCCCCCAAAAACGTTTTAAATATAAACCTCAATGCACAAGAAATGTGGTTTGTCCCAGATTACTGTGGAATAGAATTTCTGGAGATCAAACAAGTAAAAAGGCCGAATCCGAGCTTTCTGTGACGATGAAAATTTATAAAAGATATTGAGAGTGCAGTCTTACAAAGCAAGCACCAGCAAAGTATAGTTTTTGGTGTAAAAAAACACTTTTTAGATGGATAATATTAGGAATTAAATACAATAAAAATCTGTAAGAAATATTTTATCATCTATGTAAAATAATGGTATTACGTCATTTCGATCACACTGGTACTAAATATTTGAAGCAGACATTCTGCAAATCCAAAGCAACATATACAATTTTTGACACGTTGATTTTTATGTAATAAACATGAAAATAAATGGAAAACAAATCACAATAATGCTCATATAGATAATCTAGATAACATTTACTGCAGCATTAACATGCTTTTGAGTCTCGTTTCATAAAGTGTCCTTTGAATCTATAGGATAAACTAAGCTGTTCTTCTCCCAGTCGACCCGATTTGTAGAAACCATACAGCAACTGCCAGGCCAGTGGGTCGGCTGTCCGTCAGCGTTTGTTTAAGAAGCTTCACGCGCCGTTTGCCGCACGACACCTCGGTTGATGGGATCTCTGTTGACCAAGCGCTGCTCTCACACAGCACTCTCTCCGGGCTCTCGATTGCGCCCGCGCTCTCGCCCGCCGCCTCACCGCTACGCCCGCGCTCAGTCCGTTTTTCGATCGCCGTTGATGGAACCCTGCATCGTATTTCCACTTTCATTCCCTCGCACGCTTCGTGGAGAGCGCTCTCTTCAGGACGCAGATTTACGTCGTTTTGAGTATTTGTTGACAGATTTCGTTGATCCCACTTATCCTTTAAGTTAATTTGACGTTGTTCTGCGCGTACCACTATCACGAGTTAGTTTGGATTTAGGACGCAGATTTACGTCGTTTTGAGTGTCTGTTGACAGATTTCGTTGATCGCACTTATCCTTTAAGTTAATTTGACGTTGTTCTGCGCGTACCACTATCACAAGTTAGTTTGGATTCAGGACGCAGATTTACGTCGTTTTGAGTGTCTGTTGACAGATTTCGTTGATCGCACTTATCCTTTAAGTTAATTTGACGTTGTTCTGCGCGTACCACTATCACAAGTTAGTTTGGATTCAAGACGCAGATTTACGTCGTTTTGAGTGTCTGTTGACAGATTTCGTTGATCGCACTTATCCTTTAAGTTAATTTGACGTTGTTCTGCGCGTACCACTATCACAAGTTAGTTTGGATTCAGGACGCAGATTTACGTCGTTTTGAGTATCTGTTGACAGATTTCGTTGATCCCACTTATCCTTTAAGTTAATTTGACGTTGTTCTGCGTGTACCACTATCACGAGTTAGTTTGTTGTTTTACTAGTTTTACTAAATAGTTTTTTTGTTGTATCTGTTTTTCTTGTTTTAAATTAGTACGGTGGGACTAACACCATTCAATTAAGTTCTTAGCCATTTTTAAACTAGCTGTAAAAAGTATTGATTTCTTACCGACTATTAACGAATGAGGGTTTTGTTTCTTTCGTGGGGTTTGGCAAGTTACTCGCCCCCCCCCCCTTCGCCGCATTTGCATGCACGCACTGACGATCAAGAAACAAAACTATATTGAATTAATGTAAACTGGATAAAGTTTCTTAGAAAGCAATAGTTTATATTAAGAATGTGTTGTAGTGATTATGTCTCTCCTAAAGTCCGAAATTTACCCGTATTATATGTTCGTATTTCTCGGTTAAGTAGCATGTTAACCGGGCGGTTTGAATGAAGATGTAGGAAAGGTGTTAATGCGGTTAGTGTTGGTATCAACCTCAGAACGCTGACGAAAGCGAAATGAATGTCCTTGAAAGAGTTACTAGTAAGGAGTATTTATGAATAATAAGTCATTGAAAAGTAAATGTTGTACAGACTCCAGGTTGTTTATGCAAATCGCAAGTGGAGGAAGCTGGGCGTTTCATGAACACCGAAATACAAACCACCACGTCAAGTGAGGTATAGTGGGGCTAGATTTAATAAAAAAAATTGTGTAAGTAAAAAAGTATAGCTGACACACTGGCACGCAAAACTATTAATCTTAGAATCTTCCAATCAGTAATATAAACTCTGTTTATCAAAAATCTGCTATTCCTCGTCACTGTATCGTACTTCTCTACCTTAGTGCACAAGTAACGTACTACCTGCTTTAAATCGCACAAGTTACAGCAAGTGGAATCACAAGTTATAAAATGAAAATATTAAAAGTATTCGCTCTGGTAACTTAATAAAGTTTGTAAGTTTAACCGCAGATGAGTTTCTTTTAGACAGGTCTAGACGGATTATTTTCTTCTCTACTCAAATCTTACGTTCTTCATTTGTGAGATTTTTTCCCTGCTGGTCCCAGTCACGGTACACAAAATACATTACACAATGTTTTTTTTAATACTTTTAAATGAACGTCGCCAGTAATAGATTTGATAATTATTGAGTTGCTTGTCTAAATAACGTGTTCATTTTTTATGTAAAACTATTTTACAGTTTATTCAATTCAGTTTTTACATTATTGTATGACAATTATTAATACTTACTTTCTAGATGAAGGTTGTTTACTGTTGGAATTCAATTTAAATTCCCACCAAAAAGTTATAATTGTATCGAACAATCTCTCTCATCATGAACTAGAATTTTGACTGTATCCATGTCGTGGCCAAAAGACAACTTGTTGGTGTAACACAATTTTAAGCGTCTTCAGTTGTTTTGAGAGGAAATGGAATTCACATCACCAGTTAATAATGTGACGACATAAACCGAAAACAGTGATAATTATTCAAACATATTTTATATGTGACGTTTATAATTACGTTTGGTTTGTGGTTCAGGAAATTTCAATAATAGAGAAAGCGCTGATCGATCGTCTCTTTGACACTCTCATCCAATGCGACCTCATTTCTGCGACCCTTCAGCCCACCAATCGAGTTCTCTACAGCCTTTTGATTGCTAATAACGACAGCCCTCGATCACATCTCCATGCTTTACAAAGGGGCCAATTTACTCAATATATACACGGCTTGTTATATCCCCGTTTATTTAAAACCAAGTACACGAAAAAATGAGATTTACTTATCAAAATCCATCCTATCTAAATTTAGTTTTAACACTGGTATGGATTGTATGTTGTAAATTCTATGCTAGTTTTTATTGATTGAATTTTCGGCTGGAACTGGAGAATAGTATTGCTTTGTGACACCAAAGTCTCGTCAATTGTCGTTTCTCTTGTTTTAATGTTTTTGTATTGTTCAGAAATTCATTCTTTTAAATAATGAAATCTCGTTTATTTCTTCTAATAATGTCTTAAGTTTTCTGTCTTGTGTGAAGACAAAAAATGATTTGTTAACATATTCATTTTACGTCCTTAAAATTTTATTATACCCAATTTCTTACTTCATTACAATTCTCTTCAAAAATCACAATTACTGCTTTGTAAAAAAAATAATTATTAAAATCTATAATTACATTACATTATACGACTCTGTCACTCAAAAAAGTGTGTGCATATTTTCGTAACTTAACTTGGTGTTCTCAAGTTAAGTATAAATAAATCCTGTACTAGTCAAGTTTTGAAAGAGCTGATATTAGCATCCACGATACGATTTATTTTGTAACAATACATTATTATAAAGGAGGAGTATGCAAACACTTGGGTGTGGAATTCTGCAGGAATTCTTACCCATGAACATACCCGTATATCTCCTATCATCCATCGCAACCTATTGATCATCTCGATCAGCATCATCTTGATCATTTTCATTCCCTAATTTCCTCATCTGTCACTTTGGACGGGGCTGGCACCTGTCGCTTGACTTGCCCTCGTCCTCTTTGTCTTCTTCGCTGCAGGCGTGTGCGACGTGACAATCTACTACAGCCCTGCCTTCTCTGACGTCATCGACCGACTTTCAGGCGCCCACACGCTTCATGCCACGTGACAGAAGTTTAGTCTCTACACCCTTCGCCGCACGTCACACCTGTCACGTACACGACTCCTGCGCCCCCTACCGCATGAATAGCCGCGTATCGTTCGAGTTGCTAACCCTGCCAGTTACGCTGGAGTCAAGTTAACGATCTTGTTTCACTAGTCACTCGCTCTTTAATGTGTTAAAGCTCCTGCTGTGCCTTCGTTTCTTAGACCAAAACATGTAATGGGGTCAGAAATGTTCTATATAATGCGAGGGAAAGGAGTTGGTGCAGTAGTCTGCTTCGGCGGTTAGTACATTATGTAGAACTAAGGGTTGCGGATGAAACTAATGCATAAGACAATCTTTTACGCAGCGATTGTAGTATCAATGACATTGGTCAATCTCAATGTTTCTAAACATTATTAATTTATTATACTTCACAAAAATATACAAACGACAAGTCAATGAGATTCGATCGTCAATATACCGTCACATTCTGAAACAGGTACATATTGCTCAATTTGAGGATAAGCAAAATTAAGTATTGTGTATGATACAAGTACGAATGTTGATCGCTGAATTTACCGAATTTCTGATCGAGGAAGAGAAATGGGATTAAAACCGTAGTCAATTTTCCGTATACCATAATTTGTTGTTCAAATGCATTCCTTTTCAAGAAACTTCCCTTTCCCACTCTATTATGATTGTGTTAAACTTTTACTTCGATCAGAGAACCTTAACAAGTGCGCTAATATAGCAAATGGTATTGATCCATAAAATATATTTCGTAAACGGATTAATTCTCAGAACATTTTACCCACACGCAATCCTCTTACTACCTCGAGCTCCTCCTCCTCGTAGTGTTCCCTAATCGGTAGTTTTCCGTGGTTTCTCCGATCAAAACCAGGCAAATGCTGTACCCCAACAAACGAGACAAGAACCGCACGCGATCTTTCCTTCATCTTCTTTTTCCTATCCTCATCCCTTACTTATACTTATATTCACTAGCCTACCACGCATGCCGGGAGCTTTGGGAGCTTAAGAGCTGGTCCCAGGTGGAGCGGTACTCCGCGGGCGGGAGATACCTGGTTGGGGAAAACCCCGCAAGCCGACGAGTAGGCTCTGTTTATCGTCGTCCAGCGGGGGAAGATCACAGCCACCTCCAGCCTTAAACATGCACTACACTTACGGAACCAATGACCTTTGAAGTTGGCTTGCCCCGAATCACTAACCAATCAATAAATCAATATTAGAACATCCTTCTTTTTCATCATCCAAGTCTCATTTGTTCTCGCCGACTTGATACTCATTGACCTCAACTACGCATCCTTACCGATCTCTGTATATCCCGCCAAACTCACTTCTTTGAATTCTCTGTAAAATCTCATTTACTCAATGATAACTACTCTGAAATCACTACTCTCCATTTTGTGGCTCCCTCGGCCACCCTTTTTCCTGTACCTTTCCCGTTCCCTCTTTAGCACCCTTGTCGCGCACTAGGGTTAACAGCATAATCCAGGGTTGGCGCCACAATTGTGGCAAACCGCCTTTACCACATCACCCCGTGCCCGGGGGACTCGCAAGGCAAGCGGCATGCAACGTCGCAAAACATTCAGGCAGCGACTTCTAAAAAACGCTGCCGGATCCGGCGAAGCCAGAGGAGGCAGAGGGAGGCACACGTGAGTCAGTGAAGAACACACGACACGTCAAGAGCCTTCTGAAGATCGCGCGGTCCCAGAACCCCACTGCTGCTATTGCCGCCCCCGCCGGAGCACCTGGTCCACGGAGTGATTGAATTGAATTTGCCTTATTTTACGTAGCGAGACTCCTGACCACGCAAATTTCGTTACACTCCTTTCATCAACCATGGGAGAAAGAAGGTATTACTTCGGTGACGAAACAGGCGATTTGAATTTAGCTCAGAGGCGTCATTTAGGCTTGAGGATCTTTACATGCAGTAAATCTACTAACATGAGACAGCCGGCTTTACTTCCTCTCCGAAGGAAGGCGTACAAAGGATTTTTCGCCCTTAAAAATCCACGGCTGCGATCGGGTTTGAACCCGCAAACTTGGGTATAGCAGTCCGATACGCTAACCGCTACACCATCGCCGCCGGAAATGGGGTGATGGGGTAAGCGGTCGCCATCTGTGAATCTCGACTACTATGTATCTCACCTGTGTATCGCCCTCTCTCTTTCTCTCTCTCTCTCTCTCTCTCTCTCTCTCTCTCTCTCTTAATCAGTAATAAAATTGTGCATTAACTTGAACATGACGTCTTCTGAGTAAGCTGCCCTTCCCCCTTCCCTTCATCTTTCACGTTATTTAATCACCACAGTACTCCAAGCGACTTAGAAATACGCTGCATTTAGTCAGCTCCGAGGATGGCACGTCACACAATCGCCATCGTCTTTCTCCAGCTAGCCCACCAAAGCGGGGTGACACCGCGCACACTCTGTAGTTTTCTTCAGCGAACGGTTGAGACTTGTACCATTTCCCTTGACCATGGGTACCTCTTCCTATCATCCAAAGAACCACTGACTCTGCGCCCATGTCACATCACCTGTCTTCCCTAATTGGTTGATTGATTAGTGTTTCGAGGCGAGTGAACTGCAAAGGTCATTAGTTATGTGAGTGGAGGACATATATTCACAGTAGGAGGTGGCGATGATCTTCCCCAGTTTGATGGATAGATCCGGCGCCGACCTGTACGTTAGTTAGAGGTGTTTTTCCCAACCAGCTGTATCTCAGCAGCGGGACACCACCCTTGCCGGAACAAGCTCTAATCTCCCGACTGTTCTCACGACATTTGCGAGTGAAGTGCACGTAAGTTTATGCATACATAAGTAAGGGGTGAGGATAAGACAAAACAGAGGAAGGAAACATCGCACGTGGTCCTTGGCCCGTTGTTAGGTTACTACTCAGGCAATAACCTTCCATATATCGGAGAAACCACGGAAAACAACCGAATAGAGCAGCCGGCCGATAAAATTCTCCTTCAGAAAGCGAAAGTAGCTCAAATACTGCCACCGCCGGGAACCCAATCTTCCCCGCCTGAGGTACTGCAGTGACATACTTTGATGCCTTGAGCCACCTAAGCCGATTTAATTCTCTGATGACAACTGTTTTGTCTGAACAGCTTTGTATTTACGTCGCCCTCATCCATGTTCCGCTGCTTGCGAGTATACACGACGATCTCACCTCTGAATATTTTTCTGTATCCTTGCTGAATTCCCTATCATCACCAGTCTTCCATGTACTTCCACAACTTGCACGTCGAATGCTTTGAGTCCGTCATAGTTCTTACTTCAGTTCCTGGGTTTCTTCTCCTACGTTCTCGACATTATCACCTTTGAATTTTTTATTGCGCTCTTTCCCTGCTTCCACTCTTCCACTCCAGCGAGGCCATTTGTATAGCCTTGTAGACATATTTCCGTCATAGCTGAGAAAGCATTTCTTGCCAGGTGTGTCTTGTACCACACCCGTCTCTCTCTACTGCTGCTAATTTTCCACCCACCTTCATCGACGCCATCTCTATAACCTTGTCGACTTCCCTTTAATTATTTTTCATCTCCTACCTACAATCACGTCGACCTGTCTTCTATATCCTCAACAGTCTCTCTAATGCCGAATCGCGAGCGGTGACTCAGTTCATCAACTGATGTCACTGCTCTCCCTCTAACCTCGAGGTCCTAGGTTCGAGTCCCGACGGCGGTGTCACGAAGTGACAATCACCGTCATTCGGTCATCAAACTGTTTCATCAGACGCGTCCGTCAAGCGCTAATTCTGGTCACAAAGGACTTGGTAGGAAGTAGGCAGGACTACCATATAAGGAGATTTCTCAGGCGCTTGAGAACAATCTCGGAGCTGGCGAACAAACATCCGCCGGAACGCGCCAAAACGGCGCCACCCCTCTCCCGATCCCTACCAGTCTACAAAAGGGTCGGTCGACCACGCCCGCCCTTCTTTCTACACCAGTCCTACGAGGAGAAGGTTGCTCTCGTTGACGTCGCCGCTGGACCACTGACTGACGTCATGTTCATCCATTTGATGTGGGAGACGTGGCAGTCCCGCCACATGGAAGATCCGTAATTGTCTGAAGGAGAATATTCTTGAACTTCATTCAATTCATGTAAAATCATTCATTAATCTTCTATTCTTTTAATGTCATTTCAAGTAATTCAATTATGTTAACTTAGTCAAGAAAATGAGTCAATAAAGAGTTTAAGTTATTTTGTGTTAAAACAATTCTTATTAATCATTGCATTACTGTGTAAGACCTTCCTCTTTAAGAGTGAGGTTGTAGCGCTCCTAGGTAGCCTCCTCTCACTCCTAGGGGATGCCAAGCGAGTCTGAGTTACGTGCACCTCATGGGTATGAGCCACACAAATCCTAAGTTCTATATGCAGTCATTCGCGTCCGCCGAATGACGGAAAGATCGTGTAATTGACAAGTTAGCTGTCGTCCACCATGACAGCGGCAGGATTTTCGACACTAGCTAGGTCGAATTCAGTCACTATCTGGAGGAGAATTCTAGCAGCCGGCTGCTCTGATCGGTAGTTTTCCGTGGTTTCTTCGATCAACACCACCCAACGGGCCACGGACCGCGCGCGATCTGTCCTTCCTCTTCCTTGTCCTGTCCTCTCCCTTTACACACACACTTACACTAACATGCACTACACTACCACATATCCGGGAGACCGGTCGGGAGCTTAGAGCTTGGCCCGGCTGGGGCGGTGCCCTGCTGGCGGGAGACACCTGGTTGGAGAAAACACCGCTAGCCAACGTTAGGTCGGTACCGAATCTCGCCATCTAGTGGGGGAAGATCACCGCTTCCACCCGATGAAAAAAACATGCACTGCACTTGCGGTACTCAGTAGTTGACGTGTCTGGAAGGACAATCAATCAAACAATTTAATCCCGTTCGTCTTCCCAGCAAACCAATGTTTCTGCGAGCCCACCGTTTTCTTCAGCGTACGATTTTCTCCTCGGGCATTGACCTGCCACGAAACCTGGCCCCGTCCGCGCCTTGCTTCCGCAGCGCCATTGCCTCGGCGCCGCTCGCCGCGGGAGTCGTAATTCGCGAGCGCCCTGTCGCCGCGTTGTAATTGGAAGCAGTTTGCGCGGCCGTGGCGCGGCGGGCGGCCTCGTAACACGGCGCCTTCACTTTCGATCCTCCCCCACCCCCCAGCCACCCCCCGCGCAGCAGGTTGGTGTTCCCCACTGCCCGCACGTTAGCCCTATGTGCACCGCGGCGGCTTGTGGTTGCAGGCGTCCTCTTTTCTTTGCTGCGGTTCCACTGACCTCGCAAAGCCGCCGTTGGGATTCGCCGACCGACGACGCTATGACTATTTTCGGTAGTGTCTGGGTTGCCGCAGTCAAGCGATGCCAACCCTTAACTGCTACCGTCCATACTCGTTGCTTCAATCCTAGTGTTGCCGTTTTGGGAATTTTAGGCGTTGTCAGCAATTTCGTGTTAACCGCTGGGATTGGCCGACCGACGCTATGACTGTTTTCGGTAGTGTCTGGGTTGCCGCAGTCGAGCGATGCCAACCCTTAACTGCTACCGTCCATACTCGCTACTTCAATCCTAGTGTTGCCGTTCTGGGAATTTTCGGCGTTGTCAGAAATTTCGTGTTAACCGTTGGGATTGGCCGACTGACGCTATGACTGTTTTCGGTAGTGTCTGGTTTTCCGCAGTCGAGCGATGCCAACCCTTAACTGCTACCGTCCATACTCGCTACTTCAATCCTAGTGTTGCCGTTCTGGGAATTTTCGGCGTTGTCAGCAATTTCGTGTTAACTTACGGGCTCGAAGAGCCCGGGACTAGGACCCCAAATGTTTAAGGGCCCCCGATAGTACTTAAAAATTATTTAATACTTTTTACTTTAAATTATTTAATAATTTTTCAAAAAATAAAATATAAAAAACCGTATAAAAAGTTATGTATGACTAAACTATACGGAAAGAATTGTCATAACCTAGTGATGTGGTGCGCATCATTGCGTAATGTTTATAATAAGCAATGTTAATAATTGGTGCGAGTATGTCACTCAGAGATAAGAAGTTCAGTTGTCATTTCTTCAACAAAACTGGTCTTTAAAATGAAGTAGGGGATCATCAAAAGTAAGAATTGGGGCCCCCAAGTTAACGTGAGCCAAGGGCTCCTAAAGCTGTTAAAACGGTCCTGGTTGTCTGTACCTTTTCTTGCGACACTAGAAAGATTTTGCACAGCGAATCGTTAACAGATATGATGATGCATTGGAAGGAATCACGTGTATTGTAATATATCTATTGTTTGTTTTAATAGTTTTGGGCAATCGTTTGAAACTAACATTAGGATAATGGAAATAGTTTTGAGAGGTGACGGCAGAGTTTCCCGCAAAGCTAAGTTCTATTAATGTCGCATCCTTAATTCACTTTTGTTTGACTAGAACTGCTCACTAATATGATATTCCATCTTGGGAATGCAGAGTTAGCAGCACGTTCTCACCACAGTTTGAAATAAATTCCATTTCTTGTAATCACATGTCTTGTACCGTACCTGGTAGACTTTTGTTTACACCCTGCATTTCTGAAGGAGTATAATTTTTCGATATATGCTATCGTTATACTCAGATTCTCAAAAGTGGGTTCTAAATTATATAATGCTTTATCTTGTGTAAAAACTTTGTAATACAATAAAGGTTGTTCACCTTTTGATTAGTCATTACTCATTAGTCATTGTCAAAACAGTTTCCACCCATCGCCGTCAGTATGATTTTCGATATCACCCTTATTGCAGTCGTTACTTGGTACGCGTCCATGTCTCAACACGTCTAATGTTCATAATATTTTTCAGTTTGCTTGATAGTGTTTGTAAGACATGGGATTTAAATGAGATGTCAAAGGACTGTCATCTAATCATTCCTATTCATACGTTATCAATCTACATTTTCACCAAGACAGTATGGTTATTGAAAATACGCAAGTAAATAAAAGCGCAGCGCGATTAAATAAATATGTGATTGACATGTGAGACGCCAAAGTTAATCAACGGAATCACCAGCCACAAAATAATAATAGGCGTGACGTCAATTATTTGAGATATTTTCAGAAATTGGATATTTTGTGCTTGTCAATCACGTTAATTATAATCGGAGAATAGCTAATAAACGAACTAATGAAAAACTGAAAGTTATTCTTGGTAGTATAAACTAGACGAGCGTGAGATATAAATGAATTAACAATAACGAGGCGGCTTTGGAGGATAGATTACTGGTTGACCTTTGCAAACCCTACGACGTCTGCCTGTCTCCCATGAAAAAAGACTCGCATACAAGTAGGTTTGTAATACACATACAAACACACGCACATATCCCTTGCGTCTGTTCCACCATCCAGACCGCCCCCTCGTCAATCATCATCGCTTTTCTCCCCCTGTGCCCCTGTTCGTCACCCATTTCGCCCCTGTCATCTCGGCCTCCCCGTCCGCACCTCGCTGCCCCGCCCCGGCCGTCAGTCACACCTGCCGCATTCACGCCCACGCCGCACGCACCACCTGAGCCGCACCGCACCGCACCGCACCGCTCATCGCTCGCCTGCAGCCCATTGGTCAACCACACCTCAACTGTCATCTGAAGGCCTTGCATCCCTCACACTTGAGATTTTCCTCTGCCTTGGTGACTCCCGCCCTTACTCCAACACTTCACTTGGGGAAATTTATTGGTCTACAGTCAGGTGAAAAGATGAGATATGTAAATCCACATCATAATCAGCGGTTTTTCTGAAAAATACTGTAGTCTGAGTAGGTCATACATCGTGTCCCCTACTCTCAGTTATGAACCCTGTTTCACTCTTGGTTACTTAGCTCACTCTCAAATCATCGCAGCAGCCTTAAGGAAGAGAAATCTATCTGAGAAAAAAATCTCCAATCTTAAGTCTATTTTGTTTTCCTTTGAATATTTGATTTCTTTATGCTTTTTGAGATCAAATATTGAAAAATTCAATTTGTATTTATAAATAGTGGGCAAAAATTCAAGATTTAACTGCAAACGTCATGACTGAACCAATTTAATTATTTTTACAATTATTTTTTTTAATTAATCACAATTGAATATTCTAGTCAATGAACTAAATGGTAAAGGTACTGTGAAAACGAGAGTCTGGACTTGATTATTTGAGAAAAATTTGTTTAAACATTTCTTCTGGACATTTTTTTTCATAAAACTGAAAATTTGAATTACAGACTAACTATTCATTCACTAGAGCAAATAATGAGTTACATGCTATAAAAAGAGTTATATTATTATATTTAATAGTTTTTTATTTATGATGTTTGAAGTGCATGTATATGCTGACAATTCGCATTTACACAAAATACATCAAAAGTTCACTCATTAAGGGCTTGACAGTTGGCATGTGCTTTGAAATAAATTATTTTCTCAAAAACTAAGAATCGTAGCATGATACGGTTTGAAGCATTTAAAAGAGAATATAACAGAGCATACACAACCGATAAAATTTAAAAAGAACAGGAAATATCACAATTTTCCACACTCTTGGGTAGACAGCTACCTAATGCTGATAGCAACCAAAACACACTGGCCGCTTCCAGTCGATGGATCCATTCCAACGTTTAGAAACAATTATGATTTGGTAGGGTAGTAGAGAGCATTATCCATCTAACCTGGTGGCAATTTGCTTGCCCTCAAATACAAATACTCGCCCCACATATTTGGGCAAAGAAAAGGAAAAGAAAACAAAGAAAAGGAAAAAAGGTTATTTTGGTTAGAAAAGGAGACATGGTGATTTGGAGATGCTCCAGACGTGCGACGATGCACAAAAGCGTACATCTATGACCATCGCGGTATTTGAATTCGGGGAACTCATAGCTCTGGTCTAATGCGAAAATCAATACTCTTATATTTCTTCACTAGTACCCGAATCTGCAAAAACTGTTAAGTGGGATTTAAAATATAGGAATAAAGATTAAGTTAAGAAAATGCAATGAAATGGAATAAAATCTAATCAGATAGGTTTCTGTTTAGGAGCCAGAACTTTGCACATTTGCTAATAATTTAATTGCCGCCATTATTATTAGATTGAAGTGTTTTGTTTTCTAGTTCATGTAAACAATTGTAAATTCTTATATATTTACATAACTACACATATTTGTATAAAATTAAAATTGTAAGAAAATCCCCTATCTAGCTAAAGTGAGAATGTGGAGAGCATACATATTACTTCCCAAGAAACACTTTAAATGTACTATTACTTCATATTCTATTATTTCCCAACAAACGTTCAAGAGAATGCTTGATTATTTTAAGATAGGTGTCACTAGACAATGAGACATTTGTTTCATTATTGCCAACAGATTTAAAATGAAAATAATACTATATTACAGTACATTTATAAACTATTGAAGAGTATTACCAAATCGAGTAACTGATTCAGCTTTATTAGAACGCGAGGCTACAAAGCTAGGGTATTTGGTTTTGATTGATTGATTGATTTTTCGTGTTTCCGGGCACGTCAACTGCAGGGTATTTGGTACCTCTTTTAGTTACATTAGGGTACGTCCCCTATAAAAGGAAAGAATCAATTCATTTCACTTTAGACAAACGCCATTTCCGTAGATTTTCCCTCATCTTTCCAAAGCTCCACGTGCAATTCTCCCCCTCCTGTATTTCCTGCGTGACCCAAGCAACCCCGCGACCCCATTTAGTGTTCTTCTGGCGCTTGCGGCGGCCTGTGCCCTCTGCTTCCGGGCTTCCGGTCTTCGCTCCCCGGGCCGGCGCGGCGTTTCCCCCGCGTGTGCGCCGCCATCGCCGCGCGCTTTGTGGCTGGCCCCTTTCCCCCGGGTTTTTGTCCTTTGTCCCGCCGCACAGCCATCTCGCGCACGCGCCGCGGCCGGCTCATCTCAGCCTCTGCCCGCCGCCCGCCCTCTCTACCCCCGTCATGTCGCCCCATACTTCCAACGCTCTCCGCCTTTTTCACCGCCCTCCGCCCCCTGTCCTTCTATGCCATCAACCCCCTACAACATCCTGCGCCGCCCTCCAACGCCGTCCTCCGATGTATCTGCCTGCCACCCTTCTGACTACCCGCGCCCTGCCTCTTCCGACGCACTCTGCCGCCCCATACTTCCAACGCTCTCCGCCTTTCTCACCGCCCTACGCTGCCCTCCTAAGCCCTTCACCATCCCACATCCTCCACCGCCCAAATTCGTACTTCAGATCGCTCTCCTTCGCCCTCCACCACCCTCCTAAGCCCTTCACCATCCCACATCCTCCACCGCCCAAATTCGTACTTCACATAGCTCTCCTTCGCCCCCCTGGCACTCCTTTGCTCTCCTCTGCCTACTGCTGTCCCCGCCATCCTCAGTCACTCTCCGATGCCCTTCTATGTGCTCCGCTCCCTACAACACCCTGCGCGACCCTCCGACGCTCCTGTTATATATTTTAATTTAATTGTTTTATCCATACGCTGTAATTTAATTTTTAAAATTTTAATGAGTCCTATTTCAATTTTTGTTTCTCAAATGCTTTCTGTACGATAATTATTTGAATTATTACCAATGTATTTATAAATAATTTTAATGCTAAGTCAAAATTCTGTCAGAAATGTTACTATTACCGACGGTTTCATTATTAATCGTCATTGGCATCTACTATTCATTTCACTACCTTTGTAGTAATTATTATTATTATTATTATTATTATTAAACATTATCTTAACTGAATAAATAAATGATTATGAAATAATGATGCATTTAACGGCCAACATGAATATAAGTATGTTATATTCCTATAAAATAATCATTGGTATAAATAATTTGTCTCTAAGGCACTGAGAAATTGCGAAAATATTTAGAATTCAAAAATTTAGACTGTTTCCAAAATGAAAATTTATCTTCCGAGTGAAGTGTTGAAAAGTGCCAATCACGTTCACAGACTAGAGAGTCATCCATCCCACTATCCATCACTTTCAACAACCGTCCACCCAATTTCCCACCCAATCTCAAATTCTGACCGCAACGCTTCCCGTCAGTCACGCGAGAATCATCCATCCTCGTCATCACTATCATTTCCAACCTTATTCTTAACCCGACATTCTACCCTTTTTCTCCAGAGGTTTTTGTCGTTCGCATCCCGTCTTTCTCACACGTGTGAGACACGTGCAGGCGTGTTTCCTCGGAATTTCTCCCGGGCACAGCTCCCAGGAGCTCGCCTCCTGTTGAGACGTGCGTGGGGAATGCGTTGAGATTCCCGTCACGATGCGGAGGCTTTCAAGTGAAGGAAGAGAAATTGTGGTTCGCACGTACAGGACGTACAGGCACGTACAGGCGCGCGTGTGCTGTCTCCGTTTGACGTGCTGAGAGGTCATATAATATCGATCCCTTAAAGGGGGATAGTCCTTTTAAGTGAAAACGTAAGTGTAATGGTGTGTGAAAAGGTACATTCGTTGGACGTTTCAGTATTACTACATGAACTTTAATGATAATAATCGGTTTTCCAATCTTCGTCTCGGAGAATTGCGGGCACATTAACTTTCCCGGTATGTTTGTTTGTCGCAATGTCGATACTTATGTTAATGAGATATAGTTATTGCAATATTATATTTAGGTACCACTGAAATCTCTATGAGTGTTGCTCTGCTTGCGTTGCTGAGGCAATGTTTATTTAAATAAAGGCGATAGATATAACACTCACGGTGATAGGCGGGTGACATATTTTCTAAAGATTTTTATATTTCATGATTAAATACTCAATTATAATTTTCCTAGTAGACATACTCTCAAATGACAGCAATGTTTGAAAAACGTTTTTTTAGTTTCACGGAAACTTGTAATAAATTTTCAAAATTATTTAGTAATTTACTTCACTACTTGAAGAAAAAAAATATTTGCTTTTATTTACATGTGAGTTGAGGGATCATAAATTCAAACGGCTTTGTGGCATATTTACTCATACTTTTGACGAAATTAAATTTTACTTAATATTTACAGTTTTTCATGAATGAAGAATATTATCTGGATTTGTGAATCTGCTTAAGAAAAGACAACAAGTCAAAACAGTTTTTGGAAGTGAACAATTTAGACTATTTTAAACTAAATAGCAGGAAGAATGTGAAATAAAGGAGAACCTTTCAAAATATATAAAAAAGAGAAAGTCTACGAATCTGTTGTCTTATCTTTTACTACTAACATGGCAGGCTCATATATTTTCATCTTGAACATTCTTGTTGAAAAGTCGTGAGCAAATGTTTGGTGGTATCTGACTCCCACTTTTGTGAAGTTCGAAGTGCGAAGTTCTTCCTTGTACGAACTTCACACCAAGAAAACTTTCCATTTTGAAACGACTGTATGTTATCTCGTTGCCTTCCTCTTTGCTTTTTATAAAAGTTCCCCATAACTACTGATTTTTAAACAGTCTGTTTCTATATATTAACATTTATGGCAGAATATGTTTGAATTTAAAAAACACGATGACTTCGCAAACGTTTTTGTTTTCATTACATTTACGTAATGCTAGGAAGTTGTAATACACACAATAAGCAAACTAAAACAACATTTTTATTGAGAGATTGTTACAAGACTGTTACAAATAACCAAAATAAGAACATTTTTGTGAGCGCAATTAATTAAAGGAGAAAGTTAAGCGCTATAAGTGCTGAAAATTAAGTTTATATTACAAACGTGCATAAAAATGGTGATGAAAGTACTTTGGTGAATGCTATTGAAGGGATAGTGGCAACGACCCTGACCAAATGACAATGCTCAAATGGAGTAAATGTAAATATGCTCAATACAATGGAAGGTAGGAACCCAAGCAAAATACTGTCGAGCAACGAAACACGATAACACAGGTCGTAACAGTTAATTAAGGTAACTTGTAAAATAGTAGTTAAATATTGGTCTCAGGTAAATAGAGTTGTTAATTCAACAATAATTCTTTTAATTTATCAAAAGGCACGGACTCAGATATCATAACTATAAATCATTTATTTAACATACATCTTGAAACGCTTATTGTCTCAGTGGTTGAAAATATTTAACTAGCGTTTTCTTACTCATTCTTGTCCTCTATTCTCCCGTTTACACACGCATGAACTACATTACCACTCACGTCAAAATAATAGTCGGTAAGTCAGTGTAGAACGCAGTGCCCCGTCTAACGATGTACCTAAAGGGAGAACATGCCGAAAGCTCAGGAAATGCCGACGCTGGATATCATGTTGTGGCGGGAGTGGATTACCATCATCTGGGATAAAACTTCATTTACGGGATTAATGGGCATGGACGTCGACACGCCTGGAATCAATAAAAAATCGCTTCCTGTTTATCTTAAAAGGGTGGTTTGGAAAATTTTCAGTGTGCAGGTCCTTCAGATAAAATAATACGTGTCTCATTGTTAATTGTTACTGAGAGAGATCTTGCGACGGCAGTTCAAGGAAGTACAGCATCGAAGCAGGTTTACCGTCACGGAAGGCCTGTCGTGTGAAAGCCATAAATGTATAATTCAGTTGTCATTTCAGATAAGACCGGATGGAGTTTTCGGATTATTACCATGTACGCACACCAATGTACGTCATTGGAAATCCGCCTCTTATTTCAAAATGGCCGGTATTTTATTGCACAAGTGCAATAATCATATCGCTTTATTTGCGACTTCATTCCTGGAGTCATTCGTGCGGGTAGTTAATTTAAACGAGATTAAGCGTATAAATTGTAAACATTATATCTTTTCTCTCTTTTGACAACTCTATAAAGAATCCAGACCATAACAACTTTGGAAAATGACGCGGAAGTGTAGCTGTGTGTGAAAAAAAAAGATTAACTCAAATCAGTTCCAACAAAATCAATTGTGTGATCCAGACTTTATAATCCTATCTGATATTTAATTATTTGAAAATGTTCTATAAGAATACAGATAAAGTAGTCTGCATTATACGCGTCTAACATCGCTTTGTTTTCATCCAATAAATGACCGAAAGGGATTTCGCCCTCAGTAACAGACAGACACGCTGGTTACTCGATATATAGATAACATTTTAATATGAAGGTGTGATGCCACTGTCAATTGGGCAAAAATTACAGGTCATGTTATTGTAAAAATGATAGGAACACAAAGCAGAGAATCCTGTTAATATACTTACTAACTTCATGTAGAGAGCAAGGAGAATGCATTTGCAGCCCACGAGCAGAGCGCGCATGCTAAAGCCTTGTGTGGGGATATTCTGTCCAACGCGTTTCGTCACATAAATACTCTCTTCCGGGCGGAAGCAACTCCCAAGTCCTCCCGGAGAGAAAGTGGACGGGTGGAAGGCGAGGGACTTCCATAAGCTTTCTGAACGTGCCCTAGTTCTCGCTCCAAGGCGAGGCATTTCCAAGACAGCGCGAGAAGAAAAACAGCGAAGATATTTCTTCAAGTTGTGAAATACTTGCTCAAGTACATTTTGTTGATTCAACGTTGAAATAGCTGCGATGTTTAAATTTTATTTGTACAGCTTATTTGTGTTTTTTTGATTTCGTATGCACAAAACTTCGAAGACAGAAAACATTCTCTTTTGAAAATATTAACATGACATTAATGTGAATGATATTACATGTAAGGTTTGTTTCTCTGTTAGAAGTGTAGATATCTCCACTTATTTGAATTATTTAAAGGAACATTTAAAACAAAAAATATAAATGTTAATTTAGTGTTGCTGTAATACTTCAGCAAAATGAAATCTAGCATTTAATTATCTGTTTTTTCTACTTCCCACTAACTAGACTCGTGAACGAGTTTACTACAAATGCCGTAACTGCGTCTTTGCATTAAGATATTTCTTGTTTTTATGAGTTTCAAAATGGAACTACATAATGGGTATGAGGAACTGAGCCTAGCAATTGCGTTACCACCTAACGTTTGAAAAAATTAAACGAATTGAAACAATAAAACAAACAAGGCTATACATATTCCTGGATCTCAACTAACTCTGTGAATTTCGTATATTGTATAGAATGTACCAGAACAAATGTTACACACTTCCAGAGTATATGGTCGGCAATGGCCATTGCAAATTCACGCAAAGATCACGGCGAATGCCAATGAATAAATAGGATGAGTCGCGTAACGTTAGCACCTGTAATTTTTGAACGGTTGGAGTTATTGCAATGCAGTTTTACGGAAGTACATTAAGGAACGTAACTAATTGAGGTACGTATTCGTTTTAATTTTATTATTCATTAATTTGTATTTTACGAGATATTGGGGTAACATTGTTTTTTCAAATGAAACTATTCATCTTTTTATAGTCTATCAAGACTAGCGTAAAAAGACATATTGTCATATGTTAGATAAACATTGTTTGAGTAATTTTTATTTTTTGGGACTCGTATTTAAAGGATATTTCGAATGTAACCGTACACCACCCTATGTCACTCAGCTACTAACGCGCACTTGGGACTGTAAATACGAGGCGCCAAAAATAAAAATTACTAAAAAAAGGCTTATCTAACAATATGTATATCATTGGATTCGTCTTTTTACGCCCGCCATGGTAGACTAAAAATATGTATAGTTTCATTTGAAAAAAAAAAAATTTAACTCAATATCTCGTAAAATATAAGCGATACAAAAAAAAATGAGTGTATGTATGAACTAGACCCATTCTATTATGTACTTCTGTGAAAACTGCATTGTAATACCTTGAAACGTACAAAAATTACAGGAGGTGCTAAACTTATGTGACATCCTGTGTAATGCTAAATTGCATGTAACACATAACAAATAATTACATAAACGCTGGCCTGGATGTTTGAGGTGGGTAGAGCGACTGCGATCTTAGCTCCTCGCTCCGAAGGGTTACGGGTTCGAGTCCCGCCGTGAGCATGGTTGTTTGTCCCTTGACTTTCGTTTGTGTTGTCGCAGAAGGCCTTGCGATTCGGCTAACCCCAAACCGAGGACCCCGCATATGTGTCTAGTGTAAAGGTTAATATGTGTCCCTATGGGAGACATAGTGGATTGTGGAAATCGGCGTACTCTGAAAGCTAGAAAAAGCTCCAAGAAGAAAAATTTAATTACATAAAAAGCAATGAAAAATATACATTGACATTTGCCGCTGACTGTTCGGCAACCCCGTATGCACAGATGCTGGGCAGGTACATGAAATCTCCTTTTCAGCGTCAGAACGTAACCTGCTGAATAACTGGGCATAAGGAGTTGCCTAAAACGGATTCAGCATGCGTCGAAGTTTTGGAATTCAAATCTTTGATTAGTTTGTAGATTAATGGTATGTCAACTGCTGTGTTCAGTAATCCCGAAAATTTACTGCATGTTTCATCACGGAAGCTGGCAGTGTTCTTCCCTAGTTGCATGGTGAGATGCACGTCGGCTTGAGAGGTTTTTCCAAACAAAGTATCTCCTACTAGAGAGCCAACGCCCCAACCCAGACAAGCTCTAAGCTTTTCGACATATGTGGTATTGTAATATATGTAACTATAAGTGCGTGTGAGTGATAATAAAACAACCAAGAGGAAGGAAAGATCGTGGGCGTTTTGTAGCCCATTTGTTAGAGAACTGCTCCGGGATCCGCCTGGTGTTGATCGGAGAAAGAAGTATCGATCAGGACACCCGGCCGTTAGAACTCTCCTCCAAATTACGACTAGAATTCGATCTTGCTATGTAGCTAATTCGAAAATCCTGCCTCAGTCGGGACTCGAATTCTAGGACCTCCCGGTCAGTGGCACTGATAAAATCTTATGTAACTTAGCACGACATCATAATGAAACACTCTGCTTTGATTTTAGAAGCCGATATCGTTCTGAATACTATAGCGATTAAGTGTCAAAGTTGAGTAAAAAGCGAGTAAGTACGTATATTACTACGATGGTCATGTGGTTTGTAGGTTGCGGGTCCCTGAAGAAACGACATTGCTCCCCAACTACTAGCTTATATTACCAACAAGGTACATTTCGTGTAGGGATTTCCTAGTGAGGCTCAGAAGTAATTCGTATTTATTATGCTTCATGAATAAGGAACATTGCGGCGTTCGAAACAAAACACTTTCATTTGAGTGTTCTGATATCTAATGTATGAAATCTTGAATATAGAGTATGAATAATTACGTACTTCAACCTCTTTTTTAACCTTAGAAATGTGAAAATGAAACGTGCTCTAATGCAAAGAATTGGCTCTTAATTTTAATATTAGTAATAAGGCAATGCAATGAATGGTGTAACAATTTTTTAAAACGTGTGCGCCTGACTTTCTGAAAGATACATCTTGAAAATATGGTATAATGAAACTAAAAACGGTTTCTTAATGCTGGGTTTGCATGAGTTAAATATTTACTTGGTGCCTTGACAGCTTTGGAGGAATTCAGTACGAAAATTATTCAATTTACCGGAAACCAAAGACAGATTTTAACGTCACGGAGTTAGATAAAGTACGTGTCCGCGTGTTTGTTGTGTGAAGAATAACGTACTTCATTTCTTCGAACTTAGTGTTTTTTCAGTGCACAGCAATCTCTCTATTCTCTAAGTAGTAGCGGAAAGATAGCTTTTAGAGTGCACAGACACTTCTTCAGAGCATCTGACGCGTGGTGCAAAAGAAAGGTTGATCAAATGCTCCAGGTGGATGTGTATCATTGCGTACCTGGTTCATAACAGTCTTTAGAAGAAATCATATGACAGTTACTGTTCGACAAGCGGTATTAATTCCCATATCCTTTTACTAAAGCAATTAAATGATCCATTAAAATGAAATACGCCAGTCGTATATATTAAATTGCTAATTGAGAGTAAAATTCAACATTTTAAACAGCAAAGATATTGGTTTCATTACCTCGTTAACTTAAGAGTGCAATAATTACTTCCTCTTTCTACATTAATGTTAAAACGTTTAACGGACAAAGATCCTTGTGTGTCAGAAGAGCTGTTTGCCTATAAGGGATATTGATTAGTTTTTTTCACATTCTTGATTCTTATAACAAATAACAGAATGATTTAATTCTGTATAACACAAAACGAAAACAAAGATTTAGCCATTAAAAACATATTCCTGCTCTGTAGCAAAAATATTTAAACAAGAATTTAAAAATAAACGTCATTACATAAAGTAGTAAGTAATAAATTATATAGACAATATAAAATATAAGCTTTTAATAGAAAACATCAACTATTTTTATGTGAAGACACTGTTCTTCCCTATACTTTAAGGACGCTCTGCAAGAATATTCTCCGCTTCAGCGTGTACACACTTTTATGGACCTGGAGGGAAAATGAGAGCGGAGTCAGGGGAAGTTCCCTGTGTTTTAAAAAGCGCCGTACTTTCCGTGTGGACAAGTAGTTCGTGGAGGCACGGTTTGACATGCCTGGTGTACTCAATAGCGGTAAGTGATAACGAATATAATCTGCATTTGATGCAAGCATTCCAGTGTTCCGTAATCGGTAACCATTCCGGTAACGTAAGTGCATGGTATTAATGCACGTTAGAACAACCTTTTAATTCTCTTTTAGTGTTCAACAATAATAATTGGGTACAATACGTAAAAAACTAGAAATAAGCGGAGGAAGTAAAATGTGAAGAACATTGAGGTTAACAATGAGAAATCAAAATTTCCGTGTGTTATGTAAGTTAATATTTGCCGAATACACCTAAGGAATATTCTAAAAAATATCATAATTGTAGTTAACTATGACTCTCTACAATTAATATATTACTCTCTTTGTCATGATACCGTGTTTTATTACTAACAGTCAGGAGTAAAACGATTTGAATTAGGGTTGAAGTAAGGATAATGACCGTTTAACTAAATATGGCCAGTATCGTTGCTAGTAGTACAACGATTTAAGGCCTACCTTAATCCCCATCATCAGGTCCCAATCAAAATTCTGAATACTGGAATTAATCAATCTGGATTATGGGAGAAAAGACTGACAGTGGTTCTCGACTAGGCGTAGCGTGCGACTGTCTGCTTTCAGAGAGGGAAGGGCGCCCCATGAACTGTTTTGTAGTTTCAAGAACTTCTTGGTTTCAACATGATCGTCCATTAGTGTTCTGTTTATACTGTCAAAAGTTTGACAACATTAATAAAATCGAATGCACAATTTTTTAATTTAGTTTCCTTAAAGACATAAGCGGGAATTTCTTGTTGAAATTATTGATAAATTAAAACCTTTATTCGTCCTCAAACACTGTACCAAATATATTTTTCCGAATCAAGACAGAAAGGAAAGCATCAACTTGTTAATTTACTCCTTAACCCCACTTCAATAATTTAGTAAGAACAGTGAATACGTGTTTCATCAGAAGACCAAAGAAGAAATATAATTAATATCATAAAATATATTCAGTTCGTACCAGCGTTAATAAAACTAGAAAATGTAAGAGAGTTCTTGGGACCCGCCATACGCATAAGTACTGCGGGTTGCAGATGTAAAATAACAGACGCACAACACTCACCATGTTGGATAGTGGGATTGATATGAAATTTCATTGGCTTGTTGAGCACCTTTCGAACTTCCTACATAAAAATGTATAAGTTCTATGAAGCACTGCAAGTATTGTTTTTGTGACAATATTGAGACCTTTCATGGCCTTACCAACTGTCGAATCGCGAAAATCGCTGCGCGCGGTCTTGCTGCCGTTTCTCGTGCGCCGTGCCGCCGCTAATAGGCTGTCTGTCGACAGTGTTTATTGCATCGGAGGGCAGGCGGGGTGACAGAAACGGATGTTTACATGGTAGGTTGGGACAGACGAGAAACACATATTTAAATATCCGAACACATTCTTGAAAAATCCAAATACAATTATTGCAAATATTCCCTTCAAATGTTACTTCGATATACGATAAATATATAAATACATACATTCATTTCTCTTTTCGGTAAGCAAAAACATTTAAACAATAATAGAGTGTAAAAAAATATCAAAACATAATATATAAAACAGAATGTCATAAGGTGCACGTATATTTCTTTCAGTTTCCTTAATAATAGCTATACGGTTGGCGATATGCTTACAACTGGCTTCGGTAGAATTATTAACAACATGTCTCACTCTGCACTTCAAACTAAAGAAATACCAACGCACATGGTCTTGGCTATCAGTCGTGAGAGAATGAGAACGCTAGAAATCTGACAGTGGCTGATGGACGTCGCATTACTTTTCTGGCGCTCCGGATGCAGCGGTTATTCCGCTGTGGAAGGCGCGGAGGCAACAAAAGATATTGATGCACAATGGCTCCAAAACACTGTTTCTAATACTACTTATCCCTTCAAAAATTCGATGTATGCGTTTTGCAAGGTTTTCTACTAGCTGGCGAAATTTCGTGAGAATCTGAGTATCTAGCATGGAGAGTATTGCGTATGAAAAATATCAGAAATCAAATATCATATTCAAACTTGTTTGTATTTCTAAACGTACGGATAGTTTAAGGAAAGGGTTTAAGTGTTGATGCTGCTAAACGGTTTCAAACTCTAATTGTTCTGTTACTGAAAGAAAATATGCTTATATCTATTTTTTTCCAAAAAGTTTGAGTGTGATCATTTTGTTGAAATAATTTGTTTGTTTTTTCTAGTCCAAACGAAATTTGAGTGGTTAAAAATCTTTGTCGCATGGAAACTTGTGCATTAATTTTTATTTCTGATTCACATACATATTATTATTGGTTTATATGAAGAAGACATGAATATGAATAAAAATATTCCTATTAATCCGACTTCTGGGAACTAGGGATTGGACTGGGCCTTGTCTTTATTTATTATTCACGACTGGAGTTAGGGCGACAAATGGCGAACATGACGTATTTCCATCACTGAATCCAGCATACTTGGTGTGATTGAGTTTTTCTTTCGTTGCGCAGCTCTAGAAACCAAGACGATTGTGTTAGGAAGCTCTATTTTTGCCTCAACTGAGAATCAAACCTGAGATCGTACCACAGAGAGCTACTAAGCAATCTATGGGCCACCTGGGGGGCTACTCTTGTTATTTTACAATTAATTTGAGTTGTGGATTTCATGGATACTTTAAGTCGTATTGTTTAATATTTGTTCAATATTCATCTACAATATTCAAATTTACAAAAGATTCTTTAGATCTCTCGAAAGTATTTAAAAATATCAGTTTATAATAATTTTAAACCTTCCAGTAAATTTTTATACTATGTAGAGAATTGGCGAAAGATTGTAATTACTTTCGAAATAAGCACAAGCGTGTCACACACCATTCGTGTCATTAATCAGGCTTTTATTATATAGTTCACTCAGTTTCTGATTGATAAGCCTGCAAATAATACCAGAACACCGATTCAACGTAAAAAAAATGATTTCTGTAGAAGAGTGCACCTTTATTTTACAATTCTTACGCACTACATGAACGTTCGTGAATAGAATGTAGATGAGAGTATGCAACTCAGAAACAGTTACTAATAAAAGAGGTTTTTCGATATTCAGCGTTATTGTAGAACTATGTTTTCCAAAAATGTAAGAAGAAAGAACATTGGCTTTTGATCCATATTCTAATAGACAAAAATATGATCAATACTATCCTTATTAATTTCATTACTCTATTCATAAACATTTTTAAAGCATGTGGGAGCTATTATTGAAACAATTTTGAAAATATCTCAGGGGATTAAAATTATTTGGGTTGGAAATAATAAACATGGAAATAATGTGAGAAACTAGCGTTGCTATTGCAGATCCACTACTTTATTATAACCTCTGGAACAATCTTTCACTGTTTAGTTTCTTTATTTTTAATTTTAATTTTACTTCAATATTGAAGATAAATCATTAATTTACGGACAAATAAGTACAGATGCAGAGCGAAAATTCGTAAAAATGTTAACAAGTGAGAAGTACTTGAGAAGTCTTCAAAACGGTGGTATTTTCATTAAAAGAAATTAAGGAAAATCTAATTCACAGGTCTAGAAATAAAAGTAATGCTTGCCGCACGCATTGTAGTAACAGAAGAATGAAATATGTTTAACATAATATTTAAAATGGCTTAAATTGTTTGGTATGAAAATATTGTAAATTTTCGGAGGAATACTCTGGAATGGGTACTCATAATTATGAAAAATATGAGGCATCCGTAACAGTAAACTATGAGCTTTATTTTGGATTTTTTATCGCGACACCAATAAAATAACCAATAAATATAATAAAATTGTTGTATATAATATAATAATGTATAAATTTTTATTTGTGATCTACACGCAATTCTAATAATTTTCAATGTCCCTAATTTACCTTTACGGAAATGATAATTAAATCACATGAAAATTATTCGATATTTAGTAGCAAGAATCCTTGATTAAATAAAATAAATTAAATTTAATAATCTAACAGTTGTATTTCATATAGTACATCTGATAATGAATAATTTATAGATTAAAATATGTCTTAAATGCTCGTTTCGGATTTAACTATCATGCGGGAAATAAATTTACGCATACATTGTATTTTTCACTTACAATTCGGTTTATTATGGATTTATCAGAACTCGCAAATCTTGTATTTTCCCGTTACTTTTAAATGCAGTAGGAGTTGAAAATCGCTTTAAGTGTATCATCGAATTGCGTGGAATGAACGTTTAAAGGGATCTCTCTTATAATGAACACAATGTGTCCTGAAATACGTATGAGGGCTTTTCGTCATTGTAGTAATAGGCTAGGGTAAGATGCAAATTTCTGATTGTGGCGTCGCTGTATCAGATTTCCCCTACATTGAAGATTGTCGCAAGCACTCGTTATTCATTGCTTGTGAATTGAAGAGCGGTGTGATGATGACGTGACTATTATATGAAAACAGAATGATTGATGAAAAGATGAATAGGAGAAAATGCAGACGATGACAAGGGAAATAGGGTTGTGCGTTGTTAAAATCCTTCACGATCCAACCGCGACGCTCGCATGGAATGACATAGGTGATATGATAAAGGTGCTCAGGAGAATTAAGTGCGTGACAGTTCTCCTCGTATCTCATCATTGCCAAGCTCGGATATCGACGTTTCTCTACCGGGCCATCGTCAGCGAGTCGGGGAAGCTGTGTCGCTTCTACCGGTGTAAACCCCTTCCTCCACGTCGTAACGCGAGGGCATAAAAGTAGCTCGTAAAGACCTCACGCGACTCCACCCCAACCCCACACACTCACGCACACACATACCTTTACGCAGCCACACACGCAAACACATACGCACTCACACCCGCGCGTGCGTACACTGCATGTCAACCTCGCACTCCGCAGTCGCGTCGTTGCGGCCGCGGGCCGCGGGCCGCGAGGTTGTTCAGGACCACGAACAGAGCCAACTCGCCGATCCACAGTGGTCGGAAAGGTGGAGTAGGCGGATATAACACAGTGCCACTGATAATACTGGTTTTACTACCGAGTCTATCTGCCTTGCGTTGATTTTATGGTCGTTTCTTGTTTGATGGATCGTTACCTTCATGCCTTTGATGAGTGTTTCGGTTGTCAAAATGTTGATTGGTTAACTTCCACGAATGAATTAGGGAGCTGTTTATTTTTTAACGATAATTGGCAGACGTTTTCATGAGTGCTGCAGTCGAGAGGATTCTTTAAAAAACAATATTTGTTAAATGGTAAACCATCAAAATCATCGTTTTTCTACCTGAGACGGGTTATAACAAAAAGAAGAGGGTAAAGAATACAAAGAATTTATTACCAAACGTTTGTACAACTAAGGTTACATTTCGACGTATTCGCCGTAATGATTCAGGCAATTCTACTTTGCAAACGAGCTTTTCCATTTCTTCTTCGTCGAACATTGTCGCTTTTGATACAAAATGGGTCTGAAATTTGCTTTGATGCTCTTCATTGGTCTGGAAGGTTTAGCCTGCTATCCACTTTTTTAATTCGAGGAAGAGATGAAAATTGCTCGCCGCTAAGTCAGGCTTTACGCCTTTGAAGAAAGTGAATAGCATTTCTCAGGTCGCACTTGGCAGGAGCGTCAATTTCACCAATCGTCTTTACTTGCGCATAGTTCAATTGAAACTGGCGTGGGTGCGTTGAAATATGCAGAGGTTGTGGTAAAAAGGCGTACTCTCTCCCACTGCACATCCCATATCCTCCTTATCTAGCGGCTTAAACGATCGATTGACGGTACCAGGAGAGGTGGCTCAGGGTCTTAACTGATGTCACTGCAGAGTCTCTGTCCAGGAGATTCTAGGTTCGAGTGCCGACGATAGCAGTTTTTTGACTCTAGCTACAGAGCTAGGTCGAATTCTAGCGGCCGGTTGATCTGATCGGTAGTTTCCCATGGTTTCTTTGAACAATACTAAGATAATGCCGGAGCAGTACACTAAAAAATGGGCCACGGGCCGCGTGCGATCTTTCTTTCCTCTTCCTTGCCCTATCTCACCTCTTAAGAACACATACATTCACTACACTACTACATATGCCGGGAGACCGGTCAGGACTCACAGCTTGTCCCGGCTGGGGAGGTTCGCAGTTGGTGGGAGAGGAAAACCGGAGAGAAGACCTCCGTTGGTTGGCTGAGGAAAATCCTGCTCGTCGACGGGAAGATCGGCACCGGATCTCTGATCGGCGGCCGGCGGCTCTGATCCTTGTTTTTCCTCCCGTTTTCCGTGGTTTATCCGATCAACACTAGGAGGATGCCGAAGCAGTAACCTTACAAACAGGCCACGGACCGCGCGTGATCTTTCCAACCTTTTCCTTCTCCTATCCTCTCCCCTTAGACACACTTACACTAACATGCACTACACTACTACACTTGACGGGAGACCGGTCGTGTCCTTTGAGCTTGTCCCGGCTGGAGCGGTGTCCCGCTGGTGGGAGATACCTGGTTGGGGAAAACCCTGCTAGTCGACGGGAAGGTTGGCACCGGATCTCAGCATCCAAGGGGGAAGATAGCCGCCACCTCTCAAGGAGAAAACATGCTCTACACTTACGGGAATAATGGTCTTAGCAGTAGACGCACCTGTAATCACTATCAATCAATCGGACGGAGGTTGAAAACAAAGCGGCCCTCCTATAATTTGCTACATTTATGTCTACTTCTATGAATAACGCTCGCTCCTGCATGTTTTAGAATGCACATTTATGGGGTATACCCCATAAATGAGTTATGAGATATACGCCAAATGCTGTAAGAAAGAACGGAATAGTGAAATAATATGAATGCTTGAAGCAACAACAATGTATAATTATCACCTCTTAGAGTCATTAATAAACTGATAAATCTTACGTGTTATTCAGCTACAGCACATATTTTGTGCTTAGATAACAGATAATGTATGCGGACCTTAGTAAGTCAGATGTACAGAGATATTTTTGAGAAATCAAAATAAGATAAAAATGACATCAATGTATGCGCTAACAGTGGTCTCCACCTGGTCGTTTTGATAAAAACATGTAGTGAGGACGATACCTCTAGCCCCTGCGAAGACCCCCAATAATTAAAAGGATGCTCGAGTTGGGAAGTGATAGTGAACAGATTAATTTAGTCTAAACGAAATTTAAATTCTGATCACGAGCGAACTAGTAGTACAGATACGTTCGGCGGGGCCAGGAAAACATCCTTAATTCTTAATAGATAAAAGTATAATTATATCATGTAGATAAATGTATCATTTTTCTCTGATACGGAAGATTTCGAATCATTTAAGTCCTACTTGCGTTTAGAGTTGTGTTGGAGAACTGTAGGTTTAGATCGGGATTCTTAGTGCTTGTACCGGATAATGTTGATTTAGAAATCAGCACTTTTGATTATTTGTCTTCTGAGAAAATATTGGCATATTGTTTATATATTCTTGGTGATAAATTAATCTGAGTGACAGATGTAGATTTAGAGTGATGTAGCGTAGAAAATTATATACGAGCATATCTTCTTACGGGATTAGATACATCTCTTCTCACTGACAACATATAATTAGATATTCTGTTAACGTGATGTACCTCTTTAGCAGCAATACTTTAATACTATCTTCAAGATGACAGGTCTCCAGTTTTGCTTTGAATTATTTATTAGAAGCACTGTGCAGGATATAATATACTTCCAAATTCACATTAGTGTGATTATGTTTCGATTTGTGTTAATGAATCGAAACGTTTTATTTTTGTGAGAATGTCGAGATATTCCTTAAAGGGAATTCTAGATAAATGGGACCCTCCAGCCCAGGTGATTCCTGGAGGGTCACTATGTAAATGGACATTCTGAGATTAGAAGCTCGGTTGTCCAATTAATTGCCAGTTTTTGTAGTGAAATAACACATCTTGATATGAAAACATTTAACAATAAACTCAAATAATGCACGACATTGTATGGTTCAATTTATTTCTTCACAAGACAGGCTTGCAACAATAGTTGCAATTTACAGTGTCCTTTTACATTAAATTTACAGTTTTAAATATTCAATTTAAAAGTCAACATTTTGAACTTAAAACATAATCATGCTGTGTTAGGTTGTAATAGAATATTATGACTTGATATTTTGCCCTCATCGTTTATACAAAAACCAAAACATTCGCTACTTAGAAAAATGAATTTGAAGCTAAATTGTTTTTCAGCTTCAAAGAAAAAACCTTTATTTGCATGAAATTATGCCAAATTGTGTTATTCATCCTTGCTCAAGAGATATAAAACATCCTTATGTGTATATTGGGATTTGAACCTTAAGGTAAAGTTTTTAAATTTATTAGGCAGATTGATCGATTCTGTTATTTGTGTTATCGATTTTTTGCAGTTCAATTAGTCTCGTTATACCAACTTCTCATAAGAATAGATTGTAGAAACATGAAATACCGTTTTGTTGGAATAAATGCAATCATACTTCTCTTTTACTTAAAACCAATTTGTTTCGATTGTTCATAGCAGATGGCAGACTGTTAAATCCTTCACGCTCGCCGGCCGTTAATGCATGTCGTTTCGTTCCTCTGCTTTTAGATGTGTTAAGTCCGTATAACAGTACAGTATTACGAAAAAGTTGTTTAAGCAATAGCTTCGCGCTCTTCAAACCTGAAAATAGACGATTTTGGATAAAAATGTTTCACCACCAGCACGCAAAACCCGTGCACCACAAAGGCCTACCTCGTTCAATCCTTTTCAGACCTCCAGACATTTACGGTCCACTTTCGCCTGGAATTTATAGTTGAGGGCACTGTGGGACGGGGCTTCCGTTGTTCGCCGCGTAATACTGTTCGTGGACACGCACATCCCCGCACCCCCAGCGGCGGGCGGCCGCAGACGGCGCCAGCTGCGCTGCAACAAGTGGGCGCACCGGCAACAGATGGGCGTTGGACCCGGGCCAGGTACTGACCTACCGCCCCACCCTGCGGGGCTCCACACGCTACTAGAGAATCGCCCAAAAAAAAATCGCCATCACAGCCATCACAGAATGTGGCTGCTTCTTCGCAGGGCTGGGAATATAAACGGATCACTAATTGAAGGGTTGGTCTAGGTGGAGTAACAAGAAGACCATTCCAGCCACTGCAAGCCTCTGAGTTGTCTCTCTATTGTTAATACCGCAATTGTATATACATTTACATATACATACATTTATTTGAACTGCAATTGGGTATGACCCGGTGGCAGTTAAATAACAATAATTACAATAATAATAATAATAATAATAATAATAATAATAATAAATTAGTACAGTACAAGCCGAACATGCAATAATCATACTATCACTAATATTAAGTATTATAACAAAATTTTCAACTCTGTCATGATATACAATAATTATATGTCGGTGATTCTAAATTTAATTTAACTAACTTATTAATTTGATAGTGTTCACTACACTTAACTGCACTGCACTACAACTACACTACACTACACTGCTTTTGCTTTGAATTACACTTCACAGCACTTACTCATTTAATGTCTATTACTCTCATATTGTTTTACCTTTTTTCTAAAGTTTCGGACACTTAGAGGAAAAGCTTTGAAAATTGCTGCGGGTAAACTGTTCCAATTTTTAATTGTTTTGGTCACCAAATACTACCCAAAGCCCTTCATAGTTATAAAGGACCCATACATAGCAAAACGATAACGACGTTGTTTCATCAAAATTGATGTAACATCATTATGTGATTTACAGAGATCGATCATTTACATTTAAAGAGGTTAAGAAAACTTGCGCAGATTATACTTCTCTCACAGACGTGACATATTTTGTACTGGTTTATAACGAAAATTTGGTGAATCAAATCGAATCGAATAGCGAAGGCTTTCAGTGGCTTATTTTGTTACACCCGAAGTTCAATTGAATTTCGTATCTTCGACCAGACAGGAGGATGGACAGACCAATACGCGAATCCATGGCCAGAGGACTGAGGACAGATATATGTTCAAACAGTTCTACAGAGAAAAAAGGCAAAAGCAACGCCGAAAGATTGTGAAAAACACTTTTCCAACGTCAGAAAACCGCACCACAAAAAGTCGTGAGTTAGAAAATCACAGAAAGGATTCTTAAAGGATGAAAAGCAACCTCGAAAAAAGATCGTGAAAAACAGGCCATATTCATATAAAGTCTTTTTATTTTATTACAGGATTGTTCTACATTTTGTAAGACCACTTTTCTTTTGTAGTTGGTAATGTATCTAGCCAAATATCTGAGAGTACGCATCTTCATCTCTCCTGCTCGATTCTCTAGTAATCCTTGAATGCTCTTAAAAGGACGTCTGTTCCAGAGCGTGACCAATCATAATAAAATTGAAAATTGTGTAGCGTCAATATAACGTGTGAAAATCAAGAATATCGTGTAAAAGATGCCTGTGCACCGCGTCTCCTATAACTCCGCTAGCAAAAATTAACCAATCTTATTCAAAGGTACTGCTTCCTCATTATTATTGCGGAAGGGAAGAAGTTTTATTGTTGTAATGGTTGATGATACATTGTTATTAATGACACATTTTGTAATATCTAGTCTTTCCAAATGCTTGCTTAAGGATCCCACCCTCTCTCAAAAAACCTGTGAACTCTCTTTGAGAGTAATTTTGATTTCATTTGCTGTGACCTCCGTGATGACATACAAACGTTCTCAGTTCATATTGTTGCTCAAGATATCCAGAAAACCGAGGTATTCTCGCTTGGGTAGTTGTTTCGGCCCACTTCGCGGAGTTCCGCCGTTGGCGAGGTCAATTTCCGGATAAACGTGACAGCCGGAGATATTTACAAGCGGCGCGTCGGTCACGCGAGGGGCCTTAGCGAGGATAGGAGTGGAAGGGTGCAGGTGAAATCGTGGGGACAACCTGTGTACATGCCTGCGAAAGGTAAGGCCACGAAACATTTCGTGATGCACTTGCTTCTTAACAGAAAAAGTGATCCAAAGGCAGCAACCATAGGTTGTTTTGCATTTATTATATATGGGTGACTTATAAGAAATGTTACAAATTTTTGGGGATAAAGAGGGATTGAATTTGCTAAAGAACATGAAAATTTCACGGAGTTCCCAATGTAATATTTGCTCCTAAATGTTACCTCATCACCGTATGTAGAGATGTTCGTCAGGTTCATTTAATCTTTTTGACTTCATCACAACGTGACCTGTAGATCACATGTGCATGATGAGTTGCCTAACATGCAGAGTGTATGATTTCAATGTGTAACTTCATTCCATGAAAATTTCCTCTGCGTTCATTGGCCTAGAAGTTCGTAACATTTTTTCTGAGACTGTCTACATTCTCTTTCGGAAGTCTCAAATGGTATTTACACAGTGTGGATGTGAATGTTATCTTCAAATTCGAATGATAATTGATCTTCATACCGGGAGCAAGTAGCTCTCTAGTAGTAAATGTTAATACCTCGATTTTGGTAGAAGTGTGGCTCATCTTGTTACGGTCCCAAGCTCTTCGTACAATAACCGTAATCGGTTAAAATTAAGAGTAAATATTAGCATCTAGAAATCTGAAAAATACTTCATTCGATTATTATTAACTCAAGATCTCGTAAAATATAAGAAATGTTATAAAAGTTTGTCTTTGTTTCGCTTGTTCCTTTTTATGTGCATAAATGCTAATGAATCATCGAAGTATTCAGGTATTGAAACAGCGATGTCTCGCGTTAAATGTGTAATTGCATTATGTGGATGATGTAGCAATAAATCCTCATATTTAGATAGCAGTTCCTTAATATCGTATTTAAAAGCGAAAAATGTAGCATTATCTGTGATTCTTATTGCATTCTGAATTTCAGTATTTTTATTCTTTCTGATATACATTTTGATATATTTGAAGGAGTGCATTAGCGAGTACCATCATCCCTAATACCTACAATTCTGTTTCTTAGCTTGGTAGAACACTCATACGAATATACAAGTATAAGTGAAAAGTATAACAATGTAACGTTGTCTTGGATACCAATTGGACTTTGAAACTCAATGTTACGTCTCGGTTTGATGTAACTTCTGTGAGGGAATATTACTGGTAGAATATGTGAAGCGCTAGTAACTTCGCGAACTCCTGGAATAATATATACCGCCATCATAGACAAGTAAAGTATTTTGTTTAGATTTTTAATGTATCACCAATAGGTAAGCTACTTTTGATGCTACTGACAACTATTTATCTTTTACTGCTTGTATTAATGTATTAAAAAGCGTTGAAAATATATTTGATTCATTAACACTTCAGTTATTCTTGTCGAATAATAATGATATACCGTAGAAAGAATAGTCTTTGGTTTTTCGTTAACTAGTATCAATTTAAAAGAAAACTGATAATTTTATGAAATGAAAAGTAACATCTTCAAATTTTTAATACTTTCTATGAATGAACCAAAGGGAAACTGTAGTTAGATATTATGATTTTAATTTTACAATAATTAGATTTTGATTGCTTTACAATATGTAGACTGGTATAATACAATATGATGGAATATACACCTATATATTTTCCCCAAAGGGAAATTGTAGTTTGATCTTCGGTGCCATTGCATAAAAAAATTCTTACTGGTATTTAGAGACTTTTGCCTGTAGGAAAATTATAGGTGAATTTTCCGTATTTTCTAGCGAATTAATGCAATGTTGGAAACTAAAATGTGTATGCTAATGAACATTTTAGAAAGAAATTAAAATATCAAATAACACTTTTCGTGAAATGTATCTCCATTTAGATGCAATTTGAAGCAAAATAACTGCTCTGGTGGTACAGTTTCATGCTTAAAATCCACGTCGGAGAGAAAATCGTTCCTGAAATTGATCAGGGAAAACACGCTTGCTGACTTTCTTTAGTGCACTATTGCGTGTTTGTAACATTCAGCGCTTCACGGAGCTGGAAAAGCAAAACTGTTTAGTATTCCGTTAGTATGTAAACACTATAGTGAGGAATATTTATTAACATGTTTTTCTTTAAACAGAATTATCTAAAAAAACTGACAAACCCAATTCTTGTTTTGGAGAATGAAACATCTTATTGAATTTCAGCATATTTGTGACGAATGAGCATTTTTTACTTTAAGAGCATAACAAATATCTCGAATTGAGATATTTAAATGCGTTTATATATTTGTTTGTGGTTAAATTGTAAACCTAAATATAGCTTTGGTGTTTGTTAAATTATGTATTAAAAGAATATTTGAAGTAAAACCTTCGAAGGAACTCTCTCAAAGTTTACGAAGACTTTTTACTTTTATGTATTGCCACTGTAGTATGTACAATTCTCCTCCTCAATGTTGTTTATTGTTTTACTTGATTATTGTTGATGTTTTACTTGATTAATGTTTGTTTTACTTGATTATTCGAAGAGTTTTTGTTCACCTTGAATATTAACAGCTATAATGTAGTTAGAAAGCCGATGCACCAATACTCACAAAAATCTATGCAGTTATAGCACATTTGAGAACACTAATAATTTGTATTAAATCATAAAAAGAAACAGGAAAAATGTAAGCGTTCTTAAGACGCAAGATCAAACCGAAAACATATGCGTATTCAGCTAAGTGAACTTCAAATGTAGAAACCATTTACATGTTATATGAGAATTACGAGAGTAATCATTTCAAGGACAAAAACTTTCATATGAATCAAAATAGTTAATACAATGACAGGTTATCGGCTTTTGATATGTTTGACTATAATTATTTATTTTGTAGTTTAAAAATACTTTATATATCGGAAAAAAAGTGAATAAAAAATCTCAGAACAAAACATCTCTCAGTGATAAAGTGAAGTGAATCAACCTGACTCTGTAAGAAACCTTCCCGGAATGGAGCCTACCTCACTAAGTAAGTAGTTCAAACTTCCGCAAGTCACGATGGATTCGCTTTCGGTCGTGTATCTCTGGCTCTCGAGGACGAGGTGGATGGGAGTTCAGATTTCTCCTCCCCGCGACCTATTGCCGAAAGGGACGGTCCTGCTCCACAAGTTGGCTGAGTTCGACCGCCTCTCTCACCCCCCCTGCCCCGGCAAGGCCGGCTGAATCCACGCGATCCGGGCGCCTGGACATAGAAGTCAGCAAGGCGGAGTCCTATGTTGGGCCTTGGGGTGAAAGTTCAACTTCTCCTGATGATATGTTTGCGCGAGGACGAGGGACAAAGAATGGAACATGGTGGTACTGAAGTGCTTCGCCTAACGATTGCTTCTCGCAACAAATGTCTCGTGTGACAAATGACCTTCGTAAGGAAAGTCACCGGTAACGAATGTCGCTCGAAATGAATGTTCTTAAAAAGCGACGCTCGTTGCTCTAAGTCAGACGTTGCTCGTTGCTCTAAGTCTAACGTACGGCCCCAGAGGATTCACAAGGCGTCCAGAGGTAGAGTTATCCACAGACCCCAGGGGGTCTACATGATACCCATGCTCTTAGCCAGGCATGTCAAGGCCGCGAACGAGGTAAGTAACTTACTCAAGTTTGCTGGCACAGCGACTTAGTAGATTATGACATCATTTGATGGCACTACACATTTGATGCATCTGACCGGGAGGTTCTAGGTTTGGAGGTCGACGGATTTTTAACACTATTTATTTATTTATTTTACGTAAAAAAAACCAGTTAAAACTGCGTATGACGTGCTATGGGGAAATGTGAATTGTGTGCACATTTTCAAAATTCTGTGATCCCTACACTAAGCCATACACTACTTAAATTTTGAAAAAAACACTCCCATGTAATAAAACTTATTTTAAGGATAAATAAGCAATAAAGTTTGGTCTTATCATGTTGTGCTTTCGGAATAATACTTCCTGCCGCGACAACATGGAAACGAAAATTTAAATAATTGTATTTTCCACTGAATTCTAGAAGACGTGCACAGAAAATGAAGTTACATTTATGTCCAGAAGCAAAACAAGGGGACATCTCAGCATTTGCTCAATGGATCAGGGAAACTGGACGAAAAACCTGATCGAGATGGGGATCATTGACCCTGAAGCTGTAGTACAATAGTTGTTACAGGTTGTTTATACTCATTTATACAGTCCAAATAGTAAATAATGCATTATGTATCATTGTTAAAATTAATGTTACTTTTCTTGTGATCTGCTGTCAGGGACGATGATTGTAGTGGCCGGCTGCTCTGATCGATTGTTTTCTGTGGTTTATCCGATCAACGCCAGACAAAAGGCGCATGGCAATGTAATTATATAGATAACGTTTTCCTTCGCAGAATAGGTATCACCTATTCTGAAGTTAATACACTTTGATTCATAAAAGCTCCTGAGAACGGTGTTGGTAGTTCATGTGACTAGAATGAAGCAAGAGGCAGTGAATAAACTACGAGGAGTGCGCTTGTATCAACTGACTAATGGATGCTGCTCTTCTAGCTGTTACAAAAGAATTACATTGCATCCAGGTACAAAAATACGTATTCCCAGACGTGAGCGATTACAAAAGAATTGTCACTTTCCCTCCGCAGAAAATTTTAGGTAATTAGAATCAGGAAAGTGATGAAGTACAATATTGTTTGCGGTTGAAAAAACTGAAAGGAAAACAAATGAATGAAACCGGTTCAAAAAAGGGAAAGTTTAGAAAATAGATTAAAGAGGCTTGTTGAAGTTTGAAAATGCAACAAAGTGGCTTGTTTAAAAGGCTTGAAATTTAGTTATTCAGAAGAGAATTTTCTACTTTGTAAGATCACGTACTGTAGATGACGAACATAAATGTTCAAAAACTGTGAAATTTTGATTGTATTCTCAAAGGTAGTAGATCATATCTTGGGCACCGACGTGGGTCACCATTATGGTTCAAATCGGGTTAAGACGAGTAGAAATGTAATAAAAAATTTGAGAAAAGAATAAAAGTTTCTCAGTGTAAAAAGAAATTCTTCAATGTCGAAGCAGTCGAAGCAGAGACACTGAAATGTAAAGAAAAACATGAAAACAAGAATAAAATGAATAATGTGGAGTGAAAATATATTTCCTGAAGGAGAAAATGGCAATTTTAGAGTTTTTGAACGCATTTATTAAAAGTTCCATTAAATTTCCAATAAATTCACTCCAAAAAATTGTTGCGGCAGATATATATATTTATAGGACAGGTGTACTGATCAAAGAACTGTTGTTTTATCACAATCGACACGGCTATTCTGATCAGTAGTTTTTCATGGTTTATTTGATCAATATGAGGTGAATGCCGGCTGTATTAAGAAACGGACCTCGGACCACGCGCGAACTTTTGTTTTTTACCTTTGTCTGTCGTGTCCTTTTAAGCGTAGGCATACTTGGAGGAGAGAAAATCCGAAAGCTGTCGAGTTTCCAGCGCGAGAACTGACCCAGTGAGAGCCAGAGAGGAAGGGAGTATTCTTTCTGTATATTACATGAACTGTACTTATGGGAATAATGAGATTAGTACTTGACGTCTCACTAACGTGACTGATGACTATTTCATCGCACTGTACAACAAGCTCCCTGCGAGTTGCTAGAGGGACTGCGCCAAGTTGTATTTGGAGGGAACGGTATTTGTTCGTGTGAACAGGCAGACATTCAGGCTCCTTTAGGGACCATGAAATTCGTTTTACACGATTCTTTTTTCATCTTTTTTCATTTCTGCAAAAACTACATTCAGTTTGACTTCCACGCCCCTAAAGACAAATCTCTTGGAATCTCTCGTGGAACCCCTTTTTACACCTGTGTGATTTACTCGTTTTGTCAGTGAAATGAAGGAATTTGAATGGATGTGAAGAAGGGAACTGAGAATAATAAAACCAACAATTTTATTACGTAAATAATGTTTGTCTATCAGGGGCAAGTTGTATGCAAACGTGTTCAGCAATTCCAATCCATTCCCATTTTCTTGCACTCAGGATTTTATACAAACATTTCCTTCTTTTATGCCGTTCTGAAGTGGCAGATGCAGCCAATAATGCGATCTGTCGCCGAAGTCGCAATTATTTTTCAATACATTGCTAACTGAAAGCTCAATTAAACATAATCTCTCACAATTTAAACTGACCTTTTGATCTGTGATCGTATGACTTTTGTTACAAAGGGCGCAATGTTAAAATATTTAACAGTTTAGGCTTCAGCGCTTTTGGTAGCGTCTCAGAAAAACAGTTTCAACCCAATCTATGTATTGAAAACAGATGGGGTTTTCGTTAAGAAAGGAATTTGAAATTTTTACTGAAGTAACTTTATTGCATGAACTTTCTTTTAAATGAAATACAGTGGCCCCCTAGCATGTCATCGCATGCTAATATTAATCTATATTATAATATATACAATGAATATTAATAATACCTTAAAACTAATAGTGATGACTCTCATCTGCTGCTATTTGCTCATCTTTTCCGAGATCAACAACTTGTGGTTGGTCTTAGTCGATACATTGTGTGAGTTAAAAACAATCTATGATAAGCAGTCAACTTTTCGTAGAGCGAGAAAGGGTGGGTGATAGCGAAGCAAGGACAGAAAATGTTATTACGTTGAAAGATTAGTGTTTTAAAATGGAACATTAGTGAGTTCAAAACGGAATGGCCAACAATTGTCTGAAATATGTAACCTATTAGCAAAAATGTCAAGTGATTATAATTATTTGTGATATTTTTGAGATGAGGAGGATAACTGAATATCCCACTGTGGTTCACTACAGATTTATGTGTTATAATACTGACTGTATTGTTTAAGAATTTATAAATGTTTCTTATTTCATTAATTGAAAGAAGAATGCTATGAAACAAGATTTTTGGGGTTTTCGATTTTCCGTGTAACATACAAGTAGTTCTTTTCTGTTGTACCGTTTTTTCTCTTCCTTTTTGTGCGATGTGATTGCTTGGATTCCGCTAGTTACATACAAAACAACTGTGCCAAACGCTGTTTCTTGTTCGTGCAGTATCCGTGTCTAAACGTTATTGTACAAATGCAGTATTTCCCTTTTGCATTCACTTTCCGTGCAGAAAAGGACAAAAAAGGGATCATAAAAAGTTGGCTCGGGAAGCGACGACACACTACCGCCGGGACAGCGAACGGTCGGTGGCGAAAATAGATATCTGCGGCTGTCGGTGACTCATAAAACGAGGCGCTGGGGTGTAAAATATGGAATCAAGCATTTTGAGCGAAATCAATATTATTGGCTTTTATGAAAGAGGAGTAACTATCCCAATATTTCAGGGAGTTTCCAGAATACGCACACCAAGAAGAAGTCCACAAAATACAGTTGCAATTCACTTGTTCTTTATTGGATTTGCAGTGGTTTCGTGCTGTAGTATCACATTCCTTTTTTTCTACGAAACGTGAAATGTCAGAAAAACCTGAAAAATGTAATTTCTGTTATTTATACCCAAACGTATCAAATATGCAGTATGTACGTTCACCATCTTGCGAATCTCAAAGCATTAGTAGTTAGTATACTAGTCTCCCAAACCTAAAGAGCGCAGATGACATTTTTGAAATTTTGAATTGTGAAAAATCCACATTGTACCCGCAGAATCGTATTTACTTCATCCAGAAACACGCTGGCTAAATGCCCTTCTATATCTCTGGCAACATTCGTCCTAATCCGATCGCATATTCCTTTTAGTGTGGTTCAGACATCAACCGATGTCACTGCAGTGCCCCTGACAGGGTGGTCATAGGGTTCGAATCCCGACGGTAGCAGGATTCTTGACACTAGCAAGGTCGAATTCAGATCGCTGGTTGAAGAAGAATACTTGCGGTCGGCTGCTCTGATCGGTAGTTATTTGTGGTGCCTCTCATCAATACCAGACGAATGCCGGAAGAGTATCCTAAGAAACTAGTCCTGGACCGCGTGCGATACTTACCCTTACATGCACAACACTACCACACATGTTGGGAGACCACTCGTGAGCTTAGACATCGTCCCGACTTGAGCGATGTTCCGCTGGAGGGAGATATCGATGTCGGGAAAACTTTCGCAAGCCGATGTGTAGGACCGGGAGCGTTAACTCAGTGCATCAACTGATGTCACTGCAGTACCTATATTCGACACTAGCTTTTCAGCTAGGTCGAATTCAGTCGCTGTCTGGAGGAGAATTCTAGCGGCCGGCTGCTCTAATCGGTAGTTTTCCGTGGTTTCTCCGATCAACACCAGGCGAATGCCGGAGCAGTACCCTACCAAACGGGCCACGGACCGCGCCCGATCTGTCCTTCCTCTTCCTTGTCCTATCCTCTCCTCTTACATACACACTTACACTGAAATGCACCACATTATCACATATTCCGGGAGACCGTTCAGGAGCTTAGAGCTTGTCCCAGCTGACGCGGTGCCCCGCTGGTGGGAGAGTCCTGGTTAGGGTAAAACCCCACTAGCCGACGGTAGGTCGAATCCGGATATCGCCATCAAGCGGAGGAGAATCACCGCCATCTCCAGACAAAAAATGCACTACACTAACGGGACTAATGACCGAAGCAGTTGACGCGCCCGAAAACACGATAAAATCAATCAATCAATCAATCAATCAAACAGATGTGTAGGTCGGCGCCGGATCTCATCATCCAGTGAGAAATACCGCCACCTTCTGTGATAAAACATTCACTACTTGCGGGACTTTTGGCCTTGAACACACAAAATAATTATCTCACAAACTACTTACTACTTTTACATTTGTAGACTATATTACTTTTTCAGAATTATTTGATTATGGGGATTTGATTATATGGTTAGGTGGAAGAGCGGGCCTGATGGTCCGGGGCTTGTCACAACAAACAAGTAATTCTTCTTCTTTTCTTCTTGTTCTTGTTCTTGTTCTTCTTCTTCTACATTGTTTTCCTCGGTATTCACCTGATTTTGACTTTGTTTAGGGTTTATAACCAAGACGCAGGTCAATTCATGTTTCGTCACAATTTAGGAATTTTCGAACAATCTTGCACGTGTTTAAGATTGTTGCGTAACTTTATAGTTATATTTTGGCATTTGAATAAGTTCCAGATTTTTATGGATGTTGTCTGGTATAACTCCTGTGCACGAATTGACCAGAGGAACAATATGAGTTGGCGTTGGTATATGAGTTTTGGAGATGCAAAAAAGCCTGGACTTCAGCCACTAGTTCTGTATACTTTGTTATTTTTTCTGCATGTGCTGTTTGAAGATTAGCTGTTTGTGGAACAGTTATGTCAATCAGGAAGCCAACCTTTTGCCGTTTATCTACGAAAGTTATGTCTGGTCTATTATGATGAATAGTTTTATGTGTAACAATTTCTGTCATAGTACAACTTATAATTTGAATTTTCAAGTACAGTATCGGGAATATATTTGTAATGTGGGTAGGTCATTTCTTCTAGGTTGGATTTCGCCGCCAGTTCCTGGTGAATAATATTTGCTTATTATTATTATTATTATTATTATTATTATTATTATTATTATTATTATTATTATTATTATTAACCATCTAAGATGTGAAATTCCTTATGTAATGGATAAGTAATATTACTAAGTTAGTTTTCTGAAACCGTTGTTGTAGTCGTATTCCCTAGTGGTAATAATGGGAGTAAAATTTGTCCGGCAAAGCTGGGAACCTCAAGGCGCGAACTAGAAAATTTCTCAGCAACTTCTCCCAATACGTCGAGGGTGCGCCAACAGATCAATCTCCAAGAGGCTGGGCATTTCAACCAAACATTCAGCTTCCACTCGCAGCCCGTCGAATTGCCAGGTCTTCCGCAGCGGGGGGCGCGCCAGGCAGGGGCGAGTGGTGACCGCGCCCGCGCCCGCGCCCGCACCGACTGACCTACGGCACCACGCGCCCCACGCTGCATCGATCCAGCCAGGCCACCCCTTGGCCCTCCGCCGCCCTTTATCGCCCTCCATCGCCTGCCCGCTCGCTCGCTGCTTCGCTCCGCCGTCCGCGCCTCCGGAGCTCTCTCGTCGGCCCCTTCTCGCCCGACGAGGCGAGGGACGAACGCTGGGAGCCCCGGAAAACTCCAGTCCAAATAAAAGCAAATCATTGGAGGACTAGTTGTGCTAAACAGCACGTACTTTATCGTCTGTACTTTGAGGTTTTTACCTCATGTACAAAGTGAAAGTATGTGAAAAGTATTCAAATTTTCGAAAAATTATAAATGTCCTTATTTCAGAACCTATCGTCACGGAAAGAATTTCATTAAGGTAAAAAACCATTAAGTTGTAGGAAGAATTTTGAACTTTTGTAGTTTTCGAAAAATCAGAGTTTTTAACGAACATGAGACTTCACCACTCTCTTGAACGTTGTTCACCCTATCCAACTACAAAATTTAATCAAAAAAGATGGAGCCACTTTTTTAAATTTTGCAAATGTTTCAGGGGTTTCATGAAAATACACCCAAAATTAAAATATCGATTTTAAATTCAAGAGGCCGTGTTATCAGACAGACCGATTGAGGAATAACAATTTTTGAGAAAGTCTGCTAAACTGTTTAGTCCCTGACGTTCTTGACAGACAGACAGGCAGGCAGACAGACGATTTGCCGCCATTTGATTTTTGGAAGTCAAGACCCACAAAACATGGATTCTGGCTACAACATGTGTGGGCGAAGGATTTTTTCTAAATTTAGCTACTGCATTTATCCAGTTTTTCATTGCCAGTGCCCTCTAATAAGAATTTTTCTGCGAAAAATTCACTGTTTTTCCGCACAGCATTGCATAACTTTCTCTCTACTCCGTAGCGAAAAAGTAAAATATATCACCCTTTTCCTTTTTGTTATCATTAGACATACAAAGCGAATTCTAGTCATAACGAATCTTATCAATTATATCGAATCATTAGACATAAAAAGCATTTCTAGTTTTGAAATGTGTTTATTTTTGGAAATGGTGGAATTCTATGTTGAAAAAATAGGGACAGAAATAATATTTCACAATGTAGAAGTAATGAATCTAAGAGTTTAATCGGACATGTGTCAGTGCCTTTAATGATATTTTGTACATATTTCACACGTTATGAATGATTATGGCATTTTAGGGTCATATTAATTCGACTTTGCTTAGCTAGCAGTGCTATGTGATGGGCTATGTGCTTGTGATGATCACGTCCAGTTCCATCACCCTATCGATCATACTTGTCGAGCCTGATCTTTGTTTCGCCACACAGCTATAGAAAGAGAGTCTGTTGTAATAGAAAGCTACACATCTATTTTTATCCCGACCGGGAATCGAACCTGGCGCCACCTCACAGAATGCTAAAAGTGACAATGAACCACTCATGGGGAACTTTTTCACATTTTTTACATCTTAAAAATAAAACACGAGGAAGAATTTTTTATCAGATTTTACACTAAGCTGAAAGATTATATTTTGTGCAATGGATTGAACTAAATTTTTCCGAAATGTGACGTGGCGCTGCAAAGCACTGTGAACTAGGAAGCGTTCCGTTTCTCTTCCGTCAAGTGCGAAACAGTTTTCTCTCGTGTAAACTACACGTAGGCGAATTATTCCAACGTAAAGCAATCGGGGCATCTACAGTTTTATAAATGTTGCCAAAAAACATAAAAATGTATATTTAAAAAATAATTATTTTTGGAATATCTATGAAAAAATTTACAAAGATTTTAAGTTAATATTATCCACCTCTCCTTGAAAATATATCTCCTTTTATTATCTCCTTTTATCCTATCCTTATTATCTCCTAATATCTCCTTTTATCCTTGAAAATATATTTTATTACGTGGGAGTTTTTTGTTTTTTCTCCTTTCAAAATTCAAAATTTAAGTAGTATATGACTTATTGTAGGGATCACAGAATTTTGAAAATGTGCACACAATTCACTTTTCCCATAGCACGTCATACGCAGTTTTTAACTGTTTTTTGACGTAAAATAAATAAATAAAGATTTGAGGCAATGTTCGTATGTTTTCACGTCTTTTGTTTAAATTCATGTCTGACTAGAGTTCTGTAAAATTTTCGTGTCTTAATTGAACTGGTAAAGTGAAATAAATTTTACATTGAAATGGAAATGGCATTATGAAGGATTTTAACGTCTACTAAATGCCATTTAACGATTTGAGGCAATGTTCGTATGTTTTCACGTCTTTTGTTTAAATTCATGGGGAATTGCTACAGTTTAATTTTATTATGTGTAAATGTATGCATTACCCCGCAGATTTTATTGAAGATAATTTGTAGCAAGTTGTCTACCGACGTTCTCTTTATGACACACAGTTAAGTAGCCAAGAAATCCTACCAAATATATATATATATATATATATATATATATATATATATATATATATATGGGTGTGTTTATTAATTCTTGAAACTTTTTCATCCCGAGATAATTTAGGATATAAGTAGGATGTTGTACTTTTGCAGGACATTTAATCATCTGTCAAATACAGTCATAATCGTACATAAGAACAGAGGAATTCCGATCTTAGAAAACGCAATCATGCATGCAGTAGCACAAACCGTGACATTATAAAGAGTCCCGACATATTGAATGTAATATAGTAATTGTTTATATTCGCTGGAAGCTATATAATGTAGAACTTAAAATTCTTCTCAGGATATCACAGAGGAATAGAACACTTTATTATTGAAATATTTGCTGACACGAAAAGTTTAATCACTAAGCTTTCTCGCCATTAGCCTTATTGATCCTAATTTTTATAATCCCATTATTTTGTCTTTCTGACGGCAAGCAAATGTTAATTAAAGGCTTCAGAAGATAATTTTATGTTTTTATATTACTGAGTTGTTTTTCCATTAATAGATTGGTATAATTTCAGCCCCTATCACCAAAGAGTTTTATTTGCCTCGTTTATCAAGAATTAGCTACTGACTGCCGATCGACAGTGGGCGCCGAGATGGACGATTCTGCCATCGACGAAAACGGATCTTAAAGATTGCAGCAAATAGATAGCCGTTGCATACGAAACAAGATGTTTTGAAGCTTAATTTCTCTTTCTAACTCTTTCATGGAATGGAAGAAAAGTATTTTTTTCTTTTGTGCAAAAAGAGGGCCTCCTTCATCTTACGGGTGTTACATTTAAGGTTAAACTTAAACATTTGAGAACTGTTCGAAATTCGTATACATTTTCTAAAACATTGAGCACTCGTCACTCGTCATGATTATTAAAACGGTGCAGTAATTACAGTACAAAAAACTGGGAAATAAAATTTGCATAAAACAAACATTTTGGGTAGGAATGAAGACAAAACTTTATAACTTTAGCCATATATGAATCATTCATGCAGATTTTTCTGCTCAACCACACACAACGATAATATCGCACGGTGCAGTAGTAAATGTATTCGTGTATTACTGAAAACACATTCGCTGCATGCACATACATAATTTCGGACCGCGTGTTACTAATGTTTTCACTTTATTGTCACACACGCTATTGATCTTCCTGTCGTGTTCCACCACCTTCAACATCGCCCTCATTTCACTACTAGAGCAGAACCGCCCCTTCATCTCAGTTCCCAACGGCACATTCACTGCAAATGTCACACACATCCTCGCCTTGGCCCTGACACCGTCCGCCGTGGTCCGTTTGCGCCGAGTACTCCCACCCCCCCTCTATTCTAATCTCGAGTCTGGCTGCTGCTTCTTCCCCCGTGGCCTCGCGCTATTCTCTGCTGCCCCTTGAGCACGAATCCTCCCGACCCGAGCGCCTCTTGTGACCTCCGCTACAACTCCTCTAGTGGCCGCAGACACAACCGCAACTGTGCAGACGCCTCGCCAACAGCCGACGCGGAAGCTGCTAACTGTGTTGTTGACTTCCATGCTGGAATTGTCATGGATAAAGGAAGAGTTCTTTTATTACCTCGCAAACAACTTACTACTTGCGCAACTTTTCTTGGACGATAGATAGAATAAATGGGGGCGGAGTGGGGGTATTAGTTACAAAGTCGGCCGCTAGAATATTTACAGTAATGTCAATCTCTAGAAACTCAAAGTCAAATTTGCTACGTGTCGCCTCTGGGTAGGCAACAGCAGGTATACTAGATAGAAGTTTTAGGTACCTCCCTTGAAGGACCTGGACCTACCTCAGGCATTTCCTTAAATAATGGTAATAGAGCTGAACAGAAGTTCTCGACTATGAAAGCAACTAGCTTTGGCTAGGTGATGTTTCGCGCCAATGAAGTTTTGATGCTTGGAACATTGTCATCACTTCTCGCTGCGAAGTTTTGTCTTCAACTGTTTATTGCTCAAGGGAGGGGGAAGCAAGTCCATCGTTCAAGAAACGTTGTGCGAGAAGTAAGGAGTATAGTGAATGTATTGAAACCCAACGGGAAACGGTGATTTTTTGACAAGAAAACGCATATTTTGGGCCTCTGATATCGAAAAAATTGATAAATCATACTTTTACATGTAATAATTTACTTCGTCTAACAATTTGGGTAGTCAGCATTTGTGTTTTCTGGGTCCTTGATTTCGAAAAATTGAAAAAAAATACCGTACGCTTGTCTGTTTCCAACGTTAGTAAAGAATTAAACCGTAAACAGAATTTTCACCGAAATTGATATATCTCAATCGGTATGGCTGATGTTAAGGTCCCATAAATTCGAAACGGATATTTTGACTTTTCGGGGTACATTACTTAAAACCTCAATGACATTTTTCAATTTTTTTCAAGAATGGCTCCAGTTTGTCTTTACATTTTTTCCAGAGCAGAGCAAAGTTCGCCTAAAAAAATTGCATAAATCCAATTTTCGTTGATTTTTCTGAAATTAAAAAAAATTGCAAAGGTTTGAAATTTTTTGGCGTGTTCCTAGAACTACAAGCGTGAAGGTAGGAAGTTTTTGGGTATTTAAAATTTCTTCTGCAAAAGTATGTTTGTTGTTAGTGTTGCTTTTTGTTAGTGAATGTAAGTTTAATGTATGTAAGGTTAAGATATTCTGCCAAGTTACTATACTTAATTGCAGAATTAACAATAAAATCTAAATGTCTTTAAATAAGTTCAACTACAACTTTTTCAAAATAAGAATAGTTTTTGCATGATTTTGCGTTCAGGAAGAGTAATTTTAAAAGGAAAATTTTCTCAAAAGCGGCTTAAAAGTTTTTCTTTACATTTTTTCTCGGGTAATGTGAAGTGCGTGTATGAAACTGACTTTGACTGAATATTTAATTTTTGTTGAACTCTGTGAATAATTGAAAACTGCAGAACTTAAAAAATGCAAGAAGTTATGTAATGATCTAGCTTTTCTGGATTTATCTGATGCCAGCTTTTCCACATGGCTGGCGAAGATTGAAAGCCGTTTTTTTTCATTTTTTAAAATTTGTCATCATTTTTATTTCTAATGATACATAAATTATTTTGCATATCGGGAAGTTGTCTTCGAACTTGATCAGGGGAGGGGATTAGATATTTACTAATGATTTTCATCAGAATTAATCAGAAACTTGGGAAGTCATTGGTTCTTAACTCGGAGAATGGTGTGGGTAGAGATTCTCTCGTGTTAAAAAAAACAACCTTGTATCATTAATTGCCTTCTTTTCCGTATAACATGTATCTATAGTAATAGATTATTAGATTTTGCTGACTCAAAAAACGTCAAAATGATGTAGGTGGTTCAATTTGATCATTCGTTTAATAGGTAATAATTTTATCCTGCTTTTCTTTCCATACTTTTCTTAACGTTTGATAGCCCATTGCATTATATAAAATAATTTTAATGTTTAAGAAAACAACAGGAAACACTTTGAAACGTAATTCTGATCGATATGGAATGATAATGTTTGCAATACTAATTAATGCAACTGTTTGATACAAACGTTTTGCTGATAAATAGGGAATTAATATCCTGAAAGGAAATCAAGATAATTATGCACGTTTGTTCAGTGATTTACCTGATCTTTATCATTGATATATCGCTCTTTTAAAATTTATGTAGGTTGTAATGAATGCTTTGCGATTACAAAATAAGGAAGCATTGTGTAGTTTTACCAAATAACATAAATATATCTACACTATTACTTTGCGCAATTGTATGAAGTGCAATCAAGTATAACGTGTTACTACACATAATTTTAAAACCACTGCTCTTCTTGACGCTTCTTTTTAATTTGCTAATCACAACAATATGTTGGACTAGAAAATTAATTTTACAGACACGAATAATGTCACAAAATATTCGAATTCACTTTCTAGATAATTCTACTATTTCTAAAGTTGAAGATCTTTTTAAAATTCACTTCTTCCTCACGAATGATCCTTCATTCGCGAATTTTCTTCTTGCGTGATGCCCAGGGTTCTACTGGCAGGTGACCTCTGGTTTATTTGAATTCAATCTAACAAAGATGCAATTTCTCGATTTCATTATGTCAATTTCACGATTTATCCGTTCTATATGATTTTACCTGCGTTATAAAAATTTGCATTTAGATTTTGGTTTATAATTCGCACTAATATCTCATAAGTTTCTTCTTATTCAATTTTCTAGTATCCATCCGTCTCTCTCACCCCTTGCTCTCTGCGCTCCCCACGTTCTCATTCTCTCTCTCTTTCTCAATCTCCTTGGTTTCTCTCACCCTCCCTCGCTTTTGTGACATTATCGCTCAGACACCCCACCACTCTCACCATCCTTCGCCATCACCCTCCCTCGTCCTCCCACGCCCACCCATCTCTCCACCTCCCCCTTATCCCCTCGTTCTCAGCTCTCGCTCGCACCTTCCCTTGCTCCCACTTTCTCTCGTTCTCGCCGACTGGTTCACATAATGTTTCACTCGCTGTGTGAATTCGCTGGCATGTATTGTTTATTTTTGTAACTACTTTCCTTCATTGTTTTTCTCTGTTTTATTGATTTCTCTCTGAAGACATTTCCTTCTGTAATTACTGGCACATTTGTTAATCAATAAACAAATTTAATTTTTCTCTTAAAGCAAACTTGTCTCAAAAATCCTTCTTAAGTTGTATTATACCTCAAAAATTAAGTGAAGTCGTAGGAAATCGGTTTTCCACTTTTAACAGCATCAGAACCCTTGATGGGTCTGATGAGTTTTTATCATGGCAAAATCAGGGTTATTCTACGATATTTCGTTTTGTTTTTATTTGGATGTTTATGAAGCCTTGCGTCAGGGAAACCACGTCCCCTTTAATTAATTCTAAAATTTAAAACAAAGTCCAAAACAGACAATGTCAGAAAATAAGAATAGAAGAAGAAAGAAGAGAGAGAAAGAAAATAAGAGAAGATGTTGACGTAGAAAAAGAAGGCATAATCTATAACCCTGGGGCTTTCTAGAGCATTACAAACTTTAAAGCTATTTCCCAGAAAGTTGACTATTTGGCTGTCATTGGAAACCTGAAACATCACATCTCCAGTTCTATGTGAGATAACCCTCTGTTTTTTTGGTATAACTCATATATAAGTAGCTAGTTTATGAACCAAAACTAAATATTTGAACAAATTATTTTATAAAGAAAATTTTATTTTTAAAATTTGAATTTTTGATTTTTTTAAATGTTTTGAAAAATATGTTAAAATATGTAAATATTAATGGTACAAATATTGTTTTGATTCAGGCACAAGTTTAAATAATCGGTTATCGTGAGAAAAAAGATCGAAGTAATGGACACAGTAGTTCTTAAGTTATGAAGTCACAGCTCAGAGCCTATTTCGGTACCCAAAATTCCGTTATCTCCCCAAGTACATTTTCAAAACTTTTTCTTAATGTTTTTGCTTTTGTTGTAGACATATTCAATAAATTTATGAAAAAAATTATTAAACAATATTTAAAATTTTTGCATGTTTGTGGTATAATATACCGTAAGACGTCTGGCTGCAAAGAACCTCCAACCAATTTGATACTCAAGGTTAAAATAGATTCAGTGGTATCGTTTCTCGAGTTTAATATCTTAAAATCTCTTATTTCAATACCTCTGCTCACGCTCATGTTGAAACTTTTCATTCGTTTTCTACCTTTATCTATAACTCGGCGTAATTTTTTTGAGCTACATTTAGTCCTGAATTTATGAGGCGGAAGATTATCACCCTTCTTTATCTCCGTTCTTGAAACACTCACACCTTTTCGTGCATAAACCCAATCCCGTTCCGCTTTCAGAGATGTATTCACGAAAGGATGCGTTTTAGGTGCCGCTGGCGTAATAGAACCTGGGCCTTCTGGATCTCGCTGCTCGACGCACGCAGCTGGCCTTGGCAGGAGCGGCCGGCGGCAGCCGTCGGGGGCGGAGGCAGCGGCAGTAAATTATTCGCGAGGCCCGAGATTCGCTAGCGCCCCCTCATCGCCCTTCCACGCCCCTCTGTGCTCCCTCGCGGTCGCCGCAGCCGCCCCTCCCGGAAACCGCTTCTCGCCGCCGGCGGTTTCTTGTTGCTCGCGTCCTCATCACCGACGTTGCCGCCGTGTTGAAGGAAGCGTTGAAGCCTGATGTGTTTTTTTCTGCGCCTTTCACTTTCCAGAAAGTCCGTTAGGCTTTAGTTTGGCGTACTTGCTGAAGGGGATCCCTTTCTCATGCGATGATGAGCGCCATGCTAGTCGAGGGAGGTGCATTACGCATTTGACCTCGGTTTTCATGTGCAGATCATCCCAGTGGTAACTCCTCTTTGCTTTCCACTAAACTAGAGGCGATAGGATCAAAATCAAGGGGTGACATGCAAATGAATCCGTGTAGAATGATGATATAAAGTTAAGAGATCGTATGGAAAACCAACCGCGCTACAATCCATGAGAAAATTACTCATGTTTCACACGTGACCATGAACAGAGTTGTATATTCACTTTGCCTACTATTATGTTAGATACAATAGGGTGATCACAACAGGCGAATGATAATGAAATGTTTATGATTATGAATTGGATGATTATCGAAGTTTTGAGATTGTGTGATAAGCCAACCACGTCACAATCATATAGCGATATCACCCATGCTTTCACACGTGACACAAACGTGCAAACTTCCGCTTGGCGTACTTGGTTGCTACTGCGTCACCGAGGCTGGACTTTCTTCTCAGAGGAATGTGCAATATAGTTCTGAATGTTGAAGTCCAAAGTTAGCGCTAGGATGAATGTAGCGATAAAACATGACATGGTTTATCCAGCGAGTTAACTTACTAGTGGGTGGTATTAGTGTGAAAGGAAGTTTTCCGAGAAGAGCATGCCATGTAGCTCAGATAGTCTCGCAATGTAGAACAACTATCTTATTACACAGCGCCCGAGGGAAGCCGTTTCGTGTTTGGGAGATCTCGCGTGAAGCCTCTCAACCCTCGGTAGGTGTTGCAATTGCGGTCTTTCGCCCACGAAATTACTAGGCGACGTACTTTCGCAACAGAAAGGGCTATGCTTCACTCATTTTCTCCAGCTCTCATTTCATTGTAAATATTCAGTTTTCTTTCGTACTATTTTCGCTTTCGGAGAACCTTTAATTAATTATATTTCACCAAGCATAACATTAATCCCATACTAGGGAAGGCGTAAGACCGAATCAAGAACGCATCTGTGAGTAGCGAGGTATAAATCACTTCTGTGGTACTTTAAATGAGTGTATGAAAAGTGGTTTAACATCTCACCGATATTCTTCGCAAAATGTTACATTAAATACCAAAATTAAATTGTTTAAATGAGAAACCCACCAAACGCCAAAAGCTAAAAAGCGCTTTAGCGCTGGAATATTGTTTCCATATTGTTCAGTGCATATTTACCTGAAAAATATTCAATTATAACTGTTTTAATATTAAAAAATATTATGAAATAAAAAAACCTGGGACCCTTTTTCAGTTTTCTCGTAATGACAAATTTGGCGTTTGACGGGTTTCTGAAATAATCGATTCAATTATGTTATGGTAGACATTGTCAATACCATACTGCGAGTTTTTCTCGTGAGTGGCGTCAACACCAAAGCTGGTTTTTAATTTTCCGGCATATTAATTCATTCATCTTTTATCACTTGTATACATTTTAGTTTCATTAAATTTCCAAAAATATTGCAGAATATCAAAAAAGAATGAAACACTTCCGATTTTGACCGAAAAAAAGGGTGGAGGCATCAACTGATGTCACTGAAGTCCCTCTGACCGGGAGGTCCTAGGTTCGAGTCCTGACGGTGGCAGGATTTCGACACTAGCTTGTCAGCTAGCTCGAATTCAGGCGATGTCTGGAGGAGAATTCTAGCGGCCGGCTGCTCTGATTGGTAGTTTTCCGTGATTTCTCCGATCAACACTACGCGAATGCCGGAGCAGTACTCTAACAAACGGACCACGGACAGCGCACAATCTTTCCAACATTTTCCTTGTCCTATCCACTCCATTTACACACACTAACATGAACTTCACTACCACATATTCCGGGAGACCGGTCGGGAACTTTGAGCTTGTCCCTGCTGGGGCGGTGCCCCGTTGGTGGAAGATATCTGAGGAGGGAAACCTCGCTAGCCGACGGTAGGTCGGTGCCGCATCTCGCCATCCAGCGGGGAAGATCACCGCCACCTCATGAGGGAAAACATGAACTACACTTACGTGACTAATGACCTAAGCTGTTGACGTGCCCGGAATTACTAACAATCAACCAACCAATTTGACTGAAAAATGCAAATATTTCATTGTTATTCCGCTTGTTCCCGAACTGTTGTCCCGCCTGAATTTTCATACGTATGCCACTTCTTACGACACAGCCAACATTGTGCGACAGCAAGGCTTGAAGGAAGTGGCCACTCGGAATTAAATATTTGATGTTTTTTTATTATGAAACAGTAACTTTTTACTTTCTCGTTACGGAGTAGAGAGAAAGTTTGTAATGCTGCGCGAAAAACGGCGAATTTTCGGCAGAAAAACTCTTTTCACAAGCCCTGGTAACGAAAAAGTGAATAAATTCAGTCGCGAAATTTAGAAAAAATCCTCTAGCCCGTGGTATAGCTAGAATCCGTGTTTTGTGGGTTCTTGATAGCGAAAAATCGAATGACAGCAAAACGTCTGTTTGTCTCTGTACAACTGTCTGTACGTCTCTGAACAACGCTAGCGGCTGAAAAGGTTCAGTAGATTTTCTCCAAAACTGATATTCCTCAATCGATTTGACTGATTTCGCGGTCTCTTGAATTTGAAACCGATATTTTAATTTTTGGGGTACTTTACATGAAGCTTCTGAGACATTTTCCAAATTAAAAAAAAAAAAAAAAAAGGTTCCATCGTTTTTTATTATATGATGGCATTGGATAGTGTGAAAGACTTTAAGAGAATGGTGCAGGTTTCATTTTCGTTGAAACCACTAATTTTTTGTAAATTCCAAATTTCATATTTTTTTCGGCGTCCTCCTACAAATAAAATATGCAAGATAGATATTGTTCCTTTAATTAAATCTGTTCCTTAAAGATAATTTTGGAATAAAGTCATGTTCCATTTTACGAAAATTTGAGTAATTTTCACATAATTTTGCATGAAAGTACAAGTGAGAAAGTACGTTCTGTTTTGGCACCACTGGTTTTCATATTCATGGTACGTAATGAACTGTGTATCACTATGATTTACACTATATTATTGAAGTATTTGTGAAGACTTTTTTTGTTAAAAAATTGATATGTCGCAGATATACGAGATATATTTTTCCGTTCTTAGAGTGGTGTGCATGATACTACTTAGATAACAATTTTCTGTGGCTGTGTTTAGCAGAAGTTTTGCTGCTGCAAACCACTAGTACCTTACGAGGTAGCAATGTATAAATAATAGAATATATTAGTTGCAATAAGACTGGAAATACTGAAATACCTATTAGTTTGTACCGTTGCTCTTTATCGGTTGAGGATGGGTTAATTTAAATGGATAACTACTTAGGTTTTCTAAATGAAGAGCATTAATGAACTGAATAATTTTATATCACGCAAGAGAAAACAACTGTGGAAAGAAATTTGTCAGCTCAGCACTTCTCGTGATACCCTTCTGCTAGCACTGCTCGTTCCAAGCGGAGCAGACCCCCTGGAGAGTGAATGGGTCGTAACTGCAGGGAGCGTGAACTCCACATTTATGACTGGCACCGCGTACACGCTTCCACAGCCATCTCCACACTGGAAACTTATTGCCATCTTCTTCTCATTACCTTTCTTTTGTATTTATTTCGTTACGAGGTCCAGTATTGTACTCAAACTTGATTGCATATTTATCTCCCATCTCATTTTTCTTCCCTTTATTTTTTTTTCTGATTTTCATTCTTCTTCCTCTTGGTTTTTTTATTATTAATTTTTTTATAATCAGTGTTTTGTGCATCATTCCACATATGGTGAAAGTATTTCCCTTCACCTTTTCTCCCTAATTTCCAACTTTTCTTTCTCCTTTCGACTTCTCTTCTTTAACTGCACTTTCGTCATTCCTAGTTTAGCCCCATCCTCCATTCACCAAAGCTATTTCACTCCCTGGAGTTTCAGAGCGAGGAGCGTGAAAGTCACATCTCCAAACGACTACGACAACTACTCTGCGTTCGCTGGAAAGCGCCCAGGGCGAGGCGAGAAATGGAGCAGGGTTCGGGGTAAGGGTACAGTGAGATAGCACACAAGGTTGAGAACAGACTTCAGAATGCTCCAGGCATGGGGAATGAGAGGAAGTGGGATTCTGTTTTTGAAGCGAGAGTGAAAGAGAAAGAGAATGCTGGCGGACGGTTCCGTGATGGAGAAATTGGGGGTGATCATAACCATAAAGGCAAAATGCAGTGTGTTGATGAAAATGTGATGGATTGGATTGGAGTGTAGGGCGTTCGGGCGTAGTAAGGCGATAATAATGGTAAGGAGTAAACAACTGTGTGTGACTGGGTCGAGCGGTAGTTTCGCAAGGCACGACGTGACCTCTTGTGTTGCTAGGAGCGTCGGTGACTTGGTAGAATCCAGGAATGTTAGAGTGGTAGGGATAGCGAGAAGGGTGGTTGATGTCAAGCTAAGGAATATGGGTATCGGGGGTGCCGGGGATGTCCGAAGTGTCGGACATATTGTAAGTGTCGGAGGCACGAAAAGTGCCTAGGGGGGTGAAGTGCTGGGAGTGCCTAGGTTCCGGGGACCTAACGTGCCGGGAGGACCTAAAGCGCTGGAGTGCCTAAAGTGGCAAGGGATCTAAAGTGCTGGAGACGCCGAAAGTGCCACGGGTCCAAAGTGCCGGGAGTGCCTAGGTCCCGGGGAGCCTAACGTGCCAGGAGAGTCTAAAGTACCTGAGGCCTCTCAAGCCGGAAGTGACGATGCAGGTGGCTACAGCAATGCTGGTGCAACAAAGCCTGGGGAGGGACGCTATGAATGGCAGCGGCCGGAGCAGGAGCATTTGCACGCAGAGAGGAAGGGGACGCGAGCGCGCGGCCCGGGCACGAGGGGAGCCGCCGCGATGTCTCTGAGCCCGGGACGCCCCCGCCGTCGGGCTTGCAATGCCGCGCCCGTCGCCGTGAGCAGTTCGCGTGCATCTCGACGGCTGGCGCCACCGCGCGTGGGAGGCGCAGCTATACGCTGGCCGTCGCTCCAACGAGCGCGCTTTTTCACGCGGGGTTTTGCTCTGCTTCTAGTTTATGACGAAGGGAACGACTCGTGCCGAAAAAAAACCACTCGCGCGCAAAAATGTAGGATGAAATTGTAAAACTACCACAAAAATATACGACCGATAGATGTCCAAGTGTGGAAGCAAGCAAGAGTTAATTTCCGTGAAAGAGACATTTTATTTTCCTTGCAGGTGAAGAAACTAAAGTCTACACACCAACATCAACATCCTTGGATATTTTGGGTGATTGAATCTTTGATAGTTATTGGAGTATATGTTTCCCACTCGCATTGAATGCATATGCATTGCCAGTATTGGTTCATACCTCTTAAATAGTCATCGCCTATAAAACTTGGATTAAGACAGAAATTTTAGATATATTTTATGAATATTAAAAAAATCAGAATTGATTTTCCAGAGTGCTAATTTTAGACTTATCATCAAAAATGGCAGAAATCTTTTCAGTTTCGTCCTAAGATGTGTGAGTATTTTAAGACATTTGAATACACAATTTTGTAAAAATAAATATTGCTGAAAAATAGAGAAAGATTCATTATATAAGTTGTTGACATTCCTTAAATGTTTGTTCACGGATGTGAACGAACTTTAAACACGCATGGCTAAATATCTTTGTAAGATTCTCTTCAGAGGAGCACATTTAATTTTGTGGCAAAATATATTTTTTGCGTTTTGAATCTTTTTGTCCTTCAATAAGTAACTTGTAGAATAATATATAAAACATTAATTTCTTATTCTTTTAAACAAACTCTGGTGAATGTTACTTTTCCTTCTGAAAATCCTTATTCCTGAATAAGTAACAAAGATCCTTAATTTTTAGTCTTATTTATTGAATAAGTGTTTAGTGAATGGATGGAATCATTATTGGCAGAACAAAAAATGTGTTCTTTGAAGTGCCTCTTGTGTAGGCTGTTCACTAAATTTGCATTAAAGGTGTGATAACAACCTAAGTTTTCCAACGTTCGTAAATAATTGAGACTGTGGGGGGGGGGGGGATTCTGATGCATTTCAATGAAAGAAATTGGAAACAATTGCTAGTACGAAAAATACGACAGGAAGATTAAAAATTATTTCATGTTCTTATCTATATCATCATGTAAAGACGATCTGCAGTTTAGGACTATCAAATTATATTAGGTTTTTTTGAGAAAGTAGTTTTTTTAAGCATAGCACGAGAGTCTGACTGAAACTGTTGGTGTGTTTAGAACAGCGTAGGGTATTCTTTGAGAAAGTAGATTGAGGAATTTGGTATAAAATTTCAAACTTCTCTCGTCAGATATGCCACAAAGACAGAATGCAAAGTAGTAGTTAACGGCACGGTTGATAAGTTTAACAAAATCATAATATATGAAAAACGCGAAAGCAAAGAATGTACTGGTACAAATCAGTCTTTTCGTCAACTCACACATAATTTTTTCAATGATAATTCTTTCACAAATTTTAGTGTTTTTAATCGTATTAGAGTACAAGCGAATCGCTCTCTCAGATTATAACGCCATCACTTATAAAGCCCAGTTTGCACGGTACAGTTTTCGTTCAGTTTGGACGTACAGAAAACGTGCAGTACAGACTTCTCAATTTCTATATGAGCATGTTCATAACTTTTCATGCAGAAAGCCTACAGTTTGACTCAAGATGGCACAATTCAGCTGTTTCTCTTTAGACACCCTAGCAGCGGCTTGTGGCAATTCGTGCAGAAAACGTACACACCGTGTATGCGCGACGTTCGGCTTTTACACTTCTGGTTTGGGGTCTTGAAGTTTCTGTATAGAAACTGTATGAGAATCTGCACGGAAACTGTACCGTGTATGCCGGGCCTAAGTTCTTGTTAGAAACGCTAAAGGTAACATTACCTAGAATAACTACTAAATGCAGTTCCTACTTTGGGTGTAATATAACTCCTATCTACGATGCACAGGAGAAGTGCGCCTTTCAGCATTTGCAAAACGAACAATGTATGCGTTCACGAGTTTTGAAGTTCATTTTCTTAATTTACGCAACGTTCTCATTTGATTACATCTAATAACAACCGTTTACTTAAAATAACCGGAAAAGTAGTCAAAACAAAAAGTAACAAGCCTCATGAAGGTAGTAAAGGTGATGTGATGTTTACATTGGCATCATTATAGAAAGAGATATGAGACTGACTTGTCTGGAACGGGGCCCCCAGCCGCCTCAGAATTGCACTGCAGATGGCCGCAATGCGACCAAAAAAGACAAATTTGACAAAATTAACATCTACAACAAACCCACGTCTCATATAATAAACCTCATAAACTCTGAACATGCCATTATCCAATTAAGCAAGGCCTCAACGACACTGTGAAAACTGGTGGAAGTAGTGACTGCTTTGTTGTAAAAATTAATCCTCAATATGATAAAAGATAAAATGATAGAGTATATGATGAAGTAAAATGTTTAAGTATAAAATGTTGATTGTCATAAAATTTGGTCAAGAATAGAAAAATAAATGGTAACGATAATTTTTTGGGGTCTGTGGTTAGATAATGTTCAGCTTACGTCACGTTGTGAGGAAAGAGAGCAATTTATATGTGCAGTAATTGCTTACTACCAACGTTTCAATGGATCGCTTTTATTGACATTAAATTTAGATGATTAATTTCAAAATAATTGGTGACTACTTTCTTAGGATCATTAATTTAACCCACATTTTTACTTTCATTGATCTAAAAAAAATACCTTGAGAAATAAATGAGAATAGTTAGAACTGGTTTCTACTTCAAAATGTGCATATGGATAATAAAATCTCTATATTTTATCGTTTACTCATATTATTATCTTTGATATTTTTGAATGTTACCCCAGCGATACACAAACATTCCATTAGGAAATACTTGCAGATAATTTACTTTCAGAAATCTCTGGGTAATTTGTAAGGGTTTACTAAGATTTTCTTATGGATTTCTATCAATTAACAAAATGTATTAGCACATAACCACTGATTAAACAGACTCGTTGAAAATAAGTTCTGAAAAACGTATGAGCGTCTTTTTGCATAAAAATGTTTTTGGAGGGTTTAGATAAAAAGTGGATGCATAAGACAATAATACGATAACGCTTCTTTATTAATCTTCAAATTGACTGAAATAAAAAATCGAAGGGAACTGATATTTCACGAAGAATGTTCTGTGGCACGAAAGGTTAAAGGTGGAGAAAAACCGTTCATAACATCACGAAAGGAAGGCGGTGTTTGAAAGCAAGCAGGGGTTGCTAGAGCAAGCTTTGTGGCGGCAGACATTTTTTGACGGAGGGGAGGGATCTTTGTTGATGCTTCTAATGGACTTTGCCCAGGAGCTGAATGCCGTAAATTAATGGAACCCACTGAATTAAAAATACACCTACATTATCTAAGTTTTCATCACTTTCTTTCCGAAAGCTCAAGAGTACCTGGAACCGAAATCAATGTAAAAAACCAACAATTGTCATATTTCATTAGTATTTCTTGAGAATTGATTGTATATAAGATGAGGGAGAGATGGAATAAAAATGTTATTCTGAATCACGATTTAAGAGTATAAACATTTACAACAGTGAGTGAGCAAAACTAATACATTAATTTAATTTATCTTCTAAACTACCAACAGAATAAATGCTCAAGAGGTAGCCAGAACCCAATTACTTTAATTTTGCCTTCAGGTAACTTCAAAAAGTCATTTACAAATGAATACAAAGAGAAAATCGCGTTCTTCGCATAAATTATCACTAATCATTCAAAATAAAAATAATACAATTTTATGAATTTCATGGATCAGCAACGAAGTCAGAGTTTTAACTTTTTATAATTTTGAACAAGATAATTTTATTTACTGACATCCTAATGTAATGAAACAATTTTATATATTTTTGCAACAGTTCTGTTCGTGGCGTAGGATTTAGGAATTAGAAAGACAGATAAGGTTTAAAGGAAACATTTTTAGACAAATCGTGAGAGCTGCCAAATCTACGAGATGAAACTTTTTGTTCTGAAAACCCATGCTCATGAAGTCGAATGTGAAGCATACTACATCCATTCCAAAGACAAACGAATTATCCTCCAAACTACCGAGAGAATAAATGCAGGGGATGTACCCAGAACAAAACAAAACCTAGCGAGGTGCTCCGCTCGCATTCCATAATGCAGGATACGAAGAGGCAGAGACAGCTCATTGTTCGTGAGTTGCATGGGACGAAAGCGAAATAAAACCCGATGCGACGCTTGTCCTCGCATCCAGTCCTCGTTGACCATTCCGTGTGCGTCCTCGCCCCCAAACGCGGTCTCTGCGCGAGGATTGGGCGCTCGGGTGATTACTGGAGCTCCGAGAAGAAGATGGAGGGGGATTTGGAGCGATGGCGTCTATCTCACTGGGTAGATGTGAACCCACTTGAATTTCATGGCGGCGACACATTGTGTGTGTGACTGAAGTATATTGGACGACAAAAGTTAAGTTCGGAAAGGAAAGAATTTTAAAATCTTATTTCAGATCAAGTTTTCACATGAGAAATAGTCAATATTCGGAATCTATCGGGTTATGTGTGTGCGGCAAAAACCCAGGTTAAATAATTTTCTAACGCTGTTTATTGCACAAAGCAACTACTAGTACAAGATAAGCGGGATAATATTGATTCATTACTTTCACGAAACTACCTAACATAATATAATGCTCAAAGTTTTTATCAGTCCCCGCAGTGTCTTTTTATTAACTGCTTTTTAAACGACACAGCTGTATTGGTAAGTATATGTGCGAGGAGGTGGGTTCAGTGGCAGCACTGTCTGCCTACTCCTCAGATGTGTCAGACAATTATTGTCCCACTAAACGTACTTGATATTTGACAGATCCTGATTTAGAAGGAGAAGGGGCGCTGGGGCTCATTCGGAACCTCCCATTCTTGACGGTCACCACAATATTGCCATTTAAGCGAACATAATACCAGTGCGCATGCTGGCCGCATGAGTGTGTGGCAACACCGTAACCCAGCTACACTTTTAATCGGACAATACACGAGGTTCCACAGTGTTTTGGCATTCCACAGTGTGCGCAATTGCTTCTAGGAGGGGAAGGGAGTGCAGGACTGGATGTCATAAGGAGACGTGAGCATGAGTAAAGTAAGGGGCGCTCTAATGTTATTTAAAAAAAAAATGTCATTTAAAATTTATGTATTCAAAATTAGAATAAACTATAACATTTTCAATTTAAAAATTAGTATTAAGATATTCTGAAATCTAAAAACGAATGTTGTATGAAATGCCATTGCGACCCCTAAGCACGTGGGCACTGCCTCCTCCCGAGGGAGAATCCTATTTCTCCCCTCCGAGGTGCATTGATAGATTTATTGATTGATGTTGTCTGGCATGTCAACTGATACTAGTATTAGTTATGCTAGTATAGTGAATGTTATTATCCCGAGAGGTGGTGGTGTACCTCCTCCGTGGATGGTGAGCTCCAGCCGGTCGGTTCTCTCCCTACAGGTGTCTCCTAAAGGGCACCGCCCTACCGGAGCAAGCAAAGTGTGTGTATGTGTGCGTGTGCGCGCGCGTGCGTGCAAAGGAAGAGGATAGGACAAGAAAGAGGAAGGATTAATTGAAAGAAAAATAATAAACGCTGGGTGATTTTATTTATGATACTGCTCCAGCATTCGCCTGGTATTTATTAGAGAAACTTTGACAAACTATTGACCAATGGCAACCGGACGCTAATAGTCTCCTTCAGACACCGGCAGTTTTATACTCAGCTGTGTGCCTAGAGTCAAAATTCCTCCATTATCGGAACTCAAACCCCAGGGCTTCTGAGTGAAAGTCGCTGCAGAGCAATGCAATACAAGCTCTCAGCCCCTTGTACATCGCTGATTTCAAAAATCTAGAAGGTATGAGAGTATTTACAAAGAAAATAAGTGTTCGTCATCATTTGGGTGAGACGCGAATGGACGACACGAATCGAATACAACTTCATACGTTTCGTGAAGTGGTGGAAATTCAATGGAATGCAATTGTTGTAATTGCAGGATCGAGGTTTCGATGTTCACACAGATATGTTTTTTCAGTCGTTTTAATTTTGCACAACAAATACAATAACATTAACTAAACAAAATTTAACAAAATAAGAATTATGTGCCAACCTGGATGACCGAGGTGGCTAAGAGCGAGTACCGACTCAGCGCTTCGGTCCGAAGGGTCGCGGGTTCGAGTCCCGTCTTGGACATGGTTGTTTGTCCCTTGACTTCGTATGTGTTGTCGCGGTGGGCCTCGCGTTCTGCTGACACCAGAGGAGCCCGCAAGTGTGTTGGTCTAGTGTACAGTCGAATATGCGTCCCATCGGGACGTAAAGGGTAACCGGCTGTTGGCTGGATAAAAGCCCTAAAAAAAGAATTGTGTAGGAAGGCGTTCTTGCCATACGGTGTATTTGGTGCAAAAGGTGTCGCCGACTGCGCTAGTCGACGGCCGGCGGTGGAAGGCAACCTTGCCACTGTCGCCCGGTGCGGCGATAACTTGCTGACCGGTGGCAGCGAAGAGGCTCGCTGCGGACAGGCTACCGAAGATCTCAGCGGCGCTTACGGTGCCCACACCTAGGGCCGGGAGAACAGGATCCCGTCCTCGTTCGCTCCTCTACTCGGGTGCCGGTTATGCAACGGACTGTGCCACATCACGAGCAGCATGAAGGTCGTGTGGAAAGAGGCACGCTCCGCTGCCGAGCTCCGGATTTAACCCCGTCGCCCGGTGAAGGGAAAGGGAGGAGCTGCGTCTCTCCACTAGTGGAGTGTAACCCCAAGCCCGCTTCTGATTGGGGTTTACCACAGCAATATGTCACATCCAGGTACGGATCCGAGCGTATAAGAGTAGAAGAATTTGTTTATGAATAGTAATTTAAAGAAGACAATGAGTACCATACAGAAGAAAATTACCCATGAAAACGTTTATTACCAGTGCAGTAGATTGCAGAATCAACTGATCGCAATGATATTTATTATCCACAGGAAGATTGCAATGAAAAGGCATACGTTGCTGCTCCAAACTGAAGGATGATACGCAATTAATTAATTAATTAATTAATTAGAGCTGCAAGATTTCAAAGAGAATGATAGATACATAATTAAAACAAACAATAATATACGGTAGGTGGTTTTATTTGCACATTGCACCTTCCTAAAAAGGAAAACAAACGATTTTTATTTCTTAAATTATGATCATTGTAGTGAAGTAGGATAACATAACCGTAAGTACTTTGAAGACGAAGAATAAAGAACATGAAAGCCTTTTCCCTGTCGGCTTGCAAAAAAACGGTGACTGACATATTCAAGCGTTTGATGTTATGATTTGCATGCATTCACTGAAGACACCTAAAGCACTGTCAACGCAATCGCAGCACTAGGTCAACAAAGGAAGTGACGAAGAAAATCTGGAGACCAAATTAATGAAGAATAGTGTTCTAGATCACGTTCTCTGTTCCTAAATCTAAATTTTAATTTTTATGTGTTAAGCAAACCAATTATAACGTTAAAACTTAACAATAAAGAAAAAAATGTTTTTGAGATATTCACTTAATATTAAGAAAATCTGGTTTTCTAACATTATATCGTGTGTGTACTAACGATAAAAAGAAGCGCCTTATTGTTAAAAACATTGAAAATATGTACCAATAGTGTCTTCAAACGTTTCTTTTGAATACTTTAGGTCATTTATTTTCTTTTTGAAGTTCTAATTCACAAAAAGTATAGTTCGTAATCATTTGTTTACAATGCGTAGACTCTCCGAAGCCACAATTTTAAAAACTCGTTATGCAAATCGCGGCGCCTTTCTAAGAAACAGAACGCGGTGGGGAATCCCCGGCATCAAGAGTAATCCTGGGTTCCGGGTCTATAGCGCCGGCCGCGGTGGCTTACGTGGTAGGTGGTTGAACGGGCGGGCCAGCGGACGAGGACAACCCCACCGTTGCGGTCTCGGGGGAAATTGGGCGATGGCGGCCCGCGCGCGCCGCCCGCCCCGGGCGACAGTGTCCGCCCTCCCGACACAGACACGGAGGGGGCATTCCGACCAGGGCATTCCTACCAACCGCGCGAGCTGCGTGTTGCGGTCAGTGCGGGATGGAGAGGAAGTAAAGGACCGTTAAGGTGCAGTGGGTGTTATCCGTACAACTTTTCTTGATCGATTGCCCTACGTTTCCCCCTCCCTGGGACAATAAAGTTGACAATAAACGGCTCTCCCAAAAAAATTTTTTGATACTGAATACACCTACTTTCTACTAATTATAAAGACATTGGAACTTTATATTTCATTTTTGGAGCTTGATCTGGAATAGTAGGACACTTTAAGTAACTTAATTCGAACAGAATTAGGGCAACCAGGATATCTTATTGGTGATGATCAAACTTACAATGTTATTGTTACTGCACATGCATTTGTCATATTTTTTTTATAGTAATACCAATTATAATTGGTGGATTTTGAAATTGATTAGTTCCACTAATATTAGGAGCTCCTGATATAGCATATTGCGGTCAGAGCGGGATCAGTACCATTAAGGTGCAGTGGGTGTTATCCGCACAACTTTTCTTGATCGATTGCCCTACGTTTCCCCCTCCTAGGGACAATAAACAGTTGACAATAAACGAGTTCTGATGACATCATCCCAAACGCATCTTCATTAGCGCGCAATAAAAACTTTTTTGCTACTGAAGACGAGAACTCTTGTTCGTTTCTTTCTCCAAAAAAATCTAAAGAAATGGACGACGCAAGTACGGATTCATCACAGAAGATACTTAGAACTTCTGAGAAAGTTAGAACGCAAACTATTGAAAAAAGTTGGGAATGCATTAATATTATTCGAGAGATTTGTATTTCTTCACAAAATCTAGTGCCTGATTTCGTAACTAATACCCCGACTCTACCTGCATTTCTTCAAGCCATCGGACAAGAAATTTTACGTGCACATTAAGTGAGTATTGATTTCGGGCGCGTCGACTGCAAACTTGATTAATCTCGCAAGTGTAATATATGTTATGGAGGTGGAAGTGTGCTTTTCCCGTTGTAAACGTGAGTGCCGTTGCCAATCTATTCGTCGGCTTGGGGAATTTCCACCTCAGTTTATTTCCAGCATGGAGACGTCGCTCCGATGGAGACAAGCTCGTAGCTCTCGACTCATCTGCTGACATGTGTAGTATTGTAGTACTCGTTAATGTAAGACTGTGTGTAAGGGAAGAAGAGGGGATAACGAGAAGATCTGTTCCGAGTACAAGGGTACTGCTCAGGTATTTGCCTGATACTAACGAAAAAAAAACGATCAGTTTAGGTTGCCGATAAAATTCTCAACCAGACAGTGTGGGAATTCGTCCCAATTATCATGCTAATGTCAAAAATCTACCTCCGTTGGACCTACAACCCTTAAAATGATTACTTAACGATCTTGCAGAGACAAAGTTGCCACCGAGCTCTCATAGCCGTTCATTAAGCTGGAAGAAGAGGACTGGTAATTATTCCTTCTCCAACATAATTGAAACATCTCGGCACAATGAATCAGTATAGTGTGTAATTCAACATACGTTTCACACAAGGTTTCAGATATTCCTTTTTTGATTGATATACATTTGATGAGTTTTGGATTGATATACATTTCGTTGATAACGGTTTCTGGGAAAATCTAACCGTCTAGTAGGGGTCTCAAGAATTATTAAAATGAGAGTTTAGAACCATTTAAACGTAGCAAAGCTAAGTTGGCAATGTTACTAGCATTGTATATTGATTTACATTGCCAGACTGCACGGTACTTGCTACAGAGAACTCCTAAATGCAATTTCCATGCGCGTGGTTTATGAAGAGAAAATGAGATGGGGACCCTACACAATCTTGTGAACTAAAAATATTTATTGTCGTTTTAATTGAAATTCTGTGAACCGTACACTGTATAAGTAACAGGAAATTGCTTGTAATTGCACGGGGAATACAAATTGCTTCCTGCTTAAAGATTTGCTAAGGTTTGAAAACTGTGCTAATCCCATTAATGCAAATAATGCGCCATTAAACATATTAGTTCAAAATGGACATGTTTCAGTTCAACAATTCATTAATTGATTTGTTATTTTATCCATTTACTCAATAATTAAGCCCCCATTCTCCATGAACCAATTTTTTTCACTCTGTATTCACCAATTATTATCTAATTCTTCACTAATTCTCTCATTCATTAATCAATTGTCATTTACTGAATCTTTATTGATTCATATTTTTTCCGTAAATTAAACTGGATGTTTATTATATACATTTGGGAAAACGTCATTCATAACTAGTGGCTTATTACACCCGGAGTTATGCAATGCCATCATGAAAAAAGGGCAACAGTTGATAACATATCTACTCAGCTCCGCTAACCTACCATTTCGTCCGCTGTATAAACATTGAACTTGAAGCATATTTATCGCTCTCAATGCCACTTTCTCTCGGAGCAATCAGCCTGACCTATAGTTCACATACACATAGTAATAATGGTCCGTTCCCGCTCTTTATGTAAGCCGCTTCGGCTGACAGGCCACAACACACAGTCACGAAGTCCAGCAGTCCGGAATTGATCAAAAAGGTTAAATCGACAAATAACGAGAAATATGAGCATTAATTAACTTTTTGTTTCTACGATCCGATTCTTTATAGTACTCATAATGCAATGAAGCTTTTTCAGTGTAAAGGTTTGAAGAGAATCATTAGGAATACTCTGAAATTCAGATGTTATTTTACAAAAATTGCCATGGAAATACACTTATTACACATTTTTGATTGGAATGTTTTTAGATAATGAATACATTTGATTTAATTGGTTCTGAAAGGGCATTAAAATTATTCTCGTCTAAATCAATTTACATGTTGCTTACTTTTTCCTTTCCTAAAATTTAAAATCATATGTTTGGATTTTGTTAATGATTCGTGTAAGGAATCGGCACTCATGAAATATTGCTAGTGTTAGATAGCAAGAGTATTTGCAATGCATGAAGTGATGCGCAGTGAAATGCAGCCGGACGATTATTAAGCTTGCACCAAAATAACTATAATTGAAAACAATTTATTAAATTAATTCTGAAATTGTGATCTTGGACGAATTCATATAAAATGTATTAGAACATACTAGCTCGTAATTTTTATAAAGCTGATTGGAGAATTACAATATTTCGCGTAATGATTAGACCGTCATTTATTTATGTTTGCTCAACCTGAAGAGGTGAAACAAATCAACATGAAAGAAATACAAACTGTTCAAAAAAGCTTTCAGACCTGTACAACAAATGCTACTTGGTACATTTCAAACAAATAAATTAGAATTGAACCTTAAATAAAATTCCTGAATAATTAGTATATTATGATATTTTTAAACAAATGAAAATACTAAAAATAGTGGAAGGTGCAAAACTTATTCTAGGTTGCACTGCAAAACATTAAAATTAATAAGACTCCCAAAAACTTAAAATAGAACGCAACATATAAAATTAAATTAAAGTTAGTATTTCATTATTAAATATTTCTGCTACACAAATACTAAAATACAATTATATAAAAAATAATCAAACGAAACCCAATAGCAGTTAAGTGAAATTTGCATTAAATAAATGAATGTCTCACTTGTGAATGCTCTGCCCTCAGTTAATTATGCAATCGTAGTCTTTTCTCTGTAAAGTTGCAATAGTTGACCTGAGAGTGAACAAATATGTTTAAAATGTCACCTACTCGTAGACTCCGACTGCACTCACTGAAATGATTTTTCTGGGGCATTTTCACCTAGCAAAATAATACATTTCAGGCAGCTATGCGTTTTCGACGATGATCGGTAGTTTTAGGCGGTGCTATGTCCAAATAATCATCCACTGACATAACATGAGAATAGCCTTGATAAACAGGTTATTCACAACTCATAAAAGTTACGTATTTATTTAAATAATTGTTAGGGTAGTTTTATCTTCCCCAAAACGGCAACATTGGTAGCGAAGAGGATTGTTCAGTGCGTGTCACTCGAGCATAGCAATAATTCTGAGGTCGATCCCAGCCTAGTGACAGGAATTTACTAATATGTTCGAGATTAGCAGGTTTTTGGAGGCTGTCGGGATGAATCCCGAGGGTTGACTGCTTTGATTAGATGCCAAAAACGTTTGGTAGTCTTCATTTAAACAGTAAAGCCCTCTTTATAGCCTTGAACATAATCGTTTTTTAATTTTTCTTTGGTGCAGTGAATTATCCACTTTACAAAACAGTTATAGACAAATTTCACACATGGTACAATTTTCTACGTTCAATTATTACGTATAGGGAGGGTGTCCCCTCTGGGAACCTCTTCAATCATCTCGCCATGCAGAATTGATTAATCATTTTAGTTACTCAAAAGCACTTTTTAAATATGAACATTAGAGTAGGAATGCAAGAGTTGTGGATTGAATTAATGTGGGAGAAATTTGTCCCTGAAAAGTGTAGAACAGACTCTTGTTCGTAGGGAGAGGGAAGTTTTGCCCCAATGAAAAATGTTCTTCTATTGAAAAAGAGGTAGTTTTGAGTAGAACCTATCTGAAATACTAGAAGTATTTTGGTGGACTGCGGAGGCAGCAGCTTCATTACCACAGTTTATCTCTGAGCTCTGTCCACGCGTGGCCATACAATTTGCATCTCTTCAATCATCCAGCCATGCAGAATTGTTTATTTTTTTTTAGTTACTCAAAAGCCCTTTTTAAATATGAACATTAGAGTAGGAATGCAAGAGTTCTGGATTGAGTTAAGGTGGGAGAAATTTGTCCTTGGAAAGTGTAGAACGGACTCTTGTTCGTAGAGAGAGTGAAGTTTTGCCCTGATGAAAAATGTCCTTCTATTGAAAAAGTGGTAGTTTGAAATACTAGAAGTATGTTGGTGGATTGCGGCGGCGGCAGCAGCTTCATTAGCACAGTGTATCTCTGGACCCTGTCCACGCACGGCCCTCCAATTTGCGTCGTCTGCCACAGCGCCGCCCGGGGCCTTTCGGGGGCCATGAGATAACGCCCCGGGCGGCCGGCGGAGGCGGCGGCGGTGGCGGCGGTAGGCCGGTCCCGCGGGGCGCGTCTGGCGAGATCGAGCCAGCCCGCGCTCAAAGGAACTCCTCGGTGCGGGGGCTCCGGGCTCCTTGAATGGGACGGCGCGGCGCTGGCAGGGCGGAGACAGGAGGGGCACTCCGGTGAAGAAAGTGCTTCAGCGAATAATAATGGAAGGTCTAGCGTGGTTGTGGAGGGGAAGGGAAGTAATGAGAATATAGAGCAAGAGACGAAGGGACTGAATTCATAATGACACTGCGGGAATAAGAAAAATCTTAAGCCATAGCTTTGCTTTTCTAGGGTTTTATCCAGGGGACAACCGGTTACCCTTTACGTTCCGATGGAACATGAAGGGCCTGATGGGCATATTAGACCATATACTAGACACCAATACGCTTGCTGGCACCTGTGATCTGGGATCAGCATAAAGCGAGGCTGTCCACGACAAATTGTAGATGAGGGGCAAGGGGGCAAACAATCATGGTCAAGGCGGGACTCGAACACGCGACCGTTCGGATCAAAGAGCTAGTTCTTTCGGTTTTGTCGTTTAGGACAAATGTTTTCACGGTTGACACTTATCATTTTTGCCGCACTCAAGTAATTCACACAAAGTCGACACTAATGTACAATAATTATGGAAATAACGAAAAATATAAATACTGTAGCATCATGATAAGATACATACTGTACGGAAAATTGTAAGAGAAATCGCGAGAATTCAAATGTGTCTGTACGTCAATTTACGTAGTTGTTTACGTTTTGTAAGTTATATGCATGTTGAAACTATATTGATTGTCCCAAAAAACATTAGTAGTTTGTCTATAGGGCGGTACAATTGCCATACATGTCTCATTTTTATTATAAGCAATATCAGTATTTTTAACTAAACTAGGGGATTGCGTTCAAATTTTATCTTCATATCAGTACTTTTCTTTGCAGATATATGCATGTAAATAATCGCTTGGTTGAATCAATTTGCTTGGATTATATCGCTCTCTTGTAATCATTAAGGTACTAGCTAAAATCAAGTCTGAAGATTCATAGACGTTCAAAGAAAGCGTTATAGTCGGTTTCTGTTCCAAGTAATTCATAGTGTTACGTATGTTTTAGATTGTACGTCAGGCAAAAACTCATTTTTTAAAGGCAATTTATTTTCTCTTAATGACAATGATTACTCACTACAAATTTGGTTCACCATCTTGCAACAGCTCTTTAATGTGGCAACCTGTCATTTGCACTAAGCTGTTCGATGGTTGAGTACACACACGATACACACAATTTTTTTCAAAAAAAGAGCATCCAAATTGGCTTATGCACTTTTGAGATTGTTCGTAACTATAGGCGTTCAGTCACTTATTCCATGTTTATGATTAACGTTTTTTTAATAAGAATGATATGTGAACCTTGAACGAAAATTATTCTGTGAAATTATTGCCATTTTTGATATTTTAATTGATCGCCACGTAAGATCATAACATAAATCGGCTAAGAGAAGGTCAAATGAGTAAGTGAGCAGGAGATCTCCCTCATGTGAATGAGTGGTCACTCACAAGTTTAACAATAAGGACTGTGTGTGAATAAGAACCGTTCACATCAGGAACACTCATTTTGAGTGTTCACTATGCATTCGTCACTCAAACTAAGAAACCGTAATCTAAATCAAATTTAAATAATGTTAGTCTTTACTTTTTCTCAATAGAATTCTCTTTTCAAAATAATATGTAATAGTTTTAATGGCAGAGTAGTGTTTGCATGCACTTGGCTTGATCATAATAAGACGTTCATTTTTGTCATGTGAAGAAAGAGAGGTGATTTTATGACAAAGAATAAAAACAAACTATCAAGTACATTCTGCAGAATACATCACAGAACCAATGGAAATGATTTTGAAGAGATAAGGAGCATAATACCGACATTAGTTAATTATTTAATGATTTTGAAAGCAGTTTGACCAAAGAGGAAAGTTCTTCTGACGGATTTGAGACAATCTGTGGAAGAAACCCGTTCAAAGCTTTTCTAAGAATTAGATAGGATTTAGAGCTTCTTGAAGAGGTAAAACGAAGTTGAATGCGGTTGAAGAACTCCCTACCAGAGAAACCTTGGGTGAATGGTAATGCCATGTTCAATGTAGCCGAGGGACTTCTAAAGCTTTGGAAAGAAGGCCAGTGAAAAGTTTCGTAGAGATTTAGTCCAAATACGCACTACCCAATACGTGTCGGAGGAAAAAGTTTTCGTTTCCCAAATACCCTTATATATTCAGATGGCTTCAGAAAGGTAGCGTTTGTTCTGCACTACATTAATAAACCCAATCCTTTGAAACAATAAACACAATTTATTGATACTCCGTTCTCTCTGGTTTTCTCTGACGTCTTCAGTACATTGGACTGAAGATTAGTATCTAACTTCTTTAATTAAATTTGGGCTAGCATATTTTGAGAGCAAATACGTAGTATGTTGAGGAAGTAAAAAAGTAAAAGAAAGATATACTTTTTTGAGAGATTTGAATTTTTTTGCATTTTATCTTCCCTATGAAAAAGAAAACAAGTTGTTCAAGTCATGAGTAGACTATTGAAAAGAACGAGCGCACCGCTTCATGAAGCTCTTTTCCCTCGAGGGAAACCTTTTATGTGCCGCTGTTCTCTTATGGGACAGTAAAGCGGAGGAAAATATGGTCCACTTCGAGTAGTTTATGACTTCGTTTCCTCGAAAAAATTATAGTCGTTTATCAGGTGGTTTGGTAACAAACTGAGGTGACACACATAACTTACCATTTTGTTTGTAAATACAGGAAACACTACTCTTACCGCTTTGTATTTAAGGAAAATTTTAAACGTATTTAACATCTTTTTACAATATTCGATTGGTAATAAAACTCTAGATTACAGTTTCGTTTGATAGATTACCCTGTTACAATAAGATGTTTTACAATACTTATTTCGTAACTATTTTTTACAAGGATTGTTTCGAAAATCGCGTTTATCTCGCCTTAAAGGATTGTTCTTAACATAAGAATTTTTTGGTGAAGATATCAAGGAGTGAAACATTTTGTCTCAATAGCGCTCCCGCACACTGAATATCTGAAATTCTTACTTATTTTCGGTGACTCACTCAGTTTTGATTTTGTTCTTATATTCGCATAGAAATAGTCGTGTGGGAGTGTTGTAAGTTTTGGGAAATCTGTAATTCAACCGACCTTAACTCGAGCATGCTCTATAAGTGATCTAAGGGATGGTTACAAGATTGCAGTCCGGTATTTTGCTCTGTTAGCCACCAAGAATTTATCTGAAGGATTTGCGGAAATTCCCTATCAGAGCAGCTGGCCTCCAGAATTCTCAGGAAGGTAGTGTTTCATTTTGACTCTGCTACCCTATTGTTATCGCCAGGTCTAGTCTATAAGACCTATCTACCAATTATTCGGATCAGGAATTAGTTATTAACTCGTAACTATTGCTATTTGGCGAAGCTCACTAATATTTCCAGCAATGCTTTTGGGCATTCTCGGGAGTACACAAACATTTTTACGCGAAAGAATAGTAAATCACGTAAGATATGCGTGAAACATGTGATGCGGGAACGAGTCGAGTTTATCGTTCGAGCGTAGTAAGTACGCGAATCACTTGCCTGCGTGTTGTGATATTTTGTAACTCGTCATGTGCGAAAAAAGTTTCGCAGATAATAAGAAGGGTAATAAGATCGGCAATAAGAAGTTAAGAAGTAACATAGATAACTTCATATATTGTTTGCTAACAGAGGAAGACAGAGAGAGAGGGAGAGAGAGAGAGGGGCAGAGAGGTAGAGGGAGAGAGAGAGAGACAGACAGACAGAGAGACAGACAGACAGACGGAGCCCATTATATTTATAGTGAGGATTGTTTTAAAAATATTTTGACCTTAAATTATCATTATTGTGAAGTCTGTTCCACCTAATTTTATTGGACATTCCATTTCGTATATTTTCCACCCATAAAACGACTTCGAAACACTTTACATAAGAAAATAAGTGATTGCCTCAGCCACAAGTAGACAATGACAGAGCACACACCCGCAGCTAACCCACTCAACCTTTTTTTCCACAAGTGGGCCGTGCGTGCGGCGGGCCTCTCTCCAGGCCTCTTCCAGTCGATCGTAGCGGCGATAAACACAGTGTCATCGATCCGCAAGCGGAAAACATCGTAATTACCTCCTCACTCCGTTGCACGTATTCGGGGGGAGGGCGGAGGGGAAGGGGGCACTCCGGTTAGCGTGTGGCTCTGCCGATTCAGAGTCGCACCCCCCCCTCATGGCAAATGCGATGACGCGCGCACGGAACTAGCCAAGGGACATGAAATTGAACTCTCCAACGTTAATGGGGCCGATTCATAAAAATGAAGTGTTCCACTGCATAAGAGGTCGAGTGCGCGGTTGGAGTGCTTGTTAAAAGGTCGCAGTTCATCGAGTTAGAGCATATAATGGACTTTTTGTTGTTGAATATGTGTTGTAATTCCAGCCATGTAATGTGATAATGGAAATGGTCTGAGATGCGCCAATGATAATGTAGTCAGACATCATTGTTTCGGGATGTCCATCTTTAATAGTTAATTACAGAAGAATTGATGTATTTTAAGTATAATATTACATGTATTGGTTTAGTGGTGAGTTGTAGTTGACATTTACATAATTGAAATGATGGAAGGCGTTGTCATTGTCAACAATTGTTGACAACAAAAATTGTTCACAATGACAACGCCTTCAATCATTTCAATTAATATTACATGTAGCAAACGTTTGATGAACCGATGTTAGAAGTGTAAAAATGTTAGGGCAATTTGCGTAAATGTATGTGAAGTTTTCGTGAACGACTCTCCCAAAACCCCATTATTATGAATTGTCATCGAATTTATTAAGGATTCAAAGTTTTATAGGTCTTTGTAACATATTCAAAACATTGTTACTAGATTTAACGTGATACAGGACAGTTTAAATAGAGAAAAGATCACCTATTTATGACTTAGATTATTTGAAGGATAAATTACTGCGCAGTAGGGAAGCGTAGAAACAAATTCAGTTCATCAGTTCATTTACAACGTGAAAATAATGTTCTAGAAAGATTGCGTATCTTAATCTCCAGAATATCAATCGAGTTCCAGGAAAACTGCATAATTTAAATACGTGCTTTCATGCGAGTTACGAATAATATCGATCGTTTTATCTACGAGTTGTTTCTCAGCCATGCACACGACTAAGACAGTCATCAAAATAGTATGTCATCCCAATACAAACGCTAGTAAATAATATACGATTATATTATTTTTTACATAACTGTTATGACTGAGCTTTTGCCACTACAAAAGGGATGAACTTTCTCTCACTCTCTCTTTCACACGCACACAGATACACTCACTGCAATTTTTGTGTAGCTTTCATATCTCAAGCGTTTTTACGACAATGCATTTTGTTAAAAGTTTTTTTACTATTTTGAGTTACATTAAGTAGGTGACAAAAATGTTATTCTCAAATTCGTACAAATATAATAGATAAACCCAGTGTTCTAAATTGAACGGATAAGAAGTTATTCTACTGATGGCATTACACGCATCGTAGAGAATATATATGAATTCTTTCCAAATACGTACTTTCAATTGAAAAAAAATTGTAAGGAAACCAGTGATCATTGTTTAGTGTTTATACAACACGAAGGCGGTCATGTGTTTCCTAGCCCTGAGTTTGGTTTTGTCTTTCGGCGCATAGAGTTGTGCTCTGTGTTTGCTCTATTATTTGCGTGCTAACACTCCACTTGTTGACACCCTATTCATGAAAATGTATGGCGCGGTTCATTTGCTATAAAAAAAATTGTAATTGAGACCCATCGGATACAAAAATCATTAGTTCTTTCTAACGCATATAAGAGTGGTGCAGCAAGAATCCATGTTCTGTGGGTCCTTGGTACCGAAAAATGGAATGATGGCAAAACGCCTGTTCGTCTGTTCTCCCGTCAGTGGACAACGCTAGCGGCTAAACCGTTCTACCAATTTCCTCCAAAATTGATATTCCTCAATCGATATGGCTAATGTCGCGGCTCCTTGAATTTGAAATCGATATTTTGGGAGGAAATTTACATTAAGCCTCTGGGACATTTTCAAAATTAAAAAAAAAGTTTATCGTTTTTGATTGAATTTGTTTGTCGGAGAGTGTAAAGGACGTTTAAGAGAATGGTGCAGGTCTCATGTTCGTTGAAAGCTCTAATTTTACGAAATTCGCAAAAATTCCAATTTTTTGGGCGTCTTCCTACAATGAAAATATTAAAGTTAAAGATTCTTCCCTTAGTAAAATTTGTTCCTTAGCCTAGGAGCGTCTGCAATAGGTAGACTCACGCAAGTGCCCGCAATGTGTCTCTCAGATATAGCTGCAACGTTTCGTGAATGCGAATGATCTGAAGGTCCATTTAATGAAATACATATTTCATGCAGTTTATACGTGTCCCTCAATACAATTCTTAATGAAACTTACACTGCAGATTTCTTGTCTGAATAGTTATGCTGAGAAAGGTACAAATTGACAAAGTACAAGCAAAAATCATTAAAATCATTTTATTCTATTAAATAATACTAATGAGAACCCGTGCGATTACATCCCACGGTTAGTCAAAATATGTTCACATGCTTATACAACCTAGACTAAAACTGAAACAAACAAAAACGCTGTGAACGTGAACATTCTGAATACACGTAATATATGTGAAAAAATAATAATACTGTATTTCTCTAACCTTCATTCAAAGGCTACATATATAAATAAGTTGATGGAATCAGTTAATAAAATAATGTATTATATGTATGCAAAAATTAAGATTCACTAACCTCTTCTATTTCAAGATTTCTATTCAATGTAGAAAATGACATTTACGTGATTACACGTATCACATTTACGTGCACAAAACGCGCACTGGTTCTGGCAAGCCAGAACGCTGTGTGCTCCCCCACGTCCGACAGTGTAATTTTCTTCCGAAAGATCGCGCAGGAAATCAGAAATTACCGATCCCGAAATCTACGTTTTTAATATTTACGCATTTTTAACCCACTTTTTCAATACAAATGTCCCATGTGCAGGTGAAAAGAAACACGATTTTTCAATCCATTGCTTCTTTATACAGATCGGTTTCGTATGTCGCCCAATTTATTGAAAAGACCAAACAACCCTTTGAGAAATAATATGTAATATATAATTAAATAGAATTTTCCCAAACTGTTTTGGCATCTACTAAACAAATAAATATTTTACTTTGTCACATAATATTTAGAAAATTTTTGTCTTTTTTTCTATTTTCTATTTTGCCACGTTCTCATTTTTTCATTTTCCTAGAGATGTCTCCTGCACATCTTCTTTCTCTTTGGTAAGAAAGTGTGACGGATTGTAAAGGCACATTATTGCATTTTAATAGGCACTTGTCATAAATACCGCTGAAAGTAATGATGTGATATGTACCGCTCAGGTAGGAGTCACAAGCACTGGCGTCATTGCACCCAACGGATATGTCAGATATCGCGCTGCGCAGCGATCAAGTTTGAACATGCACACGGGAAATGATTCAGCGAAAGGATAAAAGAAAAAGGCCAGGCAATCTCAAAAAGGTACAATGAAGGAATACATGAACTATCAGACGACTAATGCATCGCAATAATTCAGTAACATAAAATTGCCGTGGGTTGCATCTCACAGATCTATTGCGAATACTACCGGAGTAAAGATAGAAATTAAAATGCGATCTCGCACACTTTTTCGAAAATTTGAGTACTTTTCGCGTAATGTTGCGTGAAAATACGTGTTGTTTTAGTACCATTAGTTCTCCATACTTTTTAAGACATGTTGAAAATATTAATCTGACATAGTAGTAACCCATCTGGATTGTGTGATACGGTGGTAAGTCAAAATCTGAATTGCGGAGCACTTTTGTCCAGAATCAAATACCTGGAACGAATTTATTATTTTATCGGTAGGCATATGGGAAGTGGTTAAAAACTATCCACGATGATGAAGGATATAGGTCATTGGTAAACATTATCCTGAAGTAAGTTGTCAGAATGAAATTGTAATTTGGACATAAAACATTGTTTAAAAGGATAATAGAAATATCGTTAATGTAATGACTTCATATACATTTTCTGTACATGCAACTATGTATTAATTTAACTCTGATCTTTTGTTATTGGAGGTCTTATGGGATAACTACTTGCTAATTACTTCAAATAATGGTTGGTTTTGCTTCACCCCTGACCTTTTGGCTATTAACGCAGTCACTTGCGAAGAATCTCGACGCCTCCGCATTCTGTGATTTATATCTGAGATCAACGCTTCGCAAACACATTTGTTAACAGAACGACATTTTTCGCAAAATTTTAATTGCACTATTGATTTTATCGAGAATCTGGTAACGTACAATGTTAAATATGCCGGATATTACTAATATATACCAAAGCACCCTCGTGCACATGCGTGCTGAATGGATTTTAATGGTAAATTCGAAGAAATCGTTCAGTGGTTTCTGATTAATTCGCTATTGGGATAATTCGCAGTATTGCATGTTAGAATGACATGTTTTATTCGTGACATACCTTATGTAAACCAAACAGAAAATTGATTGTTGAATTCCTTTATTATATTGCGATAATTAAAAAACTAGATTAAATAGCTCTCAAAGAATGTAAAGTAATTTGAATTTTAAGATAATATCAAGCTCACCGAACCTAAAAGTAAGTATTAGGAAGGCTACATCTTGATACTTTGAAAAGGAAAAGAAAACTATTTTAAGAAAGGAAATGAGCTTTAAAAATCTGATTGGATATATGTAATTTACGCAATCGGACTGTGGTTAATGTATTTTGTTGAAATTCAACTTCGGATCAGATGAATTTCAAGTAGTGAACTCCTTCTGTTTTAGGGCAAACAGAAAAATGTTACAACTGTGGCTGAAAGAATCTCAATCTGACTTAATTAAGTAGATGGAATATAAAGTTTTAAAATGATATTTAGTAAACAAATTTTTTCCTTAATTCTATATATGTTCATTTCGTGCTTTTTCGAGTTCTGCAGCATTTGTCGTGACATTAACTTGGTCTTTGATGCGTGTTTGATTGTGAGGCTGATAATCTATTTAATACAGGATAAAATCGAGAGAGATCTATATAGTTCCAATGTACGAGCAACCTCTCTCGTGCTATTCAAAACAATAAAAATATGATTGAAATTAAAAGGCAACAACATTTAAATGTTTCTACAATCTTAAATATAATAGATCGTTTAATTATCTTTTCAGAAATTAATTCTTTTGTGATCTAAGTATCCAAAGCAATCAACTTGTCAAAGGGATGTGGCAAACGGAAAACAATTGCTTTCACTTTTATAATTTTCCACGTTTTGCTTTTCAGATTTTGTAATAACAGGTCGCATGCCCTTTCACGGACAGTTTCTCGTAATCGGTGAACACTTTTCTCTCCACACCTGTGAAAGGTCACGGGGCATTGGTCTGCCCGAGGAATAAGAGCATAGCGTCCAGTCAAAGGACAGCTGGGCACTTGTGTTCAGGCTCCCAGACTCTCCAACCCACGAGCATATTCTAGATTTGATCTGCAATGCGAGGTTAGCTAATTTCTACTAGTAAATGTACACAGCTACATAAAAAGCGACAATTTTCCAAATCAAAAGGCCAATAATCCCTACTTATTATGTTGTAGATTTTCTCCGCGATTCAAAGTTCACCAACTTTTATTAGTTTAGATTTTCCTTCAATGTTTCTTTTCATTGATCCGAAGTTCAACTGCTAATAGCATTTACATGCACGTTATTTCTCCTAGCCGAATATGCAAATGATACTTATATTTATTAAATAATACTCGTATTTAGCATATCGTATTTGACTTGACACCAAACGCATTCATCTGCAAATAAAACGCAGTCAATTGAAGCATTCGCTGCAAGTCAAATGGAAATTCACGACTCATTGAACTCATTCTTGGGAACCTAACAATGGGTTCGATGATTAAACAAACGTTGTGGATTTTGTAAACTAAACCCGTAGATATTAATAAATTTGTCGTTCTTACACACATTCAGATATATTATGAACGTTACAATGAAACGCGGGATCTTATGGATTCTTAATAACATTAATTTTTAGCCAGGTATGTGAGAGAAAATAATATAATTTTAAATAACTGGAAATATTTATTATAGTTCTTAACTTAATACGTCTGTGATGTTTGAACAAACAGTTTTAATAAAACTTGCGAATATTACAAGCATTCTTACAATGACCCATGCTACCTCCAAATCAGTAAAACAAACGAAAGTCTTTATTGTAAATAAAAAACACATTCGGTGTCTCGCTGATTAATATATTATATAATTATATAAAACTGGGGCCTGAGACTCTGGGGATGTCGTAGATAAAATATTGGAAAATAAACTTTTGATGCAATATCATAATGAATCTCGCATCGCGTATGTACCATTTGGCCTACGCCTTAAGGTGCGAAAGTGATACTCGTTTCATTATTAAGTCCAGATCAAAGTTGTCTCTTTACTAACTATAATGAACTGTAATTTAAATTTAAATCATATTGTATTTTTACTCTAAAACATTTATGAGCTTTAATTGTAAAGTGACTAACAAAATACATTGTTTGGATTAAATAATGCCTTTAATAAAAGAACAGGTGTAAATACTGAAGCATATATCCAAAACAATGCGTGATAAAGAATCCTGATTCATTAAAATATTCAATTGTGGCATTGCTTCGCTATTGCAATGTTTTAAACTTTACACACTTCTGGTCACGTGATTGTTAATCACGTTTTACGCGACCTCTCTGCAAACATTTTAATAGATGAAAGAATTTCTCGCGAGTATGAGTTTGTTCTCTGTCCTGATTTGGACATGGTTGTCAAGTATCTATTGTTAAAACGTTCTCCTAATTTTGACTATACATTCGCCAGGACATAGGACACTGGCTAGGAGAAATTTGATTTACTTATCGGAGATAACATTGAAGTAATAATTCCGGCCGATATTTCACAATCCCTGCGGCATAATATGCAGCGAAGACTCTCTTAATACTTGAGAGTCCTGCTGTTTGCATAGAGCTTCTGTTCAGGAACGCTTGAGTCATCGTAAACGCACAAAACCATCACCAGCGCATGTCTGTGTGCGACAGAAATACGCACATTCTCTGCCTCTATTCTTTGCGCAAGTGCTAGCAAGAAGTTGACAAAGTTTTATCACAATCGGATGAACGGTACTGCAACGCATAAAGTACAAACAAACATTGATTTTTATATATTAGTTATATAACGCAACAAATCAAGCAATGGAAAAGTAAACAAACTGAAAAACTTCCAAATTTTATGATGTAAATAAAAAATATAATCGTTCACGACGATATGAAATAAGAACTTTCTCTATGGGAGTCCGCAGATCTGAATTTATCTTTAGCAAAGACCGTACCAAATATGAGATGAGCACTAGAAATCTAATATTAATATTATAAATATATTGACTTACGTATTTAAACAGATCTGCAAGTTTCCATGGTCTAAAATTCGAAACATTTTTATGAATTAAAAATAACACGTCCACGACACTGCAAAGAATAAAAAGTTTCAATTTATTACTACAAGAGAATTGTGGTTTCCTGTAGTAATAAACTGAACGGTAAATAATGCATACTCCAAGTCAGAGAACGAAAAATGCTTCTAACCCCTGGTCTAATACATCTCAAGCGGCACAGCCTCACAATCGACCTCTTTGTCGCCCACCCGTATTCCCGATGGCAGGCGCGGAATGGGCGCGCAGATAAAGATCTCACGTCTGTGAAGTGTCTGCCGCGAGCAATTTGTCCTCTCCGTATGAAAGAGACCAGAGTCTCTTTTTGCAACCGCCAAATGGTTCACTGCGCCACCCAATTCCATTTCTCTTGAAACTGCTTTCTGACTACGTCCTACGAATAGACGCTGAGTTTAGTGGTGATGATTATTGGCTGAAAAAGAGCATTCTGTGCGGAAAGAACAAATATCGAGATGACTTCTTCATCGATTCTGGTCGAAAAGCAGCTTTTTAGATGTAAGTGTACCAAATTACGGAAACGGTTCCTCTGCACTTACGGAGCAATCTTGTCAGGACTCGATTTCTATTTCCGTTTCTTCGATAGGACGTTCCGAGTATTGGAGGGATAAATCAAGGTTGCCTGCAGCCATGTTCACTATATACCCTCTTTTTCTTCTCGTAGGTTGTCTTCGTTTAAGGGAATATGGAAGAATCGGAACTGAGGTTCGACCGCCGTTCTAAGGTCTTTAGTAGACTGTCAATAAGAAAGAAACGTTTTGTAAAAGCGGCAATGACAGTTAAAACGATATATCTTGTAATGGAGTTTTCTAGTGAGGATTTTAAAAAACCTTGTCTTACTAAAGTTCTCATCTGAAAAAATGATAAAACATTATTTATTGCTCGTTGGTGATGGAGGATTCGTATACATGTTTTATCAGTTATTGGTTAAAATTAAACATTTATTTTGACCACCACATTTAAATGTTTCTCATTAATATTGTGTTTTAAACTTAAAACTAAAACTAAACTGGAATGAACCGCGACATTTTTTTTCTAGCTGTTAATAGCGCAGCTGTTACATCATAGCATTAAAATATTTGGGATATGAAAAACAAGAACCTAGTTATTCATTAGATGGCATAAATTATCAAATGATATTAAAATTAAGAATAAGTTGGTTTTAAAATGCTCTGAACGTATATTTGGGTGCTTCCAATCAGACTAATTGAGAACGAGTATAGTATTTGTGCAATAGTTAGAACGTATTTTAACACTCCTCACTCCAAGTTATTTCATATTTGAGACTAATTTTATAAAATCTATATTTGATGAGATTCAAATGAAGTATAGCTACTAGAGAAAATGCATATAAATTAACTGCTTTGAAATCGAACAATTATAATCAGAAAAATGTTAACTTCTAGAAACCTCTCTGTTAGTGGGATGCATATCAGCCCCTACAAACCAAATGTACACTAGTGTTCTGTATCAACACTCGAGAAGTAATTTAAAATTCCTACTTGTGAAATGTTACTGAGAATGCCCTCACTTTAAAAAAAAACTACTTCACTTACACTACTCAGTACTACAAAAAAGCTTGTTCGCGTAAAGAAAATCTTCCACTGTGCCTGACCTTAATATTTTAGTGGCAACTTCGCCTCGTACTCGGCCAACAGATTAATTTTGCAGCCTCTAAAGAGGAGAGAAATGGTGACTGACAGCTCTCGCAGAAGAGCGGCTGTCGCTCGGCCGAATGGCCGTCGCGTAGAAAGGAAACCCGCGCGGGAAGGGGATAAGGGATAGCCTTCCTCGCGAGGGGCAAATCGGCTGAGGTGGGTCAGGGTGGCTGAAGAGGTCACCTGATGTCACTGCAGGGTCTTTGACCGGGAAGTCCCGTCTGTGGTAGGATTTTTGACATAGGTAGACAGCGATTTCAGTCGCTGTCTGCAGGGGAATACTAACGACCGGCTACTGTCATCGGTAGTTTTCAGTGTTTTTTATCAACACCAGGTGAATACTGGAGTAGTACCCTAACAAACGGGCCACGGACAACGTGCGACCTTTCCTTTCTTTTGTTTGTCCTATCCTTACTCCCTTACTTACGCACATACACTTGAGTGCACTACACTACTACAGAAGTCGTAATACATGCCAGGAGCATGTCCCGATCCAAGCTGAAGTGTAAGTCGGTGCAGATCATCACCATTCAGCATGGGGAAGAACACCGCTGTTCCTTGTGATAAAAACTTACGCTACACTTACGGGACTCATGATCATAGCTGTTGACGGTTTCGGAAACATGATATAATCAATCGATAGGCAAGTTCCACCTTCAAACTGTTTACCATGCGACACGTCTGTTGATTTCAATGCATTGTCTTCAGCAAAGCTTTTTTGCCCTGTGATATGTAATCGATTCCTTGTTTTTCTTTGTAGAAAACCTTTGTGCACTTCGGTGGTGAGTGCATAGCTTATATGAATGCCCGGAATAAATACAGCGTGGTTGATCCCAGCTAAGATGAAAAGGATTTTCGAAAGGCGAAAAATTGGCAGGTCATGAATTGTTTACGGTTTAACATGAATTGTTAAATAAACCGGGATAAATACATAGCAAAGTTAATTCCTCTGATGATTTTTGTTCTAATTAGATCTCATACACGCGTAGTCCGGAATGATTCAAGTAATGAATGAATATTACTAGAACCGTTGTGACGCGGGCTTCTGATTTCTAATATGGGATGATGTCATAGTAAAGTGACTTTTAGTATGGGTGACTATAGGATGTTACAAAATTCCAAGCTTCTTCGCTTAGGTGTGGGGTAATCAATGGTCCAGCCTTAAGTGCCTGGACTTACTAACAAATAGCTCACACAACTTGAAGAAACCTTTGGTTTGTTGTTGCCATCCATCACGGACATCTTCATCTCAGTTTCATCTTGGAGTTAGTTTTGACTCTTTAGTTTCTCTATTCTGGGCTTTAATGTGTTAATCTTGTTACTTTGCCCAGCTATTTTATAGATGTCGACGGTTCTCATAGCAAATAAATTACTACTAAGCATCGAGAGAAATATCCGGACAATACAGAATGAGTATAGAGCTGCAAAATATCGCGTGCAGTCCGTGCTCTGATTTGGAAAGTAATCTTGCATTTGATTGGAATTGATTGGAGGTTAAATAAACAAACATATAGGTGAACAACTGGGATCGCACAAAGGCGTTGAAAAATATTGTCTGATATACGTTGTTTGTAATAAGTAAACAGTAAAAGAGTCATTTTGTCTCATTTATAAACAGCAGATTCAATATTTTTCTACGTAATCAATATATATTCGAATACGTGTATATATATATATATATATATATATATATATATATATATATATATATATATATATATATATATATTAATATAAATATTGCGTACCTTTAAAATAAAAAGATTGAAAACTTTATTGATTAAATGATTACTTCGGAAACTAAAAACGTTGTTCGGTCAGTTTTGATAGTATGTTGCATTTCATTTTACAAATCCTGAAACGAAACCAGTTGAATGATTTAGTACATTAATAAATATTATTAAACAAGTCCTCAGGATTCTCGTAAGTTGTAAAACAGCGTATGTATGAAAATATTTTTAATTTCTTCGTGGTCAGCGCCGCCGTCGCCATCATAGTCACGTAACCTCCCCTCAGGCCACTATCAGTATCTAACCATCACTGATACCGCCGCCACCGCCGTGACCGCTTTCCCTACTGTCAGAGACAACACTATTGCCGTTACCACAGCCTTCATCTCCCCCTCCACCGTAACCTGAATCTCATCCGCCGCGCCGCCTGCTCCGCCTGCGCCTTCCGGAGAGGCGGTCGATATGCTCGCACGCGTGCGGGCCACCGTCACCGTTTCCGCCGCGGCGTGCTCTCTCGCCGCACGCACTTCGGCCCCGCCGCCGCTGCCGCTGCCGCAGTCGGCGGCCAGCCGCTCACCCAGCTGCGTGCCTCAACTCCCCCACTTGGCCCATCTCCCCTTTTCATTGCACAGAATGCATAGATATATTATATAAATGGTTTGTGTAATCACCTTTCCTCCCGTTTCTATGGTATAGACAGGAAAAATATTGGAATCACTTCGAGAATAAGATCTCAAATTTTTGGTCGTAAAATCCGAGTAACTTTGTACACCCATCATGATTCAAATCTATTAGTGCTGTTCCAAAGATGGTTAAGATTAATGCTGATGGAGAGGAGATACACACAAATTTGTACCAAAAATCGCGGCGTCTGCCTGTCTCTCTGCCTCCCTGCCTGCCTATCTGCCTCTGTCTGGGTGTCTATCTGCTTATATGCATGTCCTGTCTGTCTACCTGTCTGCCTGCCTGCCTGTCTGTCGGTCTGTCTCAGTGTGCATGGATGATTGATTGAACGGATGGATGAATGAATGGAAGTATGCGTTACGCATAACCCTAGTCAGATTAGAAGTTTTCGATCTAAAACTTGGTAAATACAACAAGAGAAAGAACTAGTTATGCCGTTCCGGAGATTATTTAGATATTGTAATTTTTGGGGTATTTTACATGAAACTTCTGTGACATTTTCAAAATTTTCTGGAAAATGACGTTTCTTTCCTTTCAATTCTTGTTTGCTAGAACAGAAGAAAGTACATTTATATGTATATTATATTACTTAATTGTATGAATGATGCATGATGAACAACAGTTTAGCAGAACGTGATGTTGGTTCGCTATCCCGTCGACACAAACACTCGCCCCTCCAAACGTCTTCTCTGGTTACTGCTTACTGTGGCATGTGAAGTCGTATGCTTTTGAGGTCATTCATTTGGTTGCTATAGACTATACAGTCAATACCGCATTGCAATATATCTTGTTGACTTTTCTACCATCATACCATGACCTACCGCAAGGCTGATATGCCAAATGACAGCCGAGAAAATTCCAACTATTTACATCACGATAGAATACAATAGAGTATGATGAAAATAGACAATTAACATGACCACTTTATATTTTTACGTAAAAAAGTGAATTGTGAAAAAAATGATTCAAAAAGGGAAATATTTTGTTATTAGGGCCTGTGTATCTTACTTTTCGTGAAATGCATATTTTCGCAAAGTCAGCCTTAGTTACTATTACTAGGATTTGATGATTTACAAGTAAATGTTCTAGTCTCACGCTTCCACACTCTCACCTACACGAAGGCTTTTATTATATCTCAGATGATGCATCTACTCACACGACGAAGACGTTAACATATGAATGCGGACGCTTTCTCATTGGCTTGTGATTCAAGCTTCAACATTAGAAGCTCTCTGAGCTAATAATGAGAATAATGAGAACCTACAATATCGATATACCTGAAACAAAAGGGGATATCGTGGCGTAAGGGTCAGAGCTAGCGCTATCGACTTCCACCGCTAGGGCTATTGTTTGAACCCTGTCCAATGCATTGCAATTTGCTGTGGAGAAAGCGAGTTCGTATTTCTTTTTCTGTTTCTTATTTCACCAGTTTTACTTTATCGCTTATTAAAAAGAAAGTACTGTCATGCTGCAGGGGAAAGTGGCGGTTTTTATATCTGTTCATTTACCTCATTTGCTACCTCTTCAATTGCAATACAATTTTTCGGGGAGTTGAATATAATGCTACGTAACGAAGAGGCAAGGTACATGAGCATACAAGAGCATGACTACATAATATTTTTAAATTTTATTTTTGAAAAAATATTTTTCAAGCCCAGATACTTTCCCTATTTTTTACGACTCTGTGATTATGTTAATTTGTTTGCATAAAAAAGTGGAAACGAGTGGTTATTTAAGAAATATTGTTTACCTTGTAAATCAATTTATACAAACATAACTATAACAAACAGGTTCTGTTAAGTGCAGAGCATGTGAAGTTTATATTTATTATACTAGCTTCTTATTTTATTGTGGTTTATTACACCATTTTCAGTCCCATTTGAAGTTTCAATATTCGCCACATTTTCGATTGTATTTTGAGAAATATATTCTGTTATTCGGGCACAAGCTGCAGCTTTTGGATAACATTTCTTTGGTAATTACCAGATATGTTTTCGAAATCTCCTACTGTTGCTTATATAGCATTTGTGCTTCAGCAGATTTCCTTCCCTGCAGAATTCCTCGTCGACCAATCGCCGCTCTTGACGTCACCGCGAATGCTGGACCGATCCATGAGCCACGCGTGTTCTGCTTTATTCTGATGCTGCTGAACGCGTTTCACTGGCCACCGCGTGGAAACAAATCGCGTTTGGCAACTCACGTGCATTTGCAGAGAGCAAAAGGACAGGGATTCAGGTGGCCAAGGCCCTTACAGAGCCCACAAAAGCTCGCAGTTGGTACAACATAGTGCGCTTGTGTTTTTACTTAGACGTATACTTAGCACAGAGAAGGTGCTGCAAAATTGTTCTTATTTAGTTTTGGGGAACCCATTAACGAAAAAATGGTTTGGGTGTTACAAGGCTGAAGCACTGTGTATTACTGTATTGAATTTGTGTCATAACACGAGTAGTTATGACTTGATTTTTCAGATCAGATAGTAATGGAGTTTTATTATGATTCATCAAGTTATAATAAAACTTTGTGTAACCTAATGAAAAAAACTGACTTAACATAAAATAAAAAATTAGGCATAAGATTCTCGTTAAAATGCAGTTGGTCTGGGAGAAATGAATGAAAATCACTAATTACAGTATTTTCTTGGAGATTTAGATAGTTGTTCTTTCTTATTACATAACAACTATTTACATTTACATAATACTATCCTTAAAAATCTTCCTGAGACTATACAACAAAAAAATTACAATATTAATAAGGAACAAATTCTTTAGAACAACTCTTCAAGTGATGTTCGGATGCGATTTTCCAACACTGTATATGTGGAGTGGGATACATGACCGTGACCTAGAACGGCCTGGTCAAAGAGGGGCAACAATACATTTTTCCTACATTTTTTAAGGGTATTCTCGAGGGTCCTAACAATTGTACCAATCGGTTCGTCTCTTCTCTAAGAATAGGACAAACTATTGATCGCTTCTGTGTGTGCCCTCCCCAAATAGCGCATTGTTTGCTTACAATCTTCCAAACTACGATTACAATTAATGTTCTTTACTTGCTTAATTGTATCCCAGGAACACACCACAACGTACGGTGTTGGAGAACCGTAAAGGAGCGCTGTTCGAGTTGTTATGAAGAGCCATCCTTTAGGGAATTGCAAGGTGCCGGGTCCTGGAACATTGAATGAAGGTGTAGAACATCAGTTGGCAGCGTTTATTACATAAACAATGCAGTTGTCGAATGCAAATCATTTTCAATGTCTCCATCGTGATATATTATTGCTCATTGTACGAGACCTTATATTAATTTCTCTCCAAACATGACCTCCCCGAATCTTCTCTGCCTCTATCTACTATACTTGCTCAACACCAATGCTGGATAGAAAGGGGTCTATCCGTAGGGAAAGGAGGAACGGATATTACCTGATTACTATATGTTGGACACATGTCATGGAAACTGGGACAAAGTCGAAACAATATTTTTTGCATAAATGGTGTCTGAATTAAACACACGTTTTATATTTACTCATTAGCTTCAACACGGGTAATACATTATCATAATACTGTGTGACATTACAAATACTGTCAGTGACATGATGGCTTGCAGCTTTATTTTCGGTTTGTTAAAAAGAATTATTTATTCGTATTTGTGGTTGATTTGTTTCCATTTCATAGTATTGAATTAAGTTTAATTACATCAGATCGAATATTTATTTATTTGTAGAAGATAAACAAAATATTCGAACTGAATATTTACAAAAAATACTTGCCTTTACTTCAGGCGAAAATTACGTGAAAACTGGAGGCGTGAAAAAAATCCTGAGTGTCTTAATTGAACAAGTTTTGGAATTTTGTGAGAAGGGCGCACAGGTAAAAAACCGTCAACAATTACAATCTTTTAACTACAATGGTTTAAATTAATGAACGATAAATATAGTTGTATCCTTCGTGAAGCTGTAGCGATATACAGGCTGAGTCTCGCAACTTTATCACCTCCTGTAATTTTTGAACGGTTGAAATTATTGCAATGCAGTTTTCACGAATGTGTATGAAGAATTCAGGATAATTGATGCATGCAATCATTTAGATTTCATCACTTGTATTTTTCGAGTAATTGAGGAAACTTTATGATTTTCAAATGGAACTATACATTTTTAGTCTATCATGACGAGCGTAAAAAGACGAATCCAATGACATACATATTGTAATATGTTAGATAAGAGTTGTTTTAGTAATTTTGATTTTTTTGCAACTCGTATTACAGTAAAATTAGGTTAATCTAATTCCTGGAGTAATTTTGTAAACCCCAAATTGAAATTTCTTTATAAAAATGCAATATATCAAGTTTAAATTTTTACTATATTTAGAAAATATATTTATCAAAATTGAAATTTGATGTTTAGGAATTCAAACTGAAAAGTGTGTACTTTGTTTGAAGAATTTTACTTAAGAAAATTCTTGGTAAATAGCTTGAGATTGAAACATTTCCTAAAAAGTAACAGGCCCTGCTTAATGAACCATTTCATTGCGACACAAAATCTCTTGATTACAGGTATCTAATTTTCTTCATTTCTTCCCATTTATTTATCCCACTTCTCGTGAAACTTCGCACATTTTTTGCGTAAAATATTTTGGAATGTATCTCTTCATTTGTTCCAACATAACTTTCAGAGAAGGGGAGTAAATTAATGGACCTTAATATAGGCGTGCAAAGGATACAAACAAGGTTAATACGATAGCACACCAACAAAATTAGTTTAATTGATTTAGGAGACTCGTAACTCACGTTCACGGTTCATTAGTGGTTTTGTCAACGGAGAACAATTCATTTTCTGATGAATGATCCTCCTGTTCTTTTAAAAACGAACGCTTCCGTCAAACGATACGAGTATGACTATAATATTCAACTAATTGAAATCGATAAATTATTGAACAACGCTATGTCGCACCAAGAGGTCAGTGAAGGGAACACTGCAGATGTGGTTCTGGCTATAATTGATGTCTCTGTGGACATGTAAACAGACGTGATAATGAAGTAGGTCGTTAGCGCTTCGCCAGTTGTTCTAGCTTGTCATTCATCCGTGGTGCATCACGGAGCTACCTCGCACCCGCAAGCAAGAGTTTTGTCAAACAAATGACCCTATATATAATGTAATACGTACGTTCCGAAATGAAAAGTGCACATTTTTATAATTAATGGTATATTGTCATCATAATATTCCACTTAATGAATACTGCTATATTTTCGTATACATTTACGAGTATTATGATTTCAAAACTATTTAAATGTGAACATGAATTAGTGAGAATGCGGGTTACACCAAAACGTGACCCCTTTCAATGTTATTTCTCGACAATTACTCAAATTTAAAAAAAGGGCATTGCATATTTAAAGATCTACAATTGACTGGAGTTATCTCTAAAATTAAAGTCTAGACTTCTTTTTAAACGAAAATCCTGAATGCTTGAAAGATACAAGGATTTTTTTTGTAATTAAGTTTCGAATTTCAAATATTTTAATGAAATTCGGAACTATGCCGAGCTAATAAACGTGCCATCTTCTATTCGAGCAAACATTTTTAAAAAATTCAAACATTTTCTAGAAATTTTGAAAAGATCACAGAGGCTTCAAGTAAAGTACTTAAAATTAATATATCTTTATGATCTCTCGACCGGCAAAACTAGATCTTACTATTGACGAATTAACCCATTTCAGCTTAAAACCTCTCTAAGTGATAGTGGTATGCGTTACACATACTTCCATATTCCTATCCCTTCATTCAATTACCCCAGTTTTCGGATACAAAATTTCGGGTGTCTCCTCGTCACCTGCAGAAATCATAACCATCCCTGGATTTGATCTAATATTCATTAATCCTAAGTTGTGTGTGTGAAGGTACAGATGAAACGAAGCTTAAACATTGATATTAAGGCCAAACATTGATGATCGTATTGTTGATATGATTACAATTCAATTTCCTCCCTGTACCATTTCACAGAGAGAAAAAATAAATGTGGGAAATTCTGCACAAAGTAATAGTCACCTCATTTTCATAAAAATGGTTGCAAACCTACAAACGTGACCTGCAGACATGAGTAGGTGAGTACGGATCCCGTAATCCGAGCGAAGTATACTGCGGTTTTCACAGAACTGCGTTTGAAGTAAATCAGCTGTTACGGGGTCATCCAATCAAAAGGCTGAACGCCATCATTATGACGTCACTGTAGTGGCATGTGAGATCCCGATTGGACGCCTCCGTTACAGCTGATCAAATGTCAGGCGCAGCAAAGCAAAAATCGCAGTATAGTACCTGTGTAGTAACTGTAGAATCGGATATGGGATGGGGCGTGTCCTCGAGAACTGGGGTAGCTGAGTACGGATGTAGTGGTTTATGCGTCAGCTCGGGTAGCTGTGAACGAATCCCATGGTCCGTGCGAGAAAGCGATTAGCCGACAGCGAATCCCGTGGACCGTGCGAGGTAGTGCCCGTGTGATAACCGCTGCTCCTTCTGCTACAGGAAGCTTTCGCGGAGGAGACTGCTTGGAAGTGAAGTGCCAGGGAGCCGACTGCTCTGAGAATAGTACTGCGGGACGCTCTGGGAAGAGTGCCTTGGACAGCTGTGAGACATTCACTTATATGCGCGGTCTGCGTGGTGGCCTATTGCACAGCCTGTACATTCGACACGACGTACTTCTTTGTGTCCAAGGCAAAGGGGTAGAGAATTAACTTACTAATTAAAAAATGAAATTATTATAAAATCACGTTTTAAAAGTATAGGCAATTACTAAGAACCATTGGTAGAAATACTCACGATCTTAAGAGTATCTCTGCACAGAGTTCAAATGAGTCTAATTAGAGTTGAAATATAAACAAAAACACTACGTAGTTCACGATTATGAAAATATATAATTTTTCCCCTCAAACACTTCAATTTTCCACGTGATCTAATATTTATTGGTTATCTGGCATTTCAGTGAATGGGAAGGTGCTCAAAATTCTGTCGTTGATTGATTGATTGATTGTTAGTGATTCCGGGTGCGTCATCTACGTAGGTCATTAGTCCCTTTAGTGTAGTGCATGTTTACTCATCGGAAGGAGGCGATGATCTTCCCTCACTGGATGACGAGATCCGGCGCCGATCTGCCGTCGGCTATCGGGATTTTCCCCAACCAGGCATCTCCCACAACCGGAGTACCGCCCCAGCCGGGACAAGTTCTAAGTCCCCGACCGGACTCTCGTTATGTGCGGTAGTGTAGTGCTTATTAGTGTAAGTGTGTGTGGAAGGGGGAGAATAGGATAAGGAGGAGGAACGAAAAATCGCGCGCAGTCAGTGGCCCATTTGTTAGTGTACTGTTCCGGCATTCGTGTGGTGTTGATCGGAGAAACCACGGAAAACTTCCGATCAGAGCAGCCGCTCGCTAGAATTCTCCTCTCGACAGGGACTGAACTCGACCAAGGTGAAAACTAGTGTCGAAAATCCTGCCATTGTCGGGACTCGAACCTAGGACTTCCCGGTCAGAAGCATTGCAGTGACATCAGTTGATGCATTGAGCCATCGCTCCCGGTTCTGTGTAACATTTACACCTTGCGCGTTTGTCGGTACTACCACCTTTCATTGCTTCTCCCTCTCCTTTTCTTTTTTTATCACTGTTGCACGCGCTTCTGTCCTGCCGTAGTCGTGTGTCTAAATAATTTCGGGCTTCCCCCTGAGGCTCTCTTCCGTGGCCGGGCTGGTGGACACGTCGAGGGACGCGCAGAGGCGGAAATCCTGCTATGACGTTTGTTTCGAATAGAGAGCGCCCGCGCGCGCCTCTGGAGCATAAATCTGGCTGAATTATGCAGAAAGCTCTGTGCTGTACCGTTATCCCTACGACTCCGCTCCTGCAGCTGTTATCGGCGCTTGCACGCCTGCGGGTATATTGGATGCAACCCGCTCAACGGATGCGTCCCATGATTTGTATTCTGCAGGCGCGGATTTTTCTTTGTTTACGAAAATGCGACATGCAGAAAGTGAGATAATTCTATTGAATCCAGTAAATTCGATGAGTTTTTTGACAAATTGTACTATTTGATTTTTTAGTGGTGTCAAGGAAGTCGTACAATTGACATTTGGACAAAGCAGCTTGTTTTAAGTGTCAAGCGAACAATGCAAATTGCAAACAATGCAACCGCCTATGGAATACACAAGGAGAAGTTAATCGTGCAACATAATGGTGAAGTACTTGTCTGTTTCCAAAATATTTTGTTTGGTTTGTCCTATATTTAAAAATTATTTTGTCATAAGAAATAATGAGAGAAAGATATCTGGTGAAAATATAAGACAAAAGGCTAAAGGTGAACAGTTGTGAGACAAACTAAAAATTTCAGAATGCCTTGCAAACATCCAGCTATCTTACGTAATGAAATGTGATATGTTTTGGGTCTATTATATCAGAACATGTCCTATTATCCTAGGGTCATTCCTGTTACTGAACTGTCGGTTGACCGGTCGGCCACTCGCATTGAAGGTTTGTAATTTCTTACTTCAATTCGTCTTCATCTGCTTTCGGGTCTACCAAGTGTTCTCCAAATATTCCCTGAAAGCTTCTGGACTATTAAACTGTGTTTGAATATTGTTTTCTAATGGTATGATGGGGATTAATACGATCTTCGCAATCAGTAACTGCATTCATTTCCCTTTAGATTTGTTACGCAATAAGTGAGCCTTATGGTAACGTGAACAAGCTCTGTTAACACTCTCGTTCTACAAGATATGAGTTCTGATTATGGAAATTGGCGTCCAGCAGAGACGCAGATAATCTGCGAGTCATAGTCTGTTTCACATATGAGATCTCACAATTAACATTTAGATGCAGTATGACTCTCCATTACTCTAATACGCTTGAGGAGAATTGTTAGGTATTTTATGGAGTATATCTAGGACAGTGAGAGATAGAATTTATTTTAATAACTGTAATTAAATTATTATGTTAATTACAGTTATTATAATTAAATTTTTGTAACTGTTTTGTTAATGTAAACAATATTGCGGATATCTTTGATGCAGAAAAAAAGAAAGAATTAAAACACCCGAAGGTGTTGAGATAGAAAAACGTGACAGTGCTCCAGTGGTCTTGCAAATATCTACGCAAAGGTGTTCGTGCAGTTTTCAGAAGAATTGTTGATTTATAACTATTTTTGCTGACAATAAAGAGTCACAATCTGTGTTATGAGACTTACTTACAATATGTTTATTTACTGACATGGTTTCTTGGTCAGATGAATATCTGTCGCAACTGGCACTACTGATCGTACTCATTACTCTTCTCACTTCACTCTAGGTAACTAGGCATCTTCGTTAATTAAAGAATTCTTTAAAATTCAGTGAATATTTATTTTCTCCAGACATAGATTACTAGCCCTTTCACTTTCAAATTCTTGGGGGGAAAGGGGTGAAACGTCTCATAAATAGAATAATTTGCGGTAAATCTTTCGTTTACCGCGAAGGCAGTGAAATTGGAGTGAATGGAAAATGAGAACACGAGAAAATCCATTTTCTGCCCACCTGAAATTAAAATTATATTATACGACAGATATTTTTTGGGTGAATTTTGCATTATCTGTTTAATAGAATTCAGCCCCTGTTTGGAGGAGAATTCTTTGATTGGTATGTTTCTGTGGTTTCTTCGACCAATATCTGGCGAATGTCGGACAGTATTAAACAGTGGACCACGGACTTCACGAAAGTTTTCCTTCCTCATCCTCGTCTATCATCTTCTCCTTTAAAGTCTGTCTTCAATGTTATAGTTGTAGGAAAACGCCAAAATAACTGAACTTTTGAAACGTTAGAAAATTGAAATAATTAAACCAAATGCAAATGTTTTATACGTTTATTGTTCTGAGAATTTGGGCTATTTGAAAAAGTTGATTGACCGTATTTGAAAATGCAACTTTGAACACATTTAATTCAGAAACTAGAGCTAGATGGGTGGGGTTTCTTCAATTTGGAAAGATCCGGACGCGTGATTTAGGCGCTCGCGTGTTGAAGGACGGACGGACGGACGGAACGGACGGACGGCGGGCGGACGGACGGACGGACGGACGGAGCGGTACGGACGGACGGACCGACCGCGACATTTGAATAAAACCACTTTTTCGATCAGGGAACCCCAAAGCCGGTATCAGGGGATCCGTGTATTTCAGTTGAAATCTGCACACTATTTTCTGCAGCACATCTCTTTTTCTATACTAGTATATTTCTCCGTTATACGTATGATACGACAAAGTAAAATTAAGCAGAAGGGCAGCTCTCAAATGGAACTTTTGACATTTTTGAATATGGAAAGGGATGGAAAATTCCCGCCGTTTAATGTTTCGTTGTATTCGAGAAGGTAAAACACAAAACATAGATTCCATTTTTGACCTATTTGAGTGGACATATCTCCGTCGGGTCGTGAGTCCTTGTTATGGAAGGACCAAAACGTGTGTTCAGGCTGCTATTAGAGGAAGTTATTTCCATGTCAGGAACAGAACTTTCTACTTTTTTGTATAAAGGATTCATTTTTTTTTCAAAAATAACGTTTTTACTGCAGCATAATATAATTTCCCTATACTGCGAACTAAATTATCTGCATAAAACAAAGGACAATAACTAATCAGATTTTTCTGTGAAACTTCGTGATATGAATATACAGTTTATGAGATACAATATATTACAATATGAATGTACGGTTTTCTATGGCAAGGAAAACATATTTAACATAATTTTCAGTATATTTTGTACAGCTTTATTGAAAAATTTTCAGACATCACACACAAAAGTGTAAAGCGAATTCAAAGGCAAATTTTCCTTCGTAGCAGCCATTCTTGATTAAGAGTCAGTATTGAAATAAAATTTACAATTGACTCTATAAAAGGAACTCTTTTTGGAGGCAATGCGAGCTTTCAATAGACTTTCACAACCGTCATTTTACTTTCTCGCACATTGTATGAAACATCTTAAGAAAGTATTGTAATCGTGCGCCGAAAACGGCGAATTTTCGACACGAAAGCTCTTATTGTCGGACCCTGGTAACAAAGAAGTGGATAAAGTCTATTCTTATATGTTGTAAATTACTTTCTCTAACACGTGGTGTAGCTAGAATTTATGTATTGTGAGTCCTTCATACCAAAAAATAGGTTGATAGGAAAACGTGTTTATTCCTGGGTGGCCAACGCTACCGCGTAAACCTTTTAGCTGATTTGCTCCAAAATTGAGTTTCCCCGATCATTTCAAAGGACCTCCAGGTTTTGACAGGTTTAAAATGATATTTTGCTTTTTGAAGATACTTTATATGAAGCTTCAAAACCATTTTCAACATTTTGTATAGTGCAAGGGAGGCTTAAGAGAATGATGCAGGTATCATGTTCATTGAAATCCCTGATTTTTCGAAAATTGCAAAACTATGTTTTTGGGGTATCTTCCTACAACTACAATATTACGATTTTTCCCTAACTGTAATATATTCTTTAAACACAGATCTTGAAATAAGGTCGTTGTTAATTTTTAGAAAATATGAGTAATTTTCATGTAATTTTGCTCGAAATAAAGACAATATTAATTTTTTAAACATTTTTTTCTCAAAAATGACTCCAATTTTTCGCTTATAATTTTCTCTATGTATGTATCAAGGGGCGGTAAAAAATATAGTTCTATTTTCGGGCAATTCTCTTTTTTGAAACTTTGAAAAACGTTAACGAGTCAATACTACAAAATTGAAGATATAGATGTTCTCTTTGGACTAAGTCTGTTGTAAAAAATAATCCCTTTAAAAAAGTTCATGTACCATTTTTTTGAAGAAAAATAGTAGATTGAGCGTAATTTGTGTCTAAAATGTATGCAATTTGCATACAGTCTGCAAATGTATGCAATAAAAAATAATTTTCTCAAAAACTGCTCCAAATGTTTTCATTTAACTTTTTCCTCGTATATAACAACAGATGGTAAAAATGTGATGCTAGTCACATTTTCGGTAAACTGTTTGTATTTTCGAAAATATAAAAATTGCTTGTTCGAAATATTGGGCTGAAACAATTACATTTTTAAGCGTCGGTGCGAATTCAAACCTCATGATGTTTCAGTGGTATGTTTGATGACGAGTTAATTGGGAGGACATGAGTTCGAGACTCGATGCGGGAAAAATGTTTGCTGTTTGATAAAAAAAATACTTTGCAAGCTTATGTAGTAGTATAATATAGCAAAGCAGTTAGAAATAATGCAAGAAATTATGTGTTGTTTGAACAGTCGAATTTTATTGCGGTATATAATGTGTATTTTTTCATACAGGCACAATCAATAATATTTTTTATTCTAAACGCTATTTTCCAAACATAATAAATTACTCCTACTTTTAGTGTAAAGGCAACAAACATTTTGTAACCGTATCAATAATATTTACTGTAATAACATGAACAGAGTAATTTTGTGAGACTACATCAAAGTGGGGACGAAGCTTTCTTATTTTTCATCCTATTTTCTTTGGGAATATCCGACTCTCGATGGTGAAGGGAATTTAATATTGCTGACGCCACCAACGAACCCTTTATGAGCTTCTGCGTCAGAAAACCCTGCGTCTATATCCTTTTATGAATTTTTATGAGCAAAGAGGAGCGTGTCTGAAAACGGATTACAAATCAACAAGAAATAAATTGAATAGGTATCGTGATGAAAGGTATTGGTCTGTTTTGCGACAGACATGTTTGAATTGGCCGTCGTTGTTCGAGCCAGTTGATATCTTTTATACTTGGCTGTCGCAATGTCTTCCATCTGTATGCAAAAACTGGTGAATATAACGGCTTGAAGTAATTCGGGAATGCATATTGGCAATAATTTGATGCCACACGATACGATACGATACCATGTATTGTTTTGCGGTGCGATGTAATACAATGTAGTGGCACGCAATACAGTGTTATACAATACTACACAATATGATTTAGCATTCAATTAACCTATCTTATTTCTATTTGACAGCCCTTAAAGTGAAAAGATGAGGTATTGTACATTATAAGCAGTGCAAAGCCCCAAATAACAGAAAAAAATCTGTGTGGCTAACCTTTTTTTCTGTGTAGGTCCATAACGTTCTAGTTCTCGTAATAATTATTTAATAAATCTTGCAATTCCTCTTCCCATTTTCGCCTTATAAAATAACGTTATATTTTACATTATTTTAACCTACTCACTAGATAATTCTGTCGTACATCCTATTCTCTTTGTCGTTACATAAGGACCGACGTACTTGAATATGCAGCATTCTATCATAACGTCCGTATTGCGAGATGGCAGAAAAAAATAGCACTTCCATGGACCAACGGAGGAGGCTTAGGATATCAATTAATGTCAGGGCAGTTCCTCTGAGCGAATGGTCCTAGCGTTTGAATCCCGACGGTGACAAGATTTTCCACACTAGCTTCATTGCTAGGTCGAATTGAGCCGCCTTCTGGATAAGAACTCTAGCGGAAATTCTAGAATTGTAGGAATTCTCATCGATGGTTTTCCGTGGTTTATCCTACACCAGGCGAACACCGGAGCAGTACTCGAACAAACGGACTTTACGCGATCTTTCCTTCCTCTTACCTTATTCTCATCCCTTACTAACACCCAGTTTTCTATCCTACCACACACATCAGGAGACCACACGGGAGATTAAAGTTTGTCTCAGCTGGGACAGTGACCCGCTGGTAGGAGATACTCCCTGCAGAAAAACCTCGCAAGCGTATTTGTAGGTCGGTGCTGGGCCTCGCTATCCAGCGGGGGAAGAACATCGCTACCTCTCTCCACCAAAACATGCACTACGATGATGGAAATAATGATCATAACATTTGACGCGCCCGGAAACACGAAATAACCATCAGCACTTGGATAATCAATTTGAATGTGTCGCATTTTGATTCCCTTAGACAATATTATTTTCCATTTTCGACTCTACTTCTTTTAACATATTTCATTATTTCCCTTCAAATATATCGTTAATCCAATATACCAAAATATTTTTGGTTTTTATTTTTAAAGACAGAACATTTTTCATATTAATATTTAATACGTAATGCCTTTAAAAATCAAAGACTAAAAAATTAAAAATCAAAGAAAAATAAACCAAAACTATTATAAAAGTATTTTTAAAAAAATTAAAATGTTAATATGAAACATGTTTTGTCTTTAAAAATCAATGACCAAAAATATTACAGTAAAAAATATAAATATGAAAAATGTTCTGCCTTTAAAACTTAAAGACCAAAGATATACTATACTGAAGAAATATAGACAGAAAAAATATTTTAATTTTATCGTTAATTCATTTTATTGTTTGTCCTTTTTTTGTATTTGAAGTTTTCTTAAGTGCCCCATCATCCAATTTCATGCCCTCGTGCCCTTCCTCTGTCAACAGTTTCCCCGGAGTCACGCGTGCCATAAAACGCCAGCAGTGGAGCTTTTATTTGATCATGACAGGATCGCGCGACGCTCTAACGCCTTCACGCGTTCGTTGGCGTGGGAGGGTCGGGAGCGAGGGGAAGAAATTGGCACGCGGAAGGCAGAGCTGTAGAGAGTGTAGCTGGTAAGATAGGAAGGATGAAATAAACACACGTCGAATAGAGGTGGAGGAGAAAAAACCGTCGATCATTGTGGTCTTATTTTAGGTGGAGAGACTTTGGTCATCAAACCTGTTCTTCCGCCGGACGCTCCTCTTGACATCTGGCAGAAAAAAGATGACAAATTAAGTGATTTGAATTTTGCTCAGAGGATTTGAGATTGAGGATATTTTACTTGCAGTGAATCTCCAACATGGCACTATTTCCAACTCTTTATTTTCTCCGCCACTCCAACCGGCTTTATTTCCCCTTCCAAAGAAGCAGTACGAAGGATTTTTTCGCCCTTAAAAATCTTTAGTTTCAATAGGGTTTGAGCCCATAAACTTGCGTGTAACAGCCCGACACGCTAATCGTTACATCTCAGTAGCCGCGAAAGTTTAAGATGAATGGCTGATATGCTGGGGATATGGAATGTGTTGGGAAAATCTGATTTCACGGGACGGATCGTGCACGCAAAATCGCTAAAGCGCGGTGGTGGTCTCAGACAAAAGGAATGGTGCTCGGGAATGGATGTTTACCTTTGGGATAAAGCAGGTCGCACCCCCTTTCTATTATGGACCCATATTATAACCTCAGTCCATTTTCCCTGGCATGGGTGACGTAGAAACGTAGGATTTGTGACATATTCACCTTGTGTCTTCTTCGAGAACAGTGCAGACCTTCGAATATATACTGAGAAGAAAGATAATAGATACTGCACAGAAAGGAAAGTAGAGGGTGGGTCCTTTGATCAGTGAGCCACCGCGCCGCGCGGACCGCCATCTTGAAACTGTGCAAAGGAACAGCAAGAGTCAGCTGAAAAGCCATTTTCTCAAAAACCGCTCAACATTTTTTCTTCTAACTTTTGCAGCGGATAGTGCCCATTGCACTATTGATTACGACATAAAATTCATTCTGTGTACTATTTTTTTTAATTACATAAATGTAATTTTTTAAAATATCTCTCACGCCGTTAATATCCACATTTCCAGCCATTTGTAATCACTGCTGTATTTGCGAGTTAAAGTTCTTTAAATTACTTCAAATACAGTTTTCCGAAAAATTAAAACTTTTTGTGAAGAAGAACTTCAATTTCGGATTTTTAGCAAAGCTTAAACGATATTTTCTTAAAAATAGCTCTTATTTTAGGGTATGTGGCAAGTCCGATATACTAGCCTAGTCGAAAGAAAATAGAAAACTTATACGAGAAAGTATGTAGCACTACTAGTTATGTGTTTCTAATTCTTTATCTTTTTATCTCTATTTTTTATTAATATTTGTCTATACGAAGCAAATGTCCCCTCGGGTTAAGTACGTTTTTGTTAGTTATACTCACACCAAGTGCAACGAGTAAAACGGAAATAAAAGGCACCTTCATCACTGTTCACCATATAACAAATGCAATTGTACCCAGTTTCAATATGGTAACCATGCGCATCATATCGGCGCACGAATTCTGGGTAGTTTTCCTTTCTGTGGAGTGCATATTCTGTGGTGGAGTACCAATTCTGGGGTGGAGTCCTATTCTGTTGTGGAGTACCTATTCTGTTGTGGAGTACCTATTCTGTGGTGGAGTACCTATTCTGTGGTGGAGTAACTATTCTGTGGTGGAGTAACTATTCTGGAGTGGAGTACCATTCTGGAGTGGAGTACCTATTCTGTGGTGGAGTACCTATTCTGTGGTGGAGTACTTTTCTGGAGTGGAGTACCTATTCTGTTGTGGAGTACCTATTCTGGAGTGGAGACCTATTCTGTGGTGGAGTACCTATTCTGTTGTGGAGACCTATTCTGTTGTGGAGTACCTATTCTGTGGTGGAGTACCATTCTGTGGTGGAGACCTATTCTGTGGTGGAGTACCTATTCTGTGGTGGAGTACCATTCTGTGGTGGAGTACCTATTCTGTGGTGGAGTAACTATTCTGTGGTGGAGTAACTATTCTGTGGTGGAGTAACTATTCTGTGGTGGAGTACCTATTCTGTGGTGGAGTACCTATTCTGTGGTGGAGTACCTATTCTGTGGTGGAGCACTATTCTGTGGTGCAGTACCTATTCTGTGGTGGAGTACCTATTCTGTGGTGGAGTACCTATTCTGTTGTGGAGTACCTATTCTGTTGTGGAGACCTATTCTGTTGTGGAGTCCATTCTGTTGTGGAGTACCTATTCTGTTGTGGAGTACCTATTCTGTTGTGAGTACCCTATTCTGTTGTGGAGTACCTATTCTGTTGTGGAGCACTATTCTGTTGTGGAGTACCTATTCTGTTGTGGAGTACCTATTCTGTTGTGGAGACCTATTCTGTTGTGGAGACCTATTCTGTTGTGGAGTACCTATTCTGTTGTGGAGTACCTATTCTGTTGTGGAGTACCTATTCTGTTGTGGAGCACCTATTCTGTTGTGGAGTACCTATTCTGTTGTGGAGTACCTATTCTGTTGTGGAGTACCTATTCTGTTGTGAGTACCTATTCTGTTGTGGAGTACCTATTCTGTGGTGGAGTAACTATTCTGGAGTGGAGTACCATTCTGTGGTGGAGTACCTATTCTGTGGTGGAGTACCTTTTCTGGAGTGGAGTACCTATTCTGTTGTGGAGTACCTATTCTGTTGTGGAGTACCTATTCTGGAGGAGTACCTATTCTGTGGTGAGCACCATTCTGTGGTGGAGTACCATTCTGTTGTGGAGTACCTATTCTGTTGTGGAGTACCTATTCTGTTGTGGAGTACCTATTCTGTTGTGGAGTACCTATTCTGTTGTGGAGCCTCATTCTGTTGTGGAGTACCTATTCTGTTGTGGAGTACCTATTCTGTGGTGGAGACCTATTCTGTGGTGGAGTAACTATTCTGTGGTGGAGTAACTATTCTGTGGTGGAGTAACTATTCTGTGGTGGAGTACCTATTCTGTGGTGGAGTACCATTCTGTTGTGGAGTACCTATTCTGTTGTGAGTACCTATTCTGTGGTGGAGTACCTATTCTGTGGTGGAGTACCTATTCTGTTGTGGAGTAACTATTCTGGATGGAGTACCTTTCTGGAGTGGAGTACCTATTCTGTTGTGGAGTACCTATTCTGGAGTGGAGTCAGGTTGCGCAGTAAGCGTCTCGAGACCACAACAACCGCTTCTTAGCTCTGATGATGTATCCCCTCATTCCGCTAATATGGGACCAAACCGTTTGAGGTTACGGTTGTAATGTGCAGCAAAGACCAACTTAGTACACGGACCGGCTGGCCACATCTGGTAATAGAATCATGGAACTCGGTAGCCCCACCGAGGAGAAGCCAGCCGCTTACAGATGGATCAGCTTTGTATATGACAACTTAAGCAGTCGTTCTCTCTAGAAACGAAATAGTTCAAAATAAATACAAATGTTGCGTTTCAAAAAGGTGGTCAAGATTATTTTACACGTTTTGCAAAAATGAACATGTAAGTAGCATGGGTGCACAAGAGAAAGAGAAGGTATAACGGACGAAATTTGTGAGCGAACATAATGATCGTAGTGATCTGATCGTGGATGAAGAGATCTTTTAAATGGGAGAACGGGAGATACTTATCTACAGTGAAATTGACAGTGGGTTTAAGCAGGTGAAATGCGGACAGAAATGGATGGCGGGGAGAAGTGTGGAATGGATAAACGGAATAGGTTTGATTGACGATCTAAACAAGGCAATCAGAAGGAAGGTTCACTGCGAGTGAATCAATACAACGACACAGGGAACCGATAATGCGTTTAGAAGAGAATGTAGGTCTTCTTGGATCATTATACTAGAATTGGGATCAGAGTGAATATCATAATTGGAAAGTGAAGAGAGATTAACAAGGAAAGTATGAAAAGAGCAATCCCCACCAAAAAAAGGTAAAATATATACCTGTAAATCATCCTGAAAAATATGGTGGAAAAAAGGTCATTCAAGATAAGAGTGAGAAAGGCCAATTGCACTAAGGAAGACAGTCCCTAAAAGAAGACTGGAGGAGGTAGCATCGAATGTGAAAACGGGTTTGATTCTTGAGAAGGACCGGAAAGGGAGGTTGGCGAGGCAGACGACTGGGTCAACGATGGCGAAGGGGGGCAGGGGAAACGGTTCGCCGCGTCTCCGCTTGTCGCCTCCGGCCGCATTTCTCGCAGCCAATACCGCGCCGCCTTCACTCCCCTCCTCTTCCTCCTCCATCCCTTCCGTTCCCCTTTGGCCCGGCGGGTGTCGTTTCGCTTTCTTTGCCTCAGCGTCGGGGATACGAAAGTGGTAAATATCCGCAGAGCGTCGTTTTTTATGATACCTTTTTGCCTTCAACGGTGACTTGTATTTTTTTTGTTTTGATTTTCCTTTTTAAATTGAACTAAGCACACTAAAATCTGAGTTTTTTGGGGGTAATGAAATAACTGCAGATGATAATATAAAGTAACTTATTATCACTTCATACATTATACTACGCATACTGTTCTATTTTTCTTTCTGGATAAATTATTCATTCATTATGAATGGAAAATACGATAGTATGAAAAATTAAGGGTTGTTAACTTCCGACATTATACATAATAGGTTTGAATAGAATCTTCCCGATTTCGGTTGAAATTAGAATATATTCAAATTCATCTGCAAATAAAACATTTATTAACAAAATAACGAACATCTACACAATCTTGATATCTGGAGAATTTTATGCTTTAAAAAATTACAAAACTGAAAAGACAATTAACTTTTTTCACTTATATTCGATAACTTTTTATATCCATTTCAGACCAATTTCAGACTCCTCAACAACACAAATATTCACTCTTATTGAATGTGAAAACTCTGTTGTATGAACTGTTCTACTCTCAAAGACATTTAAAATAATTCATGTTTTCTTTCGTTGGACTTTTTTCCATCAACATGGGATCGAATGCCTTCCCCAAATGCGCGGCATAATTCATATTTGATGATATGTGCGTTCTGTTACATTGACTCGTTATAACACATTTTAATTTTAAATCAATATCTTGTGAAATTATCACACATCATACTTAACTGACTTATGATGACTACTTAACATTGGCTAATTTTTATCAGCAACTGTCAATTTTATCTCCCTTTTTGTTTGACGAAACATTTGTGGATGATTGGACGCATATTGTGGTGTCGCAGGGGCAAGTGATGTTTTTGCGACCCACATTTATATAATTGTATAATGTATAAATTGTATATCTAAAATGTACTTGAAACTGTTTGAATAATTTGTTTAACTATATAACATTGGCAGAATTAAATTGAATGTGCCTTAGTTTACGTGGCGAAACTCAGGCCATGAGGCCTGCTCTTCCGTCTGACCACGCAAATTTCGTTACTCTCCTTTCACCAATCATGGGAGAAAGAAGATAACACAGGGCGACGAAATAGGCGATTTGAATTTAGCTCAGAGGCGTCATTTAGGCTTGAAGATCTTTACATGCAGTAAATGTACTAACATGGGACAGCCGGCTTAATTCCTCCGAAGGAAGGCGTACGAAGGATTTTTTCGCCCTTAAAAATCCACGGCTTCGATCGGGTTCAAACCCGCAAACTTAGGTTTAGCAGTCCGATACGCTAACCGCCACACCATCGCTGCCGCCACAGTACGTGCTTAGACTGATGTGGAGTTAAGATAGTACGTGAAAGAAATAGACGCAAGCGTGAAAACAGAAAATAAACGAATTGCAACGCAACAACTTCGCGAATTCTCTCAGGCAGTCCAAATATCCACGAACGCACCACTCCCCTCCCCCAGTCACCAACTTGACTGCGACCTTCACCTCAGACCTTCTTGACTTTCGCGTGAACTCCGTCGCGCCTTGAAATCGAAGTGCTCACTCGCAGGAGCAGTTGGCGCCGCTTCCGGGCGAAGGCATCACCCGACTCTGCCATCCGTCGCCCTCCCCCGTTCATTAATCACCCGACGGCTTCTCGCGCTTTCCGCGGCCTCCTGCCAAGCGAACCGGAAATGTCGGAGGACGGCGGGGAACAATGTGCAGACGGGCGCCTTTTCTGTAAATTGGCGTGCTCGCTTCAATTTGTCACGTTGGCGCCTCCGGACAAAGCCAATTGTGACGTTTTTTCGTTTGTCCGATTTTGTATTTATAACAGCTAAAAAAAAATCCTATTTGTTAGAAATATTTTTTATCTCTAGTTCATCAATAAAAAGTCGATAATTGTAATTGGTGTAATAAAATAATATTCTGCTCTCCTTCTATAATACGTTTAAAAAAAAAAATTAAATAAACGAATTATTGTTTTGGTTACTGTAACTTCAATGAATGTTCTGCACAACAATTTACTTACTAATTTTTTGAATACAAATAATGCGTTACACGAATAAACTTCTTTATAATGGTTTACGTTTTGCCTGATTTACATTAAAGTTGTTTCTTTCATACCAATTGCCAAGTGAATCATTTATTCTTAATAATTTATCAAATGATAAAAGGTAAATTAATTTGGAATTCAGTTCAAATCTCACCTTTTAACATCACAACATTCGAAGCATTTCCCTAAGCCGTAAGGCCAATTTTTCTTTATTCACGTCCAAACTAAGCGGATTACGACTATTCTCGTGCTTTCGTGCTCTCGTCGTTCCCATTCATAGCTCGTCGCGAAACGAGACGAGCAGATTCAGATTCAAGGGACGTTTTTGGCCCCATTTGTTTTTGTCTACGGTGTGAATGCCTGTAAGCCGCTTCTCGCCTGTGGAATGGGCGGGGCCTGCTGCGAACCCAGTAATGTATGGCAGATAATTGTGCGCGCCATTTATAACACGCGGAGCTCGCCGTTTAAAGTGTCACCACTGTTCATAAACTCGTTTCTACCACAAGACGCCTTAGCTACGTTTACAGAAGGCGTAATCAAAGCCCTGCATTCGTGAGAAGCAATATCGTACATTTCGGAATTTTGTGGCACATTAGAATTGTAAATTTACTCATGAGTGGCGCTTTCAGAGGTTCTTAAAGGTGAAGAGTCACTAGCGAGCAGAGGAGGGACGTCAGTGTGCTTTGTGAATTAAGAAGAATGCCTGGAGGTTTATGAAGAGAGTTTTTAATTTTTATGCAACCGCGCGGAGCGTGTACGCATTCAAGTGAATTAATTTGAGGGAATTGTTTCAGGGGTGTCCCATACGACGGGGGCTTTGCCGGACCAAGGAGATGACCTCACCGTTGGACAGGTAAGTTGCATAATGTTCTTCATTTCTTTTACTTTCTCGCTTACTATCTACATACATAGTGAAGGGAAAGTATACGTAATGCCGTAGAAAGAGGTTTTTCAGAACAACTTTATTGTGAGCCCAAATCGAAAAAGGGATAAATTTTTTTTTTTTAAAAATCAATCAAAATTTGTGAGCCCTCAATACCAAATAAGCGGCAGAACATCTTTCTGTCCGTCCGTGTAGCCATCCGTTTTGGGTGAACATTAGCGTCTAAACCATTGGAACGATTTTCTGCTAAATTGATATTTCTTGATCGATCTGGCTGAAATCGAGGCCTCACAAATTTGAGACGAATATTCTGATTTTGGGGGTACTACAAAAAAGAGCCTTGATATTTTTAAAACTTTCTCGAAAATGGCTCTAAATTTTGATTTTTACTCAAGGATAGAACAAACGATCTCAAAGAGCAGATGGTTTAATTTTCATTTAACTCTCTGAATTTTCGAAAACGCAAAAGTTCAAAAAATTTTCAGTATCTTCCAACACAATATTAAAAATACAAATTTCTCCTTAATGAAATCTGTTTTTCATTGCCAGATCTTTATTAAAATCATTTTCAATTATTCAAATATGGGTAGTTAATGCGTAATTTTGCGTGAAATGTGAGACAATTGTTAACGAAGTTCCCTAAATAAGGTCATGGACAGTTTAAAAAATCTATTAGTTTTAGCTTAATTTTTAGTTGGAATATTTCCAAATATTCCAAATATTTTTTTGTTTTTAATAGAACAAAGAACGCTTATCAAAATGGAACAGATGCGACTTTCGTTGAACCCTCTATCATTGTAGTGTAGAAGTACTAAATGTCCCTTTCTCAATTGACTCACAATTTTTATGAACACATAAACTCAAACATACTCGTGCTGATGTATTAAAGTTTGCGGGTTCAAACCGACGAAGAGTAGATTTTTAATGGCGAAAAGATCACTCATACATCTTCCTTCGAAGGGGAAGTAAAGCTGGCTTGCCCATGTAAAAGATTTACTGCATGTTAAACATCCTCAAGCCTAAAAGAAGCCTGTGAGCTAAATTCAAAATCACCTGTTCCGTCCCCCAATTATAACTTTCTTTCTCCGCTACACGGTCAAAGGAGAGTAGTAAAATTTGCCAGATCAGACGGAAAAGCGGGACTAATGACCTGAGTCTCGCCACGTAAAATAAAGAATTCACTAACTAACTTTACTAACTACTTTTGTGCCAGCCAAGGGTCATTTGTTGAGTCGCATTGTTCGGGAGTATGCTGCCTTACCGTATAACAACACAGAAACTATAAAATAAATATCGATTAAATGATTAATAAAATGAAATTCACAATACGATGCATTATCCTTCTTATTTAACTAAAATAATACGATATCCTTCGAACATTAAGTGGAAAAATAAGTATTCAAAAATAATTTGAGTTGTTCCTAACAAAAGAGAAAAACAACATCAATTACGAAATAATTCATTTACAGATAAATAATGGAAAACTACGGTATTCTTAATTCAGTTTTTCCTTCATGTAAACAAATGCTACTGAAGATTTAAGTTATTCAACGTTAAAATATAGAACATTTTAAACATTTTTTCGACAAAATTGCTGCAATGTACATCCTGCGTATATGAGTAAAAAATTAGTATTAGTTTAATTGAAAAGAGCAGAGAAGATTGTACAAAACATCAATTTCATTTATATATTTACAATGAAGGAAGAAATATTGTATTTCAAAATTGCGACTCTCTTATATTGTACTGTACGACGACACTGCGGGAGGTCAGACACACCACAACATATCAAAAACTATTTCACCTGTTAAGCGACAACTTCATAAAAGTTTCTTTGAGACATGTGGAATTGGGCGTACAAACTTTTATTAAAATCCAAGATGGTCGCACGGAGAGCCCCAGACCACTTGACACGGAATGTTCCATTACTGCTATCTACATCCAACAAAGTAAAAACTGCGTTTTATTGAGATAAAATACATGGATTGTCGGCCCGGTGGCCGAGATTGCTAAGGCAGTAGTGTCGTATTGATCTCTGACCGAAGGGTCGCGGGTTTGAGTCCCGTCTCGGGCATGGTTGTATTTGTGTTGGTCCTTTCACCCCTTATCATCATCAATTCGTTTCATCTTCATAGTTACCATGACGTTAATTCCAATAGTGGTCGCTAATGACCTAGATGTTGATGCGACCTTAAATAACCAATAAAAAAATACATGGATTCTTCCTGGCAGAGAGGTCTTCTGGCATGTGGTTGGTTAGTATGGGAGTTATTTTTTAAAAAAATTATAATTTTAACTTCTTCCCAAATTAATGATTACACCTATCTGTTACCACTCCCCGTTGACTGAAACTGGCTCGTCCTACAGTAGCTGTACTAACCAAACTTCTCATTTCAACAAGGACGGCCGGTCGGAAAGCGGACGATCAGTAAACGGGCGCACGGAAATCAGAAGAACGGAAGTGCGGAAAACGTCGGATGGCAGGAAGATGTACGGAGGGATGAAGAAAATTGACGGGCAGACGGAAAAGGACAAACGGTCAGAAGACGTAAGATGGGCAGACGGGTGTGCGGAGGACGCACAGACGGAAGACGAAAGGGCGGGCGGATGAAATACGGACGGACGAACGAGAGACGAGTCGGACGGACGGAAGACGGACGGACAAGAGACGGACGGACGACTGAAATACGAAGGGACGTCGTGAAAAAAACAACACTTTTGGCCACACAAACAGCACAAGATGGCCCGAAAACGTGTATTTCGATTCCGTAAAAATCTCGAAATCGATTTTCTCGTATATTATCTCGTATCTTTTCGTATAAGAGCAAGTACAAGCACTGCTCGACCAGGTCACTAATAATCAAATTTTACCGTAACGATAAGTTACTAAACCTATAACATCGGACGTTAAACTCGTAATTACCGCCTTATTGGAAAGCAACGTCCATCGGAACGCCATGGCCTTCCCTGTGTCTGGCCTCCGTTCGGTCTTGCAGCGGTGGAATGCGCCTCGTGGGAGGGGGCGGGCGGCGGCGGTGGCAGCCAGGGGATCGGAGCAACACGTGCCGCCTGAGTGGAACACCTGTCGTGCCGGGGGCTTCGCCGCCCGCGCCGCGCCGTGGCCCACGAGATCACGGAAACCTGGAGGCGCGCCGCAGCGGCCGCGCCATCGATCAGGGCGGGCGCTGGGAGGGGGCGCCCCTGGGAGACGAAGGTGGGCGGGTATGGGGCGGGGATACGGAGTTGCGGACAGGCTGAAGCGTGCGCGCGGCGAACGGAGCGAGCTGAAGACGGTGGCAGACAACTAGAGCACGTCCAATGGGAGGAGAGGAAAGGACGAATGGAATTAGAAGATGATAATGTGAATGTAAAATAAGTCAGTTAAAACTTTTCGCCAGACTTGTTTAGAATGTCTACTTATACTACATTTGTTTCAGGGAGGAAAAGTCGTCATTGTTGAATCAGAGAGGCAAAGTGTTTTCCTCCCTGGGGAGTAATGTCTTCCCCTTCCTCATTCAACCACCTGAAATAGTACCAACAGTCCTACAAGATAGAGATTTATTACGAACTTCTAGAGTTGCTAGAAATTAATTCATCACACACTTCTCGACATTTGTTGTACTTTTGGAGGAATTTTCATAATTTATTCTCGTTCACTTACATACACTTCGCGTTCTTCCATTACTAACTTGTCAACATTAAGTTGTTTGCTCCTTTGTTGCGATAGATATCGATACTAATGGCTGCTTATCACAAATTACTATACATTATATAAAAAGGTTAATATATGCAAATATGGCGAAAAATAGAATACGTGACAGCGAAGAAACGAGGCTATTTTGCCATCGTTTTCATTGCGACCTTCGGCCTTACGGTCTTGGATGGCAACATTCAAACATCGAACGAAAAGTCTTTCTTTTTGCTCTTGTAACGCAATATATTATTGAAGAGTGGCAGGGGATTTGGCCCAGTTGAAATGAACTAGTCGAAATTAAATTGTCGAAGTTCAATTAAGACTGGTGAGTGGAGTGAGGCGTCATGAGGAACGCAGAATGGAGAGAAGGAACTACAATTTGACAAAGCACCCAAATATTAGAACGCAGTGAGTTTATAATACAAAGATTAAAGGGAAATAGTGATGGAAATTTCATGTGCGCAAGGATATAAAACCTTCTGCATGTAACAGACTGAGATCATACAAGTGAAGACGATTACAAGAACATACTCGGTATAAAGTAATGAAAAAGATTAGGGAAAAGAAAAATCGAGTAACAAGAGGCGAGGAATAACTGTGCGGTAAGATGAGGAAGCTTTTTCAGAGAAACCCTATATTCTTAGTGTAGATTGTGCGTGAAGTATTAGTCTGCAGTGAAAACTAATGTTAACAACAAGCTCAAATAGCAGGAATGGATTTCTCAGATTACCGCGTCTGGGAAAATTTTCCCAAAGTAAAATATCTACTGATGTCAGGGAGTATGTAGAACGATATCAAACCCTCAGGAATGTTTTCAATGTTGACGCAAGTACATGGGAACCGAGATGTGAACTCTGTCGCAAATATATGTTGCCGGAAAAAATAAGGCGAAAAACTTTCATGAAAGTTCGAGTTAGTACATCCGTTAATTTCGAGATACGGGATCTCATATGAATATTACTGGGTTAATCTGGTTTAACGATGTTCATCTGCTACATTTGCAACTCACGTTAAACATTTTAGTAGGGGAACCAAACTCTATAGATTTATGAAACTTCGATATTTTGCCTCTTGTTTGTATAGACTTAATAGAAACTTAAATTCAATCATTAGGGACGAACATTTGCAATCTGGTTAAGTTAATGCAAACAAGGTGATCATATATACAATGTGAGACTTCTTTTGGGGCAGAATACAATGAAATATCTTTCAATGACATACTATCGAACACGAGGAAGTCGTAAGACTATTTTACTCGTGTGATTTTGACCAATAGTATTTAAGAATTTGTCGCTTGTACACAATGCAGAATGAAAAATATTTTTCACTTATCATACCTAAATAGGTATAATATTATGATCAGCAAGGGCACCATTTGAAACTTAGTAATATACACGTAAAGGATTGCCATGAGTTTCAAATACTAATTATCTTATATTGCGTATTTCCGTGATTTTCTTGAGATCGATTGCTCACTAAAAATAATAGTATTGTTACGTTTCTAAGTGGTGAATTAAGAGTCTCGTATTATTTTAACAAAATGTTTATTTTGTTTCTTTACACAATCACTGAAAACACTTGATTATTTATTTACTCTCTACTTCTCTGTATTTATTTATTTACACTACTCTTCTCTTGATTATTTATTTACACTACTCTTCTACACTCGCTCAGTCCTAAGTACTGGCCTCAGTTCACTGCACTGATCACAGTTCGATGTACTGGTCGCAGTTCACGTCACTGACCACAGTACGATGCACTGACCACGGTTCACGTCACTGAGCACAATCACTGCACTGTTATTCACCGCGATGCACTTCACAGTTCAGTTTCCATTGGGGACTTAAGACTGACTCGCGATTGCCGACCGCCACGTATTTATACTCGGCGAGACAATCGAGAACTTTCCGGATCCCTCAAACGTTCTGGAATAATCTACTGCAGGAACCGCGGGCAGATGACGCAACCCGCGCTCATAGGCAGTTCGTGGTGGCGCCGGTAGATGACGCAATCCGCGATCACAGGCAGCTCGTGGTGGCGCCGGCAGATGACGCAATCCGCGCGTACAGGTAGTTCGTGGGGTGCCGGCCGGTGACGCAAAATTCGTTACAGTATGTTATCTTTAAAAATTCCAAAATTACCTTGATTCATAACAACAATTTCATGATCTAAATGCAGATAAAAAGATTGTTATATGCATTAACATATTCAATTTCTTTCTTACGCAGTGAAGTGAGACAGTGAACATCTGAAATAAGGATTCGTGCTAGGAAGGTTTCTGCCGCTTTCACGTGCTGATGATGCCTGTGCAGTCCCAGAAATGGCGCTAGTATTCTTGACAAGTTATGATTTTTCTTTTTTTTTACTTTCTAGCATGCTATGAAATGTTGCAGCGAAAAACGACCATTTTTAAAAAGTCTATCTGCTCGTCTATGTGCCCCTGCCTGTATGTTTCTTTGCAACGCGTTCACATAAATTCACAGGTTGAAGAACGCTGTGCTACCTGCGATATTGCATTTAATCTATGTAACATGTAGCCTGGGATTAACTGAAGTTAAAGTTTATACTGCAACATTACGGAACGCTCGAAAAGACTGGATAGCGTCTAAATAAAATAACCCACTGACGATCAATGTTCTCGTGTCGCGACATCGTGCACCAAGAGAGAAACAAAACTACTGGATCAGACACTGGAGGTGGAGAAAGGAAACGAATAGATAAGCTCATTGTGAGGAACGTGCGACTCCACCGACAGTCCTTGAAAAAGATAAACACGGAATATAGTGTTTCTAAAATATAAGCCAAAACAAGTGTGCGATATACCAATGAACAGTTTTAAGACTGTTGTAAAAGACCGGAGACGATATTTGAAATTAAAATAAACTGTAGTAATTCCTCTCATCACAATCCGAAATTAGAATTTTATTGAACACATAAACATGGTAATGTATGTTATTATTAATGTTGTTTACAACAAAATGGGTATAGGAAATCTTACGTGTTACGGGTTTCTGACCTCTAATTATTTTCAGTGCACTCCATTGATTTCATTGATGTTTTTGTAAGTTCTGAGATTCCGATTGCTTTGCTTAAGAAAAAATGTAGATTTAGCGCCCTGAAAAATCATACAGAATTTCTACTCTTTTGTAATGTTAACGTAATTAGAAAGTAAATAATTTTTTCTCTACCTAAATTTTCCTGCCAAATGCCTACCCCTGGCGTCCCAGAAATATTTTCTCTATATCAATTATGGAGGGGAGAGATTAATGGACTGAGACTTCTAACCTTTTTCATTATTTTGATTACAGTAGATATCCGCAATGGGGTTTGTAGATGTAAAAATCATTGTTAAAAGTGAATGAACAAATACCGGGGGTGAAATGGGTGTCCCTTCGAACCAAAGCACTCAGGTACTCTCGGCTAAGTGACTTCGCGTACCCGAATCGGCTTTATCAATTTTGTATACTGTACCATTACCTGTGTAATTATTTTCACAGTGTTGTTGTTTTCGTCACCGTCGTTGTCTAATGTCAGGTCTCTTGTAAAGAGTTTATTTTTCCCCACTCGACATGAGCTCAAATGTGAGACATTTTCAATTTTGCCGTCCCATGACATCCATACCGTTCATATCCTCCCCCTCCCAGATACCGTCGTAACAACGGGGTCGTTTATCCGTTTATAGCGCCATTGCCTTGCTAAGCGAGTAAAGAGTTTGGTTAGGTCGGAAAATGTTTTATCTTTACGACGCCAGTAGCCAAAGTTCTTATCTACGCTGTAAGTGTGACTTGACACACAGGCGATTTCCCACTCTTCAAAACTTAGCATTTTCAAATTTTCAATTTTGAGAGTGATAAACCTCGGTGTTACAAATCCACAGTATCCAATGTTTCCGCAACAGCGTATGCACTCGTAAATGTCGGCGATCGTTCGTGATGGCAATTAATTCAGTTGCAGCTGTATTGCCACTCACCAAACGTCGCTACCCGTTGGCCTCTCTCTTGAGGTAATTTAAATAAGAACAATAACATCAAACACAAGAAAATCTATTGTTCATGAAATTATACATCCAGAATCAATCGGCAAATGATACCTCTCTTGCTATGGAACCACCGATTAATTTGGTGAAGTACTTTTCCCATGGTTTCGCCAAAATTCCGATATTGCGAAGTCGCTACTAATTGAGTTTTAAAACCACAATTTCACGTTAATATTTCTGACCTCCATTCAGGCGTTCATCTGCAAAGTCCATCCAGTCTCTCCCAACAAAACTCACTTCCGTGATAACAGACACTACACCCCTCAGTTGTTCTTTACTAGTTCATAAAATTCGTACAACATTTTATATTTTTGAATCGTAACCCTGGGTTTGAAAGGCATACTTGTGAGTGGTGAACAGACCACAAATTTTATGCGCTAGCATAAAGGTCACGAAGTAGTACTTAGTGATCTTTTTTCTAACGCATAAAACATGTATTCATTTCTGGAAATGCACAGTTTTATGGGTTTATGTAGCATGAGCAGTTCAGTTAAGAAACACACTCTCGAAAATGTCATTACTTAATTGCAACTCAAACACACTCTCGAAATGTCAACTTATTTCACATTATTAACTACACTGTAATCCATTTCACCACACGGCACAAGACTTCAGTACTAACTGGCCGTTAGAAATGATTACTTTATATATTTAATAATAAATAATGAAATTAATACCAATAATGATAAATATTTTCATAAATCTACTCTATTAATTAACAACATGTACAATTAATATTAGATCATTTACTTCTTAAAGTGAGAGTCATGTCCCAGGCGCATTAGGGGATCGTCCGCGGGCGCGCCTGCTCGGTAAGGACCCTAGACCCGTGTCGCAGGTAGGCTTCTAAAGAAGCCTGGGTCGAAAACTCAGGGAAGGCAACAAGAAACCAGTTTCAGTATCTCCTCCCAAGAAAACCCATCATGGGTTACCTAACTTCCGTATATAGAACATAGGTCCAAAGAAGAATTTACTTTTCACCTTTTGATTACCCAGAGGCTGTCTTGCAGTGCTTCATTGTGTGCGGTGTTTGTGTGTGTGTCAGACGTTCGAGTGGGCGGTGGCGCGGCCGGTGGAGGCGCACGAGACGCTGGCGCTGGCGCTGCTGCCGGCGCGGCCGTGGGCGCGGCGCGCGCTGGGCCAGTACGTGCTGGTGCTGCAGACGGTGGCGCGCGCCGGCCGCCTGGCTGTGCAGGACGCCCTCACCGACGAGCGCAACCGACCGCTGCCGGTGAGTGCACCACCTCCTTCTCACTGCTTTCGCCATCACAGACACAACCACACCCACCATCACTAAGACAACCACCACCACCGTCACCAACTCAACCACCACCATTAACACAACCACCACCACCGTCACTAACTCAACCACCACCCCTAACACAACCACCCACCACCACCATCACTAATTCAACCACCACCACTAACACAACCACCACCACCACCATCACTAATTCAACCACCACCACTAACACAACCACCACCACTAACTACCACCACCACCATCACCATCACTAATTCAACCACCACCACTAACACAACCACCATCTCCACCATCACTAACTCAACTACCACCACGAACACAACCACCACCACCATCACTAACTCAACCACCACTACTAACACAACGACCACCTCTACCACTACCACCATCGCTAACTCAACCCCCACAACTAACACAACCACTACAACTACTCCGATTTAAAGGTAGTGGCGCTTCAAGGTCACGAGCTGGAAGGGGAGGAGGTCATTCAATCGGGAGCTTCGTTACGACTTAAATGTTCGGTATTGGAGCTCCCGATTGGATGACAATGTGCTCACCTTCCAGCTCGTAACCTCGAAGTGCCACTGCATTTATCGGAGTATATTCCCATCATCACCAATACCACTATTTACATCACCATTACTTACTCCACCATCCCCATAATAACTACCCATGTCTGTTTGAGCTCAGCTCAGAGCCAGCATTCGGCGGGTTGGGGATTTTCGAAACTAGCAAGATAGATCGAATTCAGTCGATATCTTAAAAAAACCGTAGCGGCCGGCCGCTCGATAGTTAGGGTTTCGGTGGTTTCTCCGGTTGATTTATTAATGCCGCGCCAAGCATAACAATTAACCGCAACCCTCACAGTCAGGAATCGGACTGTAATTCTATTCTCAAATGGCCCGACAATATCTAGGTTAGTGGTTGGATTCAACCGAACATGCTAGGCAGAATGACAAAAACGAATAATAATATTTTGCCTCACACTTTATTCAATATAACTATAGTTTTGAAATATTTTATGTTTATTTATTTCATATGAAGAATTCGGAATAGTTGATATGCTTATAGCTTGATTTAAGTACTTGAGTTCAAAAATAACACAGAGGGCAAAACTTTTGCGGGTTGGAAACACTTTTATGGGTCCAAGTAGTCCCAAGTTATGATATTACGCAACTATTACAAATATGAGTTCGTTTTGTAGTCCACTTGTAAAAATTCACACTACTCCTTTTTGGAATATTCCAAATTAATACACCCTCCTTCGTTATATGTAAATTTTGTAAATGATTCAATAATTTAAAATGAAAATTGTAAAAAATTGTAAATTATTAAATAATGTTCTATATTAAACCGATTATTCAAATTAATGTGCAGTAAAGAACTTATTAATGGTTTCGTAGTTCGTGAGAGTTTAGCAAGGTAGACTGGAGCCTTTGGAGCTATGACATCACAAATTCTGAGACCCGCCTCCACAGGCCGTGATCATTACCATTGTTTGCCCTTATTAGCCTCATAAACAATGAATTTCATTAAACAAGAGGTGCAGAGCTCTTTTCAGCCGTTGTGGAAGCTGTGTCGTTTCTTATCTGGAGCATAGACGATAGTGCAGTGAGTTCGTACTATTAGGCAGGGAATTTATTGGCTAGGTAAACGAAAATCAAAACAGAAAACGCTTTTTCTCTCATGCATCCTCAGTGCCAGAGTTGCTGATTTCTCACTACCACTACTACTATCACTAGCGGAGAAGGAAAAATAACAAAACGAGCAACTAAATGTCCAAAGTCATCATTCTTGACTTTGACTGCGAAACGACGACCAAGAAGAAAACTTGTAACAATTTTGAATAACTATATTGGAATATCTGTATTATAAAATGTAGACAATAGACCTACAAGACAAACTTTGTCAAGTATATGAAGGAAAGTAAATGATGCGTTCTTTATTATGAAAATTGTTTCCTGTTACTTCAGAAACACGTAAGATTTAAAGTATGGTGGGATAATTTTAGATCTAACTGCACATAAATAGAATGTGTCCTTCAAATCGATACAAATGGTTTACTTGACTAATCTCTGTTTAAATTAAAAATTTAAATAATGATTATTACTTTGACAAGACTACAAAAAGACAATTCCAGCAGACGAAATCTCTGTAAACATACAGGAAATATTCCCGGCCGGTAACACAAAATGCAAAGATAGAACTCGTAGGATAAGGTTCTAAACAAGCAAAGTTGACCTTCCCCCTGCGGAGAAAAGGATAATGAAATCAGCCACTAAATATGTAAGTTTGCCAACAATGATGCATCTTCACTATTCGCAAAGGTCCAGTAACTTATATAAATAACGCTATAGATCATTATTCCGAACCGGAAGTACTGTATCTTTCGTCTCGTACTAGCTTAGCAAGAATTTCTTGATTAACCAGTAGTGCTATTATGTCCAGCGCTATTCCGTAGCGAAGGTCTATAAATAATACTTCTGGAAAACGGAATATTCAGTACGATCAGGTGCATACGATCAACGGTGCAAGTTTAGAAAATATTTCAGTTTAGCAGACGCTAGCTCATACATCTTTCCACGATGTACTCGTATTAAATTGTTTGTGTACAGGACTCGTAATGATTCTCTGATTTCGGACATGGTCCATTACTTGTCTCTTCGTTTAAATTATAACACTCAATGAACTGATATGAGTAAGAGGGAACTATAAAAACTCACTCTTCGAGAACCGAATCGTGTATCTGTGTTACAGGTAAAGTGCAAAGCTGACTACTTCCCGAATTAGACGGTTAATTTTCACATTACTGAAAATGAAAGGGTAAAGTCCGAAGAAGGTAGGATGTGCAAGAATGTGGTCGAGCGAAGTTGGTATCAGCCCGCACGAGGTGACTAGAGTAGTTAAAGTACATTGCGGAGATGAGGAATAACAGATACATATATATATGTTATATACATACTGCTAATGGAAGGTTTCTAAAACTAGTGAGACAAGATTCATAGATTTCATTTCTCCTCTGACAGCCTGAAATTTATATTTACACGATAAGTGAAACCTAATCCCACTGTACATTAGTTGACGTTTCGACTCGCATTTTCGAGTTGGCAGAGAGGTTCCGGATTTTTCCCTTGGGGATTTATTTAAAACATCTATTATTCTGTGGAACACCTGATTTGCAATTTTATGTGAAAATAATTCTTGCGAGTATATAAGACTTATCCCACTCGGTCAATCACTTTATTGCAGCCAACGCCATGCGATTATCATCGTGTTGAAACGTATCCGTTCATCGTCATTCATACAATTTTATCCGCTCTGATTAATGTGCGATACAGTCATGCACTCCTAACACTAGCCATATTTTTGGCCTTGATTCCCGGCTCAGATGATTCAGAACAACAAGTATTGCCACTGCAACGTCTCTGACCTAGGGCTCTTAGGGTTCGAGTCCCGTCCGTGGACCCGATTTTCCCTGATTTTCAACAATAGTTTGATAGCCATGTCGAATTCAGCCGCTGTCTGAAGGAGAATTCTAACGACCAGCTGCTCTAATCGTTAGTTTTTCATGATTTCTCCCATCAATACCAGGCGTAAGCGGAAGTGTAGGTCGCGACCGGATCACGTTCCAAAAAGGAATACCGGCACCAGCAGCACCACAGCACCACCACAACCACCATAACCACCATCACTACCACAACCTCGGAATATAACATGAACTACACTTACGGGACCGACGAGTTTAGCAGTTTGCGTGTCTAGAAACACAAAATCATAAATAAATCAATCGATTTTACCCCTGACATCTACACTAACAAAGAATGAAATGCGCTGGCCAAGCCACTCTGAATCCTAAGAAAGGACGCACGCTTCCCGGATATGACGTCATAATGGAGAGGCCTGACCAGGTGGACCGCTGTCCCTCTTCCTGCCGCTGCGGGCCAGCTCCCAGCGGACGACCTTCCCTGCGGGACGAGCCGCGCAGTTTGACTGAGCCCGTGCGGCCCACACGGCTGCCACCTCACTCACCGGCACTGGCCACGCGCGCCGGGTTGCCTACTCTGCCCCTGCCTCGCTGCGCACAGCTCGTGACAGGACGTGTTGCAAAAAGGATGATGAGAATGAAAAGGACACTCCGAAATGTGTAAACGGCGCGCGTCAACAACGCATGCGCAGATGAACGGTACGTTCCTGCTAACAAGGGAATTGGTTGATTATTTGGTGTTTCGGGCCGAATAGAATGCTATGGTCATCCGTCCCGTAAGTGTAGTTAATGCTTTCACGGAATGTGGCGTGTTCAGCCCCTACTAAATGGTAAGATGACTTACACGTCCGCTTTCTGGGTCCATCCACGTATTTACCACCGAAGGGCCTCACTGTCTTCACAAAGTCACCACTGGTCTCTCGACATGAGAGGTAGTGTAGTGATTGTAAGTCTTAAGTGCAATTAAGGGGTGAGGCTAGAAAAATGGCGCAGTTGTGACCAGTATGTTAGACAATTTGTAATGCTCCGGCAATCGCTTAGTGTTGATCGGAGAAACCACGGAAGAAAACTACTGACCAGAGCAGCCAGCCATTAGAATTATTCTCAAGATAGAGAGTGAATTCGGTCCAGGTATCTAACTAGTGTCAAAAGTCCTGCCACCGTCGGAACTCGAACCCTAAAAAATCTCGCTCAGAGGTACTACAGAGATATCCATTGATGACACCGCCTCAGCAGTTGATATCTAGGAAAAGAGTTATAAAAACAGACTGGCTGTCACTATCACTACTCTATTATATTTTCTTGTTAATGCCAGCAATGTTACTAGTTTTATACAGATAGTAATTACTTCTTCAAACCTTACTCCAGAAAACGAAGTACATTATCTGCATCAAAAATATAACAAAATATCTAGAAATGAGAAATCTCAATAAAAATAGATAAAATAAAGTAAATTTTGGGCAATAAATATGTCTTGTCGATTAGCTTAAATACACCGGTAACAAATACCTAGCCTTAATGACATCCACGTATTTTTATTTTATTGAACAAAAATTCCCCTTCCCAGACTTTTGTCTTCATACATCATTGCAAGTGCAAATTTAACATATCCCTTTGTTCTTACCTTTGAGAACGATGGTAGTGTATGATAGTGTGTTCACTACTGGATAAATCTCTCAAACTGATACTTATAATAAAATTCATGTGACTTCCAACGAAGTGATACATCAAATCTGCAGTACTTCAATATGATGAATTATTAAACACAATGCCAAAAATGCCAGTACAAAATCACGAACACAGCCGCGTTTTAGGAAATTCTATCGCAGAACTAATTTTATTTTACTATAACTATGTTTTGATAAAATATCTTTTCAGAATACTTTTGAAAGAATACTGCAGAAAATTACATATCTTGACCTTAATTTAGACACTCCCCTTTTAGGACCGTAGTTGTTGCGTGTGGGTTCACTACTCTGATATTATCTGTTTACAAGGGCCAGAGGTTCATGCGTGTACGTGCCGAATAACGTGAGGGGTGGCAAGCATAAGGAAAATGAATGAATGCTGGTAACCATGTGAAATGAACGGAAAGGTTTTTAAGTATGCACATGTGGTGTATGAAGGTCCTAAGGTTTCGAAATATGTTGTAAACAACGATTCCCGAGGAGAATTGGAAAACAACGGTAATTAAATATTTGTAGAATCTGTTATCATTGAACATTCGTTGAAACTATGAGAGTTTTTTTCAATATGCATGCGTAATAATTTACAACAAAGGTTTTAGGCATTTGCAGTTTTCACGTAAATTAGACTGATGTATCGATGAATGTGCAGGTTCACATTTGCCAGAAAATTATAAGAAACCATGTAATGAGAACACATTTCTTTATAATTATTTTCAAGTGAACAATTTTTCACATTTTCAAATAATCAAAGTAAACAATTCAAAGCTCCTTTCGACAAATCCCATTGACAATCATGTGAAGCAACAATCACGTGAAAAATTTCTTTTTTCTGATATTTTATTATTACGAAATCCGGATCCTATTACAAAAACATATAATACTGTGACGGGAGATTCCTTCCACTGCTATTGTTAATATTGTTATTTATACCGTTGCCCTGCTATGCTGACAAATTCTCTCAATATTAACACTAATTTATTAAATTTACTTTCAACTTAACCATGAGGTCGACATACACGTATTACTCTTTACCTGTTGCATGTGTACGTATAATTCTATAAAAATCACGATTCCTGGAAGTTCTATTGATTGAAACGAATTATTATATTGATGGCAACTAACATAAATTATCATCCTTTTACACAATACAACATTAACATTTATTTTTATATAATACAAATTATATTGGTTTCAACAGAATTACTTTTTCAATGAAGAACATTAAAACACCATCGGCCCCTATTATATCATTCCAAGGACTCCATCAAATAAATCTACCAAATACTTAGGATTTCTTCTTACATGGCTGTTATGGGAGACACATATGTTAAATTAAAACAAAAAGTCAGGCCGCGCTCTTCAAAGTATACCCGATAATAAACAGAAAAACTGCCCTTCACCAACTTTTAACTTATGCATGTCCCATATAGGAGACGCCCTACCATAATAAAACCGCTGCAAGCATTCCGGAACAAGATCCTTCGTATTGCATCAAAATCACCCTGGTTCATTTCCAATTATCAATTACACAAAAATTGATATACCCACAAGAACCGAATTAATATCTCATCTCTCAAATAAATTCTACAACACCATACCGTTTTCTACGACAGGAAGTAATTTCCTCCTTGGAAAATTCGACTTCCACAATAGAATTCTATCCAGATTACCAAGAAACTATTCAACTCTCCAAATAACACATTCCTCACATGTTACAACTTTAGTATGTTATCTCCCTCTTTATTCAGTCTTCTCTTCAGTCACGAAATTCAGGAAGTTATAAGGAGGACTCCAGACGGCGTGTGCTCCTACAAAATAGGTTAATGGCAAGTTAGATCTTATAATTTATCGAAAAACTCTCGTAAAGCACCAATTCGCTGTAAAGGAAAATTGTGTAATAAAAAGAAGTCATTTCAAGATTTATAAGCAACTTGAGAATTTTAAAGGCTTGAGATTCTAATACTACACCATTTTAATATATTGTGATGTAATGATACAAGTTTTCGCAATATCTATGATAAAAATGAGACAAATACATCATGTAAATAATTAATCAAATTTTTCTACACTTCTAGCTGTGACATTGTTTGGAGTTACTCTTGGCGTCACACGAGCTAAAAGCATTTTCCGACAAGTTCCAAAGTCATGATTCATCCACGAAATATCATTATTAACTTTTGTTTCTTTTTAAATGCCCCAGTCCACACCATTTATATAAACTAATTTTCTAGTATTTGCACCCAAGTCGCGACTTAATTCATCATATAACAAGGACAATGGTCCTCATTTGAGTGCAGATGTCGCCCACCTAAAACTCGCTCAGGCCTATTCCGCAAGACGTGTTTGCGCAATGGAGTGCTAAAGCCCTCACCCGCCGCCTCCTTCCACTTGCCAGCGCCCATGACATCCCAGCCACCTCATCGCCCACAGCCACCTTCACCATCTCTACCACCACCTCCGCCGCCCCACCTCTTACTGCCCTCCTTCACCCCGCACCGCTCCTCACCACTCTTACCAGACCTGCCACACCTGCCACTCCCGCGACCCCAGCTCTCCAGCCGCCTCCGCTACATCCCGCCTCCTCCACCTTCCGGCACTCGCCGTCGCTCGCCCACCGGTCGCCCCACCGGTCGCCCCACCGGTCGCCCCACCGGTCGCCCCACCGGTCGCCCCACCGGTCGCCCCACCGGTCGCCCCACCGGTCGCCCCACCGGTCGCCCCACCGGTCGCCCCACCGGTCGCCCCACCGGTCGCCCCACCGGTCGCCCCACCGGTCGCCCCACCGGTCGCCCCACCGGTCGCCCCACCGGTCGCCCCACCGGTCGCCCCCCGGTCCCCCCGGTCCCCCCCCCCTTTTCGTAGCTCCTCGCCGATTTCACCCAGATACTCGCCGCTCCTAGTCCTTAATGGTCCCACAGCTCTCCGTCACTCCTATCTCACCCGTATTCCCGCCGAACCCAGCCGTTGCCCATACTCCTCGCAGCCCCTTGACAGCCGCCCTTACTGCTTCTATCGGATCAGCCCTCTCCACCGCCGCCTTGATGAATCATTAGCAAGCAAATGCCGCCCTAGCTGTCTGCAGCTGCCACGGTGGGGCAGGGGCTGACGCGTGTGTCATGGTAACGAACCGAGAGCAACGAGGCACAGCGCCGAGGCGTCGAGAAGTCGTGCATGTCGAGATGCGGGAGTTTGAAGAGATGTGTGGAGGTTAGTGGGTGCATAAGGATGTTCCTGGATAAACCGAGATGCGGGAGGGCTGTTAAAGCAGGATTTCGAGTTGTGAAGCCTAGAAAACAACAAGTTTTTATGATATTTGCTATCTATTCTTACACTATGGGTAACTGTCTCCTTATTAATGGAACTAAATTATAGGTATCTTTATTGAATGGCCTTGTTACATGGTTAAAAATAAAGGAGGAGGTATGTGAACATTTAATAAACTAGTGATGCACTAACAGCACACACTCTCATGCAGTGTTTGTAACTTTTGCAATTATCCAAAATTTGGAGAGATAAAAACCTCGCACCTGCGCCATTTTTATAAGCGAACTTTGTTCTACTCGAGAAAAATTTCAAGAATAAATGTTGCAGCACTTTTTTAGAATTTTATAAAAAAAATACTTCTAATTCACACAAACATTATACGAAATCTACTAGTTTTCTCTCTTTAAATAATATACATAACTTTACTAAAATATTGAATTCACTACGTATGCCCATTGTAGACGATTAAGTAAAAATGAGATTATTTTAATGAATTTTATATTCAATTGCATATTTTACAAATAAATTGTTGTCTCAAAATCAGTCGTTTCTAAATAATTGTTTAGTGTGAAGCGAAAATAGCTTCATACTGAACTCGTCGTACAGCGATTCTGACACCCCTGCCGATAAAATAGAGAGAAACTTCATAAAATCACTGTTCTCTCATCATATAGATTAAACCATGAAAAACCTCGTGACACTTTAGGGGCATCTTTTACGAATTACGCATGTATGGCGAATTACGCAGGTTGCGATAGTATTGCTGTGTTAATCTGGCAGGTTAATTGTATTCCTAATTGTCCAAGTATGCCATACTCATCAGAACTGAAGACTAATTCCATACTCATTAGTAATACGCTTTCATGTATTTTGTGCCAACGATTTTTGTACCAACGAACAACATTTGTGCCAACGATTTCTTATAAAGTGTCAAAAACCGTCATCTGTCCTCAACGAGTTATAAAGAGAGAAATTTTCTTTTTATGACTCACAAACAAGTTCTTTGACATTGTGTTACACGCATCTTTGATTTTTCCTTGGCAGCTACATTCGTTCCACAAATTTGTTGTTGCTTTTCTAATCATAGAATGAGGCTCATTTATGCTTAATGTATTAAATGCCTTTAGGATAACGAAATCAGAACGTGATTCATATATATCAAGCAGTAATTCTGAAAACGGCTTCGATACAATGATTAATTGAGAAACTTACTTTGTGATGCGAACAAAAACAAGTAGAGTAGTCTGTTTCTTATTATTTATTGAAACGGTAATGAATGTCCCCTATGAACGATCTGAGAAACGACATCCAATTCATAAATTTTCGTAACTTCTGAAGTTCATCAAATAACAATATTGATCTGGAAAGTTCAAGGGTTTTGTATTCAAGGTTCTTTCTCATGTACTTTTTCCATCGGTGATTTTTAGACTTAATGGTTTGAGGAGCACTTGATAATATACTGAAGAGATTTTTAGATTCAACTAGTTTCAGATGACATTTCGTATTCCTTTTGTTTAATTCAGTGATCTGGAAAACGAGTATTGATAGGCTAAACTCAGAAACAGATGAAGATGTAATTATTTTTAAGTATTTTTTCTTCCTGGCATACTTACCTACAGAAGTATTGTAATGCTGCAGCAAAAGGACAATTTTTCCTCAGAGAAACTTGTACTGTGAGTACACGATACCAAAATGAGAGACAATATTGCCCTTCTTGTACTAAGTCTTTTCCTCTAATTATTGTTCTCTCAGAAATTATTTCATTTTGTAAGACTTTAATTATGAAAAATGGATGTCGACAAAGGTCTGTCCGCCTGTGTATGTGTGTGTGTGTGTGTATTTGCAACGCTAGAACAAACGGTTTAAACTTCTTCAAAATTGATGTCTCATCGATCCGGTCTAAATGAAGAGCCCGCGAATTTGAAACGAATGTTTTGATTTTGGGTACTTTACGTGATGTCTCAACAACATTCTCAATTTTTTTAATTACATGAATTTTTAAAATATTTATGTCCCTTGTATTTTAAAATTGTACAGGTCACATTTTCCTTGATCTGTATGAATTTTCAAAAATTGCAAAAGTTCAAATTTTTGCCTACAACTACGATGTTGAAGACTTTTCTTAATGAAATTTGTTTTTCAAAAAACTTTTAAATAAGATATTTCATAATATTTTGAAAATATGGATAGTTTTGCATAATTTTACGTGAAATATAGGCAATTTAAAAATAATAATTTCTAAAACCAATTTCCAATTTTTTCTTAAAATGTTTCCTTGTTTGTAGCAAGGCCGGCAAAATTGGGGCTGATCCCATTTTCAGAAAACTCCTCTGTATTTTCAAAAAAGGGTAAAAGGTAAAATAGTAAACATGTCAAAACCTTAATATTAATAGTGACCTTGAACATAAGTTTATAATAAGGAAATTTATTTCAACATTCTTGCTCTTTTCAAACGTTCTTTACAAGCCTAGCCAAGAATGCATTTGCTCTTTGTGAACATGTTTCATATTGCAAGACTATCTTTCAGCTATTTCTCATTTTCCGTTCCCCGGTGATTTGCTATTCGTATTCCTTGGTGTCCTAATACGTTCATGTGTTTCTCCTCCCACAAAGGCTGTAGTATATTGTTCGAACCCTCATTAAAGCGGTTCTTCTGTGTGTATATTCTGAAAAACATCTTCTTATCGACCTTAAATATTGGACTATAATCATTATCTCCAGGATTTTATTCCTCCTATGAATTTGTCAGGGCATCTTATCATTCACTTAATTAATCATTCATCAGGCAATCATTAACTTCCGAAGAGCCAGTTCATTCAGTGAAAAAATGTAAACAATTTTATCTCTTATATAAACAACGTTTGCAATTACTTTATTTGTAATTTGGTTAAATTGTGTCATCGATGAGTAAAGAGATAAAAATATAATTATTTGATTAAATTTTTCTTTGTATCGAATTTCCACGTACTAGTTCAACGTCAAGAACATTCACATGAGTTCCTTCCCCTCCTTTCTTGTATTTTCGACAACGTCTCGTGTGAGAAGACTTCCGGGGCGACGTACTGTGAGTGAGGTCTCTTGGAATCGTGACATGCCGTAAAGACGTGTGTTCTCCAGGGAGCTATCGTTGGGGTTCATGTTCCCAAGGGACGCCTTGTCCTTCAAAGAGCCAGCTTGTTTTCGCGCATCGCCTCAAAATGTTCCAAATTAGATCATTTTATATTCATATCGCGTTATTGTGCAGGAGTTTCATAGTAAATGGGATCTATCTGTACTGGCACAACAGCCTCTGAAAGGGCCAAGGCCAACCAATGGCGTCCCGGCCTGAGGTCGCGTCATGGGTACGTATGGTTAGCCCATAGACATCCCTACGCGGTATTCTGGTCTTCTCAACCTGAGAAATGAGTCTCTTTGTCACACAGCAACAGATTCTCGGACAATGCAGGTAAAGCGCACACTATAACCTGTCCCGACCGGAAATAGAACCTGAGGTCGCGTCATGGAAAGCGAGCGCGCTGGCCAGTGAGCTTCGTGCCCGTGGAGGCACAAAGGTGAATGAGATACGGATTATAAATATATTATCTAGCCATGTGCATACTTTTGAATATGTCTACCCTTTACTAATCAATGTCACAAACTTTTCCCCGGAGTTTCTTTGAGGTATCAGAGCGATTATTGCCAGAAACTTTGCAAGATGAGAAAATAAGTTCCATTAAAAAACAATGTATATCCAAGGATTTACATGATAGAACATAAGACAATCATTTAATATAACTTACTACGTCATTAATATTTCAAACAATTCAGTTCATGATTAATTTTCAAGCATATAGTTCAGAGCGCAAGAACTGTGTACCTGTGTGATTGCTACTTTCATTTCTTCGATTTTGTATTATCAGAATAACAAATTTTTGTTGTTTAAGAGTATTCCACTTCATTCTTTGTATAGATAGCGTACTTTGAAAAAAATTCTTCGTGATCATTTAGATTATATTTTTTAAAGTTTTTATTACATTCTTCGTGAGCATTTATATTATTCGGATACGATTATCAGTGCAACAAAACTCTATTTTTAACAGTCAGAAGGTCCCCCATTGCTACAACTATGAATTCTAGGAACGAAAGAGAGCAGTTATGTTTAATTGTACTTGTATATGTCATCAGATGTTTTTAGCGTCCGATCTAATCGGTAAATGACAAATGTACAGTAGGTATGCATAAAGATTCTGCGCATGGTAAACAGAAATATCATAATACACAGTGTCCATAAAATACACAGTGCCTGCAGCGCCATTGTAGACGGAAATGTGAACTTTGTAGTGATATTTATGAGCATATCAAATGCTACCTTCCACCAATAGAGTGCTCTTATCTGCATGTAAACTTCATGACTGCACACACTGAACTATTAATTGTATCCGTTAAATCTGTATATAACTTTGTTGTTTTAATTAATAGCAACATATATTTTTGTGCACAATGTGTGAAGTATAATATTAAATACGAACACAACATTTGTATAAGGAAAATCACTCTTCACGCTGCATTACGCTTCTAATTAGCCTCATATATCTCCCGTCATTTTTCTTTTGCTAGAAAAGTCGAGTTGATGGCCGATCGCAAACAGGCGTACGAGATTACACAGTGCTTCTAACACTGCACAAATGGAGTTGCATGACGTACCGCAACGAGCATAGTTCATCCTTATCCTAGTAGTAAACGACTGCCTGCTTGGTTATCCAAGCACTATTTTTATCGAATTATCTATTGCTATCAATGAATCATCAAACATTTTATGAGTATATTTATCAATAAACATGATGTTTGTGAATAGTGAACGAAGTTTTATGGTGGAGTGAAATATATTTGAAATACGTTTTATCAAAATTAAAATTGAAACATCAAAACAACTCATTAAAAATAAAACTAAGTCTACTATTGTAAATAAAGTAGTTGTAAAAATGAAACGTAAAATATTTTACCTTGCACAAATATTTTACATTTGCGAATTTGCACTCGCCCGAGAACATGCTCGTAAAATGCATAATTAAACCCACTTCAAAAAGAGGGTTAAATTTCTTGCATCTACTGACTGCATTTTATAAAATAAATGACTTCTACCAAGCAACGTATCAAGATCCTACTTCAACATATCCACTGGCACAGGGACAATTGTCGGCTGACTACATCAGTGTTCTGTAGCACAGTTACTATGAATGAAATCTGAGTCACTTGTAAACAGGTTTCGATGAAGCATATCTTTACAATGGATTGAAGAGGCGTTTTAAATACTATTCAATACAAAAATAGGCAGTATTAATCTTTGTTCTGTCGCTATGCTCCCCGTTTCATATCTAATAATAAAAGCGAAGCTACGCAAAAAATTGCATTAACAAAAAACTCGTGATAGCTATTCTCGCAAAAACGTACCTCATAGATTTTTGAACACCATAACGTCCCCCCTAAGGAACGAATCCTTCATTGTCTAATGAGGAGATAAAACTTGATTAAATTTCGTTAGTTTCTTAAAAGTTGGGTTTGATGGTAGATGGTTTCTTTACAACTTACGATGGAAATAAAGAATATATTAATTTTGTAAAATTATACATTTTTTGCATCAACAGTGTTCCTATTTCAATCGTCCGTAAAAATCGGGAATCAAGGGTTGCATGCAACTTAACTTTTCATAATTAAAGATTGTTTATTGTTTCTAGCCTTAATGACTAAATAAAGCAAAATTGTATATTATAGGCACTGCGATTGCGGATCAGTAGTTTCAGGAGAAACTAAGGAAACATTTTTCAATGTTCTTCAATGTGATTCATTCTAGTTTAGATTATAAACTCTCGTTAGGTTTCCAATATGAATTTGGAATGAAATTCACCGTCGTCTAGGGAAATCTACATACTTGGGCCGAGAGGATCATGTGGACAAAATTACAGAAAACGGACATCGAAAAATTTTCATTCACTAACCGAACTATTAGAGACTGGAAGAGTTATTATTAATAGCAGTTGTATTATTATTATTATTATTATTATTAAAATTATCATTTTAGTACTATTTAGGCAGTGCAGTGCAGTGTTGTGTTATGAAGTGGAGGGAAAGGAAAGCTGAATTTACGACACTTAGTGGCTAGTTACTACACTTAATTGCAGAATTAATGATAAATCCAATATAAAAATAAATTTTACATAAAGAATAGGAGCCTCTAGGTCTATGCAGTATTCTCTTGCTTTTCGTTATAAACAGACAGCAGCATTAATTTAATCTAAATTAAGAGCGGGAAACCCCTTTCAGTACGAAGGTAGATTGCCGTTTGGGTTCTAAATTGTTCTCAGTTTTCAAAGTGCCTCTCAGCAATTGGGAAGCTCAGTACCTTTTAACATTTCGATCAATCCGTGTAAGCAAGGCGCATTCTGAACACGATTTCTCGGAATTCTCTTTCCTCTCATTTCTTCATTTATCTAGATTGAACAAGTTTTATCATTATGTTTTATTAATCAAATTGTGGACTGTGTAAATATACTCTAATACAACAAAATAAAATTTCCTTTTTTCTAATTCGTTGCGCCTTTAATTCTATTTATCGACGCAACGTGTCTGTTCGCGCCTGGTCGAACGTTGAGCGCGGAGTAATCCTCCATAATCCCTCTATTCCAGAGGACGCTGTATATTCTTATGTCTCGTCTAGTCAGTTGTGAAAGAGGAGCGCCAGGTAGCATCTCCGCGTACGCGCCTCTTACTTCACACTCCCCTGCGTCACTACCCAGCGACCAGAATTGGAAAGGAATAAGGATAGGGGTAGGGTTTAGGACATTTCACAGAGATTAGACTAGCCCTTGTGAAGCAGCCAAACTTGTTTTGTTGGAACAAATTTCACATGAGATTCGACGGAAATCGAACCCGGGCATCAGTGACGAAAGGCTAGCGACTTTGCTATTCCTTCTTGATATAGCCATGGGATATAATCCTGAGGTTAAACTCCAATGAAAATTCTAGTCTTATATGCTTCAAATCATTCGAAAGGAAACAAACGGAGAAAAAAGTAAGGCTATATTGAGAGCATGAAGTATAAACAGTTCTTATTAATGACATTGAAGTTTCATCTAAATGTCTTTCAGTGGTGGCTACCCCAATTTCTATCTGAAAGTTTCAATTACAATAATTTAATTATTTACGTTTTTTACATTTGATTTTCAGTGAAAAAACGATGATCATTTTAAACAAATCTGCAGACATTTGTATTTTGTTATGCTATTCGTTTACAACTATTTATACCTCACTGTAATAAACATATCAAAAATTCAGTGTTGGTTAAGCTTCAACTCCTTTGAAATTCACAGAAAGCGGGATTATATCTGAAGGATATGCCTATTACGAATGTAAGATTTTGCGATATTCACGTAGCCAACCAAGTGAAATGCTTACTTTCTACTGTTTTAATTTCATTTTTCAAATACGCACATGGGTTTTGCGTGCAAATACAAAGGACATCCGTGCATTTACTCCCATTTTTTCTCATTGTTCTCCTAATGTTTCCATTCTAACTAGTTCAGTAACTCTGCACACAAATAGTTGTAAAATAACGGTGAAGGACAGGAACGTAAACTGTTGGCGTGTTTTATTGTGTTTTTGCTCTATTACGCACACAGAAACACATAGGATATCTCAGTTACGAACGTCTAGAGCATGTAGTGGGTTAGAAATATAACCTCTTCGTAGCCAATAAACGTCAGGGGAGAAATCCCATAGTCTAACAAAGTTAACTTTTCTAATACAATGTTGTTACTCATGGTACATTTCTCATAGGTAAGCAAGTCATAGTGAACTGATGTGTGGCAGGTACCCTACATATTCCGACTCAGAACGTTTTCATGTGCCTGCCAAACAACATTGCTAGATGAGACAAATGTTACATGTGTAACGTCGTTCTTCTAGAGTAGTTTACTGTTATACGCAGTTTGTCACCAAAGTTCCTTGGCTAGACAGTGGTCACTTTCAAACACCTTCGAGGCACGTGCGAGCTGCCGTGATAATCGCAATCATTTTGTAGTGGGTTGAAAACTTTTGTGCAAACGGAAAAAGCGGAGATAAAACCGTCCGTTTCCGAACCCGTCGCTTTGATCTCTCTTCCGTCCCCCGCTTGCTCGCGCTCCGCTTTCGCGCGACCGAGTTCCAGTGCCCCGCTCTCGCCGCCCACTCGCATTTCACCCGCTCTGCCCACTCGCCCGAGCCTCCGCGCGCCCTGTCTCTCGAGGACTTCGCTGCTCTGAAACACGATGCAAATGCCTCTGTGGAACGTGGATTGCGATTGCTCCAGAATACAAATTCGTAAATGCCAAGACGGTATTTATATAGTTTTGGGTGTGAGATACTGCGTTCTTGTTCGTTGTTTCTGTTCGTTCTTGTCTGTTCGTTCTTGTCTGTTCGTTCTTGTCTGTTCGTTCTTGTCTGTTCGTTCTTGTCTGTTCGTTCTTGTCTGTTCGTTCTTGTCTGTTCGTTCTTGTCTGTTCGTTCTTGTCTGTTCGTTCTTGTCTGTTCGTTCTTGCCTGTTCGTTCTTGTCTGTTCGTTCTTGCCTGTTCGTTCTTGGCTGTTCGTTCTTGGCTGTTCGTTCTTGGCTGTTCGTTCTTGGCTGTTCGTTCTTGGCTGTTCGTTCTTGGCTGTTCGTTCTTGCCTGTTCGTTCTGGTTGTTCGTTCTGGTTGTTCGTTCTTGGCTGTTCGTTCTTGGCTGTTCGTTCTTGGCTGTTCGTTCTTCTGTTCGTTCTTCTGTTCGTTCTTTTTTTTGTTCGTTCATTTTCGCTGGATTGCTTCTTTGTTCTAGTTCATTCTTCTTCGTTTGTTTGTTCGTGTCAGGTAATCACAACCACAGAAAAAGTATTACACATATCCACTTACAACTGAAAAATAAAATAGCCAAAAGAAATCATCGATGAAAGAACAAACGTTTTATTAATTTCTCATATGATCGAATACAACGGTTAAAATATCAGTCAACCAGATGTACGGTCCTGTCATTTAAATGTAAAATTCCTTCATGTATGATCATTGCAAGTAGATTTATATATGTGTCCCAGAATAAATGTTACGAAGATTTAGGGCATGTAGGGGAGTCGAAAAATATCACTTTGGTCAATGAACATAGAGTAGGAAATTTCATATGACGGAGTTAAACGTGTGACTTTTTCCCATAACTTTTTACGCAATTCCTTTTGCGCAGGTATTCAACAGATCATGTCTGTCGCTGTCAAGGTTGCATGTACCTGCCAATCATTTGTGCATACGGAGTTGCCTAATAAATGATGTAGAGTCAAATCATCAGTTTCACGTTTTGAATCATCAAGATAACTATATTGTTATTTGGTTAATGGCAATTTCTAATTAAAACTTCCGGGGCAAAATTAAAATTTTCGACACTATTACATTCCCTAGAATTTAGAAACTTTTATCCTGAGGCACCGTAAATGATGTAGAGTCAAATCATCAGTTTCACGTTTTGAATCATCAAGATAACTTTTTCCTTATTTTGATAGATTGGTCTTCGTTTACTCACAGAGAGTTCTCAAACGATTTAGCGTTTTCTATTCAGCATGAGGAAGGTAAATCATAGCCGGTTGCATCTTCATTTCAAACTCTCAGAAAGAATGTTTGCATGGTTGCTGGGAAGTTACTGGGTAGAGGATGTTACGAAGGCTAAAAACAGTGAAGAACGCTGCCTGAGAAATCCGCAAATGGAGAGGAAATGAAATATACGAGTAATTTGTTTCGCTCTTGATTCAACATAGATAAAATGGATACTGTTACCATAGCGACTGTAAAGTTGCAGCTTCATAAAATACATAAAGAGTTCTACGAAAAAATTATTTACATAATAAAATTGACACGTTACATTGATTAATAGAACGTATTTACACTTATTTAAATCTGCGGTGAATATACCAGCAGAATTCTTCGCCGGTCTTTCCTGGCGGAGACACTTTTCACAGCGATAGTCTTTAAACGTATTGCGTCGCGCAGAGTTTATGTTCTAGTGTAGCTCACGGTCATTGAAATGCATTTCCGAGACGCTCTTAAAAGCGACTCGTAGAGTATGAAAAGGTAGATGCGGAGAAGGTAAGGCCCGTATTTATAAACCTCTGCCAGGGCCTGTCAAGCCTAGCAGGCTGCCAGTGTTCAGTTTTGCGATTTATGAACGGCCCCAGCCAATGCCAGTCGCCCTTGAGCTCCTAGCAAGCCCCAGATGGCAGGCCCCTAAGAGGGCTGCTGGCAGATCTTCATAAATACGACCCTAAGACTTCGGCGTAGTGCAAGTGATCGCGCGAAGCCAAGGGCACAACAGGATGTGCTGAGGTGCGGAGCGTACAGAGCAGGCTAAATTATTAGACTAAATATATTTTGTTTAGAGAGATACTAATAAAAGCGGTTATTTTTATGGCAAGCAGAGCGTGCTGGAAGTTCAAAGTTTAGTACTAGTGCTAAAAGTGAGGCGATGGTCAAGTGTTCACATAACCTGTGAATGCAACAAAGGAAACAAAATACTTTCGTCTCATCAGCTACTACTTAATGGAATATAATACCCAATGAAGAGATGTATATACTGGAATTAAAATAAAAGACATGTGAATGAGGCTGTGTAATGAATAGTGGATGACACATGTAATAAACGTGATTTTATTTTGCTGGTAGTATTGCGCCGTTTTGCTTATCGTCCTCTTCTCGCAACGTTTCGTACTCGCAAAATAAAATGCTACAATTGCCACTCGCATCATAAATATCTATTTCTAGACTTAACGTATTGTAATGTATCTATGAAAGCATGTGACAAAAATAAATAAATGATATGAAATATAATGTGTATTAATGGTATTGCAATTCTGGTAGTTTGAGGCACGACCAAATACCGAGAGATCCTATGCGTTGGAAAAAACCACGCAAATTTAGCCGTTTAGTTCCAATTGTATCCAAAAGGCTGCCATTGACGTTTATCATTTGTCTTATTGTTTTATTTTCTATGTGTTCTAACCTACACAGCTCCTCGAGTAATACATTTCAAAAGCCATCATCCCGATTTTATCTCTTTTGTTCAATTTCCCAATTCCGTACCATGGGCATAGACGCTCTCTACAATTTTACACAATTTTTTGCTGTTATACACTGTTATTTCTCATCATTTTTCTGTACAAAAACTTGATGAGAAAGATACGTTTATTTCTACACGATACTGTTTCGATATCGAAACTGAATGAGCGAGAACGAACGTTTTATACGGTGATTTTGTTCCTGCCTTCAATGTGATGAAAATATTTCCCCCTGGCGCAGCAAAAAACGCCAAAGATCAAAGAGTTGAAAATAGTATCTGTAGTAACAAATTAAGTTAGGTTATTTAGGACTAACCACGGAATTAAACGATATAAGAAGACAGTAGGTTTTATTTCTCATTACATAATAACTAAACATTATAATTCAACACATTAAAACTCTCTCAAAACTGTTCTAAATGAACAAATCCCACCACACGCATAGAAAACCATAGAAAGTTCCGAAAAGTGACACCAGGACCGTAGTGAAGCTTGGATCATTTATTTGTACAATATACATCCAGTCTGGTCCGTCACTTTCCTGTAGGACGAAAAATAATCGTGTAAAACCTTTATAGATATCTGCCATCTTTCGTTTAATAATGTTTGTACTCTAGAATAGAGAAATTAATAGCATAATCACCCTTTTTCCTGTTCTATCTTGTTATAAATGTCATCGACACTTCGTCGCTTAAAGAAGAGAGAAACTGCGTTATTCGAAGGTTCCACTTTGCTTAATTCTCCCTGTAACGATGTCAAATACTCGTGTTTTGAATCTCTTGCTACGGTATATTCATTCAGCTCTCAAAGATGGAGACCGGAAGAGATGGAAGCTGAGATGCGAAAAACACCTAGTCTAATTGTTAGTATCAATAGCAGTTATTATTATTATTATTATTATCTTTATTATTCTTGTTATCATTTTATTGCTATTTACGTAGTGCAGTGCAGTGCATTGTAGTGCAATGCAATGCTGTGTTATGAAGTAGAGGGAAAGGAATGTGGAAGAAATGCATCACAGTTTAGTGTTGTGCAGTGCAGTGCAGTGCTGTGCACTGAAGTGAAGCGAAGTTGAGTTTTGCGCGGAGATATGTACTATTTATTATTATTTATTGTTTTTTAAATTAACTACTTTTTTGTTACTTATTCTTAGCTTAATGCATGTAAAGTCAAGATATTCTACCACGAAGTTACTATACTTCATTGCAAAGTTAACAATCAAATCTAGTGTAATAATTTGGTTACCTATGTAAGAGACCATGAACTGTCTTTTCGCATGGAGTTGTCACACCGTCACCCTGCTGCTGCGCGCGCGGAGAGAGAGGCCTTGTAACATTGCCTGCTCCTCTGTACGTACTCCATTTGTTCCAAGTGTCATGCGGAATCGCCTGTGGCACTGTCTATTCAAACGCGCGATTTTACAATGGTGGGCATAAATATCGGGCAGAGAGATTAATTGAATAAATTCTCTTAGGTATAAATTAGTTAAATAAATATACTAATAAATTAATTAAATAATACACAGACAGTGAAGATATTTTAAATTAAATAGTTATTACAATATAGGCCAGAATGCTACTATAATACTTTGGATAAGTTACGGAAATATTACGATATTCATTTCCTGAAGCCCTATAATTAACGAATTACGATTGGATGTTATTTCCCTGGGAGTGACAACAAAGTGTAAAAATAACATTTTACATTGTATGTGTATCTTATTTTGCGAAACAAAATTCTCTCTTATACGTCTTAGGACACCCTGACTTACATATATCTGATTTTCGAATGTTCTTCTGCCTTAAGTATATGAGATAACAAAGTAGAGTCTGTAGGTCAATATTCTTCATTGAACGATGACATAGATTCAAAGCACATTTTGGATTTCTTCGGAGCAAGCAGTTTCCAAGAAAGTCTCTTATTGATTTATCGACTTTACAAGGAACCATTAAGAGAGGGATGATAAATTCAACTGTGAGAATTGATCGAAACGAGAACATCAGGTTTCTTTCGTGAAAAGTGTAGCCTGTGTGTAACCCAAACGAACGTGTGAAACATACTGACGAATTCTTTAATATACAACGAGAATGTGATAATTAATCACTTATTGAGCAATGTTAATGTAAAGTTCAAATATGCGAAAATTATCTGATTAAAAAATGTAATAAGTTTCAAACAATAAAATGATTAGAAAGCATTTTTATGAAAACAAATTACCAAATATTTAACTAAGAAACATATTAAAAAAGTTCTAAGCAATTCTTTTCCAGGCTTCTCTTTATAACAATTCTTTATCGATACTTTTACGGATCAACTACTTTCGAATCTGATTGGTACGTTGACCCAACAAGATCTTCCGTTTCATTTGCCGTTGGTAAATGAAGAATAGACCATCTAGACGCACAGCTTCGATAAGTGAAATACTCATGAAAACTGTAGAGACGTATCGCACGTGTCATTTGTGGCCATTCTCTCTTAAATAACGCCATCATCTGCTCTCTACAAAGGATGGAGTATGTCACGCACATGTTGAATTCCGAAATCTGACTAATTTCTTCCTGGAAATACGTCATAAATACAAAAACATATTCTATTTTATTCATTAATCAAAGATAGAGACATCCTATTTGCCATTAATATGTATCCACCGGTGATAGTAGTTTTATTATATTATTGTAAACATTGTTTTCTACGACATTTTTTGTGAAGTGTTAATCATATTAACGAATGCGATGTTAAGAAATTGTCATTTTGTTTGAAATTGTCAAAATTCTTTAGTTGCTCGTATTCAATTTTACAAATCACATTAAAGAGTTTGTATGCATAAAAATGTCAGTTTAAGTAATATTTTTGGCTTTATCAAACTATTGTGTTACAAAACAGTTGTACGTGTAACAAAATTGTAACATGTTACAATTAATAATGTCAAGTGATTTGATCTCAGTGGCTTAGGGCAGGTGAGCCAAAGTGCGCGGACACCAAGGCTATGGGTTCAAAATACGCATTAGACATGGATGTTTCCAGATGTGTTTGAGTTGTGGGAGTCCCTCTGTTTTATATCTACACAATGATCCTTCCATAATTTCTCGGCCTCGCAGCCAACTCTGCGTCACAGTCCGTTTGTTCATTCGAACAGAATCCTACACCCAGACGGTAGAAGCCCCTAAATGGAGCCAAGGAATACCACGGAGAAATATGTAAAGGTTCAGGGCCGAAATAGATCTATGCAGTACTTGGGAAATGCGAAGGCGCTATTCACCACCCTCCAAAGAGTGTAGATACCGTGAGAGGCTCTCGTAGTATTTTAGTGGCTGAAGAAAGAAGGAAACTAACTTGTACGAGAAAGCATGTGCCATTTTGAAACACCACTACAGTAGCGGCAGCGAATAAGCAACTCTGTTCGATGCACTGTTGTCGCACATTACAATGCACATGGCACCTCTTACTCGAGAGATAAATGGAAACCCCAAAACATTAACATTTACCGGCTGGCGATGACACTTCTTGATACCATGTTCACAAACTTCGCCGAGGCAGAACCTCATCCTCCCACGACTTTGTGTGGGCAGGTGATCGACAACGTTGTGAAAAAGTACACAAATCCTCGCTATCTGATTGCTTCTGTGCAGATCACCGTCTGTCTATCTGTGAGAAACGCTACTCTCTACACTGCAGAGACGATGTTCTCCAAAATTAACATAACCCAATCAATATGACTGAACTTTATGACTTGTGAATTTGAAACGAAAATATCAATTTTTTAGGACTTTACATGAAGCCTTAATAATGTTTTAAAAAAAAAATGGCTTAATTTTTAAATTTTTTTCGGAAAAACAAAGGACACTTACAAAATGGTGCAGATGTCATTTTTGTTGAACACTGTACTCCTGAATATTGCAATTGTTCTAAATATTTACGGGTCTTTCTACGAAGTTATTGATGATTCCGGGCGCGTCAACTGCTAAGGTCATTATTCACATAAATGTAATGCGTGTTTTCTTCTCTGGAGGTGGTGTTGATCTTGCTCTGCTGGATGGTGAGGTACCGCGCTGTCATACATTTGGCTTGCGGAGTTTTCCGTGAATTCCAACCGGGAATCTTTCACCAGTGGGGCACCGCCCCAGCTGCTCTAAGCTCTAAGCTCCCGATCGGTCTCCCGGCACGTGTGGTAGTATAGTGCACGGAAGTGTAAGTGTGTAAGTAGGGATAACAATGAGACACGATTGGTCAGAGTAACCTTGTAAAACTACCGATCAGATCAGCCGACGGCTGAAGTCTCCTCCAGAGAGCGACTGAATTCGACCTAGCTGACAAGCTAGTTTCGAAAATCCGGTCTCCGTCGGGCTTCAACCTAGAACCACCGGGTCAGAGGCAATGCCGTGACATCATTTGATTTCATAAGCCACCTCTTGTTTTGATATTTTGTATATGGAATATGTTTTCAAAGACAGATATTTAAATAAAGTTATGGGCTTTTGAAAATATTAGTAATTTTGCATATTTTTCATGAAATAAAGACAATTAACAAAATTCTCTAAAACGGTTCCAAATTTTTCTGTTTTTTCTCAAATAGGGCAAAGTTCGTTTATAATTTTAGATATTATTTTCGATGAAATGCCTCCAAAAATAAAATAATTTGTTTTATGTTCTTAGACATGTTGGAAGGTCGTGGAAATAGTTTTGGAAAAATCTACTCTATGAATAGTAAGGGTTGTTCACACACGGATGAGCAGACAAGGTTGGACTTTTTGGTATCACAAGCCCCAAAACATTTATTTCCGTTAAAAATCTCGAAATTAATTTTCCACCGCGTTTCATAGCATTCTCTTGTATTATGTATATTACTCCGCTAACTGGTAAACACATAAACCAGAAAGTTAAAATTAGGTTGACCAGAGGCCAAGCTGGTTATGTTACTATAAAAGTGAACTTCTGACAAAAGATATGTTGAGAGGAGTCTGAATTCTGTCTGCTGTGAAATCAGGTTAAAATAAATACAACTTAAAATAAAAGACATCTTTTGCCCTAGAACACTAACCGTGAGTCGAATCGTCTCACATATATACATAAGTGCCCATGCGCAGCCCGCATGATGCACTAGCACTCTGAGCAGGTCACCTAAGGTACCACTGTTTACTGCCTCTTGTGATCCCACCTAGAATAGGTTGTGTCTCTGAATTCTGCCGGGTTCGTGTGACGTCATCTTAAAATGTCAGTGAGTCGAAATTACTTCTGATTATTAATAAGAGACTATCGATCTTACTCATCGTTAGTAAAAGAAGGTATCTTTGTCTTGTGTTTTGACAATTACAAATTGAATATTAGTTCAGCCACTCCATTATATGTAATTCTTGGACAACCGAGAAAAAAGGGAAAAATGGTAGTTCGACAGCGTTAGAGGCAACAACTACAGCTGCGCTCTATCAGCTTATGGATATACTATATCTCGAACCAAAACACTTCAGTATTAATATTACCTTACAGTGTTATTTAAAGTGCTATCAGTCTTCCAAGCAGTATATAGCGTTTCTCTGGCCGGCCTGCCGGCTGGCTCGACGTATCCACATGAATAAAGCAGTATCAGACAACCTCAAGATGAATTCGTCACCTAACCTCCAAGAGCAACCCACGAAGTCGTACGCCGGAATTGCAAACACTGTGAGTTTTCCATCAAAAGAACAATATATACTGCATAACGCATGTGAAAATCTAACTGTCAAAGACTATATATGTAAACTAACAGAAATTGTTCCCCAGTGCCATTACTTTTATATATCAAGAATATCCAATAATAGAATATTGTGTTTCTGAACTCGAAGATAAATGCTGATTTTATAACAAATAAATACCTACTCTGATCATTAAAATACTACTGTTAATGTGAGTCCCTAATTAACAAGAATTTTGAATCATAATATGAAACGTATACCCATTTATTCCAAACAAAGAAATCACGAATATTTGTCCAGTGTATCTTTCATCAGAGCTGGTCTGTTTGACCTAACCTCAGTCACATTATGAGCTTCAGAAGGCAAACGTTTATCCAACATGAGGAACTTCACAAACTCCCTCAGTCATCAGTGACTGTCTATGAAGGTACACCATACAGAATCATTTTCTCTGCTAAAAACATTACTTGTTTCAATTGCAAAATGGAAGGCCATACTGCTAGTAACTGCCCCAAAATCACCCCAAAGAGAATTGCCTTCTGAACTCTAGCAGTACAAATATATCATCAAACCCTCAAACAACTCTGAAGTACAACTCATCACAGTTGATACACCACTTCCCCTACTAGTGACCCTATAAACTTTCCCTTTTCTTAAGAGAAGCCTCCCAAGTGAATCCTCCTCTCCTCTGAAGCAAATAGCAATGTTAAAGACAGTCACAATGAAGACAATAATGTGAAAAAGACAAAACAATAAACAGAAAAAGAATTCTGCAAAACAAGATAAAACGGACCAAGACAGTAACCCTAGTACTACGCCTGAAGACATGCCCAGTCCAACTAAAGCTCTGTTAGAAAAGAACAAAACTCTTTCCACTGTCAGAAAACCAACTTCATTTACTACTTGAAAATGCTTTGGGCTCTGCTGACCCACTTACCATTGTCAAAGATTATTCCAATGATATCTCAGCTGTAAAATGCCCCAAAAAATGCTCAACTATATCCATTATGTACTAAATGACAGAGTTATCAAAGGCAGAGTCACCAGACTAAAGAAGAAACTGTTAAAACACATACCAGAATCAGACACATCACACTCAGAATTTAGTATGAAACAATCTGACACTAAATTCTTTTTAAATAGACGTATCATGATAAACACCAACCTGCCATTATTATATAATATTCAAGCACACAAACGAAGACACTTCCAAGAAATACCACTGGATACCATTGTTGACCTGAGTATCCACAACCATTATACAGCAAGTCTTGACTTAACCAATATTTGTCTGCAAGAATCCTTAAAGACTTACCAACAAGATAAAGCAAATCTACTACAAAATGTAGCCACCACAACAGAAATATCTGAACCTAACCCCTCTCAAAACTAAAATGAACATTCTACAATGGAATGCAAACGGTTTCTACACAAGATATGAAAGGCTACAATTACTCTGTCAAAACCCACAAGCCGAAATAATCTGCATTCGGGAAACTAACTTCAAAGCAAACAGCAAAGGCAAATTAAAGGTTTCAAATACTACAACAAAAACCGTCACCACTCCAATATAGCTAACGTTGGTGTTGCCATTTTGCCAAAGAATACCTGCCTGCAGAAAAATTGACATACAAATTGAGATTGAATCTGTAGATATTAAAATCCAAGCCCCAGCGACAATCAGTGTATTTAATATTTACCTTCACAATAGCCACTCTCTCGATGCTAATGAAATTAAAGATCTGATTAAACAACTTCCAAAACCATTTATCCTCTTGGCGACTTCAACAGCAATAACACAATATGGGGATCAAACAAGTCCGACGCAAGAGGACGCCTCATGGAAAATATTATTGATGAAGAGGACCCAATAATCTTGAACGACGGACAACACACTCATTTTAATGAGCAACGGACATCTCAGTGCAATAGACCTTACCTTATGTTTCACTGCAATTGCCCCAAAATGCAACTGGAGTGTTCTCGAACAGCTACAAGACAGTGATCACTTCCAATACTCCTGTACAAGGACTGCCTCCACAGTATTCCCAATAGCTTTGCAGAATCTCTCAAATGGAATTACGACAAAGCAAATTGGAAAAATACAAAAATGTATTAGCAAGTTTTAAATCAGTAAGATATATTTGAAGAAAACGACAATATCAGCCGTATCATTCACTCCTTCTCAAATGTCATAACAAAGGTACATATGAATCCATTAAATACACCAGGCCTACAAATAGACAAGATCCCTGGTGCACGATGAATGCAGTGAGGCAATAAAAGATCTAAAAGAGCTTTTAGGAAGTATAAAACACAACACTTTAGAAAACAAGATTGAATACAAAAATGAGAGCTAAGGCAAGAAATATCATCAAAGAGAGCAAAGCTAAATCTTGGACAGTCTTTGTGTCATCTATTTCAGCATCAAATAACATTAAAGACTCCTGGAAAAGATTAATACCATAAAGGAAGCAAATTGTACATTCAATTCCATTCCTACAGAATGACAACAAAATTATTACAGAGCCTTACTGCATTGCAATCATATTGACTGACAAATTTACAAAAACTCCAGTTCTCAAAATTATACTGATAATTTTCTTCAGTATAAAGCAAAGAAGAAAAAGAAGAGATTATATTTAATAGTAATCAAGACATCGGTTCTCAATATCATTTAAACGACCCCATCTCCTAAAGGAAGTCAGCACAACTATTGATATTACCAAAACTTCATCGCCAGGCCTGATGGAATCCCAATAAACTCATCAAACAATTACCACAGAGGAAACAAAGCCCTTTTGAAAATATATAACTTAATCTGGACTAAGATTATATTTCCTGAAGTATGAAGAACTGCAATAGTAGTTCTAATACCCAAACCTGGTAAGGACAGATCAAAAGCGAAAACTACAGACCTATAGCATTAACGTGCAACATGTGCAAAATTTTGAAAAAATAATTAACTCACGACTCACGACATAAGATACAATTCTTTGAAAATCGAGAAACCACCTGAGGTGGTTTCTCGATTTTAAAAATTGTATCTATACCCAATTGGCTTCAAATCAAACCACTCAACCTTAGCTCACCTGATAAGCATACACACGCATATACAAGAAGCATTTTCAAACAACCAACATGTTTTAGCCATCAACTTAGACATTGAGAAAGCTTACGACATGGTGTGGATACACGAATTCTAAGAAAATTACAGCAGTGGAATCGAGGAACATGTTTCAGTTTATTAAAGTCTTATGAAAGACAGACCATATAAGTGAAAATCAACGGCTGCCTCTCTGAAGAAAAAATATAGAAAATGGAGTACCCCAAGGATCCGTAATGAGCGTCACACTTTTTCTTCTTGCAATTAACGATGTAGACGCAAATATCGAATCTCCTGTGTTTACAAGAAAATATGCAGATGACATCACCGTTTTCTGTAAAGGCAAATCTATCTCTTCAAGCCAACAAATCATGCAAGGTTCCATAAACAGACTTCATAAATGGACCCAAAGAACAGGATTCAAATTCTCGATCCAAAAAAGAATGCATATTATTTGCCAAGCACAATGAAGATAATCTACCTACACTTAGGCTCTGTGATCACAATCTGAAGTATGTAGACAGAACAAAATACTGGGAATGCATTCTGACTCAAAATGTCGTGAAAACCCATATACAGATCTTGTCAGACGAATGTAAAAACGCTAACATACTAAAATGCCTCTCACACAACAATTGGGGTGCAGATAAAACCTGTTATTACTAACGTAAAAACCATAGTAAGAGCTAAGTTAGATTATGGATCTGTAATTTATGACTGTCCGATGGAACGACCTCAAGGAACTAGACGTTATGCACAACCAAGGCCTAAGAATCTTTATAAGTTCCTACCACACAAGCACCATGAAAAGCATTCTAATTGAATCCAACGAACCAAATCTAGCACATCGCACAAAGACATTAATGTTGAAATATGCCATCAACGCTGCTGCTTCAATCAACCCAATAATACTTCACGATGTTTATCCAGTGATTCAAGATGATTACAAATAAGAGTCGAGATACATTCCCTATCTGCAAAAATTAAAACACTTATGCAAAACTTGGTTTCCGGATAACACCAAGAGAAAAGAAATAATCTTAATATTCCTCCGTGGACAATACCAGAAATACTAACCAAATTGGTTTAAACTTCTGTCGAGGATCCAAACCTCACAACAAAAACCCGGGACCTACAACCTGCTGAACTCAGCCAGTGGAAGTTGCAACCCTCTCCGAATATATGCCTACGGAATAAAAAATAGAAACGAAACCTATTCAGTTATCTCTAGCAGGAAACCAAAATTAAACATCTTCACTCTTTCTGCAACAAGACCACTGCAGATATGTGCTCACTAATGTTAGCATTTAAACTGGCTAACCAAATAAACAGTAACCGATTTATAATTTACATAAAATCTCCGGTACCATACACAATATATCTAAAGAAATCTCAGAACAGAAATGGCCATTAACATACAAGAACTATACTACAACATCACCAAAGCAGGAAATCCATCACAATCGAAATGATCCAAACAGAAGAAACAATTGGAGATGACAAAGTATATGCCTCGACAATGATAGGGCAGCTGGAGATTCAAACAGTGTATTGACCATATCTAACACAACTGAGGATTTAAGGACATATATTAACCAAATATCTCTTTCAAATTGGGACGAAATATGGAGAGATCAAAAAGCCAGTATCTTTCACAAGAAAATTGAGCATGTCAACAACCTTAAACTCAACAACAAATTAAGTAGGAGGAGCAAGTCGTCATATCAAGAATAAGAACAGGCCACTGTAAACTAAGCCACCTTCACCTGTTAACGAAGAATACTCTTCCACCTGCTCTATCTGAAGCATCCGAACACCATACAACACCTAACTGTCAGATGCCTTAATTCTCACAACAAAGACAAAACATCTGCAAGGAACGAATTTTGATTCAATCCTTGACTCTCTTACATACCAAAAAATTATAGAATTCTGCAAACATACCAAACTTTTTGACGAAATATAAATGGAATAGTGTATATGGAGCAATTTTTGTACATGCAAGTTTGGGTGAACACTTATGTATAGGTATTTAGCGCACAATGCACTTAACAATATTCAAATATATGCACATATTGAAGTTTGTAAACTGTTAAATATAATAGGTATTATATCTTGGCGATTAAATACATTATCTGCGAGTGAACAAGTCTATTTACCAAGTAAGTATGCTAAGAGTCCAATTAAGTATATGTATTAAAAGTATTAAATGCACCAAATCCCAAGGAATTCAACCCAGGAAAAGTCTTATTACGGAAGTACAATGAAGCAAAAGAAATCAATACCATAACAAAGAATGAAAACCCTTTTCATTGCACCTTCTGTAATTACTATTGTAATCATGTATTAATCATGTAATTACTATTGTAATCATTTATGTATTTTGTATTGCATTTTTGTTTTCGTGTATATTTTCTATTGTATAATTTGTGTTGTATCCTCATTGAATTTTCTGAATCTAAACTGTATATACAACGGACTGTGTATCCTTGTAATACAATGTAAACAATTGTAACCTTATACCTGTCGCTAATGACCATGTAGTTGATGCAACAATAAATAAATAAATTAAAAAGAAAAAATATTATTATTGACACTTATTTTACGTTGAGTGAGTCGATTCGAGCTCATGGTTAGTAATAACGAACCTATAAAAATGCTTAGTGTTCTAGGGTTAAATGAATTAAGACATCTTAAATATCATAAAAGACAAACAATTTCGTACGTCTGATTAAAAATAACAGCACAGTTGTTTCTTAGAAACAGGTATTTCAAGTGATTAATTTTAGATTAATGTTATGCCTATTTTTTGAGTAGCCAATTTTAAATTACGAAACCAAATACTGCATTATGTAGCTTGCTGCTAATATATTTTTTTGCATGTTTATAATTTTAATTCAATCTACAAGAAGATGAAAAATATTCTAAGAATTTCGAATTATATTTTTTCAAAAGAAGTAAATAATAATACCTGAATGGGAAATTATTGCAAGAGCGATAAAATCCTTTCCTTAATGGCAAGTTTCCTTCATGTCTTATTTCCACTCTGAATCATATATACATATGTGAAGGAACTGTTATTGTGTACACTCGGCAAAGGCCGGAAAATGACATGTCTATTCCGTTCGTCATAATTTTTTTTCGTGTATTTTTCCTGTCCCTTGTGCATGGACGAGTGAATAGATTGTGGCATCCCTTACATGCACTCTCTTGGTGACAGTGACGTGTAATACGTAGAGCATGCAGAAGAGAGACGGCAAAAGCCATTAGCTTTATTGGAAGAGGGAGACCGCAGCTTTTGTCTAACTCGCCACGCAGAGGATTGTTCCATTCTCTTCCTGACTGCGTGATGTCAGAGACGTAGCATAATAATAATAATTGCATTTCCTTGGCACTCCGCTTTCACGAAAACCAGCTCGCATTTCTATTCAATAGTTTTGAGACACCAGACGTTAAACAATACCCTGCTATTGCATGCTTTGTACACGCACGTACAAAGTTTAGAAACCTATCCGTTACCGATTTAATGACTGAATAAGACTGGCTTCGAAAAAAATAGCGACATTAGAGGTATAGCACATACTTTCTCATATAATTGGTGACGGTTACGTAATACTACTAATTCGTAATATTGCAACTTCTAACCTACTAACCACCGATATGTCAAAACTTCGGAAACAAACACTGAAACTTTGCGTTTTAGAAAGAAGATGTAATTAAAATAGATTTCTGTCGTTAAATATAGTATTTTGTGATTATTCTGGAAGAAAATTCAAAGAAAAATATTTGGCCGGGTAGGGATTTAAACTTTTGGTTTACTAAACAACAATTTTACTCTTACAAGAGAGGTCCAGTTTTATATCAATGCTACATTAAAATCTTTAGATTGTGGTAATTACAATATATGACGGACAATTGTCACAATATAACTGAGCAAAAAAATTAATAATCTGAAAAAGACCTGTTAATTATATGATTTCTGGCTTCCTTTAACGACTGCAATATTGTAAAAGATTACGTTTAAATAATTTTAATTTAAATACTCGACTATCTACGTCTGTAAGTGAGGTGAATTCTATCTCTGTAGAATAATTATCGCTTCTTTAAACCGTTTTTTTAAGAAAATTTCTAGTGAAGTTTTACAGTTTTCCTTTCTGACTCATGTAAGGTCGTCTCGAAGAAATATTTCCACAGCTCGGAGCGGCGACGGCGACCCAGATCCTTTCAAGGTCGTGGCAACCCCTTGCTTCGGCGAAAACGTCCCCCGATAGCTCGCTTCTACAGCCCTTCGAATTTTATACAATCTGACTGCAATATCTCCGCGTAATGAATTTCTTACGTGGTAAGCCAAGACGAAAAACAAAAAAAGCTGAAAATAGAAAGAAACATTTCCTATAGCACATGCTTTCTACTTCAGTATACGTTCTTGAACGTTTAAATTTATTATTTCCTCGTTGATAGAAAAATAGTATATGTCTACGTAGTGCGTTCACGTGAATTGATCAGAATATTCATGATTTAAAATACTCAATTCTCTCATACATGGTATCGTTATGTCAACATGATGAGACGAATTAACTTTTTCAAATTTCTTATCGTCGAAATTCGGTGAATTCTCCTCTCTGTCCAACACGAATAGTTTCGGTGCGTCCAGATCGGCGGTCAGCAGCAAAAGAAAGAGATTTTCGTAGCGGTGCTTTGCGGTAGTGTGATATTTCAAGGGTGATTTCTGATTGGTTCTGGTGCTATTCTACGCGAGTGCGTTCAGAAACCAGAATGAATACCATTTACTGCTGGCGTGATCTCTCGCAATTCGGTAACACTATAATTGCATCTTGTCGTGTCTTGACGTTCTCGGAGGCTTTTTAAAAATCAATGGAACGGGCATACGGGCGGTCACAGTAATGTTGGAAAGGATGCAATAAATTTGAAAATTTTCTTTATTGCGAAGAGACGTCATTCAAGATTTATATACTAATGTACTGTTGCTTTTTTGTGGCACTGTGGCTTTGTTTTGTTTGCCTTGTTCAACAACTGCAAGAGAGCGCCGTTGCATTTAAATTTTTAAGTAATATTCAGTGTTACAATTCAGTTTAGATATTTATTTAGTAAAAAATCAGTTAAAAACAACATTCTTGTATGGGGAGAAAACCATCTGCGCACGCTTTCTTGAGTTTGCGAATCCCTTCCCAACAATTTAACCAATTTATCTATTAATAGTTAAAAGATGAAAAAGTAATATAACAATAATAATAATAATAATAATAATAATTATTATTATTATTATTATTATATTTAAAGAAGTGCAAGATTAACATTTCAGAAATCTAGACATTTTCGATCACGGTTAATAGAAAACCTACTTGTAACGGTAAACGAACTGCAGATTTAATTTTTCTGTATTGCTAACAAAATAGTAACTCACCCAAGCTCTACTACCACTAGAAGCGAAAAGAGAGCTCAACCAAACGCCCGCATAGTGACGCTACATTTACGTCTAGATGCAAACTTTTTCTTTGTACTGAATGGTTGTACTCCTTTCTCAAACTGCAACTACTTAATTTTCTATCAGCTCTCCCGTTTTTGCCTCGGCTCTGAGTTTTCCTTCCTACACACTTAATTTTCTATCAGCTCTCCCGTTTTTGCCTCGGCTCTGAGTTTTCCTTCCTACACTTATTTCACAGTTTTTAACTATGGGTGATCAAAATAAAGGAACCGTATTTATGGCAAATACTTTTATCAGTTTACACTACGTCTATGCAATCATTAAAGAAAGAAATTTCTAATTATAAGTGCGCTTTCTTTTCGGTTAAACAGAAATCGAAGTAATTTGTGGGGTACGATTACCCTGATTGAGAAATTAACTATCACCACTGTTTTGTTCTGAAAATTGTTGATATACTTTAAGGCTTCGTCCTCCTTGCGATTACAATAAAAAATTATTCTTTTAGTTCTTTGAATGGGTTTCACGACGTTTCACCCCGTATGTAGGCAGTTCCAGAGCACCTCTTTGTTCTTTGGATACATCTGGCCACTAATAGTATTGAAATGGTAACATCTAAAATTGAACATTGCGTATACGTTTTCCTCTTTTAATGTGCTATAGGTTCCGTTAATTTTGAATAGTAATGTCTATTGCAGATCTAATGTTATCTCATAGCATGTTCCATCAGCTAATTTAGCTCGTCCGTCCGTCTGTCATTCTGTGAGTCTGGCTGTCTGTCCGTCCATATGTCTGGAGACAAATGAACACTGTGGTCATCTGCCAAAAAAGGGGTCATAAAGAAGCAAATCTCCTTCCTTGATCAAGTCTAGAAATAATTATGACTCATCACACACGGCTCTTCTCGGATAAATGTACTACCGAACTAGGGAAGCGACATCAATGTCCCTGTTTTCGAAACGCTGATGTTTTAAAGAAGTAGGGATGTTTTAAACATCGATTTGTTAAAGCCGACGCTATTTTTACCAATGTTGTACTCGGTGCTTTTGAGTTTTGGATGTTTTCTGCGTGAGTGAAAATTTCCATAATCATATTTAGTAAAAATTAAAATTTGAAATAATAGATTATGATGACACTATCAGCGTATATGGTCGAACGAAGCAAACGCCTATGCCTACTACCTTTATTGAGCAGTCTATCTCTCCTTCGAGAGATGACCCCGATGCCCTGGTATTTCCTACGCCTTTCCTCGTTCTTTCGCACGCTTGTGCAGGAGGCGCAGGTCCTTTCCCTTTTGGACATTGTCATACGGTGAACTAAGGAGGCTCTGACCCCTTGAGTCAGTTTTGTTAATTAATAGTACCTTCAAATTTTTTGGTTAAATGTTAATTATAAATTAATAAACGACCATATCAAAATCATTGTCATGACCCCGATGCCCTGGTATTTCCTACGCCTTTCCTCGTTCTTTCGCACGCTTGTGCAGGAGGCGCAGGTCCTTTCCCTTTTGGACATTGTCATACGGTGAACTAAGGAGGCTCTGACCCCTTGAGTCAGTTTTGTTAATTAATAGTACCTTCAAATTTTTTGGTTAAATGTTAATTATAAATTAACAAACAACCATTTCAAAATCATTGTCAAATTAAAATCCTCCCGCGTGAACATTAATTTTCAGGTTATGAAACCAGTTATAAAAAATCGATGTTTAAAAACGGAAGGTGTTGGGCGATGCATTATTAACATTACTGTTGTATCTGCAGGATTCAGGAGTGAATTACACAGTCAATGTTTATAAGTGATTTACTGTCACCATAACAAATACACTGAAACTAAAGTAACAATAACTGAACAATTCTCATAACGGCGTTCTTGCCGTATAGTAACTTATTACTGGCAGCGCTCGATAGCGAGCTGAGGCGGCTCGCGGGGTCAGGTGCCGGCTGTTATCACCGGCAGTGGCGATAAGATTCTCCCGTACGGTAGCTGGCGGCGGTGGCCGCCCGAAGTCCACTCTTATCGCGTAGCTGATAACCCCACGACGGTGACGTGTAGCAAGCGCCGGCGGCAGCAGCCTGAAGTTCACTCTTATCGCATAGCTGATAACGCCACGACTGTGACGTGGAACGAGCGCCGGCGGTGGTAGCTTGATGCGAGGTTATTACGGAACGAGCGCTCCGCTCCTGGCCTGTGAATGTATACCCCACCGCCCGGTGAAGGGGAAGGGGAGGGGCTGTGCCCCTCCACTAGCGGAGCGTAACTCCGACTCATCTGGTTGGGGGTATACCACAATTACTTTCATAATTTTGAGCATCGATTTTTTTGAAAATCAATGTCGCACCTCTATTCCGAAGATATGCAGCACACGTGCAAAACTCGCGAGAACGTGCATATTCGGATGTGTCCCATCTACCTTCACAGCTTGTCCAAGCATAGCTTGCCTCTGTTGAACTTCCTACAATGCACGGTACAAAGAGAACACTTAAGCGTCGGTCTCCCTTCGGTGGCTCATCGCTCCGGCGCTAATGCAGCGCGTATTGATCAAGCGGAAACGGGCAATTCGCCTCGAGTGCTCCTTCTCCTGCCGCTCCTGCTCGCTCCCGTCCGTTCATTCACGCAGATGCCCCTGCGTTGATTACGACTCGCCCGAGCACGCGAGGGAAGCTGTCTCCATGTTGCGGATGAATAGCGGCGCCATGGTCTGGTTCTGAGTACTGGGTCAAAGTCTGCAGCATCCGCCTCTCGATTCTACACAGTCGACGACAGTCTGTTTCCTTGTGAACAACGTCATAATACTATGAGAACATTCCTTGATATTCAGAAAAATGTTATTACAATTATTTATAAGAGAAGCTTTTTTGACTCATCAGACATTATATTCAAGGAAAAAATAGAATTAATGTTAAGAAATTGTATTTAGAAAAAGCTTTACTCCACAATTATAAGTTCTTACATGATGAGTACACCAAGCTAGAGTACACAAAGAGGAACAAAAACGTCCTTCCATATATAATTAATAAGCAAATTAGACGAACAAGTCATTACTACATAAGCCATAAAGTATTCATTTCATTGAATACTGAACTGAAGAGCTGTGATTTGACCAAACCAAAGCTTAGAAAGCAACTCAGAAGTTGAATTATCCAACTAGATGAAGAAGTAGTAAGCTTATATTTTCAACCTATACAGTGACCAAGCATGGCATAGGTTAGTTTCATTTAATAAACATAAAATTATTATTCATAAAATTAAAAATATAGTCATACTTTTTCCTTTTTTCTTTTCTTTGTTTTCTTAATATTGAACAATAATTTGTAGATCACCAATCTATGTTTAGTCACTGCAGGTTCGCGTAGGACGTTGTCCTCTGCGAAATAATGTTATTTTACATTATTTGTATTTGTACAACCTGTAATATTATTTTACATTATTTACATATGACTACAATGATGATGATCAATTTCGACCATCTTGTTGTGGTCTTCCTCAGGTAGTCCAGCCACGAGGAAGACCTCGACTGGTCGAAACGTCGACACTACAGCCTTCGATGCGGCGTCACTCGGACAGAAAATATCATTTGTGTGACTTTGTCCGCGGAAACCTACGACTTCAGAGATAATTATCGCGAATCATTAAATCTGCGAGAAGGAGAGGGAACTCCAATGGCGGGGCTATGAATGAAAAGTGTAGGCAACCTATAGGAAATACTTAGCTTTAGGGACATCACGTGGTTAATAGAATAACCTTTTAAGACATTTTCGAACAATGCCACCAAGCTCATGTGTCAAAAAAATTATCTCGTTTTTTTACCAATAAAGACACGCGTACTTGATCAACTTCACCTACACTTTGGGACGAGTTAGTAAGTAGGTGTATATGGCGTTGAATCTACACTTACACGCATAACGTGCAGATGGCGTTGGTCAAGAACGCGCGTTATTGGCCGAAAAGAATGTGATAAATTCAATCATCGTATGATGTCGTTAAATGTGTGTTCTATTAATAACCAACGTTTTTATACAAACCTTTAGCACATCTCCAACAACGATGACTTGCAGACTTGCTGATGAATCTTGCAGACTTTTTAGTAAGATGATGAGAATGATGAGGATGACAAACATGCGGTAAAATATTAACTGCAGTTATGTAATATACTAGTTAAATTACTACTTCTGTTTCGCACAAAACGATTAGAGCATGGCAATTGAAGCGAGACGCAAACAACCGTTCATTGTCTCTGGTGCTCCGAGTTAATTACTCCGGGATGCTGCACATGTGCAGCAGATGAATAACGCAGCGATTTTTCGATTCTGCTCAGAGGTTTAAAAAGCTCTCAAAAACCATTCTAGTGGGACACAAGTTAAATTTGTTGAGATGAAAAGGCCCCGGTAATAGATTTTTGTGAAAAAAGGTTTTTTTTTTTTGCGTCAATTTCTATTGTAACAGTGTTTCTTAATTCCCCCCGAGATCAGGCGTGGACATACACGACATCTTGTGGATTTGATTGATTGATTTTTTTGTGTTTCCGTGCGCGTCAACTGCTTCGGTCATTAGTCCCGTTAGTGTAGTGCATGTTTTTCTCGGGAGATGGCGGTGATCTTCCCCCGCTGGATGGCGAGATCCGGCGCCGACCTACCGTCGGCTAGTGGGGTTTCCCCCTAACCAGGACTCTCCCACCAGCGGGGCAGTCGGGACAAGCTCTAAGCTCCCGACCGATCTCCCGGAATATGTGGTAGCGTGGTGCGTGTGTGTGGTAAGGGGAGAGGATAGGACAAGGAAGAGGAAGGTAGATCGCGCGCAGTCCGTGGCCCGTTTGATAGGGTACTGCTCCGGCATTCGCCTGGCGTTGATAGGAGAAACCACGGATAAGAGCCGGCAAAATCCCGATCAGAGCAGCCGGCCGCTAGAATTCTCCTCCCGACACTGAATTCGACCTGCTTAAAAGCTAGTGTCGAAATTCCTGCCGCCATCAGGACTCGAACCTAGGACCTCCCGGACAGAAGCGCTTCAGATGATGCACTGCGCTACCGCTACCGGTCATCTTGTGGAGTTTCCCTCTCCAGTTCAATCGTCTCCGTCAGTAGGCACCGCCCCAGTCACCACAAGCTCTATGCTCCCGACATGTGAGGTATTCTGGTGCATGTTAAGGTGTGTGTGTGTGTGTGTGTGTGTGTGTGTGTGTGTAAGGGAGAAGAGGGAACATTCAATATAGGAAGAAAAGATCACGTGTCGTCGTGGCCCGGTTGTTAAGGTCTGCTTTGCTATTCAGCTGGTATTGACGGAAGAAACCTCTGAAAACACAAAACGTGGATATGAAGTTGCGTTGCGTTAATCCTGTTGCAAGGATCCAAATTTATTATTATATATTTGCTACAAGAATTCTGTGTATATCAACTCACGGTACGATAGTTTTATATTGTCTCTAATGCTTCGCTTTGATTAGAACTGGCAGAAGCATGTGTGGACGGTCTGTTCTCTGCAGGCAGAGTAACAGCGGCCTGCCTGTCCATTCATGAGTAGTTGCAAATCCTGCAGCCTCAGTCTTCTTTTGTGAACATAAAGAGTTGGTGTTGATGTCGTTGTATACACAGTTGTAACGTGGAATATCATGTTAGGAGTTTTGGAAGTTATTGTGGGAATGTTTCTTCGAATTCTCTGTTCAATATACCGAACGACAATGATAATGGAGACGTAACATGAAGTCTCATTTATTCTAATTGTCTTCGTTGGTGGACATTTTTCTTTTAGAACTAATGAATATCGGATAGCTTATCTCGGCACCATTTAGTGCAAGAAATTGTGCAGGCGACTGTGCAAGGTCAGTGCCTTCTACGTAGGAAAGACATTAGTTGGTATCTTCAATTATGAATGCATTAAGGAGGGTGGAGAAGTCTCTCTATCATCCGGGACTGCCTCACAAGAAGAAATTTATGGCTACACTCTCACTTTCATATCAGTGTTTACTTTTAAATCCTGCGAAACGATGGAGTCCGTGAAGTCCAGTTGGATCCTACCTAACTCATATATTCTTTCGTCATTTGTTATTTGCCTTTTAGTGGTTGAGTTGTTCGAAGACTTCTTTGTGTCTGGGTTCGGTTACAATTGCATTTGCTTCATAAACGCTAGGTTTCCGCGGCCAACAGCGCTAAGCTCAGCTCCACCGGGAGCTCAACACAAAGTGGTGCCAACGGGCAGTCGTATAGCACACGTCGCACGACTAGCTCTGGGCACGCTCGTAGTAGCCACAGGGCGAGACTAGAACCCAGCCGAAAACCTTGCCTTCCCCAGCCGTGGGGCTCACTCACAAGCTGCGGACAGCACTGGTTACTCGTAGGTAAACACCGGGCCAGGGATGGCGGACCAAATGGGCCAATTTGAACAACCGTGATGTAAACAAAGGTGATAGGTGACGTCGAGCGACGTTAGTCATTTCTGAAAGTTGTTTCACATTTCACACGATGTGGTGTGAAGCAGAAGTGAATTGCAGAATTTTCAGTGTCATAATTAAGAAAAATATCTGTATTCTATATTTCAACTCTTAAAACATTCCTTGAATAACGCGTAATTAATATTTTCAGAATTAGAAATTATTTTTATATAAAATCAGAGTGAACATAGTACAGATTTTATTCAAACCAGAGTGAAATTGTGCGGGAGTCACATGAGTAACGGTTAGCTTTTCTAGAATTTCAAAGGCGTGTCACGGCAGACAAACCCTGAATTATTCGCCTTTTCGTCGCTTCGTCGCCACAGTCGTCGGTGGTAAGTTTGTGCGGGAACCATAGTGAAAAATGAGGTTAAGCGTTTTGAAGAGATTTGCACATTGAACTTTTTTTGGTTCAACGTTTCGCTTCGAAATCCGATAGAAGCGGTATTGATATGGTGCGAGCGATCGTCCATTCTCTCAGATGCCCCACGTTGATTACAACGCACGGAAAGCAGAGTCGCCGCAGGGCGGATGAATAGCGGATCGCCTCTTTGGGCGGATACTGTGTCAAAGCCTGCAACATCCGCCTCCCTGCGTAACCACACACAGTCGGTGTTAGTAAATTTGTGCGCGGACAATTGAAGGTGGTATGTATCAGTGTTTTGGTAGTTACTAGAAGTGAAAAACAGTTATGATCACCGACTTTCAACAGATGGCAATAGTTGGTGCGAGATGAACCTGGTCAGTCGTTTTAATGCTCTTCGTTTATTACTACTAGCTCGAGCTGGCAAAGGTCCTAATACATGTAGGGCAGGACGCATCGCCACTAAATGCAATGTTTCAAAGTCACGTGTGATTACCAGATGCTGTCCGCGCTAGTGGGTTTCTACAAGAACATAAAGAAGACAATGCTGTAAATGTTTTGTTGACTGTCTTTATGAACAAGTCTTCAACGTCATTTCTTTGACTTTCATATTCATTATTTGTAATTCATTAATAGAAATAATAATAATGATAATAATAATAAATAATAATAATAATAATAATAATAATACCAGCAAAAATAGCATTTCTACCAGCAATAATAGCTGAGAAAAGTATAATAATAATAATAATAATAATAGATAATAATAATAATGATAATAATCATTTTTAATACACGAATATGATTAATATTTTAAAAGATCTGGGTGTTTCAAGATCTGTTTATGGTGAGGATCGGATTAATTTCCGGAAAAAATTTGGAATTTAGACCTGTAAATATTAGTGACAATCATTCCAAAATATGCGTAATTTTTATGAATGGCAACTTCTAATTTTACGTGCGGAATTCATCTCCTTTTAACGTTGAATTTCGCTCACAGTTCAGTTTGAACGTGGCGAATGGTGGGAAATAAAGCCAAGTAATTCCTTCAGTCACTGAAGATGAACAGTCCTCCGAATTTATTGTACCCACGAAATTTTGCACCGAAAATCGGGTTGATTGCGATCGTCACGTGGTTTCGGGGTTCGTTCATGCTCTCGGCTGCTCCGCGTTGATTACGAATCGCGCCAGCACGCGAGGGTTGCCAGTTCTCTGCAAAAGAGATGAATAGTGGACCGTTTCTACTACTTTCGGGTGTGGCTGCTGCGTCAAAGCGTGCAACATCCATCTCCACTCGAAACCTGTGTTGCCGCGTACAGTAAGCGTTGGTACGTTTTTAGGAGGACAAAATTACATGCGTTTCAATGATGGGTGTGTAAACACCTTCGAGAGCATATTGCTCGTCGGAAGCTGACAAATGAAAATGAGTGAGCGGAACTCGTGACTTTGTTCATGTAGAGGTGGGTGTGATGCGTACAGTCGGCTGTGTTGGGCCTGTGAATAATTGTGAATTACATTAAAAATGAGTTGTCAAAATGTACTTCTATCTAACCTATTGTACGGAAAATTTGTAAAAGATACTTAATCAAACCAATGGACAATCATTCAATAATACGTAACATTATTGTTACTGCTCACACTTTTAATATAAAAGTAGCGCCAGTCAGACCTGACTTAATTATTGGCAGTTCCCTTTCCTGTTTGCGAGATGACCACCGCGGTACTTTTCGCCACAAGTTGAGAGTTGCTTGATAAGGAAATGAGAACATGTTGTGAGTTTAGTGTTTCGGTTCGCGCCATAGTGTTAAAGTTCCTTCATCATTCCTTATTACTTCAGTTTTTTATTTTATTTATTAATGTAACTTTTCAACAACCAAGGTCATATAGAGACTATTGCAAGTAACTTTGGGTAACGGTAACAGTATACGGACACACAGAAACATCTATGCCCCGGGCGGGATTCGAACCCGCGACCCTTCAGGCGCAAGGCCTTAACAAATACCGCTATCCAGGCTGAACTTATTATTTCATTGTATGGCCTAAATCCGAAAGATGCAAATAGGGATCATTCTGGCAGTGAACGCTCATTCACTCACTCTGACGAAAGCGGTCTTGCGTCTGGACGAGGCTTATTAGGAATGCATACAGTATTTGATTCCTTTACGGACCCACAGTCGAACATGGAGAGTTTGAACATGGAGAGTTTGAACATGGAGAGTTTGAACATGGAGAGTTTGAACATGGAGAGTTTGAACATGGAGAGTTTGAACATGGAGAGTTTGAACATGGAGAGTTTGAACATGGAGAGTTTGAACATGGAGAGTTTGAACATGGAGAGTTTGAACATGGAGAGTTTGAACATGGAGAGTTTGAACATGGAGAGTTTGAACATGGAGAGTTTGAACATGGAGAGTTTGAACATGGAGAGTTTGAACATGGAGAGTTTGAACATGGAGAGTTTGAACATGGAGAGTTTGAACATGGAGAGTTTGAACATGGAGAGTTTGAACATGGAGAGTTTGAACATGGAGAGTTTGAACTGAGGTTTGAAATTGTGGAACATGGAGAGTTTGAACATGGAGAGTTTGAACATGGCAAAACGTGAAACGTGAAGCGTTTCGATGAATTCATGAAGCGTTTCGTGATTCGCCTTTATCTAGGCTAGAGGGGGCCCGCGACTCTGCCGTCGTGGGCACAATATGTTGGCTGCAAATGTTAGCCACCACGACAGAGACGAGGCTCGTGCTGGATAGCTTAGATTATACCAACTCCGGCCACGGAAGCCTACGCAATCAAGAGTTTCGATTATCCTCTTTACAAGTAGATCCTCCAAATCGTTTCCCAATTCGTACTGAAATCCGGTAAATCATAAATACAGTACTGTAAGGGTTGGATCATCCATTGCAATGTCCTGAGTTGATTCCCACTCGCTGCCCGAGAGAGAGAGACACTTGGAGAGAGGGAAGGGGAGTGGGGGGAGGCAGCGGCAGAGGGAGAGAGAGAGGTAAAGGAGAGGGAGGAAGAGAGAGAGTGAGTGTGAGAGTGAGAGAGTGCGAGTGAGAACAAGAAAGAGGGAGAAGGGCAGAGAGAGGGAGAGAGGCAGAGAGGGAAGGAGGGTGACAGGGAGGGATGGAGAGAGGGAAGGAGAGAGTTAGAGAGGGAGGGGAGGAAAGGGGGAGAGGAAGAGAGGGAAAGGGGAGAGGGGAGAGAGTGAGAGTGAGTGCGAATGAGTGAGTGAGAGAGCGAGAGTGAGTGAGTGAGAGTGAGTGAGGAGAGAGTGAGTGTGGCGTGAGTGAGTGTGAGGTGTCAGTGTGAGCGTGAGGGCGAGTGTGCGAGTGTGCGAGTGCTACACTATTACATATACGGAGTATATGTAAGTATGTATATATGTATGAACTGAACATAATTACTGAAATCGTACTTAAAAATAATGTACGCATTTTCTAACCTTATCAGTGTAGATGTGGTTTCAAAATCATGTTTAATGTACATATAGAATATCTGAGGAATCGTTGGCGCTTCTCTATATCTATCATCTTGTATTGCTACTAAGTACAGTAGGTTTGTCCACTACTCGAGGGAAGACAGTAGTTACAAAACGTAGAGAAATAGAAAAGGAATTTATTCGCCAATAGTAGATATTTTAAATGAGTTTTCTTTTTAAAACGGCTCAGAACACCGCAACGTAATGTTTAACGGAATCAAATGAGAAGAAAAGAAAAGGTGGGAAGTAACTTGCGCGTCTCTTAATGCTTAGAAATCTTTAAATTTAACTAATTATCGTTAATTTTCGTTGTGTACATAAGTGTGTAATGTATTCAAATTCCAATATTATAAAGCAACATAGACTTCAGCAAGCAAAATATAAATAATTCAAACAATGTTTTCTCTCATCTTGGGCAGTACCCCAGTAGGGGAAAATATCTGGATGAGGGAAAACCCATAAGCCTGTGTGTCGGTTGGCGCCACATCACACGTTCCTGCGGGAGAGGAACATGGACAACTCATGGGATATAAACCTGATAAATTTGCTCAGAACAAGAATTACCGTTTTCTCTGCTCGATTACAGAGAAGTCTTAGTATTTGAGACTTGACAGTGGCAGATTTTCGACCCTGAGTCAAAATAGTTGAGCCAAATTCATCTGCAGTCTGGAGGAGAATTGTAGGGGCCAGCTTTCTGTGGTTTCTCCGATTAATACTAGGCGAATAAGGGAGAAATACCGTAACAAGCGGGCCATGGACCGCTCTCATTCCCTCATTTTTGTGCTCTCCTCTCCCCGTCCACACACACACACACACACACACACACACACACACACACACACACACACTGCTACAAGCACCACACTACCGCATATATGTTGTGGTACTATTCGGGCACTTAGAGCTCGCCCCGGCTAGGGCGGTGCTCCACTGGGGAAAATCCTCCACAAGGCGACGTGTAGGTCGGTGCCGGATATCACCATCCAGTGGTAGAGGAGCAGCGACACCTTCCAGGATATGTCGTAGATGACTTATGGAACTAGTCACCGTAGCTATTTACGCGCCCGGAAACATTAGTAAATAATTCAATTCCGGAATGTAGCAAGCATTAAAGTTAAGGGTCTCAAGACCTAAATAGTTGACGCGCTCGAACACAGTAAATACTCACTCACTCGAACTTTGTTTTCAGAGGTGTTCATTAACTCAATTTTTTCACTTTCTTTTCAGATTCGATTTTTTTATTGATTGGTGATTCCGGGTGCGGCATTAGTCACGTTAGTGTAGTGCATTTTCCTCTCGGAAGAAAGCGATGATCTTTCCCGTAGGATGGTGAGATCCGGGGCCGAACTTCCCGTCGTTTAGCGATGTTTTCTCCAACCAGGTATCTCCCACCAGCGGGGCACCGCCCCAACTGGGACTATCTCTAAACTCCCGACATACGTAGTTGGGTAGTGCATGTAAGTGTAAGGAATGAGGATAGGACAAGGGAGGGGAAAGAAATATCGCGCGCGGTCCATGGCCCGTTTGTTAGGATACATCTTTGGCTTTCGCCTGGTATTGATCACAGAAACTACAAAAAACTACCAATCAGTGCTGCCAATCTCTAGAATTCTTCTCCACACAGCGACTGGACTCGATCTAGCTACTAGCTAGTGTCGACAATTTTGCCACCATCGGGACTCGAACCTAAGAACTTTCGGTGAGAGGCACTGCAGAGACGTCAGTTAATGCCCCTAGTCACCTCTTCTGGTAGGAGATTCGAGTTACTACAGATCCGCTACTCTGGGTTTCCGCCCACTGTGTTCCGTGTGGTCCAAAAATCCCTTACTTCGAATGCACAGATCGCTCTCTCACACGCGAGTGGGCAGAGCGAACACTCTGGTGGTTCCCACAGGCTGTAGTACGCAAGAAAGGGACGAACATGGCGGGTGGGGTGGATGCCACGGCAGAATGAAAAACGAGGTTTGTGATTGCGGTGGTCTGTTTTTCCTTACGGCGGGAGGGAAATGCGTTTGAGATTGATTTCCGCCCTCGGAAATTGCTGAGCAGACAATGAACGTAGAATGGGAGGCCGTAAAACGCGAATAAATCTTCTATGAGGGCTCAACAGAATAGTGACTGTAGATGTATGTGCGGCGAGGTGAAGTGTTATTACGTCGTTTGTACATCTTGTCGGTTGTTTATCAATAGCATTTTATTTGCATGTTTATAAGCTGTGCGGTGCTCTAAATATAACTTTTACTTTCTCGCTACCGCTTACGCGGTAGAGAGAAAGTTTTGTAGTTTCTTTTCACTTCGAAGGTACATGACACTAATATTATACTGATTTTTAATAACGAAATACACAATTTATGTTATACATTTTCTTTGCACTTCGAAGGCACATGAAACTCTAATATTTATACTAATATTTAATAACGTAACAGACAATTTTCTATCAAAACGTTTCCGTTTACGTTAATTTTACAAAAGAAATCGCCTTACATCCACACGCGGTTTGATGTGAATGGGGTTATGTTCTCTTCACATTTTGCCAGATTATATTCTGGATTTGAACAATATCTTTTCGTGAGTTCATGAAGCATTCATCTAAAATTCACAAAAATTCAAAGAGGTGAATTTTGGTAAATAATGAAATCAGCAGATATTGATTGCCAACACCTCAGGCCGTAAATTACGATTTGGCTCTAAATTATGTTTTAAACGAAATTAAGCCGAAATATAAAATTGTGGAAATAAACAATTTTTGAAAGCACCAATGTTATTTATAAAATATCTTCAACGTTTCCCTTATCAAATCAGACGATTATCTGACTTAAGTTTTATAGGAAGTTTTATCGCGAAAAGAAAGACAAGATAGGAAACTGATAATTATTTCTGAAAATGAGAGTATAGAAAGGGGGTTATAGGGAAAAAATAGAGGTTAAAAATAAGGTGCATCTTTTCAATAAAATAATTTAAGTTTGTGGATTTTTTACAAATCACTGCTTAAAATATTTATAATACATAAACGACACCCGTAAAACTTACGTTCATGAAAATAACATTGATACTTGTAGAAACAGCTGATTTTTTTAATCAGTTCATATTTTCTCTGTAAATGTAAAGTAGTACTTTGATGATCTACCTTTAAGAGTTAAATTCTTCATTTATACCGACTTTCTTCACTAAATACTAGCTCTTGGCACATTTCGGCAAAGGTTTGTTAAGATGATTTTATTAAATTTTGTAAACTATCAAGTGATGTTTATTTACCGAAGCATCGGCTTAAACCCTCCCAAACCCTCTTCAATGCACATACGTTGTGTAGTCAGTGAGAAGTAACAAAACTGTGTGTGACGTGAACTTGATTTTCGATTCTAAGTAATCACAACGTAACAGTCACCGGTGGTAAAAACAACCAAATTCAGTCCGCAGAGTAATTTGCCTGCAATGTCAATTATGCATGCGCCATATTCAGCACCAATTCAAATAAACATCTTGTGTGGTTCCTCAACATAATTAAACTTTCTCCATGATTTGATTATATATCTTCTACCTAAAACAATGAAGTGTTAAAAACTTAATTTAGTCTGTTATTTTCGTTCTGTTCACACACGAAAGAAACAACTAAAATTCATACCAAAGCTGAATACTCTCGTTTTTCTTTCGTCGTTGCTGGACAGCTTTTTACCTGTAGTCGAAACCGAGATGAGAACAGAGCCATAGTACCTACTTGTACAACTTTCTCGTACTCAGTAACCACAAGCGCTCTAAGAGAAGTTAGAGAAAAACAAACATTCAAAGTTCGCAGAAAGTTACCCGCAGCTTAAATTTAAGTAAACATTGCTACACTTACCATGTTAGAATTTTCTCCCGCCGTTTTCATTTACTATCTATTTTCTTTCTGGAACACCATTCTGAGGAAAACGAATGCTACAATTATTTCAGTTAATTTATTAATTATTAATTGCTACAAATTTTGTTCTGACTCGTCCATTGTGATATTAAAACAGTGCTTTGCCCGTTTCTGGTTCCTAAAACGGGAAAAGAAAGAATCGTTCGACATTCTTATCGCGCCGACATTCACGACGTTTTACATGCAAATGAATACTCGCACCTTCGGCGTGTTGCGTTCCACAGTGGGTTAAAATTTTCTCCGGCACGTTACCGGCATTCCGCCTCTATTCACGCATTCCGCAAGCGGCGCGTAGCTTGCGGCGAGTCGTTTGCCGCGAGACACGTTCTCTCGCACGGAGGTAGTGCGACGGCGGCGGTGGCGAGGGTGGTGGCGGTGGCGAGGGGGGGTGGCGAGGGGGCGGTGGCGAGGGGCGGGGCGAGGGCGGGGCGAGGGCGGGGCGGGGGGCGGCAGGGCGGGGGGGGGAGGTGCGGCGAGGGCGGCGGCGGTGGGAACGGCGGTGGTGGTGGAGGCGTCGGGGGCGGCGGCAGCAGCGGCGGCGTTTGCGCGGGCTCTGCCACCGGCATCCTGCGCAGGCAAGGGGAGGGCGCCTCGCGTCGGAGGCGGTGCTTTAATTAGGTCACGCCCGCCCCGCAATTACCGTCCCTGACTTGACGCGTCGCCGCCGTTGCCGTCTTCGACGACGCCTTTGCTGTGGTTGGTCACGACCACGCGTCTCCTGGAGTTGCCATTCCTTTCGTTTCGTGCAAAATTTAGATGTACTGTATTTGTAAGTAGATTTGTATTTTTAAAAAAATTAAATGAAATATTGGATGTCCAGCACTTATGGTGTAAATGGAAACTGCATTATTTTCTATGCATTGCTTTCTTGTTCAACTCATCATTTTTTTCTTCTTCGAATTACATAATAGTTGTACTAATCTCCTGCTTCGCTTGTACCTGCTCCTAAATGTGTTTTTCTCGTAAAATTAGTTCAAGTTAAGTGATATTTAAGTTGCACAATATTATCGATTTGTTCCTGAGGTTTTAAAATAGTAATAAAAGATAAACTATTCCCAATTTTATCTTTTCGCTCTGAAATTGCATCTAGATCCCTAAACGTTTATTTTTATTATTACTCTATAATTAATTAACAATGATAAATATTTTATTTAAAAGACTTATTTCATTAGATTGTTTTTAAATGTGTGATGTCGTGTCAGTGTCACTGAGCAGTCTGCTCTTCCTGCGGCTGGATCTTCTGAGTTTTTCTATTCATTTCAAAAAAATATATACATAATGCATTTTTTGATTTAATGCCATCTTAAAAGCACACTTACGTCATCCAGTTAAAACTCGCTTAATACATTGCTGTCGGTCCCTTTGAACAATATTAACCACAGCCATGATATATACGATATACGTTTTATAAAGAAATAATATTATTGAAGAGATTTAACGTGATCTTAAATTTTCTTTACAGAATTGACCACCATTCATGAATTCCATGGCAACAGATTTTGATTTGCACCAAGATTTCAAAAGTTCTTTGCATTTTTAAGTTATTGTTGAACAACATAAATTTGAGTTGAATAATGAGTACGTTTATTCAGTCTATTTTCATAATCCATTAATCATTCACAACTTCACCAAATGTTAATGTGACCAAGTGGATCCCCGAGCGATTTCTGTCGCGTTGCCTACCACAGCTGACTCTCGTGTATTATGCAGTTCCTCACATTCGGTGATGAATTTGCTGTAGAAAAAAGGGTGAAAGTATTTATCGATTCCTGACGAGTCAAATACTTAGATCCTTTACAAATAAAAGTATCCAAAGTTTTTTATGACAATCATTTACTTCAGCAATTGCACAACGTTGGAGAGGGATTCATTCGTTGGGATTCATTCATTCCTTGTAAATGGAGTGTCTGTTGGTAACTGTTAGTTATGTGATATCACCTGAGTATGAGTGAGTTAATTTCGTAATGTTTCCTTGATTGTTCTACTGCAGAGGTAATACAATGGGATAGTAGTTCTATCACTAAGCACCTGATGATGTAACAAAACTAGTTACGAAACGTTGTGCAATTGCTGAAATAAATGATTGTCATAAAGAACTTTGGATACTTTTGTTTGCAAACATATATTGACAATCAAGAAGAGATATTGATTTACTTAGATCCTTACTCCCGTAAATGAAGTCCATGCCATATATCAGGAAGTGGCGATGTTCCTCCCTCGCTGGAACCGCCTGAGAGATTTACTGCCGACCTACACGGCTTGCGGGGTTTCCCCCATCCCGGGATTTGCCCAGACAGGCACAGCTCCAACCGGGACGCTTTCCACTGATCTCCTGACACATCTGGTACTGTAGTGACTTTAAGAGTGTAAGGGAAGACGAGAGGAGAAGGATTAGAAAGAGAAGATCGCGCGCGGGCTGAGGTCCGTTTATTTAGGTATTGCTGCAGCATTCGCCTGGTAATTGATCGAATACACCACGTAAAACTATCGATTAGGGCAGTCGCTGGAAGTTTTTCTACAGACAGAGTCTGAGTTCAATTATGCTATGCAGCTGGTGTAAAATATCCCCCATAGTTGGAATTCGACCACTAGGATCTCCGTATCTATGACGTTGGATAGGCAAAAGAATTGACTGAGAGACCTCGGCCGGCGGGAAAATATATGTTCGAGGGAGAAAGTGAAGGCTTTATGAATCATTCGTACTTTCTGGAATTAATTAATCTCCTTCTTCTAGTATTCTTGTAAAGATATCAATAATCATCCCAAAGCATATTCGGTTTATTACTATTCAAACATCTTTCACGTACGATTTAATAGAGCCATGAATATTTTAGTGTAGAACCTACACGATAAAATCTAATACAATGGAAATATACCTACTGTATATCAGCCTAAAATTATATTTCCCGAATTGCAGACTTAGAATCTTTCATTTCACATTAGTGGAGAGAAGTGTTTCTAATGTAATTTCATGCTGGGTATGCAGTGACCAAATTATTGACTTGCGGCAAGGGTTCAGTGGATTCTGCCATTTCACTTTTCTTTATTACCCTCTTAGTTTTCCAGATATTCACTTTCCACCGATCTTTGTTTAACGACATAGTGAATAGACTTACATTTTTCCACTTCCGTGGAAATTTTGTGTTTAAAATGCTACTAGATTTGAACTCTAATATTTTTATTGAAAATCATCAGTTCCTAGCTTGTTCATACATATATATTTCTTAAATTTTGTGACGCTTTCCTTATCAATCAATTTACCAGAATGCTAAGTATCCATCGTTCACCTTTAATGTTCTCTACTACAGGTACCATCATTTGTTTCACCTCAGAAGGGTATTAAATCACCTTATACCACTCTGTCATACTACGGAGATCACAGACCATAGGTTTGTCTCAGATGGAAACAGATCTCCATTTACCAATTCAGTCCATTTCATTAACATTCTTTTATTTCTCGGCTAAAATCTTAAAATCTGACTTGAATGTGACTAACGTCCGTGTACTCTAGTTCTCAGAAATTTATTTTCCTGAAGATGAATCAGTCGTATTTAATGAGATGTTCTGAATTTGCGAAAAATGTTGTGGGGCAGAGTGAGAAAGGAAGAATAGTGTGTGATTTGTAGCTCATTGTTTAAAGGTATTTCTCTGCCATCCGCCTAGAATTATTTGGGTGAAGCACTGCAACGGGTGCGATTTCCTATTCCCCATCTCTAAATGGTGAACCCTCTAAAATATCTGGTGAGTGTTGAAAATATGGGATGCAGTGGTAAGTTGAAAGATATCAGATAAAATAACCGCCTAGATATTAGAACACATAATGTGACGTCATGGGATTAGACAACTCCATAACGCCACCATCAGCTACGAAAAGAAGCCCACGAACAGAGAGGAGTAGGATACGCGGCGGAGCGATGGCTTGTAAACACACCATCTATCCACAGCTTTTCCAACTCTTGACGACCGAACTAGCGAATAATGTTTTTCCGGCAGGTCACGAAAATAGAGAATATTCACCCCTCCATAAATTTCCCAGGCGCGAGTACCATAAGTATCGCGGCGCGCCTCGACGCGCCTCTAAGATTGCAGCAGCGACGGCGACTAGACTAAGCTCTCTATGATTACAGCAGCGACGGCGACTAGACTGAGCTCTCTTTGATTGCAGCAGCGACGGCGTTGCCGTCCTCAGTCTAGTTAGACTGAGTTCTGAAGGCGATTGTAACTTGATAGCATAGGAATTTATTTTAACTTGGTAGTTAAAAGTTAGCTGAGAAGCGTATTAACGAAATTAATGTAATCGAGAGTGAGTGCACGAACATTCTTCGCATTAACATTCATAATATTTGAGAGAGCAAGTGAAGTGACTCTTTGACTCGAAATAATTTCAAATTTGTGAAATTCGCAGAAGGACATCAACTAAATCCAGCATCTCATATTGCACGCTGAGACCACACAAGCCCAAAGTGTGGTAGGTAGGCCGAGCATTTAAAGCATAACTTCAGCAACATTCATTATTCGAGGCTGGAAGCGCGAACAAACTTGTACGAGGCGCGGCAGAAGAAGTTGGACGACCCAGGAAGAGCGAACGTAGGTGAGAAAGATTTGGACTGGAACGAGAATCGTACGAGTCCGGAGAACGGGAGAAGAGTATGAAATTGCAGGCTTGGCAGAATCCAGAGTTCGAGGAAGTAAACTGGTAACGTCGTGGACAGCAAGCGAAGACGAGTGGCAACGCGGGCGAGCGGCTGAAAATACCCAACGGTTACCTACAGGCAGCGATGCGGAGCTGTTGAGGTAAAAGAACTGACACTTTTATGCGGCGATCGGTTGGGAAAGATAATAGCCGTAAAATACACGACAATTCGTGCTGAAAGTGGGTGAAAAGTCCAGAATAGGTGAGAGAAATATCCCGAACGATGTGAGTGGCAGTTTTAAGTTCATTTACTGCGCGTGTTGATTGAATTCGTTCAAAGAGGCCATACCTTGTACAATTTTACTTAAATCATTCATAATTTTCACGCTGTACAGTTGATGTCATCTGGAAAAGTCATAGTTTATTGTATTGTGTTAAAAGTAATTGTTTTATTTGATATGTAAAGGGTCAGATTTAAGTAACGTGTATGTTACGTTTTATTGTGTTTTCTTCTCTTTAAAGTTTACAGTGTTATAGTAAATGTAAAGCCAAGGCTAGCACCTGTGAACAGGATACCTTAAAACAAGTGTAAAGTTTATTTTAAAAGCCGTACGGAAAACTAGAGTAGAAAGAGTAAGATAATTTGGTAGATGAAAATTCAGAAAGAGGAATGAACAAATTGTAAATTGCATTATCCTGTTATATAATTTTTCTGTTTTTTTCAGTGATCAACTACTTAAAGTGCATTATCCTGTTATATAATTGTGTCACTATATTTTTTCATTGAATATATGCTCATTTTACTCGTATTTTATCTGATTCATTGTGTCAAGGGTTCAGACCTTTCTCATACCCAAAAGAACCTGCTTCCTGGGAATTTTAAGCTCGCTTCACGAGTATTCATACTATCACGCCTACACCACGTGTTGAAGGTAGTAGGTGGGTGTGTTAAAGTAATGATCTGTAAATACTAGTAGTTGCCTCTGTCAATTTCTAACATTTCAGCATTTGTTGTAGACAACAATACTTGCCCGACCTACCACTCGTAAAGTACTTCTAGAACTCTGTGGTCATCCTAGTATCCTTGTAGTTTTTCTACGTTTTCTCACCACTTTCATTATCTTACTAATTCACTTCTAATCTTATAATTTCTCTAGTTTCATACTACTATTATAGTACTTAGTACTCTTCAATTACCCCGAGGTCTTCCTGCCACACCCCTAGTTTTCGCACAATTCTCCCTCCCCCCCCCCAACCTCTGCGACCGCAGTCCTGGTTGGCACCCCTGCCTGCGGTGACACGCTGGCACGCGTTGCGTAATCCGTCGACATGGTTCGCATGGGAAATCAGGGCTTTGATCTCTGCGTTGCCACGCCTTGCTTGGTGCATCTACCCCTGTGTGTTCTGGCATTCGAGACACGTTCAATCGCTTATGGGCGGACAAGGAAGCATTTCGCGATGGTTACATTCTGAAAATACCTGACGCACTTTCAACCACTGGTTGAATGGAAAATTGAAGCCTCGTTGATACAGAACTGCTTTATCGCGAATTATTCACAAAATAATTTATGTGATTTATCGCAATTGCGGACTAGTCTGGTTAACAACTCTACTTCGGTGTTACTGCACCTAGAAGTTCGCCTTTCAGTCTTGTCGTTAACTACTAACTTAGAGAAATATATACATTCAAGGAAGAAAGGTATTGTCTTTTATTGTTAACAACTGTTTGTGATCCCGTTCAGTCTACTTGCATTATTACAAAATCTTTGCAAACAGCAGATCTACAAAAACATCATTACTATGTAGGTAAATCGTGAATGCAGATATCCATTCGACCAAAATTGCTTTCGACTGGTTTGTCGAAAGTCCAATTTACGAAATTATTGAATTCCCAATTCATCTTGTTACGTGCCATTTTTCATGCAAATCACAATCGACCGTTAAATTTTAACGTCATGTGAAAACATGTACGCGTTTGAATTTAAGATGACGCCAAAATCTAGTGAACAGTGGAACACCTGCACGCACTCCTGGGTACATGTTATTTGCGTTCTGTGCGTGCAAGGAATGAACAGGGCACCTGACAGACAGATCATTGCGATAAGCACAAATAATACCAAGTGTTCGTTCTATTTTTATTCGTAGTACTATATTCTCCTTTGTAACTTTTGTGTTTCATTTATCCTATGTAATTAATTATTCTTGCCGTATGGAATAGTAAATTTCGTAGAACGTAAAGCGTTCCTTGTAAAGTGCATGTTCTGTTGAAATACAGTCTCTGAAGTCATGAAGTAGCTTTTATGAGGTACTTGGGTTAATAAACAATATTAATCATGTTTCTGAACATGGTAACACAATTTTGCGTAATGCATAATCGCAGTAATTCCGATCTCAATGTACTCATTTATTCCCCCCATCAAATTTAGAGTACGGCCAGAAAATTACACTAGATGAATTATTACGGTATATACTATATATAAAAACATCTTCAGCACATGCTGATAATTATTTATTCCTATTAGCTAATTTAAGTATAGTAATTTCTTACTTTAATAATTTTTCATTCTTAAATAATTATTTGGAGTATACTTACAAAATAATTTGTCATACATTTTAAACAAACATCTTACTATGTAAATATAGGGTTACCAGACGGATGTTCTGAAAAATCAGGACTTGAAGTAAAAAAAATCAGGACATTGTACCACAAATTGTATTACTAAAAAAAGGGTTATCAAATAAATAAAAATACAATAAATTGAAATCATTAATTTACTTAAAATCTTTTGAACTATAAACTTTTGACTGTTCATTCCCTCTCGGGACATAACTACTGTTCAGCTACCATACTTTTCACAACTATTTTTGTAAGTAACTTTACATTATGTCTTTCGCCTTTGCCAAATTATTTACAATTATTTACAATTTATCTACGACCTTTGTAAATAATTTTTGAACTCTTTACAATTCATGTCCTTAAAATCGTGTTGAACAAGTGTTATTGCACGGACGGTTTCCACATTTAAAGAATTTCGTTCATTCGACCTCTGAGCGTTGTTTACCGAAAATACGTGGTCACAATTTGCATTGTGTGGTGGAATCGCAAAAATAAATTGTGCAACCATTAAAATTTCTGACATTGATTCCCCGCTTGAATTAGCTAAAAGAAATGAACACACTTTCGAACTGCGTGATTGTTTGAAAACGTTTTCGTCGCTCTGTTGTTCCAAAAATATTATTAAGATTGACTATTTGATCAAATGACTTTGAATCGTTTACCACCAAATGCCTTGAATTTAAATACACTACCATTTCTTCTACCGACTCATACTTGGGAACTTTCGAAATCTAGTATTTAAAAATATCCCTTTGTCCCTTTTACACGCTCATGTCTTTAACTTCTTGCCATCATCTCTCAGTTTTAAAAGCTGAGTTTTCATGTTCAGTCTCAAGACATTCGTTCACTCTGTGACTGAATTACTACATCAACGACCATCAAAACTTCGAGCGAACTCTTTCTTTATCGTCAACGTCTTGTCGTTAAACAATGTCATCAGGGAATGAACGAACAAAATATAATATTCAGCAAAGTCGTGAAGAAAATATGACCGCAATAGTTTCCATGGATATATTTGCGATTAAAAGTATGACCTCAATGGCTCAAACATTTGAAGGATTCGATGAACCGTGGGCATAAGACTTAGCCATCTGGTCTTGAAGTGGTACAACAGTTCTCGAAACTCGATATCAACAAATTCACAAGTATCCTTCAACTCCTACACTCAATCCGCGGCGCTAATTTGAATTAATTTATAATTTTATAAACAAATCTAATCGAAATATGCGTTAGAACGGCCGGGAAGGCTCCGCAAATTGTGCCTGAAATTAACATCTCAAAATAGCAGTTTGACAGGAGTTTACAAATCGATTGCAAAAAGTTAGAACAATTGTTGCTAAAATGCTAAATATTTACTGGTCTATTGACAGTAATTCTGGACGGAAAACTCTGCTCAGAAATATTTTTTCGTCGTGGCGTACGCGCAGGCAAAAGCTCTCCTTCTTCAAAAATTCCATGTTAATAATATATTGTATTGATGTTTGTTTTCACCAAATGATTACTCAGTAGAAAAAAGGTGGTGTTTCTTGCTTCGCAAACATTCAGATATAACAATATTTTAAAAATAATCATATCTCGTGTCTTATTCTCATGTAAATTTCCTAAAAGACTAGGTATCACATATGATATTTAATATTAGCGCTAAAGAACACACGCAAAATGTAATCGCCCGTACGTTATACTGACGTGAAATAATTAATTGTGATCCCCAAAATAAAAGAGCAGAAATCATTCATTTGCTTAGAGCTGCCCTTGCCAATAATCTCTGCAATAGCAAATTTACATTGTAATTAAATGAACTTTACTTCTTATTTTGTTTCGTATTTTACATGATAGAATTATTTTTTATAATAATGTATTCATGTTGCGTGACCATATAGTATTTTGTATTTGGTCATCTGAGAAACGAATGAACTATTTCACAACTTTTTCAATTATTTATATTTTCTAATAAAATAACTAGATTAAGAAAGTTACTGTGGTAAATTATTTTAATTGTGTATTAAATATTACTATAATAAACGCTGAAATGTAGATGTGAAAAGAAAAGCGTATTATAATTGTCTTTAAATGTGATTTACTAAGAAATTTCATGCCTTTATTTATTTAATTAAATCTATATACTACAATTTATGTAAAACTCTTGCTTGTTTTATTATTTATTTTGAAATATTTACCATAATATAACTCGCGATCACCGCCATTTGGCGACACTAAAGCGGATTGGTCAGCTCGCGGTTGGTCGCCTCAAAGCGGATTGGTCGCAGAGCGTGGCAGGGATCGCCAATCTGTGGTAAAGTTTGGCTCAGGACATCGACCATTTTTTGTGCCATCAACAGTACATACCCTTTACGTACTTAACTTCATACCTACCTTGCCTATTAGCTTGATTGGCTACGTGACATGCAACGAACTAGCCATTACGTTTTTATTATGGAAATTAGGTTTAATGTGAAGTCGACCGTATAGGCTCTTTGCACAAAGGCAGTATGGCGATTTGCGTGCACCATTTTTGTGAGGTAAATTTTCAAATTTTAAGGCGATTTGTATTTAATTAAATAATTATATAATTATGCATAGTCCTTTAAATATATAATATAATTAATGTAAAATTATTCTAGATGATAATAATTATAAAAGTAGTAAATGAATATTGTATTGTGAATTCAGTTTTCAAATTTACCTGACAAAACTTATATTTTTTTAAAACTTATATATTAACTGCAAAAAGGAAGACATAAAAATCAGGACAATTTGTACAATATCAGAACGGTCAGGACAGAGTTAAAAATCAGAACATGTCCTGATAAATCAGGACGTCTGGTAACCCTATCTAAAGGATGGGATTTGTAATAGGAAAGTTTGGACTAGCTTCTAAAATCCGTGCTTCAAAATCCGTGCTTCAATAAAATCCTGCTAGAAGCCGATTTTCGAAGGGGAGAAACGCCAGTGCCATTTCACGTTTGTCTCATGTAAATGAGTTCACGGGGCTGTCTACAGGACCTGAAAAATTAACATCGGACAATATTTTGCTCTAAACTAATCTATTCTCTCGGTCAAATAATGCCTGAAAAATAATGGTGATTTGTACATTTGTTATAAGATTGTAAATTATATCGGACATGTCTATAAAATTTCTCTTTTTGAATTTTGCACTTCTTCGCATTTTATTGATTAATTTATTCTTGAAATTATCTATTAACTACTGCTTAATATTCTTGAAGTAATTTAATTGAAAAGTTCAAAGTTCCGAACAGCATCAATCAAATGCTTTTCCTTGATTCATTTTATCGACCGTCTCGCGGCTTCACAAAATAACACGAGTTCATGTCAATTCATTGGTCATTAGCAAGCGTGTAATTAGAGGATAATGATAATTATACCTGTCTTCTAATTACTCATCTAACGAGCAGTACAAACTATTGACGAACCACGTTTGTTAATAGCTTTCAATGTGTGTAACGTACAGTTAGTTTTATTGGTAAACATTTGTAGTGTGCAGTTGCAATTACAATGCCATTGTAATTTTAATTTATAGAGCTTTTCCTTATCTAGTGTCAGTTCGAAGGCTTACATTTTCTATTTCAGATACTTTTACAGTTATATTTATATTTTTCAATTTCAGCTTTCACCACATACCATTAGGTCGTAAGACCATTAGGTCAAGCACAATTATTTAATACTTCTTGGCAAACATTGTAAAACCTGAGAATTGCTCTGAATATTTGAGGCTTGACATTTCTGCAGCATCGTTTTATCGATTAATTTTGTATTTTAAACGCTACACAGAAATACAATTTTAATGTTTTCAACAAGTTTTAAATGCATGTTTTACTTATTTTCTATGAGATTGTACGTTTGTACAGATCTACATTCAAATGTATTAATTCTTGAACAAGCATGATGAACTGTTGATATTTACAAGCTATCGCCTGTATTAATAAAGTCATTTTTTTCGAGTAAATTAAATTTAAGCTTATAATTGCTTCTTAGTCAAAAGTTTGTGTCTTCCGTCAATGTTTTAGCGCGTGCTTTTAGTTATTGGTAAAGCGAATGTTGTAATTTCCATTTCTCAAAAGAAAATATTGTTCTCCTTGCATAGAGCTTAGTATTTGTTTCAACTTTTATTATCAAGTTTATTATTATTAATGATATTTTTATTATTGATAATTTTATTACGATACTGTTACCACACTCTCCATAACTACGTAAAAAATAAACTTCGGACATAATATCCTGTGAGATCCAAGTCTTCTGTGATGTCACTTTGTAATGTCAAAAACTCTGAAAAACATTCTTGTCGAACAGACAGAAATAATTTAAAAAAAGGCATAATATCCACAGAAAGGTAATGAAAATGGCATTGACAATGAAGTTATTTTAAAAAAATAATGTAATAATTCTTTTGTTTCATAATTATGTAATATGTTCCTCATTTCAGATCACTTTTTAAAGAATTTTTTATTTTTTTGTGAATGATTGAAAAATAAATTTTAATAAGTCCTTAGAACTCTATTATACGTAATGACGTGTTTGGGGGCCTGTATTCAAGAACAGTTCTGTCAATGCTGTGCCGTGCAACTGTTGAGGTTCCCATTGTTAAAGCGACATCCTATCTTGATGACGGTCAAGGGCGTGATTCGTTTGCTTGTCCTTTGCTTGATACAAATAGCAAACGACTTACCAAATATCCAGTGGAAAATATGATGTCCTAATCACTCTGGCACAGAATTCACCCCGAAAAAAAAAACATATTCAAGCACTCAAGTTGTCCCGTAAACATTGTGATAATCAACAGTTTGGTATATCGGTGTCTGCCTTCTCTCTAAATGCAATTACGAAATGCAAATAGATCTGTGAAGTTTTATTTACGCAACTACATAAATTCTTATTTCCCCTTTATTTCGGTTCAATAGAATTTCTGGAATAATTTATTAAGTTCTCGAAGTTCAGAAGGCTGTACCATGTGTTACCTAAAAATAATTTTAATAGTTTCAACAGCAAACTGTTTTCTTTATTGTTAAAACATGTTGCTTTTTATGGAAATAATACTGAACAAAAAAAAAATTTGGAACTTCATTGTATAAATATATAACTAGAGGTACTATAATGGCACATACGTTCCCTCATTATTGGAAACAGTTTCGTAATAATGTAACATTGCAATTACTGCTTTATTAACAACTCAGATATGAATTGAAGTCAATTCAAACGAAGTGCTTGTGGTGCATGTCTGCATTTATTTCGATAGTCAGGAACGGAAGTCATTTCCTACTTTTTCAAGAGAAACCAATATGAATATATTTAACTGTTTCAGCAGCACATTATACAGAAAAGCGAGAATAATTTCACCCAAATTTGACTTGATTGCATTGAAGTAAGATTCCAATTTTTGAATGTCATAATTAGCGATCAAAACTTCTTAAAATAAAATAAGTATATTTGTTCTAAGTTAAATATATTATCTTCATTAAAGATATTTACTTTCATAAAAATAATATCTACATCATACAATCAACACTAACAGCAACAATGACAAAAATCCACAGAATTTCCAAGCACCGTGATGACATTTTGCGAACTGACCTCGTATCAAACGAAGCTTGAAATTTTCGAATTAACAATTTCAATTTTTCCAGTTTTCAGAAATAAAGCCAGTAAACCGAGAAAGGGACTAGCATTACTTTCTTTATCGTTCTTGGCTACATACGAGAAAAAAATCAAAGGAAAATAATTAAAGAAAAAAATTGGAGCTTTTTTGAGAAAATAACTTTCTTAAATTAAAAAATTGCATATGTTTCACGCAAAATTACGCAAATATACTTATATTTTCGAAAAATTGAACATTACCTTATTTGATACAACAACTTTACAAATAACTTTATTAGTAGTATTATTATTCTAATCACACAAGCAAAACTAACTAGTGTCAGTGTGATGTTTTCCTCAATATTATTGGGACTCAAATTGGCTTTCGTTTTACCATTAGATCAAAACTTAAATCTTCCACAAATATGGCGCCCATGATTTCGTTTAGTCTCCAGTTTCCTTCGAAATACTAGGCACTCTTATTTTACAAAATGGAATGTATCTTTGATATTTCTAAATATCATACATACAGAAAACATGTGTGAACATTACATCTGTTCTAGTCGTCACATAAACCCTGGAAGGAATTTGAGGATAGTGTTTATAGCAAGGAAGACAAGCAACTACAAAGAGAATTTTCAAAAAGGTTTTTCATCAGGCCTTGTAATCTAATCTTACTCGTTCCACCATTCCATTTGCTTACCACTCATTTTACTTTCTCGCCTATCGTTCTCTACCTGCCTACCGCCTACCTATTCCTTTTACGTAGTAAAGAGAAAGTATTGTAAAGCTACGGTAGTAATTAGCGATTTTTTTTTATAGACAAGCTCGTATTGTCGGGCCCTGCATATTGTGAATTGTGGGCGTATTGTACGGTCACGAAAAAGTGGATAAATCTTGCTTCTACATGTAATAAAGTCTAGCATGTTATGTACTCAGGACCCACGTTTTGTAGGTCCTTGATACCGCAAAATTGACTGATATTAAAACGTCCGTCTGTCCGTCTCTACAACATTCAGCTAAATTTCTCAAAAAAATTATATTCGCCAATCGATCTGAACGAACTCGAGGCATTGTGAGTTGAAACCGTATATTTTTATTTTTGGAGGTACTTTACATGAAGCCTCAATATTTTCAATTTTTTTAGAAATGACTCCAAGTCTTTTGTTAAATTTTTTCTCGGTTAGCGTAAAGGACGCTCAAAAAATGGTGCAATTCGGATTTTCGGTGAAATCTCTGAAATTTCGAAAATTTCAAATGCTCAAACCTTTTTCGGCGATTTCCTACAACTACAATACTGTCGAGATTTTTTTTGTAGTTTAAAACTGCATAGTATAATAGAATCATGTAGAATTTGAAAAAGTCAATAGTTTCCGCGTAATTTTGTGTGAAATATTGGCAGTTTTTTTTTTTAAATATTAAACAATTATTTTCTCCAAAACGTCTTAGTTTGTTCTTTATATTACTCCTTGTATGTAGCAAACAGCTGCATGATGCTGATCCCATTTTTGGCGAACTCTATTTTTGAAAATTGCGAAAAATAACAATGCAAAAGTAGTACAATATTGATAATAGAGATTTTTTCTAAACCTGTTCTAAAAATTATATCGATAAATTAAGTTAAGAGAATTTGTTTTTAAGAAAAGAGTGGATTTTGTGTTATTTCTCATTCAAAATAGTGTAGTTCATTAAAAAACGCCTCAAAAGCGGCTTAATTTTCTCCTCTCTAAAAAAGGAGCAGATCAAATTTTCGTGGAACTAGTTTGTTTTTCTTTGTTTGTCTTTCGTTGAAAATTACAAAAAGGTAAGAATAATGCGAGAAAATTTGGGCTGTTGTAGCCCCACTAGTTTTTTACAAGACATTCACAATTAAGAGACATGTGTGGCCTTTGAGGTTACTCAGATATCCCTCAATTGAACCGACTAACGTTCGTAAAGGCTCAGTTGAACGCGTGTGCGGAGCGGGGCGGAGAGATGAGGGCAGGCCGGGCAGGCAACCTTCTGTGTTCTGCGATTGCATTGAAAGAAAGAAACGCTGCACCGTTTTTGTAAGACTATAAGAAGCAATTCTGTTTAAAGTAAAGAAAAAAATAATGCTTCGTTTTGACGCTAAACTCAAGGCACTAACTTCCTGTGAACAAGATGAAGAAGCTGTTTTGTGAATCGGGTATTTTCTCCGAAAAAACGAGTATATGCCCCAAAAATTGTTATATACCGTACCGACAATGCTTCTACATTTGTATCAAGAACAGTTTAGTTTCATTTTCTAATTTACTAATAATTTAATTTTAACAAACAAGCTCTAGGGTATATTGTTTTAGATTAATTATCAGCTATTTTAGCTATATTGATGATATATTGCTGCATTAAGTTACACTCGTTGGTCTTGAGTGTTTGGCCACGAGGAGCCGGGATTTGGAGATTGAAATCCCATACAACGTAGGAGTGTTTTAGTTTTAAGAATGTAGCAGTGGAATCAAAAACTAACGAACGCAATGTCATCCATTATCGATCCATTTTTACATTATCTTTGGTACATCCTAAGGAGAGAAAGTATTGTAATTGTGCGCTGTGACGGAGCGAATTTTTGGAAGAAAAAATCTTATTGACATTACCTGGAAACGAAAAAAATTGATAAAATCGACGGCAAAACATCGATCAGTCTGTCTATCTGTTTGTGTTCAATGCTAGCGCCTAAACCGTTCAGCCGTTTGTCTCCACAATTGATATTCTCCTATCGAATTGAACGGACTCGAGGCTTTAGGAGTTTCAACAGGATATTTTGATTTTTGAGGGTACTTTACATGAATTCTCAAAACATTTTCGTAATTTTCTTAAAAATGGCACCTAATTTGTTGATTAAACTTTGTCGTCGGGTAGCGTAAAGCACACTTACGAGAATGGTGGAGGTTTCATTTCACTGAAATTCCATATTTTGTGGAAATTGCAAAAATGCAATTTATTCTTCAATAAAATAGATATTGATTGTCATATTCAATATTTGGAAAATATGAGAAGTTTTCGTGTAATATTGCCCAAAATATAGGCAATTTCAATATTTTTTTAAATCTATAAATTTTGTCAATAGGCCGTAGAAATATGGCGCAAGTCCTATTTTCGGTGAACTATCCGTATTTTCGAAAATTCAGAACTACAAAATTGAATATATTTTTGCCTTAAAGTCTGTTGTGAAATCTTTGTTTATTAAAAATGGTAATGTACAATTTTTTGAAGAAACGAATAGATTTTGTGTAATTCTGTCTGAAAAATATGTAATTTCTAAAAAAATATTTTCTCAAAAACCGCGCCAAATTCATTGAATGTTCTCCTCGTATGTTACAAGGGGCGGTAAAAACAACATGGCCTATTTTCAGTGAAATCTCCCTATTTTCGAAAATTGCAAAAAGTAACATTTCAAAACTTCGAGCCCAAGTTTGAAGTTCATTGCGTTTCAATAGCGCAGAGGTAAGGCTCACGGCGGTTACTTGTTTAAAACACTTTTATGTAGTAGTACAATATCGCGTAGTAATTAGAAGTATTGCGAGAAAGTAGCCGTGTTGTAGCACCACTTTATTATTATTATTATTATTATTATTATTATTATTATTATTATTATTGTTGTTGTTTTTTTTTTGTTATTATTATTATTAATGACTTTATTACTGTAAGCCCTTGTCGGGACCAAAATTTTGTTCGTGTTGCGGCAAAATCCGTGTTAAGCGAGTTCGTGCTAACGATGGTTTAACGCATTATTATTATATAATAATTATATTATATTATATTATATTATAATAGTAATATATACAGTAATAATAATAATAATAGTAATAATAATAATAATAATAATAATAATAATAATAATAATAATAATAATAATAATAATAATAATAAACTAGATTAAAACCTCCACAGTACAAGACAAAATTCATGCATTGCAGAACGGTTGTCAAACCGGAATGTCTGTACACTCTGAAACGATTACTTTAATAGGGCTGGAAAATTGAAGAGGTTTAAAGCAAAAAAAGAGACCCAAGAAAAGAAAGGATGTCTTTATATTCCGCTTGAGACCAACCGACGAATTCTGTGACGAGTTCAAAGGGATCTCAAAGTATAAGAAAGAAACGCATATTGCTCCTTTAAGGACAATTTATACGAATGAAATCCAAATGGGTAAGAAGAGCATTCCAGGAGAATCCATAAAAGGAAAATCAATTAGTGGAATAATTACAAACGACTTGCAGTGATGTTGAATCAAGGAAAACATAGGAAACAAGACAAACTTGCGTGAGACCAGTCCAATGAAAGATCCAAAAGAGTAAATAGATCATTCTCAGGAATCAATTCTACGGCGAGTAAACAGTTGCGAGAATATTTGGTAAAGAGAAGAGTGGATGGCAATAATGGGATTTTGATTAAAATAATAAAAAACAGTAATAATAATTGTATATATAAAACACTATTCTAATTAGAAATTAATTGGAGCTCTTTTATCAACTGAATGTTTTGTCGTCTACTCAACCAATTTTTACTTTCTCGCTACGGTGTAGAGAAAAAGTTATGTAATGATGCGCGAAAACCTGCCAAATTTTCGGCAGAAGAAGTCTTATTACAGAGTCCTGGTAAGATAAATCCAGTTGCTAAATTTAAAAAAAACCCTCTAACACTTTTTGTAGAGCCAGAACCCATGTTTTGTGAGTCATTGATGTGGAAAACAGAATGACGGTCTGTGACTGTCTGTTCGTCTGTGAACAACGCTAGCGGCTAAACCGTTCAGCCGATTTTCTCTAAAATTGGTATTCCCCAATGGATATGGCTGATGTCGCTGCCCGTTGAATTTGAAATCAATTTTTAATGTCTTGGCGGGGAGCGGGTACTTAACATGAGGACATTTTCAAAAAATGTTTTCATCGTCTTTTATTAAATTTTGTTGTTGGATAGTATGAACAACGTTTAAGGAATTGTACAGGTCTCATGTTAGTTGAGTTGAGGGTTTTCGAAAATCGCGAAAATAAGTTAAAAACGTTTTGGGAGTCTTCCTAAAACTAATCTATTAAAGATAGATATTTTCCTTAATGAAATCTGCTCCTTAAAGACAGATTTTTAATGAAGGTCATGCACGATGTTTCGAAAATATGACTTTTCCCGTAATTGTGCGTGAAAATCTGGGCGAGAAAGTACGTGTTGTTTAGCACCGCTAGTTTTCTTTAAATAAATGGTAGTTTGCCTACATGTATTAATTAATTTTATAGTACAAACGCTCAATTTTAATAATATATTAAAATGAATGAAAATAACTTCTAGCTGTCGTCATTTCTTGATTTAGTCTTTTGAAGACAACTAAAAACAAAATGGCAATTTCAGTTGGTCGGCTAATTTTGCGAGTTGCAACCAATTTACCGAAAACAATCGATGTTTCATCATTAACACGAATAAGCATGTGGTGTGACGATATACATGATGCAAAGATATTCTTCCATCATGAGGTTTTGTTAGAAACGCATAGATAGCGACTTTTTAAGTTCGAAGATTAAATGTTTTGAATACAACAATGTGAGTGTAGATAAACGTATCCAGAAATCATCTGGCACATCGCTTTACAAAATAGTGTTCACTGATCATAATAAATATCACTTATAAGGTACGTTGGGCAACAGTATATCTTATAATAGTTCAATTCAAAATACATGTAGAGATCTTGGTAAAATAAAACATTTCAAATACATTTTCGGATACCCATTTATCTCTGTCTTTAAAATGAATAGGGATTGTATTGCTCTGGAACGCGTTAATCTCGCCCTTCTCACTCCCATGTCAGTCATGGGGAATAAGTACTGAAATTAACCATTTTGGAGGTTTTAAATTTTCCGTAGTGCATATGTAGTTCTACTTTTCTATTGGAACTTTTCTACGGCTCTTTCTTTCGTGCGATGTAATCGCAAGAGTCCAGTAAGAAATAATAAAATAATAAGCAATACTGAACAATTAATATTAAATTGATACATTTTTAAAAATAGTGCATTGAGCTTTTAGTTATTTGTGGCCTCGTCAAGTTCGAATGTGGCGTAGTTGGCAACGCTGGTTTGTAGTAAAACCACCTAAAGCCTGCAGGGATACTCCCCGCGGACTGCGGACCGTCTCACGGATTCTGTATGTGAGCACCTACTGAACTTGTCACTATGCAGCACAATGTCCAGGTCTGAATGACATGTAAAGGAGTTAACTGTCCTCTATGCTAACGAAAGAGTTGTTGGATTTGAAATCGGAAGGGTACAGGAACACGTAGATGCTGCAACTCCTGGTATAAGGTCCATTATTTTATTTTCTCCATGACTTACTTAGTATGTAGTAAAGGAAAAGTGCCTTAGTGCATTGTAAAGTAGAGAATTTCTCAGAAAACGCGTGTTGCGGAGCCCTGATACAGCGACAATGGATAAATCTTGTTACAACATGTAGTACATTACATTTTCTGACACTGTTGATACTCATTACTGTGTGAGACCATGATACCGAAAAACCTCTGTTCGTCGTTACCGCTAGCACGTGAACCATTCATACAATATTCTGCGATCCATCTCGCCTAACTGAAGGCCCTGCTTGAAAAGGACATTTTGATTCTGAGGAGTGCTTTATGAAGCCTTAACATTTTAAAATTTTTCTCAAAATGCCTCAGATTTTTTGTTAAATTTTTTCCTTGGAAGAGCAAATGACGCTAAAGTATGACACATATCACTTTCGTTGAAGTTGAAAATTGCAAAAGTTTAAAGTATTTTCTTCAACACGCTTCTTTCTACAACTTCAGTATTAAAGATTAATTTTTTAAATGATGTATATTCTTTAAAGACAGATCTAGAATTAAGATCATAAAATTTTTAAAAATGAGTAATTTTCGAGTAATTTTTGGTAAAATATAGTCAATTTTAAACAATTATTTTTCAAATACGACTTCAATGACTGTTTTCTTTAAATATTTGAAAAATAGTTAGTACTCTTACAAAAAGGCATAAGTATCATTTTCTTTGAACTTTCGAGAATTTCCGAAAATTTCAAAGCAACAAATAATGCGAGAAGTATTTTATGTATAGCACCTTTGATTTTATCGTGATTTTTATCCGATATTGAAATTACCTATCGCATTCCACTTTTACTTTCGTAAATCATTATTTATGTATTTGATTAAATAAACCCCTTTTATAGTCGATTATTAATGAGCAAATATTATACATTGTATTAATAACAAGATTATTTAAATATTATGAGGCAGTATTACTAGCTTCAATGACACGTTGGAAGTATTGCTGGGATCTCTGTGTCGTCGCGATGCTGGCCGAGAGGTCGTAGGTTTGGAGTCAGCGTACTTTCGAGTCTGGCTACATACGAGTAGATATATCGAATTAATTCAATGAGAGAATTCCAGCGATCAGTTGCTCCGAGTGGTAGTATTCCGTGGTTTCTTTGATCAATATCAGAATGATGTCAAACAACTATCTTAACAAATGACCATGGAAAGCACGAAAACTTTTTTTGTGATTGATTGATTTTTCGTGTTACCGGGCACGTCAACTGCTTCGGTCATTAGTCCCGTTAGTGTAATGTATGTTTTTTCTCGGAGATGGCGGTGATCTTCCCCTGCTGGATGGCGAGATCCGGCGCCGACCTACCGTCGGCTAGTGGGGTTTCCCCCTAACCAGGACTCTCCCACCAGCGGGCACCGCCCAGTCGGACAAGCTCCCGACCTGTCTCCCGGAATATGTGATAGTGTAGTGCATGTTAGTGTAAGTGTGTGTAAGGAGAGGATAGGATAAGGAAGAGGAAGGACAGATCGCGCGGCCCGTGGCCCGTTTGATAGGGTTCTGCTCCGGCATTCACCTGGTGTTGATCGGAGATACCATGGAAAAGTACCGATCAGAGCAGCCGGCCGCAAGAATCTTTCTCCACCAGACAGCGACTGAATTCGACCTAGCTGAAAGCTAATGTCGAAAATCCAGCCGCCGTCAGGATTGGAACCTAGGACCTCCCGGTCAGAGGCGCTGCAGTGACATCAGTTGATGCACTGAGCTATCGCTCCCGGTCTTTTTCTTTGTGCGTTTCTTTCTACTTACACACAAACACATATTACGATGGCTACCATACTACCGCATATATACCCGGAGATCAGGGCCTGTTCTGGCTGCCACAATAATGGTCAGCCGAGGGAGATAGGTATCTCCTCGGCTTGCGGCCCCCTTTCCCAGGTGGAAGGAACCCGCAAGCTGACGCGTGGTCGACGCCGGATCTGACGTTCGAGCAGGGAAGGAAAATAGCAATCCCCGCATTATGACATGCACTACAATAGGTGATATTAATCGCGCAACTTTCTTGACGGATGACTTCAAGAAATGTAGGTAGAGTAGAGGTATTAGTTACGACATGGACCACCAGATTTTATGAATCAATGCCAATCTCTGGAATATCAGTCATGACTTCGCAATTTTCTCAATTTGAGTTCTAACTGTCTCAGGAGTTCGAGGTATCTCCTGTGATGAATCTGGATCTGCTTTTGCCATTTCTTAAGATATAGTTTGGAAAAATATGACCAGCAGATCTGAATGTGTGGAATGTTGTCATCAGTGAGTGAGTGTGAGAGTGAGGTGTTGTCAACAATCTGTGAGCTTTTGCCTTCAACTGTTTATTGCTCAAGGGAGGGAAAGAAAGGACATCGGTCAAAAACAGTTGCGCGGCCAATACTTACGGGACTCATGGCCTTATTAGTCGACGCAGCTGGAGACAGTAAACAATCAATCAAATATGTATTTTTAATATCTTTCGATGTTAAGCATTTTCCTGCCATATTCCGGTTGTGATTGGAAGGAACCTATCTAGTACTTCTCCTGGGCATCTCAGGACGGACTGAAGAAATAATCGTACGGAAATAGAATATCACGCGCGGTTCAGGACTCGATTCTAGAAGTGCTGCTCCGATATTCCTCAAGTGATAGGAAACCTGCTGAACTACTGGTTAGAGCAATCCATGGAGAAATACATGGGTGAGTTACTCACTGTACGTGGGTGAGTTTCCTTGCAGGTGGAAACCTAAGAAATGTGAGGGAAAGGAATACCACTCGGGTTACACTGACCCAACGCCCGTAGTTAAGGCTAATTATCACTTGTTACAATAACACATGTTAAGTATTAAAGGGATCCATGGTGGACTTTCCAGGGTGAAATTAAACAAAAAATGCAACGTTGTAGTAATATTTATTCAATATTTAATTAAATATAAACTGAAATAAAAACAAGGAAAAGGTAAAGTTAATTTTGATGAACAAAATATTTGTGTAAAATTAAATTAAATCAATGACATTATTAGTAAAACAGACTTCCTAAACTTCCAAATGAGTACCTCGACCATCACTCTGGATAATTTGGAAACTTTGCAATCGGATCAAACTTTAAGTGGAGTTTCCTGCTCGCCGGCTGGTCGGAAAGACTGGAATCCCAATTAACGATTTACTGACACTTCTTAGACTGTCAAATGGACTCTCACGATCTCACTAGCTCTTTATGTATTTGAAGTTACAATAAATATGATTATCATCGTATGATTTACTAATTATAACTTTTATCTTACATGTGCTAACCACATTTTCTGTTCCTTTCGCATTCAAGAACACAAAGTAGTTATGCTACAACAGCCATACTTTCTTGTTTTTTTTTAACTTTGTTAATTTCAAAAATTGAGAGGGGTTAAGAAAATTAGACGTGCGAATGTCATTTGTAAAGCTTGTTTCCTTTATCCGAGGAGAAATATAATCAAAATTCTTGAGGCTATTTTGAGAAAATGTTTAAAATGTTAAATCTTCATTCCTCTCCCCGGAATGAAAATATCCATTTCAATTCTGTAGTCTCTCGAGTTCAACCAGGAGTCTCAGGAAATTTCAACTTGGGAGACAATCATTTGAATGCTTGAGGTGCTAGTGTTGACAACAGTCGGTCAGACGGACGCAAAACAGACAATTGGCCATAACCCAATTTCTTGGGAACAAGGATCCACACAACGTGAGTTTTGACATCGCAACGTTTTGGAGGAAGGAATTTACTACTAGTAGTTACAAAATTAACTCACTTTTTCAATACTAGCGCGCCCTACTTTTTCTGTTGAAAATTTCCGCGGTTTTCTCTATCATTGCCTTGAAAGTTCGTAGTATGGCGAGAAAGTAAAAAGCTATTTAAAAAGTACAGTTCCGACTTTTAAAAGGCATGTAGTATTTCCATAAATGCACTGGGTAAAAATGTGCCTTCTCCCTCGCCGAGGTTTTTCTTGGTCTACTCAGTCCCTTAAGGCGTACACCGGGATGGTTCCTAGCATAGCATCCCAGATATTAATGTAAAATCTCCACTATCTACTTTTGCAACTCGTCCAGAAATCATTCATTCGGTGTAGGTGAAGACGCGCGAAGAAAGCAGTATTATTGACGTTTCTATAGCTCTCTAGCAAACGAGAGGTAGTGGCTCTCTTTTTAATAAAGGTATGAAAAAAACAACGGCAATGAAAATGTATTCATTGCGGCATGTGCAGTTGATTTCGAATACTAATATTGACTGTTGCAATGGATTGTGAATTTTGTAATACTTTCTAATGGTAAATTATATCCAACTTCAGGTTCTTTGTATACGTTGATGATCTTCTGAACATGAAGTGGTGTACGCGAAGATTGACGAAACATTGCCGTGAAATAAAAGCGTCTAACTTCCCTGTTGTCAATTAATGACTTGATCCCCAAAGACATCCCTGCAATTTGTTTGAAAAATTATCAGAGATCTTCAGCAACAAGATGGTGTTGATTGTATTATTATTATTATTATTATTATTATTATTATTATTATTATTATTAATATCGAATTGGCCATCTCCCGACCTCCGTTATACATATGAAGGTTGATTGACTTTTTCATGGGGTAGGATCAGCATTTTCATGTTGAATACATTTTACACCCAGGGTTGTTAACCCTGAGTGATGAATGTAATGACAATGATTATGAAGGATGAAATAGACAGTCACAAACATACAGAGACTCACACAAACACAAATATACACGAGGGTTCTTGAACCCGTGATCCTTCAGTCCAACACCACCACGGTACTACTGCCTCAGCGATCTCGGCTATCCGGATTGGTCGATACATATTATTTTTATTATTTTCATGATTTTCGGATTTTCATGATTTTCATGATTTTCATGGATTTTCATGATTTTCATGATTTTCATGATTTTCATGATTTTCATGATTTTCAGTATTTTCAGTATTTTCAGTATTTTCATTATTTTCATTATTTTCAGTATTTTCAGTATTTTCAGTATTTTCAGTATTTTCAGTATTTCAGTATTTTCAGTATTTTCAGTATTTTCAGTATTTTCAGTATTTTCAGTATTTTCAGTATTTTCAGTATTTTTATTACTTTTATTATTTTTATTACTTTTTATTATTTTATTACTTTTTATTATTTTTATTACTTTTATTATTTTTATTACTTTTATTTTTTATTACTTTTTATTATTTTTTTTACTTTTTATTTCTTTTATTACTTGTAGCACGAGCGAGCCGTGGACGCGCTGGACGATGTGCTGCAGGCGACGGTGTCGTTCGAGGTGGTGTACGTGTGGCCCGAGGGCGCGCCGACGGACGGTGGCGTGAGCGAGCCGCTGGACGCGCTGGACGAGGAGCAGCAGCTGCTCGTGGACGTGGAGGCCAACATCGCCAACCTGGAGCTGGGCCTGGCGCACCGCCGCTCGCTCTCCCTCGAGAACGAGCCCATCCTCGGCGGCGGCGGCGGCGGCGGGGAGGGGGCGGCGTCACGCCACCGCCGCGCAAGAGGTGAGTCGCGCTCTCCAGCGAGCAAACACGAGCGGCGGGTCGACGTGCCGAATGTCTCGGAATAAATGTGAAGAACTTCTAGGTCAGGTGGGCGAGACGAAGATAATTACATTTTGCAAATGAGGAAAGTCAGTGCCGTACTGTCTGTCAATTGCCCCTAGTTGGTAGGCACCTCATTGTGCTCTGATTTTCGCCAGATTCACGTTGGAACGCTCGCAGAGTGGTTTTATGCACGTGCCAAACCTCACGCAAGATGAGTTTGACTCATAATCGAGCGACAATGCCATTCGGGATACTTCTTAATACGTGATTTCCTATCACAGCATTCATTAGTGAGATGATAATGATTATGTCAATCCCCTGCATGCCCTAGATGTTTCTAATATTTATGAAAGACCCTATAGAAGTGGTTAAGGCGAGGGGTCAGCCAGCAATTTGCAATACAGTTTTCTTCGAAAGTAAAAGAATGTAAATGTAAGATTCGCGAAAGAATGTAGTTGTTAAGGTCATTCGATTTAATGATATTTATTTATTTATTTATTTAATAGGTAATTATTACAGCCAAATTAGAAACTTGATCCAATGTGGCTAGGCCGAAGGCCTTAAGCCATACAATACCTACATTCTACCGAGTTCTAACCTTTCGCCTTCTGGTATTCACCCCAATGGTCTCTCCATCGCCTCAAAGCCGCGGAAACGAGACCATAAGGTGCACTGAGGAAAAACCCTGAAGGGGAAAACCTGCCGTCAGAAGCCGAGTACATGCTACTCTATCCGGTTTTAGACTATTTATTTATTTGGCGCGGGCGTCAGGCATTCTCCTTCAGTGTTTGGCCTCCACCGCACCTGAAAACAAACAGCACCACAGAAAATCGTCCGCACCAACGCCTCTGCCCTAACATTTCCGATTCCCACTTCCCTTCGCCCCCTAATGTGCTTTATTTTAGCCGTTTCCTTTTATTTTATTTTAATTTAATTTATTTTTAATTTATTTAACTTATTTTAATTAATTTAAGTTTATATATATATTTTTTTATTGACTTATTTATCTACTTATACTTAACAATTGACTACAATTTATAACTTTTATTTTTTTTTTTTTTTTTTTTTTTTGTACTGTTTACTAACCTAACATAACTTACTGACTAACTTAATTATTGTTAGTTTATTGATTTATTACATATTTCTCTCCCGTCTAGGCTCTGCCTGACTAACCACTGCTGTTTTCCCACTCCTTAATTTCCGTTTCTCTAGTGGTCCGAACCTTTCCGAGAAATGTTCCTAATTCTTTCATGAAGTTAGCTCTTTTATCCCCTAGAATGTTTTGGGCGAGCGTTACGTTCCTATGTTGGAAGTAGTAATTTCCCATTCCCATCCATTTTCCTCTCCAAATTTCGGTCGCACTGCAAATTAAAAGGATATGGATCCAGTCTTCCTTATCACCGCAAAGCACACAGATGCCATTACCATTCGAGTCCTTTAATCTACGTTGCATCCACCCCGACCCTGAACCAAGCGTATCCCCCTCTTGCGTCCTTTTGCAGTGTGTTTACGTAACGTTCGCAACCCCATAACGGACTCGTGAATTTGCGCAACTAGCGAACGTTTTTCGGCCGTTGCTGCCAGGATCTCTTGCCTTTTAATATCCGCAAGTCTATCCGAAATTAACCGTTCTATGTCACGTGTTCCCCTATCTCCCACCATTTCCCGGAGAAACGTCTCCCCGACCTGAACGTTCCAGTAGCAGTTTAATTTTATACGACCAGTAGCGTTGGTTGCTTCCCTGTAACTGCACCCGAAAACATCTATTTATAAGTGAGTCAGTCTGTTCACCTGCTAATTTAATCCAAAGTTTAATGGGTTTCATTTAAAATCTTTCCAAATTCCTACACTACCGACCTCTCTTAGGACTCCGGCATTTGCTGCGAATCTAGAGACTCGAGAATTAATTTGAAATAATCTGTTTCGACGCTTTCTAGTCGATCTATCCTATCCACTCCCAAATTTCTGCCCCATAATTCATTGCTGGGAGAACAGCGATTTAAACATCGTCTCGCACACCTTTAAAGGCAATTCGGAACCCTCGCACTGCGCAAACGATTTCTTTGAGCGCAATTCTTCCTTTACTGCGCCGCCACTATGTGATTACTCCATCCACCATTCATGGAAAATTTTGCCCCAAGATATGTAAATGTTTTCGTCAATCTCCTCCTGAGCGTAAAACCATTTCTCCTTGTTACCCCAGATAAATCCATTCTTGAAGACAACTACTTTCGTTTTTTTAATAGTTACTTTAATCCGCCATGTTTCACTATACGTTTCTAGGATATTTAAACTTTTTGTAAGCCGTCAATAGTCTCCGAACATAAAACTAAATCATCAGCATATAGTAGTCCGGGAATGTTCAGGCCCTCAATTTCCGGCGCAGATGTATCCGCATCCTGTAACCACGTCAATAAATCGTTTATAAACAAGATAAACAATAGCGGTGAGAGAGGACAGCCCTGTCTTACTCCTACTGTCGATTTTATTTTCGCGTTGTACTTTCACCACCGCACCTGACACAGAAATTTACGTCTTCGTACATGCTCTGCAACACTTTTAAAACTTTACGTGAGACGCCTAGCTCATTAAGTTTTTGCCATAACGCTTTCCTATTGATAGAGTCAAAAGCCATTTCGAAATCTACAAAACTGCAATATAAATGGCCCCGTTTACGCGCAAGCGCCTGCTTTAATGATATTTCTAGGCAGGCCAAGAGTAATGGACATTACTCCCGTTCGGTAAATCTCAAAAAACCATATTCTACTTCTATTCCCCTTTTTTTTTATGTATAAACGTGCGCCCGATATCTGTATGCGAAAAATACCATATTTTTTAAATCTACATGTATTGTAGCATCATGCGAAGAATCTAAAGAGCGATTGTTAATGTTGGAAAAAGCTGAGACCTTCAATCCTGATTCAATGAAATCATGACCAACCGCCAATGCTAACTCAACCCTTGACGGGGAAGTCATGCAAAACAATTACGCAAAACAATAGCGTACACGGGATGCAAAAGGCAGGGCCGGTGACGAAACCAATCACGTGCAGCCAGCGACGCTCTCCCCATTGCGCACACGTGGCGTCCAATCAATCCCCCTGCACAATGGGAAACCACGCAACTAACATTCGGGGAGGTATGTTATGTCCTTGCAATAAGAGACTCGAAGTAGGGCTCTATGGGAGACCCATGTTCATGCAAATTGCAAATTACGGAGGCCTTTGGGATTCTTGTTGGTAAAGGTGGTCATTTGCCGCATATTCTCTCTCGTTCTCGTAAGGGAGAAAGTCTGAACGAGAATGGGGCCCATGAGAATCTTGTGCAACGACAATGCATTCTCGAGAACGAGGCGACGCGATAATCTCGTTGTCAGGCCTTCAGACGGAGGTGAATGCCAACCGTCTTCGTAGATTTCAATGAGCTCGTCGAGTGACATTGGATCCTATGTCCGGACGGGAAGCCTGTTGACTTGAGATACTGCGTGGCAAATTCATCGAAATTCTCGAAACAGATGTCCTCCTTCCCGTGATTTTGAGTTAATCACATAAGATGCTTTAGTTAAAATTTGGCCCTCGCGAAAACACGCGTTAACACTCGCAAAAATAATAGCACAATTTCGGCTATCGTAAATCAGTTTTTCTGTAATATTGCACAATCCCTGTTATTATTATTTGGCGTTTATCGTTAAAACGTCGAGATAACCAGAATTGTAAAAAAAATTGACATTGAGAACTGCTGAATAGATTTATCAGCATAAAACAGAGGCGTTCAATTCAAAATTAATAATTAAAAAAATATTTAATTTATGCACGCATTATTTATTATTCTTTTTACATTTTTTCAAAATTGACAACTTAAAAGAACATTAAATAAATAATAGAAGACAAGTAAACTTAATAAGAACTTGGAAAATAACATTCGTAGCCGTGTTTGTTAATTTATAATTAAGATTTAACTGACAAAACGAAGTTAAAAATAATATTTTTTTTCACAAATAAAACTGACTGCGAGTCTGAAAGCCTGGATGCTCAAGGTCATCTCAAAGTGTCAAAACTTCCTCAGTTCGCCTAGGAAGGCCATGGAAAGAGAGAGGGCAGACCCCACACCTACAGCGCATGGGTTGACTACATCTCCCTGAATGAATTACGGAAATAGGGCGTAGGAAACATAGGATAGGGTGATCTCTCCAGTGAGAGATATTCTGCCCGATGACAGAAGTACAAACACATTTCCTTTCGTTCGAAAACGAACTGACAATTACAGTCAGTATTTCATACTTTAACTTTTACAAATTTCATTGTAGTACTGTTTCATTCACAAACAAAACATCGATGTTAAAATTATCGGCTTTAATAAACTGATGTTTAAAACCATGTATTTTTTTAAAACGTTGCAGTGACAACAGTTGTGGTTCTGGTTCATTTCAGCCCTTTTTCACTTTTCTTGTGCACTGCCGATACGTAAAAATGTAACATGTTATGTAAATGTTTGATCAATGCGCCAGGAATGTAACTATTTATTTTAATTCAGTAAATTAAATTATTTTATTGTCAAAATATTACACAATATTTATAGAAGGTACTTTCAAAACTTCACATACAAAAGAAAAAACGATCGTGTTGATCGGAGAAACCATGGAAAACTACCGATCAGAGCAGCCGGCCGCAAGAATTGTCCTCCAGACAGCGACTGAATTCGAGCTCCGGTGTGGTGAGATACCAAAGGAGAAATCACTACCGGCTTACGTGTAGGCTAGCGCCGTATCTCATGTTTCAGCAAGGTAGGAACTCTGCACTACACTTACGTGACAAATTACTTAAAAAGTTGATTAGCTCAAAAACAATACTTACTCATTCACAAACTCTAGGTTTTCGTGTCAAGAATGATACCGGAGAGAATGCGTAATTAACTCATTAAAATCGTCCGGTAAGGTATGTAGCGATAATTTTGAGTAAACAAAATTGACTTAAATTTTAAATAGAGTAGATGGTGTTAATAAACGTAAAAATTAACATTTTGACTTTATTGTTCGTTTAGTAGACGCACAGTCTGTCAGGAAGAGAAGTTAGGATAGGATAATTTGTTTCATCAATTTACTAACGAAAGATAAATATAATATATCGCACATCATGGAGGGTACGAGTTGATGGCTGAACAAACTAGTGCTGTTACGTCACAAAATTTCTCGTATTATTTGTAAGTTTTGTGTAACATTCATGGTCTGTTCTTAACATCGGTAGGCCTGTTAGGGCATACACTGACCCCCCCCCCAACCTCTTTTCGAACTACAGGTATGTCACTTTACAATCTGCAGCATCTTATCTAGTCTGCCCTTCTCGTATACGAGGTAGCCTTTGAGCTCTTAGCGACCGGTACACACTGGTCACCTGCAGCTGAAAGGCTCGAAGCGCCTTTCATAACCAGTTCCTGTTTGGTAAGTTATGAGGCGAGAAGATTAGGTTTGCGCGCAAGTCGCAGTTTGTTCACTCCTGGACACCACGTCATACATCTTATTAGTCGTTCACTTTACATTTGCAGACGAAGCGTTACCATTGGTTTACATGAGATCACCGCCGTCTAAACGATAATCGCACTTCTACCGTAGATACTGATCGATTATAATATGATATAGATGGCGGTGAGCGGGATACATCATTGAAGGGTACGAAGAAATAAAAGTGGGCAAGGACATAACTATTGTGTTATACAAAGGTGCAAAGGAGAATTTTCCATACCTTTTGTGAATACCAAGTATTGTCGATGACGAATTGAATCGTACTGCAGCTCCATTCATAGGTCTTTCTAATGGTATTAATAACACCTTATTCTTTTCATCGCGTAAATAGTTCATTACATTATTTATAATTGCCAGAACTGCCACAACGTACTCCCGCATACCGAAGTGGATTTGAGTTTTCAGTAGATATCACTGAAACGCCAAAAACAAAACACTACCTATTTCTCGGACTGTCTCAGCTGGGGTCAGCATAGGTCAGATGCTGTTAGACATCGGCACTATTCGTACATTCTCGGATGTGTGTTCGGGTCCTCACTTTCAAAACAACAGTAGTTCCTAATTTTTCCGTCTGCAAATGTACAATGAACGAGTAATACCTGCTGGCAGTTTATACTATGGATAGTGTGTTTGATTCATCTCAAATACAGCTACACATTTTTTTCGGGCAGGGGAAAAGGGAAAAAATATTTTCTTAGGAAATACATGGTGCTTTGGTAAAGCGCCAAACATACAACGCAAAGCAAGCGTACTTCGACGATGGGGTTCGGGATTCAAGTCCACAGATTCCACAGCTCACTGCTTTTGCGATACCCACTAGGTTACTGCGTCCGGCCAATATTCGAAAGATTATAATGACACTTGAACACCCAAAATGTTTGCAACCGGAATATTTTATTTTGGAAGCTGGAACGCGAAGTTAGTCATCTAGGTTCTGTAAATGATGACTGAGTCACGAGACCATCTCTCAAGGCATAGTCAAAAAACTGGCATAAAAGGTTCTCTTGTTCATTAAAAAAAGCCTGCGTGTTAATTGAACCTACGCCACTCAAAAGCATAGTCCTCTATATTGAAGCAATGTATTTTAAAGAAAAACTTTTTGAGCAATTTTTTAGAAAAAATCTAAAATATCGATGGAAATTAATAAAAAATACTGCAAGAAATTAAAATATCCCTTCCAAATTTAAGGTGTCGCCCCCTCAGCTAAGTTGATCAAGGAATATCAAATTTATTGAAAATGACGTTCGGTTTGAACGTTAGCATTATTCACTGACGGATGTGAATATGCCCAAATACATGCTATCAAGGACCCACAAAACACGGAGTTTGACTGCATAACCCATTTTTAGGCAAACCGATTTCCTATAAAGAAACGTCCAGAACTTACTGCAAGAAAATTCCACATTTGGATATCAGGGACTAATAAAACGTTTTTTTTTATTAAAAAGAACTGCACTTTTTGTAGCAGAATTACTTAACTTTTGCTAAACTAACTGCGCGTTGGTATATGAGAGAAAAACAAGTATATCGACTCATCTGTAAATAAACTTGGAAAGTCTGCTTGTGATTTCGAAATAATTGTCTGTCTCTAATAGGTATGTACATAATATCGAACCCATTTAATATTTATTACAATTTATCTCTTGTCAGAACGAAAATCGACATTAATGCATTTTCACTGAAGAATAGTTATTTATGCACAGTTTAAGGCCAGTGGTAGCTGATTCAATTTTAGACAGCCTAACTGACTTTCATATTTTATTTTTATTCAAGTACATAAATCCCATGCAGATACATTAAGGCCAGTGGTAGCTGATTCAATCACCCGGAAGTATTTTGTTTTCTTCGTTATATTCACAGGTGTATCTGAACGCTTGATCGTCTCACTTTTAGTACTATTGCAAGCATGCCCTGGAAGAATAGCTTTTACTAGCGGCTGTCTAAAAAAGAATTTTGTCGCACATAAATTACGCCATAGTTTTACAAATCATTATTCTCTATGCTAAGAATGCTGATGTGATTATTTTGACAATGGATACATTTTATCACGTTCTTAATGAAATATTTTGCACATGATCTTCAAAAGTAAAAGTTACTCTCCAAAAGGTTTTGTAAAAATTCACTCTTCCTTTCCTCCCCAACCCTCACTTTAAACCTTATTTCGGTTAAAAACCTCAGCGCCTTAGATTTGGAGCTGAACACATACTTATGATCTGCAGAGGATGTTAACAGAAAATATAGCACGAAGTTCTTTTGTCGCTGTTGGTTGGCTTTTGGTTTAAAATCACATACAGTCGATTCTGGTTAGAGCTAACTGGAATATAGTGAACTTAAGTCACATTATAAATATGCATAAGAAGATTCGTATATAGTGAACTTGAACCTTCACTATAGTAAACGTAGGAAATAAAACCTGAAAATTAATTGGATCTCGCAAGTTATTAGGCGAGTAAAAGGGCATTCGGAGAGTGGGATGGTGTTCCAACAGAGCAAGAGACATTGAAAGGTGTGAAGACTGCATTACGATTCTTAGAGACAGAGGAAAACGCAGAATCAAACAGAATGAAGCAAAATCAAAATGGGGAGAACACTAACTCAGAAGAAGGATGTAGATAAACTTTTAATGAAAAATGTATGAAACAAAAAACTGAAAGTAATTCAAGTTTAAAGGCCAATAAATGTATTGAAATGTTCAGTTCGTGCTATTAATGAATTTTGCTGTACGATTATCGGTATTAATAAAAATCAATCATTGTGGAGAAATTCTATTTAATTTCGACATCATCGGATATAGTGAACCTCTGATATAGTGAACGAAAAATGTTAGTCCCCAGAAGTTCACAATAACCGGAGTCGACGGACACTTTTTAACGAATAGTATTTTCAACTTTTGTCATCTAACGGCTTTCTTTCATATCAATGAAATGGATCTGTCCACCACAACGAAGCATTCAACGTTGTTATCTCTTTTCGCTTCACTCGCAAAGAATATCGATATGGCATATTGGAGACTCTCTTATCGGTGGAACTGTTGCGAAGAAATGGAACATTCATGTAGATCAGTTCTCAGATATTCAATCCTATACCGTAGATCTCAAAGATCAGATTCCGAGAAAAAATCTCATTTGTATTCCTCGTTCACAAATGTATATAGAAACGTCCATTCCATATTAAAGAATGTGAAACGGTAGATTCGTGGTGAATCGTCGAAAAAAAGAGGAATTTCACAACTGAGCTGAATACCGCAAAAACACAGTGCGAAGTAAAAAATGAGAGGAGGAACACATTATTATCGTGCAATGGAATAAGATAATAGTTATTTTCATATTAAGTGTGTGAAGTTTCCGTTTTTTTCATGGTCGAGATTGAGATTTTTTGCCGAGACCGTAGGTCGAGGCAAAAAATCTCAATCGAGACATGAAAAGGGCGGAAACTTTACGCACGAAATATGAACAACATTTTTTCTACAAATGCATAAAAATATAATACAAATATTTTCGTAAACTTGTATTGGAAAAAGAACCAAACGTGCAAAAAAGTATTCTAAAACCGTGCAAAATAGACTTTTTTCTCACGGTAACAAGATAGTTGTCTTGGCAACAATCTTTTTTTATTGGTGATTAAAAATGACGAAGTTCACGTACTGCTAGCGATGAAAAGAAGTTGTCTTTTTTATGCAGTTGTAGAAAAAACAGTTTTTTTGTGCCTTGGAAATGTCTCATGGTAATCCCTTCTTTAAAAGTTTGCCGTGTTCATGCGTGTCTGGAATACTGTGATCATGAATGCGTTTCATGAAAATAAATTGCAGAGCTACATTTATGGATTGGATTCTGTTAGTTGCCATTTACATGTAAAAATGTCTTGGGTTGTTCCATCATTGTGTATTTTTATCAACATGTAGATGATGAATATGACTGACTGCACACATTCGCTTCAATTCGATCAAGGGTTCTAAAGCGTATAGATTTACTTTATTGTAAAGTGATAAGAAAAAAGTGAAAACGATTTACTTTATTGTAAAGCGATAAGAAAAAAGTGAAAACGAAAGAAAAAGGTTAGTTTTAAAAATTTTTGTTGGCCGTTTTCAGAGACTTTACAGCAAGTCATCAGGAAAGTTTTGAAATTTAATTGCAAGTAATTATTTTTATTTGTCACGCAAATTGTTGAAGATTAGGCAAATGAATTTTGTTTTAAGACCCGTCGTGATATCATAGACAAAGATTTTGCCAGAAATGTAAGAACATAAGATAGATCATTTGAGGAACTGAAGCTATATATTGAAATATTTTTTCCACAATAAAAAATATTCTCCCATAAAATTGATATTCTATCCATTTCACAAAGCAAAGTCAAACAAGAGAAGGTCAATCACAGGAAAGTCATATAAAAGCAAGAAGACTTTAATAATGGAATAGAATCTCTAACACCTGTTTATGAAAAGACAAAACATTTTCTACAAATTGTGTACCATTGTATCGTATTATAAAATATGTAAACTATAGTCTCTAATGACCTTCTTGTTAACTCGACAATAAATAATTAATTCTAAAAAAATTCTTAAGAGGTGTGTCTTGTTTCAAACTATTGAATTTTCATTCAGATTTTGATATTTCTCTACAAAAATTAGAAGCACACAAACGTGATGCATCTAATATCCTTGTAATAGGCTAAAACAAACATTCCACGAAGTTTCCAGTGTGTCCAATTCAATAAAAACATGTTTTGCCAGCAGTTTCATTCAGATTAGAGCCATTGTACAACCTTCCAAAATGACCATATAAAGGGTATTTACTTCACAAAAGTCGTACGACCGACCGGTAAAAAATACGTTTTCTCCATAAGAGGAAATAACATACACATGCACCACGCAATTCCGTCGTGCGCGCTGTGGGTGAATTAGACTAATGCACACGGAAAGGCTGATCCTGAGCGTGTTTCTCTCTGCCCCTAAAGGAACATTTCGATAAATCATCCTCCACAAAGGAGTTCTGCATGTTTTTCGCCTATTTCCTCCGCTGCCACCATTGTGGTTGCAAAGACGACGTTCGTAGAATGGCCCACCGCAAGAAAGAAGACCGTTTCTTTTTTTTCTCTCACGCTGCGCACAATAAGGAAAATGTTCCACAGAGGACAGCATTTACGACAGCGAGCCTGATGTTGCGTGTTTCAAGAAATGTGCGATTGTCTGCGTTGCAGAATTTCAGAAAAATAATAAGACTGAGTAAGTAGGTGCAATGGCGAAACTTTTTTTAAAAATCTATAACAATAAATTTATGAAAAAAATATTTCGTGACTAACATTAAGAAATACAATAATATTGTATAATTATAAGCATACTGAATATTTTCTTATCTGTTCGTTTATGGATTAAACGCTAATTACATTATTTACTTAACTAAAGTGTTAAAACTAGTATAAATTGACTCATTTTTGTAGGCACATCGAATCTGCTTGCAGTAACACTGTAATTTACTAAAGATTTCTGCTATCTCGTGTTAAATAACGTACTAAATAGTATATTGCGGGGTTGCCTTCTGAAAATGGTACGATATGAAACTAACAGTGCTACAACGCCTCTGGTCTAAAACCACAAACACAGAGCTAAAATTGCAGTTTTGCGATTTTGATTTTGGTAAGAGTTATTTGAACAGAAAGTACGAGAACAACTTTCCCGGCTTGGCAAACGTTAAATTAAATTTGAAGTGAATGTCGGAAATAAGGCTTAAGCGGATTTTCATTCAGGAGCATGGTGCGTGACCTGGGTCCTGTGCAAACCCAGACCGGGGGTGAGGTGTTTGTCTTCCGAAATAGGTTGCGGAAGCTGTTTCTCTGACGCCCTATTCTGGAGTGCTTGCTTGGATCCTCTGCAATGAAAGATTGTCCTCCTCTGCTCCGGTCGCTGAAGCTGCTTACGGTGATGTATAACACACAAGTACATGAATATAGTTTGGGAAAGGGGAACTTTCAAGTTGGAGGTGGATGGACGAGGACCGTTCTAGTTGCGTTTACATGCAGAAAAATCTGAGAGTTGGACACCCTGTAGTGTTAAGTACTGACTTCTACTGTGCTCGTAAGATGATAATTTTACTGAGAAAGAAGAACGTCGCCTGGGAAAGTGATTTCATGACTAATCGTTGTTGACCGTTATGAAGCATGCACACGAGATAAATTGCCGTACTTAAGAATCAGTTCTGCTTATCAATCAATGCCTTAGCGTTTGATCGTTTATTTTGTGAAATGTGATTTTGAAAGAATGTAAATCAGTATTAGAGGGTAGCATTTTAAGGTAGTACTTTTGGAAAGATGAAATTGAATACGCTATATAGGTTTAAAGTTAATGTTAGGGATATTTTTAGAAAATAAATTGGACAAATTAACGCGTACTTTCAGCTAGAAATTCTGTGCAGTCAAGCCCATACTATAAATGGTACGCGAATCCATGAAATCCACTTTTTGAATTAATTGTTCAGCCAATTACAGAGGACTTGAGGTATTAAATTACATTTAACAAGCAAAGAGATAACAATTTGATCATATTTAGAGGCTTGTCTCGTACGATTATTACTTTGGTATTAATCTCTTTGAAATAACCAACTTCACCCAAATTGTTTATTAGCTCAACTCTAATTTTTGTATGTTTTCGCATTAAGTACGAAATAAAAAAATGATGTTTAAATTACATCTATGTAGTAAAACATTTGAAAAATTAGTCCCTGATTTTAGATTAATCGATTAAATCAAGAAGAATAAACGATACGTTTTAATTGAATAAAATTAATCGATTATATCTAAATCGATTATTTTTTTAATAATAGTTCAATCCTACCGACAGCCCTTGCACCCTTTAATGGATATAAACAAATATGTACTTAAGAGGAGAGTTCGGGCACACACACTACTATCAAATGTTTGAATGTAAGTGTGCGGGTACATCCAAAATATTTGTTATTACAGGTTATTCGACCTGAGTGAAGGAAGTATTCACGACCTCCTACATCGTGAAAAAGTTATAAATTAGAAATTTTGACAGTTCAATTTTATTGTCTTCTTCATGCAAGGAATTGAGCCAATAGGGTAAGTTATTTTAGGCGCGGTATTAAAGTAGCCTAAGAAATAATTTCCTCGCGTGTATTATAATAGGCAACAGCAAATCGCCTCAATATAATGTAATTGCAAATGTAATTATTACGCAAAATAATCAATTCTAAAAGATTTGTCAGTTAGTAACCTACGTTACAAAATATTAGTTACACGAACTGGACGTATATGGACGCTGCGGTGTGCGGTCGGTTGTGGTTTGGTTTGGTTTGTTTTTTTCGTGTTTCCGGGCGCGTCAACTGCTTTGGTCATTAGTCCCGTTAGTGTAGTGCATGTTTTTCTCTCTCGGGAGATGGCGGTGATCTTCCCTCGCTGGATGGCGAGATCCGGCGCCGACCTACCATCGGCTAGTGGGGTTTCCCCCTAACCAGGACTCTCCCACCACGGGGCACTGCCCAAGACGGAAAAAGCTCTAAGCTCCCGACCGGTCTCCCGGAATATATGATAGTGTAGTGCATGTTAGTGTAAGTGTGTGTAAGGAGAGGATAGGACAAGGAAGAGCAAGGACAGATCGCGCGCGGTCCGTGGCCCGTTTGATAGGGTACTGCTCCGGCATTCGCCTGGTATTGATCGGAGAAACCACGGAAAACTACCGATCAGAGCAGCCGGCCGCTAGAATTCTCGTCCATGCCGCTAGAATTCTCGTCTACGTCTGAATTCGACCTAGCTGAAAAGCTAGTGTTAGTGTAAGTGTGTGTAAGGGGAGAGGACAGGACAAGGAAGAGGAAGGAAAGATCGCGCGCGGTCCGTGGCCCGTTTGGTAGGAGTACTGCTCCGGCATTCGCCTGGTGTTGATCGGAGAAACCACGGAAAAACCGATCAGAGCATCCGACCGCTAGAATTCTCCTCCAGGCAGCGACTAAATTCGACCTAGCTGAAAAGCCAGTGTCGAAAATCCGCCGCTGTCAGGACTCGAACCTAGGACCTCCCGGTCAGAGGCGCTGCGATGGCATCAGTTGATGCACTGAGCTACCGCTCCCGGTCGGTTGTGGAGATGAATGCAATCTATGTGGATAAAACGGCGTATAGTTCGAGAATTTCCGTGGTATCCCGGGATTAAGTAGAAAGCCTTAAGAACATAGAGACGGGTAAAGGAAAACGCTTTCGACCCTGGTGTCATCGTGCCGTGGCTTAACGGCTCAATGTGGGATTCACAAGATGCATTACAGGCTCCAACGAGCGTCGGTGGCGATGAAGGATGGGCACCGATTAAAAGGAGTCCTCGTCATAAACTTCGCTCTGACATTTTTATCCTTGTCACTTTCTCAGCGGTTATCCTTTGGTATCTCCGCCATCCCCGCCACCATTGCCACCACTGCCCCCGCCCCCTCACTCACGCCACCCAGCCACCATCGCCACCCCGCCAGCCCGCTAACCCCGCCATCCCCTTCACCCCCGCCACCCCTTTTCCCCGCCAACCCCTCCATCCCCACCACCTCCACCATATCTACCCACCCCATTCCCGCCACCCCCGTCACGCTCTGTTCAGCGGCCTCAGCGTCCGCCATCTCTGTCTGTCCTTCTCCCTACGTTAACCGGATTGCCTTCACCGTCTGCATACTTCCGATCTGTCCATCTCTGCTATAGTTCTGTCGACCACGCAGTCCATCCGCCGTACATCATTATCCCTGCCACCTTTCGTCCTTGACAGTCCCACTGTGCTACTATCCACGTCTTCTTCTCCGCAATCCCTATGAATTTGGTCCTCTCACCAAAGTTCCTTCCGAAACCTGCGTACATCCCATTGATCTTTCGTCCCAGTCGTAGTTCTGGCAACCACAATCAATCCATTAGGCATCGTCTTCTTTTTCTGAAACCGCTCGTGCGTTTTGACGTGCGTTTATTGTGATTCCACCTTCATTTTATCATCCGCCACTCACGCCAACCCTACTCCTCTCACTGACACCGCCTTCATTGCCAATATCGTCGCCAACTACAACCCGTCGACCTCAAACCCTACCGTACTTTGTCTCACAATCCGTCCGTCGTGCATCACCCTGCTTCTCACATTGCTGCCTTGCCCTTCACTACAGTGTTTCCACCCCCACTTTTTCCTCCCTTTTGCCATGTCTTGCAGAGTTGGCGTCGCTGCTGCCAGTTTCAACTGTCCGCAACTGCCCTCACGCTGCAGTTCTAATCTCCACCCATACCCATCGCCCTCGCCATCATTGTCTTCATCAGGTCTGGCAATCTCGACTTTTCACCGTGCCTCAGGCCTGTCCAAAACAGAGGACAAATCACTGCCCAGGGTAGCCGCGAGAACAGGAATTGCAACCAGGTCCGCGCGCAATACTCATTATTCTGAAGAGATAGAGTTTGTAGAAGCGACAGCTGCCTCTATCCGTCCTACGTGACGCCTTCATCGGTCTAGGCAAAAATGCTAAACTTGTGTTTTGTTTTCGTATCACTCGTACTAATTACCGGGGAATTTACGCAAGAGGATATATGTTTATGGTCAACAAACATGTTCTCCTTTTTATGATGGTTTCGTTTGCAGGATTTTCAGTGCAAACTCTTTACGTCTGTTTTCGGAAATGCACAGAGAACGCTCTTCACATTGCAACGGAAGTGATACCAATGATAACGCCGCGCGGCGCGTCCGGAGGCAAACGGGTAAATGGAAAGGAAACATTGATTACTAGGGATTCCGGGCGCGTCGACTACCATTAGTCCCGTAAGTGAAGTCTATGTTTTTTTGCTCGGGAGATTGTGATTATCTTGCGATGGGCGGTTCTCCAACCAGAAATCTCAGACGAGCGGGCCCCCGTCCAGCTAGGACCAGCTCTCCGGTCTCCCTCCATGTGTGGTAGTTAGTGCATATAAGTGTAAGTGTAAGTAAGAGGTAGGATAGGACAATGAATGGGAAGGAAAGATCGCGTGCCGTCTGAGGCCTGTTTGGTAGGGTACTGCTCCGACATTCGCCTGGTATTGATCGGAGAAACCACGAAAAACTACCGATTAGAGCATCCTGCGGCTAGAATTCTCCTCCACTTTAGGCCGGAACTCGACCTAGCTAATGTTGAAAATCCTGCAACCGTCGGGGTTCGAACCCCAGGACCTCCCGGCTAGAGGCACTGCAAGGAAGGGAAAACAGAAAAAGTGGCCCATCTTCAAGCAATTACCGGCTCACGATACCCTGAATTCAATTTGTTGAGCAGATTTAATATTACTCCTTACTGCCTCTTTCCCCATTCTTTCTAGTCCATTAAACGATGGATCGTAGGGGATCTCTTGGAGAACTATGACTCTCCTTTCACTTTAATGCTCATTACTTGCCAAGTCACTTGTAATATCCATTATCGTCATCGTCAATTTGAACCACTGAGACGCAAGCAAAGGCCGCGGTGCAATGTACGAGCTAAAACGGTGTTTCTGTGATCTCTCTATTATAATAAGTATCAACATTCCTATTTAGGTTCGATTATATTTTGAAAATGATTGAGAACCATATATTCCTTCCGAGACAATTAACTTCTTAACATACACCTGTATGTGTGTTATCTGAAATTGTCCTGTATGTATGAAAATATTTTTGTCATTTGCCACCAAATTGAGTTTTAGCTCAGATTCTTGTTTTAAGCAATGATTTGTTTAGCTCTTAGAAATTATATTTGAAATAATATAAACTAAGTAAACCGATTCAATATTTTTATACCAAAACTGTACCACACTTTCTAAACAGGACAGAAACACGCATAAAACGAGTCGCAAGAAGATCAAAGAAGACCGGAAAAGCTGTGAAGTCGGAACAAGCAGAACCCTTTAGCGTAAAATAAAGAATGTAATAAAAATGAAACAAATAATGAACAAACAAATTATAATAAAAACTAACTAGTGGTGCTACAAAATTACAGACTTCCTCGTAGTCAAGTTTTCTAGTTTCCTTGTTGTGGACTGGCTTTACGGTTTTGCCTCATCGTCTTGCCAGCTGCCATCTATCGTCCCCCAAAGTACATTATTTTGAAATTTTATCAACTTTTCGGTTTTCTAATAGAATAACAATAGAAATATTACTTCAAGAATATTAAAGAAGAACCTCATACTAAATAGCAATTTTCATTGAAAAATGTACAGCCATTTTTCAGAAAATGGTATTTAAGCGTTTCTGTAAATGCGAAATTTTCACTTTTTTTCATAGCTCCTTTTCACTTTTTCTATTGACTTTTCAAAAAATTTAATTAGAAGCCATTTGAAGAACTTCCGCTCACAAATGCTAATTCGTATAAATCGATGGAAATGCGCGTATTAAAGGCGGATGAGCGGGCGGGCGGGCGGACGGACGTTTAAAAAAACAGTTATCCGGTATCAGAGAATCCCAAAACGAGTATTTCCATTGAAATCTCGAAATCGATTTTTCGCAGACTTACATAACGTTTTCTATGATTTTTATAAATTAGACGGAGCAGATAACGGGCATTCAGTGAGTGAGTGAAAACAAAAAACTTTAGATACAATATCACATTATAGGCGACTAGAAAATGGATTGAGAAAAGAAGACAAGTCTGTGAAGAAGATGGGATCGGTATACAAAATATCTCATTTAGATAGGTATTTCGCAAGATCAATAAATTCATGATTTATAGATTAATGAATTAATAATTCATGTTTCGAAGAAAACAAACTTAACTGGTAAAAAACTAAAAGAAAGCAAATGTAAGAAATTCCGGACTGTTAAATAAATGAGAAGAAATTTGTAATGTAATGTCTGTATCGTTGGCAGACATGCTTACGGAAGTGGTGTCACCTGAACTGCCAAAAATTCACTGACTGGACATAGAGGTCTATATTGTCTGAGGAGAGGTCAGTTGATAGAAATAATGAAATTCTGAGAAATGACTGAAGCAGAGGCATAGAACCGGAGGGAGACCCACAGAAAGTCTAATTTGAAATTGAGAAGCAATTGTTATTCTAAATTGAGAAAAGAAAGTACATTGCCATGGCGCTTGCAAAATTGGCTAAATACATCTTTCACGAAAATGAGTATGGTACTCTTAAAGAAACAAGAAAATACTTGAAATCGTACATATAATTCGTTCCTTGCTTGTGCCTTACTTCTTAAATGCAAGAAATATTTAAAAAAGTATAAACATGCGTGGTACAAGGAAAAATAATTATTTGATAATATTTCGTGTTTCTCTTGTAAAATAACATTGGACTCGTCAATATACCGTCACATCTTTTCCTTCAATTTTTTTCAAGGCCTGTCATCACGTCCCTTTCCTTGATCGCCCCGTCACCTGCCTCTGCTTGCGCGGCTTCTGTGCCGCGCTCGCCGCCCCTATGCGACGTTTCATGTCGCCGCCATTATATTCCGACCTACGCCTCAAAAGGCTTCGTTTCTTTCAAACACTTTCAATGCACCCGCCGAACCGTCTGGAACGACCGCTGCGCCTTCAGGTGAATGACAGGGTAGTTAACGCATTGTGTGTTGGAGACACCACTGTGTTCCCTTTAAGCTCAAAGGTTTAAATGTTTACTTTTTAAGACGCATTTACTTTGAAAAGGGTTTGGACGAATATGAAGTGATCATGTGTATAGTTAGAAAACAACGTAGCTTTTATGAAATTAATGTTGATAAATTAAGGATGTTAATTGTTTTTAAAATACTGTGTTTCAAAGTTCACTTTAACGAATTAGTTCTTCTTAATGAACTTAGTGACTTTACAACCCACTCTTCACGTTTCATATATGTCTAATAATCAAAAAGAGATCTATCATTTAAAAAAACTAGTGGATCATAAAAGTTTCCTACTTAAGTATTACCATCATATTAATTTAATTGCTTTTAAAGCTTTACAACTTTGTAATATACAGTTCATTTAAATAATACAAAGTGTACTGTGGACAAGTAAATAAATTAATTACAGCGTTTCATTTGCTCCTAATATTTTACATGTTAAAAATTTACATATATTCATACCTAATCAATCGCACATTTAAAAAAAGTAAAATATAAAACATAACATTTTAATAAATAAAAGTAAAAACATACATAAAAACGCTAACCTGTGATATTACAAAATTTTATTATTAAATTTTGAAGTCAGGCTGTAACAAGTTCCTGATTTTGAAATATTTTATTAATGTAATAAAATACAGCTTATGTTGTTTGTTTGTCATAAGTATTTAATAAATTTGAAGTGATATGGTCATTTCGGAGTCTACTAAACCATTTCTATATGGTAGAATTATGGTAGTAATATGTATAGGTGATCGATTACCTCACCGTTAATACTCATATTTTTCTTTCTATTTTCATCGACAGAGATGGCAAACAATCTATTAGTAAAACGTACGTTATCCATCATCTTCATCGTTACCTAAGGATTGTAAGCTGACAAATAGGACACTGATCTGTCCATATTCTGGTAACATATGAAAAACTGAATGTAGTATTTATAAATTTGTAGGATTTCATTGCATAACTGCAATGGGTTGGCCAAAAACGTGGTGTTTCCTTTCTCGGAGAATGTAGTGTGTTGTGTAGATTATGATGAGTTAGACGAAGCTCAGGTATTCTCTTAAATCAAATTCGTTCACAGTTTGGGCAGTGGGTTGGCTGAAGCCTTACTATTCCCTTTCGCAGAGAATGCAGTACGTAGAGTTAATTATAGTGGGTTTCTTAAAAAATCCCCCTTCAAGGAGAATGGAATTTTGTTGAGTTGATGTTGAATTCCCGAAGCTCTGGTATCCTTTTTAAAGTAAGTTTGTTCGTAGAGTTTTATTTGATATTGATGATTATGAGGTTAGCCAAGCCCTGGTGTTTTCTTAGTGTATATTTTGCAATGAATTGGCCGAAGCCTTGGTATTCCCTTTTGCGGAGAAAATAATTCGTAGATTGATTGTAATGAGGTGTCCGAGGCCCTGGTATTATTTTAATACAAGTTCGTTTGTAGAGTTTCATTGGAAAGGGCGATGGTTGACCAAAACTTTGGAATCCCACATAGAGGAGAAAATAATACGTATTTTGATTTGGTTTTTTGGAACCTTTTGTAGGTTGGGTCGAGACCCCGGTATTTTCTTGAAGCAAGTTCGTTGGTAGAGTTTCGTTGGGTAATTGCAGTGAGTAAGCTAGGTATTACCCTTTACGGAGAAATTAAAATGTGGTGTTAATTATGAGACAGCAGCAGCCCTGGTATTCTTCTTAATAGAAATTTGTATATTTCGTTGAATTGGAATTCCCTCCTAGAAGAAAGAAATATGTAGTGTTCATTTTGATAAGGTGGCCCAAGTCCTGGTATTTCTTCTTGAAAATCGATTGTTTGTAGTGGTTCTTTTAGAAATTGCAATGGTGTGGCCGAAGCCTTAGCTTTTTATCTTCGCTGAGAGCATGATACGTAGTGTGGATTAAGATGGAATTGGCAAGGCCCTGGTGTTGTTCTTAAAACAAAGATTTTTTTACAGCTTTTCTGCATAGTTGCATTGGGTTGGCTGAAAATTCGGTATGTTTCTTGGTAAAATCTTGGCTGTCGTACCTGTAATTAAAAGGTACTTTATTAGTGTCTTTATGATAAAGAATAATATAATTTTAATTTTCATAGGTCCGATTCAATTCAAGAAACTATAATACTCTTACTGTTGTCTCTTGATTTAAGATTATTTATTTTTCTCATGTATTTTGTATATGAATACTGATCAGTTTTAAGACATTATTACGTTTTTCATGATTGAAAGAACAGTTTATTATCTCCGTTTTAATTAAGGAAATATTATTAATATTCGGTTAGTTTATAATAGTCTTTTTTTTAATTTGTTGCGTCCACACCTTGACGCAACGCGTCTCTAAGCCCCTTAAGGGGCGTTGAGCGCTTTGCACTGGGGAGTAATCCTCCATTAATGTGCTTTATTTTTTTAATATTTGTTAAGTCTCGTCACGTCGCAGTCAGTCAGTGCCTTTTATCCCTTCGGCCAGGGGCTCGACGCCGTTAGATCCCGGGGTTCCTAGCCGGTCACCCAACCACGAACTCGCGAGTCTCGAATTCGTTTAACCTTCGTGACTTCACGGAGCGTAGTAAACGAATACGGCTAGCGCCGCCGGGGTTTAGACGTTTTAAAATTTTATTTTATTTGCAATGGTCTGAAAATACTACGACAATTATATTTAAATTTAAAATACACAGGTTATGTGAATATACTTCTGAAATTTGCAATATGTTTATGGGCAGGCCTGATTGTAAGAGAATGCCTGAGTTTCCACGAAGTGACTAGGCAAGGGGACGTTTCGAATTGTTGTGTAAATATCTGTAAAGCGTTGAAAACCAGAATTATCGCCCAGGGGGAGGAAAGATTCTAATAGTAAAAGTTCTAAACGATGGAAAAGTGACTTCTTACTTAACGGAGAGGAAGAAAACTGCCTTGGAAATCTCCAGAGAAGAGGGAGAAAACTACTATCCCCCTCATAGTTATTCGATTATCAATGTGGAAAAGAAACCTTCGGTATTTTTGAGACCAAGATCTACTGACAGCCGCAAGAAGAAATATCAAAATGTTAACATGTGGTGTTCGCACATCGGCGGCCAAAATTAATTCAAATTTGGCGCAGTACTTTGAAAACTATCATTTATAACAATTCCTTGGTGCAAATTAACAGCAAAGAGCACGCATTTCAAACGTCCCGCGTCTGACTTCTTTTTGTATAAGTATTTACTAAAACCTATGTTAGTTTAAGCGCTGCACTATCACTAAGTATCATCGCAAATAATGCTATATTCCTTTTCATAAATCCCGGAAATAGTCTTAGTAAGGTATAAACTGGTCAAGTATGAAACTGTTTCTAGTGCTGAGATTACCTTTCGCGGTACCTACCTTTCCTTCTCATCGTTCTCCTCGCCTCTAATGTCACTTCTGGCGATCTCAAGCGATCCACGTCTCGGGTGTATCCTCGGCGACGACTCACTTGGATAGTAGGCTCGCCACAATAATACATTCACAACAATGCGCTTCATTAGTGTGATTTTCTCAGCTGTTTATGTACGTTGTGTTTACAGCATGCGTAATTTTTTATATGTGTAGACATACAGGCAGACGAACGGATGTGTAGATTTACGAATAATGTTTTGGTATCAGCGACCTAGAAAATGTAGATTTAAACCACACTACGTAAATGCGATAGTAATTTACTCCAACTAGAAACAAGAAAAATACGTTTTTGATATCACGATTCTTAACACGACTTTTCTGTAAAAAACGGAACTGTTCTCTCCAGAATGAGGGTATCTCTTTCTATGTTCTATTAAATGAACGAGACATGAAAATACTACAGGTCATCACCTCAAAAAGACAATGTACACCTAGAAATTAAATACATAATTAAAATAATTGAATTCACAAAAATCTAATAAAATAATTAATAATAATTAAGAAAAAATAACCTGATTTTCCATTCTGATTGCATTTACTGATATTTAAATAATGTTTTGGTCCATTAGTTTTTACAGACAATTGAATAATAGACAGGCGATAATTTTTTCGTAATTCAATGTTTTTATTATAATTGATTTCAAATTATCATATAAATAAAATAATAAAAGACAAATATTAAATAAAAATAAAATTTACTGATGTTTCACGTTCATATGTTTATATCAAAACGACCTCCCGCACGCCGTCGTCGTGTCCCCGTGGAAGCCAGGAACCAGTGGGTGGGGGTGGGGGAAGTGCGGGAGGCAGGAGGAAGGCGAGAGGCGAGTTGGAGCACACGGCGCGCAAACGCAGCCCCTAATTACCACCTCCGCGGCGCCGGTGACGTCAGTCGGCTCCCTCCAACAGCCCCGCAGCGAATGCATAAGCGAAAGGCATCGCGGTGCGCGACACGTTCCTCATTTTCATTCATGCGCGCCGGCGCTGGGCTTCAGACCAAACGCAGCCCTGTTGATTTATTAAACCGTCGCAAGCGTTCGCCCTGTGATATTCACATGTCAGTTCTACAAACCGGGGTTAAGTTTCGGGTTCGTACAGCTGCGTTAGTGTTCGGTCATGCTGAAGATACCTCGATTTTCGATTCTCGCGGTCGAAGTTGCGGTTGGGGTGAGTGTTTTCATGCCGGTGAAATATTTAGGGCTACTAATTGACTGGTACGGGGCGAAGTGGTCCGGAGTGCAGCGTTCTGACTTCGCATTCTGGAGGCTCGGGTTCAATCCCCTTGCCGGCCAACCTGACCGGAGTTTTCAGTCAAGAAATTCAAAACGAAGCGAATTCGAGACATAGCAGGTTCTTGGTTGGGTGACCGATTAGGAATGTTGGGATCTAACGGCGCTGAGGCCAGTTGCCCTTTTCGGGACGTATAATGGCTTAATACAAATTGACTGATATAAACATTGGCAAGAAGAAAAGTGTTCTTTAAAATGAATCATATTACGTTGTATCCCTCAATCAATAGAATTCTAAAATTAATCTAGAAACATGATTATCTGTACTCAAATACAACTTTCGGCCGAGTGTTTTATACACATGTCTGACAAATTTGGGAAGTTACAGCTTTGTATTGACGAATTAAAGACTTGGTTAACCATATTAGCTTTTTAATACTGATTTTCTTCATTTTTAGCAATTAAGATATTTTATCTTGGAAAACAGCTTATTAACATTTGCACATACAATAAAACCCATTGTAATAACTACGTATGACATCCTTCCTGTTATGCAGTTAATTATTTTAATCCATTTAAAAATCAAACTATAATACAAATTATTAAATATTCTATACTATAAAATCAACTAATTTTGTTCACTTTAAAATTATTAACCGTACCGATTTCCTTTTGTAAATAATTGTATATTTCAAAAACTTCTGTAATATTCAAATTTAATTATATTGCAAAGAAAAAAATGTTCATTCAAAAACTTAATAAGTATAACAAGTTTTTAAAAAATTATAGCAATCATCATGACAGGTAAACATATCCTTTCAGGTTTCATCTACCTTTTTGAACGAAAAGCTGTCAATCAAAGTCATCTTGCTGTCTATAACTACATACAAACCTCCAATAAAGGGAAACTTCATATTATTGAAAAATGGAATTCACATGCCTTTAAAAACGATGGTATGCTTTCAGTGACTGACATCGCAGAGACGGGAAATCAGCATGTGTTATTGACTCAACTAGTTAGAAGTGAAAAATCGTAATGCGTGTCTGGCTACAGTGAATGAAAATGAAATATTTTGTATGGGTCGCGCCGTCGTGCAGATCGCGAATGTTTAGGTCCCACGGCCGGCTCAACCACGTTGAACTCTATAGTTTAGTTGTAAAGTAGGGCCACATCGATACACTCTCCCACAAGCTTGAGGTATCTGACATGTTCGTATCCATAGTTTCCTGCTCGCACGGTCAAATATATACGTGATTTCAAGGTAGGAAGAGAATCGTAATGAGGATAGTACTAATACCCTCATGTCCACGTATGATCAGTCAAGTTGAGCAATCAGAGTTCATTACTTCCCAGGAAACACAGGTTCGATGATTTCCAGTTCGCAAGGAACCTCTCCAGAATTTACAGAACTGGAGTGTATGCTGGTCTAATCGACTCTAAAATGTTATCTCCCGCTTCTTCCAGACTTGTCTGGAAACCTTCCCTCGAAATGAAGCAACGACTTGCCATAACTGCCAACAACGCAAACCAGTTGTGAAACTTGACACGCTAGATTAGTAATTCGACGATTTTTGCAATTTATCACTTGTAAAGCATTCGCGCAAACACAAGTAGTTCAGCTCATAACAACGGCGCTTCTTACATCGTATTGCTTTTGAAAACATTAGACCATTCTGAAATTACACACATATTTGTCGTCATCTGCTTAAGTGGTGTGTTCAGTGGTGAGTCGTCTGCTTCGCAAAAAATACTCGTATATTTTTTTGCTTCTGACTTTAGTTGAGAATCATTCAGAATCAATTCGTCAGAAGCATTAAGACTGGTAACCCTAAAAAGAAGCCTTGACTATTATGAGCAAAGGTGAGAGTTATGAAGATGAATGTGGATGCCCTCATCCCCTGGGGGGGGGGGTTGAAAAAATGAAATATTGCAATTTTTTAGGGAAAACATTACGAAAACAATCCGTTGCTATGGAAATACTTGCGTAATTGCCATTTCGCATGCAGTATACATTATAGATAATACAAATGGAAATCTTTCAAAATAGCTCCAGAGCCTGTCGCACATTCCGCACGGCACATTTTGTTGGTGATCATGAGGCTACATCCCCATACATAATAATAACTAACCCTAGAATACACAACGTTACGTTCATCTGCTTCTTCTCCCATTGGCTCAAATATCGTCGCACTACGATATGGTAACACGCGTCTCGTGACGCATTCGTGCTTAGCGGCATTGAGTGATGGAGACTGCCTTTCGGATAGTGTGTGTCGCGAACTTTCGCACAGATGTTCCGCCGTTGCACAGATCTATTATCAAATATGAGTTACATATTACCAAGTTCGCATGCGGGATGCGCGTCCCTTGTCAACGTGCAACTCCGTACAAAGGTTTCGATGATAAGGGCCTGCGGTATGGATCATGCCATGGATCATGCTGACGACCACGCTTATTCCCTCTAGTACGTTAATGTATTGGGTAAATATAGTGCGTTCCATTTAATGAAAAAATATTTTTATACGTTGTCATTATTACACTCTTGAATTTTTAATAAATTATAGATCGTTATAAAGAGGTGCACTCGGTGTTTAGGTTTCGAACAGCACGATGGAATTTTTTGAGAGCATTTGAAGCCAACATAATGATGCGAAGTTCGGCCTGTATTGGCAGAAACTTTACATCTGATGTAGAGCACGCAAAATTTGTCAAGTGATTGCAAGAAGCACTTTTTTGAGCACATCAAAGTATTAAAATATTGTTGAAGATGTTAAACGTGCTTAGAATAAGCTTATATATTACATGTCTGTTGTCATCATTATTTGAGCTCATAGTTTGTTTTATAAGATCCAGGCGCGCTCACAAGTCGCCAACGCCAGCCCACGCTACGTCTCCAGATGTCACAGAGAATACATCACTTTGTTTGACAGAACGTTGAATTAATAACGCTCACGAACTTAATAAGCGCGGACCGAAAGACTGTTTGCCACAGAGATAAACATGTCGTCTACAGCAACTCTCTTGAAACGATTCGCTTCGTGCTACCACTCTCCAAGAAGCGACTTCAAAAGAGACGCTAGAAATTCTTAGAAATATTCAGCGGCCTCCTTGAAAATCGAGTGACTTCACAGCTTTGGTGCTGTGTGCTGCCATCTCGCCATCAAGTGAAGAAACATGTGTAGCATTTGACAGCGCTTTCCTTGCTCGCTGTTTTAATCTAGATGTTTCTTTGCGCGATGTTGGGAGAAATAAGACACTCTCAGACATGCTTAAAAACGCCAAATTTAAAATGCAAAAAGAGGTACATGCACAATCCAGTCGCATCAAGGTCGGTAGCCCGGCTGGCTTTGGTAGTGTAACCACGTAATGGGCTGTTATACCACAGAGTTAAGAATTAGTCATTGATTATAGCCACGTCTGCGGGTTCAAACGCGATTGAGACCATGGATTCTAAGGGCGGAAAAGTCCTTCGTACATCTTCCTATGAAGAGGAAGTAAAGCTAGCTGTCCAAAGTTGTATTGTCCAGTAGTTGATTTATTGCGTGTAAAATATCCTGAAAGATATTGCTAAATTCATTCGTCCGAGTGATACATTATTTCTGGGCTAGAAGGTGAAAAGAGCGTGGCAAAGTTTGTTTGATCAGACGGAAGAACGGGCCTGCTGGTTCCAGACTAAATAAGACATAAACTGAAGTGAATATTAATATGACCGTCGCCTATGTTTGATATAAACGAGCAAATTTTCATACACACACCAAATGGCAGAAGTAGCAGTGGAGGGAAAATAAAGTGTGTCGAGTGGAAGCCTGTACAGTTCAACACTTGTTGCAATGCAGAAACGGAGCGATATATCGGATGTCCAAAACGACATGATCATTGGCTTTCAAACCAAGGGATAAAACAATCCAAAACGGCTAAGTTTGTTAAGTGTTCGAGTGCTGCCATGGTTAAAGTATATTGTGCGTCGCAAAATGACGATATCCAAAATCGGCACAGAGGTAACTGTGACACACCACGGGCCGTAGAGAACTAAGGCTGCGGAGATGTGTACAGACGGATAGACAAACTAAGGGGCTACCAACGTGGTGTTCTCAACAACCATTCAGACAACCGCCCATACGTTGCTGCGTATGGCCGTCCGCAACAGGCGCCTGTTTCGTGCACCCATGCTGACTCCTATTCATCGGCGGCGAAATCTGGAATTTGCATGTCAATACCGCAACTGAACGTCTTCTGAGTGGCCTCTTCAAATGAATATTTTCTGCTCCATCGGACAGATCGTCGTTGGCGTACACGGTGTGAAACGTCTGAACGCAAAACTCTGCAACAAAGACACTGAGTGATTTCACGATTCTGGAAAACACAATGGATCAACAGAATGGATCTATCCTTGCAGACCATGTCCACCTCTACAAGCAGGTAGTTTTTCGTCAGCAAGGCGGCATCTAACAGTAGGACAATGCAACGTGCCATGCAACTCGCAGTGTATGTGCATGGTTTGAAAACCACCACGAAGAGTTTACAGTACTTCCCTGGCCACCAAACTCCACCGATTTAAACGCAATCGATAATCGAACAGCCCGATCACCTCGATCGGGCTGTTCGCACCATGGGTCCGCAACCGAGGACCTTGGCGAAGCTGGCCACGGCACTGGAGTCACCAAGGCTCTACATCCCTGTGCATACTATCCAGAACCTAAACTATTCTCTTCCTGCACGTCTCGCAGCGGTCAGCGCTGCAATTGGGAATAATTCACGATTTTTCTGTGTGGTAACATTAATATGGCTGAACTGTGAACAAATGTCCGATATATCCTTATTACCTCTATAATGGATTATAGGATCCGCCTTTTATCTGCTAAAGATCTTAGCGTCCGGCTTGCTGGGTCAATGGGTCACGATATATTATAATCCTTATTACCTCTATAATGGATTATAGGATCCGCCGACTATACAGCGCAGCTGGGAATCTGAAATAGAATGATTCTATTCCTAGTTCATTTCTGTTTGGATTGACTAAATGAAAAATCACTTTCTTTTCTAAAGAACAAAATTCAACAAAGTTTATTTCTACGCTTTTAGCAAACAATTGAGTGAATTTACAATTTTTAGGCCTTTGATCAAGATCTCTTTCAATTTACAATTTATACCGCGGTTAACTTATCTTTCTTCGTTGATGTCCCTCGTAGACTTCTCAGTCGAAATATCTTGCGAGCTTGCCGTAGTCCAAAGTTCCACGAAATCCTCTTCTGCCCTATCCAAGCTGGTCTCAAACTATCAAAATTATCAGTTCCGAATACGTCCTATGACATAGTCCCGAACTCGATTACCACTCCCGACAAAGTTCCAATTTATACTTCAATATTGCTTCCACATGAAAATATCTACGATCAGTTCAGAAGCGCGTTTCCGAGCAGAATGAAATCTTCCTGCATGATTCATCCCTCGAAGACCGTATTAAACTATCTTCATTTTTTCATAACATTTGACCGTCCTTCTCTCACCCAGCCAATCCATACGTTCGTTATATTTTGGTGTAGCTGACCTTTGATCGTCTTTTGAACTTCTTCGCCCAATCCCAAATTTTCTACTTTCGACACGCACCGTAAATTGTTTTGTTTATTCACGGTCGTTGCTAAGCTCTAGCTCTCGTGATATTTCGTAATGCATGTTCCACCATATTGTCTACAAATAAATGTTAGTTTATTTTAACGTGACATATCGGTATGTCACAATATGTGTGTAAATTGTTTAGTTAAATGGAAAATAACCTGCATACACTTTTCAAAATTGTTAAAGTCATTAGAATTAATGTTGCAATGGATTGTACTGCTAAAGGAAGGTCTTTCTGGGATAGAATGTCTCTTTTTATCAAGTATATATCAGAGTAGTGCATAATAATCATAAAATGTAAATAACTTTTTATTACCCAGTTTGTTATTGCTGTATGACTTATTGGAATATTGGGAAAAATCTATTGGAATGCTCATCAACTTATAAATTATACCCATTCGTCGATTCCTCCTCTCTCGGTGATATTTCCTTTTACTCACCCACCTTACTTCGTTTATGTAGTAAAAAAAGAAGATATTGTAGTCAAGCGGTGATGATCGGAGATTTTTTGAACCTGTATTACATTTCATAGGTTCCAAACACCTATACGTTAATGGTTTCTATTTATGCTGACATATATAACTCAGTTTTCATTTAATATAAATATTGACAGTAAATGCTGGGCCTTTTATCAGATTCACTTTTATTGTCGGACTCACTGGTAAATGTTTATTAGCAAACTGCTCTAGGACCAACCCACAGCAATTTATATAAAATATTTCATTGTATTTATGCAGTGGTAACAAAGAGATAGACATTCAAAAACACATTCAAGTTATTACGTAAAAGTGGACTCGCACTTGCGTATTGATCTTTCTAATTATCTCAGGTGGTTCCAAGTTTCTCTGAAGAAATAACTGCTCCAGATCTTACCTTCGGCGCAGCTATAAAGGGAATTAAGTTTCTCCGTAAAATGTATTCATATTCCGAGAAATACGGTAATTAATGCAAGTAACCAAACTAGAAGTTTGTAAAAAGCATCCGTAAACGCTGGAAGTTAAGCGGAGAATATCAAATTAGGACTTTGCATCCGCATATCTTAACGTAAGTTTGACAAAAATTGAAATCTTAGTTAATAATGAAAAAAACTTCATTTTTTAAAGAAAGCGATAGAAGGATGATTTATTTTATTATCTCAACTATGATTTGTGTGGATTGAGAAAAAAATAGTATACAGACTTCTTGAAGTCTTTACTTCCATATTTTGTGGATTATTTTACATGTACACTTTGTTTACAAGTTAACACGTTTTACGTCTCGTAATAACTGAAAGTTTACATTCCTCGCTGGATGGAAGTACCAAGGAATTCATTTTATTTCAGACTAGGTTATGAATTTTCTCCAGTTTATGAAAATAGAAGTTATAATATACACATGCTTTTCCTTGCGAATAGCTTTGCGGTGGCACCGAATATTGCTTTCGGGAACGCTTGCTCGACTCACAAAGTTCAGTGCACTGGCAAACTTTCCTCTCTCCCTCACTGCCACAGCGTCGAGTACACTGTATTACATGCGCATCAGCATTCCGTTTTTTCATGTTCATTGCATCGTTAGTAAATTTAACTTCATGCCTCATTTTAACTATTAAAAACTATTTCAGATGTGTTCAACTGAACTTGTAAACCTGTGTAGAATGAATATTAAGCCTACAAATAATTAATAATTGTGTGTGTGGGTTTTTTTTAGTTATTTGCGCAGGTTCATGAAACTCTCACTGTCAACATATAGAAACCTCGTTTCGAGCGCCAGAAATGCCATCTTTACTCAGAAGATTTGAATTTTGAATCTAAACATTTGTAACTTTTCTTCTTCGAACTTCTTGTACTATATTCCTGGTGATTCTTTCCAGAATAAATAGTGATATTTGTTGTCAAATATACTTATGATGCACATTTGCGAACAGAACACATCAACCAACACCTCGGCTTTTTATCCCCCTGATATTCGCTAGTGCTTCGTAAAATTCTTGTAAGGGTTCAGCCTTTTCTATAAAATTATAGGTACTTACCTACGACTGCAAGAAGTCTCCCTTACTATCCAGCACATGTACGCAGTTTGTAGCTGTGGATTTGCTTTTCTCTTTCATAAGGTAAGCTAGCCTAGCTACCTCTTGATCGGTCGTGCAAGGAATAATCATCGCTCGCCGTTTCCATTTCACGGGCCGCAAACAATAGTAGAATTCATTTTGCCAAACCAAAACCACAGTTACGAGTAATTGCCCTTAGTGTCGAGCTCTTTCCTGTAATGTAAAATGTAGTTGTTTGTGCTTAACTAACACATTTAATATGTACTCTAATTGCACGTATGCGGACTTACATTCCCCAGCAAAAGTTATCAGTAGACATCGGATGTTTAGGCACTAAAAAATCGTCTTTTAGTTGCCTAAAAAGGCACTGAAATGTCAAGAATAAGGAGAGAAAAGGCATTGTCATAAGTTACATACACAATAAAATGGAAAAATTGTAATTTTTGTCTATATTATTTTGTAAAATTAAATGCATAAAGCGAGTTCGTACATTTTAACGTAAAACTAGATTGACATATTTACAACTCTTCTACATTTTATTCTTAATAGTTTCCAGTATCCAGTTATGTTTACTTATTACAAGTAACTTTTCAAGGATCACGGTTTCAAATTTGCGAAGACTGGGAGACAAAATCAGTTTGAATGCGGAGAAGGATATCTCAACGATGTGACTGACTATTTTAGCAGCCTAACATTAACAACACAGAAACCTTCTGGAAATTTATATTTATTTCTACTTAAAATTTCGGTGTCCCCGGTGTATTGTCAATCGACCATGTTCTCAGATCATGGCTGTTATTTATGAAGTAGGGAAATTGAGAAAAATCAGTTGGGTTCAGGAATTCTCTCGTAATGTGAAATTCCAAGATGTGATTTGAAATTCCAAGACGTGAATTGGCTTTGTAACGAATGGTCACGTTAGCATTGTATATAAATATAATAAACAAAAAGTTCGAAAAAAGTATTTAGGCAACATTATAAAACGTATATCATCATTGTCATGATTGTGGACATATATTATCAGCCTTTAAATAAGTTCTCTAGAAAAAATAGGTATTTCCCTAAACATCCGATGTCTAGTTATCAGGTTCTAAAATTAATTCTAGTCTTAACTTTCTCACTTGTCACTAGGTGGAGATCACATGTCATCACGAGTGTGTAACAATCTTTACAGTGTGTTGTGAAATTGACGTCTCTTCATTGGCCCCTTCATGTGAATAATTCGTAATTATCGAACGCTAAACTTCCAGTTAAGCACAAGCCACAGTCAAAGACACACTAAAATTAGGACTGCCTTAAAATATCTGCACGTACGGATAACACCAAATAATGACTCTCTTCGTTGCGGTGTCGGATAGATCTCATTAAACGTAAAATACCATACGTTACTTTTTATTACACAACTTCGCAGTCACAACCTCTCTCATAAAACTCGTCGACTCTGGCCTTAAATCTCCATTTTCGGGTGCATTCACGGTCGTATGTCGCAAACTCTTCCGCATCTCGGAAGCATCGTTCATAAAATTCCTCCACAACGCAATAGGCGATGCGGAGGCCTCCAAACCGACCACGCTGAAAACTAATTTTCACATCGCGACGCGGAACGGGCCTATTGGGAACACGAATAAATGTCGTGTTCTCTAAACTTTTGTAACATTACAATTCCTCAACAAACGTTGCATACAGATGCTATAAAGTTCGATAGTTCCAAAAATGTCGCTGCGCCCATCGCTAAAGACGCTTCAGATGGGCAGCCAAATCAGTTCTGGGATTAGTGGATTAATGGCAAATATCATTCATTAATGAAAAATTGTATTAGTGCCGTCTTTATTGAAATAAATGGAGGTCAGAGCATACGCCCCTTACACTTCGCGGTTTGAAAACCTGAAGAAGTATCACAATAAATAAGCAGAGGTTGTCTGGTATCAAATTTATATTTCGTCTTAAGATCTTTTCGATCGCGTAGCGATCATCGTCAGAGCTGGAAATACATTAATAGATATAATTATACATTAAACCAAATTGTCTACAAATTAAAATACATAAAAGGAAGTGTGCAGATGCGTAAGCAAACTGGATCGGTCGTACCTTACAGCTGCTGGGCGGAAAACGAAGTTCTGCGGATTTTTGAAATAGCGGCTCGCTTAAGAAGGCTGGGTGGCGGTCGGGCAAGTGTGGGGGCGGGCAGGGAGGCGCGGCCGAGGGGTCGAGAGGCGCGGCTGCTGGGCCTGGTGTGAGGAGGGCGCTGGCGGACGGAAGTGGGTGGAGTTAGGGGTGTACGCATTGTGCTAATTTTAGCAGAGGTGACGAAAGTTCAGGGATTTGCTGGTTAAGACAAGTATTGTTCTGTTTTTTTAGGTTGTTGCGAATGTGAAGGGATTCTAATTTTATTCTGTGCCAGTACCTATTTTCAATTTCTAGGATATGGAAATTAATGAGTTTGTCAAATGTGTGATTGTTTTCATTTAAGTGATCAGCGAAGTGTGAAACTGTGGTGGTATTGTTTTTCCATGCTTGTTCGTGTTCTTTGATCCGTTGTGTGAATTTACGCCCGGTTTGTCCTACGTATATGGCATTGCAGTTGTTGCAAGTGAGGGCATAGACTCCGCATAAAGAGGTAGGAGGAATTGGATCTTTAGTGTTGGATAAAGTTTTTTGTAATGTGTGAGTGTTGAAGAAAGTAGCTTTGAGTCCGAATTTATTGAGTGTGGTTGCTATTTTTAGAGAAAGGGGTCCTACATAAGGGATGGTGATGTACGTGGCATTGGTGGTTTTGGTGATAGGTGTGAGAGTGGTGTGTTTGCGGATGTTGAGTGTGTTTGTTTTTTTGATTATTAATTTGTCAATGATATTACAGTCGTATCCATTCATCCTGGCTATATGTTTTATGGTATTTATTTCTTTTTCTGTGTTTTCTGGAGACATGGGGATTGATATTAATCGATGTACCATAGCATGGAAGGCTGCGTGTTTGTGCGTGGGAGGGTGTTGTGAAGTGTTGTGTATGATTGTGTCCGTGTGGGTCGGTTTTCTGAATATATTAAATTCGTGATGGTCCTGAACAAGCGTGATAGTGAGATCAAGGAAGTTTAAGGATTTGTGTTCATTTTCTATTTCAGTGGTGAATCTTATGTTGGGATGCAAGGAGTTGATGTATTGTGTAAAATTGTGAAGTTGTCTTGTGGTGCCTGTCCATAGTGCCAATACGTCGTCTACGTATCTGTACCAATAAAGGATGTTTTTTAGAAGTGGATGTCCAGAAGCAAATAGCGTATTTTCCCAGTTGTCCATAAATATTTCCGCTAATAAAGGTGAGAGGGGTGAACCCATGGGTAATCCAGAATCTTGGGTGTAAAATTTGTCATTGAATTTGATCTAGATTATAGTCATGATTATAGTCTTGTCTGTCATTTTGATCTGTCAATTAGGTCTTTAAGTATAGTATAGTCTTTACAAGACTATACTTAAAGACCTAATTGACAGATCAAAATGTGCCGTCCCCATCAAAACTGAACTGTTTAACTTAATTTCCTGTTGTATAGATGCCAACTATTTCAAATTGACCGACCGCCACCCAGCCTTCTTAAGCGAGCCGCTATTTCAAAAATCCGCAGAACTTCGTTTTCCGCCCAGCAGCTGTAAGGTACGACCGATCCAGTTTGCTTACGCATCTGCACACTTCCTTTTATGTATTTTAATTTGTAGACAATTTGGTTTAATGTATAATTATATCTATTAATGTATTTCCAGCTCTGACGATGATCGCTACGCGATCGAAAAGATCTTAAGACGAAATATAAATTTGATACCAGACAACCTCTGCTTATTTATTGTGAAATAATAAGGTATCTATATCACCAACATTCTAATTACTGAAGAAGTATTTTGAAAGGGAGTAAATTCCCAACCTGTCTTGCCACTGTTGTGGAACACCTGGGTAAATACCGGGGAAAATTAAAATCTTTGACAATTTCCCGGTCAATTAGATCGCATAACAGTTCAGGCAGGAAACGACGCGAGTAACTGACTCAGTTGTTGTTTTGTTGTTATCGTGTCGTTCCTTGGCGGCGACTTTCGGAGTGAAAACAGCCTGTTGTTTCTGTTGGGCGTCCAACTGCCTGGAAATTTGGAAAAGCTCAATGTCACACCTTTGCAAAGCTCTGACATTAGAGGACAGCGATAGAACAACAGCCACAACATTTTATTATTTGTGCCTGGTGACTTAAATACATGAACCGCTCTAAGGAGAGTTTGAATCCTGTATTTTAAGATATCTTATTCAAACACCACCTTCGCAATCTAAGAATTATACATTGTATTACATTACTATAAATGTAAAATCTGCACTCCAATTTTTCTTGAAATTTATTCATTGAAACATCAGTTCACAATTGAAAAATTCAGCCGAAGGAGAATTTCTGAGATTTTACGAAATAAAATTATTGACTTACCACGTCCTTCTTGTAAATAAGAAACATGGATTGTCTTTATATCATGCTAGCTTTAGAATTCAGAAATTTGGCAATCAATATGCATTTACGCTTTATGTTTCATTAGTTATGTGCAGCATGTTTACGTTAGCTAATACGATAATTGCACTTTCATAAGTAACGTGAAATATCAGTAATCATTATTCCCAAACGCCTCAATTGTAATTATGTAAATATTTAAGTCGTTAGGCGGAAGAGCGGGCCTTACGGTCTGAGCCTCGCTAGAAATAGACATAATTATAGCAATAATAATAATAATAATAATAATAATAATAATAATAATTTATATTCACTTATGATCAATTAAATGTACGATTATGTAAATGTTTTAATATATTAATTGCTTGCATTCGAGAAATCGAAATTCTAAATGCTGGTTGTCACAGAAATATTATTTGAAACTTCTAGCACGTGTAGAGGGGTCTTTTTACCAATAAACATACAGTGCGAAATTTCATATTAAAAAGTTAGACATGTCATTTGTCCCTGATAGGTAAGCAACTCATCATACACAAATGTTTGGCGGGCATGTGATATCCTCACTGAACTGCAACTGAATGTGACCTGTGAAACACCAGTGCTTATCAATAAGAAGCAACTGTCGTTATATGAAATTCACAACCATACATTTTGGCAACAAAATTATCATTTTCAATACCTGGAATATACTGTAAGCTTGTGACATTTTTTTGAAACATCCTATATATAACTCGTGGTTTGTAAATTCATAGGTAAATTCACTATGGTCATGCATGTCAAGAATTTATTGACTATTTCCAAAGTTTGCATTGTATGGCTATCCTAATGTCATTGATGTCTGAAGAAAAGTGACCCGTCTTTAAAAAAAATCATTTTCAAGTACCAACTTTTTCTGAATTTATTTCGTCATTTATTTCGCGATCAAAAACAGTGTTTATGAAATTAAAGAATAGGCTCTATTATGAACTACGATTTTTAAATGTTTAATTTTATAAAAAAATATAAAATTTTCTTTATTTAATTAAAAATAATGGTTTTTGATATGTGGAGTCCTTCTGCATAGACTGCAAGTCTCTGGACGTCAGTGCCTTTGGAGGAGCCTGTAAATATGATGTCCTACCACACAACGCATTATTTGGTACAGACTAAAATCGTATATGTTCTAATTCGCTTAATCCGAATTAGAATTTTAAATAAATCATTATCTAACCAAAGACTGTCTGCTGCATGTCATGAAATAAGCAACTTAGGAGTATTATACAGTAGATATCGGTGAAGTCCACGGTGTGACGACAGGGGGGTATCCTTGTGATTCGAGTGTTGTTGATCTCTTCCTCATCGTCACAGCTATCTAATTAGGACATAAAATCCTCGCAGGTAGCTCTCATCCTCGCTGTAGGCAGTCGTTTGTGTGGCTCCCAGACAGCAGAAAACTGATGATGATGGCTAAGCCATCGAAAACTGCTATTTGTGAAATAAATACTATTGTTGACAATGACAACGCCTTCAATCATTTCAATTTCAATCATAAAATCCTCGGCCAGACGTCTCTGCCGTCATCTTTCTCATACTCATTACAAGAGCTTAGCAGAGTTTTTTCTGCAGCTGAAACTAACAGTCCATCCCTCACTCACTTCCGACCGCTGCGTAGTTCTTTGCGTGCTCAGAGCACTACTAACGCACACTTTTCTAACAACACTTACTGAAATACGACGTTCACATTCCCTGCAGAATTGTAAACACACAAGTGTTATTATGAAGGTAACCATTACCCATGACCTTGTCAGGTGGAAGAGCAGGCCGAATGACCTGAGTCTCGCCACCAATAAATATCTATTCTAAACATCTATTAATACCATAAACTTTTGAAAACAAATTTTTACATGTATAATCTTCAGTTTTGATAATCGCCACGCTAAAGACTATATATTAAGCCATTATAATTGCGTTACCTGGTCTTGTATCCGAACATACAAACCGTTTTACCTAAGCAAATTGGAATGTAATCATAATTAATTCGTGTTTATACTGACAAAAATACTTTCTTTGTATACCGGCATTATAAACGACCTTTTCTGATACAAAAAATTGTTCATAAAAGTTCATTTTAAGGCGAAAATTATAATGCATTAACATTTTGCTGCACGAATAATTGCGTCATTACACTTTCAGCCAATCGCAGAGAGAAAATCGTGGGGAGGGGGCGGTATGTAGAACAGCCGTCGTCCGTTTTCTCGTCAGATGTCAAACACCCGAGACATCACAAGAAAGTTATTTCGCGAAATTAAGTTTGATTCTCGTATAAATTTATAAAGATGTTCAACAAAAAATAGCGAATGCGACTTGTTTATAATGTTGCTTTCTTTCGTACAAATTTCAAACCTCGCTCTTACGGTCGCTCCTTTTCATAACGTGTGTACTCATGCAATAAAGCTTAACACTATAAACTAATCACATAATAGTATATTATGAAACGATGATGTAATGATGAGTATTAATACACGAGTGTGATAATACGATACAAGCGAGGTACGAGCAAGTATCGCAAACTTCGAGTATATGAATACCCATTACATCGAGTTTCATACCATACTTTTTCTACGAGTTTTATAAGTTAAACTTTTACATTGAATCGTTTCGTGGCAGTTGACGTGCAGGATTCAGCCAAAGCCACCTAGCGGAAAACTACCCTACCTGCCGCAGGTGGCTTTGATTTACCAATGAGAGAGAACACAAAAGTTGCTCTTACAATAATTCCTATGTCACCATCTTCGCCTTTTCTCTTATTTCTAAACTCCTCCTCTGACTCACTGGACATTTTAAACTAAAGAATTGGCCGGTTTTGAAGGGCAAACACACGGCAGCAACATATAACACACAATAACTTGCGTTCTGATCTTAACGTCAGTCAAATGTTCCCTCTACCACTACCACTGTGCTAGTCAAACAGGATCAAAGTGAAATTACGATCTATTTAATTTTATATAATATTCCACATACAAATTACTGATAACAAAAGGAATTACAATTGAGAAACACAAATAACATAAAATGCAATTTTAATGTACTCAATCGAAAAAAACATTTACTAGAACGATTCTCATGGAATAATGAAGAAATCTCAATACTTGGCTTGTAAGCTTCTCTGTGATTGGTCAAGAACCTGTATCATAGAGAAATCTGTATCGTAATGAGTATCATTATGCAACGGGTCGAAGCCATCAAATGACAAAATGATATAATGGCAGTAGAAAAACACTATTAAGAATATTTTAGAGCATGCACTATATTCAAACTGCCCTGAATATGCACCATTGCCGACAACACCTGCTGAGCTGGTGTAGAAGAGCCACGCAAATCTCGTGTACATGTCCCCACCACGCCCCTCGTGCTCTTGTGTTGCAGCCGGCGCAGCTCGACGCTGCACAGCCTGCGCAGCTGGGTGCGCAAGACGGCGTCGGGGTCGCTGACGCGCGGCGGACGCGGCGGCGCGGGCGGCGGCGGCGGGGGCGGGGCGGCCAGCTCGGGCGACGAGGAGGAGAAGCGCGCGCTGCTGGAGCGCACGCCGCAGTCGTGGCCCGGCTCCCGCCCCTCCAGCCCCGGCAGCGAGATGAGCTCCGAGGCCGACGAGGAGGAGGACTCCCGCCAGGCCGCCGCCGCGGTCAGTACCCGCTACACGCCACGTCGTGTATCTGTACACCCGAAGGGAGGCCCGGCCACGAGGAGCCGGGCTTTTTTTAACGTGGCGTCTCGAGGTCACACGCGAAAAAGGAAGGGGAGGGCGGACTCCAATAGGGAGCCACAAAACTCGGAGCTGTATATCGGACGTTTTTTTAACGTGACGTCTCGAGGTCACGCGCGAAAGAGGAAGAGGGAGGGCGGACTCCAACAGGGAGCCACAAAACTCGGAGCTGTATATCGGACTTTTTTTAACGTGGCGTCTCGAGGTCACGCGGGAAAGAGGGAGAGGGAAGGCAGACTCCAATAAGGAGCCACAAAACTTGGAGTTTCAGCTCCGCATTGGAGTTCGCCTTCCTCACTCCCTAAGTGCCTACGTTTCCGCCGCTATTCAACGACCTTCGTCAGGGTGAAATACAATGTCACACCTGTGCTTAACACGCGGCGTCTCACAGACCGCCAAGTAGTTACTGACTGGCTGTCGAACAGTACGCTCTCACATCGTATATCTATCCTCCCAATTCTCTCTACTCTAATGTAGGTACCAAATTTAACCGAATTCAACCTAGGCAGAAACCCAAACTATTTGCTAAGAATAAAAAGTAGGTATCCTCTGCATATATTTTTAAAGAAATCATCTGAAATGGACCGTGATTAATTGTGAGCATTCGGCTTCCTCAACCGCCATGCTAGTTGTAAGTTTAATTTTAATTTAATTAATAGGTCATCAATATGTAGAATTAAATGAAAACTAAACTATAGTACATATCAAAAGGAAAAAAATAAAAGCATCCGAGGCCGACGAAGAGGACGACACGTGGCAGGCCGCCGCCACGGTCAGTACCTGCAACACAGCACGTTCTTTATATGTGACTTCTTGGCTCTCCGGGAGACTCCGCGTCCTAGGCGCAGGTGGCAACGTTGTGGTCGCTATTTAGTGACCTTCCTCAGGGCGAAATGCGATGTTGCACCTGTGCCTAACACGCGGCGCTCTTACGGATACCCAAGTAGTTTCCAAAGGTTTTCTGGTTCGCTTGCGGGGTGTGTGGATAGAGGCTAACGCGTTGGTGCCCACCCTGGGTAGTAACATCCTCCTCATACAACAATAATGTGTAGAGTAGTAGACTACATATACAGATAAGATACTTATACACTAACGAGGAACCCACTCTATTTCAAAAAAATAAAAAATGAAGATCCTTTGAACATATTTCTACAGAAATGTTTCGATATTGAATCTAAATTAAAATTGACCATTCGGTTGCCTCAATCTCAATGCTAGTTGTAAGTTTAAATTTTTTTAATTATGTTAATGATGCAGAGTTAAATGAAAACTGAAGTATAGTACATTTCATCAAAACGAAAATAATAAACGATAACAAGACGAGGACTCGCAACAGGCCTCCGCCGCAATGACTACGCTCGCTCGGTGAAGCATCCCACCGCGTAGCCCTTCTCCCTGCTTCTTTTGCTGCGCGAGCGAAAAAAAGCTGCAAAATCTGAAAACATATTCTATCACCCTAATTGATTGGTTTCTTTATATACGTACTCTGGGACTACAGTCTGGTCAAACTATGAACCGGATGAGGTGGCTCAGGGCATCAATTGACGTCACTGCATTGCATGTCGACAAATAGGGTTCGATCCCGGACAGTTGCAGAATTTTCGATGCTAGCTACATAGCTAGGTCGAGTTCAGCCGCTGTCCGGAGGAGAAGGCGGTCTAGCAGCCGGTAGCTCTGATGGGTAGTTCTCTGTGGTTTCCCCAATCTTTACCAGGTGAATGCCGCAGCAATACCCTAATAAACGGACCACCGACAGCATGCAAGCTTTCCTTTCTCGTCCTATCCTCATCCCTTCCTCACACTCACACACACTCATATGCACTACTTATCACACTTGTTGGGAGACTAGTCGGAAGCTTAGGGCTTGTCCCTAATCTTAGAGTTTGCACCGTCCCTGAGGAGGGGGGTCCCGCTCGTGGGAGATACCTGGTTGAGGAAAATCCCCGCAAGCTGATGTATGACGCCGCCGATCTTGATGATCTCGCCACCCAGTGGAGGAAGATCACCGTGATCTCCCGCAATGAAAACATGCACTACACTTAATGAACTGTGAAGTTGATCCGTTCGGGATCACTAATCAATCACGTATCTATCTCCCAATTCTACACTAACCTAATAGAGATACCAAATTTAACCGCTTTCTACCTAGCCAGAAACCCAATTTATTTCATAAGAATAAAAAAGGTATATGTTCCGTATATTTCTAAAGAAAATTTCCGAATTGGACTTTAATTAGAGGTGACTATTCACTTGCAACCACAATGCTAGTTGTAACTTTAATTTTGTTTTACTTCACCAGTCATCAAGCTTGTGTAGAGTTAAATGAAAACTGAATAATAGTACACATCATCAAAAGGAAAACAATAAAAGGCTTCGAGACCAACGAGGGGGAGGACTTGTGACAGGCCGCTTCCTTTGCTGCGCGGGCGTCACACATGTGTCTGTGTTCAAAACTTATAGGTAGATTTGATTACTACCCTAATTTACTGGTTGATGTTTATATATGTATTCTGGCTCTACATCCGCCTCAGACTATGAACTGGAGGTGACTCAGGGCATCAACTGGTTTTATTCCAGAGCCTTTAGCCTGAAGACCCTATGATTAGAGTTCCGACAGTGGCTAGGTCTGGTTCAGCCACTATCTGGAGGAGAATTCTAGCTACCGGCTCCAATTCCTCCTCCTACTCTTCTCCAATCACCACGGGGAGAATGCTGGAGCAATACCCTAACAAACGAACCACGAACCGCGCGCGATCTTTCCTTCTTCTTCTGTCCTTACACCTCACATCGTACACTTATACACACACTGCACTCTCTGATATGCCAGTAGCTTAGATGTTCGACACCGGATCCCACCATCCATTTGGGAAAGATTATCGCCACCTTCCACGTTAAAAACATGCTTTGCACGAACAGGACTAATGACTATAGCTGTTGACGCGCCCGGAAACACGAAATAATCAATTGTCAGACTATGGCCATGCCATGGCATCCCAACCTGCCGGCCATGGGCTCGGAGCACCTGTGATAAGCACGTCGCTCTTCTTACAATACATATTTGGCATTCTCTACCTGCGAGAAGCCTTCAAGCACTGCGAAAAGTTTATTTTTTTCCCATCCGGAAATCAAACTCAGGTACGCGACATGGAAAGCTGGCGCATTAGCCTTGATCTTATGAGGGGTGTATGTTTACTTACTGAAATGACTTATTTCTATGACTATAAATAATTCCTTTGTCATTTTAGTCTTAGAAACATAGATTCCTTCGCGAAGTGTTTATTTTTTTGTTTGTTTGTAAATTTTCGATTTCGACGCAGTCTGTGTATCAGCGCAAATTTACATAACGGTGCCAAAACTCAAAGTGCTATAGTAGACTCTAGAGATCATTGGGGAACAGACAGAACACTGCCATTCTGACGGTCGGCTAGAGGGCTGTTCCGACGACGACTTAAAATTGGGCTAATCACTCTGCCGCGCGCGATACTTGACTGTTGTTCTTTGCACCCCAGTTGCATAAAAAAGTACACTAATTTCATCTTTGAATTTAAAAAACGGCACATTTCTGCAATCCTTAGAAATCTCACTTCGACTCTCTTTCTGTTCAACCTTAGAGAAGAAGAAAAAATGTCAAGAAACTGTTGTGGAGTATCGAAGCGTTTCTCAGAAAAATGACAATAGAATCATTTATTTATATATGAATGAAACCCAGCCTGCTTGCGAACCAAAAAAAAACAACAAAATAACAGTTTATTAGAGAACGGTAGGCTGCTAGCTACAGATTCTTTCCTTCTAATAGCGTATTTATAGTTTTAATAAGCAAAGATGATGAAAGGAATTTTTAATGTGGTATAACGACATACATCAATACCAATTAGTAAAGATCAAATTGATTATAATTTTTCAATTGTATTTTTTTTCTCAGTTATTACAAAGTCTTATAAAAGAAAAAAAATGATCACAATCCAATTAATTATTAAATTTGAATGCGATGAGAATAATGAATTACATAAAAACTATACAATCTACGTAAGTAGATTACCCCAGACCCCCATGAAGAAAAACGTATTTAGCTCAGTTCTGAAATACGGGTATAACACGTAAATTGATAAGAAAACAATTAGTATTAGAGTATTTGAAAAGGTACTTATTCAATAATTACCGCACTGGTTGATATTTAATTACAGTTTACAGAGAACAGCAAATAGACATGAAACTCACAAGATACAAGAACAACCTGAGAATAAACGTGATTGAAAATTAGTTATTCCATGACTTGAGGAATGATTTTTATATTACATGGTAAACAAATACAGAGAAATTGAACTCTATTAAATACATTAACCTTTACGGAATAAATAGATGCCATCCACCATTTTCATTAAAATGCGATTCAAATATTATTCATGAGTAACGACTTCAGCATTTCATTGCATGTAGAGCAACAAGTGAAATTATTCTAAATGAATGCAAAAGCATATGAAATAATTTAATTCACAACAAAAACACTGATTCTACATTTTCTGTACAATTAGAAATGAAATCACGAATTCACATTACTATTCGATTTGTAATGAAATAATAAAAATTCATACATTATTAAAATTTATAAAATTAATTACAAAAATTTGAATTGAATGCAACGAAATGAATGAACTTTTTCAAAATGTTATAAACCATGTTAAGTTACAGAGTAAGTACACTTAATAATAATGCATTAATAATGCCAACATGGAGGCGATGTTCACATCACCACGACCTACTACAAAATGGAACATTATTGCTTCAAAGAATCATTGAAATCAACAAACATGAAACTACAAATAAACTAATACATGAGGGAGTCCTCACTCCGCCATGTTCTTATCCAGAAAATGAAAAATAAACTGACTGGCGGAGCTCCTCACTCCGCCACGTCCTGTACTTACGTTAGCGAGATATCAAAGTTTGGTCCAGGAAAACATATTATGCTCGCTGAATCAGGGTTCACATCCTGAGTTTCATAAAATAACATTTTATCTAGAAACAAACCAAAGCGCGACTCTCGACATTATTTTATAAGCTATACAAAAATAATTAAATACTTTAAAAGTTTCACTTCCTACAACAAAACTGGATTTTTTATCAGTCGCCAAGATAATATCTTGACAGTCGCAAGGTTTTTGTTTTCTACGTACTGATTTAATAACAAAATTTGAGATGATTAAGTTCCAATATACCTATTTATGTAATAGTTGTGCGATACAGGAAAATAACACAAGAAAGTGTAAACAAAGTATTATTTACAAGCACGTTTAAACGGAACACACTTTGTTTTCAAGATGTCTGAAAAAATGCTAATGAACAAATTTAATACATTGTAATATGTAAAAATTTTAGGAACGAAAATTTATTTTATAAGAGACTTAAAATTGTTCTCGTGCTCCTGCTGATTTATTTGCGGAGTAAAACCAATCCAACGACACCTCCTCCTTTTCAATGTCAAAAGAAAGAGAGTGTTTGGTAATACATTACTGAGACGTAAAATATTTAAGAAAAAATTGAAACTAGAGGTGCTACAGAATGGCACAGACATTCTCGTAGCAAAATTTTCTAATTTCCTTGGTGTGAACTGGCTTTAAGGTCTTGCTGTATTCTCAGGCCAACTACCATCTATCGTTACCGAAAGCACATTTTCTTAACATTTTCTCAACTTTTCGGTTTTTTAATAGTAGAACTGAAATTTTACTCCAAGAATATTAAAGAAGAATAAAACCTCGTCCAAAATAGAAATTTTCATTGCAAATTTTGCAGCCGTTTTTAATAAAACGGCGATTAAGCATTACTGTAATTGCGAAATTGGAAGCACTTTTTCACAGGAATCTATTGAGTTTTCGAAAAACTTCATTTGAAGTCATTTGAGCACTTCCACTCACAAATGTAATAATGTATACAAATTGATGGAAATTTGCATATTAACGGCGTGAGAGATATTTAAAAAACATTTGTGAAATTTTTGAAAAACAAGAGAATAAACAAACTTGAACATTACGTCATAGTAAACACTTCAATTAGCACTACCCTTTTGAAAAAAAATGAAGAAAAAATTTGGAGCCATTTTTGAGAAAATAGCGTTTGACCGTTTCTGAAAATGCGAAAATTAAAGCTCATTTTTACAGAAAACTGTTGACTTTTTGAGAAAATTTATTTGACATTATTTAAAGCACATTTACTCATACATCTAATAATGTGATGAAATTGCCTTTAATATAAATGTTACCGACGTGACGGACAAGCAAAAAAAATACAGGTTTTTGATTTTTGAAAAACAAACAAAAGAATAGAGCAATATGATGTTTATGTTATCGGATAGGATGCATTTGATACTACCCCTACCAAAAATTTAAAGTAAAGCATTTGAAGCCGTGTTTGAGAAAATCTTTTTTTTTAGTAATTTTTTAATATTGCGAATATTTCACGCTTTATTGCACTAAAACTACTAAAATATACGAAAAAATGTACATGTTCTTAATGGATGAACTACTTATGGACAACAAATTTCATGTGAAGGAAAAATCCTTGTCTTCAGTTTTATAGTTGGAGGAAGACGCCAAAAAAAGATTCAAATGTTTGCAACTTTCGAAACTTCAGAGTTAACCGTGAAAATTGGGCTTATGCCACCTTCACAAGTGTATTTTACTTTATTCTATCAAGAAATTTAAAGAAAAAATTTGGAACCGTTTTGAGAAAATTTTGAAAATGTCCAGGGGGCTTCATGTAAAGTACCCCCAAATTTTAAAGAATGTTTTTCAAAATTTTGAAAGCTTCAACTAGAGCCAGATAAACAACGGTTTCTTCAATTTGGAAAAGATCGTACGCATGGTTTAGGCGCTAGGTTTGTTCACGTAGACGAACGGACGAACGTTTTGCTTTCAATTGATTTTTCAGCATACAGGGACTCTAGCTACTCCACGTTCCGCCGTTTTCTCGCGAAGCATTACATAACTTTCTCCATACTAGATATGTATGTATACGAGAAAGTAAAAAGGCTTTGTAATCGTCGTGCATAATATTTGAATGATATATATTTCATATATTATCCTCTTAAATATCGTATTGATTTTATATCACTTGGTTAAGTGCCTCGATGTGTTAGTCTACTATTCCTCACTTGGTGAATATCATAATTACTATATAAAACTGTTTGATATTCCCCATCCGGGGAATATCTCATTATAATTTTTTCTTAATAACTATAAGTAATGAATAACATTAATAAACTATGTGGAAATTATGTTTTGGTAATCATACAGGCTTATTCATATGACAGGAAGCCTCTTGTAAATTCTGTAAATGAGTGTGATGCATTTGTAATGAGCCTTAATATACCTCGAAACAAAGCGCTTTTTTCGTCAATTCTCGTTAATAAAAGGATAGATTTTTTAACCAATTTACCTTAGACTTAGATGTTTCATTGATTGGTTATTCCCGGCACGTCAACTGGATTGTCCATAGTCGCGTTCGTGTAGTAAATATTTTATCCCGGAAAGTAATGTGTTTTCCCTCGCTGAATGGTGTGATCCGAACCTATATACGCCGACTTTTGGAGAATTTTCCCCTCCAGATATCTTCCATATTAGGGAATCCACCCAGCCATCACAAAATTTTAGCTCCCGAAATGTGAGGTATTGTAATTCGTGAAAGTAAGGAGGAGGATAGGACAAAGAAGAATAAGGAAAGATTGCGTGCGGTCCGTGATCATTTTGTTAGAGTACTGCTCAAGAATTCACCTGATATTAATCGAGCAATCCTCAGAAAACTACCAATTAGAGCAACCTCCTCCTAAAATAATCCTCCAGATAGCAATTGAATTCTACCACGCTATATTATATTACCTAGCTAAATAGGTAGTCTCGAAAGTCTGCACTCCAACCCTTGGACCTCCCAGTCAGAATCGCTTAATTCATAACGAAAATGCTGACTCTGCGCTAACTCAACTAAGAAGTGATATTGTATGCGTGGCGCTAAGGGTGTATTAAGTACCAAATAGCTAAACTATTTATGTAAACTTTTTTCCAGTTTCCTATATTTCTTTTGGGTTCTGGTTTTAACTATGAACGGCGATCCTTGCAACCATTTTCCCCTCTCATTATACCTACTTAGCCATTTTTTTCAGTTATCCACACAGTATTCATATTCATTCACTGTAGTTCTTTTTTTTACTGGTCATGAGGAGTTTCTTTCGATTACACAAGGATGTGTTTATCACTATGAATGGAAGTTAAAGTATTTCTCATAATGTATTTTTATCTGTGATTAACCATGCTTTTCTATAACAAATAAAGATTAGATAGTTTCAAAGTCTTTAGAAAGAACACTTATTGTAATAATTTATCATATTTTCACAGAGTTATTTATGAATTTATCGGCGGCTTTGTGGCTGAAATGCGAAGTCGTAAATGCTTCTAGTTGTTTGTAATGGATTTTGAAAGTTTGTTTTCTAAAAATGAAAAACTAAAAATTTACTTTAAAATGGTTAGATTTGGACTGAGTTAGTAATTATAATGATTGTCAAACCCATATGTTTACTACAGTGTATGAACGCCCTGCATGTTGATTTTCGTCCAAACTCAAAATTTCCCTCTAGTTATTTAAAAATACCTCGCCACTATGAAAAAATATACTTACCGCTCTAGTGAATGTAACTGTAAAATGTATCTGCTGCCAAACATTTTAAAGTGGCCCGAAGCAAAACGTTCTCAATATTTAACACACAATGAACTTCAAAAAACAAACTGAATCGAAACAAGTTATTTTTTCAATTATTTTTATTGGGATTTTTTGAAAACAATCACAAAAAAAATTTTAATTTTAAAATCTAGTAGTATTTCCTGTAGAATAAATAAGTAAATAATGTTTTGCTGTAATTATTGTTAAACGTTGTCATTTTTAATTGTAATGTTTATTATGGGGAACTTTAAGTACCTAAGCCAATACTTTTTATCCTTATTACTTTTAAACAATACTATATTTTTATTGTTTTATTACGTTCGTATTATTAATATTGTTATTACATAAATTATCATTGTTAATATTAACTTATATTAATATTGTTGACATTCGTAACTTATTGTTTTTATTACGTTCGTATGATTAATATGACCAGATGCGATAACATGTCTCATTGAAAATCTGCAACTGAAGTTGTGGAGATCTTAGGTTCGAGTTCCGAGACAGCGCGAATTTTCGACACCACTCAATAGCTAAAGGATCTAAGTCCATCGTTGCCTGGATGGCGCCGCGCCATCTGCTCTGACTAGTTTGCGTGGTCTCCTTCGATCAGTGCCACACGGACGTGGGAGCACCACCCAATACAATGGTCCAACGAGCCACGCCAATTCTTAGAACCAAGTGATGGGGTGATACCCCGTTCTCATATCGCACCTTCCCCGCTGTCAGAACATCTCCGACTGACGTCAGAGATCAAGACTGCAGCTGCAATCTACGAGGCCCTTTATACTGAATGTAGGATCAAAACGCCGGGATTGGCTACAGTTCCAATATGTTTGTAGTTTTCTCAAAGTGCGTAGGGGACAGTCACATTTGGCATGAAAACAAAATAGGCGATTAAGGGCCTGGTGATTAGCAGGCCTCCTCCTGCAAGACTCATTGCCTCAAAATGGCTATAATTTTTAATTTGGTTTATTTAATATTAATTAAGTTTCCACAGACCGATTTTGTTACTTAGTGGACATTATAAACTTGCAAAATTTTGTTAGTAATTAGATGCTCCCCGTAATGGCTAATAGATATTCTATCTCCTCAATGACTTTCACTCCAAAAACGTCCAAATTCAAGTTACATTATTTTATTTAATAAGAGATAAAAAAAATATCGTCATTCTAATCCTCACCACTAGAAGGTATGTGCTGCGAGTTTGAAAAGATTGGAACGCCTCCAATTCTTATTTACCTAATTTTGAAATTGAAGTGGTTTCTACTGAGGAAATGGGCACTGCTGCCGCAATTACCATAGTAGATTTGAGCAATTAGCGAAATAAAGTCATATAAGTGGTATTATTTGGGTACAATCTATTAATTACAAAGAAACCATGAGTAACAGACAATTATAAAATGTGTATGTGACTGTCAACATAATGTAATTTATTTTATAAAATTGTTGTAAATTTTTATGATGGTGAATGTGTTGAGGTTCCTATAAAATTATATTAAAATATGACCATGTATGTATCGTGTAACGGCGTCATTGCATTATGTGAGACTAGTCCGCCATCTTTTTGGTCTGTGTGGTCTCGCATAGCAGAAGTTAGTTGTAAACTTAAGCTTCCTAACTTAAGTTGCCATCTGAGGTCGCAACTACCAAACACACAAGTTTGCAGGAGTTTCTAAACATCTGATATAAAGTGTAAGAAGCACGTAGTAGTTGTTAAACTGTACAGTAACGTACCAGCAAGATACTGGAAAACATTTTGCTAATTGCCTCACTATTTTCAGATACACAACTCGCAAAGTGCAAAATGCGAATATTCCATTTGGATAATTCCACGCGAAATCGGCCGAAAAAAGCATGACCCCTTCCGATTGGTCTACAGATATTCTGAATCGTTCAATGTGATGTAGAAAAAACTAGAAGTATCATATTAAGCACGTATGTTTGACCTTTGGCCTTGTTTTTATTTGTATCCAAAATTAGTATAATTTTGAGCATTTTGAAAGAACTTCAGAAAAATAGAAATATCTTGTGAAAATCCATTCTAATATAAAAAATGTTTCTCCTAATAGTAAATAGCTCAAGGAAAAGTTTCTTCCATTGACGCTCATATCATTTGCATTTTATGTCAATGTTTTTATTCCCGAATTCAAAAGAGCAGGTTTCTTTCAAGCATGAATTCCCCAAATACTTAATATTCGATTTTCGAATTTGTTGATCCAAGATATTGTACAAAGTAAATTTTCACGCAAAAAAAAGAATTTGCCTGTGAAAAAGGAAATTTCAAGAGTTACAGGTCTTTAAAAACGATTTTTTTTCTTCAAATCTATTTTTTTAAATAGTGTACATATTTTTCACAAAGCTTAAGAATCTACATTTGTAGATCAAAATGTATTGATTATTAGTTAATATAACAATATTAGTAATTGTAAATTCTGTAAATGTCACCTTAAAAATTTTTAATGTTTGTAAATTAAAAATTAATGTTAATCTATATATTCCTATCACAATCAACGTTCTGAAATTTCAGATTGCAATCAATGCACATAATATTTTAACATTTTCCTGAGAAATCAAAAAAACACGTTAGATATACGAAAACTAATACAAAAGCAAATGAAACTAATAGAACTATATTATCGATAATATAGATCTACGCTTTACCTAACCTTATCCATGAGTTTAACGATTACACGCATTCTTGAATGCATGACAGACATAAGCAAAATTCACCTGGAAGGCTGCATAGCTTAAACCAGGAAAGTCAAGGTCGCGGGAATCATATACATAGACATTACGAAACAAAATTAATTTTATTAACTAATTCTGAAAATAGATTGAGTGGTTTATAAAAATTGGTTCATAAAATTCTGATAAGAGGAAGATCACATTACTTCCATTAGTCTTATTTAATGACCTTATTGCATGCGCATGTTTTTTCAGTACATTTAAAATTGATCTAACCAATTTGTTTTGAAACATTCCTATGAAGTGAAAGTCATACGATGTACTGTAACTCTAGAATGCACTGTGTAACACAGTGAATATTGTATAATATAAAATGTAATACGTAAGTGACAAATATTATGAACTGCTTACAGAGCGTACAATTTCAAAAAATGTAAAAATTATTCCTTACACTACGTTTTGAACACCGTTTTTAGTGGTGCGTATCGTAGGAAGTTGAAATTCCTTTCCCATTGCTCTCGTAAGGATCAGCGGGAGAGTAACTTGAGAACAACGGACCGATGAAATGCTCAGAGTTACTCAGAGCAAACTGTTCTCTGAGGCAATGCATAAAATTTGAATGTGTAAAAAAGGCTGGAAGCATCGCCGTGGGAACTTTTCAGTTGAAGCGAAGTAGTGGCTAAAATTGACTCCGGCTGAAGTCTTGCAAGCTCAAGTTTTCCAAGTTGTAATGCTGTTTTAACCCTGGTCGTTGGGAATGTAGTGAGAAGGGAAAAATAAAAGAGTATATAGCAACGACTTGTGGAATAAAAACATGAATGAGATTATTTTTAAAATGTAATCAAAAGGTTGCTGCGAATAAAAAGGGGACATAGAACAAATGGAATTACATCGCATGAGACAAATTGACACACCCCAAGACAACAAATAAAACAAATACTTTTTCTTGTACATCGAAAACTACTAGAATAAATAATAAGGATATGAAAAGAAAACGAGTACTATTTTCTTTTGGGATTGATAAATGTATGATACGCACTCTTAAAGTATCTAAGTATCTTAAAAATCATGATATATTACTTAAAATTGGAATTGAATTACATCCATGTGAAATTTTCACTGCAAACAAAGGCTTGTTTCTTTATTATATAAGAAAATAATTGTGCATTTTTTCTGCGTACGTAATTGCAACATGCTGAGAGACTATTTAAGAACTGTTAGGTAGCGGCGCTTCAATGTTCTGGACGATGGACGGTGCGACACGGTCCCCTTTTGATCTAGGGTTCGAGTCCCCACGGTGGCGAGATACAGATACATAGCTAAATCGAGTTCATCCGCTTTCTGGACGAGAGTTCTAGCGGCCAGCTGCTCTGATCGGTAGTTTTCCGTGGTTTCTCCGATCAACACCAGGCGAATGCTGGAGCAGTACCTTAAAAACGGGCCATGAACCGCGCAGGATCTTTTCTTCGTCTTTCTTGTCCTATATTCATCTCGTTCTTACACTTACGTATACGTAAGTGTAAGAACGGAATGCACATAGAATAAAAAAGAAGAAGAAAATATCCCGCGCGGTTCATGACCAGTTTTTTTTAATTTCTTAGATGTAGTACACGTACTTCACTACCACACGTCGGGAGACCAGTTGGAAGCCTAGAGCCCGCCCCGGCCGAGACGGTGTCCCACTGTTGGGAGATACCCGTTGGGAACCCCCACCAACCGACAGGTGGGACGGCGTAAAACCTCGCCGTCCTCTGGAGGAAGATCATCGCCTTCTCCCGTGATAATACATGCAGTGCATTTGTGTGACTTCATCATAGTAGGTATCGTGTTCTGAAACAAAAAATAATCAATCAATAGATTCAAATATGTCAAAATGAAGTCACCAAGTTTTAGAGTAGTCTTGAAAAAATTAATCTGTTCAAGTGGCCCAACATCTTCCTCTTCTTCAAAATTTTTAGGCGAAGTTAATTATACATTCTTTATCCTATAATTAAATTTCAAGAACTATGAACACTACAAACATCAGTCTTGGGCACAATGTACCATTGTCTTAATCATGCTTCATATGATGTACCCTATCTCATCAGCTCTTTATTAATCTGGCCGTTTAAAGGTTAACATTATGCAAGTCCAGGTTTTATCTATATATACAAAATTGTAGCTAATAGATTCAAAAATCAATATAATACTCATAAGTATATGTGTTCTAAAATACATTGCAAAAATTAGAATTTATAAATAGTGTAATTACTTTAATTTACATAAAATTAGGTGATAACTCGTTCAGAAACGTATTCTATTAGTTGTCATTAAAAACACAATGAACAAATAGGCAGTGTGAATTGATAACATATCTCCTAACATCAAAACAAATTTCTCATACAAGAGTAAAAATTACGACTGGTTCACACTACCCCGTAATTCTCTCTGCACCTCCTTCCCATAGACGTGACACACAGAAAACACACCTCATTCCAGTGGTTTAATTTTAAATTTACCAACATTTACCCCTTCCATGACTGAACACTACAGAAAAACACCTTCATTCCTTTAATTTTAAATTTACCAACATAACTCCTTCTCATAGACGTGAACACTACAGAAAACACACCTATCATTCCAGTGCTTTAATTTTTAATTTACCAACAAAACAACGTAAATAACAGGTATCTCCCTTCACTACAAGCAGAACACCACCGTCGGAAAGTGCATCGGATGCCCGACAAAATTTCGCGCCGCATTGAGGGTATCCGACTCGTACCGAGCGGGCTTCCCACCCCCTCTGGAGCTCCGCTTCATCCGTCGCGGCGCGCGAAAGGAAATGAGATTCGGTGCACCGAGTTTAATTGCATGACAGCCGCAACTGTAAATTTTTGACGAGGTGCGACCGCGGTCCCCGCTGCACGCTGCGGTGAATTACGAGACACACCGAGAGAGTTATTCGTTGTCGCTCCCTTCCAAGCAAGTGGGGACTGAAAGCGCGTTCGCAAACCGATGAATGGGGAATGGCCGGTATGAAACACAGAGAGAGAGAGAGAGAGAGAGAGCAATGGGGAGAGAGAGGACAATGATAAAAAAAGATGTGCTACATTGGTTAGAAGATAAAGAAATTATGTTGAAATGTGAAACGAGAAATGGAGAAAGGGTTAGAGCTGGTAGGAGTGAAAGAGTGATAAAGGGAGGAGGTCACGGAGGGAGAAGGCAATGGAGGGAGAGGAGAACGGAGTGGGAGGACCCCAGTCAAATCTGCAGACACTAAACATAGGAGCATAGAGCGATTGAATTCCTCATTCGTAATAATTCTTGGTATTACAGTTAACCACTCTACATCAGTTCATATGACAATTGGACTGAAACCTGGTAACCTACATTGAAATGATGGTATCGACAGAGTAATTTTCATTTATCCTTACTTATCCTTATTGATTCACGTGTTGTGTTCAATTCAGTAGTTAAAGCAATCAGAGATTAATGCTGCCTTCATGATTTTAAGCTCGTTTACCTTAATCTCTTACGACTACTCTGAATATTGTGACCAGCTATTCTTGATCAGAGTTTGTACTGAGTAAATGTACATATATTAAATAGCAAACCTGGTTATAATTTGTAACAACAAGCGTTTTTTCAATAACCTAACTCCATTTCTCATTTTCTTAAGTTATCTTCCATACCTACACAGGTGGCAGCAGTATCGCGTACAAAATATATGAAAGAGCAATGCTTCGGCAGAGCTTTCATTTGTACTCATGTGATTCGTGTGGAAAGGTTTCTGGCGTAATTGTAGCCGCACTACGGGACTTAACAAACTTTGAACGCGAAATGGTAGTTGAAGCTATACACATGGGACATTTCATCTCGAAAATAGGTAAGGAATTCAATATTCCAAGATTTACAGTGTCAAGTATGTCCCGAGACTGCCTAATTTTAGGTGTTATCTCTTATTACAGACAACGCAGTGGCGGACGGCCTTCACTTAAGGATCTAGAGTAGGGGCGCTTGCATAGAGTGGTCAGTACTGACACTCAAGAAACAATGCATGACATAACCTCGGAAATCAATGTGAGTCATACGACAAATACATTCGTTAGGACAGTGCGGCAAAATTGGCTTTAATAGATTATGGCAGCAGAAGCCCGATACGAGTGCCTTTCCTAACAGCAGGACATCGCCTGCAGCGCCTCTTTCGGGCTCGTCCCCAAATCGATTGGACCTAGACCTCTTTAAGCCCGTCTTTAAATCCGACGTTGAAACTTGGTTAGATGAGTCCCCATTTCAGTTGGTAAGAGCTGATGGTAGGATTTCTGAGTGGTGCAGACTCCATGAAACCATGGACCTAAGTTGTCAACAAGGCACAGTACAAGTTGGTAGTGGTTCCATAATGGTGTGAGATGTTTTCACATGGAATGGTCTGGATCCTATGCTCCACCTGAACCGATCATTGACTAGAAATAGTTATGTTCACGCTACTCGGAGACCATTTGCAGCTATCCACGAACTTCATATTCCCAAACAACTCTGGGATTTTTATGGATGACTTTGCGCCATATCACTGAGCCACAATTCATCCAAATTAGCTTGAAGACTATTCAGAACAATTTGAGCGAATTATTTGTCCATCCAGGTCAGCTGACCTAAACGTATCGTTCCGAATCCTCTCGTACATAATGAAACAATCGAACGTTCAATTTGTGCACAAATCCTACATTAGCAAAACTTTCCCAATTGTGGAAATTTAACACCGAACCCTCCAAAAGGAAGATGCTTTAAATGAGCATTTGTCCGCTCTTCAGCGGTGTCCGTTAGCCCAGATATCTCGCGCTAACCCCAGAAGCGGGCAGTTTCAGATTCGTAATCTCTTGGTACGTTTTAAGCCCCTTTCCTTAAAGCTGTCCAGGAATGTAGGGCTGTACAGCCGTCTCTGAAACCCGAGTTCAAAGTGAAAGGTATGGGCTTGCTAGAGTTTCTTGTCGAAGGAGAAAACAAATTGATAAGAATAGAGATTACTTATTAAAATGATTGAGATTGAAATAAGCTACCAAGTCTAGTTGTAAGGAAATTGAATGAATCGAACAACTTTACTTCTTTAGTTTCAAAAAATATAAATGATCTAGACGTGTACCAATGTTTTTTATTTTTAATTCTTGTTTTAATTTATAAATTAAGGAAATGAATTTATTATTATTATTATTATTATTATTATTATTATTATTATTATTAGTTGAAGGAAGAAACATAAATATGTAAATACATAATGTAAATCTGAAATACTTGTAATTTCATCGTCATACTGTGATACCTTTAGAATATTGCTAGCATTAGAAGACATTCAATTTACAGAACACAATTATCTACTTTTAATCACAATATTATCACGGAATACGTTCTTTCTGTTCAATTTTAACATTGCTCATGAACAGATTCGGATTATTTTATTTCTTGTCCCTACATATGTAACTACACGAAATCTGTGCTTTTAGAGCTGTAATCTTAACATATTTCATTACATTTTATAATTTGTAGTAAATAATAGATTTTGTGATATTTTCGATTTACCGCAAATAGTGCATTTGGTATAGTACCAGTGGTGGGGGTTGACCTGAGAGGCTGTGGACTGATGAGGCGGAATGCCCAATTAGCATCAACCCCTTCCCACTTACCTTGACAATTCGGTTACATCTCAAAGGACCACAGTGGCTTGCGGCTTGGACGCGTATTCTGAAATAGGGTTATTTCACGATTGTTGCCGTCACTTATAAGAATCAATAAACACACTTGGATTAGATACATATAATTAAACTAGGTAAACATCACAAAGAAAATGAGGTTGACAAATTCGTGATGCCTTGTAAAGGCGTAAATTGTGGAATTGAAAGCATACACTGATGATGTGGCTAAGCTTAAACATAATATGCCATATTTGCATCATTAGGAAATGCTTGAGATTGTTAGGTTATGAAGATGGCATAAACAAAGTTTAAACAAATATGAAAATGTCACAGTGGAATTAGCTGTAAGAAGAGTGACGTGGATGTTACGTTCGACGTCCAAAGGCGGCATCGAGTTTACACAGCGCGATAAGGCGCTGGGCGCTCTGCGAAGTCAGTGACGTAGAGGTCAGCGGTGTGACCCCACAGGTTGCGACGAACACAGCGACGACGGTCGAACCCGCAGGAATGCATGGTTATCCTGCCTGCCGTGAGACTACCAAAGTTGCAATATAGTTGAAAACATTCACCACATTAATGATACACTGTTCAATTGTCACGCTAGCAGGAGCAAGTGGTTGTTATGATGAGAGTACATTCCTAAGACAATGATTGCCCGCACAGTCACTGTTTAAGCACCAACATTACAGCATATACAGTACATCGTGCAATGTGCAATAATGGCAGTAAATAAGTCACTGCGAGAATGAATCAACAGCTCTGTAATATGCACACATATGTACGTGAGCTGTAAATGTTTCAAGTCCGGGCAGTTAATGTAACACTAATTAGTTCATCGTAGAATACACTGAACTGTTGGAATATATGTTAAAGCAATCTAACACACGCGTATACTTAGTCATTGCAATGTGAAGATATTGCAACGTGAGTGTGAGCTCGCGACACAGATGTGCTCGCTAAGAAAATTGGAACTCAACCGACCGCAGGCGCAACGTCTGCGAGACACGATCTGCCGTTAGCGCCGTTTTTAGTATTGACCAATCGGCGAGCGCGTAATAAACTGATCATAAAATTGAAAGGAAGGTGTCTCTAATTTATTAATTACATTCATTATATGACGGTGCAGTATTTTATATACTGAAAATGGAAATACGTTTTGTATAGTTAATTTACTGAGACAAATTCAGTGGTGCAATTATTCTCACAAATATAGCTGTGCTGGCGCGTGCTGAATCCGTGGGCAGATCGGCCGATTGGAACACGTGCGAGCGAAGTAATCGAAATTCCGAGAAGGGCTTTGTTCATCTGCGATATCTAATTCGCCATCTGGTTGGGAAGAGCGGTTGGTGAGGGCCCAAGATGAAGTAAGCATGCATTCATTTGATTAAAATAAAATAATTTACACTAAGCTCGGCTATGGTCAAGATGTGCGTTCAAGTGACAACACTGATTTTGATCAAACAGTGGATACTTCCAGACTGAAAAATCTTCATTACGTCTAGTAATGTTCGTTGTTAGATTAAGTCAGGATGTAAGACAAAGTAGATTTGGATTAGTTTGTAAGTATTTAGTTTGTAAGCTAGGCCATAAGTTAGCTATGTAAATAGAATTTAAGAATAAATATTATTAAATAAAACAACACTTCAAAGCATAAGCTTCACGTTCTCTTCTTCACAAAATTAAAGCAATTTGAATCTATCAAATACTTATTTTCACATTTTGTGCTTGCAGTGGCCACTATTGAGACAGAGACCACCACGTGTCATTATCGTAAATATGAGGTAGGGCATTCGACAATGATTAAATCATGCACGCATATTGATTTTCAATTCATCTCTCACGATCATTGGCCGTTCCACTGTTTGAGACAAACTCCTGCGAATACTTGTTCTCGCTTCACAGATGACGAATTGCCCGAGTAACATCCGTCAAGCGATATTGCCCCTTTTGTACTATAACAGGGTGGGAAGTTTACGACATCCGAACTTGCCTCAGGATATTACAAGCTCTTGGTGCAGGCTAATATTCTCGCCATCTTAGTTCCATTGAACGGAGAGAGAGAGGGGGGAGAGGGAGATATTCGCCCTTGTCTCCATTATCCCAAGAACGTCACCCCAACTGAGAATTGAGATCCCCCGCTGCGCCTTCCCGGATCTGAAGGGTTAGCCCCGAAGAGGGGCACTGTCCAAAGGGAGAACTCTTAGAGCAGAGATGGCCATCGTTTCAACAGTTTACTTTTCGTGTTATAAGGGTACAAGCGATAGACTCAATCGAACACGAAGATTAAGAATACATGGTTATCAGTAGTTCAAACATCGTGCCGTTTTGAGGCAGAGTAGAAGTAAAATACACAATTTGGAAAGAAACTTGGTCGTTTTAGAAGCTGACGATGTTAATCGAAAATTAGATAAACATATAGAGACACACCTATATAAGCAAATACACTAAACTATAATGTTTGTTTTACAAATAAGTGTAGATAGACAACTTATTACAGAACCGGATTGGGGAATTATTTAAAGAGCCGGCGGCGCTAGCCGAATGCGTTTACTACGCTCCGTGAAGTCACGAAGGTTAAGCGCATTCGAGACTCGCGGGTTCGTGGTTGGGTGACCGGCCAGGAACCCCGGGATCTAACGGCGTCGAGCCCCTGGCCGAAGGGATAAAAGGCACTGACTGACTGCGACGTGACGAGACTGGACTAATATTAAAAATAATGCCCATTAATGGAGGATTACTCCCAAGGGCAAAAGCGCTCAACGCCCCTTAAGGGGCTTGGAGACGCGTTGCGTCAAGGAGTGGACGCAACAAATAAAAAAAAAAGAGGCTGGTTGACCATGAGTGAAATTGTCTTAACATGTACTAAATGTAGACCACTCACTGCAATCTACGAATTAAATAAATTGGCGTGGGACCTTCGAAAACTTCAGGTTATTAGTTTCCGTCACATTGGTGTTACAATTACCATACAGCATATTTCATTCCGAAGAAATAGAATTGGCCTTCCAATAATCGAAATCTGCCGAATGATTTAAAACTTACGGGACTGTAAATGATTGACGGATGTATCAAGACACGTCAACTGCTATTGAACCTTGGGTACGCTTTGAGACCGTTAAGTGATATATATATATATATATATATATATATATATATATATATATATATATATATATAGTTATAGAAGATATCGATATATATATATATATATATATATATATATATATATATATATATTATATCCAAAATGAACTTTACGACAGAGTCCTTCCCAGAAAAATTTATCAGAAAAAAATCGATAAACGTATGAATCTTACACAAAATCAACTCCTTTAATTTTTGCACACACTAGCGCTTGTTTTGAGATTGAATATTTTATACGCCCACGAAAAATCAATAATCAATGTTTTTAGAATGGGTTATATCTCCCGACAGTTACATCGCCGTTTGTACCTGTTGCATTCTTGGGATAGGGATTATGGATTAGGGATAAGTTGAGTGGAGACAAGAGAGGACGAATAAGAGGGGTATCGAAAAAATTGAACGTTGCCAAAACGACCACCTTGTATGTAGATCAATTAATCACCTATATACAGTTCCTTATTGAGAAGTATGTTGTGATATGCATGTTTGTAATTGTCCTCAATGTTTTCCTTTAGTATGTATCCCTGTTTAGTTTACTTTTAGCATTCTATCGATATCATTATTTATTTATTTATGTACTTTTTTATTCGTTTATTTTTTACTGACACGTTATTGTGGGAATTGTGCACAGTCGACCGACTTTTGCCGAAAGCAGCGAGACTGACGATGACGGCAAAGCCGTCGAAAGCCGGCTATCTTAATAAAGCTAATATGTTGACGAAGATGACCTCTTTTATTTCTTCTTCTTACACGTTATTGCTTATTATTGCCTTCAATACAGAGCTCGATATGCACTGTGTAACTTACCTGGATCGAGATAATCATGGTTACGAGGAAATATGAAAACTGTTAATGATGCCACATGTTCTTTTGCGGATGGAATTATGAGAGAGAGTTATGAAAGGGAATTATGGGAAGGAAGCATGAAAAAACTAACGTAGTCAAGTTAACATTAGTTAATTAGTAAATAAGTAAATCTGAATCAATAAAATTAGGTAAAAAATGAAATCGTATATTACCACGGACGTTAACTGGTTCTAATGGTTTAGCGCCAAAAAGCCCTCATGCAAATCCCCTATCGCCGCTCGATCATTAGAATCCTTATAACACTTGTCGGCTAAATAATTATTCTTTGTTTATTTGTTTATATGTACGTGCGCTTTTGTTGCTGTGGGCCAGCACTTCTGCACGCGACGACAGCCGTTCGTGGGCGCCGCGGCAGCCGGTGCGGTCGGGCACGGCCGGGCTGCGCGCGCAGGACTTCCAGCTGTGCGTGACGGTGATCGAGGCGCGGCAGCTGGCCGGCCTCAACATGGACCCCGTGGTGTGCGTGCAGGTGGGCGAGCAGAAGCGCTACACCAGTGTCAAGGAGAGCACCAACTGCCCCTACTACAACGAGGTGCGTGCAGCTACACGGTTCACTTATTGCGCTCGGCGAACTGGTTAACGGCTGTTGTTTGTTTGTGTGCTTGTTTGCTTTTTAAGAACAAAGCCGTTGGAAATGGATAAATGGAAGTGTAAAATTAGTTGAATAGATCGGGGGTGATTCAAAACGTTGTACAGATTAAGATAGATTAAGTTAGCTAGTTGAAAAGTGTTTAGATTAGGCTATTATCTCGCTTTTCTTGCGCATTTCCAAGTCAACGGCTTTAAAAAACATCTTTTAAAGTAGTCAAAGGAAAATTTCCAACGCATTTTCAGCCAAAATAGACGACATGACTCGTTTTGATCGAGTATCTTGCACTATGCTGTACTTTTAGTGCTAAATTGAATTAGCAATTTTAAACACGTTTTGTATGTATTCACATGTGTTATCAATACAGATGAACATATGTTATCAGTACAGAATTGGCATTCGAGATGGCTGATCTTATCAGAGCAGAGCAGTTCTTTTCATATCGGTGTATTGTGGTTGCTTTGGAAATAAATTGGAGACGTGCCCTGAAAATGTCAATACAATGAATTTAAATACGACAATACTTTAAAATCGTACCATATTAAACAAATATTTCATGATTTCCCTGCTTGCAAAATATGTGCTACAATGTACATTTTGTTGGTAATTTTCATAACTTAACGTCTCATGTTTTCCTATAGTAGTTTAAACGCATTTCAATAATCAGAGTCCTTTAAAAATTCTACCCGGCATTAGCACCAATTGCTATTAAAATAATTGATACTGAGCGTTATGTACAGATTAATTTCGCGCAAAATAATGGTTGCTCTTTTCGCTCATCGACCATCTCCAGTGCAAGCATGCAACTGCATGTTACAATGCGAACCTGCAATGTTGCACGCATGTTCCGAAGTTACTTAAAATATAAAATGTATGAAATGTCGATCCTTTAGACAACAATTTGTATCTGTCAGTCTACAAAGATAATTTTTATTATCCCTGGATGTGGAGTGGACTTTTTTGTGTCTACTTTCTAAAGTCTGCATTTATGATGAGCGAAAAGTAATTTTTATTATAGGTTTCGTCTATCTGTGTAATTGCTGGTTATGCGTTGGTTATTTTACGTGGAATTACGTGATATTTCACCAAAAAGTCTTAAATAATTTTGATGGTCGTTATTATTAAAAATATATTAATTTACATTAGAAAGTAATCTAACATGTTAGAGATTCCGCGATGGGAATAAAAAGTTTGAGAAGTTAATACTCACGAGAACATCAAAGCGACACTTCTTTCGAGCAGACCGCATTTCATTCTCATTACGCACTTCATTTGCTTAGTCGATTGAAGGGCTAGAGACAACAAGAAAGGTACGACTTCTCTCGTTTCCCTCGTTTGCTCATTAAGAAACGAGGACTCACTGTGTCCTTTCGGGCTATGTTTCTCTTGGAATAATGGATCGAACTGCCTTCACAAAATTTGGAAGGCGCCATGAAGGTCACCCGCTCTACCGAAACTAACACATCTTTTTGAAGATCTGATCTTCTCTTATCTTTTTAAAATAATTGATCATTTGAGATGACAATTTTTCTCCCGAATTAAATGTAAGTTTTTACGACACTCATTTCGAACGATTTAATAAATGTCTACCTTGTCCCGTAACGTGGCATTTGCTTAATAGAAAAACGAAAAATAATTCCTTGATATTACCGACCCTCACTTGTCAACTCAGTTTCTGAAAATAAAATACTATTCTCAGTCAGAATTTGGCAACACAAAGTTTGGAAAAATTTCAAGAAACAAAAAAGTAATATTTTGTTAATTTAAATCAAAATTGAATAAATATTTTTAATGAGACGCTGTTGTTTGCGCTACTACACGACTGTACAATATTTACCTCATGGTAAATATTTGAATGAGACGCTACCGGCTGCGTCACTACACGACTCAACGACGACACTACACGACAACTACACGACAGCTTTTAACTCAAAACAATACAAATCTAAGGCGTCTGCGATCGTGGCTTCAGAACTTGCAGTGGGGGGGGGGAGAATAGTGGACCGTGATTTTCTTCAGAATCACAATGAAAATAAGAAATGGTATTATACTTACGATGCGGTAAGTTAAAAATGTCAAATTATAATTGCTGGAAGGAGCTTTCCGATGTCCGCCGCAGGCCAACACCCAAGACTTAACCTGCAGTTAAGGCAAGACTCGGTCAATAATTCCGGCCGCCGAATGCACTCAACTATCACCCACGTCTAGTTTACAGGAGCGGTATGATTAAATATTGCGACTTCTCGGAATAACGTTTTAAATGGCCATTCTCATCAGACGGTTGATAATTTGATTAGTATACGCCATGTTTCTACCTCGCTCTTTGATTAGGTTGATTGATTACTTCGGGTGCGTCAACTGCTATGATCATTAGACCCATAGGTGCATGTTTTTGTTACGAGAGGTGGCAGTGATCTTCCTCCGCTGGTTGGTGGAGTCCTGTGCCGACCTACATGTAGGCTTGTGAGTGTTTTCTACATCCAGATATCTACCACTAGCGGGGCACTGCCTCTACCGGAACAAGCTCTAAACTCCTGACTTGTCTCTCCACTAGTATGATAGTCTATTACCTATTGGTGTAAGAGAGTGTAAGGGGAGAGGATAGGACAGATAATAGGAAGGAAAGATTGCGCGTGGTCCGTGGATTGTTAGTTACAAAAATTCTCGAATTTTCCTCGTATTGATCAGAGAAATCACGGAAAACTATCGATGAGACCACCTGGGCGCTAGAATTCTCCCTCTGAGAGCGATGGAATTCGACTTATCGGTCTTGCTACTGTTGAAAATCATGTCATCACCGCAACTCAAACTCTGGGATCTGCCGGTCAGAAGAAGCATATGTTGATGACCTGAGCCACCTCAGCTGGACTTTGATTATAAATTTACCGTATTAACTACGGTATGTAACCAACGTACATTATTGTTGAAGTATTTTTTGGTTTAAAGACAATCAAGAACATTTTCCAATAACTAATTTATGCATGATTTTGTAAATTGTAAAACACCACGTTTGAAGAGCTGTAATGAATTCAACAAACAAACAATATTTACATTTAACCATAATTTGGATCAGTAACCGATCTAGTCCAAGATGCCGACCTGTGTCGATTGGTTTGGTTTGGTTTTCTCGTGTTTCCGGGCGCGTCAACTGCTTTGGTCATTAGTCCCGTTAGTGTAGTGCATGTTTTTCTCGGGAGATGGCGGTGATCTTCCCCCGCTGGATGGCGAGATCCGGCGCCGACGTACCGTCGGCTAGTGGGGTTTCCCCCTAACCAGGACTCTCCCACCAGCGGGGCACCGCCCCAGTCGGGACAAGCTCTAAGCTCCCGACCGGTCTCCCGGAATATGTGGTAGTGTAGTACATGTTAGTGTAAGCGTATGTGTAAGAGGAGAGGATAGGACAAGGAAGAGGAAGGAAAGGTCGCGCGCGGTCCGTGGTCCGTTTGGTAGGGTACTGCTCCGGCATTCGCCTGGTGTTGATCGGAGAAACCACGGAAAACTACCGATCAGAGCAGCCGGCCGCTAGAATTCTCCTCCAGGCAGCGACTGAATTCGATCTAGCTGAAAAGCTAGTGTCGAAAATCCTGCCGCCGTCAGGACTCGAACCTAGGACCTCCGATCACAGGCGCTGCAGTGTCATGAGTTGGTACAATGAGCTACCGCTCCGGTCTTTACAGACAGAGAAAAGTTGTTTTACAATATATAAAAGAACGGATTAATAATTATTAGAGAATATGGTTTTCATTTTCTTAAACCCAAGGACACTTCAGTAATAATAAGAATGACCTTTGTGAGCAGCTTTCTGCACGAGCTCCGCTGTCGCATATGTACTTTAGTCGCGAACAGTCGCTTATCTTGCAAGATCCGATGATGATTGTAGTAAGTTATTGTTAGAATCTTATGCTCTGATTCGATACAGTAATATTACGGTCAGAGTTTGTCGATATTCGCAGAAGAAAAGTTTGGACGCAAACGGCCGACTGATTCTCACAAACGGTTACGCTGCATTCTACTTCACAAACATTTGCCATTCTTGGGGTATGTAATGAAAGTGAAAAGATTAAAATTGATCGTTGAGAGCTAGGTTTAATACGATATATGTTTATTTCGATATGATAAATGCGTTTTTAAAAGAAACTTCACATTTCTATTGACATTAGTGACGTTAAACTATCAGCAAACCATTGCATTTAGAAATGGCACGTCTTAATTTCGAGGGACTTCCGCAAGGCTTTTCGTTGTTAGTTAAACAAAACAATTTTGTCTGCCCATGTTGAATACCTAAGTTTGTCCGAATCATTTGAATTGATTTCCCATGCTTACTTGTAGGTTTACCAGTGTTCGGATGGAATAAGACCGGGTCTGCGCTCTAGTGTGTTATGTATTGAACAGTCGTGTACTCTCGAACACGAATTCGATAGAACACGGATTCACTCTAATCGCCTCTTAGTTTGTAAACCCAAACGACGTTGAGCGATATTCGGAGAAGAGCTGTATCACATTCCGTTAGTTCAATGGTAACTGATATAGTATAGTTTCAGCGGAACACACGCCTCACTAGAAGAGGCGAACGTCACAGAATCCGTGCCGTTCATCATTAACCTTATGTAACGCGGAAGGTAAAGCTGGCGTGTCGCGCATTTTCGCATAATGATTCTGAACTTGGAACAGAAACTGTTTACATCATTGGTAATGGTTCCTGAAACAGGGTGTACGCTTGCATAGAGACACCGATAGTGATATGAAAGCCAGAGGGCGTTGCCTGCAACCAGAAGCCAACGCGGCTGGGCGAAAGAAAATTTTTTCTAGTGAAAGGTCCGGGTACAGACTACAAAACCCTACCTCACAGAAAGAAAGTGCTATCCAACATCTACCACCTACATGCCATCAGAGTAATAATAGCGGAAGCAATGAATTACAGAAGTCTCAGAATAAACGTTTCAATCTTCTAAGTCATGTAACATGACACGATACAGTCTGACATTTTCCCTTGATCATTTACAACACATCGTGCACAGGTGTTTCGCAGATGAATGTTCTGATGCAGTTAAATCAATTTCGTTTGACATGCGTTTTAAAGAAGTTAATGTGGCCATGGTCGAGTTGTCAATTTTTTTATTTTTAATTACATAAAATTGGTTTCATTTCATACATATTGATTACCGTTAGTAAAACCCGGAGTGCCTTGCGATTTATTGAGAATTCTCATAGTTAGGGGGAAGTTTAGCGTGACTATTTCACAAATATTGAACTTCATAAACCACAGAATTATTGAATAAACAAATAAAACAAAAAGAATGGATAATGTAATAATTACCAGTTCGTGACAAAACACATTCATATCACTGTCTCCAGGAATTATTTCACACAAAAACATCGAAGTTTTAGGAAGAAAATGAAGTTAGAATATTTAATTTACATTTTGAACTAATTTTCTATTTAGCAAAAAGAATCAATCTAAAAATAACTCGATACGTTCCAAAAATATAAAAAAGAGCATTAACTAATTGAATGAATATTAATTAAAACACAATTATCCAATTATCCAAACAACAATCACGAAAACCTCCCAAAAGTATTTCCAACCTCAATGTTTTTCACTCAGTTCAGATATTGATGTACTTATTTTCGCATTCGTATTTCTGAACAATGCTCATCTACTTCTTTGTGACGTATGGCGTAGCTTCACTCTCCTGGAATTTCGATTAGACGGAAACACCGACTCCTGGTTCCCACCACCAGACCTTGCACTGTGTCTGCCTCATTATTTACATTTTTCATATCTGGTTAATTGTGATCAATCTCAACAAGTCAGCAAACTGTCCCAGAAATTGGTATACGGATTGACTATTTTGGACAAAGGATTTTCTAAGTTCAACCTAAAAACAATAATGAGTAATAATATACAATTAAAAAGGTAGTGCATTTATTGAAATTAACATTAATACAATATATCCATGCCAGGGCTGCTCAAGCAGAGCGAATCGGGAGAGCGGAGCTGTGTTGGCTACCGAGAGCAAGTCACCGGAGGCACCGCATCGCGCGGCTTGCGATCGCCACCTCCGGATGAAAAACATGCATAACACTTACGGGACTAATGTCCTCAGTATTTGACGCGCCTGTATTTGATTCACTAGCAATCAATCAATCGAACAAGAAATTTGATAATTTCTTGCTGAGAGCTAGTTTTAGTTGAAGTTTCAATACATTCTTTCTTACCATTAGTCAGCACAGTGAAAAAGAGTGAAAAAGATAAGTAATGGCAAACTTTCGATAATTTAAACATCATCAAAAATCTTCTGTCTGAAAATCGAAATTGACTTTCCCTTTTACCATGTAGGTAAAATGACTTGCATTTCCACTTGAATACAACAACATATTGCCAGTTGATCAATAATACATTCTGAATGCTTCCAGACATTAAAAGAAATCGTTACATATCATGCAAATACACTCGACATTCTCCGCTTTTCTACCCAACCGGCAAAACACTTTCCACCTCGTACGCACACCGGGCGACCCACTTTGAGTCGATGTTTGTCCGAATCGATTCGTCTCCTTTACGCGTCAAGCAGCGGACTGATGCGCGTCACCTGGAAAGAGACGCAGCCCTGACCTTTACCTCGCGGAAACGTTCCAGGCAGTCGCGCCGGTGCGCGACGACCCATCGATTCGTTCGATGGCCCTTTGTGCACGGGCGGATGTCGCCCGTGGGCGATGAGCGATGAGCGATGAGCGATGCGGCGGAAGGCGCGCGTTCGCAGATCGTTGCGGGCGTGTTCTCTCGCGCTGCCACGCAGCCGCGTGAACAGTCACACGTGCACATAGAGAGGAAAAATATAGGGTGTTACCGAATTACGGATCAGAGAAAGCGGAAAACAGAGAGAGGCTTACTCGTTCTGTAAAGTTGATGCTATGATGTTTCGGGGGGGGGGGGCAGATAGAATAATCTATATAAACTAATCGTTATTCGTAACCATCCGCAAATTATGTATTTGCGAGTTTCGAACATTCGCGATCAGAGAAATGCTGCCGATTTTAACATTATCAACTGCGCTATTTGATCGTCTCACATTTTTTGAAAGCGAGAAGATATCGTTTTCTTTAACAGTGTCATTCGAATTCAGAGAGTGCCGTACGACAGACACAAGAGCTCCCAGCATGAAGTTGGAAGTTCAGTTCAGAGTAACAGAATAACACAATTGTAAAGAAATTCAATTCGTTTGCGTCAAATTGGAGGCGATAGCTTTGACGACATAAACAAAGACAAATTCAGGACCTTTGCAACTCACGATGAGTTTGGGGAAATCATCAGCAAAGAAGTCCTTCTCGAAAGTGAGGATGAAGTAAAAGAAGAAACTTTGTTCTCGAGAAAATTGAGTGTTAAAACTGTTAGTGACATTCTGAAACATCTACAAGCTCTGTAAGAAGGGTCATTTGAATGCATCTACTTGACTATCTATGAGACGCCGCATCCTAGGCACAGGTGCCAACGTTTCAAGTCGTCATACTGGGATCTTCCTCAGGGCGAAATGTATTTCGAAACGTATTTCGCTTTGAGGAAGATGGTAGTATCACGTACGAAATGTTGGATTCTGTAACTAGATCGCGGCGTCTCGGGGACAGCCTAGTAGATACTGGCTCAAGGATCGGAAGTCAACGTTGACCTTTGAATGCGATCGTGGGAAAGGATGAAAATAACTTTGAAATTTTAAAGAGAAAAATAAGCAACATCTATTCGATATTTAAAGATTTTTAAAACCATCAGGAGGTCAGTGAAAGAAACAAAAATAAATATATAGTATACCGTATTATTTCCAACTTCGATATAACTTTGTTTCTTTTCTTGGAGATTTTAATTGTTAATTCGGTTTGTTATGGTGCTCACTTAATGATACTGTAATTATTTATCAAATGTTTTTTCTTTCTTTTTTAAATCTATTCTGATATTCTGAAACATAAATCATCATTCTTCATTCGAAGATTGACTCAACATTCGTGCATTAAATATTTGCGATATTGTTTTGGAAACCTAACCTTCGCGAATGTTGCATAAATTCTGCACATGGTTTTTCTAAAATAATATGTCGTATAAAGTGAAAATCGGCATCTGGAAAGTTGATCAGAGGGCAGTTGAATACCAAAAGAAAAGAGAACTAGACGCAACACTCTTGAAAGTTCTGTATGGCAGGTTGCCTACTCAAGTCTGTCGCATTTCACACGAGATTATCATTTTAGGTCTTACTTTCTTTGTGTAAATAATGCTTTCACGTGATATCAGAAATATATCTATGGACGTAGTAAAATTCATGTTATCGATAGTTTTGTCTCTTACCTCATGTGGCTGTCTTCAACAATATTATTTTCCTTCGTTAGTGGCCTTCGATCAGTTGGATATTCACCACCAGTTGTGCTTTGGGAAATAATTTAATGGGCGGTTGCGAGGTTATGTTATGGTATTTCATTCCTTTAAGAATGGTGAAATATGTAGTTATGTTATTAGGTAAGAGAAGAAGAGAGAATCGCCATTGAACAGTTCTCACGTTCTGATCATCTGTGTACAGAGCATTCGCAAACAAATAGTATACAATTTACAGAAAAGTGCATTCGGTAGTATACTAATTTAAAATAGGAAGGAAGAAGACACTTCTTTCAATGAATAATTTCCATCTAAATATTTTTTAATAGAATTAAGGATTATGATTGGCTTTTCATCCTGGAAGGTCTTATGAAGTTACCTACTAGAAACACGAAATATTAATCTCAACGGAATTGTTATGATTCATTCAGTGTTATAAAGTTTGTTGTAAATAGGTTAATGTTCTTTTTTGCCACGAGTACTTTTGGTCACTTTTCTTGCAAACAAAATCCACGTGCACTTCAATGAATATAAAGTTACTCAATCTCTTTCCAACTTGTGGTATTCCTTAAAATATTCATTTGAATTAATAATAATTAATAATTATTACGAATAATTATTTTATAATCTCATACATAAGAAAAATATAAATAATTCATAATTAACTCTGGAATTTTTTAAAAATAAATCGTTAATTTACGAATTTTTATCTTTATTAGTAATCATTTTGAGTATAATTTCATAACAGCGCACTATACTACATCCGCTGTAGAAGATAATAATGTACGACGAGATATCTCGTACAGTCCTTCAAGTAGCATTGGCGAGTGAGTTCTCTGAAGTTGGAAACAGTTTCTCATTTGAAAGTTCTGAAACATTCAAACGAGTTTAGTTACGACACTCCGAAGGATCTGAATATGAGTCTGTGAGAATTCGCTGAGGTCAACTAGTCTTCTATTACATGCGTCGTTTCTTGTGTATTAGAGACGGTATCTTTCTGCAAAATAAAAATTAAAATAATAATTGCTTATAAAACTAATGCTTATAAACTATAAAACTACACTTATGTTTTTACATTAATGATGAGTTTTTATCAGAATAGTCTATTAGTTACGATTACAGAATCATCTATTGTTCCAGTAATTACCAAATTAGTTTACGTCAGAGAAACAAACAATATTTTCACCAAGTAACTGATTTGTCTAATTTCAACCAAAATGCGACCACGTTCCTAACCGACATGCAAGGCTGTTCAGACTGATATAACTGCAAGCTTATTATCTTCAAACAGCCATCGATTTTAGATCATGTAAATAACGTATTTTCTATAATACATTGTTCTAAGTAAATAAATATTGTTAAAAAAAAAATATTGTAATATGATATTGCGATACGTTTATCGTACGTTATTATTGATTAATATATTATGCATAAAGTAAATTATTAGCAGCAATAAAATTCCAATGAAATAATGTTATTTTAAAAATTGACCTATTTATCCGACGAATGGTGATATATACGCGTACGTTTTGTTCAGTTCAGTTCTGGAATAGTTACCCTATATTCCTTTACTAAAATTTGTTGTGTTAAGAATAAATGGTAGCAATGAGAGTTGTAGACAAAGTGTGTTAACCATACGTATTCGCTCCCTGGGATATAAATTTTATTTTCCGTCGGTAAAAAGCAACAATTTGATATAGAGGTCGTGTTGTCGAAATAACCAGAAAACCATTACTCTCGTATCTAGCAAAATGAGGGCTTAAGAAAAGTGCGCGGATGGTTGTTAAAAATGCTGTGAATTAGTTAAAATATTACATTACGAAAATTATCATAGTTGTTAATACTGCGGTACGAGTTATGACAATACGTCTATGTAATGTATTTTATTATGATCGCTTATAATGCTGGAATACAATAAAACATTTTTTCTATGATCATATAAAAATGCTTAGGGAATTACTTGTTTCAGCTCGTCTCTTCATGATTATCGAAGCAGAGCACGTTCGTCATCTTACAACAAAAATGAATTTTCACAAGCACTATTGCGAGGTCATATTTGTCAGATGTGTTAAGAAAAGACAAATTTCTCGCTCACTTAGCTGTATATAAAACCTCTTCCTTTTATACAATCGTAGGAAAACATTTCGATATCCAGAACCGTTTAAAAATTTGTAGTAGATATACAGAGTGAAACTGAGACTTTCGAAAGAAGAAAATATTTCACTTTTGCGTATTTGTGTAGGAAATGTTGTTCGTTCATCTGACGCATGTTGTGGTTGAGTTTGTTGGATTCCTTTTGAAGAAATATTTTTTTCTATTCTTAATCATTTATTTTTAATATAAATAAATGTAAACTGATTTTTATTATTGGAATGGAACAGTTCAATCGTTTTAACTCGTTTGTGAAAGAAACGTTTCTTTCACTGAGCTTTCTCCGAGCGCGACATTCCTGACCCCATGTCAAAGCACGACCTTTCACGAGACCGATTGGCGGTGCCGCTGCGGAATAAATCGACATCAAAGAGAAAAATAGAAAATCGAAAGACGATCCCTTCACGGTAGTAACTCGAGATAACGGAACAGTCCACTGATGTCCCCAGCTTATCGATTCTTTGATTTCGTCAGCATGTCATCTCAGTCCATGGAGTGTCTGGGAACCAACTTAAAGAAAAGATAATTTACAATCTGTGTAAGGGTCGTAGATTAGCGGCAGTCGTGAATTCTGAAAAACAGAAAAGCAATACAATAAAATTGATTTCATTAGATGTAAAATACTTTATAATAAAACGTGAAATTGTTTTGTGGTCTGAAGCGATTTTTTCCACAGTAATATATCTCGTACAGAGAATTTTTTGTGCAGAAGCAAGTCACTTAAAAATTTGGAAGAAGTTTGGGCTTTCGAGACGCAATGTTTAAACACCAGCCTTACCCCTTGACTGAATAAATTATAATATTTTTTTCTTAAGATTATTTCTTGCAATATTCGTTTGTGAAAGAAAGGAAAATAATGTCACATTGGTATAACAACATTTTTCTTTGAGGTAGTGTGCATTTGAGGCATTGAAATCCACATACACAGAATATGATCGAACCATTGCTTATATGAGGAGGAAACTTACGAACTTTCATTATAGTGAAATATATGCAAACATAAAAAATATTATGATTAATTTGCATTCATTCTGTTTACAATATTCCTTTTATAGTTCAATACAGAAATAGTGATTGTTTGATATTTTTAAATTGTCAAAATAGACTTTTTTATAAAAGAACTGCTTTTGGTTATGTCTAAACCATACGTATATTTGTGTCGTGTTCTAATTGCGAACCTATTAATTTAAGACACAAATAATTCCGCAATTCCTTACCATAAAAATGGTTGTGTTTAATAATTTAATACGCAAACACATGACAGGACACACTTACACATAGTAAGACACTAAGAAATGAAATACTATCTCGCCGCGGAGTATTTTGTAAAATCAGCACGTCAGTTACCTTCTTCTTTAAATAACGACACTGCTAAAAATGTAGGTATGTAGTGCCGCCATCCAAGCATTGAGCGTACATCTTAATGTAAACTTAATTTTTCTTTAACCTTTTACGTTTTAGTGAGTCAATTCCATTACATTGTCTCCTTTGATTCACAAATAATTCTACAATCAAACAATGGTGTATTGTAATTTTCGATAAATACAATAAGCGAGAAAGACAATGTGTTGTCGCATAATCCAATGAAATGTACTAATTTACTTTTTTCCTACATTAACCACATTTCGAATTTTATTATTTTTTAAATATCCTACAAAAATCACTATTTAAAAATATAAAATAATTAGCATCGATTAGAGCACCTCCAGCAATTATAACTGTCAAGTTGTAACCAGAAGATGTAATACGTGAGAAACATGTGAAAAGATGTGAGGAACTTGGCAGGAACATGTGAGAAACATCGCAAAACCCGCTGAGATGTGCGGTGAGTAAATGGGGATGCATGCAAGGAAAGACGCGAGGATAATTGCCCACCTTATTATACTTTATAAGCAGTATTCTATCAAATGAGACTCTTTGGAATTTATTTTTATTCATTATTCGGTATGTGAAGCAAGTTTGGAAAAGCATTAGGAGTAAACTTTGAGATGTTTGGGGAAACATATGGAGGAATCTTTCAGGCTTCCTTTAGAAAGTGTATTTAAATAGGGGAACATTTGCTGAAACATTTGAGAGAATTTCAAAGATCAGACTAGCATAAAATAATGGAATAGCTTGATACAATTTAACACTTTGATTTACATATAAAGTTCAACAATTTAACAAGTATTCAGTTTTCACTTTTCCTTGTGATCTTCGCATTTACGTATTTTCCCTTCATTCTAGAAATCAATTTCTGATTCATGTTGGAATCGGTTAATTATGTTCTTTTGAGGTTAGTAACCACAATCAAAACGTTCTCATAGCAGATACTAGTCTCAGGTTGACTAAGGTATACACTTGAAATATGTTTAAGAATTCAACAGGCATTGTAATTCTCATTGAACAGATTGGATTTTGTTATCACACCCCGCTTGATCAAAACATAAAATATTCGACTGAAAAAAATGTTCGGAAAGTACACACTTTGCCAGTCAGTGTCGCAATCGATCGTCCTTAGACCTTCTATTCAAACTTTGACCAGTACACCCAACCCCCGGTGTCAGCAAACATGTCGTGGTCAAGATAGACGATGTGTTTCTTGTAGCAGCGGGATGTGCGCAAACAACAGGCTCCATTGATGGTCTTCCCGCTATAGGGCTCTGCAGTAGAGAAGCTCTGACGCGCAACAAACAAATTGCGAATGCAGTACTACATGCACACAAAACTTGGCCCAAAATGAATGTCGCTCGAAGTTTATACATTTACATTTCGAGAATGATTGAGGTTGCTACCAACAACTTTATCACAGTGCACTTATTCAATTATATAATGAAGTATATTTGTTTCACATTATGTTTTATAAATTTGAAAAGTTTTTTAAATTGGACATTACCCAGCATAAATAGAATTTTTAATTCCTAGCACTAATGCATTGAAACGTATGCAAAGAGTATAGGCGCATTGATATCACTGATAATATAATGTTATTTTTAATTTCATCCAGTTAAATAGTTGTAGAATATGTTTAAAACAATTTTTGGTATGTAACTCTTAATGAGAGGTTTTACATACCAACAATTAATATAATATTGTCGCTTCAAAAGTGGCGGAGGTTTTTACGTTTAACGTTGAAGTTTTAACTGTTTTGGCATAAAATAATAAATAACATTACAATAAATAGTACATAAAATCTATGATGTTCCTAAAACCTTCAGAAATGTACTTAGTTTCGTTAAAATATTGAATACACGATTTTCGAGATAGTTGACACAAAACTGGAAAATAATTATCAAAAATTGTGAATATGTAATGAATACACTAAAAAAATTATAATCTAATAACGACCTAATCAATTAAAGTTAATGAACAAGAAAATTTCGTTTTGAAACTAAAATACAATTTGATCTTTCTTACCAAAATTAGTTTATATGAAATAGATGTCTCTTTGCAGAGGAGTTTCTGAGATTTTTTGTTTTCATTTATGCCGTTTAAGTAGTTATTCTGCTTCCACATCGCTAACTTTTTTAAACCCAAAGTGGTTCGTGACAGCAACAGTTTATTTAAAAAAACTTCTTTTCAGAAAACGTACCTTACAAAATAGCAATTGATTAGTTGAAAGTCCTTCCAAAATAATGTATTGTTACTTCATAAGGCACTTCGTAGATTTTGTCACCTTCAGATTAAATTATAGTAAAATTAGAAAAAAATAATCAATAGCTGTACCAGAATAACTTCAAACCCCCAAATGGATGCGACTAGTACATTTGGGTGTGGCCTGTATTTCGAGATTCAGTCCATTGTGCTTCGGTGGATAGCGTCTGTACCTAAACACCTTCTTGTTGACCGCGACACAGGCTATTGCCTGGAGTCGAATTTACGATTCCTCCTCTTCCATGTACAGGCTCGAGCAAGGCGTTACTCAAACAGACTCCTGTTCGGTGGTGGAACAGGAGAGCAAATCAATGAGAGGGAGAACAGAGGTGGGTACAGGAAGGATGAGCAAGCGGAGATTACTATTCTCTTCATCATTGAAAGGCAAAGTACAACACAGTGACAATACAGTACAATAATAGGACAAAGGAAAGGTGAAGTAAAAATAAAGAATGAGATAGAATTAAAAATAAAAACACCCACAAATTCCCTGTGCCTGTGAGATATTATGGTCGTAACCTCATTATTAACGTAGTTTCACTGCCCAATGAATAGATTTCCTGGAAATTCGGGGAATTTGCAGAACGTCATGTGCAAAATAATTTTGATTTCACCATTTCTTCTATTTAGTATTTTGTAATTCGAAACCAATCTATTGGCAATGAAATTTATTATTTAATATTTTAGTATTTCCGTATGTTTCACGGGCTATTGAATTTTGAGAAGTGAATTTCCCAAGAAATGATGACATTTCGAATTTGAACTTCCTATCAGGAACAATTTCCATTGTTACGTTAATGAAAAAAATGTAATTATCTTCTCCTAAACAGAAAAGCTTAAAAACTAACAAAAACTTTTTGGTGACCATTTGGTCAATTTGTTCTTATCAATGCTACATACTCTGAACGCTAATTAGTATCTCAAAAGTGTTAACCTATCTATAGATATCAATCTTAAACAAAATAGGCATACTCTCTTTCACTTACGTAGAGTAGGAATTTCCTTTCTGACATTTTATTATTCTACAATAAACATCAGCGGGTGTTTCTTATAAACTGCCGCCTCACCGCTTCTCGTTTTTTTCGTATCTTTTTTTTTTTTACATTTGTACCGTTCGTTACTGGGTTGAAATAAAATCACTATGTATATTCATTTTTTACATAATAGTGAAGTAAAAACTAAAATAAATACTTTCTTAATGAATAAACTCAACATATTCTTAATATTCTTAAATTTTGAAGCTGTATGTTGATCGGGACCATAAACGATCAATCTTTAATAGATACCAGGAATTAATGTATCTTATTCATTTATTTTTGTTGTTCGACGTTTATACGGTCCCGACCTACATCCAGCGTTCCATCTAGCTCAATATCATAAATAAAATATTAACAGGAAGAAACAATAACAATCGACATATCATCACAAACCTTAAACTTTGGATAAACTTAAACGATGGAGTTCTTCCCACAAATAAAAATATGTTGATCTTGAAAAGGTGCAACCCTGATGCACGAAACGTCGAGTCTAAAAATATAAATTAATAACAAGATACATTAATTCCTGGTATCTATGGAAGGTTGTTCCTACATGGTTCCGACTTACATCCAGCGTTCCATTATTATTAAGATAAATATCTTTGACCGACACTTCCTAGCCTTCCTAGCGTATCTGAGAAGAATTGATGATGGGTTAGGGATATTTTTTGAATAATGATGGTATATACGATGTGGGAGTCAGAAAAAACGGGAGTACCTCTAAAAAATCCGCTGTCAGTTCGCTTTGTCCATCACTTTTCACTTGAATCGCTGAGTATTTGAACCCCGATACCCCAAGGTAGAACGTCCGTCTTTTCAGTCCAGTCACTGTGCTCAGTTCGTTTACATTGACTGCCACAGATCCTCCTCCATAGCATTGGAATGAAAAGGGCTATGTAGTAGAATTGAAGGTTTCAATGTACATATTTTAACTTATTTTAAAATAAGCTAATGATACTAAAACAACACATACTTTATCGATTTCGATATTTTTATCGATGCTTTAACGAGTATTACTAAATTTGTAATTTTCGCAAATTCAGATAGTTCAATGAATATGAGACATGAGTAATTCTTTTAAGCGTTCTTTGATACATCCACGGAAGATGCGGAAGAAAGAATTTGGAGTGGTTTTTGAGAATTTTTTTTTATAAATTGAAATAATTTCAACCATAAATCACGTAAAAACATCTCGTTCTTTTCAAAAAAAATATATCGCCGGAAATGAGACCAGCCGCGATATTTTTAGTTTTTTAATAGACATGAGTAAAAAATTTATAGAAAACATTTAGAGCCATTTTTGAGAAAATAATTGTTTAAAAAACTAAAGTTGCCTATATTTCACGCAAGATTACGCGAAATTTTGTAAATGACGTTATTTCAAGATCTGTCTTTAAAGAACACATATCATTCATCAAAAAAATCTCTATTGTATTTGTAGGAAGACGCAGAACAAATCTAAACTTTTACAATTTTTGAAAAATTAAGAGCGTTCACGAAACGCGAGCCCTGCACCATTGACTTAAGAGTATTTTAAGCTACCCAAGAACAAAGTTTAATCAAAAAAATTGCAGTCAGTTTCGAGAAAACTTTGGAAATGTAGATGCGTCTTGTACCCAAAAGTACCCAAAAAATCAAAGTAGCCGTTTCGAACTCAGAGGGTCGAGTTCCTTTAAAATGATCGCGGAACATCAATTTTGGAGAAAATGGGCTGAACAATATTGGCGCTAGATTTGACCGCGAACGAACAAACATCGGGACATTCGGATGGACGGCCGGTCGGATAAATGGATGAACGGCCGGACATACAAACGTTTTCCCGTCAGTCAATTTTCGGTGTCAAGTTCCCACAAAACATGGTTTCTGAGTTCATGTAGTTTGTTAGTAGTAGTTTACTGTTTACAGGAACAAGATTTTATATTTCAGTTACCAGGGTCTAGCAATAGTTTTCTGTCAAAAAATCGACGTTTTCCGGTACACGATTAGAATTCCTTCCACTTCTTTTACGAAGTAAAGGCGAAAAGGTAAAAATACTTCTCAAACTAATACTTTAGTGTGTGGAATTTAAAACGCTTTATCTACCAATTTAGTTAATGAAATCGTTTAATAAATATATAACAAAGTACATAAATTCACTTATTTTCTCTTGTAATGAAATACCGAATTAACTATGTGGATTAAGTAAAAATTCAGACGATTATAAAATCAGGACACGAACGTCGAAAACTTTATGATAGAGATACGAAATAATATTGTGAACAATTGTCCGAAAATGCATATTATAAATTCAAACAGAATGCACAATAGACAGTCTTGCATTGCGCGCCTGTTTATTGTATTTCGCCCGGCGTTTTGGTTGAAAAACTTTAAGTGGGCATTTATCAGTAAAATGTTCGGTCAAGGAGGGCTAGCAATATCAAACTGATCACTTAATTCAAACTTCCTTGACATTCACATGTCGGTTGTGCACTCTTCACCTCAAAAACATGGACTGTATGATAATGGTTATGAAATGTGCCTCTTCATGATTCGATGTAACTTCCCATCACTGTGACTGAATCACGTTGGGGAGATACATAACGTTCCACTAAATCTTATAGGTAACTTTAAGTTTTTACCCACATGAAAATGAAAGAAGATCATGAATAGAAAATTCATCAGTGTAACTTAATATATGCATTTTCGGACATAAGATGATTTTAATGTTTTTCAGTACCATTCTCGTTACAAAGCAAATTGAGTGTGTTATTCTATTTAAAATATATCAAATGCTTTTCGTAATGTACTTTAATAAGGACCAAATAAGACTGAAAATATCTCAAGTATAGGTATTAAATAGAGCTATGTTAATAATAAATTGTAGTTAATGAAGAATTTTGTTTTAAAATTACATTAACATTTTAATTTCACTACATTACGAAAAGGCAATTTTATATATATATATATATATATATATATATATATATATATATATATATATATATATAATAGATCGAAAATACGAACAATCTAAAGCACACACGTCAATACTAACCTTTCAAAGGCCATCGGGGAATAAAACAGTGGTGTAAACACCAAAAAAATATAGAACGAAGATTCAAAATAAACATAAACTTAAAAAATTAAAAAATTTAAAAAATTTTCCAAAGGTGACGTGTACAGGTTTTCAAAAGTAAGTATAATAACGTAGTGGGTCCAGTATAAAAAATTCAAAATTCCGATGAACTGCAGATATCCAATCCAAGAATGAGATGTATAGATGTTCAAAAGTGGGATAAAGTAGCTGTGCAATAAAAAAATCTTCAAAAATCCAGTAAAATGCAGGTGTCCAAAAGAAGTCTTCAAAAGGTGGGGTGTAGAGATGTTCAAAGTATAATAAGTACTAAATCCAGTAAAATGCAGGTGTCCAAAAGAAGTCTTCAAAAGGTGGGGTGTAGGATGTTCAAAGTATAAAGTAGCTGTGCAAAAATATCTTCAAAAATCAGGTAAAATACAGGTGTTCAATAAAAATCTTCCAAAGGCAGCGTAAAGAGGCGTTCAAAAAGAAAGTATAAAAGGGTAGGGGTGCAGTAAAAAGCTTCCAAATGCAGAGTCCAGGTCCGCAGGCCCGGGTGCGGCGCCGGCTGCAACGATTCCCAATGATTAGTGATTGTCCCAGAAATATTTTTTTATTTAAAAATTAAATATACGATGTCCCAAAACGATCAAATTCCGTGCCAACTTATAGGATACCACAAAAGAACGTCTTCAATTTTTCGGTATTTCATTACAACAGTTCTATTCAATTGTTTAATTCGGAATACGGGTATGTTTTTAATTTGTATTACTTCTCTTCCTAAGAAGAGAAAGTATTGTAATCGTGCGACGATAAACGGCTAGTATTCGACAGAACAACTCTGATTGCCAAGCCTTGGTCACGAAAAATTGGATAAATCTAGTTCTTACATATAGAACATTTCTTCCTCTAACACGTTGTGTAAGTAGAATTCATGTTTTCTGGATCGGAAGAGGTGGCCCAAAGTACCAGCTGATATCACTGCACTGCCTCTGAGTGGGATGTCCTGGGGTTCGAGTCCCGACGATGGTGGCAGGATTTTCGCCACTAGCAAGATAGCTAGGCCACGTTCTGCCACTGTCTGGAGGAGAATTCTAGCTCACGTCTGCTCTATTCCGTAGTTTTCTGTGGTTTATCCAATCAACACCAGGGGAATTCCCCGGAGCATTACCCTAAGAAATGAGCCGTGAACCGCGCGCGATCATTCCTTCCCATTCCTTGTTCTATCCTACCCCATGCACACGCTTATTCGCACTACGCTATCCCCTATGACGAAAGAGCGGTCGGAAGCTTAGAGCTTGTTTCGGCTGGCACGGCACCCCGCTGGTGGGAGATACGTGGTTAGAGAAAATCCCGCTAGCCGACAGTTCGTCGATGTTGAATTTCGCCATCCAGTGGGGCCAGTTCAACGCCACCTTCCAAGCAAAAACATTACGCTTATGGTACACTACGGCACTACACTTACGGTACTAAGGACCTTAGCAGTTGTCGTGCCCAGAATCATTAGTAATCAGTCAATCAATCAATCAATCAATCAATCAATGTGTTCTGGACCCTGGATACCTGAAAATCGATTGACAACAAAATGTCTGTCTGTCCGTTCGTCCGTCCGTCAGTCCGTCTGTAGTCAATGCTAGCGTCTAAAGTCTTCAAACGATTTTCTTCAAAATTGATATTCCTCGATCAGTTTAAGGAGCTGAAAGCCCACCGAGTTTGAAACTGGTATTTTGATTTGGGGACTATTTTAAATGACGCTCTAACACCATTTTATTTTTTTCTCAGAAATGGCTCCAAATGGATTTGGATTAAACTTTGGTTTTGTTTAGTATGGTTTGTTTAGGCTAAAAGCAAAAGTTATAGTCATGTTGCGAAGAGTTGTATGGGTGAAAAGGATGGGGACTCTGTGGATATTTATAAAAATGTATACAATGTATCTTAAACATCTTTTAACTTTGACAAACGAAACTTTGACAAAGAACTTCGACGGACGTATTACATTGCGTCTTATACTTTCATGTAGGTTTTCTCGCTATTTAATATGCATGACGACCAAATTTAGCGATATTTTATAGTATAGTTTATTGCGACGCCGGTGTGTGTGCCCCCGCACCTTGGGTAAGCCAGTTGCGACATAAATTTCCCACCTCTTACCTGAATCAAGGTGCCGGCTACCTCAGGAAGCGGTGAGAGCCTGAAATAGGGGCGGTGGATGGACGTTGCTACTTTACAAAATAAGAAGAAATTGTTCTAAGAGAATGTAAAATTTAATAAAAAAAATTAGAAATAGCCAAATTACGAAAAATTATTGCCAATGCTGCGCATGAGCTCAGCGGTATTATTTTCTCTTTCCTAACCGTTAATTCTAATACAAAAATCAACACAATAGAATCTTAAAAATTAAAATTACTACAAAAAATGAAATTAAACATTAATTTAAAAGTGATCAATGCGCGGTCAATGTTTTCTGGAGAATTATTCCAATTCCTGTTTTTATTTTTCAAACAAGTCTTTTTTTATTAAATGTGCCTGACGGGCAGTTCGGAGGCCTTTGCCCGGCGCTCAACTAACATCTACCCCTCAACTAACTCTAACATCACCATTGAGTTGCGGGCAAACACGCCTCCAACTGTGGAAAATTCACTTCATCCGGTCAGTGTCCTCTTTCGCCTCGGAGAGGGGCAAGCCAGACGTCCCCGACGACCGGATCCTTTTGTTGACGAGGTGCAGTGGGTTGCCGCCTTCCACCCCGCCAGTTGAGACGCAACAAGGTCACGACATCTCAGCTCCAGAAGACTAATCGGTTTATAATATTTCTAATAGAATTAAAATCACGCCGCGTAACTAAAAGTGGCGTGCAATGCTGTCACGCAAACAGGAGTGGGTGAATTTGCCACACGTCGTAATCAAACTATAAAAGAAAACTTTGCGGGCACTCGCCCGAAGCAAGATTTAATTCTCTAGCGGACACTCGCCCTAACAAGATCCTCGGGCACTCACCCGTCTTTCTCTAATGATTATGGGTCGTATTTATGAAGATCTGCAAGCAGCGCTTATAGGGGCCTGCCATCTGGAGGTTTGCTAGGAGCTCAAGGGGCGTCTGGAATTGGATGGGGGCCGTTCATAAATCCCAAAACCGAACACCGGCAGCCTGCTAGGTCTGGCAGGCCCCTGGCAAAGGTTTATAAATACGGCCCTATCTCGCGTTCGCCCGAACGATTCTGATTAGCGGTTGGCGCTTGCTCATTCATTTGCCGATACTATATAGTATCTTGCTTGATAAAAACTTCCGCAAGGTTTATGCTTGAAGAAGTGGGTGAAGATGAAACGTTTGTGGCTGAGGTCATGGGTAGCCCGTCAAGAGGTATCTATCATATTTTAATTACGAAACTTCGAACTGAAGGTCCCAAGACGTGAATGAGTTATTTGAGGACAAAGTAACATTCTATTAAAACCCCTAATTTTCACATTTTATTTTAAACTTCAAGAATTGGACGTCATCCATGCCCCGCATTTTTCACTATGGGGAAGTCGTGCCATATGCATCAATTCGTAGGGGTTTATTAGGATTTTTTAGGGTTATTTTTGTTGTCCTATGGATAATATTATACAAACGTTCTGATAGCCAGTACGTTGTAATTACAGCTTACATTGAAGCAGTACTTAATTTGTATTTCTCAGACGTCATTTTATCGCATATTTGATAAAACATGGACGTTTAAAAGTACATTTTATCAATGAACTTTTAGAAAAGAAATCTTTCGTAAAATAAAGCTATTTCACAGTCATATTTTCTTTTATAAAGCGTCTGTGACAAAGTTCATCTACAGTGAAATAGGACCGGGGGCCCCAGACGCGTTTACCGTCGGCTTCCCACCTCCCTTTGCTCCGCAGACACCGTCGCCGACCTCCGCCGAGGCGAGGCGCCACCAGTCCGCGGGCGCTGGCGGATGCAGGGCGCAACTGCATCGGACGAAGTAAATGGGCTCTAGGCCCGCTCAGTGTGTTGGCAAGAATGAAGCAGGCGATTCATACAACAACCGCAACTACAACAACAACAACAACAATAATAATAATAATAATAATAATAATAATACAATTGCACTAAAATCGGATTCAGTCTAATGCTGATCCCCGTGATTAATTACATGCAAGTCTTGCAAGTGATAAAATGATATGGAGCCCGTGCAAGTGCATGTCCTGCGTGGTCCAAGATGGCCTTTTCGCGAGCAAGAAAAAATGCACTAATGAAGTGACGAGAATCAGATCATAAGCGATGTTGTTCTGTCTGACCTCCTAATTTTACACTCCCATACTTATTTTATCGTGTATCATAATTTTAACTAACGTTAACCCACGTTCAAGATCAACTGTTCTTCTACCATTTATCCAAATAATTTCCTTTTAAAAACCAAAACAGATATTAGCGTACTGAATATTGACATAATAACAGAGGCATGCGAATTTTCAAACAAACTTTGTCATACTAACATTGTCTATTAAAAAAATGAATTACTGCCACTGATCTAATAGCATTTACCTACTCGCATTGATACCAACGGTAATGAACTCTAACATACGAACATTTTCGCACTATCAAAAAGATTCTAACACTAATATACTGATGAGAGAATGAAGAGAAGGACCAGGAATTTAAATTATTTCCTGATAATATAAACAAGGGACTACCTCGGAAAACAATTTAAGCGATTGAGGGAAACCCAGACAAAACCCCAATAAGGATGGCGGCTTCTGGCCAAGCAGAATTTAAACAATACTTACAAATGATGAAGAACAAAATAGAATACCATTAACCATATAATTACAAGTAAAGTAAAATTCAAGTTAGGATACTTGAATTGCACATAAATACTTTTAACTTAATTACAATTTTGTAAGTAGCGGAATAAATTTAATATCTGTGATAGTAAATGGATGAATGGCAAGTGGACTGATCATTGAGGTGGTATTACATACACTAGACATAACCCTAAGGTGGCTCAGTAGAGTAATTTGAATGGGACGTGGATTGCGGAGTCCTTCTTATAATAAACTCACGTACAAATATGATTAAAACAAAATAACATTTATCTGTATCAAATGCTCCAACTAGTGTAAAAGAGATATGTACCCTTCAAGCAGATAAAAAGTTGTTTGAAGAGCTGTATCCTGCAGACTGGCCGACTGGTAGAGTTTTCGTGCACCAAGGCCGCGGTTAGCAAGTCGTCATTACACGCCCTTAAGCATGTACGAAAAAGTTCTGCCCACGCACGAGACAAGATTTCGTTCAACAAATATTGCAGTTGGCTGGATGCACAGATTTTCAGCTCATGCCTTGTTAACCAGCTCAATTTGTAACTTATTTGCAAATTACAATATTAATTACGATTCATGTACTTGGCGATTACCACACTATTAAAATACACTTGTCACAAATGACTTGCCAAGTAGTGATAATGCCAAAAATGCAAAAAATAGGACACCCATTTGCACAAAAGCAATAAAACATTACGTGGCACGGCATCCCACGGCATCTTCACTCTAAATCAAACAGAATTTTGGTGTGGCGCAAATGCATGAGACAGATTCAGAAGAGGAGAAAAATTATCCAATCGAATTAATGGGTTAGAAGAACATTCCATATGGCAGCCATGTTTCGTTGACTGAGATTCGGCGCGGCTGGTTGCGGCGCCCACTGATGGATTTCGGAGAAAATCTCGCGCGAGCAGCACACGCTCAGGGTCAACGTCGTGATCTGACGCCCTGTTTGCATAGACCTGGTCTGATAGAAGAAAAACAGAGCTAATGGCTAGGAATAGAAATGTTTATATGAATAGTGAAACAAAGAAATAAACATAATGATGAGTTTGTGTATATGTGACACTTCTGTCTTGCATGGGATTAAACATGAACAGCATTAAATAAATAATAAAGTACCTAAAAATTCAAGATTTACGTGAATTTGTGAAGAAGTTAACTTTCCCTAAAGAAATGATCAAAAATAATTACAAAGAACAAAGAGTAATTTGAATGAAGAAAACGTATGTTCTAGCTCCTAACTCACCTAGTTATTTCAATAAGCAATTGGATATTTGTGATATCTGCGAGTGAGATAAATCTTTGTTAAATGTACTAAATGATCTACAAAATTTAAAGTTTTTGTAACGCTCGTTCCAAGCTTTAGCAATACTTACAGTTAATGCATTGTTAAAGACATTTGGGAGTTGCTTCGGTATTTGAAATAATAATGATTGATTTCCTCTAGTTGAGTTTAGAATTCTGAAGAGGATCAATGGGTACGTCTGTCTCTCACAGGAGACAGTTGGACATGATTCATTTAAGTTATTTCTTCATAATTAATTTTGTGTCCAGAACCTATTGTTTCATATTTCAGGCATATTTCATAATGTCTGAATATGTCCGAAAGTCGATTGAAGAGCGCGTTATCCAGAGTGAAATTGTCCTTGCTTGCGCGCCTGCTCCCTGGTTTGACCGTCTGTCGTAGTCACCCGGAGACGGCCCTCCATTGTTAGGTGCCACTACCGCCACAACGGAACGGCGGCAACAGTGAACAGATTTGGACGCATTTTAAAGAAAATTGTAGTATTGTCAACTCATAAGGTGATCAGAAGGGTCGACCCGGAAAATATTCCGGAAGTTTTTCATCAGACTATTTTCTCCAAAATTGATATTCCCAATCGATGTAACCGAGCTCGACCGCTGAGGCACTGTGAATTTCAAACAAATATTTTTGGGGTAATTTATGACGTATTAACATTTTGAAAATGTTCTCAAAACTTGAATTATTTTTTAAAATTTAATTCCTTTGCCTGTAATCAAAAACGCGTAACTTGCCGCATTTTAGTTGAATTCTCTCAAATTTCGAAAATTGCTAATGTTAAAAGATTTTTTAATCTGTTCTTCAAAGACAGCTCTTAAACATACCAGAACACACTAATTATTTTATACAAGTTCTGATGTTCGTTTGTCTCTGTGGTTTTCGTGAATTTATTCACATGACATGAAGACTACACTTCGTCTTCAAAATTGCTCCAAACACGACTTATCAAATACACTACAAATACGCTCCAAACATTTTATCGAATATGAAACAACCAGCTTATTGTAGCAACTGTGACGCTTTAAACAGTTTTACAGGTATTTTGAAATTTATTAGTTTGAGGCTTTTTAATTAGATGAGACGGGTACAAAATATGTCAGTTCGCCTCCAACTCACGGGTCAAACAATGGACCTCTAAATAATGCACGAAAAGAGGTATTTCTATTGAACTGTGTACAATATTGTACGACCAACAAATTCAAACTGATCGTACGATAGCGACAAACATGCTGGGTATTGTTATCGGGAATTTGGAGAAAAAATCGTGTCTACTTGTAGATGTAGCTGTGTCATGCGATCAAAACGTAGGCTGAGAAATGTCTTAAATACGAGAGTTTGCAAATAGAGATCAGCCGAATTTGGGACTTAAAAGCACAGGTCGTCCCGACAGTTATCGGCGCTCTGGGATTTTTCCGCAAACTTTGTGTAAAATCTTGGCTAAACTCCCAGGTCATTCAAGAGACTGGAAAGTGCAAGACATTGCTTCATTTGGAACAGCCCACAATTTGCGCAAAGTATTGTAGAGGCACCGATAGTTCTTAGATCTGCTCCTTAGGAAGCTGGTTGCAACCTGGAGTAGATTTTATATTCAACCAACTCATTAAATCTTTAGTCGTGAATTAGAGGAATAACAACAACAACAACAATAATTAATAATAATAATAATAATAATAATAATAATAATAATAATAATAATAATGTTCTCGAAGTGCACAAAACAAAATGGCAGCAACAGACCGATATGCGTCGAATGACGTCTCCTTTTTCCAAAAGGGTGGACCGCAAGGCGTGTTAATCACTCTGACGAATGGACGAACTCACGCAGGGTACCGGATTACTGCAGATGGCTACATGGAAATGTGATATAATGTTCTTAGTAAATGACCCTGCTCTTGTGGTTGTATTTACAAGGCGCAGGTTTCCATCGTTTATAGATTATAAACCAATTACCACGTTCTAACGTCTCTCCTGCCTTTGTTCGTGGGTGTGTAACCCCTCCCGTTATTGTGAGGTGGCTGCATTGTGCTAGCCGCTCGCCACGGAGCAGGCACAGTCGCTTCGAGTGACCTCTCACACGAGTGACCGCACCAACTCTATTACCTTGCTAATGGGAGTAAAGCATTATCCTCCGGCCAAATGAACCACCTTATTAGCCTGAGTGGCGCGAGTAACAGATCGCGGAGGTCGCTTGTTACACCAAATCACCAACACTAAATTATGGAAATGCTGATTTACGGCAGGCGGCGTTCCGAAAATGGAAAATGTGGCCCCGTTTTGCTTACTTAGCATATATGCAATGTGATTTTGTTTTCATAGGTCGGATTTCTAAGGTTTGGGATTTATTGTCTCTTAAAAGTGTAGAATCAAATTATTAATTGAAGATTAGTATATAATTAGAGTAATTTGAGCAACAGTAATTTAAGTAATTAAGTAAACAGTATTTTACAGTACTTAAAGACTTAATGAATAATACCGTACAAATTTCAGAGGTACATTTTTTTTAAATATCTTCAATTTGTGCGTTTTAATTCAAACTGTATAATTGTTTTAATATCCAATTACCATTGCCTTTTTTTCATTATGGAAATGTCAAGCACTGGTTTCAATATTTCCCGTTACAGAACATTAAGTTTTGCTGATCTGTTTTCAAATCAATGGTATCGTTAAGTAGTACTATCAGTGACAGGATGAAGCCAACCCTTAGAATATATATATACTACTCAGTTCTGAATTTTAATTCGAGAAGTCCTTGCAGTCCCTGATATTTGAATAATTAAAGGCACTATTTTCTTGAAAAAATAAAGAAATCACCAACCATTGCGTCTCGAATGAGTGGTTCTCGAAATCTCACAGCTATTTAATTCATAACGAAAATATGTCAAATTAGCATTTATTGAAATATATTTTTAATTATTATATTAATAAAAATACTCATCTCTAAGGTAAGTAAAAAAATATTTCATTTTACTTTTCTCACACACTTGCGTTGTCTGAGTGCCAAGTCTTTGAAACTGATGCCATGTCACGAACTCGTATCCTCAAAATCCAATATGTGCACAGGCAGGGCGAACCCTTCATTTACTGGCCACGCATCACAAACTTGCATTGTTTTCTGTGTGTTTCAGTACTTCGTGTTTGACTTCCACATGCCTCCCGTCATGCTTTTCGACAAGATCATCACACTGTCGGTGAGTGCACAACGGCCAGCACGGTACAGCCCGCGAATTTGCGGAACCAATTCAATTAATTTTTCGAAGCGTAGACGCGTAACAGTTACACGTGCCAACAACAGCGAAACAGCTTGTCCCCTAACCCCCAGCCTTCGAAGCGAATGGGGTAACACAGTGAAAATCCAGGGGTGTGAAAAACATAAACCACACCCAGGGCGTGAGGGGTGGAGAAAGTAGGAGTTTCAATCGCTGAGTAATCAATAACGTGGCTTTCAGCACAATGTTGTAATGGGATTAGTCCGTTTTAAATCCTACTCACAGTACGAATTTTATCAACGAAATGAGCATTGGAATTCGACATAAACAAACGAATGGCCACACATTTAATTTTAATAAACCAACTTTTTTCAATGAAAATAAACATAAAGAAAAATAATACTCAGATAAATATTGCGAAATTCTTAATTTACAAAAATAAGTTTCTGAGATATAATCAGAAAAAAATCAGTTTTATTCCTCCCAAGAATAATCGAGAAAGTATTATAACCATAAAACTGGATTATTTTGTTGCGCATGAAGCTGACCCAGAACGAGTTGTTTTTTTAAGTTAAATGTATAAATGTACTTCCTGGACCAAATGTGTGTTTAATTTATCATGATTTTATCGTCCGTAATTGCCAAGAACACGTAAATCTTTTGTTCCATCTTTGCGAGAGACGTTCTCTGGGAGTCCATTCTATTCACTGTGGACATTGAAGGCGAGAGAAACTCGTTAAAAGTTGTGCTAAAGAAATCGGATCTCCCCTTGACAGGGCTCAATGAAGGACTGTCGTTATCAGCAACGGCGCACCCCTTAAACGAGTTTAGCCTCCTCGTCGTCTCGTGAAAATCTCAATTTCGAATGAAATTTAACCTGGCAGTTTCTCTTGCCTGCAGGGGATTCGCGTGGGTCATGTCATTTTTACGGCCTCGAAGGCTAAGGAACTTGAGCCACATCCAAGCACGTGGTCCCAAATATTTGGAGACACGCATATGAATGAATGTATTCGCCAGTGGTTGTGCTTGACTTCTCCCGCCACCAAGTTCCCTAGCTGAAGCCACCTACAATCATTCAACTCTCATCATCATTCACCCTTCATTATCACATCTCCCATTTTTCATGATGAGAAAGACAAAGACGACGTCGCCTAGACCTACACAGGAAAGAGGACAAAAGGCCCAATTGATGTCCCTCGCTTTATTTGCTTATCGAATACAGTTAAAAACTGTTTGACATACTATGGGGAGATGTATATTCGCTTCACTGAGTATGAAAATTGCATATGTATTCACACATGTATTTATCCTGATTGAACAATTAACAAAGTGTACGTAATTGAAAGAAAAGTATATTTGAGCTTATAAGGAAATAATTTTTATTTATAAAACAGTTGTTAAAAATGTGTAATTAAATTAAACCGTTGTATTACTGTAATCAATAATTGTTCAGCAATTTTATTGCACAGATTTTGGCGTACAACAAAGATATGTGTTGTATCTCGTATATAAAATTTCATCTCCATGCCCGACGATCCAAAAAATATATTTTGTTGATTGATGACTTTTTATGATTATTTAGAAATAGTGTTGGTAAAGTTAATATTTTTCCTCGTGAAAAATTAGTGTTCCGGAAATATAGGAAGTTTTTTTTTATGAGAGAAGGCGTGGCAACATTATAACGGTTTAAGTGGTAATTAGTTTTGAAATTACTGTAATTTTTTAAAGGTACATAAAAATTATTATTGATTAAGAATAGACTTCTAATTGATTGATTTGTAGACTTTTCAGATTCAAAATGTTTATATCTGCCATTCGTCTTGTTTATGTGTTAATTTTTTCAATAGTCACTATTTTTCTTTAGGGAAAAAAAAAAACAAATACTATTTTAAAATAAAAACTTCGTTTTCCACTTAAGAAAAGTTTGCTCATTTCGAAGATATCAATCACTGATAAAATTTGTTAATAAATCCAAATGTCATTTTAATAGCTTATTTCATTTGCTTTAAAATTTGATGTTTGCTTACACCGTTAAAAGCTGGACTTATAATGTCAGTATTTAAGTGTTAGTGATCAATGATCAACATTACAAGCATTGCACGTTTACAAATGTTCGATCTTCTCAACTTCACAACCAATACCAAAAAGATAACACAGTATTTTTAAAATGAGTTATTAAGGAAAACACCAAAAAAGTAACATTTATTCGCAACAATTCATGAGTTAACACATATGTATTTAACAGTTCAAGAACATGTTTACATTCATCTTTGGATATCTTTTTTCTTTTGTGACTTTATAGTATAATATAAAACCACTTTCAATGTTTCACTTAGCTCTCTTTTGATCTCCTTCTGCGCTGTTTCTAAAGGGGATATTATCTTTATTTTTTCATCCTATAATCCTGCAAGATCTGCCATGTTTTAGTGGAGCCTGCTCGTTTTGGTGTAACCTCCTGTGGACAATATTCCCTTCCTTACATTCCTCAGATGTCTCACTTTGACCATTGATCCAGTTACACGTAAGGACACATTCCTTCGTCCGTGTTCAATCGATTTAAGTAATTTTTCGACTTATCTAATGTACGATTGGTCCTATTCTCGATCCCCTACATTTATATTATACATTACACTGGTTACAGAGTCATGAAAACAATGCATGTGTGTTTATCCTCCCCGTTATTACTACAACCTGGACCCGCGCTGTCATTTACACATACTTGATCAAACAATTCAAATCAGAGTTTTCGTCGTTCTTTGTATCAGTTAAACAATTGCTGAGAAGATGATGACCATTAAATTTAGGTTATTCCAAATACCAAATAATACTTCCAGTTTAATAATATTTTGAAACCCAATGGTGACACTGAACAGTCACTCACAATAATACAGTGTTAGTATCTTTATCAGCCGTTCATATTTACCAACGTTTAATCAGTCCTCATATAGTGTTCTTAAAGGATTCTTCTTTATTAAGCAATATCTCTCAGTGGTTTACCGTCAAAAGTGATTTACCATATTACCCAATTTCACTCGTCATCGTGGCTCTATACCACTTGAAATCTTAGCGTCCCTATCGTATTAAACTGTTTTAACATTCATATAATATATTTTTGTTAGAAGTCAACTATAAATACAAGTGTAATAATTAACCAACTTTTACTTTAGAATTTCGCGGAGTCACACCTTCTACATGCGATTGTACATTTGATACACAACAATGTCATCACTTTATTTATGTAACACAAGAAATAACGCAGTGTTGCCTCTTACTATCTTGTTCAATTTTTTTGGCGAGATCTTAGACCGTTTGTCAGGGTCATCGCCTAGAATTAGCACAAGTCATCACTTCATTCTTAGGTGTCAATTATTGTCACCATGTCCAACATCTTACTACTATTTACGAAACTACCAGACAACACATGACAAAAACGTTAATATTGACTCTTACATATGTCCTCACTTCAGTCCGTCCCATGCGGTGATGAAGCCACATCACATGAATCCCACATGCCTGCTTGGAACCATGTCAGCATTGACTCCTCAATCCTCACTCTGCAGTGCTACCACTTTCCGATGCAAACTGCCGTCTAGTGACTACAAGCGGCTCTCCTTCCCAATCCTGCTGCACTCCAAGCACTCAGCTCCCAAAGTCCACTCGCCTGGTTGAGACCATCGTCAGCATTGATCCCTGCAAGAATCCTCACTTCTTACAAAGCTCCGTGCCACTCTTCCGATGCGAAACTGCCGTCAGTGTTGCTCGTCCAAGCGTCTCCTCCTTCCTACACTCCCGCTGCCCTCCGTCAGCTTTTGACTCCTGCAAGCGTCCCCCCCCCACTCCCTCCAGACCTCCCAAAGTCCACTCGCCTGGTTGGAAACCACCGTCAGCATTGATCCTGCAAGAATCCCCCCACTTCTTGCAAAGCTCCCGTTGCCCACTCTTCCGATGCGAAACTGCCGTCAGTGTTGACTCCCCCAAGCGTCCCCTCCTTCCCACACTCCCGCTGCCCTCCGTCAGCTTTTTGACTCCTGCAAGCGTCCCCCTCCCACTCCTCCAGACCTCCAAAGTCCACTCGCCGGCTTGGAACCCCGTCAGCTTCAAGCTTCGATGACGCGCGCCGCCCGTGTCCCATTGTCTGCAGGTGTTGCATTCCAGGCGCCTGCTGTGCGCCGGTTGCATCGTGGGCAGCTTCAAGCTGGACGTGGGCACCGTACACGCCCAAGCTGGTATTCCTCATTCCGTCTGCGCCTGCCTGCCTCCGACCTCTCTTACTCTCTCACTCTATTTTGCCATGTCTTCTTTTTTCTCTTTCTTTCTATCTTTCTGCTCTTTCTCTTTGCCGTGGTATGGCCTGTTATGTGTTTGAAAGGCTGTGGAGTGCAGCGAGAGCGGTGGCATTGTTTCCTTTCCGCATCAGTTTTCCTTTTACGAGAAACTAGTTTTTTGGTAGAACCTTGAGGAACGCCAAACACGAAATAAATTTACTCGTTCAAATCCTGCTCTCCAAAAATAATAATCTGTAAGAGAATTAAGTGCACATCCCTAGAGTATTTGTAAATGGTAAAGAGTACTTTGATAATTACTCAAATATTCATTTATAATTGATTTTATTAATATTTTTAATTTATTTTTTAATAAGAGTGGCTTTACTCCCTTAGATGTTTAAAATTTCTAAAGAAAATTTTTGTAAGATAAACTTCATCGATATTAACCCAGGCATAAGTTAACTTTCGATCATGAAGCCCAACCTTGGGGTATTGGGGATTAAATAATTTCTGATGTTAATTCGCTAAGACTGGTTCGGTGAGATGGAAATCGATGCATCGCGAATACTTCGTGTAATTCACTGTCTCTCCATCTACCAGATAATGTGATCTGGATTCATCTTTCCGCTCTCTAGATATAAGGTCGCTCTCGTTCAGTACGAGGTTAATAGGAACGAAGGAAAATTTTATACGAACACATCGACAAGTTTAAAGTTCCAAGTTTTGTTGCTGTTATTCCGTTCCACAATGTTGACGTCATCACTTTCCGGGTATCATCTGTTCTCTCATCTGCAGGAGTCCCAAGCCAAGTTGAATGAACATCTCTTTCAGTGTAGAAATACTTAAACTTCATGACTTCGGAAGAACAAGACTGAAACAATAGGTGTTAAGTAATTTTCTTTTGAATGATTCTACTGAGTTTGAAATTAAAGAATGTAATAAAATTAAGTGTATGTCACACCGGAGAAGTGTATTAAAGTCATGATAAAAGTCTAAATTTTTTGAAATTAAATCAGTAATTTTCATAATCTCATTCATATCGAACATAAGTAAATATTAACAAAGTTCAATGTAAAAAATATTGAGTAGTAATAAAGGGTTCCTGATATTTGAATTATCACAAATTTATCAGCACCTACGTAAAATATCCCCTCCTTTTATAATTACTCGTTACTAAAATAGTAAATCTGGAACTGTTCTTGACCTTGACATTTTCATGAAAATAGCGAGAGTTTGTCTCAAACTTTAGTGATGCCATTTGAGTGTTCTAACTCATTGTTTCTTGAGGAGCCACGACCTGATTTTGATCGTTGCCATTCGCTGTTATATTATTTCACATTGCATTTGTAGTTAAATTAATGTACTAGTAATGAAAAACACAAGTATTTTTAAAATAAAAAAGTCAATAACCTTTATAAGTGGCTTACTTATGGTAAAAATAGGCTGTTAATATTCTAAGCTTACTACAATTACTACGAAATTGTTCAGATCCCCACTGTAGAGTTTGAGGTACAAGACAATGTAATTGAAATTCCACAAGTGAGCAGTGTTTTTGTATTGACTCACACGTTTCTTTTGCGTCCTTTCCTTCGCTTCCCTTCCCTACCGTCCCGTCGCCGCCGCCGCCACCGCCGCTTCCGCCGCCGCCTACCAGGACTAGAGTTTGTCCGATTTGCTGTTGGTTTGGTTGCGTTCCTTTGGTTGGGCTGACGGCCGTGTCTTGTTGTGCCAGGTGCTTCAGTCACGGAACCTTCTGCGGGCCAACAAATTGTTGGGCAGCTTTAAGCTGGACGTGGCGACGGTGTGGGCGCAGACAGGTAGGCCGACCGCCGGCCCAGCCTGGCGCGTAGCTCCTGCCCCCACACCCGCTCACCGCCCCGCCCCCCCCGCCTGCCTTGGCCAGCGCAGCAATAATAGAAGTTGAATGCGATGCAAGCTTGCAAGGCAAACTAAAAGCTGATAGGATTGTCATATGATGTGAAACCAAATATCTTATCACGGCGGACAGGATATGTCCATTGGGGCAGTCATTTTCCTGACCACACTCGAAGTCTCAGCTTGGAAATTTTTAAATTGTTGGAGAACGTTCAATTTATTTTTTTTGTATCGAAATATTTTTTGATTATATATAACTTTAGTATCGTCACTTAATTCCACACCACCTAAATTCGTAATTCACTTATTTATCGTTATTATGAAGATATTCACTTACGCTTAAAAATGAGACAAATGTGGTAAAATAATGTACCATAATAAATAATATTAAAATTCTCAATCGTTCATAGAAATTCTAAAATATATTAAGAGACCTGTCCATTCTCTATATTTTGTCGTTTTCTGGCATTAAAAAGGCACGGTAAGATCGCTTTAAATTCAAAACTGAGGTTCAAAATCTAAAAAGATTGAAAGAATCCTTTACACTGCATCACTTAAGTAATATGAAACAGAAATAAGCCGACAGTTTAAATAAGTATAGTTTTTTACATTTTATTCAGTTTCACAAATTATTGATAATGTGTTGGTAAGGAAGTATCGATTCAACTGTAGCCTCGCCTTATTTCGCTTCGTCCAAATTCCACCCGCACTCGCTCGGGGCATCCAACCGGAAGCGAATCGATGACCGGAACTAACAGTATTCGAAGTTTAATGAAATGATGCTTCTTTCTGTTACCTTAAAAATCAAAATAATAAATGAAAAATAAATTTCAAGGAATTGAAAATATTGTGTTGAAGAACTACCAACGAAGTTTAATTACTGTCTACAATGCCCACTGACCAATGGAAAATAATCTTTCTAGAAATTCGTAAACTTCATGTAACTGCCCACCTATTTTTAATTATTATTGTTATTTAGTCATTAATAATAATAATAATAATAATAATAATAATAATAATAATAAGATGATGATGATGAGATGATGATGATGATACGATGATGATGATGATAAAAAAAAAAATAAATTGCCTATTAATGAAAACATTTTCAATAACGTACTATTTTGTTGTGAGTCATAATATGAGGTCCAGTGTAGCTTTACCTCTCCCAAATAAAATATGCGGGTAAACGTTCAAATTAAATTCATTGTAACTAATCAAGCAGAACAAAGTAATAATTTCTTATCAAAACGAAACTGAGGTATCTAAAAGTCACAGTCAGATATTCTGTCATAACAATCCATCACACATATGTGAATGTGTGGTGGATTGTTTCTCGGAACAATGATTGATATTTTACGTGATGAGGAAACCACAAAGAGCTCCGAAACGTTGTTAAATGAGGGATGTAAATGTTTACAATATAAGAATTGTATGTCTGAAATTGTTGAGGTGCATAAATAAATAAAAGATAATATTAAATTAAATAAATAAAAAAAAGGTTAATAATCAATAATATACAATATATATATTTCATTGATACCCTAAATATATAACATTTAATATTTAATATTTTCTGAGAAATGGAGATTTGCTAATGCATGCTGTTAAAATATTTTGAAGTATACATAAATCTACACATGATGACGAATTGAATATATAGATAATATATAATTGGAACATTATTTACCACAAATAAACCGCACCGCAAATGCAATATTGTAAAACGTAAAATAATGAATTAAAGACTTTGTTTTCAGACATATTTTACGAGCAGCTTATTATTAATTTGTCGCTTTACTTATTTAAAACGTGATTGTTAATATTTTCCAAAGATGAAATTTCTAGTCAAGAACATTATAAATTATCAATTTCAATGAGAATTTTGAAAGATACAAATTTATTAAAAAAAGTGACAATGCAGTACATGTGGTTTATAGCCACTTCGCTTCGGATCGATGCCCTGGCTTACTATGCCCCACCATCGCACTCCGCCCTGCTCTATTGAAGCACCGCTATGCAGGTGGAGAACACCACATAAGAGCGCGCGAAGTTAGAATGGTAGTGAAGCACCGACCTCCATATTACTTCACTTCCCCATAAATGCCCAGTTTCTTATATCACGATCACCACTTCACATAAATGTAAAAGTTGCATTATTGGTATAAACTTTCCTGTATTCAGTCTAAAGCGGACGAGCCAGTTCTGTTCACCTGCCCAACCTTTTGTTTCCTCATTCCTGGAATATTTAACAATATACCACGCCACACTTTGTTTTCCATCAAGTATCTTTCAATCAACGTCGACCCGTGTCCGCTGTGTGGTTTTTTAAAATATTCGAAGTTATAGGAGTTCATAGCTTCATTGCTTGAAAGACTGCTTAGTGCGAATTCCCCACGCGGTTGGTCACGTAAGAACATTTTTTTAGGTACTACTACGTTTTTATTATTGTATATACCGGGACATTAAGAATTCATTGAATCTATTTTTAAAACATTTTCGTATATGTATTGAGTAAACACGCGGAGGGAAGGAAATTAGCTACGTAAAGAGTACACTGCATTCATTGTCTACGAAAGGATACCTAAGTTACGGCGATGAAGTGAAATATCTTCTATCTTTGAATGTTAATACATTCATGTAATGAAATAATATATGCAAAGTGTGAAAATGAAGTGAGATGTTGCTCAAGTGTTCAGATAAATCTGTTGATGCAACAAAGAAAATATTTTATTTTCCTCGTAAGATTTTCCTAGATGTTCTACCGGCTTAGTGTCCCAACTTTTTCTACTCCCAAAATAAAAAGACACTTTTACCACTCGCATAATAAATAACTAATTTACCTTACCGTCAATTTTTAAATAAATAGGGAGCGAATGGAATTTATCACACTCCCGATATCTTAAGTGATTAAGGCGCGCCCGCTCTAGGTTTAAAGCAGAATTAACATAATGTTTGGAACATATGCTCAATAAGTAAATGGAAATCAATTTCAATAGTTAATTGAAAATTTTCTTGGAGCGTAAAAAAGAATGATTTCTCTTTAAAGACAAACTGTTTTCATTTAATCGCGAAATGGGTAATAAATTTTCAAATCTGAAGGGTATTTTCAATTTACTAGGGAGAACAGAAAACAATTATTTACAAAAAGTTGAAATAAGTGCCATAGCGTCTGCTTCTGTAACCTCTTGCAGTTTTAATATTTTTTCGGTCGCAACATAATAGTCACGTTTGTGAAATAACATGAAATATAAAATAGCTTTATTATGTAATAAAAATGACCCACCTCACAATTTAAACTCTACAAAAATGATTAGAAATAAACTTCAAAGTTGCTCGTGACGTAAATGGGGAACGCTTTTAAATTTCAGGACTAACTCGGGGATCCCAACTTTAAAAGCACTGGAATCTTTCTAATTTCTAATAAACGCTCTTGTTTCTATTTTATAATTTTCCAATAAATCCACAACTTTTTTTAAGTAAAACATCTTTGAATGTCTGGTGCTGACAAAATAAAGTTTAAAAGATGTAATCATATGCACTCGTGTAACCATCATACGTAGAATGATGGTTATTTGTATATTTAGTACGATATTACTAGTAATATAGAAGGATTGTAAAAGTATTGAAAATTATTTAGGACGAATATTTTGCGCCACTCTTTCTCAGACATTAATCTCGAAAGAATCACAAATTGTAAGAAGCCTCAGTTAGTTCCTGTAGTGAAGTGTTGTAACAGTATCGCTCAAAAGATTATTGAGCCAAGAGGCACTTTAATATTGTGGCGCAAAGGGGTTCTTCAAATGTTTCTTTTTCAAAGCTTTGCATTGTCGAAGGACGTTTCAGAGTTTAGGTCCAATCAAAGGCCAGTTTCATAGAAGACTGAACAAGAATTCAATTTTGAAAAGAACTTCCTCTTCTTATCTTTGTCAGAAAATATACCAGACGAAAGGGTTGCAGGCGTTGTTGTGGAAACTTTAAGTATTAATCAATTTAAAATTTAACATATGCGTTACTCTTTTGGAAATTTTTAATTTTCTAAAATGATATAAATATTATACAATACTTTCATTTGAATTAAATATTTTATTATTTACAATAATTAATTTGTCTCTTATATTCGAACTTCGCATCCGATTAATACTGCAAATGTTTATTAACGGATTTCTAATTCGTGAATGTAGCATTTCATTTAATCCCCAAAAATGTTGAGATGAATTGAGTAAAGTCATCGCAGTAAAACATTTTTTTAAAAATTCTCTTTGTCTCCTTATAGAGATCAATAGTAACATTTATTTACCTCTCATTAAAAATTGCGAGCCGTAACCCAATCCTAACTTCGTTCGCTCTTTATTGACAGCACCACGCTTTCCCCGCTGTACCTTTGGCTTCTCCTACGCCATCACTGCAGGGGCTTCCGATTGCTCAAGAAATGTCTTGAGAAGGCCACAAGACAGCTTCGACTTCATCTTATTAATAAGTGTGGTAAATCCACCTTTTTCGAAATAGTGGAAGTCTGGAAATGGCTGTAAGGCAAAAAAAAAAACGAATCGGATTGTTATAATTTGACACTGCTTTTCGAAAGTTCGCTTTGCAATGAGAAGCTTCGTTTCGAATCCTATATAAAATATTCTGCACCTGCTTCTTCACGTTTGCATGGGCACATCACTCTTCCACAAATCTCTCACCCCTGTATGCATGTTTACTTCAGATATTGTTTTCAATATATGATTATGTACCATGTGTTCTCTCTTATTTCGTGTAATCGTGGTGTGATGCTGTATTTTGTTTCTTCAGACGCCTTACATTTCACGCTCGAGTGTGACTATACTTTTGTGCAATATTTCATGTATTTAACTTCATGTTTGCTCTGAGAATGGACTTTTCAGACCTATCCAATGTTTTCAAGACTGAATGTGGGTGTCGATGACAAGAGTTCTGTTGGACTGTCAATAATTGTAAGATATGTGTCGATGTGAGTGCTAAGTAGCGGAAAAGGATACAAGCGTGCAACCAGAATTAAATCCAGAATCAAAATTAATTAATTATTTGGAAATACCATTATATTTTTAGAAGAATGATTATATTTTTACGAGATATTTCTTTGTGTTAAAATTTTTTCGCATTCTATTTTATATAACAGATCTGGCTATCAGAATATTTCCAATTCTTTCCATTTATTTTGATGTCTGAAATAGCTCATTGTGAGTTTATTTCCCGATTCACAACCACAACTTCAAGGAGTAGCATCATTTAAATATGTTTATTAATTTGTGGGCTAATTCTCTAGGATATAACAAATTGAAACGACTAAGCCTTGCGACGATTATATAGTAGGGAAACATTGACTGTTAAGGAGAAAACGACTTGATGCCTGATTAAGTTTAAACTTTTTCTCTTTATATTTATAATAAAAGCAATTACAAGTACTTTAGAGAAGTTTTTAACAGTTTCTTAATTATTACTAACAAAATTTGAAATTTACAAAGAATCTCAAAAAATGCTACATAACTAAAATTTTAAGGAATGAAATATACTTAAATCCAATACACAACATTTCGGGCTAGAAAAAACACATTAAACCAAATTATATTTGTTGACTCGAGCTTCTATTTTATTTTTTATTGTTGCCAGTAGTGTAGTGATTCTAATATTTGTGAGAAAGTCACTGATTCCATCCATATCATCAGTTTGATTGTTATGGCAAAAATGTTCGCTTCCATTTGTACATAAAGGACATTAAGTCAACGGTTCCACGTCATTTGTTTACGATGAATATCAGAAAACACCAACGTGAAAAATCAAAAGCTGACCCACCCACGTAATAGGGTAGAAGTATAATAACATTTAAAACTATATCTATTCAAAACAGTTCTGTTGACTTAAATAGAATGTAATAGCTCACCAGTTTGATTTTCACATTTCAATTTTGATTCAGTGTGAAATTCAGTTCTATTCAATGTGATCATATTACAATGATTATAGCATCTAAAAGTCGGACTAAATTCTACGCAGTCCCATTCAGCACATTAAATTTAATTCGAGTTAATTTTCTTAACTCAGTATATTACAATGTAAATACATTAAATTTAATTTACTTCAATTGGATTTGCTTTTAATTCATTCAAATAGCTTGGTTCTATTCAGTGACTAAGATTCGTCTTACATATATAGATTTATTAGAAGCAACTCTACAATCTTCCAGGGCATGTAGAGGGTCTAAGATAACTTTTTTGCTAAAGAACATGTCGTGGAAAATTTTATAAAACGAAGATACGCATGTGACATTTGCCCTTAACTGGTAGGCTACTCAGCATGCATTAAGTATCGTGTTTAGCATGCGCAAGTTTTGACTCAGACAAATTCATTTCTGGTACCCGGCAAACAACTATGTAAGATGCGTTGCCTACCAATCAGGAGCAAATGTCACAAGTTCGACTTCTTTATAAAAGATTTCCCACCAAATATACATTTGGCAAAAAAAAATCATCATCGACCATCCAATATTCCCTAGCAATTTGTAACATTTTGGGAGTCTTGCACACACAGATGTCTCAAAATAAATGCCACAAACTTCTAGAGCATGTAGGCGAGTCGAAAACGATCACTTTTTGCCAATGAACATATATTGGGAAATTGAATACAATCGAGTTGCATTTATTTATAAATGTTACATTTGCCCCTAATTTGTAAGCAATTGTTTAAGCACACGTGCCTGAAAAGCCATGTTATGACGCATTTAAAGAGATTTTATATTCTGCAGAACATTTGTGCGTATGAGGTTGACTAAAAATGAGAGTGAAATGCCACATGCATAAATGCATATAATTACGTTACATTCGAATTCCCACAGTATGTGCATTAGTGAAAAGTGATATTTTTTGGGTCCTCTACGTGCCTTAGAAGTTAGTAACATTTATTCTGAGACACCTGAATGTGGTTCAGTTCATTTTGATTCAATCGCTTCGGAGTAGCGGGCCACCCTGGGCGGCCGATGGCCGTCCCGGCGGGGGCGGAGGCTGCTGCAAGCGGGGCGGGGATGTTGCAGACCATCAGTTCTACCACAAGTGGGCGCTGCTGACGGACCCCGAGGACCCGCTGGCGGGCCCCAAGGGCTACCTGCAGGTGGACCTGAGCGTGGTGGGCAAGGGGGATGGGCCGCGCGTGCCGCCGCCGGGCCCCGAGCGCGACTACGACGACATCGAGGCGTAAGTTACGATTTTCTCTTGCTACCGTCATGATTGATTGATTGATTTTTTCGTGTTTCCGGGCGCGTCAACTGCTTTGGTCAATATTCCCGTTAGTGTAGTGCATGTTTTCTCCGCGGGAGATGGCGGTGATCTTCCCCGGTGGATGGCGAGATCCGGCGCCGACCTACCGTCGGCTACTGGGGTTTCTCCCCTAACCAGGACTCTCCCACCAGCGGGGCCCCGCCCCAGCCGGGACAAGCTCTAAGCTCCCGACCGGTCTCCCGGAATATGTGATAGTGTGGTGCATGTTAGTGTAAGTGTGTGTGTAAGAGGAGAGGATAGGACAAGGAAGAGGAAGGACAGATCGCGCGCGGACCGTGGCCCGTTTTGTAGGGTACTGCTCCAGCATTCGCCTGGTGTTGATCGGAGAAACCACGGAAAACTACCGATCAGAGCAACCGGCGGCTAGAATGCTCCTCCAGACAGCGACTGAATTCGACCTAGCTGAAAAGCTAGTGTCTAAAATCCTGCCGCCGTGGGGAGTGGGAACCTAGGACCTCCCGGTCAGAGGCGCTGCAGTGACATCAGTTGATGCACTGAGCTACCGCTCCCGGTGCTACCGTCATGACTGAGAGCTTTTGGACAGAGTACTATTAAACAATATGATGCATATTAGAGGCAAGCACGTGACCTGTAACGTTTGAGGACTTAAAAGAAACATTCGATAGGTTTTATTTATTTATTTAGTCAAAAAACAGTCAAAAACTGTATGTGACGTATGGGGGAGAAAATCATCTGCGCACGCTTTCTTGAGTTTCAGAATCCCTTCCCAACAATTTAACTATTAATACTGGAAAGATTAATAATAATAATAATAATAATAATAATAATAATAATAATAATAATAACAAATTTAAAAAAGCGAGGGATTAACATTTCAAAAACTAGATATTTTCGTTGCCAAATTATAGAAAACTTCTTTTTAACAGTAAAGGAACACACAGATTTGATTTTTCTGTATTTTTAACAAAATAGAAAATCACCCTAAGCTCTACTACCACTACAAGCAAAAAGAAAGTTCAACAAAACGTGCGCATAGTGAAACTACATACTAGTACAGGTTCATACTATACTAGGATAAATGGAAGTAGTTTCGATCTCTGATGGGTGTGTTCGCTACTTGTACTAAATTCTCATAAGGCCACACCCTCTTGATTCGTATTTATTTGAATAGTGTTACCCACCAACTCAAGAATACAGAGTTAACAGCAAACTTTGCTGTATAATGGTAATAAATTTCATTCATTCGATTACACACGATAATATTGGTGGAATATTTTAAATTTAACTCGGTTGTGATGTTTGAGTTCGTGCATGTTGAAATGTTGAAAAATGAGTTTCCCTCAGAACGAATGTTGCCAAATTGTAGAACGCATAGAAGGGTCGAAAATGATTTCTTTTTCCAATGAACATACATTGATAATTGTCGTATGACGTAGTTATATATGCGATAGATGCCTCTGAATTGTACCTCATAAACACAAGTGTTCGGCAGATAGAGGAAATCTTCTTCCCTGGGTCAGAATTTGATCTGCCCAACACCTATGCGTAAGAGTTGCCTTAACATTCAGGGATAAATATCATACGTGAAACTGAAATTTCCTATTATATTTTCATTGGTAAAGTTATCCTTTACGACTCATCTACATGCCTTACAAGTTCGTTACGTTTCTTCTGAGACCTCATGTGCTTCGCGCAATACAAATACTGAATATTAAATCTACTGCAAAACGTAAAGATAATATTGTTTGGAATACTCCTTCTAATTTTCTTTTCCGCGCCTTTGGTTTGTAACAGAGGGATTCGAAGTAACTAGATTGCATTTCTATTCAACCAAACATCCGATGTCCATTTGACACTGTTAATAAAAGTTGTAATCTTAAATTATTTTCTTAAATTTTTAAAAAAACCTATATGAATTGTGTCTAAAACATAAATTTTTGGTAAGGAATAACGTTTTATTATTTCAGCTAAATTATTTCTAAAATTTCGTTGAAATTGTATTAATTGCTTTATATTTGAAGAAATTAAATAATTATTTAAAAGCACCCTCGTACTAGTTGTTTACAAAATAAAACATCTTATTAAAAGAGATTGAAGAATTAAAAAAAAACCATTTAGGATAAGATTACCTACCATAATAAACTCTCATATTCTAAATTTTGTACTTCAGTTTTATTTTATTTGTTCATGAAATAAAATTTTTGAATTATTGGTAATAAATGTGTTAAAGGCATTTCTGGGCTCCTTATTCTAAGTTTAAGGTTGTGCCTGACAGCATAATGCAAATATTCCAGTATCGTTTGTCATGTGTGCATGTAAGTAGAAGAGTTATTCTCGTACAAATATCTCAACCAATTCTAATGGACCCCAAATGCGATTAATCTACAAATTTCTGTGATAGCAGTATGGTATATTTCATTGGCTTGAAAAATGTTCATACTTAGAAAAGAAAGAAAACGTAACATGTAAAAAAATACATATTTCTTCTTGTTCGACAATACAGACTTTCAAGAAATTTAACATATAATTAGTCAAAAATATAGTTGGATGTGCCATCCTTAATAAATGAGTAGTTTTCAAATCTAAATTGATAGTTAATTAAATTTCATTTGTTTTAGTTTAGAAAGAAGAAAGGTTATGATTTTACTGATAGGTGGATGCTTTTTCGTTTAAAGGGATTGGACAGTATCTTGTGGAAAGTAGATAGACTGTATTTTTTCTAGTATTAAATGAGATGGTTCTTCAAGAATTCTGAACGTTATTGCAAAAACTAGTACCTAATTTTGCTTCAGTTTTTTCTTGTTTTGAAGGTTTTAATTCCCTACCAATTTATTAACATATAAAGAACCAGGAAACGTTTAGAGGAGTTCTTAGAAAACTATTTTGGATTACTTTAATTTGGTTTATTGTGCTAGAAGCTGTCTTCTCAGACTGGATATCCGATTGTGAAAGTGGGAAGAATAATTGACTGGAATAGTAGCAGTTGACATTCAAATTTTATTGAAGAGCGCTGATTTAATATGGGGAATTATTTTGATATGTTTTTTCTAGTTTTGTTTGCTTCTGCACTTATGTCTGGATACCAGATTAAACTTTTACCAAAGGTTCTGTACTGTTCTGTCCAAGTTACTGTATTGACGAGGCGACCCACAGTATGTTTTTCTGGTAGTATTAGATCTGTTGAATTTTGTGTTCCATATAAGGTGAAAATGTTTGCCTCATAAAGGACTGATTTGAAAATGCATACAGCATGATTATTTAAATTCCTGTATTTCTATAATAATCCGAATTTTAACTTAAAGTGTGCCCTCTTTCCTTCAATGGTTTTCAAACATGAGTAGAGTATTATTCCTTTACTAATAGAACAATAACGGACTTGAATAAGTTGCCTGCGACGGTCTTGGAACCTTTTCCTCTAGGTGTTCAAATTTTTCAAAATAAATTAAGTAATGATATTTGTAAACTTTATTAACTTCGTAAGTTAGGTTTATTATAACAGGTATTTTTATGATTATTATTATTGTTATTATTATTGTTGTTGTTTTTGTAAATTTATTACTATTGTTAGTATTGGTATTGTGATAATTACTACCGTGTTGCTTTATTAAATATATATTTATATTCAAGTAGTATTGTATTGAAGTGTGGTGACGTGTTGTGAAGTGTAGTGCTATAGAGAAGTAGAAAAAGAAGTGAAGAGAAAGTGTTGTGAAGTGAAGTACAGTGTAGTTAAAAAGTCGGGGATTTAATTGTTTAAAATAATTGTGCAGTTCAGCCATAAAATGTAGAGTTAATTCTATTAGTGTTATAATTGCTCTTATTGTTAGCAGTTTTATCATTATTATTATTGTCTTAATTTAAAATTCAAGTTTTCTATATTTCTTATTGTAATATGTAAATTCTAGTGTTCTGCCTAAAAGTAAAAACCTACCTGCAGAAATAATAAATATCTATAGTATATCAAACCGCCCCTTGCCCTTGATACCCTATACCCTATACCCTTGACTCCGCAACTTTACGTACTCAATGAATTCAGTACGTAAAGTAACACTGAGCATATATTTATTTAGATTGGAAGTTGGGAGTTTGGTGGAAGTTGACCGACCGGAAATTGGTTGTCCACCAGGAAGTGACATCTCATTCATTCGTATCGGAGTAATAACAAAGGAAATTTGTGGGATTCGAGCGCAGACAGAGACCGGTGCTGAAATAATCCTCATATTGTCAAACTCGTTACGTGGATATGACTCTTGAATGCGTAAGTATGATAAATGTATCGATAACGTTCAATCCTGCGAGGTAGTTCGTGCTATTCGTCACTATTCGTCACTATAATCGCCGCACGTCGAAAAAAAGCTCATCAATCTTTTGCCTTCAATACGGACTAAGAATATTGATTGTTTATTCTCATCCTCATGTTTCAGTCGCATTCTTCCCTGCAGATTCCTACAGGATCCCTGATTTAACAGCCCTATAAATTAATATCACGTTTTCAATGTAGTATCTCATTTTCTTTTGAAATGTGTGCATAATAACAAATGGCGTTGAAATAAAGTCATAACTGCTGAATTCTGCTAACTTTTATAAAACACATCTAAATGTTTTCATTCTCTCCAAAATCTCCTGCTTCGGGACGTGGTTGTTCAGATTAATTAATAAGTGTACATTAGGGAAAACCATTTAATATTGAAAGAATTTCTCGTATGAAAATAACATGTCAATTATTATGCGAATTCATAGCTTAATGCAAAATAAATTTATTAAGAAATAACGATATCACATCTTCCAAAGAAATCTAGAGAGTGTACTGATTAAGCCAGTGCAATAGCACGTATACAGTTTTGAACATTAAAGCTTGTAAAATCTGTTTGTGTGTTGTGCCGCGAGAAGCCTCTGCTTCTTTTCACCGCTAAATCTTGGTTTCTTGCAAGTCATTTAAGGTTAAACAAACAACCAGTTTACGCTAAAAAAACTAATGAAAAATGGCCCGGATTGGCCCCAATAAGAATCTTATTTAAAAAAGAATTATCGTCTGGTTCCCAGGTACCCAGGGAAATTGCAGAATACTAAATTCAATGTTGGTATTCTTATTATCACTTTGGTAATACCTCCACGGGAAACATTATATATCGCTGTTGGGCGCTTGTCGGAGATTTTCTCATTCAATGGAGGATGTTCGTATGGTTATTAGCCCTTCGCTACGCCATACGAATGGGAATAGGCAGATTTGGCAGAAGAATTGCGCACGTTTCTCAGTTTAGAGTTTTCCCCTGGTTTTCCCCCGAAAACGATCAGACAAAAACCGTTCAGAGCGATCGGCTTTAAAAACCTCTTCCAGACAGAGGTCGGATTCGACCGAGCTAGTATTTCTCGAAAATTCGTCCCCAGTCGGAACTGGAACGTAAGACCTCCAGTCTACGAAGCTACAGTTGCTGGCTCGCGTAAAAAAAAGGTACAAACTCCACTGCATCATTTCAAGGATGTTCACTTTCTGCCATTAAACATGTGGTGAGAAATCTCATATAAATAACTAATATTGCTCTGATATTTAGCAGATATTACCTGAATGTTTAGAATGTGGCAGAAGTTGCCAATGATTTCACTTCTAATCAGGGACAAATGTCCAATAAGGGTGCTTCTTCGTTATATGAGATTTCCTACAACATTTTCATGGCCAGTTATCATCTTCTACGTCCCAACGCTTAAAATTAATTTAATTTTTTTTACAGGTTTTAAATAATGAAAACCTTCTAGATTATCTAAGAGGAATGAAAAAATAATAATCCTATTTAGTTAACATAAAAAGTAAAATAAGGCCTTTCATTGGTTAACGCAGCAACATTGTGCCAACTGCCCTCATTGCATGTCTTAAAGATTTCAGTACACAAGTTGGTGAAGATTAAAAGTAATATTATTTGTAGAACAAAGGAAGACAATATAATGAAACTTATTTAGTAAGGCGTAAAGGGTTAGCGATGTATTAAAGGTTTGCATACGGGCGCTAGGATTGTGCTCGCTTCCCCACGTTTGAACACAGGAAGACAACAGAACGTGATTGATGTCAATGGTAGCTAATTCGGCAGAATTTTATTTCGGATTTATTACTATCTGAAAATGAACAATCAATGTATGCAGCGTGAGTGAATTCCTACAGATGAACAATTTACGAAATTCCGAAAACGAATTCATTTTAAAAAATTTACATTCCGAAAAAACTTGAGGATTTCAGAGAATAAATAATTAAACAATTAGTATGCCGACATTTCGGAAATTTTTAATTTCCTCATTAGGGCTAGTGTACAAAAAAATCAACAAGTCATGAAGGCATCAATACGAATGTACAATACACAATGATATGATATGCAAAACAAAAAACGAAAGTGATTTAATAATGCACACATCTTAACTAATAAATTGTACAGTCACTCAGCAACATATCTAAGTTCCGACCCAACTTTACGTGGAGTTGCTGCACCGCAGGAGTCCATCCCGAACCACATCTGAATACGGAACACTAGCGCGTAGTCCGTCCACTATCCCTAATGAGGGAAGTTTACGAAACGTCGGCAAACTAATTGTTTAATTGTTTGTACTCCGACCAAATACAATGAACTACATCTCTCTTTACATGATGGTCGCGAATTCTACAATGGTTGAGAATTTCAATGAAAATTATGTATATATGACTCTGAAAATACTGTTATATCAATGTAATACTCTTTTATTGTTCATTTATTTATTGCAAAACTATTGTAATAGAAAATATTATAATATTGTAACTAAAAAATGCTGTGGTTTAGTTAAACTAATTTACAGTATAAGTAACGTACAATAATAGTACAGTAATAAGTTTTCAGAATAAATGTAAGAGAAGTACGTACACAGGACATCCAGTTTAACAGTGCATTTGTTACCAAATACTGTTTATTTAAGTGTAAAATTCAAACCTTTCTTTTAAATATTAGGTGTAACGTAAATAGGCAAAATGTGCGATCTACAAATCCAGCCTGTGATAATTACAAATAAATGTTTTTGTTTATTACTTCAGTTAAAATCTATCGTATGCATTGTGTAGTAGAAAGAGTCGATTTATTGGTACCATTATTGAGTTTGTTTTTGACGTTGATATTTCCGGTAAAACTCATATGGGCGTCCCCTGCCTTCAGTGTGTGATAAGAACCATTTTAACACCCTTGCACACTCCCTTTCTTTAAACTTTTATTCATCATTCAACTAGTTAAAATGTCGGGAGGAGATTCTGGAGCTCAAGGAAGAATGGGCAGATGGTACTGCTCTCCCATACGTCACATTCGGTTTTTACCGTTCTTTGACGGAATAAATCAAATCAAACCGCAACCTCGGATACCTTCTCACAACAGTGACCCTTAGGCCCTTTGTGATCTGCACTTACCTGTCACTGCAGCGCATGGACAAGTAGCGACTTTGGGACTTTTGAACTATTAGGGAGGTATATTTGTATGTAGACACTGTGTCCCGTAAAGTGCAATCGACCTAGAGGCCGTTAGGTCCCGGGGTTCCTAGTCTTCCATCCAACCAGGAACCCGCGATGTCTCGAATTTGCTTAATCTTCGTGACTTCATGTAGTTAACGATTTCGGCTAGCGCAGCTGGTTTCGAGGTCGTGGTCATTCAGTAGAACCATCCCAGGATTCGTCCTAATGACCGAGGGAAATCAGGAAAACCCTGGCGAGGTGCTGGACCGGGGGTTGAACTTGTGCCTCCTGAATGCAAAGTCAGAGCTCTATGACCTGAGCCACTTCGCTCGGTTAGGGAGGTGTGGGGGTGGAAAAATGGCACACACTTCGCAATTTGTACACGCATTGACTGTGAGTTATCCAACTGATCTCGAGTCACCACGCACATTTGTTGGGGGAGGATGGAGAAAGAAAGATATTTTTATGTAGGGTGAATGGTGGTTTGGAAAAGCCTCAGCCATACCTCGACACACAAAGAATAGGTAGGTAGAAGGATGGTACATGCAGGTAGAAGGATTGGAATCTGAGTCATTTCGAATAGAGATTGTTTATACGCTCCTTAGAGATCTCGGCTACCCTGGTCAGCAAATCTAGAATGTTATATGTAGTGTCAGTTTATTACATGTAGTGTCAGTTTATTATATGTAGTGTCAGTTTATTCAAGAAACATATGAAGTGTCAGTTTATTCAAGCCATATGTAGTGTCAGTTTATTCAAGAAACAAATTAATAAGTACGTGAATGAAAACAAAATGAGGAAACCTTCGCGAACCAATGTCAGTATTATTATTTATTAAGTAGTCCCTTCTTATTGGTGTTCACTTTTAACTATTTGCAAAATAAGTTCGAATTTTGTGCGGAGAACTCTATAAAGAAGAGAGAGACTGTGGAAGAGCTTATTTTGGTTTTATCATTCTATTTGTTTATAAAAATATATTTTTAAATATCTCTGAAAAAATATTTTTAATGAGAAAAGTCTAAAATTGCTTTTTTTTGACCTACGATTACAAACCCTTTGTTCTTTCACAATAAACCAATGTTTAGGCAGTATGTTTCAAACGTATCTGTAAAATTCTTTTTAATTTTTAAATCCAGAATTGTTATACATTGCTACTTTCTACAAAAACTAATCGACGCCTGTCAACGACGGATTTACACAGTAGCATTGTGTTGCGAGAATTTTATATTTCTTAACGAATACTTTCGCGAACAAAAACAGTGTGACTAAAAGGAAATTCTACTGTAATACCATTAACCCTCCAGACCAGTTTCTCTGGCCTTTCAGCTCAGTCGCACAATAGAATCGGTCGCATGCAACCTCCCTTTCATCATGCTGGCTCCGAAATACCACCGTGAGCACTGCGGGCTACCGCATGAGCTCCAGGTAAGCTTGGCTTCAATGGCGGGCGCTAATGCAGTATATAGTGGCTCTGAAAGGTTAAATGGGTCGTACTGTGGACCTACGCAGTGACCGCCCGCCTGCAACTCCACCAGTGACAGGAACTGGACAATGGGAGGGCTAGGTGAACTTGAACCGGCAAACAAGTGTAGAAAGGAAACCCATTTCATGAGTACATAATACCAATAGTGTGATTATTTATTCAGTGAAAATACTGTAATATGAATTCGATGTTCCTTTTTGCGAAAACAAAGAAAAGAATGGAAATTGGACAAAACTCTCAATAAACAATTTTGGAGTAGTGGCACAAACAAAGCTATGTTTTATAGTAAAAAAATTAAATTCACACCGGAACATGAATTCAAAACATTAAAGCAAAAAATGAAAGTATGCTTTAAATACATTAGGTCACAGATTTGTAAGCAACAGTATTTAATGCATTTTACTCGCATGTTATATATGTATACTGAGAAGCAAGATACATTAAATATATGTAATTCTCTGGAAAAATACGAGACACAATAGATGAGCGAGGACAGTGAAATCGACATGTATAATAACGAAGTAGCTGACGGACACGAACTCTCACTAGAGGGGGGGGTGAATATATGCAGTTAGTTTATTTGTCCAATGGAACAGCTAACAGAACGAATGCATGTTGTTTTTTCTCTTTCAAAATACAATATTGGAAAAATTATAACACAGAATGTAGCGAATTATTTAACTACATCTCTCATTTTATGTGTCACGGTGAAATAAACCTACAACTTGTATTGAATATTTTGAATACGATCTGCCCCACGTTGGGCAACCATTGAAATGAACCTGATAATTTTCGACAGATATTCATTAATTTAATTAATTTGATCTTTCCATTATTTGCAAACTTTTCACAATAATTTATATTTACATTTATATAATTCGTTGCCCTGCTCATGTTCTTATTTTATAATTAAGGATTTTATTAACACAAATTTTAATATTTTCTTAATCGTGGGTATCGACAAACGACGTACTATATTGTCGCATGCAGGTTGGCTGTCTGCACAGATTACCGATGTCTGGAAGTTCTTTTTCATTAAATATTTTTTTGACTGATGTCAATTAATTATAAATTATCAGCCTTGTTTCAAATAATAAATAAAATATTTATTTATAATTCAAGTATTAACAATTCTTAGCAAGCTCATTGCGTTTATAATTTTTTCGATAATTATTCTTCCTATTCAAATCAACTTAAATGTTTGTGGTTTACTTCCCATCTTCGCGCGCATTTGAAGACTTCTTGACTGAATTCCGTATGAAGCATATCCATGTCCACCACGTCTTCTCTCATCGGTCGTCGCGTATGATATATATATATATATATATATATATATATATATATAATAGTGAAGTCGTAGGCTTCCGCGCCAGAGTCATGTAGATGATCTTGGCTGTCAGGTGACGCGCGTCGAAGGCTGTGTTGCCGACGTTTCGACCATCTTATCGTGGTCTTCCTTCACAACAGCCCTGAGGAAGACCACGATAAGATGGTCGAAACGTCGGCAACACAGCCTTCGACGCGCGTCACCTGGACAGCCAAGATCATCTACATATATATATATATATATATATATATATATATATATATATATATTATTTCGTCCTGTTTAACGCGATATTACCCTATGTCAATTGCTAACTAAAAATGTCAACCGCCAACTGCCTATTTATTTCCGGTTTGACGAATAATTTTTATAAGTTGTTACGCGTACGCGAAATTTTCCTATATTTCGGCTCTGGTGGACGCCTTACCGTTACACTTTCTAATATCCAAATATTTGTTCAAGAAATGAAAAATCAACAACTTCTTCCATATCCTAATAGCGTTTGCAAATAAATGCCAGTTTTTAGTTCAAATGACAACATTCAATTGACACCAACGTTATTAAAATTCTTACTACAGGTATTATAACTCGAGGAACAATAATTATAATGCTATCCTTCAACGTTCAACATCCCGGAAGTCTTCAGCATCGTTCTGACGCGTGTAATTTAATGTTCTTCGTTGCGTGTTTCGGTGGGTGACTTGTCATTGTCTCTTTTTAAAGGAGCTTTCTGTTTCCTTATTAAGCGGAGAGACTTTGAGAACTTCACCCTTTTAGAAAATGAACAAATATTAATCAAAATACTTTAAAATTAGCAATAACTTATTTAAGTGATGTGTATTTGAAACACTTTACTTTTAACATTCTTAGAAAAAAAAACATTATTTGATAAAATAATTGATTTTTTATTTCTTCGACAAATATAACATTAAATATTGGATATTAAATTATTTATTATACGTCAATTCAGGCGTATCACTGCATACGAACGTGCTAATCACTCGCCTATCATGTTTGAGTTGCATATTTCATTAGGAAGATACTATCGTCATTAAATAAATGTAATTCTCTGGTAAAATACAAGCAGGTTTAAACGAATACTGTTAAAAGCAAGAGCCAGCCGCTATCTGGAGAAGAATTCTAGCGGCTGGCTGCACTGATCGATAGTTCTCTGTGGTTTCTCCGTACCCTAATAAACGAGCCATGAACTGCGCGCAATTAAACGAGCCATGAACTGCGCGCAATTTTTCCTTCCTCTTCCTTGTCCTATGCTCACCCCTTACTTACACAAATTTACACGCACTACACTATCACACATGTCAGGAAACCGGTCGGAAGCTTAGAGCTTGTCCCGGCTGGGGCGGCGCACCGCTGGTGGGAGAACCTGGTTGAGGAACTCCCTGCTAGCCGACGGAAAGGTCAGTTTCGGATCTCGGAAAATCCATCCAGCGGAGAAAGATTACCGCCACCTCCCGTTGAAAAAACGTGCACTTGAAAAAACACTACACTTACGGGACAAATGACCTTAGCATATGATGCCCCAGGAATGAGCAATCAATCAACAAATCATTAAATCAATAAGCAAGAGTGATATTTCCACCACAGCATGACTGCCTGGGGCTATGCGGAATACGTACGCCACGTGTGAACTATTTCCTAGTCATTATGGAAATAATTTGAACTCTTGAAGTAAAGTAGTTGGCAGGTTGAATATTGAAAGACTTTGTATTGCAATTAATATAATATCACATTATCACATTATAAATATGATATTTATTAGTTAATAAACTGAGAAATTGTTGCAGATATTCTTGTCACAGATGTTGGAAACACTGTCTAATATCGAGCTTGCTTCAGGCGATGATTTTGGTATTGAGTCATTAGACGGAAAACAATTGTAACAAACGTTAAGACCACACAGACGCCGTTTTGTTTTTAAATTTGTTGCGTCTACACCTTGACGCAATGCGTCTCAAGCCCCTTAAGGGGCGTTGAGCACTTTGCACTGGGAGTAATCCTCCATTAATGTGCTTTATTTTTAATATTTGTCAAGTCTCGTCAGGTCGCAGTCAGGCAGTGTCTTTTATCCCTTCTGCCAGGGCTCGACGCCGTTAGATCCGGGTTCCTGTCCGGTCCAACCACGAACCCGCGAGTCTCGAATTCGCTTAACCTTTGTGACTTCACGGAGCGCAATAAACGAATTCGGCTAGCTCCGCCGCCGTTGATAACGGAACTTGCGTTGAAAGACCTCCGTCCAAGAAGGGTTTCAAATCTGTGTATCAGCTCAGCATTTTGGTTCCGACGATTACATAAATTACTCTTATTACTTAAATTTTCAAATAAAATACGTCCAGAATAGAATTAGGATGAATACTACAAAAAATATTTGAATTCTTCTGCCAAAATCGAAACTGCTTCATTGTTTAAGATTTTTCCCAAATTCTTGGATATCAAACAAAAATATACCACTCTCAGAGCCGGATGCTGCTTAGTTTTCCATCAATTTAAACAAAATTAAAATTTGAAATATAGAATTTTTTGAATGTTTTCCCGATTTGCCCGATATGCAGTCTGATTATATCACTAGTATGTGGTTCCTGGGGATCTTTATGGAGGCTGCAAAGTTTTCTTTCAAATTCAGTGCGCCTTGGAAATTAGTAATATAGACAATTGTATGTATGTTTTTACGTATATGTTTGCCATTTTAGGGTCGGATTTATTCGACCAGCTAACGGCGTTCCCAGGCCTGGCCTCGTTTTTATTTATTATCCTTTCGCCTAGTGTCTCGCTTAATCGTAGGCAATAGAAGTAAGAAAGACAGGTGGTGAACATGACGTTTTCCCGTTATTGCACTAACTTGGTCTACCTCAGCTTTTTATTTCGTCATACAGCTATAGAAAATTAAGCAATTCGTATTAGAAAGCTACAGCTCTATATTTGTCCGGCTGGGACTTGAACTCGAGACCGACTCACAGAAAGCCAGCACGCTCTCCATGAGCCACCGAGGGGTAAATCATTATTTTCTTAAAATAATGATTATAATATTATTATATTCTTAATTTTAATCTTAATTATGTAAGAATTATGTTTATATATTATATAATTATATTATAATTTTCTTATAATAATTATATTAATAATGTAAGTATGTATTCTGCATATTTTAAGCCTCTATAATGGCTCACGGGCAACAAACTAGATTCCTGTGGCATGGTCTCGGTTCAATTCCGGTCGAGATAAAAGTAGTGGTAGAGTCTTTCCTTTAAAATCGTCGGTTTCTTTAGCTATGTGACGAAGAAAATATCAGACAAGTCAAGATTTTAGTTACGGTGAAGATAATACGTCACTTTTCGCCACTTTTCTCTCTTGTCTCCCAAGCATGGGAGCTAGGTCCCGACTTGGGGATCATGGTTAGTTAGCCTACAAAATCGTACATTAGATCCAAAGTTAAAACATCCAAAGTCGTACATATATTTATTTTGCATATTATTATTATTATTATTATTATTATTATTATTATTATTATTATTATTACTATTCCTAATTCATGTAAGATGCTATGCGTCGGTTTATTATAAAGTCCGAGGTTGCAATCAACTTTCTACGGAGCAGTTCTAGGAACTGTCGGTGCCTCTACAAGACTTTGTGTAAAATGTGGGCTGTTCCCAATAAAGCAATGTTGTTGTTATTGTTCTTGTTATTATTATTGCTATTCTTATTATTATTATTATTATTATTATTATCATCATCATCATCTATCACTTCTAAATGTATGTCTGAACATGTTTAGAGCAGTTTGTAACCAGCACACTAAGGATCCAGTGATTTCCTTTCTAAAACCGGGAGCGGTAGCTCAGTGCATCAACTGATGCCACCGCAGCGCCTCTGAATGGAAGGTCCTAGGTTTGAGTCCAGACGGCGACAGGATTTTCGACTCTAGCTTTTCAGCTAGGTCGAATTCAGTCGCTGTCTAGAGGAGAATTCTAGCGGCCGGCTGCTCTGATCGGTAGTTTTCCGTGGTTTCTCCGATCTAAACCAGGCGAATGCCGGAGCAGTACCCTACCAAACGGGCCACGGACCGCGCGCGATCTTTCCTTCCACTTCCTTGTCCTATCATCTTCCCTTACATGCACTTACACTAACATGCACTACACTAACATGCACTACACTAACACATATTCCGGGAGACCGGTCGGAGCTTAGAGCTTGTCCCGGCTGGGGCGGTGCCCTGCTGGTGGAGTCCTGGTTAGGGAAACCCCATTAGCCGACGGTAGGTCGGCGCCGGATCTCGTCATCCAATGGGGAAGATCACCGTTATATCCCGAGAAAAAAACCATGCACTACACCAACGGGACTAATGACCAGAGCAGTTGATGCGCCCGGAAACACGAAAAACTCAATCAATCAATCCTTTCTAAATCCCCCCCATTACATTCCTCCATCCTATCCGTATGTGTGTGTGCAGGAACCTGCTGCTGCCGGCGGGCGTGCCGGTGGAGCGGCAGCGCGCGCGCTTCGTGGTGCGCGTGTACCGCGCCGACGGCCTCCCGCGCCTGGCGCCCGCGCTGCTCAACAGCGTCCGCTCCGCGCTCCCGGCGAGCCCCGCGACCTCGTCGACCCCTACGTGCAGGTCTCCTTCGCCGGCCTCACGGTGAGTGCGCGTGCGCGCGCGCGCCGCCCGCTGATGGCACTGGGGAGGCGGGAGTCGGATGTGGTACAGGATGTGACAATTCTCGAAGGAGGAATCTCGGGAATAGGGGCTTCTTCCTGCAGAGAAAAAGTGCGTGTACGAGTCCAATGCGAGTAATCCGACCTTTTAATGCGAGTTATCTGACCTTTATTAATACGTGTAATCTGACCTTTTATTAATGCGAGTTTTCCGACCTTTTATTAATGCGAGTTATCCTACCTTTTATTAATGGGAGTTATCTGACCTTTTATTAACGCGAGTTATCCAAATTTTATTAATGCGAAATGTTTGAACTTTATTAAATTATCTAATATTTAAAGCATATAACTTAATTGCTGAACTGGAACTGAAATGCGATAATTTTGTTACATTTGTTACACGAGTAGTCGTACTGCAATTACCATTCATAATGGCCTGCCTTTGATAGAGCTTAGCCCCCATAAATAATTTGCCACAGTTTCTGTTAGGTTTGTTTGCGTTTTCAGTGATTTACACTATACTTTGATAATATTTGACACAAGATTGTTTTCTCTGCTACTCAGTCCGCTGCAATGCATCCAATGAAGAACTTCATTTGAACACGAGAACATTAAATTTATAGTTTAACCGATGGCAATGTCGCGCAATTGTATTACAATATCAGGAAGAATATCCAACCCACAGGTTGGCAGACCGAAATATATTTTTGAGGAATCGTTCACCACCTATGCAAACACATCAGTTAGTTTAACGATGCCACCAAACAGCGGAGGACACTTAAAACAGTCGTATTGCAATAAGCGTGCGGAATAGTCGGGGGTCCACGACGGCCAAGCGTAGTTTTTGCATGTAGTATCTTTCTTTGGGTAAAAAGTTACTGTTTCATCATTTAAGAATGTTATTATAAGGAGCCCCCGTGATAGTTGCGTCTTTCGCGCTTCTCGGAAATTTAAAAAAAAATTAAAACCGTCACCTTGAGTAATTGCCTTGAGTAATTGCTCCGACTTTTTCGTACAGCCAGGTCTGCCAATAAACACGTTCAAATTGTGTTTAATCTATGGGAAAAACAGTTTTCCATTCGGAGCATCGTAAAGAATAGTCGCCTATGTCTTTAAAAAAAGTACATGGCCATTTTTGTCACTGCGTAAAGGCCCGTAAGTAGAAAAAATATTCAAAATGTCATTATAGTCATAGTAAATCAATGTAAAATACTGCTAATTACGTGACAGGTCATAAATATATATTTTTTCAATTCTTTTCAAAATAATTTTGGGGGTCCACAGTTTGCATTTGTGCGGTGCTGTTAAAATCATTGATGTTTGCGATACTGAGCAAAATGAACAAACTCCGTAGACAATTACGACAGCATAACAGACACTACGAACTACGAACTACACCAAGTATTTTTTAGCTTGTGAATATTTTTCACCGCCAAGATAATTGGAGGTCTATTTTCATGCAGGGGGAGATAACATCTAACCCCATTTGTGATACGTGAACATGCGCTCAAACTGGTGAGATAACTATGAACAAGGATTTCTGGACCCGTATTCTAACGAAATTTCTCTCTTCTCTCTGCGCGAAGAATCTATTACTCGAGTTTCGCCGTTGAGTTCTGTTACATTCTGTATTTGTAATTTATCACGTTTCCTCGCCCGAAAATCATACCAAAACATATCAACTCCAACGAATCCACCCTCTCGCCATTTTCCCTCTCCAACCCTGCCCACTTCTTACTTCTTTCCTTTCTGCCGCCGACTTGCTCCCTCTTTCTAACGAAATCCATCGCTTTTGTTCTTCCCCGCTGTCTTAGCCCACTCAAATCACACGCTTCCCTTTATTCTCCCCCTCCCTCTCTCTTTCTCTCTCCCTCATTCTCTCTTTTTTTCTCCCTCCCCCCTCTTTCTCTCTTTTCTCCTCTTTTCTCTCTCTTTTCTTCTTTCTCTCTCCCGTTCTCTCTTCTCTTTTTCCCGCCAAGCTGACGCTCACCTCTGATATCGCAACCTCCCACCCTCTCGACCCCTAACATCACCTCCCTTCCCGACGCCCTCTCGTTCCCCGAAACTGGTGTACTCGTTCATAGTTTTAAAGACCAACACTTTCTGTTCAGTAACGTATGTAATTCATTTTTCAGTTGAGATTGTGTGTACACATTACTAAATGTGTCAAGTGAAGAAAACACAATTTAGAAGTAGACCAATTTAATAAATAAATAATATTCTTATATTCTTTCAGCGATTAGTGGTTAAATACAAAACAGTTAGAAATAATTTCTCAGAGAAACGTATTATCAATGTTTTCAGATGATTATGTTGAAATAAACAGTAAATTATAACTAGCTAAAATATGCTACTTTTGTTTTCTATTGAGAAATACTTGACATAAGTCTTTCTTTTTTCGACCTACGAACTCGTACGTTCTGATCACCTAAATTTCAGAAGTGTTTCAATATATTTAAAATGGAACGAATTGAATGAGAAATTATTTTTACGAAATTAGATTGTACGGCGTCGACAATTATTATGAATCATCAATCGTGTTAAATAACCAGGAACGTTCACAAAATGTCTTGGAATGTAGCACATTCATCTAACTAATGTCTGAAACTATTCGCGTAAGCCAACGGTGACAAAAACGTTTAGAATCAATTTTCATGTCCACTGGCAAAAATGTCGACTTAAATAAATACTTGTCATTTTTGATTCCCCTAAGAGGAAGTTAAGTTTACTAATTCAATCTCTCGCGTAAATTACTGACAAATGTTGCACTTAGTGGAGCTGAGAGCTAGCTGATTCTAGACACGCAAATACCCACTTTCCAACATTTCGATTGTTATCTCTGACTGTAGAAGGAGCCTCTTCTCTTGAAACAACAAGCTCGACAACGCTGAAGACGTCACTTTTCGAGGTCCAACCTTTCTGAGTGAATTTATTTTATGAACATGGTTCTTGTATTTACTCAAGAGATAGGACATTCGAGCAGGCTCGTAATATTTTCATCAGAACGGATATTTTCAAAGTAAACATTTGCGAAGGTATAAAGAAAAAACGTTTTCGGAAGGCTTCTTTAGGAACAGATGGTCCCCTATTGAAGACAATTTCATAGCCAATTTTGCTATCAAGCGTGTTTCGAATTACACGAGATGGAAAAGAACGGGAAAATCAAAATATTAAAACTCTTAACTGACTGCGTTTTGTCAATTTCTTCAGCGCGTATGTGGATAAGTATAAGTTCAGTTGGCAAATAATTTCTTCAACCATGGTTAAAGTGATACCAGTTCAGAAATTATTCTAAATTAGGAATGGTTTGGAAGATATCAGAAGTAAATTTATGGTCATAAATGTGTAATTGTTTTTTCTTTATTTAATTACCTTATTTATTTATTTAATTTACTACTTAGAGTTCACGTTTTTAGACAAATTGTTATTGTGCATATAAGAGAAATAATAATAAACTTAAAAGTTATCATATAGTTCAAATATATTTCTAGTGTTATATTAAAGCTAAATTAAACTCAAATAAAAGTCAATGTATTTAAAAATTAAGAATGTTTTGCATATATCTATATCCATTTCTTCATAATTTATGTGTTTTAATATTAAAAAACTGTAAAAGAAACGGTAAATGCTATGTAAAACACGTGGCCTCGCACTTACTAGCAGAATGATCTTTAAACTGCCCTGTGTTGTGTGTATGTAAGCGTTTGTGCAACGAACAAGCCTTCCAGTGCAAGATAATTATCTTTGAATTCCATACCTTGTGATACACATAGTTCGTGGCAGCCCGCGCCATATCGCGGTAGAACACTAGAACGCTTCTCAGACCCTTTCAGAAGACCCCGTATTCTCTCGCCGATTGGTTCGTGGCATCGGAATTGTTTATTTCCTGCTGTATTTCCTGCTGTTTATATTTTTACAACCTTCTTCATGTAGTGGTTGGATTGGAAAGATAACAATAGCGTCATACGCTGAATGCCTATCTGATGAGTCCGACAGGACGAAACGCTGATTGTTGCTAATTACTTTCTCCGGACACTTTCGGGTGTTCCTTTGGACCAGAACGAATGTTCGGCCAGGATGGACACAAAGGTCGCATCCCTGAGATAGAAGTAAAGCAATGCGGGAATCATGTGCTCTTTTCAGAGCGTCGCCACATACAAGTTGGTGATGTGGTTGGATAGCCCAGTTTCTCCTTGTTTTCGGCTCTTCAGATGCGGACAAACCGCATGGCTGGTGTTTTTCGCACCAAATGAATGTATGCATCAGATAATGATGAAAAGCTTTACGGCTAACTGCCGTTAAATGTTTCTGCACTAGGAAAGTCTCTTCCTCTGTGGAGCGCTGTCGCAGTTCGATTGAAGCCATTTTGATGCAGTTTGATTTCCGCATTGCTTTACTTCTATCTCAGGGATGCAACCTTGGCCTCTGTGTCCATCCTGGCCGAACATTCGTTCTGATCCAGTGTGATACCCGAAAGTGTCCTGAGAAAGTAATTAGCAACAATCAGCGTTTCGTCCTGTCGGGCTTATCAGATAGGCTTTCAGCCTATGACACTATTGTTGAACCTCTCTTAGAGTGAGTTCATCCTGCCTGAGGCGCTCATTATATACTGAGATCTGGTTGCTGCGATTCGTTCAGTTGCATGCTGCTTACTCCCATCTGCTGGCGCTGATACGTTCAGTAGAGCTGCACCGGCGCTGCGCAGAAGAAGAGAAGTTCCTAGTGTAGGGACATCACTTAAGAGCAGCTAGCCATGAAGCTGTTAATCATGCTCTGGGAAAGTTTCTGTGGTCCTTAATACCCTATGCATATAAGCCTACCGGCCCAGAACTTTCGGATTATGTATAACAGACACTGTTTTTAGTGTGTGATAGTAATGAAGCTTGCCGGTTTGGAATTTCTTTGCTAATCTACTCGTGAAGATTATTTGCGTACCCACTCAATGCAGCGACAGTGCAGCGCAATTAGTGCTTCATCCTTTGCTTTCAGGCGTACCATACCGGATGCCTCAGAATAAATGTTACAATGTTCTAGAGCATGTAGGGGTCGAAGATCACTTTTTGTCAATGAATGCGTGGTGGTAAATCCCATTTAACGTAGTTACACGTGTGATATTTAGTCCTAATTGGATGGAACTTCATTGTGCGTAGTGCTTGGTAGGTACATCTGACGTAGGTATTTTAACATTATATGCGCACGTTTTCCCGAGCCCCGGAATACCTACCCCCGCTCCTTTTCCAACATTAGTTGAATTAAGAAAAAATTGATATCAACAAACATCGTGGACCAAAAATGATAACTATAAATGTTCGCTTCCATGTAATAAAAACTAGTTTGCATCGAACAAACGAATTACAAATTTGATGTATATTCCTCGTGCAACGAGCGAATCGAGGGCTCAAGCAAACATTCGCAGATAATACCATCTAAAGACCAGGGCTCCTAACCACGATTTACCTAACAATTAGAGACAAATGTCACATCTATAACATCTTTGATATGAAATTTCCCACCACATGGTCATTGGCAAAATGAATGATCTTCGATTCTCTATAAATTTTGACTCACCCTAGAAGTTTGTAACATTTCTTCCGAGACAACCTACATCTCTTTTTACTAGCGTATCCGACCAGAGCATTTGTTGTCGATGTCTCTTCGCGTATTGTTTACGACCTCCTGGGTAAGCGCCTTACGCGGGAGCCTCGCGCGCTGTCGCAGGGGCGGACGAGCGTGCGCAAGCACAGCTACGCGCCCGTGTGGAACGAGCAGCTGGTCTTCACCGAGATGTTCCCGCCGCTGTGCCAACGCATCAAGGTGCAGCTGCGGGACGAGGCGGTGGGCCAGCACAACGTCATCGGCACGCACTTCATCCACCTCAAGGTGAGTGGCAGCTGCATCGCAAAGAGACGTATTACATGTTGTATTACTTGTTTTTTGCATGTTTTATGTTGTTGTTTTTATGTTTTACAATGGAAGAATGTATATCATCCAGCAATAATGCCAAGTAATATTATGTGAATGAAAGAAGAAAGAGGTAGCTTGTCGCCATCTCTCTAAAAGTGTATTTACTTCATATAAATCGTTATTAAAGAAGTTTTCAAGGGGTTTAAGTTGCGAAGAAAGCACAAGGGTCAAGTCTACACTATCCAATACGTTTTAGAAGGTATAATTCTATGATCACCAATAACCACTTTTAAATTCACGAAGCTGTATCCCCAATATATTCTTTTTTCAATAAAGCTGCATCGAGATCATCACATCATCTACATCATCTACATGTTGTATTACTTGTTTTTTTGCATGTTTTATGTTGTTGTTTTACTTTTTACAATAGAAGAATGTATATCATCCAGCAATAATGTCAAGTAATATTATGCGAACAAAAGAAGAAAGAGGTAGCTTGTTGCCATCTCTCTGAAAGTGTATTTACTTGATATAAACTATTATTAAAGGAGTTTTAGAGGGGTTTAAGTGGCGAAGAAAGTGTAAGGTCAAGTCTACACTAAGCAATACGTTTCATAACATAGAATTATATGATCATCAGTAACCAACAAAATATAATAGGGGAAAGGACCATGACGAAATTTGCGTGATCAGACGAACGAGCAGGTCTCATAGTCTGAGTCTCGCCACGTAAAATAAGGCATTCATTCATTCATTCAATAATCACTTTTGAATTCACGAAGCTGTATCCCCAATATCGTCTTTCTTCAATAAATGAATCAACTCAGTTCTTTTAAACCGCGAACACATCTATTAGCAATCACTTTCCTAAAAAATATCCAAAGCATAGAACTGGAGTTCAGTATCTAACTTAATTATTATCTGCACTTGTCAAATTTGCGCTTAAATTGCCGATCCTCACGTTGGGCCATCCAACATGTTCCCATGTACCTGGATAACTAAAAAACAACACAATCTATTAGCAATCACTTTCCTAAAAGATATCAAAGCATAGAACTGGAGTTCAGTATCTAACTTAATATTATCTGCACTTGTCAAATTTGCGCTTAAATTGCCGATCCTCACGTTGGGCCATCCAACATGTTCCCATGTACCTGGATAACTAAAAATCCATAGACACCTCTCACATAACTGCATAGTTTTCTCTCAATTTCTGTGCGCATCGGAAATTAGTAATATATATAGATGTTTCTATGCTGCAGAACAAAGAAGTATCTTCCTTAGGTCGATAAGAAAATTTGTATCAACATTCTAACTTCTATCAAGTAATACTGTAAAGAAGACTGCTATTATTGTTACATTTTTTCAGTCGATTTGAATTTCTGTTTTCCGTAAACATGACAAGTCACGTTAGATCTTAGGTTAGTAATAGGTATCGTGGAGACTTTGCATACTGAAATGCCCAAAACGATATAAGCCCAGTCAATGTTTGTTGCATATACATTTCATCTAATCATAAGTAATCAACTGTGTGAGGCTGTGTAATTGTGCACCATTTATTCTAATTAGGTTCAATTACGTGTATTTTGACATGATACACTGCTAAATTAGAGTTAAACGTTATTGACAGAACTTGTTACACACTTTGCTTAGTCACTTTGTTGACTGAAAGCTGATTTTCATCTTTATGCAATGACCCAGAGACAGATTTTATAATCAAAACAAACCTTGTTTGCTGTAGGATAAATATACTTGCTGTGTCAGCAAATCAAATATGTGGTAGAACACATAGTAACAAGCATGGTTACGTTGAAGGGTGCATTGCTAAAATTGTGTGCTATACGCACGTTGAAATGATGCCTACCCCAACGGATTGTCTATGCAAAAAATATAAAATCAATGTTTGCCATCTTTGTATAAATTCTTTGAAAAGTTAATTTTAAATATTTTTAAGCATGCCGAGGGAAAACAAGAGGATAGGGTAGCATTCTGAAATATTTTAGGTAAGTATGTGCTTTTGTGGATTCAAAGTCAAAGAGAAAATTCCGAATGTAGTACTTTCACTTCCGATTTCTCTTCGGAAACATGGTTCCTCAGGCTGCTTTTTGTTCACCTGAACTTGCAGATGAAAGTCAGCAGTCGGTGTCTTGGAGAAATATTGGTGATGTGTCAGGAAAATGGCACCTCAGGCTACTGTTGTAAAAGTAGAAGCTAAATTGAGTTTTTTTATTTTATTTTTTTATTTGTTGTGTCTTACACATTGACGCCACGCGTCTCCCAGCCCCTTAAGGAGCGTTGAGGGCTTTGCGCTGTGGTGTAATCATCCGTGAACTTGCGCGAGAGTAATCCTCCAATACCTTTAAGGTCATGTCACGTCACGTTGCAGTCAGTTGTCAAGAGGACCGCCAGGTAGCATCTCCGCGTACGCGCCTCCTATCCCCGTCACTACCCAGCGGCCAGAATTGGGAAGGAATAAGGATAGGGGTAGGGTTTAGGACACTTCACAGGGGTTGGTCTAGCCCTTGTAAAGCAGCCAAACTCGTTTTGTTTTCACAAATTTCACATGAGTTTCGGGAATCGAACCCCGACCTCAGTGGTAAAAGGCTAGCGACTTCGCTATGTGCCACGAGCGCAGCTCCCGTCGTAAACGGGATTTCAAGTTCCCATCGTAAATCGAATTTCAAAGGTTGGTTGGTTTTACAAGTTTCATATCTTCATCGACCTCGGGAAAATGCTCATCACGTTTAAACTTTTTATGTGAAGGAACGCACTTGCTTGCCAGATTGTGCTCGGCAAATATGTTCACGTGTGTTTGTGACTTTTCTGATTTGAGTGTGTCCTCTTCTTAAAACGTCACTTTTTTAAAGAAGTGCCGGTGACGAAATGTATTACTTAATACTTAATAGAAATTAATGATAAACATACACTGAAGAATATTGAAAGTAAAAGTTGTAAATGAAGCATGTCACAAGAAAATTATAAGCGAATAAAATTACACATTATTTAAAATGTCAGTTATTGCATCCATAGTTTTCAAAATTGTAACTGGGAATCACACAGTTGTTTTGAGTTTGGTTAACTGAGTTGGAACTCGCTGGAGCAATGGTATATAGTAATGTATAAATTGTATTTGAAGAGTGTTTTAAAGTAATTTGAAGGTAAAGTATTAGTTACGATTCACTTGTATGGCCTGTTATTTTAATTAGTTCTTGTACACCAACCTGAATCATGTGATACTGTTGTTGTACGTGCGGTATGATTTGTATGTTTTTTACGTTTATTTTCAAATCCCGTTTTCTGTGCGTACATTTCTGTCCAATTAGATATTAAATTTGGACCAACAGCGCAATTTTTTTTACAACGTACCTGCTTCCACATATGATGGTTTAGAGGCAATGAAAAATAGATCAGTTTTAATTTTATCTAATTTTTCACCAACAATTTAAATAACCTTAAATAACCTAAACCTATTCTGTGACTCAGCGGGCTCCTGATATAGTGCATGTCTCAAGTACATCTCGATCATTACGCTTGATCAGCAACGAGGTGGTGGTAAGACAAAAACGTTGACAAAATCGATAAGACGCGAGGAGGATTACAGCAATTGGCTCATAAGGAATGAAGTATTGGATGACATTGGCCAAAATAATTTCAGTGAAATAGTCGACAATATATTCTCTTAATATTTTCATCAAATTATTCGTCTGAAGAAATGTATGAAATTACTTAGAATTGATGAAGAAGGATTACACAAGATGATATTTCACTTAGAACAATCATGCTTATGTTCATACATTGGTTTTAAACAAAATAATATTATCTTGTATAAAGTGAAAAAGTGAGAGGAGTGATAGGAAAGGACTTCCATAAAAAGTTTGATACATTATTTGTGTGTTGTGGTTCTCACCGACACGCTTTTCCTTTTAACAAGTTTCCTTGCATTCCTGGCCTGTTTAGGAGGTTCAGAGGCTTGGAGGCATTGATGACAAGTACGCTTACATCCGCGCTGTATGTTCGAATCCCCCGTATGTCCTGGATGTTATGGAAACGTGTGCATTCCTATCACACATGTGTCATCTTTAAACCCCATATCCTACCGGTCATTCCGTCCCTTCCCAAGTAATTTGTGAAGTGTGGGGAGGATAAGCGGGGATAAAACCAGGTGAGTGACATTAGAGCTTATGATCCGCAGCTTCAGCGCCGTCTAGGAGAAAGGGAGCCTTACTCTTCTATAGGACAAAGCAGGATGGACTCACGAGCTCCGCTTGTCCAAGAGTATGAACGATATGGGGCTAGCGAGATATATCGGCGCAGTGGTTGTGGAGACCGGTGGAAACCACGAGAACTGTGCCTGAAGGAAAAAGCCTCTTCCGTCGGGAACGTCTGTAGGCACAGAGAGAAGCAAACGATGTAGAACAGGAACACACACAGCATCATATTAAGGAAGCAAGCAATAATTTAATTTAAATAAAAGAAGGGAGAAGCTCGCTGTGCCTATGAAGATACGACCCACTGAAAAACACTTCTTTTTTGGAAGAGCGCCTGGGACTGAAAAGTAAACGAAACCTTTCCTTCCAAAAACAAGAGACTATTTTATTCGCAGCATCCAATGTATTTCTTTTTCACGAAACAGATCCCCGATAAAAGGCGCCTGGCCCGACGCGGGGCTACGTGATCGCAATGAAAGATCCTCGTCGAGGACGGGCACGCGGACGCATACTCGAGGACGCGCCTTCCGATCTCCCGATCCTCGGATGCCTCTGGAGATATTACTCGCGTCTCTGGACTCCCGTCCGCCTCCCGAGAGGAAAGTGGAAGGCGAGAGAAGGGTGAAAACGCAGCGAGACGAGGGTGCGCGCATTCTTGGGATTCTATTTTTCCTTCGCGGCTAAGTATGTGGAAGTTCCATGGCCCCTTGGGAGAACTGGGGATAGTTGACGAAAGTTTTGCTCCAGTTTGAAGAACCAGGAATCGATAAGTTCAAAACGATAGGTCACGATGACTTTTCGTCTGTGGATTGATAATGTGGTTAGTGGTTAGTATGCCTATGGAAATAACTACTCAAAAATACGATAGTTCTTGGCATTGGATTCTTCTTCACTGACTTTTTTTAATTCTTCGTCTTCATTTCCTTACCTTTTTCCTTTTTGTCTTCTTTTTATTCGTCATTTTCTTCACGTTTTTCTCTTTATTCCTCAGCTCCTGAAATTAAAACCTCGAGAAATAAATTCAGCAATACTGGCACATTTTTTTTACCTCTCATCCACTCGGTTTTTTATTTCTTTCTCTTACCTTTGTTATTTGCAGTCCTTTTACTTTATTCTTCAATTTTTCGTACTCTAGATATTAAGAGGAAGGGAAATCAAACATTTTCCCCACATTTTCTCATGTTTTTTTCCCTTTTTTTACATGTTCATCGCATGTTTCCACATGTTTTAATATAAAATTTAAACTGTTAATTATAAACCAATAATTTACTAACGATTTTCTATCACGTAATGTGCGTAATGTGCCAGTATTGCTTTACTATTAAATATTTTCTAAATGTTACTATGACAAATAATGCAGAGGATTCCCAGGCAAATGAAACGTAAGATATGAATAGCCAGAGAACTCACAAGAGCGGAAAGCCCAAAAAATGTAATAGAAGAGCCCAAAAGATTTTTCGTAGAAATTGCTACGTGTAAAAATTATACTTTTTAAATCATTGTTTTCAAAGTTAAAGAAACATCACACTGAAACCCCACTTCAGCATTTGTGGGTACTTTGGCCACGCCCCCTCTGTATTACCTCTACGCGATAGGAAGCTATCGCGTAGGATATACGCTATGGAAAGATTGTGCAATATGTAAGAACCCGTCACACAAAATTCCTTTACCACACTACTGCAGGATAGGTTCCAGTTCCATTCCAGTTCGGGATTAAATATTTAATATGAAAAACATGGAAGTTCGCAGTTTATGGAAGAGATGGGAAATTTTACGTACATAAAAACTGCAACTCTTACTACGCAATACGTTTTACCATTGTGCAAGCTCGAAAACATTGTGCCCTGGAGCCTTAAAATATGATTTTTGCGTCATACAATATACACATGTTTGTTTTGCTAAACAATGACATGTTTCTGGAAGTTCTATTACATTTTTGGTGGTCCATCCTCTTTAGAGGTTTTCAAAATCTTTCTTTATTGGATTCGAGCATGAAGTTATTTTTATTTTTAAACCGACGACCAATTTAAGGCGCGGAATGTTTGCTTGGGTAACCTAGTTTGTAATAAAATGTACGAATACTTCTCGTGAGGCATTAATTCAATGCAAATTTTGTGATTAGAATTTTGTAATTGCAAACAATTGTGTGCCTTCAAAAAACAAAGTGTTTTGAAGAAAGATATTCGTGGTTATAATTTTATTAACTTGTGTTCGTAAATAGTGATACAAGGCAATAGGTAATATAAAAAACAGTTTCTACATAGTTACTTGAAGCTTACTTGTTTACAAATTAAAAGAAGAAAATGTCACATTCGCGTAGCATTTTAATGAGTAGAAAATACAATATAACGAAGGACGATCATTTTAGCAAACAATTTTTCAAAATAAACCTTGGTTTTGAGTTGGAAAGTTTTGTTTACGAGATGAGAGAGGAGTGAAACAAAGCATTGCAGACAATCCTCACATTCTTTAGTACGTACTACACTGCGCGTCTTTGTATGACTTCTGCTCCTCCTCCCGAAAATATGTTTGTAATTTATTTTTACTTTTGTATAATTCTTTTGAGAAGCAGCCATTATTTCTACTTCATAATTTTCTTTCACTTCATCCCAATATGAGCACAACTTAATGTGATTAATTAATCGTTTTCATGGACTGGTCGTTTTCATTACGAATATTAATAAAAAGCAGTCGTTCACTACAATAAATAAAATTAAAAATAACATCCAACAGCATTTAAACTCGTTAGTCGGGTCAACGATTCATTTTGCAATAAAATATTAATCGTTTACATTCCTTTTTAGCTAACCAAATTTTCTTTACATAACGTAAATATTCTCAAGCTTCAGTTTGCATCTGCATAAATTCCTCCCACCTAAGCATTATTGCTCGTGGCGAAACATCGTTTGTATTGCGTAATCACACTTCCTTACAGAGTTCTGATTCGTTTATTTTGCTTTGGAGAACTGCGGCGCAGAGAGGAAACGAGGGAGGGTTGTCGAGAAAGACCTCATTAAACGCACGAAAGGGGAACTGCCATCGGGCGCAAATAAACTCACAAGAGAAACGACGAAACGCACAGTTAATCTCGATCGTTCGTGCGATAACCTACAAAACCAATGCATTCGCTGGAGCCTTTTCATTTCCCCATTCCCATACCGACTAAAGAGTCGCCCGGCCCGGCAATGATTTGATAGGCCCCAAAATCAGGCGACGTAGTGCAAGAGGACATTTAAAAGCACGCCTAAATATTGCATTAGTTTCATACGTTATAATTGGAAATCGTAATGAACAGCCATCGAAATCAATAATAGTATAAATTAATTTATATCCATAGTTGATACAGAGGCTGCTTGGCACCAGTCGGTAAATTCTAATTTGTTTACAAAACTCCAGTTTAGATTTCTCAAGTTTCATTTCGTCAATGAAAACTATTGATTACACTATCTTGTGGTATTTTTTATTCGTGAATGTTTGACTTCCTCAGAGTCATTTAGAATAATCCAAGTCTAAACGGATATATATATATATATATATATATATATATATATATATATATATATATATATATTCGTTTGATCTGGTAGAACTGGTAGAAATTGCATCATTTCTAAACATTCAGTGGCAACCTCGTTTAATTGGTGAGAACATAAATCTGCTTTAGATGAGCAAGGCAAAATTACAAGTTCAATCTGCAAAGAAAGAAAAATAAATCTTTAAAAGAATGAATGAATGTTAACTTTTTAGAAAACCAATACAGCCAGCTGATAAGAAAAAGTCAGATCCCTTTCATGTCCACTAAATACAAATCGTCCTTATCGTAAGAGAAACGATAGGAGGGAAACCAATTCCCCAGAGGCGGGCGACCAAAGCCCCGTCGGTCGGCACGATGTTGTTGCTACTGTACTTGCGAAGTCGGCCTCATATGTGCCTCCCGCTCGTGTTATCTCACCATCAGCGAGAGAGTCCACACAGACAGCCCTCTGCGTTGCCGTACAGTGCGCCGAAACCTCAGCACAGCATCTAACTAGGAATAAAATGAAAATGTTGTTACTTTTTGAAAAGACATGTGCCTGTTTTTGAAAACATGTCAGAAAAACATGTTTATCATCAGAAATATTGATGAAAATGTTAAGTAGTTGGTTGAGGACACTAGAGATCGTGACTTCACAAAATTTGAAAAATAGGAATTGAAGACTTCCCATTGACATCAAACTGAACAGAACATGGCTGAAAAAGGAGGTAATGAATTTTAGAGGTGAGGAATAGAATGAATATAATTTGTTTCTAGTTCATTTTTCATATTTAAAGAAGATTGAAAACACCTTATTAATATCGGCATGTCTATAATGTAACTTGAAGGATACTTCATAAATATTTTTGTTCTCAGACATATTCAGGTCCAGAATATTGATTGGACTGTTAGTAGAGCATCTTTTGTAATTTTTAAGTGGCCACTGCCGAAAAAATCGGGATTGGAAATACATTAAAACAAAGTAATACTTAACTTTTTAGGCAACGCATCTATTCGTAAAGAGGCATGGTAATTGATATTTTTTTAAATCTTTATTCTTCCTGTTCAACATTAATGTCTTTTCATGAAGTTTCAATATAATACCTCCATATTATATATATATGTCCATTTTAGGACGATTCCGTAGTCATCTGGCAGGCTAGTAACCTTCGTCCATGAGATGTAACGAATTAAATAAACTAAGTGATTTTGATTTTAATCGTTCTGTTAATTTTAATAGTATTTATAAATTTAATTTTCGATTTTATTGAATATTTAATTGATCATTGAATTCCACATAACAATTTTAATATTCCTAGTGTAGCCAAACATTTTTGAAAAAACTACGAAAATGTTCTTAACTGTGGTGTTTTAAGCTAGATGTGAATTAAAATATCGGAAAATATGTTTTATTTTGTAAATATGGTTGCAAACAGAAGATGGAGCCGGCTGGCTCAATGCCACTCACACAATTGAAAAGTCTCAACCATCCCCAGTGTTTAATTTACGATGATCTTAGAGATTACAAAGGAATTCAAAACTATTAAACCGATACACGAAAATCAAGAGATTGATTAAAGATTTTAGCTGAAAAAGAGAACTTCTGCTTCTGGGTTAATGACCCCTATCTCAATCTGATTCTTCATCCTCAACCTCTTCATTGAGCAAATGCTGATATGAGCGCTTGTTTTGTTCCTGGACATAAATATAGCTTCCTGCGTATTTTGTTGAGCTCTTCTTTTGCTATGTTTTGTAGGAGTAGATCCAGGTGTTTGTGTTGCAATGTTGTTACCATTACGATGAAATAAAATTTGAAGTTAGTTTACCGAAGCAAATAAGTTTACTTTTACTGAGGAACTAAAATATTTAGTTTTAAAATGTAGCTAATCTAAGCTAGCTCTTTGTAGGTAATTCTGTTTATCGTTCAACCATGTGTAGAAAAAGGGTAGGGAAGGGATTTTGGAGGTAAAAAAATGGCCACAAATTATACTTCTTTCGTGTATGTCACATGGTTTTTTTGGCACAAATGATTATGTATTTCTTGTTTATGGCACGAATAATTGCGTAATCACACATTCAGACAATCGCACTGAGAGATTCGTGGGGAGGTAGAGGTAAACGGAACAGCCGACCACCGTTTCCTTGCACAGATATCAAATAGCCGTGACAATAAAGTTGTTTTACCTTTCTCAATCTCCCTCAATGAAAAAATTGTGAAACTGAGCGATCTGATTCTCAAAACAGCTGATGAAACCATTCCAAAGTCTTCAGGAAAACCAATAAGAAAACAACTCCTTTGGTGGAATGAAGAATGCAAAAATGCTCATAAATTATACATACACTCTTTCAATAAATATAAGAGGCATCCGACTATAGAAAATCATATTGAATATAAAAGAACTCGAGCACCATCAAGACGAATATACAAAGAAAATAAGAGGCAGTCTTGTATTGACTTCATCTCATCAATAAATTGCTTCTCCAACCCAGCAGACAATTGGAAAAAAATCAAAACTATCAATGGCAGCACATTCAACCTAAATGTATGTTACACAACGACCGAATTACCTCTTCTAACGAAGAAATTGCGAACATTCTAGCTACTACATTTGCTAGTAATTCAAGTGACAGTAGCTTTAACACGGAATAATACAAATTATATTATTTATTAAATAATGAATGAATAATATGAATGAATATATAATAAATAATACAAATTATATAAATTAATTATATATAATCAAATTTAATAAAGATGAAATTCACAACTATAAGAAGTTGAGTTCGTGCTATCTCGTACTAAAAATTCAAGTCCAGAGTCAGATGGAATATACAATGTCTTAAGAACTGCCGACAAATTGAAATCTATTGAAATCTAACTCAACTCTTCAATGAAATAATAAACACTGGTGAATTTCCTGACAAATGGAGAGAATCTATAGTTATCCCGATTCTTAAACCTAACGAAGATCCAACCCACTCCAATAATTACAGACCTATCTCCTTAACGTCCACCCTCTGCAAATTACTGGAACAAATTGTCAGTAGAAGACGGAACTGGTACCTCGAATATTATAATAAAACTTCACGATTCCAAAGTGGTTTCAGACGAAATAGTTCTACAACTGATCATCTAGCAAACATTTATAGTGAAATTTGTGATGCCTTTATAACAGACCAACTTCTTGTGACTGTTAGTTTAGACATGGAAAAGGCTTACGACATGGTATGGAGAGATCGAATCATCAAAATTCTCTACGAAATGAGGATAGATGGCCAAATACTAACTTTCATAACCCAGTTCGTGAAAAATACATCTTTACAGGTTAAATTCAAGAATATTTTATCGAAAAAATGTACGATTAATAACGGAGTGCCTTAAGAATATGTGCTTAGAGTACTACTGTTCTTAATTGCCATAAATGATATAACGAACCATGTCCATTGACCAGTGAAAGTATACTTGTTTGCAGACGATATCACAATAACGTTAAGTGTAAAAAAATTAAAACATCTTAATAATTGCTCCAAATCACTCTAAATAAACTTCAAGATTTATCCAATACGCCAGGTTTCAAGATATCTAAAACCAAAACTGAATGTATAGTTTTTAATAAAATGGGTAACTTATTTGATCAGTTAAAACTTACAATAGGACCACAACTTAAATGTTCTAGCCTAATCAAAATCTTAGGAATATTACTTGATAGTAAACTAACATGGTTACCACATATTAAGAATTTAAAAGCTGAATGCCTTCGAAGAATTAATATAATAAAAACCTTTTCATCGGCATCGTAGGGAGCCGACAGAAATTTTATACTTTCAACATACAAAGAGAGCTCTTATTCGTTCTAAGATAGACTATGGAACAATTATTTACCAGTCTGCTAAGGCAACAATATTAATGAGCCTTAATCCAGTCCACTTAGCTGAATTAAGATGATTCATTAACGCATATCGAACGAGTCCAATTTCTAGTATTCTTGTGGAATCCAATGAAGAGCTTCTTCATATCAGAAGAAGAAAACTTTTTCATATGCCAGCAAAATACCATCCACTCCTAATAACCCTGTTTATAAGAATGGTTTCTCCAGAAAATATTATTATTAGTACACAGAAAAAGAATTATCTGAAACCAGTTTATTATCTTTTGATCCAGTATCTTGGAGAAATCCACTTCACATTTCGTACTGTTCGAACTACCATAATTAAAAAAGACCTCCGTGGATTCTTTCCCTAATAAATATTAACATCAGCCTCAATAATCTTCCCAAAAAAGAGACTAACACGGTAATTTACCAAGCTTATTTCAACGAAATCTACAACAAATACATTGGATATACACATATCTTCACCGATGGCTCCCGTAAAGGAATTAGAGCTGGTTGTGCTGTACAAATAAAAGTGACACTACTACAGTCAAGGCTAAGTGATTATTGTTCTATTTTTTACTGTAAAGCGTATGCCATTCTTCTCGCTTTTAAATATACTCAAGAACAAACCGAAGACAAATTTGTTATTTTTACAGATTCCAAAAGTGTGCTAGTAAGCGTAGTAATATTGAAAACAAGGAACGAGTAGTAAATGAAATATCTAACTTATATTAAGACTTATTACATCAACAAGGAGATAATTCTCATTTGGATCCCATCGCACCGAGGTATTAGCGGTAATATATTAGGTGATGAAGCAGTGAAATTCTCCATTAATTCACTTATTGAAGAGCATCCAGTTTCCCACAATGGCATCAAAAAAGAACTTCATCAAATAAACAAGGATCTTTGGAATCCCGAATGGACCAAATCACCAAACCAATTACATCAGATCAGGAAATGTATCTTCAATGGCCACGTTCCTTACTTTCGCAAGAGAAAATTTCAATCTATGCTCACCCGTTTAAGAATTGGCCATTCCAAACTTCCCCATTAGCATTTTCTAACAAAAGAAATGCAAAACTGTGACCAATGCCAATTTGCCCTCTACACCACACGTATTATTGTTCTGTTCTATTTACAACAATATCCGCAAAAAAATGCAATTCCTCTTACTCTCTCAGAAATTCTTAACAACAAACATCACATTAAAAATGTCTTTAAATTTTAATGGAAATTAACCTTGTCAATAAGCTGTAAGGAACCAAAAATCTGTTAAACACGAATATTGTCGCAATGTTCTGTCAATGTATTATAATGCCCAATATGTATTCTGATTATTGTTTTTTGTTCATATTATGTTGCTGTTGAATGTTTTTGTTGATTGTCGACACGTAATGTTACACTTATTTTGACAAATTATGTTTTTTTTCGTTGTATGTTCTGCTGTACATTGTAAATACTGTGTTTTGATTGTGGTCGCTAATGACCTGATAATTCATCCGACCAATTAAATAAAGCATAATTTTAAAAAAAGCTGTTTTACAAAATAAAATTTTATTCTCTTATAAATTTAGAATGCTGTTATTAAAAAAATAGCTCATGCAACTCTTTAATAATGTTCTTTTATTGCATTCGTAACAACGTTAAAAAAATTCGTTCCTAAGGTCACTCGTTTTCAAAACACGTACTCATGCAATAAAGCTTAAGATTATAAACTAATTGCATTAACTACTATTAGTATTTTTGTTGAAACAAATAATAAATATTAATATTGATATTATTGGTGTGAATTATAATTTAATGCATTTGTGACAACAAAGACTTAAAAGGATGCTTAATACAATTTAATGTAATCTCAAACGTTTTCAATTGTAAATGAACTCAACATGATCACAAATAAGGCAATCACCATGCCAGCAACAAAACTAGCAACTACGCATTAAAACAAAGAATTATACGTGACACTCTTGTTTTTCTGTGTTCTGCTTACATATTTTGTATTCGCTGAAAATACAAAACTCAATCTCAAGTTTATGAGCTAACAAAAAATACTTTGTATTATTTAGAGTTCAAAAAGTGATTCAGTTTTCGTAAGAATAGCAAAATAGGCACACTGGCTGCAACAACTCTCATACGGCAAACAGAAAAAACGATCACTCTCTTTAAGCTGAGTATTCATTAAGCTAACAAAGGTGCATCCAAATCCATTCCTTCAGTTTCTATCGGAGTTCAGAAAAATGTTGCTCGCTGTCCACAAATAACAAACGAATGTTTTCGTAGTATGCTCGCAAGAACGCCATTTAACAGCGTCTCACGGCATTTCCTTAGACCAAAATTAACACTTCCCGAATGTTGGTGAATGTGTCGCATCCTGCAGCCGCAACAAAGCGGAGACACAAATTGGGCTTACAAATTTTGGGCTTACAAATTTACTCTATGAATGTGTTCGGATCCGTTCGTACGCCATTCTTGACTTAACATGTTTTAGAGTGATTGTTTTCTCAACGATGTTGATTTCTTCCTTCCCCACTCATTAGATTTAAAAAGTAACATAATACAATATCAGAGGGATAAATAATAATAATAATAATAATAATAATAATAACAACAACAATAGAATTGAATATTTATTTTTCATCAAATTTGTTGTGGGTCCTCATAAGTCAACTGACTTAAAATCGGGTGCCCATAATTACATAAATACTACAGTAAATTTTTTAAACATTTGTAGCATTGACATACCATAATTTTAGAATAACATTGACACGATCAGCACAAGATTTTTCTATGTCATTCTCAACACAAAATCTATTCTTATTCTTTTACTACAAGTTTAATATGTCAAGTTCAAACATGTAGCACTCCTAATTGTAGCGGCAATTACAATACTGAGTTGTACTACATTAATGTAATCTTCCATGATTAGAATTAGAAATGGTTAACCTCTAGTATATATTTTGTGTGTATTTTTAGAAATGACAAAAGAAAGATAATAATAATAATAATAATAATAATAATAATAATAATAATAATAATAATACCAATGCCACCGTGTACTTGAAATTTTTAGAGCATTATGTCCAATTTTTATATTTTATATAATTTCTTTTTAAAATGTGCTTGATAGAAACAAAAAACAAAGAATTTGTGGAAAAATGTGTAAGCTGAACGACTTGACCCTCAATTGCCGACATACTACTAATCTCATTGCAATTCTTCATTAAAAAGTCAATGCATTTCTGAATTAATAAATCCTTATTTTTCAAACTACTTTTAATGCACCCATAACCGAGAATGTAAGCGTTGTTAAAAAAAACAAAAGAAACTCTAAATAACTCTAAAATCTCGATTATGTGGTTTAATACTTCCTGTTATAATTTTTTTAGATATTAACTGTAATGAGAGGAGTAAAATTAATAACCTCCCTCAAATAATTGAGTGAACGCAACTCTATAGTCAGAATTACGTGAGAGTGCGAAGACCTCGTTGTGCAGTCAAAGCCCGACGGAATAGCGAGCGGATTAATTTTCGGCCTGCCGCCGCCGCCGCGCTCCGTGACAAGTGGTAAACAGGCGCGATGGCGGAACGTGTGCACGCTCGTGCGGCTGGAAACAGATGAACGCGATGAGCGGCCCACACGCGCGGCGCCCAGTGGGTGGAACAGTGGGTACACCAAACGCGGGTTTCCGAGTCAATCCCTTATAAAAGATGGTTCCAATAAAGAATGCTGATATTCAGGAAAACGGGTTCAGTGACTTGCCTTTTTTTTTAGGGGTAATCATACGCCAGGAAAGTTCTCCGGGATGTCACCATGCTGGTGAAAGTGCTAGCAACAGACATTATGTTGGTATCACGAGACCCAGAGGCTGTGATCGTCCGAGGAAGGGGGTGCAAATGCGAGGGGGGGGATCGGCACGCATGCGACACTAGCGCCACGCACGGCAGCGAAGCTGAGGGGGGAAGCAAAGGCGGCCGCAGGCTCTGGCTCGGATCGGTGCAAAGAGATTTTCTTAGTGCACTGGATATCAGAATTTATAAAATCGTAAAATGAAATAGATCCATATTTTAGAGAGTTTCAACTGGTGTGAGCATTGGTCCCAGGGGATGGGATGGGATGGGATGGGAATGTGAAGGTGAGATCGTGCGAGCTGTCAATGGTCCGTTTTATCGTGTGCTGAAAAGGCATACGACTAATAGTGACCAGGGAAATCACTAAACAGTCATACGTCTACGATTTTGATTTTGACAGGCGACACAATTTAATGATATTAATCACTTCAAACCAAATTTCGGAACATTTCAGCGGTCAAGCCGACGACTTCCCAATCACAGGTACGTTCGATCGATAGGTGTTTCCTTTACGTTTCCTGCTATAGATGTAACAATCTACCACATTGACAATGCTACTAAAATGAAATAGTCGCAGTGCCATTACTATACGCGGATTCCTACTAGGGTAAGTCAATTGAAAACAAAATATATTATTTTCTGAGCAGAAGAGTTTTATTTCTCTCATTTCCCCCCTTTCTTTAAGCACCTAACCGAATCTGCTTAACAATTTTTTAGTTGAAATGATTCAAGGCTTTGGCATTGCCAACAATACTGCATTGTACAATACTGTATTGTTGACAATGACACATATCAATTATATAAAACCCAACGACAATTCACCGCTAAAACATTTTTTTATTTGTTTATGAGAATATTTTGATTGCTGGTGGCACCACGGTTGTACTGTCTCGTCATGGATCGACGCAAACAACCTTCTTGTGAAGCCACTTTTGGGATTGACAAAATTGTTGTATGTTTCGAAACGACTCGTTTGGGTTGAATGATTATATGATAAATGTCCAAGCAATTCTAGCGCATGTATTCCTTCATACAACGATGACTCTTAAATGATGGGAATGTCTTCGGAGGTAAGGAAACTGCACCACATCATCACTAAAATGCCTCACTGTGAACGCTTTATTTCCCCGCACAGGGGAGACGCTAAATGGTCGCAAGGCCTGTGGCTCTTAGTGAAGGAGGTAACGTCCACACGGACTCGAGTACTCGGCGACACTCACGTCGTTAGTGCTAAGGGGAGCGCAGTGACAAGGCGGTGCTAAGCTCCATGTTGCCTGGCGACCCACCAGTTGGGTCCCTACCCGTCGTCCTTTGGACAGGATTTGGCGAGGGACTTGCCTTCGATCCCAGATATAAAAGTCCGACGGGGAGCATGTATACCTCTGCCAGGAGACATAGATTTCTGCGGTACTCACGTCGATAGCTTCAAGGTGGAGGCATTTAGGAGACGAGTTGTGCCACCTGGGTCTCGGTCCGGGCGGCTCTCAGATGGGCTCTTGGTTTCCTCGTGGCGCTGCCCGATAACTGTCGGATAATTAAGAAGGGATTTGTCCCAGCGTATTGTTAGTGATGCTTAATTTGACTCCGTACCAAGGATAGAAGCTCTGAGCTAGCAGAGTGGTTCCTCTTAGGCTAAATTGGGGACGTTTCCATAAATTGTAACTGCATTCTAGTGGGAACCAGTTACAGGCCTTAAGGTGTTCTTGTTACTGGAAGGGAGTGCGGATAAAGGTCACAGACCTTAGGTGCCCTCCCAGGAGAATAATCCCCCAGGTAGAACAATAAATCGTGTGGGATTGTAGTCCACGCAAGGAATACGAACGCTTTATGTGCCTAGTCACTACCATCACTCCTTGGGCACGCGGGTTTGCCAAAGTCGGAAAATACAGCTGCCAATAAGTAGAGGAAATTTCAATAATCTCTACCATGGCGACACTCAATCTGATTTTTAGGAGACTGAGCTGTTCGTGTATCAACGCCTTTCCCTATGTACGTATATTAACATCCTTGGATGGAGGAAATGATAAGAAGGTGCTGATGATGAATTTATGAATAATAATGGAGGAAATGCGGAATGAAAGAATCCTACGAAAATTTGTCGCGAAACCGCTTTCTCTGACACAATTTGCTGTAGACATCGGCCAATCCTGCGGTGGAAGGTTACTATCAGGCTGGTATACCACGGGTCGCTCATTGATTCACGTGCAGTTGTTTCGTTTAAAGCACGGGCTCTGCGAACTGGTTCCGAACCCTAGCTTCTTCATATAAGTATTGTTTTGGGGGAATTTTCGAATATTGCGTCACATTGTCGCCCAACGCTACAACTATTTTCTACTTCCATATTCGCCGCGAGAGACCGACATAACAATGGTCTCATTGTCAATTTGGGTTACTGAAGTCGTTTCGCATACGAACGAATATGGCATCTGGTTAGGACGGAAATTCTTTATCATTCCATGACTGTAAATGGAATTCCTGAATACTTATATAAATAATACGAATATGAATACTTATACGAATGACTTTGAAGATAAGATGTAATTAATGATGTAGTGAATTGAAATTCAGAGGAATTCGGAGAGCCACAAGAAACTCTGCTGTAAACCAACTTTTTCCAGCACAAACGGATCGTGGTATCCCCAGTCAGAGGACGAGTCGGTTACGCTCCGCCGCTCTGCTAGTGGAGGTGCACAGCCTCCTCCCTTCACCGGGCGGTGGAGTATAAAGTCATAAGCCGGGAGCAGGGCGCTTGTTCAGTGATAACCTCGCTTAGCTACCACCGCCGCCGTTCGCAACACGCCCAATCGCGGCGTAACAAGGCTGCGCGCCTAAGGGACTCCAGGCTGCTCGCCGGTGCTTGCTACACGTCACAAGTCGTGGCGTATCAGCCAGGCGATAAGCGCGGACCTCGGGCGGTCACCGCCACCAGCTATCGTATAACGTCGCTTATCGCCACTGCAGGTGATAAAGCCCGATACGGCAAGAACGCCGTTAGAAACGAAATTTGTACAGTTATTTGTTACGTAAATTCTGTGTATTTGTTTTGGTGAAAGTAAATGGATATTAAACATTGAATGTTTAATTTACCCTGCATCCTGCAGATACGACACGGATCGACTGGGATTTTAAGTCATGCTAGCAGTCTGATCGCTACACCGCGGGCGGCACAATATGGACGGGAATTATCTGTGTTTACTTTTTCTGGAAATTTTCCCAGGATTGAGCGTTATCCGCCTTTCGGCTATTCTTCATCGTTTTTCGAGTTTGACCTCACGAACTCACCTAATTTGAGCAGTTTATAGTAGTACTGTAAACCATATGGGGCTATATGGCCGTAATCACTAGACCAGACTGCAGAGGTGAGCTCGGGTCGACGGGTTGCATATTCGAGTTATACATTTCTGTTAACTAACATGGTTGAGGCTTCTCCAAACTACTATGTATCACGAACCTTTTTTCCTGTTCTTTCTTCCATTCTTATTAGGGGTGTAAGGGTGATTTGGTCTGCCTTCGGACAGGGGGGTAATGCCCTGTCAATGCGTCTGCGAACCACGGCGTGCGCGCTACTGCTCTGTGATTTTTCCTCCCCCACTCTAATCAGTTCCAACTGTCGATACGATCCCGCGGTTTGCAGGCGGATATGTGTGTATGTATGTGTGTGGTTGTGTGTGTGTGTGTGTGACGTTATGCACAACGATGCTGATAATGATGCGTTCCTCAGCTTAGCGCGCGAACCCGCTTAATAGTGTGAAGGAGGGGGAGGCTGATGCATGTGCATCAGGCTGGCAAAGGCGGATGACATGGAATGTCGGTATAGGCTAACGAATGACGACGTTATGCACAACGATGCTGATAATGATGCGTTCCTCAGCTTAAACGTGAACATATACGCTGGCTGCTTCTCTGAATTCGGGTCCTTATCAAGGTCCTACGAATAGCAGTGGAACGTTCACAGGATGTGAGCGGTACCCAGCAGTGCAGTCATATAACACACTCATGTTTCTTCAGACCATATGCAAATGCAGCAAAATATCTTGACATGACATTGGATTGTAAGCTTCGATGGAAAGAACATTTAAAGAAAAAAATAGAAGAAATAAATATTGAATACAGAAAAATGGACTGGATAATTGGAAGATGTTCTTGCCTTTCAATATACAATAAAATATTACTTTATAAGCAAATATCGAAACCAATATGGATGTATGGTGCACAACTCTAAGGATGTACCAGTCAGAGTAACATCGAAATTATCCGAAGATTTCAGAACAAAGTGCTGAGAAATATCGTCGAAGCACCGTGGTATATAAGAAATAAAGATCTACACAAGGGTCTGAAAGTTGAAGCAGTGCATAAAGAAATACTAACGTTCGCAAGAAAACACGAAGAAAGGCTGCACCAACACGACGATCCCGTAGCAATTCGTCTCATGGATAACACAGACTTAGTGAGAAGCTTGAAGAAAAATAACCTTTCGAACTTGTGTAAAGTGTGGTGACAAAGTGTTTTAAGAAGTAATATCTAAATTAAAAGTGTAAATACCAGTTTATCTACAAACACAAGAAAGTGTGTTTTTAAATTCAATTTGAAACTAAAAGGACGCTAATGGCCTAGCACTTAGAACAAACTTTTATTTCATAGTAGTAGAGGTCAAAGAAAATTAGTCTATAAGACTCGATTGTAATGTTCATGAAAATAAAAAAGTTTTAAAAAATGTTTCTTCAGAATCCACTGGGTTCCCTAGTGTTGAGGTTTCTGTATTCGCGGGGTCGGCGCGTTCTAATCCAACACAGGCTGAGTTTAAATTTTGCTTAATAGTTTCGTTTAGTTCTGCACCGACTCAGCCGGGGGCAAGGGTTCAATACCGACGGTGAGGATATTCGAATTAGCAAATAGCTGTCTCTGCAGCGACTCAGTCCGGAGGTCACAGGGTTCAAGTACCGACGGTAGGGGATATTAGATATTAGCTAAATAGCTGTCTCTGCAGCGACTCAGTACCGGAGGCACGGTGGGGGATATTCGATATTAGCTAAATAGCTGTCTCTGCACCGACTCAGACCGGGAGGTCACAGGGTTCAAGTACCGACGGTGGAGGATATTCGATAATAGCTAAATAGCTGTCTCTGCAGCTACTCAGTCCTGGAGGCCACAGGTTTCAAGTACCGACGATGGGGAATATTCGATATTAGCCAAAGAGCTGTCTCTGCATCGACTCAGACCGAGGTCAGGGTTCAGTACCGACGGTAGGGATTCGATATTAGCCAAAAGCTGTCTCTGCAGCGACTCAGACGAGGTCACGGGTTCAGTACCGACGGTGGGATATTCGATATTAGCATGCGTCTCTGCAGCGACTCAGACCGGAGGTCACGGTTGTGACGAGGGATATTCGATATTAGCAAATAGCTGTCTCTGCAGCCAGACCGGAGGTCACAGGTTTCAATACCAGATAGCCAAAGAGCTGTCTCTGCATCGACTCAGTTCGGGTGGTCACATGGTTTAATTACCGATGGTGGAGGGTATTCGATATTAGCAAATAGCTGTCTCTGCAGCGCCTTGGAACGGGAGGTCACAGGGCTTGAGTTCCGACGGTGGAGGATATTCGATATTAGATAAATAGCTGTCCTGCTCGTCGCAGTATGAGGTCTCAGTTTAAGACGACGGTGGAGGATATCCAATATTAGCTAAATAGCTGCCTCTGCAGCGACTCAGTCCGGGAGGTCACAGGGTTCAAGTAGCGACGGTGGAGGATATTCGACATTAGTTAAATAGATTTCTTGACTGGGAGAATATTCGATAATAGAGAAATTTCAGGAACGAAGTCATATGCTGTCTGGAGGAAAATTCTAGTTTGTAATTTGTCTTTTGGGCTTAAGATTAACGTAATCAAGATGGGGGCCTGTCTCAATTCCAGATTTTTGTTTTTAACTGACGCAGACACACTGAACTACACAAATATGTCCCATTCCACTTGACATGAAAAATACAGTCCTGATTTATTTTCACGAGCAGATCTGCGTAAGTCCATATTATGCAGTTTGCTAATGTACCAGTTTTTCGAGAAGAAGTTACTGTAGACGGTTTATTATTCGCCTGAAAGAATATGAATTACCCGCCTGAATGAATCGTAACCTTTTCTCCTAAGATGACCACAGTAAATTACTGCACGTTTGCGTTTTATGAAAAAATACAGATCATCTCTATCAACTTAGTATATTTATTGAGATAGCCGGCTTTCTTCCGATTTGCCGTCATCTGTCTACAATGTAAAGACGAGAAAATATAAATAAAATACCAATAAAATATAAAATGAGATAGAAAATTAAATTGTTTGCGTTTTTCTGACTTGCATGTACATTAACTGGACTAACATCCGAAACTTTTAAAAGGAAAAACTGCCTATCGTGAACTCTATTTGTACCTTTCTCTTAATCTGTGACCTCAATCAATTTATAGAAGGGTTTAATCGTAACCACGTAACTGCTGTGACCTCTTTCCCTTTTCTGGACCCTACAATGACCTGTGACCCAATGCGGAACGCAGAAGTCACTTTTATTTCCAAGGCAACATGTAATATTTACGCATTTTATATAGCACATTTTGTACTTTATAATGACATGTAATTTGGAACGCCGGAAGGAACACAAGAAAGAAAAATTGGGGTAACAATATAATTCATCCGACACTAAGTATCCTGTTAGTTATCCTATATAACTAAAACTAATCAGAAGAATAAAGGAAGAAAAGTCTCATATAGTGTATTCAATATAAGTTCTCAAATAGTGTATCATCAAAGTTACTCTAAAATAAACTAAATTAATCTTTGAAATTCAACAAGTTAATATTAAAATCTAGTTTATTTTTAATACATCGTGTCGCACTTGAGGTTTGATGTACGCAAATCATGTCAGTTCCCTTAAACCTAATATTCTAGGATAAATCTTTAAAACGCTGCTTCTAGATTCTCGAGCATCACAATACTGCAGCTCCATTCAATTTCAATTTAATTTTTATTTTTAGCCCAAGTACATTCCTTGAGGGCAAAGGCCTCTCACCTGCCGGTAGGATCAGTTCACGGAATAATGAATTTAATTTATATAAATTTGAAGTCCATAATATTACATAAGCAACAAGAACTTATCACACACATCAATTAGCACACAGTAGATATATTCAATATTCATTCCAAACGTAGGCAAAACAAGAATCGAAATATACAAAGTATATACACTATTGACATTATAAAACTAGACCGAAATGTTCTCTATTATACATCTCCAAACTTGCCTATCCTGTGCTCACGAGACGACACATCAATGTCTCGAAAATACCTTACGGCAAGTCTCTCGAGCTGTTTGGGGTGCATCGTTGTACGAAGCTGGCACGGCGCAGGTGCACCCCGCAAAGTGCGGATTTGGTTGTAGAGCCCCCGGTCCTTCCATTGTTTACTGGACAAATCGCCATCTATTTGTAAAGATGAACCATAGTTAATATAGACATTCTTTCAGAATTTAAAGAGCTTATTTTAGAAGTGAAACCCATTAATTTCCCGTTGTTTCCTAGTTTTATTTATCAATATATTAGCCAGTCATAGCCTTCGGTGTCTCGTTGGTTTGCATGCTCTCTTTCCACGGCGAAACCCCAGATTCGATTCCCGGTCGGGGCAAAATTGAACTGTGCGATTTCCTTGCAATGTCCCAGTATCTGTTGCTGTATCACTATAACAAAGCTCACTTCACAGGTTGAGAAGACCAGAAATACAGCGTATGGATTGCTATGCGCTAATCACACATACCCCTCAACCCATGACTGTAATGCCGGGACGCCGCTGGTGGGCCTTAGCTCGTAAAGAGCTGTTGTGGCAAAGTGCATACATACATATTCTTAAGACTCTTGTTCATTATACTGCTAAATATTGTTCAAAAATAGCTTTTCTCCTAAGTAAAATGAATCCCGAAAACCTTTAAATTTAATCTTCAACTACAATAGTGAATTTAAATACTAGTCATTTCTGAAAAATTCGAATGAAAGAAACAAGAATGGTTTTCTATGTTAATCATTCTTAATAAAAATCACCTGTTCAAGTTAGAGGTCTTCGTTGTTGATATTTGACTGTAGGCAATTGGATTATTAATACCCTCTAGTCAGTACAATTCTTGATTTTCTTACTTCGCAATTATATTTAAGACACATTTCCGAAATACCATTTCGTACTTAGTATGCAAAATCCATATCCGGCAATGCAAGTACTGAGTTCTCAAAAACGGTAATAACCCGGTCGTAAAATTATAAAAATATGAAACATTGGGATGTTTGAAACTCACGCAAACTGACATCTAATACTCTCATACAGGAACAATATTGATAATTCAAAGTGTCAACATTCCCTTGGAAATGTTACAACACTGAATAATCTTTCCCGAGAAATTTCATCATCCCGATTGCGGGAAGACTGTGGGATCAGTCTCATGAGTCTCAGGCGATACTACTCCCATCCGCAAGAAAAAACCCACACAAATTGTGATATTACCAAATGAAAATGCCTCCCCCAAATTTTGTCTTGTCATTACAATCCGGGAGCGGTAGGTCAGTGCATCAACTGATGTCTCTGCAGAGCCACCGACCGGGAGGTTCTAGGTTCGAGTCCTGACGGCGGCAGGATTTTTGACACTTGTTTTTCAGCTAGGTCAAATTCAGTCGCTGTCTGGAGGAGAACTCTATCGTCGGTTGCTCATCAGTAGTTTTCCGTGGTTTCTCCGATAAACACCAGGCGAATGCCGGTGCAGTACCCTAACAAACAGGCCACGAACTGCACGCGATCTTTCCTTTCTCTTCCTTGTCCTATCCTCTCCACTTACACTAACTTGCTCTACACTACCACATATTTCGGGAGACCGGTCGGGAGCTTAGAGCTTGCCCCGGCTGGGGCGGAGCCCCGCTGGTGGGAGAGTCCTGGTTAGGGGGAAACCCCACTAGCCGATGGTAGGTCGCGCCGGATCTCGCCATCCAGCGGGGGAAGATTACCGCCATCTTCCGAGAAAAACATGCACTACACTTACGGGACTAATGACCAAAACCGTTGACGCGCCCGGCAACACGTAAAATCAATCAATCAGTCTCGTCATTGCATTTATTGGCGCAATAACGTTTTGTCGCTAGCACTGCACTCTTTCGCACTTGCAGCTCGAAGTGCTGGTGCGGCCGCAGGGGCAACTAGCAATGCGTATGGAGGGGGAGCCATTGATCGCTGGAGTACGCAAACAACGTGCCCGTGACGTGTGTACTCGTTACACCGCGGCGCGGGGCCCGGCAATTTTACGGCGGTTGACCTACGTTCACAGAGGGTTTCTCTCAATCACGTTTCAATGTGAAGGGCGCTCGATAAACAGCGATCGTCACTAAGTAATTCTAACACATCCTGCTAACGCATTTTTACTTACATTCTAGCAGATGAAAGCGGGTTACACCGATGTTGGTGGTATTCCTATCGTTTACACACTTTCCGCTACAAATCAATGATCAGTGCAAGGGACCCTTCATGTTGTACGCTTCTAATGAACATATTTTAATAAAAGATAATACAGGATTTTAATAAGGAAATATGATGCATATAATATATTAAATGTAAAACCTAAACAACAGGACGTGGAGTGAATTGGTCCAAATGAGTAAAATCTACCTGTCATATTTATCACTCAGGAACATATAACAATTGTCTCTTTACCTATGTTGAGGCATGGCGGCCGGAATGAGCTTTAAAATAAAAAATAATATTCAGGAACTACGGGAAAATGGACTATAAGCGGTGCAGTTATTGAGTGACGATGAAACCTAAAGTCTTAAATGTTCAGTCTAGCATAACAGAGGAGGACAGTACGAATAAATCGGGTCGGAATGACCATAATTTCACGTTCTTGATTCTGTATTTAATATGATTTACAAAATTAAATACTGCCAATTACACTTCAATAGAAAAATTATTGGGTCAAATATACCATTATTCGCTGTCTACTTTTTCTGCTAACACTGCCCTACCGCATAGTCTTCATTGAAATGTGCTGTCAGTTATTATCGTATTATTATTACATTTTCATTAATTTCATTGTATTAAACGTTATATCGAAAAGTTAAAGATGAAGTACTTTCTCCCGTTTCTGTCAGAGAATACGTCTAAAAATTATTATAATGATTACGAGCATAAGTTCGTGCTGGCAGAAAACCCTTTTCTGATATTAATTATAAGCATCAATTGAAAAAAGAATTTTAATATTGTCAATTTATAAGTATAATTTCTAAATTGGGAACAATCTTACCGTTTTTCTCTAAAAAAGGAAATAAAAAGAATAAGTTGCGAGAGTTTGTTGCCCTGCACACTAGAAAATAATATTTCGAGATGCATACCATAGCATATTTCTAAAACATACCTACGATTTTACATCAAATATAAGATCTGAATATTTAAGATGGAAACTCCCCCCATCGCAAAAGCAATCTTTCCTTTTCAAATTCTGACCGCAATATGCTTCCGTGTAGGTGTTTTAATCGACCCTGCGTGACCTTTATGACCTCTTACCCTGACCCTTTCTCTTGACTCGGTAGATCGTGTCCGAATAAAAAAAGCAACTTCCATATCGCCGTGGTGCAGGTGGAAGGCATGCGTAGAGGTTCCGGAGTTTCGCAGGCAAATTAATCAAAGTTGAATACAACGTGGGCACCCGAGACCGTAATCCTTAATTTAAAGAACAATGGGTGGGCGCGTTTTCCTCCGCGGGGAGTTATGAAGTAGGCCGTCATGGACGCTACCTGTGTTCGTGGAGACTGTGTTAAAGAAGAGAGAAGTGAATTTTCCTGGTCTGGTAGCCGTGGTGGTTGAAGAGAGACTTGGTGCCTGATAAAAGTTTAGACCTTAAAAAAAGATAAATTTACTTAAACTACAATTCGAAAGAATTTGGTTGCAGTTAATTACATAAATAAGGTAATATAATTTCATGCAAGTTATGTAGTGATAATGCTAATAATGTAATAATAATAATAATAATAATAATAATAATAATAATAATAATAATAATAATAATAATAATAATATAAAAACTGATGGATGAACGCATTGAGGAAAGGGTTCAAACGTTTTTGCAGGCAACGTATTCCAATCCATGAGCATTCGATTTGTGAAAGAGAATTTCTCAACATCCGTTCTTTGCTATCTTAATTTTAGTTTGTGCCTGTGATATACCGTGTGTATCGTCGATATATCGACGGTTCACACGAAATATGACGTACCTCAGAAATCGTCATTTTTAGAATAGTGAATAAATATGTTCAGAAAATGGTGTACTTTTATTAATAAAAATTTAATGAAGATTGTTCACGTGTGATCAGAACATAGAAATTTGCCATAAATACAAGAGTTTGGGAACAATGGATGGGAGTGTAAGAACACGTCAGATATACGAGATTTATTCTACAAAACTTCTGTAAGAATATTTTAATCAACTAGGTACTACATTCAAAAGACCGGTAAATTCAAGATCGTTGTATTGTGATTAGCCTAGATTAAGAAGAAATAAAGAAGTCATCTTCGTCAACATATCAGCTTTATTAAGATAGCCGGCTTTCGACGGCTTTGCCGTCATCGTCAGCAGCTATCTTAAAGCCGGCTATCTTATGTTGCTGATATGTTGACGAAGATGACTTCTTTTATTTCTTCTTATAAGAACGTCAACAACATCCAATCAGAATTCCCACAATAGCCTAGATTATGCGGTAAATATTGTTTCATACATTCTTATTCTCATACATTTCTTCATTTAATACATAGAGCTCAGACTTCATATAATAATCAATATGTCCACTTATTGTTCATAATATGTGGTCCGTTCCATCTTGTTGATATTTGTGTAGACAAAAATAAAAATGATTTGTGAGAAAATGATATTTTTCTTCAGTTTTTATAGAAGTTTTTACATAAAAATGTCATTTTAGATACGTCTATTTTTTTTAACTTTTTGGTCTTTAAAATTAGTATTCTTTTTAGCTTATGGAGTCAGGTAAAAAAGTGAATGCTCTTTTGTTCCCTGAACTGGAAGGTGCAGCTAGAAGGAAATGTTTTTTCTTGAGCTTCAGTTCCTACACATAAAATACATTACTGAGTCTACGAGTCTTGACTGCTAAATCTCCTTTGAGCGCGCGTTGAAATTATAAAGAATGGTGTCACGTGAGCAAGTTGGGAACAACAGCCTGTCGTGAGTCTCCTAACAGAAATTCATTGCCTCATATAGTTCCCCTAAAATGATTATGTCTCTCTTTTAAAGAGAAAATCTTCGCACGAAATATCATTGTTAACGTTCCTTTTTGCAATGAATTTATGAATGTACTGTAATTCTTGTAAATAAAATATATCACAGCGTACATCATTGTACTATCGATTATGAAGGTTTCGTACTGCAATTCTGAAAAACTTAATATCATGAAATGTCAACTTTGCGAATTTGTTTAATGTTATCTATATTGTTGTATTGCGAGCTCATATTTGAAAGTAAAATTTCAAAAACTCATATGAAGTAAAATGTCTTTCTTTAAATGAGATTTTTCTCAGTAAACATAGTTTCTCCATGTGATTCAAGTTCCTGATTCAGCTCATTTTTTCGTTTAAAGCTTCGACAAACCGCGCAAAAAAGTTTATGGATGAACGTTGAGCACGCTAAGAGTTTAATTCATTCCTGTCATGTTCGATATGACGGTGTTGTAAATCAAAAGCATGATAAAACTACAAAATTAAGAGCATTAATTAGGTACTATAATTGTTCATTCTCAAATAACTGAATACTTGTTCAAATAATTGAATGTTAAAACCATAGTTCAACTATTTCTATTATTAAAATTTATTATTTTCAGATTTTTTTAATAAAATTGTATAAAATATATAGGTCTTAGGAATAAAATATTATAAATTCGAGAAGAATGTTTCATTTCGTAACACGTTTAAACATAAAAATTCATTTCATTATTTCATATACTTGTCTACCTATATTGATTTGAACTGCATTCTCTCTTCGAGTGACATTTTTACTTCGTGTATGAGGAACGGGGAGTGTAAAATTGATAATATATTTATACTGTATGGAGGAGTAAACGCAATTAATATTGCACACAGTTTGTTATTAACAACCAAAATCCCATTCTCTCGGGGAAGGCATTTAAATTAAGTACTCGTATGTAACTTTCAGTGAGGCAGGAGCCTTTGGAATTCAGCGAGAATGTATTTCGCAGTACCAACACATACAAAACTCCTGGTGTAAAAGTACTTTAAAATTAAATGAAATTCTGATTATATGTGCATGCTGCACGTAGAAAGTCACATACATAACACACATAGACACACGTATGTGCTCATACATTTGCATATACCGCTTCACTACCTCGTAGGTTTTCCTTCTTTCATTCAACATGAGGCCACAGTTTTGCGTGTGCAATCGATAATTGCAACATTAAAACCCACCAGAATTATGACATTGAATATATCACTATTATATTTTCAATCTAAAATATGTTTACCTGTTGTACAAGTGGCATAACTCGTATATCCTTGTGCGTGTCAATGAAATAAATGGACTAATACTAAATTAATATTTGTCATTCATTAGCTTAGCTTACTTGTTAACGGTTCGCAATACTTTAGAGAATGAAAATTGGAGCTATCTTCTTCTTGACATTGTTACAGATAATAATATTGTGGTTACTTTATTGGACTTCAAAAGCACGTGGATTTTATTGTGTGAATTTTATTGTATATTTTGTTTGGTTTCAACGTTTCCAATTTTCATGCATCTCTTTTGCAGTTGATATTCTAGGCTATATTTTGACTTAGAGAGATCAGATGTACTATATTCACGTATCTAGGTATTGGCCCTTAGACCAGTGATGTAAAGGCAGTGGTAATCGGTGGCATATTGTAATTTCCAATCACGCAGTTGACCGCCTCGCAACAACTGAGCAGATGTGAAACTTGTTCTGAAACTACGTTATATAATATTAGAAGCCATTCACAAAATACTTTCAAATAATTTAGATTTAGTAACCCCCTCCCTCTTTGTCACAACTTCTATTAGTTATTTACTCACCACTGAGATAAATGTTTAATTTCCATCAGTGTTCTTCCTGAGTACATCAGAAGTGACTTTATAATAAAAAATGGGGTGCAATTTCATCGTGCTTTTAAAATAATTGTCCAAATTTAATCACAAGACCGATTTTAAATTATTTTTAAAATTCGTTTCTAGTTTGAAGTTAATATACAATTTATCACACGTCTGAGACAATTAATTTTCATTACTCCCTTCCTCTCTTTTAGCTTTGTCACAATCGTGGGAACACTCTTCGTTCTAAAAGCGAATGACCACTTAGAGGATGAAATATAAATTAGAGTTGTTACAACTACACATAATATATTTACTTCATTTTTCTTTAATCTTTTATTATTATTATTATTATTTATTATTATTATTATTATTTCCATTTCTTTAATTCAATTCTTGGGAGGTAAACACATTTTACTGTGGTCTGTATAGCCAACGGACGTAAGACGTTTAGTTTTACTTCTTCTCTACCACATGCTCTCCCATTATTAATTGGGCAATACTGCTTGTTCCCCCGAATCACGGACTTCTAAATAAGTACAGTGGCATCTTGTAGGGGAGTGCCAGTGTGCGATGGCACCACCAACAAAAAGGAAGGAAAATAAAATTTTCGCCACAAATACATGTATAAAATATCATTCCTTCAATATATTTTTCTTTATAGTAATTCATTTGAACGAGCGTTTAATCCTTCGATGCTCTATCAATTTTCTATTCAAACGCCCAGGGCGCACTGCTATCTGTCGATCTCAACAGTTTGGCCACCTACGGATTGACACCGACTCTGACCATTTAACGCTGTCTAAAAAACGCTGTGTTGGTTTCTATGCGTCTCTCATGGATGAGAAGGTGCCAAAACCGAACTGGTTCAACAATTCACATTCTGTTCCATAGAGTAGTGGCACTATCTTCATCGAGCAATCTCTGGCTCATCATGACCACGATGCTCAGGTGTTCCGTACGTCTTTCCTTTTGTTTCGCACATGGAGAGGCACGTACACCGAGGGCGTAAAGATTTCCCTCTCCTTCCCGCACCTTTTTTCAGTGATCTCGGGAAGCTGTGACCTCTTGAGATTACTATGAGCGCTCAGGCATTCAGGCTCAGTATTTTTATTTTTCTTGTTATTTTTAGTTTGTTTTCAGTCTAATTCTCATTATAAATTAGTTAACACTGTCACTGTAAAATTAAAGTTGGTTTCCACGAATTTTATTTTAGAGAGTATTAAACCAATTTTAAAACATCGCATCGATGTTTGAAAACATAAATTGATGATCGATGTTTTAATTTTGAACAACGCTAATTGGTAACGTGGTAATGTTGCATCTTTGACACCACCAATAGAATTCTGAAGCGGCCGCCACTGAATCAGTAAATACACATCTCGGTTAAAACTTAAGATATCGATGTTGTTGTTAAATGTGTTTGAGATTTCCCCGATAGCAACGGTTAAAGCTATAATATTTATCATACACCACATAGATTAATTCTCAACTAGCAATGCAGTACTTTTCCAGTTTTTTTTTTTTTTTTTTCGTCTACAAGCCCCTTAAGGGTCGTTGAGCGCTTGGCACTGGGGAGTAATCCTCCATTAACGTGCTTTATTTTCATTTCTCAAGTCAAGTCTCGTCACGTTGTAGTCAGTCAGTGCCTTTTATCCCTTCGGCCAGGGGCTCGACGACGTTAGATCCCGGGGTTCCTGGCCGGTCACCCAACCAAGAACCCGCGAGTCTCGAATTCGCGTACCCTTCGTGACTTCACGGAGCTTAGTAAACGAATTCGGCTAGCGCCGCCGCCAGTAGGTTGGCTGTAGTGGGACCGCTATATCGATAGTGTAATTTATTTCAATTTTTAAAACAAGTAAAAAATCTGGAATGTTGTCGTGTTTGGTTTACCTTTGGACATTTTCTTAAAATATATTGTTGTTGTTGTTATTATTATTTAATCGTGCACAGTTCACTGATATTGAGACAGATGTCACACAGATATCCATCAAAGCATGACTTCCAATATTATTATTGTTATTATTTACATTGATTTTCTCGGTATTCACCGGATTTTTATTTGACTTTGTGTCGGGTTAATAACCAAGACACAGGTCAATTCATGTTTCGTCGCAATTTAGGAATTTTTGAACAATCCTGCATGTATTTAAGATGATCGATTTTTGCATAATTTTATAGATATATTTTGGTATTTGAATAAGTTCCAGATTGTTATGGATGTTATTTGGTATAACTCCTGTGCACGAAATGACCAGAGGAACAACATGAACTTTTTGGAGATGCCATAGTTCCTTGACTTCATCTGCTAGTTCTGTATACTTTGTTATTTTTTCTGCATGTGCTGTTTGAAGATAAGCTGTTTGCGGAACATTTATGTCGATCAGGAAGCCAATCTTTTGCCGTTTGTCTACAAAAGTTATGTCTGGTCTGTTATGGTGTTTGGGCATTTCTTGTAGGTTGGATTTCCTGCCAGTTTCTGGTGAATAATATTTGCAACTTGATTGTGCCTATAGGTGTAATCTGTATGGGCCATTAATTTGCATCCTGATGTGATGTGCTGTATGCTCTCAACTGTTGTATGGCATTTTCTACATTTGTCATCTATTGTTTGTTTGAGGATATGCTTCCTGTAACTTTTAGTGTTGATCACTTGATCCTGTATGGTGACCATGAACCCTCTGTTTCGCCAAACAGATTACCGTATTTTAGCCAAGTGTTTGAGGCTTTTGAGTCTACATGAGGTTGCTTGAGATCATTTGCATGGCGTCCATGGAGTTCCTTTCTTGACCACGTGTCTATTTTGCAGTTATTGTCTGTAACCCGCAGAGAAATGTCCAGCTGTTTGTTGTTAATGTGAAGAGGGGTTAATTTAGTATCTGCTTGAACTATTGCAGCGTGTAGTTCTGAGGTTGCCTGTTTCTCATAATAAAAGTTCCTTAATGAATGGATTTGTTTGTAGCACAAGTTCTTTAGATCTATTAGGCCTCTTCCTCCCTCACTTCGTGGGAGTGTCACTCGTTCTATTGCGCTATTTGGATGGTGATGCCTGAATTTTTGTCAAACTTGTGCGGGTAAGTCTCTGGATGTCTGGATTATTATTATATTATTATATTATTATTATATTATTATTATTACTATTATTATTATTGTTGTTGTTGTTGTTACCTTGATTGAGCCTCCCGGCGCGCGGGGCGCTGTGCGTGCGAGCAGGCCATCTCCAACGAGGGCGAGAAGGGCTTCCTGCCGACGTTCGGGCCGACGTTCGTGCACCTGTACGGGTCGCCGCGCGCCTACAGCCTGCTGGACGAGCACGCGCCGCTCAACGCCGGCCTGGGCGAGGGCCCGTGCGCACCGAGATCCTGGACGGCGCCGCGCAGCTCGCCGCGCCCACCGAGCCCGAGCTGGAGCCCTGCGCGCCCGTCAACGAGGTCAGTGCCCTCCGCTCACGCGGTAGAAAGTTTTGTAATGCTCGGCTAATCATTTTAATGTTGCGCGAAACAGAGTCTTGGTAACGAAAAATTGCATAAATGTAGTTGCTAAATTTAGAAAAAGAATCCTTTAACACACTCTGCGGATTCGGTGGTATGACGGTCAGCGTACCGGACTGTTGTATCCGAGTGTTGTGTCCTGAGTTTGCGAGTTCAAACCCGATCGAAGCCGTGGATATTTAAGGGCGAGAAAATCCTTCGTACGCCTTCCTTCGGAGGGGACGTAAAACCGGCTGTCCCATGTTAGTAGATTTACTGCATGTAAAAGATCCTCAAGCCTAAATGACGCCTCTGGGCAAAATTGAGATCCGCCTGTTTCGTCGCTCAAGATAATACCTCCTTTCTCCGCTAGGTGGTGAAAGGAGCGTAGCGAAATTTGCGTGGTTAGACGGAAGAGCGGGCTGATGGCCCGAGTCTCGCCACGTAAAATAAGGTATTAACTAACTAACTCCACCTCTGTGGAGTAGCCAGTACCAGAAATCGAATGACAGTAAACCATTGCCAGTTTGTTTGTCCGTCTGGAACAACGCTAGCGGCTAAACCGATTTTCTCCAAAATTGATATCCCCGATCGATCTGGCTGCTGTCTTGAATTTGAAATATGTATTTTAATTTTTTGGGAGGATAATTTACATGAAGCCCTGTAATATTTTGAAAATTTTCATCACACTTTCGCCGCAGAAAGTATTATTCGAAGGACAACATGGATAAGAGCCAAAATTTATTGCCTTTTATCCTTGAAAATAGATTTTATTACATGGAAGCTCTCTTTTTTAAAATTTTAAGTAGTATATGACTTAGTGTAGGGATCACAGAATTTTGAAAATGTGCACACAATTCACTTTTTCCCATAGCACGTCATACGCAGTTTTTAACTGCTTTTTGACGTAAAATAAAATGAAAAAGAAATGAAAAGAAAACTAGAAATTGTGGTCTTGAAATAGTAAATAAAAACCTCTTATGTGACACGCAAAGGCATTGTATGATATGGGAGGTTGGGGAAATGTCTCACCAGACATGGTGACACTAATGATCTATAATAAGGAAAAGTGGACAGCAATAGAGAAATGTATCACCGCCATCCTCAAGAAGAATGAAGAAGACGAAAGAAACAGCAGCCAAATACTATAGCTGGCACCACCTTTAAGTAATGCGTAATTGCGGTTCCAGGGTAGATAACGCTAGGTACATAAAGGGTTTGTAGTTTTAGCGAGTAAAAATCTCGCACTGTTGAGGAGTGCGGCTCCACAGCGTCTTGTTGAATATTTCCACAGTTCCCTTGTAAAATAGATAGATAGATAGATAGATAGATACATAGATAGATAGATAGATAGATAGATAGATAGATAGATAGATAGATACATAGATAGATAGATAGATAGATACATAGATAGATACATAGATAGATACATAGATAGATACACAGATAGATACACAGATAAACAGACCCATAGATAGTCAGATAGAGAGATAGATATTTGAGAGATAGTGAAATGTTTTGCTACACTTCTAATATAGCAGTAAACATTTATAATATTCATTTACATTCGATTCTCATTGAAGTGTTTTACATTATTTAATTTCACACCAGCATTTACGTATTTATGCTGTATGTTTATGCACGCTACTAAATCCTTTCGCTATTGTGCTCGTAAAATTATGTTTCCAACGTCAGTATTTACTTTCGGAAGGATCAGTAATATAATTCCGGTTATAGCTACTGCAAATTAATTATCTTAGTATTTGTAAGAATTTCAACATATGCTACTTAGCTAAGTAAAATTCAATCAATGACCAGATAATACTTTCAGCGGCCGGCAGCTCTGATACGTCGTTTTCGTGGTATTTCTGATCAATACCGAGTGAATTCTTAAACAGTGCCCTAACGAAAGGGTTACAGACCGCGCACTATCTACACTTCTATATCCTTGGCCCTTACTCTTCCCTTAGATGCACACTTCTCATGCAATACATTGCTACATAAGTCGGAAACCAAACGGGAACTCAGATCGTTTTCCGGCTAAGAAATTCCCTGCTAGGGCGATACCTGGACCGGGAAAATCTGCATAACATGTATGTTGGCGACGAATTTCACGTGCCAGCGGGCTACGAACTTCGCCTATTTCTTGGATGTAATATACACTTAACTCACGAAACTAATAACCGTAGTTCACCCGCAAACACAGAAACAATAACAAATAAATGTTTCAAGAAATAATACGTATTGATTACCTCCAGTAATATCCTTAGTCCCTAGACGAACTGACTCTTAAAAAATGTAGTTAGGTTATATGTATTTGACGTTGTACTGAGGTACAATATTAAAACATACCAAATGCATGGACAACCTAAACCTACACAACAAAAATTTTTTAAAACCGATTACAAAAAATAAAATTAAAATGTGTGTTTTATACAAATGGCCGATGAAGCACTATTAGTCTAGTCACTAGTGTAACATTTTTACTTAAACATTCTATTCTTGAAAAACGGAATTTGAATGTGTTGAAGGAAAGATTGTCGAGAAATGTATAATTTATTTTAGCTTCTTGTAGATTATTCCATACATTATTATACACATATTACACGAATTTTATAAACATGAACTTGTGCATTAAAAAGGAACAAACCTTCGTCAAATCACGTCAGTGAACGTCACAACAAAGTAGGCAAGTAGATGTTTCTAGAACCCTTGCTCATGGCAAGAAACAGTACCCGCATCGCTCAGCTTTAAGACCTTCACATCTTGACAGCCTCATTAGTTTGAAGGAGGTTTTGCAAGTAACCTCTGAAAAGATGAAAAATCACGACCATTTGTAGATGTCTATTTTTTTCTTGTACCTTGAGTCATTACATAGAGAAACGTCACTGTTGTGAACCTCAGAATACAAAAACAATTTTGGTGGTTCTTTCGAGATTCTTCATAATCCTCAATCCTCCTTCAGTTATTCATCTTCAATTGAAATATTTACGATTATTAGATCCAGGAAGACAAATGAATTTTATATACATTATCAACGTTTTGACTTTTTCTGATCACATATATAATGAAATATAGGGATTAAATACATTTTCACGATAAACGGAACAGAGACTATCACTCATATGAAAACATAATTCAGCATTGTATAATTTCTTGCGTCAGTTTCCAAAGGAGCGCGGAATAGAATGATGTGGCTTCGAGTCCTGTGAAAGGCAATAATGTTTTCATCAATCGATTGTAGGAAGCTGTCTTGTGGTCTCGGTAACTCTTACCACAATCCATTATCATAAGTCATTTGAACCATCCCATCCATAATTATTTATTTATCATTATTCATCTCTCACAATCACCAGCCATGAGGTGGAAGACAAGAGCAAACCTCCGGTATGATCATCTGATCAGGAAAGAGGTAAAAAAGCGAAAGATTATCCCCCCGCCTTTGTTTGAGACCGAGTAAGGCAATCATTACCATCATAGTAAGTTTTCCTTATAGTCGCCTATCAATGTCATTCTGGTGTTCGGAGAACATCATAAACTGCGAATTTACGGCAGAAATACTCTTATTTCAGAGCCCTCGTAAGGAAAAGTGGGTAAATACAGTTGCTAAATTTAGGGATAAAAATCCTCTAACATGTTGTGTAGCGAGAATCCATGTTTTGTGGGCCCTTGATACCGAAAAATCGAATGATGGCAAAACGTCTGTGAACAAAGCTAGGAGCCAAACCGTTCCGTCGATTTTCTCCATAACTGCTATTCTCCAATTGATCTGGCTGATGTCGCGAACCCTTGAATTTGAAATTGAGATTTTAATTTTGGAGGATACTTTGTATGAAGCCCCTGGGACATTTTCAAAATTTTCAAAGAAAATGGCTCCATCGTTTTTATTAAAGTTTGTTGTTGAACAGTACGAAGGACAGTTAATAGAATGGTGCAGGTCTCATTTTCGTTGAAAACTGATTTTTTCAAAACTGCCAAAATTCAAAATTGTTTCGGTGTTCTACAACTACAATTATGAATATAGAGATTTTTCCCGTTAATTAAATCTGTTCCTTGAAGAGAGATTTTGAAATAAGGTCAGGTACAATTTTTCGAAAATTTGAGTTCTTTTCGCGTAATTTTGTATGAGAGTGGGCAAGAAAGTACGTCCTGCTTTAGCACCACTAGTTTGAACTTGCGGTCTTTTCCGCGGGGAGCGCACATGGTTACGTTCTTTTTTGAAAACTTGTGCAAAATTCACTGTATTGATCCGAATGCACTATTGTTCTCTACATTTAAAGATACTAAGATAACGAAATGAGATTTTAACGTGTTTATGGGCACGTCTGACAGTAAGAGAACAGCCGAATTGCCGCAAAGCGATCACTCATAGAGACTCTTTCGAATTGTTTTGTTAGCATCCCATAGAAGATAGAGACTATCACTAGAGTCTATCTGTTTTAGATTATAATGAAAATCCTAATCGATAAAGCAGTAATTCCTTACCTAAACAAAGATAGAGAAAAAATACCGTGTGATCCATTTTTGACGTTGACATGCGACGGTTAGGGAGTGAAAAGAATTGTCTTCAACATCGCAGACAATCATAACTCGAATACCATACTCCAGCCGCGCTTTTATTGTCTATTTGTTTTTAATACCACCTGGTATTCTGAATACAAAACAGCTGCAATCAATATTAGAACACACTCAGCAATCATTGCAAATTCTGGCACTCTCATTAATTTTGCATGAAATACACTTTGCCTTTCCATATGAATGCATTGCTTCACGTAAATATTCAATGACACAGATTGAACAACAGAGTTAATAACAGGAACTTACATTCATCCAAAACGTCCAAATATTCTTCAAAAATGCGTGATTTGCAGACGCTGAATCGAAAAGATGCATAATTTACAGATTGGATTGGGCTGTGCAGTTGCGATAAGGAAATCGCTAGTACACTCGCGATGAAAGATAGATTGTTTTCCATATTAAAGCCGAACTGCTGCCCCGATGCAGCCGATGTAACTACACAGAGAGGAAGCCATGAATTTTACATTCACTACCCCTTTAGAAATACTTATTTGTAATAATACGCTTGTTTTACGGATTGTAAATCTATTTTATTTCCCTTTGGTAACATTAAACATTTAAATTATTCATAAGTGTAAGTGTAATATTTACAAACACATTTTTGGTGAACATTCTTTAAACGTACTACATCAAATAGTAGTAATATTAAAAGTGTTTTTGGCAATAAATTTTATTTTAAAGACATAATATTAATTAAGTTAACATTTTTTCATTTTTTTATGTAATTCGCGAAGTTTGATATTAGAGCTCCGCCATCAATTCGGAAATGTGTTGCCAAGCGTCAGCTGAGATGTACAGTAAGGTTAGGTTTGGTTAAGTAGTATTGTGAAAATATAAATATATGTTTGGCACAGCTCGAAACTATGCCATCTTTTCTCTCACTCTCTCTTACTGGTAGAAACTCCCCATCAGCAGTCCGATCCTCGTTTATCACATACTATTTTCTACTTCTTATCACCCTAACATTCTTCATGTACCCTAGACACATCATGTTTAGTGTCACCTCTATCCGGCTGATGTCCAAGGTTTACTTCGAAGGTGTTCCTACTTCGGGCTTGATCCATCCATTTTGACTAGCGTGAACATCCACTGGCTAAAATACTAAAGGTTATATTCAGTGAGAATTAAAAATATTAGATCTTTAGCTCTAGCATATACAAATACCATACAATTTTTCGTAAACATAATAAAATACGAAATTTTCTGTTTACGATTCGCACAGGCGGCCTATGGAAAACTGGAGGAATTCTTCCTGTTCGGCGCCGTGATGGACACGACAATGCTGGACAAGAAGCTGGGCGACAAGCCGGTGGTGCTAGAGCTGAGCATGGGCAACGCCGGCAACTCCCTGGATGGCCACAACGAATCCTCGCGACAAGTGGAGCACGACAGCGTGCCCGGTGAGTCCGCTTTGCATAACACTAAACATAGAATTAAGTGAGTAAATGTTCATTGGCAACGGGCGGATAAACTACGTAGGTGTCCAGTCCCGTAAGAGTACTGCTTGTAAAACGTGGTGGAACATGTAGGGTCTGCTTCCCGATTATGCACCGGGAGCGGTAGCTCAGTGCATCAACTGATGACACTGCAGCGCCTCTGACCGGGAGGTCCTAGGTTCGAGTCCTGGCGGCGGCAGGATTTCTGACACTAGCTTTCAGCTAGGTCGAATTCAGTCGCTGTCTGGAGGAGAATTCTAGCGACCGGCTGCTCTGATCGGTAGTTTTCCGTGGTTTCTCCGATCAACACCAGGCAAATGCTGGAGCAGTACCCTAACAAACGGGCTACGGACCGCGCGCGATCTGTCCTTCCTCTTCCTTGTCCTTACATACACACTTACACTAACATGTACTACACTACCACATATTCCGGGAGACCGGTTGAGAGCTTAGAGGTTGTCCGGCTGGGCGGTGCCCCGCTGGTGGGAGAGTCCTGGTTAGGGGGAAACCCCACTAGCCGACGGTAGGTCGGCGCCGGATCTCGCCATCCAGCGGGGGAAGATCACCGCCATCTCCCGAGAAAAAGCATGCACTACACTAACAGGACTAATGACCAAAGCCGTTGACGCGCCCGGAAACACTAAAATCAATCAATCCATCAATCTTCCCGATGATGAGACGGTTTCCAAAAGAGACCCATGGCTGCTCAGTCTCGTAAGTGGTGCAACGTAGCAGCCACCCTTGAACTAGAAGAGAATTCCGCATTCTGTCACCAGACAGTTTGTTGCTGCTGTCTGAGTGTTATGCAAGATTTTAGACAGTTTTTATAAAATCTTTCCTCCTAAGATTTTTGCATCACGTTCTTCTGTCACATTTTTTGATGTTGAAGTAAGAGATGATGGTCTTTCATAGTGTATATTTGAAAGTATATGAAATCAGATAATGTTAAGTGTGCACATGCTAATATGGCAATATGCAAAATGCAATTTACAGAGAACATAACCTGAATTTGTTTAAATCCAACTACATGTTGTCTCCCGAGACTCCCAGGGTTCCAGGGGCCTTGTCGCCGGGAAAATGACGAACATTATATTGTAGGAAGCGATGTAGGTGGTAGATAGGTGTATTTTCCCACAGTGCAGTATGCAAATGAACAGAAAACGAAAAATTCAGTACTTATTTTTATTATTGTTTTCTTTAGAAGAAATAATAAAAGAATTTGTGACAATCATTTAGTTTACGTAAACTAATAATGATTACATGTTATTTGCTTATAGTTTTAGTATATTAAATATTTTTTAAATTTATCATTGAAATTTGCCTTAATTTTAAGTTACAGCCGAATTTCAAACGATGTCTCATATTCAGTTTCCTACCCTAAAAAATAAAGTCTGTTTTACTCGGTTGATTGATTGTTCCGTGTTTCTGAACGCGTCAACTGGTATGATCGTAGTTGTAGCGCGTCAAACTGGTATGAGTGGTTCCTTAAATGAACATGTTCTATCCCGTGAAGGACAGTATCCCTCCTTTGCTGGAATTTGGGATCCGACACCGACTTCTACGTCTGTTTGTGGAGTTTCCCCTCCCAGAATCTTCGCCAGTTAGACAGTGCCCAGCCGGAATAAGCCCTTATGTAAGTTCACGAATAGTCTACCAACATCTGTGGTAGCGTAGAGCACATAAGTGCAAGTGTAAACCGGTCCGGTGGCCGAGATCGCTAAAGCAGTAGTGTCATAGTGATCTCGGATCGAAGGCTAGCGGTTCGAGTCCCGCCTCCGGTATGGTTGTATTTGTGTTCGTCCTTTCACCCCTTATCTTCACCATATCGTTAACTCCAATAGTGGTCTCTAATGACCTAGATGTTGATGCGACCTTAAATAATATAAATAAGAGGACAAAGATGAGAAAGGTCGCACGCGGTCCGATCAGGTTTGTTAGGATATTGCGGAAGGTGACTCATCTGAGCGGTTGGCCGCCAGAATTCCCCTCCAGGCAGTGATTAAACGTCTAGTGAAGACAAGAGTAAAACAATATTGTAAACAATTTCTTTATCATAATTATTGAAATTGTTCTGTTTCTGTGCTTCGCAAGTGTATTCGATACTTGAAATGGCTTAACAGATAATATTTAGAAAATGGTGATGGTAGCAGATATCTTGTGATAATCCACAATGTGAGTTAGTAAATAATCCGTCACAACAATCACAGATATAATTTATTACAACATACCGAAAGTTAACTTTCGGGAAACACTTTTCCCATCTTCAGTGGGTCTATAACATGAAGAAAAAATGAGAAAATAACAAAGTATGGAAACAAAAATAAATATATCAAAAATACGATATAAAAATAACAAATAAAATTAAATTAATGATAAATAAATACATGAATAAAGACATAAATAAATAAAAATACCTTGCTTAGACTATAAGTATTTTTTTTTCATTTTAATTGTGATTGTTATCGTTGATTATTTCCTAACACCACTAAATAGAGAATTAACCCATGACCGAAGGACGAAACATTTACAATTACATAGCTAATAAATTTGCTTTTTTATTTCACTACTTGTAGGCAAACCAGGAATATGATCGAAAATAAAAGCTGGAACTCGGCTTGTAATCCAGTTGCATAAGTTTCTTCTTTTTAAATTCTGAAAACAGCTTGTTTCTGTAAAAGTACGTGTATTTGAGGCGAGGCTCATGCTGTGGTGTTTGCACTATCACAAGTACCCTTTCGGGTATCTTTCTCTCAAAATGAGTGCTGATTCTGGAAATAAATACATTAGTTATTAGTATAGTAGATACGTGTATATGTATTTCACGTTGACTTCTGTGTCGTCAACTAAATAAGCTTGTAATTTTCTTCCGGTCACTTCCGCTGGGTTAAATAATAACTCTGACAAATTATCCAACACCGTTTTCCACTTTTAAATTTAAAATTTGGAATATCTAATTTTACAATTTCATAACGAATGGTTTTATAATTCAAATTTTCGAATGGTTTTATAATTTAAGGCCAACCCAAAACTGTTGATTCCCTTCCTTAAGACATTCATTTACACTAATTTTCATTTATATTTACCATCATTTAATTTAATACGAGTAGATTCGATTCATATAGTTGAGTATGAGAAAACTAGTGACATAGTTCAACAAGATATACTTGAACTCCGAGCAAACTTCTCTGGTACGCATTGTTGGTTTGCGAGGTCCTATTTCATTGGGTCGAGGAATGTTCAATTAGAAACACGATTTGGCACAATCTGCTGTTGTCTGGGTAACGCAATCGGAGAGAGGTATTTCAATTAAGCATTCATTCAAATTATGTAGCAATCTATTCAAGATTTCGCAGCTTCAATTTGCATACGTCAATAGTTTAGTATATCCTGCAAGTGCGAAATGCTCTTCTCTTTGAGAATACGCTAGAAATTATTCAACTGCCAGTAGTTGACCTTTTCAGAAAGATTGCGAAAAGCAATATGCTTTTGTTTTATATTGTTTTTCATTTTGTTTTATTGATAGATTGATTAGTGATTCTTGGCGCGTCAACTGCTTAAGTGTAGTTCCGTATGTGTAGTGCATGATTTTTCCTCGGGAGGAAGCCGTCATTTTGTCTCATTGGATTGTGACATCCGGCGCCCACGTTTCGTTTAGTGAGGTTTTCCCCAACCAGTTATTCCCCATCACCTATTTAATTTTCCCCAACCAGTTATTTCCGGACAAGCACTAAGCTCCCGACCGGTCTCCCGGCATACGTTGTAGTGAAGTACATGTAAGTAAAGGGTGAGGGTAGGACAAGGAAGGGGAAGGAAAGAACGCGCGGGGTCCGTCGCCCCTTTGTTCGGGTACTGCTCCGGCATTCGCCTGGTGTTGATCGGAGAAACCACGGAAAACTACCGATCAGAGCAGCCGGCCGCTATAATTCTACTCTAGTCAGCAACTGAACATGATCTAGCAATCTAGCTAGTGTCGAAAATCCTGCTACCGTTGTGACTCGAACCTAGGACCTCCCGGTCAGAGACATTGCAGTGGCGTCAGTGGACGTCTTGAACCATCTCTCGCGGTCATTTTTTTTGGGCTTCCTAATGAGAGTGCGTTTTTTCTAAGCTGCGAAATAATAATTCACTCAATATTCCTTTCTCGCATACTGCTTACACAGTACAGAGAAAAGTTTCTAATAATAATGCGAAAGAAAACTGCGATTTTTCGCCAGAAAAAAAATATTCTTGGCAATGATAGCGAAAAAATTGATAAATCGTATTACGATATGAAGTAATTTACTTCCTTGCACACTATGCAGGGAGTATCCATGTGTTGTAAAATTAATTCCTTACCGCCGAAAAATCGATGGACCGTAAAACGCTGCCTTTCCTTCTGCCTGTCTGTCACGCTGCCTGCGATCAACGCTAAATTGTTCAAATTATTTTCTTCAACATTTACATTCCACAATCGATTTAAACGAACTTGGGTATCTGTGAGTTTGCAAAGTATAATTTGATTTTTGAAAGTTCTTTACATAAAACCCTAACAATACTTTCAAAATGTTCTCAAATAAACTCCACTTTTTTATAAAACTCTTTCCACGGACAGCGTAAATATATCGTAAAATATTGGCGATGGACTTATTTATGTTGAATTCCCTGATTTTTCGAAAATTTCAAAAGTTCAAACATGTTTAGCGTCTTCCTACAATATTGAAGGTAGAGATACTTGTTTAAAAAACAAATCAAGAAGTAAGGCCATGTTAAATTTTTCGAAAACATGAGTAGTTTTGTATTAATTGTGTGTGAAATATGGGCAATTTTTAAACACTTTCTTTCTCAATACTGATTACCAACATATTCTTTAAATGTTCTCTAATGTACCAAAGAACGGTAAAAATATATTGCTAGTCTCAGTTTCGTTGACTAGCTCTTCAAAACTGTAAAAAGTTAACATTGCAAAAGTTCAATATTGAATATATATATTTTTGTCTCAATTGAAGTCTGTCCTAAAAAATTAAACTGGCGGTGCTACAGAATGGCACAGACGTTCTAATACTAAATTTTTCTAATTTCCTTGGTGTAGTCTGGCTTTAAGGTCGTGCTCCATTCTCCGGCCAGCTGCCATCGATCGTCGCCCAAAGTACGTTTTTACATTATCTCAACTTTTTGCTTTTCTAGTAGTGCAGCCGAAGTATTACTTCAATAATATTAAAGAAGAGTAAAAACTGGTCCTAAATAGAAATTTTTATTTGAAGCGGTTTTTAAGAAAATGGCGATTAAGCATTACTGTAAATGCGAAATTCGACGCCCTTTTTCACAAGAACCTATTGAATTTTCGAAAAAGTTTATTTAAAATCATTTAAAGCACTTTTACTCTATTCTTACAAGAAATGTAAAGAAAAAATTTGGATCCGTTTTTGAGAAACTTTTGAAAATGTTCAGGGGGATTCATGTAAAGTACCCTCAAACTTTAAAGAATGTTTTTCAAAATTTCAAAAATTTGACTAGAGCCACATCGACTGGAGATTCTTCGATTTGGAAAATATTGTACTCATGGTTTAGGCGCCAGCAGTGTTTATAGACGGACAGACGGCCGGAGAGACAGCCGGACAGACGGCGGACAGACGGCGACGAGACAGACGGCCGGACAGACGGACGGACAGACGGACGGAGCGACGGACAGACGGACGGACAGACGAGACGAACGACGGACGGACAGACGGACGACGACGGAGACAGACGGACGGACAGACGGACGGACAACGACGGAACGGACAGACGGACGGACGACGGACAGACAGACGGACGGACAGACGGACGGACAGACGGACGGAGACGGGACGACGACGGACGGACAGACGCGACGGAAGACGGACGACGACGGAGACGAGACGGACGGAGAGGACGACGACGGAGGGACGACGGAGGGACGGACGGAGGGACGACGGAGGGACGGACGGAGGACGGACGGAGGAACGGAGGAGAGGACGGACGAGACGAACAGGACGGACGAACAGACGAGACGAACGGGACGGACGAACGGACGGACGAACGGACGGACGAGACGGACGGACGACGGACGGACGGACGGACGAGACGGACGGACGACGAGGGACGGACGACGACGGACGACGACGGACGGACGGAAGACGGACGACGACGACGACGGACGGACGACAGACGGACGGACGACGGACGAGACGGACGGACGGACGGACGGACGGAGACGGACGGAGGACGGACGACGACGGACGACGACGGACGGACGACGGAGGACGAGACGGACAGACGGACGGACAGGACGACGACGGACGGACGGACGGACGGACGGATGGACGTTTTGAAAAACACTTTTCTATATCAGAGGACCCCAAAACGTGTATTTCGTTGAAATCTCGAATTCAATTTTCCGGAGCATTACATAACTCTTCTATACTACGTATATTACTCCGTATATACTATACGAGAAAGTAAAAAAGGTTATGTACTGCGTTTAAAAAAAAGTTCCCTAATTTATACTTTAATTTACTATGTAAAATAAAAGTTTTCAAAAACGGCGCCAAATTTTCTCTTAAAATTTTACCAATGATAGAGCAATGGAAGCTTAAATAACCCCACATTGACTTTCGATCAACTCTGAATTTTCGAAAACAGTAAAACAAAAATAATGCGAGAAAAGATTTAATTTTTATTCACATTACTTTAGTGAATTTTGCACTGAAAAACAGTTAAAGAAAAATTATTTAGAACTGTCTCTCTAATAGTATTTGGAAACTGAACACTATTTTTTTAGACATCCACTACTAAAAGCTATTACTTTTAGAGAATGTACAGCGTTTTAAAAGTAAAATTTTTAGCTCTAGTGTTAAAAGTAAGACGAGTCTCAAGTACTCAGATAAATCTGTGAATGCAAAAGAAAATATACTCGTGTGGCCGCATCATCTACTACTGACATTTAATTAAGAGATGTGTAAAAGTATGCTTGAATAAAAATAAATTGAAATTCGGTAAGGCTGTCTAAAATATAGTATATGACACAAGTGGTAAAAGTTATTTCATTTTGATCCTACGATTGTTCCACCTATCGGCCTCAAGTTACAATCATTCCTTCTCCCAAAATAAAACGTAACGTTTACCAATTGTATCATAATAACTACCGTATGATCAGCTATAACTGATCATAATGAAACATGGTACCCAATTAAGGGATTTGGGGATCTTAAATAGAGGTAGGACTGTCAAAAAATACTGCATGACTCACGTGGTAAAAGTTATTTTATTTTGCTCCTAAATTTCCGAAGGTGGGTTATCGGCCACATGTCGCAATATTTTCTACTCGCAAAATATAATGTCACATTTATAACTCGTATAATTAATAGCTACTCGATGATATGTGCTAAAATAAGGTTGAAATAGAAGAAAAATTAACCTTCAAAGTCCTTTTTGAATGTCATATTCAGCTGTCATTAGTACGCTTCTAGGAAATATATTCTTCAATATTCATCGGGCAGGAAGGATTCCGACATGAGGTGAACTTTAATTAAAAAATTCTATAGTACTCCATTCATAGTAGATTTATAAGAAAGTCCACAAGTGCGTGCTTGTCCTTATGAATAGATAATACCTTGAAAGGAAGATATTCGAGTTGAAACGATTCAGTTTTTTATCACTTACTTTCCGGATCTTTGCCATATGCTTCATTGATATTGCACACCAAACGCACAATTTTCATCAAAAACATCGACGTATTTCAAAATATATCCCGAGAATTTTTCCTCTTCTCGTTTTAATTTCCGAACCGATGAACCGTTTTTGATGAAACTTTATTCAGAGGCACTAAATCAAAATTTCATTGAAAGCGACATTCGCGTGAATACATGGACGGATACCATACATTACACAAGGGTCCAATAAGGGAGGATAACATAGTAGAACTGTGAGCACAGAGAAAAATACAGTACTTACTAAGTTACGTCCCAGAGAAACATTGTTACCCATTGGATTGCAAACCAGTGCACCCACTCGATTTTACGGATTACCTCGCATATGCGCCTCGTTTGGTTTTCGTTTTTGATATTACTCACAAGCCATCTACATTAACCATTAATTTCTTTTAAAAATACTTTCCAGAATTGCAATTATTTTGACTTCCAATTATTGCTGATAGTCCAATTATTGGTGGCGATACGTGGTTAAATAATGTTTTCAACTAAATATTTTATATACTCTAATTTTCTCTTTCTTTTGTCTCCGCTTTAACTGACTTTAAAACGATTCTAAATATCCCCCACTGTAGAGGGAAAAGAGCAAAAACTAGATTTTGATTTTCCTGGAAGAAAAGTGTTATTTCCAAATAGATTTTAAAGAGATAGAAACATCTGTCTCGTTGCTGCGGAGTGGCGTCTGTGAGAAAATATTGTATAAAGCAAATGACACAAAAGTATCAATGAAACAAAAGTACGAATCTGACTTGTGTTTTTGAACAATGGAATGACATCACCGTATTTTGGGTATTTAAGGTAGAATACAACATATTGTATAGAGAATTATATCCGAATAATTTCTTGTCAAAATGGTTATCCCTACCGTACGCGTTCATTAAGATTTGAATAATTGATTATTTCGTGTTTCTGGGCGCGTCAACAGCTATGGCAATTAGTGCAGTGCATGTTTTTATCACGGGAGATGGCGCTGGATCGTGAGATCCGGATTCGACCTACTTGTTTTCTTCATCCAGATATCTCCCAACAGCTGTGCACCGCCCCAGCCGGAACAGTCTCTAAGCTCTCAACATGTGTTGTAGTGCATTTACATGCATGTAGTCCGTGTCTCCTCTTGACAGCAGCTGAATACGACGTAGCTATCTAACTAATGTAGAAAATTCTGCCACTGCCAAGACTCGAACTCTAGCTTTTCCTTGTCAGAAGCACTCCAGTGACATCAATTGATGTGTGAAATGTGTGTGTAAGGTGTGAGGATAGAAAAAGGAAGAGGAAGAAAAGCTCTCGCACGGTTCGTAGTCCGTTTGTCAGGGTATTGCGCCGGAAATCGCCTGACGTTGATTGGATAAACCACAGAAAACTACCGGTCAGAAGAGCCGGCCGTCAGAATTCTCCGCTGAATTCTATGTAGCTATGTAGCTAATGTCAAATATCTTGCCACTATCGTGACTCGAACCCTAGGACCTCTCTCAGAGGTACTGCAGTAACCTCCTTTGAGGCCTTGTGCTACCCGAGCTGGTCCGGACATAGGGCTGGAACCTGGCGAAGAGTAAATGTATCGTTTATAAGTGCCTAAAGTACTTATTTACATGAAGGTATTCCTATTCTGTTGAATTGATTTTCAAAATTTTAAAACAATTCTAATGAAGGGAAAAAACGGCGGTCGTATTTGAAAAATTAAAGTTTCCTAAAATACATCCTCAGCGAAAGCCAAAAATGTACTATGTCTTGAGCGTCCCTATCCAATTATGGAATGCTATTAAAACGGACTTTCTTATCCTTCTCTGTTCAACAAATATTGTGATATGCTCCATCCCAAAAACTTCAGAACACTGCTATGACATCTCCTTGTACGCGGAAACAATTTAACATGATATTTCATGCTCACTCAATATAATATATTGAGTTCGTTAAAATCAATTTGCTTGTTAAGTTTTAGTTGTGTAAAACAATCGCACATACTAATTATAAAAATAAATCCAAAAAACCAATTATATTGAATAATAATCTACACCGGTATCAGACAACCAAATCAACGTTAATTTGAAGAAATCACGAATCAATCATTTTGTTTCTAATTATTAATGTAAATTAACATATATAACGTGAAAAAGCTTATTTTAGTAAATACAAGTGAGCTGACTGAATGCAATTATGACTCAAAAATAACTGAATCCATTTGAAGTTCCTAACAACCTGTTTCTTACTTGCGGAAATGAAGTAAATGCAAATTCTGAACTATAAATCAATCTGCTACGTAGATTTTCATGCCTGAATACATCACATAAGCTTCGGCACAAAATATGGAGATGCGCATCCGAGGAGAAGTAAATTAGGGAAGCGGGGCTTTGAGATACGAGCGACGCTCTGCTGCACGGAATAATTAAATAAAGAACAAAGCGTGACGGTTTTCTTCATTGCAGAGAGACTAGGATAACACCTAGGTCGTTCTAAGAACAAAAGAATGCTTGAGTTGCACAACACCTCAGTTTTTCACTTTCTTCTAATTTTGTATGGATATGTTTCCTTCTGGTCAGATTTCTCTTTTTAACATTTTTTTTATTTTGTAGTATTGTTTGTTAATGCGTGTTTCGTTTACGCGCGGATTGTATATGTTTTTGTGGATAGATTCATTATTGTATTTATTTGCTTATTTGTTTCATATTCGACATTCTAATTATAAATAAGTCGTTTGCTCGTGTTCCTTGTCCACATTAGGTGTTTTTAATTGACTATAATTTTCGGAGGGGGCGTACCTCGTGAGCATCCAAGACTTGACTTTTACTTTCTACAGAGATAGATATTAGTCTCAGCTACTAATTCTGTCTGAACAAGTTGTTCATGTCAGTTCATGCTCTCTGATTGGTAGAACGGGTCCTAAGATCTCGTTAGAACAGGATTTCATTGGAAGGATTTAATTTTACCGGGCATCTGCCCTGTTCTTTCACATTTCAAAATCATGAGAAGACGCGCTGAGGATATTGAGAGCAGGATGTCTTAAAGACAAATATTTTATACAACTTGTTTAAAAAGTGTTTATGTGAAATTTTTCATTTGACGATGGATGCTTTCAAGACTTCATCACTGTTATGTACCAAAGGTTTCGGCTGAAACAAACAAGATATTACACTCTAAGAGTCCTCTCCCAGCCCATCTAGAATTCTCCGCGCCAGGCACCGGGAGAGGTGGCTCAGGGCATCAGTGATTCATTGCAGTGGAGAATAAGTTGAGTCTTTGAGCCGGGAGGCCTAGGTTAGAGTCCGACGGCGGCAGAATTTGCAACCAGCTTTTCAGCTAGGTCGAATTCAGTCTGGAGGATAATTCTAGCGGCCGACTGCTCTGATCGGTAGTTTTCCGTGTTTTCTCCGATCAACTCCAGGCAAATGACGGAGCAGTAGCCTAACAAACGGGCTAAGGACCACGCGCGATCTTTCCTTCCTCTTCCTTGTTCTATCCTCACCCCTTGCACACACACACTTACACTAACATGTACTACACATGCCGGGAGACCGGTCGGGGGCTTAGAGCTTGTCCCGGCTGAGGCGGTGCCCCGCTGGTGGGAGAGTCCTGGTTAGGGGGAAACCCCGTAGGTCGACGGTAGGTCGGCGCTGGTTCTCGCCATCCAGCGGGAGAAGATCACCGCCACATTACTATGAAAAGCATACACTACATTTTCGGAACTGTGGACCACCTTAGTTGATGCGTCGGGTATCACTAACAATCAATAAATCAACCACCCCAGACAGATTTGAACCCGTGATTTTGAAAGTCCCTGCTACTGAGAACTACCACTAAACAGTGGAGGAAAATACTTCGAATCTTTGGTTGATTGATTGGTGATTCCGGGCGCCTCAACTGCTATGGCCAGTAGTCTCGTAAGAGTAGTGCATGTTTTTTATCGCTGGAGGTGACGGTGATCTTCCCGCAGTGGATGGCAAGAACCCCAACCAGGTATCACATCAGCCTCGCACCGCCCCAGCCGGGAAAAGCTTAAGCTCCCAACTGGTCTCCCGACATTTGTGGTAGTATAGTGCATGTAAGTGTAAGGTGTGTAAGTAGGTGGTGAGGAAAACCACCAGTCAAAGCAGCCATCTTCTAGTACTCTCCTCCAGACAGCGGCTGAACTATACCAACCTGTGTGGCTAGTTTCGAAAATTCTGCCAACATCAGGAGTCGAACCCAAGGTCTTCCCGGTCAAAGACACTTCAGTGTCATCAGTTGATGCCCTGATCTACCTAAGGCAGTTTGAACCTTTTGTTCCCAGACATCATTCTTTTGTATATTTTGAAAAATAGATCTCATTCTACCTCTCAAAACGACCGACGACGTCTCTCCCGTTTTTTTGCAAACTTGCTCAGTAACAAAGACGAGCTCCCTTTTCAACACACAACTGACCGCGTGAGAGGCGGTGAAAAGCAAGGGGGCGGTGTGTCGGAAGTGGGACACCCTGCGGCAGTGTCCAGGAGAGAGCGAAAAAATTTGAGAAAAAAGAAGGTAGAAGGAAAGAATGAAAGGACTTATCACTATCGCTACTGTTTTGTTTCGACCTGGATAGTGTAACACACTGTTGCGTACTCGCAAAAAAGAAGCTCCAGACAATGTGTTGCTTGGGAGGTGAATTCGAAGCGAATGAAACACTATCGAAGTCACAGACTTTATAGTGTTGATTAATTTGTTCATTATTTATAGTTGACGGGCACATGAACAGCTATGGTTATTAGTTCCATGAGCATAGTGGATATTAAATCCGGGAGAAAAAAAGAAGTAAATTGAGAAAATAAGAAGGTAAAAGAAAAGAATGAAAGGAATGAAAACATCACTCTCGCTACTGTTTGTTTTTCGACACCACCTGTGTTGGTTTGTGGGGTTTTCTCCTCCAGGTCTTATCCCAAACCCTGCAACGTCCCAGCCGGAACACGCTCTAAGCTGCAGACTGCGTCTCCCGATACGTGAGGTAGTATTGCGCATTTAAGTGTGTCATTGAAGAGGGGGCAATGATGAAAGATGCCCGATTTTGAGGTACTGGTCCGGCATTTCCGGGTATTTATCCGAGAATGGAAAAATAACAACCACAACCGCAAAAATTCTCCTCCAGACAGAAGTTAGTTTCGACATAAACGGCAATTAATTTTATGTATTTTGCTAAAAACAATAATTGTATATCTGACACTTTTGGAGATAAAGAGTTATTAGTACGGAACATTATGAGCTTTTTAAGTTCTTCCTAATGACACGATTCTGTCTAAAATGTTTGTTGCTAAATAATAGATGTATTATGGATGTTACACTTCCCAATTATATATATTAACCTAAAAATAGTTGAACGCAACTACTAAAAAATCCTTGTTTCAGTTATGACTGATTTAGGTACAGCTACTTTTCCGTGGTTTCTCTGATCAACACCAGAAGAGTGACAGAGCAATTCTCTAATAAATGAGTCCTCTTTTTCCTCACTCATTCTTGTCCCCTCCTCTTCTTACACACATTTATACTTACACGCACTAGACTACCACAATTGTCGGGAGACTACTCGGGAGCTTATTTTGTCCAGATGGAGTGGTGTCACGTTGAGGAAATACCTAGAGTGGGGAAACCCCCTGCGACCGATATGTATAGCAGTCCCCGGATATCGTCATCCTACGGGGTAGAAACACCGCAAACTTCCTGGGATAAAATTTAAGGAAATTTTAAGGGGAATTAGATTCATAGCATTTGTCTTGCCCGGAAACATCAATCAATAAAGTGAACGAGCTTTTATTTTGGATATTCCATCATTCGTCTAAGGTCTCGTGACTGAGAAAAGTTAGCCCAAGATCCCTCACAGGAGTGAGACATTTCTCCTAAATACATTTCATGTGAAGCATTAGTATCGACGAACAATTACAGAGTAAATCATTCATCACATATTTAAGTCACCAAGGATTCTCGTTTATAAATAAATTGTAGCTTTCTACTCAACCAAATTCCTTGATTTTGGCTTTGAAATAAAGGTAGTGGTACCCAAATCTGTTATCACTTTCTATTATTAACCGGTTTTATTGTATAACAATAAATTTTAATAAAATCTTGAAATTAACAAAATGTACGTGGTTCCACAGTCATTTGTTCATTATGTCATTCTGTTTGTCTAAACGTTCTTAAAAAAGGTTTTATTTAGCGCAAGCAATCATGTGTGACAATGAGGTGAGGTTATAATATGCGAAGCAAAGATAGCAAGTTTTTAAGTTCTAAGATTGAATTTTTTTAATGCAAAGGTTAGTTATGTCAAACAATCGTTTAAAACGTCTCCCTTTACAAAACAATCAGTGATTTCAATTATATGTGATGCACTACGTTTTTGAAGCAAATAGTAGTATTTCCTAGTATACTACATTAAATGTAGTATATTCAAAGTCCACTACATGAGAGTAACGCAGTGATTGAGCATAAACGCAATTTCCATCGGTTATCTGACGCAATTTGGCTGTCACAATTGTACTACTTTAAAAAAAAATGTCAGTGATTATAATTATATGTGATGCATTGCGTTTAAAGTAACATACAAGGACTTCTTTGCCATTCCAAATAACATACACATACATAGGTTGATAATATGACACATTTTCAGAATCATGTTAAATTCTGCGTTCACAGTAAATGTTATTGTATTGTTCAAGAATTTGTAAATCTCCCTGGTTTTATTAGTTCTGAGGAATAATAATAAATAAGGACATGAAACAATATTTTGGAGGTTTTCATTTTCTATATAGTGCTTCTGAAGTACCTTTCTAAAGTACTTTTCCTATAGCCCTTGCTTTTAAGCTATGTAATTGCAAAGGTTAATCTAGTTTATTATTATTATTATTATTATTATTATTATTATTATTATTATTTCAATAACTTTTTAAATACACTATAACCCGACTAAGCGACGTGTAAGACTGAAGAGAGACCGGCGAATCTGAGAACTAACAACACTAACAGTTGCGTCGCGCAGGGATTAGCGCAGGGGTGGTATACTCTGGTGCAATCATGTTCCTGTTCCAAAGAAATGAAACATTTTTGCATTACATAGTATGTAATTCTAATTAGTCATCCCAATTAGTTTTCCATCAGATTTTTTGAAAATTGCGTTAAACACAACTTAAAATACTTCCTTTCTTCATAATGAAATAAATATTTATTAATATAATTATCAGAGAGACAAACTTCAAGCAACAGAAAGAATGTTTTGGCGAAGATGTTGTAAACGTTCTCTCTTAGACAAAATAAGAAATAGTGAAATAAGAAATAAAATGAAAGTGCAAACAACCTTGAATGAGATGATCGAAATGAAACAACTAAAACGGTAAGGACATATGAGAGGGTTGGAATTAGATAGACTTCCACAAATAATTTGGGAATGTATAGCCAATCGAAAAAGATACAGGGAAGGCCGAGAAGGACATGGAACGTGGCGATAACTGAAGCCATGCCAAAAAGAGAAATGGAGGAAGAAGACGTATGGGATAAAGAGGCGTGGAAATTGGGATGCCGAAAACGGCTAAGAATGTAGAAAAACCGCTAAATGGATAGATAATGTAATCATCGAACGCGTCAGCATTTGCTCGTGATTTTAAATGGACTGTCACGGGTATTGTTGAACATAAAATGGCATTACAAGAGGGCCATGTATACGTCTTCCGACCTTGGTGTATTGCAGTGCTTCAGTTTTCAGCTTTCCTGAGTAGCAATAGCTCTGTTCCTTCTCTCTGAAGCAAAACAAAGCGCAGTGCTGCCCTCATCGCCAGTCCTACAATGCGCTTGGTTGGATTATTTGATAACATAATAAATTATTAATTGAAATTCGAAAATATAATATAGGAAACATTTAAATTACGCAAAACATTCCAAGATTTAGTTTCTCAAAATTTCTTTCCTAATTCGTGACAGAAATTGAAAATTCTATGATCCCAGCCTAGATCTGAATGACGTTAAATGGATAAAGATAATGGGAAAGAATGATGTAGGCGGTTACCGATTCATGTTCTCTGGACTGAAGGCGTGTCATTCAGTCTGTGAGAGTAGACTTGAGTGGCAGCGGCAGCTCGCTGACATTTTGCCGCAAATCGCATGTTCGTGCCCCGTTGCCCGCCGATTTCGCTCAGCTTATCAGCTTCCGCCCGTCCGATAAATTTGAGCGTGCGTTCCAGCTTCGGTCCGCGATCGATCAGTTCTTTCGACGTTCCCTGCTTTTTGGAAAGTGCGACGGTTTTTCCTCTTTCATTAGTTTACGTTTAATAAGACTACTCACGTTTAGTATGTGCAAGGTAGTGTACAGAACAGTATTTTCTGTACTGATCAGTATTTAACCCTTATCAGTATTTAAGTTGATCAGTATTTAAACCTCTTCGCTGAAATGTCGCTAAGAATCGGTAGTATTGGTTAATAATCATGTGTCCAACTAGAATTGGAAAAAAATGTAGTGTAGTTACTTATAATGAGTCACACGTATAAGAATGTCAACTCTTAATACGCATAATAAATTAGAATATTTAATGTCCTTCCTCAGCGATGATTTTAATTTGTATGTAATATTCTGTAGCTCATATTTTCTCAGAACTTAAGAATTATTTTTTAAGTATTCATGGGCAGCGTACTAGCTTCCCATGCTGTGGTCTCGGGCTCGATTCCCGTTCGAGGCAAAAATAGAGTTGTAGCTTTACATGAAAATCGTTCAAGTTTCTGTAGCTGTGTGACGAAGAAAATCTCAAGTAGGTGGATCTTGCTTGTTACTGTGAAGCGAATACGTCATGTTCGCCTCATGTCGCTCTTACCCCCAGGCATGGGAATTTAACTATGCCCATGCATGGGGGACATCGGTAGCTGGCCGGCAAAGTCGGACTACCGACTCAATAACGCCAAATAATAATAATAAAAGTATTCATTTCGTAATAATGTATTGTTTTCAAAGGATTATCAAATTTTCAGGTAATTCTTGATTAAACAGTAAGTGATCATATTTATAATTTCTAGGGTGGCACTTCGACTTCGCTTCGAAACCACTTTCAAACTGAAGGTAGCCTTTCATTTAAATCGAACCAACTGTTCTCTTTTTCATTTATACTCGTATGTAATGCCTCTATAACGTAAGTTGTGGTTGCTGAATGGTACTCAAAGATATTTATTGTCGCGCACTCCCTAATAGTGTGTCTCTCCCTTATTTTAATAGTAAAGAGTGCATTTCTTATTCGGATTTCTGTGTACTTGTGCCAACGTAAATAAAAACTACATCTTTCGTACACATGTTTCATTGTTCTTATAATAACATGTTTGCTCAAACTCTGCAGAGTTCAAATAAATAGCGTGCATGAAAGACAACTGCACTCTGCTTTCCTGTATAAAGCATTAACGAAGAACAAAGAGAAAAATTATGTGGAGAATTGACGTGGACGAAGAATTGTGGCGTTGTTTTTTTTTTTTTTACGAAAGGCAAGAGAGAACAGAAGCCTTTGCTTAAATCCGATTACTAGAAAAAATGTGTAGAGTGATTCCAGAAATACAGGATGTCTGAATTAAATAGATGGTGAGACACACTCAAAGTCACCAACCACTGCTGATTTAAACTCAGTTATACACATAATCACTCGGTACAACTTCTAGGAAACGGTGGTAGTCAAAAATGATCACTTTCTGTCAAAAAATATGTAGCTTGAACCTTAATATAACGAAGTTATACATGTGACATTTCAGCCTGAATACTAGGCAACTTATCATGCACCCTGCTCTCGCCCTACAAGTTTGTAATATTTATACTGAAGTAATCTGTTTACTGTTTCCTTTCACCCGCATTGATATTAAAAATGAGTTCCATTCTTAATAGTCGAACGTAAATGAGAGATTCTGCTTCATCTTCACTATCATCGCTTTTTCGTCAGGTGCTGAAATCTGCTTTGGCATTGTCATGTTTGGCATTGCATTGGCTTGTTTGTCATTGCCTTCAACTGAGTAGATGAAATTCGGTATGAATTATGACAAGATTTCTGACCGCGAGGAACTAGTGTTCGAGTCCCGGCAGTATCAAGATTTTCGTCATTAGCTTAGATAGCTATCTCGAAATCAACCGCTATTTGGAGGAAACTTCTAGCGGTCGACTGCTCTGATCGGTAGTTTTCCGTGGTTTTCCGTTCTCAGATCATCACCAGGCGAATGCCGGAGCAGCACCCTAACAAACGGGCCACAGACCGAGCACGATGTTTCCTTCTTCTTCCTTGTCCTATCATAACCCCTTACTTTCACACACTTATTTACCCTTTACTTGCACATAGACTACACTACCACAGACGTCGGGATATGAGTCGGGAGCTTATAACTTGTCCCTGTGGGGGCGGTACCTCCCATGTGGAAGATTCTTGGATGGGGAGTACGCCGCAACCGACGTCTGGCACCGGATCTCACCGTCCAGCGAAGGAAAACCACCATCACGACCTTTGATAAAAGCATGCACTACACTTACGGAACTAATGATCATAGCAGTTGACAAGCACAGAGATACGAAATAACCCTAGAATTAGAAATTCCCCTAGATGACCTAAATGACTATTTTGCTTCCGCTGCACATAAAATAGACCCTATTATTAAAGAAAAGACACTTTACTCTCTGGAATCACATGCACCTCGCACCCCCTGTGACGATAGTTTCTATTTCAACAATGTTGACTGCCAAGAAGTCGAAAAAATTGTGAAGGCACTCAAATCAAATTCAAAAGGCTCGGATGATATAACGGCAAAGCAATTAAAATTGGTTTTAAAAGATGCTCTTCCAGCGCTTACTCACATAATAAACTTTTCTTTAACAACCGGATATTTTCCCCAATTGTGGAAACAAGCTTCATTCGTCCTCCCGAAATGTTTAAATTCGTTAAATCTTTGTGATTATCGACCTATCAGCATATTACCAACATTATCCAAAGTCCTCGAAAAGTTGTACGTCAACAAATAAACAAGTATCTCACCATAAATGATGCTCTCAATAATTTTCAATCTGGTTTTAGGGAGGGTAGAAGTACGCAAACGGCTTTGCTACGAGTCATCGAAGACATTCGTCAATCTCTGGATGAAGGCAATATAACAACGCTAACGCTTTTAGATTTTAGCAAGGCCTTCGATTCAGTAGACCATGACGTGCTTCTGGCAAAATGTAAATGTCTCGGTTTTCTGATTCTACCTGATCGTGGAGTTCAAGTTATTTTAGTAATAGACAACAGGTCGTAGTTGTAGAAAACACTTTCTCGTCACCTAAACCAGTTTCACGTGGAGTGCCACAGGGCTCCGTACTTGGTCCACTTTTCTTCCTTATCTATGTAAATGATATACCGTCAGTGCTATCAAGATGCAATCATCATATGTACGCAGATGACCTACAGATCTACGTCAGTGGAAACCTTCTGAAGTGGCTCAGTTAATAAGTAAAACAAATCAGGATTTAGCCCCTTTACATGAATGGTCACTGAGAAACGGCCTTAAGCTAAATCCATTAAAATCTCAATCAATTATAATTGGCTCTTGTTGGTCCCATAAAGCACTTAAAAATCTAAATATTCCTCATATCGTACTGGATAACACTACTGTTCCCCTATGCTCACAAGTTAAAATCTCGGTCTGACCATCGACAAATTCCTAAATTGGGAACCTCATGTTCGGGAAACTTGCCGCAAAGTGTATGCTTCAATGTACTCACTCAAATGTGCTTACAAATGCCTTCCACCCGAAACCAAAGAACTACTAGTAAAATCCCTCTTACTCCCTCTGCTTGATTACGGTGACATTGTGTACGGTAATGTAAAGAAATCAACTGCTGACGCTCTCCAAAGAGTTCAAAATGCGTGTGTTAGGTTTCAATATAATATCAGAAAGTATGATCACATATCGGGATACTACAAAGCTAATAACATACTAAACTTGAAAGCCCGACGCATGTTTCATAGTTTGTGTCTTTTCTACAAAATATTAAATACGGGTGTACCTACTTACCTTTCTCATAAAATTTCTTATCTTAAAACAAGAAGATTCGAGAAATCTTTGCTATGCAATATTCCAAAAAGCAACACTAACTTTTACAATAAATCTTACTTAGTAGCGACGACTAGAGAGTGGAATAGTCTTCCAGTAAATGTTAGGAAATGTAAAGTTTCGATCATTCAAAAACATTTAAATACTATTTTTCTGAGCTGATATTGTATGATGTGAAAGTGTGTACTAAATGTGTTTAGAATTGTAAGGTAAATGTAATTTTTATATCGCTTTTTAACAGTTTTCTCCATTTCTTGTATTTTCTTAAGTTAGTTCTTAAGTGAGTTCAAAATTGTAAGTTAAATGTAAATTTTACAGGGCTTTTTAACAGTTTTGTTCTTTTCTTTGTTTTCTTAAGTTAGTTCTTAATTTAATTAACAATAGTATAATTAGTCTAAATTAAGTATATTATAGGGTTAAAAGGTTTTTTGTATTATCTACCAGTATTTTTCTAATTCATTATTATCTAACTTTGTCATGGCTCTGACTGAATGCGTCTTTTCCTTGGTACATGATGTTGAAATCTAAAATCGGCCCTAAGCCGTCGTCCTGGCGGTGGTTGTGTGCATTTCTCATATTGCTTTTTATGATTCATGAATGTATTTTAGATTTTTGTCAACATTTGATACGTATTGCTAAATTAATATCTCTTAGAATTTATATTTTCGGGCAAACCTTTAGAGTTTTCCTGAGTCAGTAATGTTTGTTTTGTTTTTAAAATTATCTTAATTATATTTTTTTTGTTGCTCAATGTTGAAGAGCATGCACACTTCCTTTGTTTTCCCTGGTTTCCCCCGGTCGCTTAAGGCAAATGCTGGGACGTTGTATTCTTGTCACGTTTGTGAGCCCAGGGCATGACATCTGTAAGTTGTATTATTTACTTATTACTAAGTATTATTATTTACTTGTTGTTATTTACTAAATGTATCTATTAATTCAATTCTTATCTATAAATTTATGTATTACTGGTTAGGCGGAAGAGGGGCCTGATGGCCTGAGTCTCGCCACATAAATAAAGTCATTATTTATTATTATTTTAAATAACTAATCACTTAATAAATGATCAAATATATATTGCTTTGAATGTGTAATTCGTGGGGCTGCGACAAGCAACCACGTAATCAGCAACACAGTCCATGTACGCGGGTCCTACAGATTTCAACATCACCCTCTTTTACGGTGCTCCAAGTCCCTCCTCAAATGAGTCGGGCTTACATCCGCTATAGCTTTCATTCTCTTTTCTACTCCGTACTGACGCAATCAAGAGAAAGATTTTCTCCTTTTCTCCAGAAGTCGGAGACTTTTCGATAGAATAACTCGATTTGTGGAGCTCTAATATCGATACCGAAAACGCGAATACATCTTTTTCCTATAAGTGAAAACTTACTTCCTCCAACATCTTGTATACTCAGAATCAACGTTTTTTGCGTGGATTCTTCGTGGAATCCTTGTTACAGAAAAATTGTTGACGGCAAAATATGTCTGTCCGACTACAGAACTACCCGTCATTAGTCAACGTCAACGCCTAAACCGTCCTGATGATTTTTTCCAAAATTTATATTCCTCAATCGATTTAAAGGGACTCAAGGCCCCGCGAGTTTAAACCGGATATTTAGATTTCTGAGAGTAGTTGCATAAAGCCTCAACAACATATTCAAACTTTTCTAAAAAAAATTATTCCATTTTTTAAAACTTTGTTCTCGGTTCGTGTTAAGAAAAATTTAAAAAATGGCGCAGGTCGTCAAATTTTCGTAGCAAAAGTCCAAACTTTTTTGGCATTTTTTTTACAATACTGAAGATATGAATTTTCCCTTAATGTTGGAAGAAAGATATTGAAAAAACGTCATGAACAATTTTTCGATAATATAAGGTTTTTTCTTGAAATATAGGTAAATTGGGAAAAGTTATGTCCTCAAAAACAGATACAATTTTTTCTTTAAGTGTTTACGTCATATGTAGCAGAGGAGGTACCAAAATTGGTGATGGTCTCAATTTCGATGAGTTAGCTGTTAGATGTGTTCCCATATTTGCGTGTATTGACTCATCCTACAATTTATCCACTTATTCCTTCTCCCAAAATGTCTATACTATTATAATACCTCCGATTTTGATAATAGAGTTCCCCGCCTCTGTAATATTGTCCAGTATTTACTAAAATAAATAATTAATTAAAACATACATGTGATTTTTAAGTGACGTTCTCCATACGTGGTTTCTGTTTGGAAACAATAGCTACTTAAAATTAGTAATTCCATTACTTATTTTTTGAATAGCTCACTTTTTAATTAATGCGTAGTGAATACAAAATCCATTTAAATAATGTATTTTTTGACTCGAGGCATTTTGAAAATATTTCACTTTGTAATATTGTAAATACAGTTATTATTTTATGAAACATTTGCAGAAACATTTAACGAAAATAATTACTTATGGTCATTCATTACATAAATATTTTTATGTCAAGAGATATTCTAATAATAAGTAAATAAATTACTCGTTATAAAGATAATGTGTAACATATATACTGTCTTCATTGACTGAAATTTGATGAGATACAAATAGTATACCAATTTGTATAAACTGATATAACGTTTTGCCTGAAAAATGCTCATAAACGGTATAATCATTCGTCATTTCCAGTACAATTCCGATGACGTACTGCGAATGAAAGATCTGTGGCGTAACGTGCAACCCAGGGCACAAGAGATGTCCAGCACCCTCAGTTGTTTGTCATTCTGCAGCGCGGCAAAAAAAGTTGATTAATATCAAGGGTCGCATGCAATTCTACTTCTGAAATTGGTGGAATCAGATCGTAATTAGTGTCAGTGCTTTATTCTGGACTTCTGAGGGAACTTCTACACATGCTTCGTATGTAGTACTTATTAGAGGAATGGCGACGCTAATGAAAGGCCATAAACTTGTCATTCTTCCGATTACCTTTGTATTTCCTCAGCAGAGAACTGAGTAATAGTATCCAATAAAAAGGATATAGCGCAGGCAGTTTGACGTTCTGTTCACCAACCAAAAATTGGTATTTCGAATTGCATTCTATGAAATAAAATCAAATATATCTTTGGCAGTTATCGTCATTCATACTCAAAGACAGGTATGACTGGAGTTCTGCTAGCACCCGATTTATAGAAGTGAACTTCACAATGTCTTTAATTCTTTCAAAAAATGTTTATATGCGCGCATTTTCTATTACGGAAGCTAATGATTTTATTTTCATTGAAGACTTAAATCTCAGGCATAAATTTTCAGAATTTAATTCGCACGTTAAAGCAGTTTTTGTCTGGCGTAGCGTCGCTGACGCTGAAAATTGTTTTAAAAGTTTTTTCATGTGATGAAAATTTCTCAATGTCATGCATACCATTGTTCAAATAAGTTCTTACAGTCTCTTACATTGACCATACTAATCAATCGTAGTAGCTGATAATGTTATACTCTCGTTTAAAAATTCCCAACAACCAATTAATTCGTATGGTACTTTCATTAGGGATATGAACTGATAATATTGCAATTTCAAAATTGGAATCACCGTAAAAAATACTTGCAGGTATGGATGATGCGAATAATTAGAATTTAGTACAGCTACATTTTAAACTGTTTTTACAAATATGCACAATATATCACAACAAAAATCACCTGGAACCTGTTTTGAAGTGTTATTCTCTAATATAAATATAAGATCATTCTCAATTAGTTTCGAACATTGTCACAAAATCTTTTACAATTACATTTGATTCTGCGCCCGTACTTGCACGCTTAAGAACATAAAAAAGCAATGCTTTGTGTTTCCGTTTTCTAACATCACTCATAGTTCTGTTTTCTCCACACACACTTGGTGTTTTTCAAATTTAATATTTGCCAAGTAATACTGTACGTAGATGTTTGCAAATTTATTATTAAAAATACGGCAATACGGACGAACATTTCACTTCTTATGTTCAAAGCAACATCACTATTGACAGTTTTGCCGCGTGTTTCACATGTTACAAGATAGTGTTGCGAAGAAAATTACGGCGTCGTGGAGAGAAAGTATCCTCTGGATATTGGTGTTTAGGAGGCACCTACATATATCTATTGGTTTAATTATCCGTGTACCCACTAACACCGCGCCGCTAAAATACGAAAAAACACGTTTTTGTAAATTTCTTAAAATCTTCTGGCCGAGTTTGAAAAGAAATTATCAGTCCCCCATCAGGAGACCGACACCCGTCGAATGTCAATCATATATCTCTTTTGGTGTCCGAGGAGTGGCCTAACCCTGAGTGACGGATCCACACATACGCACACATGCAGACTCGCAGTCACTCGAGTATTATACAGGGATTGTAGTTCCCAATATTTAATATTTTAATTTTTACTCAAAAAATCCGTATAAATTTATGTCAATAAATAACTTTCTTAATATCTGATAACTATGAAGAACTACTAGACGATTCTCGTTATGCTTTTTTACAAATTTACTTTCTATCATCATACAAATTTTGATATAAGGAGCATTCAGAAAGAAAAGAGCCGGACGCCTAGGAACAAAAACCAGTACCAGTAGGTCATAAGAATATGGCCCCGGTTTTTCTTAATACACATTTATCTTTTATTCAAAAATACATGGTTCAGTTGGCAAAACATAGATCACTAAATACACTGATACATAGATCAATATACATTAAATGGCTTACAACTATTCTTATTTCCTAATCTAAGAAACTAACTCTAACTACATAAAGGGGTAGGAAACTACAATCTGTACCTACCGTTAACAATGTTTAGGAAGAGAAGCGGTTTTTTTTATTCGTGTTGGAGTAGAGTCTGTTGAGGCGAGGTTGTAGTGGATGTCGCGTGGTATAGTGATGATGTTTGAGTAAACGTTATTGGAGAGATGGTCTATGTGTTTGGCGATTATGTTATATTTAGTTCTTTGTATATTTCATTGGATATAAACCATGGAGCGTGAGATTCTAATCGGTGAAATCTATTTTGTATTATTTGCAATTTATTTTTTTCCGGGGGTAAAACATTAATGGTCTGATTATTGATTTGTATAATGTGATGATATTGTCTATTTATAGGTAACTTTTGGAGTTTATTTGAGGGTTTAATTGTGATATTTTACATTTAGCTTGTAGAGTTTTGGTCGTAATATGGGAATTCCAGTTCAGTTCTGTATTTAAGTTTAGCCCAACGTATTTGATTGTTTGACAGTGAGGAGTGCATGGTATTGTACTGCTGTTGATTGAAAAGGGGAAAGGAGTGTAGACTGGCCCTGGCTGTTGAGGCACTTGTCCTACTGTGATACTAGGCGGTGAATGACTGTCTCGTAGAATTTCTGAGAATGCGTTGTGAATCAGTTTCGCACGTACTGCTTGACGTCGTCGTTCGAGGTGAATCGTTTGCGCCGCAAAACCATTTTAGGGGACCAAAAATGGCGTAATTGCAAAGAGAAAAATATAGACTGGATGAAGGGTGACCAAGAACCTCCCACATGAATGTCTGCAAGTGCTGTGATTGTGTTGACCATAGGAAGTCTTGTATTGTCATGGAGCAGCATGACCCTACGGGTAAGCATGCCTGGTCGTTTCTTGAAAATGTAAGTGGGAGGTTCTCGGTCACTCTCCATACACTTCAGACCTTTCTTCCTGTGATTACGCCATGTTTGGTCCCCTAAAGAAGGCTCTGAGGGGAAAACTATTCTCCTCGGACGACGACGTCAAACAGTACATGAGGAACTGGTTCACAATGCCGCCCGGAGAATTTTACGAAACAGCCATTCATCTCCTGTGTCGCAGTGGAACAAGTGCCTCAACAGCCAGGGCCAGGTAACACTTCTGACCTTCAGGTACTGGTTTCTGTTCCTAGGCCCTGATCCTTTCTTTTTAATACTCCTTATAGAAAAAAGAGGGAACTAATTTATATCATTTTTATTACAAAAACAGAATATTACAGAAAATAAATTATATATTATAAAGAATGTCAACGAAATTGTAGTTTATTCAATCAGTTTACAATGTTAAACTGTATTGCAGGAGAACATGTTTTGAAAAAGAACGTTTGGAGCGATTTTCCAACTTGGACGATTGCAATAAAGCAACGAGTTTCATACGCTATTTTTTGTATAACAGTGTTGTAAATTTACAAGAAAATCAAACTTCATTATGCAAAACAATTTTCTTTTGACGTCTTGTGTATTTGACATTTGAGCAAGAAAACGGTGGTCGGCTGTTCCGTTTACCTCTACCTCCCCACGAATCTCTCAGTGCGATTGGCTGAATGTGTGATTACGCAAGCATTCGTGTTGTAAAATGCTAATACGTTATCATTTGTGCCGTAAAATGCCCGATTGTGAACGATTTCTTGCAACAGAAAAGGTAGATTATAATGCTGGTACGCAAAAAAATTAATCGCAGTACGAACCGATTCTGCCAATAATTAAAAGACTTTGTCGAACCCATGACTAGTTGCTGACTCTGCGGCAAGGAGTTTTAATTATTCTCATTATTTCCTTCCAGACGATTTTATCTCATTATAAAAACAAAGTAAAATTAAACTACCACGAAAAACTCTTGTTATTTCCTGACGCACGATTCGCACCATATTTCGTTCATTATTTTTCTCATTATTGTTCTTTAATAACTCTGAATACGTAGAACGTTTCTTGTTTTTTTTCACAATTCTTCCACGATCCGCTCTCCTCGTCTTTCTCTTTCTCATATACAGAAATATAGTCGATGTTCGCCATATTTTTGCAAGGAAAACTACAAAATTTAAAGTAAAAAAATCGTTATTGCTTCTGGGATTCAGTGGTCGGATTGTGCCTAAATAACCATTAATATAATTTGCTTCAGGAAGTAGGTGCATTGAAAATGGAAATACACCGAAGTTCGTTTACTTAGATGTGAATGTATGAAATATATTGAATGGTGTGAAATTCTGTACAGTTTCATAAATTTTATTTAAATAGGATTGTATTAACATCTCAAACTGCGTCTCATTATTCTTAAGAATAAAGAATCGTTAACCTATTATATTTGACATTACATATGTTCCGTATTAATTATTGTTCTCTAATGGTGTGATAATGCTATCAATTTTAAATCATATTTTGTTTCATTTTATTTATCAATGTATTACATCTTCCCCGTACAATATTATTTTCCTCTATTTCGCCCCCACGCTAGGCAACCTACAACAGTTCTTCAATATTCTATTGGCTAAATTCTCTTATCAATAAAAATACTAATATCACTTTTTCCTCCTAGTATTTTTATAAGCACAAATGTCCAACCACGTAAAATACTGAGATGTTATGGAAAATTTATTTGGGTCGTAAGGGTGAAAGCCCCTTCTATACTGAAAAAGAGAAAATCTATCATCTTAGGATTCATACACGAAATTGCCTCCTGTTTATCCCAGTTTTAAAGAAAAACGCAAAATCAATTCTTTTGACCACTGTCACATGTCACTTTCAAATGTCGGTGTCATTTATTTTACCTCTGGCGCGAACCTCTAGTGTCGTCGCAACTCCTCTCAATCAATATAACATAACATAGAAACACATATATGAACACTTCATAAGAAAATAAAAATATTTACATACATTCACACTTAAATATATTTCAAAACCTCATTCATACGATACGCATTGTTTTCCCAATGACCATGGTTTGCTAAATGGAAATTTGTTTTTTCCATGTATAAAATTACAAGTCTTGGCCTTCTTACATGCGAGTGTTGAATCCGAAAATCAGCAAATGAAGTTTAAAATAGCTATTTTCCTTTCGGAATCATCCACTGCTTACTGCACTTCCCGTTCGCCAGCTTCATTCCTTTTCATTAGGAAAAACATGTTTTCAGATAGCATACATATATACACATATAGAGGGTGAGTCACGTAACATTAGTACCTCCCGTAACTTTTGACCGGTTCAAGTTATTGCAATGCAGTTTTCACGAAAGTGCATGAGGAAATGGGACTAATTGATAAATGTATTTATTTATATTTTATAACTGGTATGCTGATATCTGGCTGATCTGTTATGTTATGTATCTGATATGTTTGATATCTGGCCTTGCGTGGTGGGCAGTTACTTTCAAAATATTCGTTAAACATGAGATGCAAAAAAAAAAATTGAAAAAACAAAGTTACCTCCAATATCTCGTGATGTACAGGTGATAAATTATAAATAGATACACGCGTCAATTAGCCCCATTCCCTCATGTACTTTCCTGAAAACTGCATTGCAATAACTTGAACCGTTCGAAAGTTACAGGAGTTGGTAAAGAGTTATTTCTTGTGTTTAAACTTTGCAGTTTGTAAATTAAACTACGGAGACTCTCATAGGTGTGCAAAGTTCAATAACCTCGTTTACACTTATTGTGCTAAAATTTCAACAAAATTCCATTCGCACTTTCCTCAGCTGCCCATGCTCATTATTTTCCTGAGTACGTAAATTGCAGTTAAATGAAATTTCTATCACAAACTTATCATACACTCGTTTTGTTCATTTCTACTTGTTCTCTTCTATTTACTTCCACGAGCTTGAGTTTATTTGTTCAGTTTATTGATTCCAGAGGCCTAAAATAAATAATATGTTCACCGCACGCGATCAGTCAATTGTTCATACAGGTTCATGCTTTCAATGATCACTTTATTGAAACAACATGCCACTATATTTACGGGGTGCATCTGAACCGTCACAATATAGAACTCTATTTAGATTATTTATAAATAAAAATACACTCCTAAGTGAATTAAAATAAATAAAATGGCATGTACCAAACCTCACAGGTTTATTCTTGAAGAGTTTTAATTATAGACATATCTAAATCTGAGAAAAGTGTTTTTAACAATTTTTATACTGTTTAAGTTTAAAGTGCCGACTTGGATGGCCGAGGTGGCTAAGAGCGAGTATCGACTCAGCGCTTCGGTCCGAAGAGTCGCGGGTTCGAGTCCCGCCTTGGGCATGGTTGTTTGTTCCTTGTCTTTGTATGTATGTATTGTCGCGGAGGGCCTCGCGTTCTGCTGACCCCACATCAGAGGATCCCGCAAGTGTGTTGGTGTCTAGTGTATGGTCGAATATGCGTCCCATGGGGACGTAAAGGGTAACCGGCTGTCGGCTGGAAAAAAACCCCTAAAAAGAAGAAGAAGTTTAAAGTGTTGGCAGTAGCTTTAATATTGTTGTTCTTTTCACCTTCAAACAGTAGAATAATCACAAAAAATATATTAGAATATTCTGGAATTTGTGTTGACATGTAATGGGTGTCTCAAAGTTTACAGAGCGATATCTTAAAAGGCGTTCTTTTCATTTTTTTCGGTGTTACTCGTTATCTTCTCTGACCCTGAATTCAAATTCTGTACAACTGCACTAATTCAAAGATTTATACCAAATTATATGTCAAATTGAATGATTCAGAACTTGAGGGGTAATTGGCATGACAGTTTACAAGTTATAAAAAGGTTATAAAGTTCTACTAAACAGCAAGTTTCAAAAAACAGTTACGATCCTTTTTAAGAGCATCATTTGGTGAGTATTTTTTATTTGTTTACTGATGAAATTACGTTTTTTTGAATATACATTGTACACCCCTCTTGTACAGTTTAGTACTTGGAAAGAATTTCTCGAAATGTAGTCCTTTAATATGATTTAATAAACTTATTTAAAGGCATCGTTGTAGTCCTTCAAGTCCTGAATAATATTATTTCAGGATAATTAGGGATTGGTGTAATTTCACTATTTCACATAATGTTTGCTCTTTCAATACAGTGCACTCACCTATTCTACTGTAGGTGAAATGGAACAGTGACCTTTAACGCGTTGACGTCAGAGTGAGATAATCACTTTTGATTCTCCGATTCGCTTTGGCCAGGGAAACTAGTGGGTGTAATGAATTTATATTATAAACGTGACCTAACGACACTTACAAACAATTATTTTTCTTATCATTTGGCCATTCTTGCAATCAATTATTTCCCACTTACGTGTGCCACTTATTTTAATACGATTATCAATCGCCGCTTTCCGTTAAAATCATACTTTGTGATTTGATCAACAAATACTTTCAAAAATTTATTTTTCACTGTATTTTTGAAGTTTCATAAAGCCAAGTTGTGACATAACTTTAGAGTACTTTAGCTAGTTTTATGCTCTTATTTTCATTCTCAGATCATTCACCGCTATTTATTGTAATTCTTAAAACGATTTTTAATTATTTACTACGGACGTTCGAAATTGCGATACTACTTCCTTGTATGTGATTAATATATTATTATATACTTGGATGCAACAGGGTGACATGAAACTACTTTCTTCTTTTCGGGAATTGATGTTTCAGTCAATCAACGAATAAATGTACAATTCAGGAGCGTGACAGTAATAGGAAGTAAATGACTATTAGCATCTTTCTAATAATTTCTATGAAAATTTTGAAACGAAATTGTCTGTGAGTTTTATTGCCTTACTTTCTGATTCACCATCATAATCCAAAACTACTGCACGATTGATTGATTAATGTATTCCTCGCTTGATTGATGATGTTACAACTGTTATAGTCATTATCCCCTTAGTGTAGTGCATATTTTATCGCGAGACGTGGCGATGTTCGTCCCCGCTCGATAGTGAGACCGGCGCCGACCTTCACGTTGACTTGCTGCGGATTCCCCTCTAACTATCTGCTCCCGCGGAACCCCGCTACAGTCTGAACAGGTCGAATTCAGTCGCTGTTTGGAGGAGAATTCTAGCGGCCGGTGCTCGAATCAGTAGTTTTCCGTGGTTTCTCCGATCAACACCAGGCTAAAGACGGAGCAGTACCCTAACAAACGGGCCACGGACCGCGCGCGATCTTTCCTTCCTCTTCCTTGTCCCATCCTCACCCCCTTACACACACACACACACACACACAAACTTACACTAACATGCACTACACTATCGCATATGCCGGGAGACCGGTCGAGAGACTTAGAGCTTGTCCCGACTGGGGCGGTGCCCTGCTGGTTGGAGATACCTGGATGGGGAAACACCGTTAGCGTACGATAGGTCGGCGCCGGATCTGGCCATTCAGTGGGAGAAGACCACCGCTACTTTCCAAGCAAAAAACACGCGCTGCACTTACAGGACTAATAACCATAGTAGTTGATGCGCCCGGAATCACTAACCATCAATCCATCTGAACAGGTTCTAAGCTCCCGACTGGTGTTCTAGCATGTGCTAGTGTAGTCATTTGTGTAAAAGTGTGTGTATGTCTGTACAGGGAGAGAATACGAAAAAGATGAGGAAGGAAAGGTCGTGCGCAGACTGTAGCCCGTTTGTTTGATTACTACTCTGGCATTGACCTGTGATTGATCAAATAAACCACGAAAAACTTCCGATCAGAGTAACCGATCGCTAGAATTTTCGTCCAGACACCGGCGTGGCTATGTATACTGCACAAGATGCCATGCCAGATTTCATGTTCAAAATAAAGTTTCCAATTGCCGCAGTCCTGAGAATAATCGCTGCTCGTTCGGTGTGATCCCGCAGAGGGCGTGTCCTCGGAGCCGTGGTGGCAGAGCACGACGCCCTCGGTGAAGCCCATGAGCCTGGACAAGCGCTACTACTTCCTGCCGTACTGGGACGACAAGCCGTGCGTGGCGGTGCGGTCGGCGTGGCCCGACACGCGGCGGCGCATGTACACGTCCAACGCCCTGCAGCGGCTGGCCGACGCGCTGGAGGCCGGCCTGGGGGCGACGGCGGCGGCGGTGCAGGCGGCCGACGACGCGGCCGCCGTCCGCCGGCTGCGGACGGCGCTCGCCGACCTCGCCGCCGCCGCAGGACGCTACGTGGCGCTGTGCCGCGGCGCCGGCCAGGCCGGCTCGGGCTCCGGCAGGACCAAGCTGGACCGCGAGCGCGCGAAGCTGTGCCAGCGCGAAGTGGTAAGTGCTGCTGTGACCAAGCTGGATCGGGACCCCAAACTGTGCCGGCGGAAGTGGTAAGTGCTGCTGGTGCTGCTGGAGGATCATACTAGCAGCCAGCGCGCAAAACTGCGTCAGCGCCAAGTGGTAAGTGCTGCTGCGAGACCGAGGTGGACCGCGTGCGCGGAGAGCTCTGCCAGCCCGAAGTAAGAAGTGCTTCTGCAGGACCAAGCTGGACCGCGACCGGGTCAAGCTGTGACATGGTAACGGCGGTTGAAGCTACTGTAGCACAAGCTGGACCGCGCCGCTTCTGAAGGACCTGAACTGCGAGCGCGCCAAGTTCTGCTAGCGGTAAGTGGTAAATGCTGCCGAAGAACCTAGATGGACCGCGAGAGCGACGAGGTATGCCAATATCGAAATAGTAAGTGCTCCGACGTGAATAAACTGGTCAGTGAGCGAACCAAGCTGTCCCAGCGAAAAGTCAGTAGACTGGACTGCAAGACTGGGTTTGGTGCACCGATATGTGTCATCGCAAAATGGTAAGTGCGCTGAGAGGACCAAACAGGACAACGATCACGCCAAGCTGTGCTTGGCGGTCAGCTTTTCAATGTCAACTCAAAGATTACATCCACGATAAAATCTTTAAGAATATTCATTCTTGTCCCTGAATATTGTCAATTCTGAAAATTTGCAGTTATACTGAGATTGAGAATAAACTGCGAACATCGAATTCACATAGAGCAGATGACGACTGATAAGTGTCGAGACATCTTGGAAGTATATCAATTACATTTTCATATTTAATTCGTACATATTCAGCATTTAACATGTAAATAGTCAAGTATATTCAATTTCAATTGATTAACTTGTTTCCCAAAAATAGATACATAAAATAGCCAATTTTAATTGAAACAAAGGAACAAATAGTTAGTTGAAATTTCAAATCATAGTTTTCTCTAGATTCTACATTTTATACAGCTAATTATTCTGTCTTAAAAAGTTCCCGAACGTTCAACGCGCTTATTAAATATTATTTTATTCAAACAATTTCTATGGACATTTTACGACTAAAACCGTTGAAAACATTTTGTATACATTTTTTTGCTGTACTCATAATTTGACATCAGTTGATAAGAGTCAGAATAGTGGTGTATAGAAAGTATTAGCATATTAAATCTACAAAGTCGGTTATAAAATTAAATATTATTTTTTTGTTTAAATTATTATAGAGTAAAAAACGCCAAGAACCTAGAAAACGCCAAACTTCAAAACTCCTCACATGTATACACAAGCTACATTTAGTCAGAAACTATAAAATACAACATTGCATTATTGGTAGTCAACGAAAATATATTCAGAATTAAAGGCTAATTGAAGGTTCTTGGGATTTGTTTGTAGGCCATATTCTTCAAGTATCAGGCTGTAAAAATTAAAATAGGTAACATCGTCATAAGAGCAAGCATACACGAAATCTAGAAAAGAGTCAGAAAAATATAATATCCTACTCATAATTTAAGGCCAATTTAGGCTTTACGAAAAAAATATAGCTTTGAAAATAAAGTAAATAAATAATATACTATTTTACTAATCTTACATTCTATCATTCACATTTTGGGAAATTTATAAGAGTCTTAAATTTGAGAATAGGGCACTTAATTGGCCTAAAATTAACCTTTAATTTTTCGTACGCACTGGTTGTGTTTTGTTTTTTCCCACTGCTATTTTTAGATGGATGTGCAAATGCGAGGTTCCAGAGATTACGTTCCTCTTTTGTTCGGATTCTCGAACCTGTCCCTCTCCTTCAGTGGCCTAAGTGGCTTTGAAAACAAAGTTTCTCAACTTCGTTTCGAGTTCCCTCTCTCGCGAGAGAAAGGTTCGATCTCACCGAAAGGCGATTAGAAATTTGAGAAATTTTACAAATCCCCATTGCACGATCACACCCGATATTACGCGTTTAGGGTTTATCTCAATTTATTTAACCTTAATGCTGTACAGGGGCGGTTCCTGCCGATCTTTTTATGGAGTGGGGGCATCGTAACTTTTTATTAAATAATAAACATATTTGTTATTATTGTGTGTATTATTTATGTACTATAGATAAAACACTATATAATTTTATTGTTTAAATAATTACGTAATTCGAACATAAATTTTACCAATTATGCCAAATAAAAGAAGATAAACGAAAACTCAAGACCTTTGCGGGGGTGAGGGCATAGTCTCCATGCTCTCCCCCTAGATCCGTCAGTGATGCTGTATAAGATCACCTCGCTTCAGTCTTAGTGTTTATTTGATCACCTCGCTTCAGTCTTAGTGTTTATTTCAGTGCACAAAATGTGGCGAAGATGCGATGGAAATATTTTTGTCTAAGTGAAAATCTTCCGCCTCTTCACAAAACTCAATATTCGGTATTTACATAGAGGAGCTCTACGCGATTTAAAATGATTATCTTCTTGAATCGTAGCCTGAGCCTCTGCATCCACTCATGCTGAATATTTTCGTACGTGCGAGTTAGTCACTTCCTTCGTAGCCTTCTTTACCAGTCTGTGTTACTTCTTTGTCAAGATTCTCCATTTCGCCAATTCCCGCCGCCTCTTCGCCCTACTTTCCCATCGCACGCTCTACTCTCATTAACTGCTTGCGACTGCTCGCTCAGTGCGCAGTGATCGAAGAGCCATGTGACGTCCGTAGGGCATGTGCCCTATCTTTTCCCTGTATCCCAAAGGCTGATGAGGCAGTATTTCGACTCGCAAGAGAACATTACACAGGCAAATCAATACTCGTTTCGCTTTTCCCTTCCTCTAGGGATTTGAGTCGAGAGACATCAAAGATTTTGAATGATTAACGCGTGCCTGCATCGGAATTCGATAATCGATGAGCACTGAGGAACCCAATACCTCACAATAATAGTATCTCTTTTTTATTTACTGTTGCGTGCAGGGTAATAAGGTTTAAATTCTTTGTTCAGGGAAGCGTTAAGGTTCTTCGCTGTTTTTGCTTCATAATTCGTTTCTTTTTTCGCTAATTACACTTTATTACTAGGTTATTGCTAACCAGTTGAAAACCTCTACAATTTCAAGACTTCCGATAATTATGAAGTTGAAAGATGTTTTAGAATGTGAGTTTCCTCTATCATCATGTTCAATTAGTTTTAACTTACAGCTCGGTTTACCTATTTGACCTGCAAGTAATTGGATGAAACTTGGAGCCTTTTGAGTACAAGGTAAAGGAGGCATTAACTTTTTCGGACCGTCCGTTCTTTATTATGCAGCATTATTTTTCAATATCATCAAATAAATTAATCTTTAATTAATATTTTAAATCCATATTAACTCGTCCTTTATGAATACAGAAAGATATGTTTTCGTTTATGATAAAATTTGTATCATCTACATTTTAATTGTTGAAAAGACAGAAATAGTAAACTCATATTCAATAATTAATTCATTCATTATTACGCATCATCCAGTTTTAAAGAGTCTATTAATATAGTATAGCTGAAAGACATATTTTCTTTCACTTTTATTTCTCCATTCTTGTCAACTATAAATTAGCAGTTATCTGAAAGTAAAATTACTATTTTAAGCAATCGCTTTATCAGCTTTTGATAAGGTTTCATTTTATCTGCAAATTTGTACGTTTCAGAAATGCACCAGCCTGTAATCTTGTTTCTTTGGTTTGATTACATACCAAATCTCTGAAGTCTTTTAAAAGAAATTCAAAATCGTGTAACTTCAATTACTTCAATTTTATTGCTGTTTTTCAATTTCGTTCGCTCACCGTACAAAAAGAGAATCAGTTGAGCTCGCAATTTTAATTATCGAGAGACTATATGAAGTTTCAGCCACAAATAAGATCATAAGTCAATGTTTCGTTCTCATTAGGTACCCAAAGAGCATATTTAGTTTGCCCTTCATTAAGAAAAATTACACATTTGTTATGAATGAGCATCAAAAAAAACATTGAATTTAAATAGATTGCAGAAAGTATAAACTAGTGAAAAGTTCTTGCTTTCTTTTTTGTTTTTTCGTTTTTTGTACTTTCGCTTTTGTAAAGTGTAAAAGACATTTAATGAATATAACGAACAGACCTTTTTCAGTTAGACAATAAAAATGATGGGGTTATTTAAACAAATGAACCGAAACTACACTTCGTAGTCCTCAAGTAACCATTAAAAATGAGTAACATGGCCTTCAAACGAGCAATTTCCAAATTTTGAATAGTCGTCAGCAGAACGCCCGGAATGCCACGCAGAACGGCGATACTTTAGTTCGTGGTAGGCGCTTTGCATTTTCATTTTCACCAAAACGATTTCTGTTGCCATAGTGCGGCGGACTTTTCGAAGAAAGTTTCACAACGATTCTCGCTTAATTCAATGAACATTCTCCCAAGAATATTCGATGCTACTTTCGTCAGTTTCAAGACAGTGGGTGTCTGTACAAAGAAAAGTTCTGGACGAGGAGTTTCCGAGCAAAATGTGGCTAGAATCCGGAAGGCGTTCAGCGAAATCGTTGTTAATAAACAACTCGACGTTGTCGACAGTTTCTATTGCTTCAAATTATTGAAGATTTCTGGGAAGGCTTCTAAACACGAAGCGGTACAGATTTGACCGAGTTCAGGTGCTTTCACGTGATAAAAAAATCTAATTCGACGGAATATGTTAATTGATGCTAAGACATGATGGTTGATGGAATCTTCATTCTACGTGAAAATTTTCAGTGACGAACTGACCTTTCACATGAGGAAAACAAAACACACTAGTAACCTTTCATTTGAGGAACACAAAACACACTAGTAACAATTGAGTACAAAACGTTTCCTTGAAGGTCAACGGGTTCTGTACAACGACAGGTTTTATATTCTCTTTTTCGTCAAGGAAATCACCATTTATTGATTTTGAAATGTTAAGGTATTGGCTATGCACTTTGATGGTTAAGTTCTTCAAACGCTTTCTGGTTAAGTGTCTCGAAAACTAAAAAAGTTTCTGTGCACTTGTGCTCAAATTTGCACATTTTCAGAATCGCCAGTTCCTCAAAAACGGTTTAAATTTGTTCAATGCCCATTTTTCTTTCGGACCAGGTTTTACTCTTCTATAAAATTCTTAAATTCATATTTCAATTCTACTGCCTTTGGAATATTTGCGATAAACGGAAAAAATACAAATGTCAATTTTGTTTCAAGGATTTAGGAAAAGGGAATAGAAAATTTTACGAAATTACACGACCAAAAGCTTTAGAAAATGTGAAGGAATGGCCTTAGACTAGAAGGTTAGGAAACTTTTTCCTAACCATTCCAGCAAAAGTATGTTTCACTCTCGTTTTTCGCAAACATCATAAAACAGTGAGTAAATTTACCAAAGATTTTTCAATATTTTTGAAACACCTTAAACTCCATAATTCATTTTCACTAATTCCAAGGGCGCAATTAGATTCAGAAATTTAAAGTCCAAATTGTTACTGAATGTTTGCTGAGAGTACCTCAATGCGCCTGATTATAGCTGCCCACAGCAGCGATAATCATGGCAATCACAGTAGGGTGGGACAGAGGGGGGGCAAGGGGAATCGGGGCGGGTCAGGCTTAGAAGGGAGAGGGTGGAGCACAGCGGGTGGGGACCGAGGAGATGATGGCGGGAAGGGGAGGGGACTGAGAAGACAAGGGCGCAGAGGATCAGGGAGGGGCGGGGTAGGGTGGGGATACACCATACACAGAATTCATTCGTTTTTTCGATCTAATAGAGAATTATGATTAGTAAATGCCCGGAACATGAAGGGTTCTTTATCTAGTTCCTGTAAAATGAAGATTGAAGATATCGGTTTGTTCTGTATGAATATACCTGTGTATAAATGACATTCAAAATTAGCACGTAATAATTTTATGAGCAGAGCTTGATTTTCGTCGGAACGCGAGAGAACGGCGTTCCGGTACCTCGAGAATAATTATTAAATTAGATAATAAATATATAACTATTTAATTAATGATATTAAATTATTAAAAATTATAATTATAAATTATTAAATAATTATAATTATTAAATTATTAAATAATTAAATTATTAAATTATTAAATAATTAAATTTTAATTAATAATTTTTGAACTTACATTTTACAAATCAAGCACTGTGTATGAATATTGTACGAGTACAGTGATATGTTTGTTAATTTAATATTTTTTGTTGAAACACTGGAAATCGAGCTCTCGTTTCTTGAAATCATAGTCGGCCAACAAAAGTATAATGTTGTTATAAATTAGTACTCACATTATTCAAAACAGTTAGAATTAAAAACCGACACGATTTTAAAACAAATAAACATTTTTTTTTTGCAATGGTCAAACTTAGCGACTTCAAGTATTTTTTGTCAATGCGTTTACACCTGTATACATTTTCAGCAATAGCGCGTGAGGAGGAACGGTCAGACCGTATACTAATTAATGTTCTTAATTCTTGTCCTATCTTGTGGGCTCAAAATTTCGATCTGATGTCACACGAAGGATATGAATTGCTTCAAAATATTACTACGTAATGTTCATTACATAAAAAGCCAGTCGTGAATTTTTGTTATGGAATCCTACAAGATTTGAAACTAAACATTTTTTATCTTTTTGATGACTTTAACACGAATAATGCAATACAATGTTTGATTATATTTATAAACTTTGAACATAACATTGCACAATCTTTGTTCTGCTTCCCAATATCTTTTGTTCCGTATCAAACTCCTCAGAAAAATAAAAAAATCTATATATTTGTACCTGCTCTTGTAGGATTCAACAGTAACAATATCCTCCTTATTCCACGATGTTTTGAACATTACCAAGTAAAATTTTGAAAGTGCTTTGTGTTAGGATCCACGGATATCTTTGTTTACGTGTTTGTTCATTGTCTTTTGAATTATTATTGGGTTTCGTTATCCTCACTCTCAAAACGACCAGCTCACAAGAATTTGTTTTTAAATAATCTGATTTTGGGAATATGAAGTAGTAAATACTTTAAACAAATTATTTAGACAACACTAAAGATGAATTCTCTTGCACAATTATAATCCTACCATTATGCATTTTTGTAAATTCACATGGTAAATTTAAAAGGATGATAAGATTTCTTGCATGAAAAACATTGCAAAATTCCAAACTCAAATATGAATCTAAAACTGTTTTTTAGAACTAGCTAATTTCATTCAACGTTTTTTTCTCTTGATAAGCGCCAGACGCGTAGTTTTTGTTTGCCCTTTTAAAAGTTCCGAAAGGATTAGCATAGCTAATGTATCGTAGTATGTTATTGAGTATCCGGCTTAAATGTTGCATTTGCATACGTAGTTCCAGAAAATGATATGAGTGGACTGTGCTTATCGTAATATCTATTGATCGACCTTAAGTCGTTTGGAATTAATGAAGTACCTACGGCCTCACTCATAAATCACCTGTCTACCATTGTGTGTTAAAAAAGTTGTTTTATACTAATGAATTGCTTCAACATCTTAAATTACTACTTTCATTTCCCGGTTTCTTTCTCTATGTTGTATGAGTCAACTGAAAATAAATTTCCCTTCGTTCTGTTGTATCCACTATTCACTCTAACTCTTCAATTTGGCAGAAAATGGTGCATGTGTTTATCAGGTTCGGATTAATACTTGCGAGGGTCTCGGAGCAGTCTTTAAGCGTTGAAGAGCCTTTATAATACTTCATTATTCAATTGTGATTTTTGTTTACTATCATAATTTATATTTTATTTTCATCTCTGAAAGTGATATCAAACAATACTACTTGTTAACAAAAATATTTAATGCTTACTTTAATTTTCAAAAGTGATAGAATAGTTTATTGTGTTTATTGGAATTCAGTAGTAAAAGGTTAGCCACACAAAAAAACAGCATTAATATTTTACATTATGTGTTTACGTACCAATACAAAAAATATAATAAACAAGGTTTAAACTAAATAATCTACATTGAGAACCAACAAAATAATTTGAAACAAAAACATAATTTTTATGATTTTTTGTAATTAGTATAATATCATTAAAATATAATTTTAGCTCATTACAGTCGAAAAATATTTTGTGAATCATGGTAAACATGGTCAAACACGTATTTGTTTCAGTGAGTGGAGTTAGAATGGTTTATTTATATTTACGTTTACATGAAAAATAATACAGAAAATGTTTTTAATGTTTTAAATATTCACATATTTGTATTGAATCAAAGAAATTATATTTATGATGCCTTATAAAGTTGAATTTTGTGTACTACTTTCACAATCTTTTTAAATAATACTAATTGATACGTGGTAAACGATTTTCCCTATAACAATATGATCATTCACCCCCATGTATAATCGCATATTCGAAACCTCTTTTCACACCAACATCATGAACCATATTTGTCACGTCCTCTTGATCGAGAAACTTGATAATCAGCATACTTGAGAATATCCTCTTAATCTTCAATTTCTTCAGATCCTATACTTTAACTCGACTTTCTTGAGTCCTCCATTATTATAGACATTCTAGAAACCATCCATTTCATCGCAAGTGTCTTGAGATTCTCCGCTTGATCTCGGCTTTCAAATCCCTCACTTTTGTTCTACTTCCTTGAGATATTCCAGATGATAAAATTCGTAGATTTCATTCACTTTATCGACTTGCTAGAAATGTTCTATTTTTTATTTAATAGAAGCAGCATAGCAGAAAATATATGTATATATTTCTATTCAATACAATAATTTGTCAATTGCTGCCACTGAAGTCCTTGTGAGAAGTAAGTGTTATGTTATGTTATGTTATGTTATGTTATGTTAATTCCAATACAGTCATTAAGAAAGAACGATCAGTGAAAATAGTTAATTAGGCTCATAGGTTACGGTTAGTAGTGTGTAGTATGTGATAGGATAAAGAAATTTAGTTGGATCACTATAATCATAGGACATAAATAGGTAAAGAATTGGGATAGGACAATGAATCTGTAAAACTTCAAGAACATAAGTGTATATGTGTGTAAACTGTGCTCAAGGGTTTAATGAAATATTACCAACTCCTGGCATCAGAATAGGCTAATACGATGCATGCTTTGGCAGCTGTCCGTGATTCTTCAGGAGGCTTTACCCGCAAGGAATTTAATAAACTGTAACAATAACAATACTAAACAATTAATTTTGTTAATGAATATCAAGGGTGTCCTTCCTCAAGGCAACAACTAAAACCTTTAATGAGGTTGCGGCTAAGTGCGCAAAGTTGTAGCGCTACTTGGATGCAAGGGACTTTCACATTGGACTAACATCTATGAGGTGACTTTTAATGAAATGTTATATTTTTCTTTTCAATTTGGAACGATGCCTTTTAGTATAGCAATTTATTGTATGTTCTGACAAAAGGAGATAAGCATTCTTTTGAGTAATTTTGAATTTTTTGTGTTCAGCTTTCCTTGCCCCAGCGCGCGTTAACAGGGGACCGCTGCGGGACCTTATGTAGTGGACTGTTATCCGTTCAAAATATCCGTTAAACACATGTGGCAAAAAATTTACTTAATAAAATCTGCTCAAATACACTTTACAATCAAATTTACTCCAAGAAATGCTTATCTAACATATAACAATATTTATATCATTGATTCTCTTTATTAGTCTTTTTACGCTCGACTTGATGATCTAAAAGATATGTATATTTCCAGTTGAAAATAAACAAGTTACTTCAATATATCGTAAATGATAAAATAGAAATGAATACACGTAGCAATTAGCCTCATTCCGTCAAGCTCTTCCGTGAAAACTGCATCGCAGTAACTTCAACGGTTCACGAAGTGCAGGAGGGTTGAAGTTCCGTGACAGAGCCTGTGTGTGGTTCCATTTGGCTGACGAGTGCGCGCGTGTGGTGGGTTGCAGGAGCAGATTGACCCTCAGGCGCGCACGCTGAACACATGTGCCAAAAAATGAAATTTACTCAAAAAAATCTTATATAACATATAACAATATGTATATCATTGGATTTGTGTGTTTACGATTGTCTTAACAATCTAAAAACATGTATAGATCCATTTGAAAAAGTTACCACGATATCTCGTAAATTACAAGTGATAAAATAGAAATGAATACATGTATCAATTAGCCCCATTCCCCAACCTCTCCCGTGAAAATTGCATTGCAGTAACTTCAACCGCTCAGGAGGGGTTGAAGTTCCGTGACAGAGCCTGTGTGTGGTTCCATTTGGCTGACGAGTGCGCGCGTGTGGTGGGTTGCAGGAGCAGATCGGCGCGCAGGCGCGCACGCTGAAGGCGCTGGTGACGCGCGCGTCGCTGGCGGAGCGCGTGCGCGCGGCGCAGGGCATGCTGGGCCGCCTGCGGGCGCTCGTTAACGACGTACGAGGGCGCTCTCGCCGACACTCAGAGGGGGCGGGGCGCGAGAGGCTCCAGTGGCTGGCCGCGCGCGGATGCCGGGGCGCGAGAGGCTCCAGTGGCTGGCCGCGCGCGGATGCCGAAGCGTTGCGGGCGAGCAGCAGAGAGGATGCTGTTTTCATAACTCGCAAAGATTTTTTTTTTTTTGCTTTTTCATTTCGATTTCTTTCTTTTTGCCTTTTTAGCCACAGAGAAGGAGGCGGGACACTGGCCGTTGGCCGTTGGTCGAGGTTGCGGAAACGGTGGGGCGAGGGACAGAGAAGATGCTGTTTTCATAATTCTCAAAGATTTTTTTCTTTTTTGTTTTGTTTTTTCGATTTTTTTCTTTTGGCCTTCTTAGAACCACAACCATAGAGTAAAGAATTATAGACCACAGAGGAGCATTATGAACCATAGAGTCAAGCCCCTTTAGTCTATGCCACAACCGGTAGCTGCAAACATAAAGCTAGCGTGTTTTTTAAATATTAGGACCAATCATTACAAAATTTTGTCTCTTAACTCTCCACTTACTCTTTCTTCCTCTCTGCAATGGCTCTATTTAAATGTTAACGCTGAAGTTGGTACTGTACGTAACATTAACGCTCAAGTGGATATTGCTTCATATTGAGTTATGTATGTTTGTTAATTATATTTTTCTGTAATTTTTTTGTTCTTTCTTTCCTTTAACCAGTATTGTAAAGATCATTTTTGGCTTCATCATCCATGAAATAATGTTCTAAAAATATATCTCAATTGTAGCCTTATGAGGGAGGCGGAACAGTCTCCGAAACGTCGACAATTTTCATGAAATAAAATGATGGAATACATTTGGATGCAATATATTTAATTGTGGTTGTCCGAAATTTTAAAAAAAGAACTAAAAAATATTAAACGTTAGGGTATATTAAACTATTAAACATAAAGGTGTCCCCTTACACCTTGATCGTGCTAGTGATTGTGTGATCTTAGGTTCGATACCGGCAAGTTATCAGGAGTTAACGAGATGTGTCAATTTGTGATCTGTGAATTTGTAGCACCTGAGGGAATCGGATTTCTTGTCCAGTACTTCCGATCAGTGTTCTTCGTTTCGCTGTTCACTTGCATGCGAATTTCAGAGCAACTCCCTATATAAATGGCCACGGACCGTACGCAATCTTTAATTTCCTTCCCGTCACCGTCGTTATCTCCCCCCCTCCGTCAATCTGGTACGTGGCGACATGGAGAAGTATATCTCGTGCTAACCCACTCCTTAGCTGGGACGATTCCCCACAAGTGAGAGATGCCTGGTTGGAGAAAACCCCGCAAGCCGACGTGTAGCTCGGCACCGGATTTCGCTATCTAGTGGGAGATGACCACAGCCACTTCCCGCGATAAAAGCATCCACTATACTTACGGTACGAATAACCTTAGCAGTTGACGCACCCGAAATCACTAATCAATCAATCAACCAATCAGTCCAGTCAATTAAATCCACCCCATCATAACCGATTATGACACGCAGGAAGAGAGGTCTTGCGGGCCCTTCAGGTCTGCGGGACTAACGCTAGGAAAGAGTCTCTGGCTATGTTTTTACGTTATCGGACATTATTTATAAGTAAAAAGGCCGCGTCATGAGAAATGTCGAAAATACAGAAATAAAATGTTTCTCAGATCTTAAATGTAGGTAAATTTACTGTGTATAGCTAAATCTTTTAGTTTCTACGGATACTTCTTTTAGCTTATGACTACAAAATGGTTAAAGCTTGTTCACTTTAAGCTTTTCGACCGCAGAATGTTTCAATTTTTACACGTCCGCTCACCTACTTCTAAAACCGATACAACTCGTGCCCCCTAGTTGTTAGGGTAGAAAACAACTGTCAAAAGAACAAACGTTCTTTGAGAATCTCCTGTTGTTTTAATTGCATCTGTCGAACTTTTAATTGATTTCGTACGAACATTAAAGAATATTATAATTATTAATAAATTTTCCTTTCGGGCACAATTTTTGCTGCGTTATATATTCCTTCCGTTATTTCCTATGTAATTTCCTACTGTATTCCTACTGTGTTCTTTTCTACTTTACATTCAGGTTTGCGTAGAACGTGCCATCCTTGAAAGCGGCATCTATCTGATTTAAGCAGCTAGCAGCACTCTACTAGTATATGCTCAGCATTGGCATATATTAACATTAACATTGGCATTAACAGTGCAGATGGAAGAACTCATAGTGCCATTTGTTTAAAAATGTGTCACCCAGGGGCAACTATCTCTATAACACTGACGTAAACGATCGTAATGCGCGTTATTACGCGTTATTACGCGCATTACGATCGTTTACTGTTAATCTTCACGTTACAGGAGAGTGTTAGTGGAAGCAACCCGGAAATTTACACTTGAGATACATTAAGATTAAACAGCGTTTACAAGATGACGTTTGTTGTCATTATATTCATTTATATTTTTCATATTTTTGTGTCCAAATAATCGTTTAATGTATTTGCAGCGTATTAATAAAAATGAAAATGGTAGATTCGATCTTTCGTTATCAATAACATTTCTATAGTATTTCTGTGCATATACGAATATTTTTTCTATAGTACTTGAGTACCAATTTTTTTACACAGGAAATATTTCAGCCACTATCAAAATATTTCTTTTCCCTTAATAAACACGCACCTGTTGGTTTCGACACCACCATCTCTAGGAAAATTTATCGAGCTTTTGACTGATACTTCCCTTTCATGACTTGTTGCGCTGGCAGGTTCGTGACTGGCCACGATTGCGTGAGGCGTACAATTGCCGCACGTTGACGTCCTTATATCTCTGGTTTCCTTTAAAATAATCCAGAAACCAGACCGCTACAGTGGGCTTACTTTCCGACCTATTTCTGCTCGGATCGGTTGCCAATGACACTGAATATGATAGCAAGTCTGGTGGGTTGTGATGTCACTCACGTGTACGTCGTAAAGGAAGATATTCAATTAAAAAGAAAAAAGAAAACATTAGACCTACTTCCCTAAAGTCATTATAGCGGTACGCGTTTCAAAACATCGTACTTGAATTTTCATTAAAGATTTTCCAGACTAATGACAAAACAACTATACTTTGCGGTCAGGAAGTGGATTCTTGCGAGACTTTAATAATTAAAATTATTTACGTTCATATTTTCACGTAAATAATTTTAATTTATTAAATTATTATTGATGACGGTTGTTAAAATGGTATAGGTTGTAAAAGAAATATCGCCAAGTAAAATAAACTCACTATTATTGAAATAGAAACACGACCGTTTGGGAGCTTTCTTGACAATCCTTTTGCCTACGTCTGTTGCAAATCAAAAACCACAAATTCTGCATTCCCAAGCTAATATTCATTGCATTTGTTTTTTCTAATGTACAATATCATGATTTTAAAGAACATTAAAAACATTTAAAGATTTGGTTTACACGCAACAAGAAATGGTATTTTAAGTTCTCTTTTAATACTTTTTCGTTGTGTAATAAAAAGAGATTTCGTAAAAAAAAAGCTCTGTCCATATCTTTTTAAAAAATCGGCGCTTCTCAGTAACCATTCATTGTGCTGGATACGTTAACCTGCTCTTCAAAACCCACATTTACAACATGAGCGTTGTTAACTCTTTCAACTATGTCACTTCAGCAGCTTCTGTCAGTCTAGGTTAAGTCTGCGGCGGATTCGACACTAGCTTTCGCTAGGTCGATTCGACCGCTGGAGGAATTCTGTGGTCGGTGCCTATGGTAGTTTCTGGTTTCCCATTACAGGCGAATGCCGCAGTACCCACAATAGGAGTTTGACCGGAATCTACCTGGTTGCATCATCCTTGAGTCGCTAGTCTCCTCTTACGACATACTTAGCAGTCACTAACTAACCACTTATCATTCAGGCGTCGAGACCGTCGGGAGATTTTAAGCGTTGTCCTAGCTGGCGCCCCGGGGAGTCCGGTTGAGAACCCACAGCGACGGTAGGTTGGCCAGGAAGACGCCATCTCCGAGGTAAACGACAACATAACACAAGACCGTGCGCCAAACACAAATCAATCAATCAATCAACCATTCCCAAACACCAATTTCACTGAGACGTTGTACGACTGACATCCCTCGACGCTTCTGACAGTTTAAATTGTCGATAAGATGTCAAAGTCGAGGTCGCACTGAAGACCGAGTGCCTCACAAAGTCTGCGTCAGTTCCCATGAATCAGGGTTTAGATTGACCAAGGTGCAACACCTGTAATAGAGTTTCCATTACTCTAAATAAAAACTTACTGGTTGAGCATCACCAAAATTATCCTAATTAATATACATTACGTTACTTAGCGATCCCTTTACTAAATGTTTCTATCATTAAGTAGCGTCGGACGTCTTTGAGAGTACTTAAAAGAAACGTTGAATCCAAAAGATAAAACGTAATTCCCGAGGTCAGTTTAAGTATTTCTAGTGGTTTCAGCGGCAAAAATGCTGCTATCGAGTGTGCGGCAAACGGGATGCTTAATGTCGCCAGGACCTGGAGCAGCAAAAATCGACTGTTCTGTAATGACACACATTAATACTGAAGCTTCTTTCTTCCTCGTCGTAAGCGGTCAGAACAGTCGCAATGATTTTGAAAACAAAGTCGAACCATCAGATAGCAGAAATATTGAGTTAAAATAATCAAATGTTAGCTATATTCACTCAAAATGGAAACTTTCATTGTCTTTCAATTTTTCCAGTCTTCCTGGATGTATATCAAAACCATTTGACGCCTCTCAGACGCCCAGGGGATGCTAATTCTTTCCTCAATTTGTTCGTATATTCGAATCTAGAGTCTACATTCGAAACCGGCGGGCCGTGGGCTGCGCACAGACACAGCTGCTGTACATTGTAATTAAGCATACGTGTGAGAGACTGCAACAAAAAACTAACATTAACCCTCTGGTTCTTTCACAGCCGGCTAGTCTTTGAAGGAGAGAACAGCGTACGCCGTGGTTCCATTCTGTCCTATTCATCTCCCGTGGCTGGACACAATGAGACCAAAAGCCTTGAGAGTCACCTAACGTGCGTGGTAAATAGGGACGAGAACTATCTCCAGTCTGTGCTGTAAACTAGGGAAATTTGAGGTGGCTAATAGTCTAATGGGAAAGTAATAAAAGGTTGTGCCAGTGAGAAAACCAAACCAAAGGTGTCGTAAGAATTAAACAGTTCTCTAATTATTACCTTACTTTTTAGAAATTTCTTTGTATTTTCTTATACCAATTAGATTCATAAACCATTTTAGGCAAAGCATGCGAAACACTTATAATCATGTGAAAAAACATTTTAAATGTGAAAAAATATAAATAAATACTTCATTATCAATAACGACCCAAATTGTTTAAAGAATTTTTTTAACAATTTATAATAAATTATTCAATAAAATGAATTACAAAACGAATTTCGTAGTAATTTAAATGATACACTCATTTCAATATGCAAATTCACTCTAATAGTTCAAATTTTAACATTCCTCAATTTTCTTAAAGTACAAAGTAGTAAGATAAATATTGATCCTCACGTCACACGATTAACTCTAAATGTATGTTTATGTGTCTATCAAGGAATTACAATTGCAATACCCCAAAACCACTTCACCCAGAGAACATTAACACATGATTCGCTGAACGATAATGCACTACGGAAATCTGATTTAGAAACACATTACACCTCGTTGAAGATTAATATGTTTATTTATTTTAAATAGAATAATAATTGAGAGCCTTATTATTTTATGACATGAGACGTTAATAAAAAACGCTACTAAAATTAACTCAATAATATTTCGGATGATCTGATGATGAATATAAGACTTAAAGAACTCGAGCGTGGGGTTTATTCTTCTGTGCGAGAAAATCAATATTCATGAAAGCACTCTTCGTGAGAAAATTAAAGAAGAAATTTCAAGGTACTGCAGAAAACTTCATTCATAAAATAGGCATTATTTGTATATCTTGAACATAATTAATGAGTTTTTTATTCTTTTGAAGATAATAAATTATTTGTTTTGTCATCTTTATCATAGCTCACTTTCTTGAAATGTCTTAACATAACGTGACATTACTTAGAGGATATCTAAAAAAATAAACATGTACTTTAATAAAATTCATGCCTTTCGTGCATTTGATAAAACGTAAATAGCAGAGTATGTTTTCAACATTAGAATATAATTGGTTTTTCTATTATTGAGTGTGATATTGATGCAAAGTGAGTTTTATCGACACATTTATTCAAATTTTATATTGAGTAAATCTGCACATTAATCTTTATTAAAAATCCTATTCTGCCCTGATTTACGACGCGATCATTTTTATTCAGTGACAATAATATCACTTAAATTCTGATTGTAATACATTTTATTGATAAAGTTTCCAAATCCAATTTTAAGACAAGCACTTTTCGTGAGACAGCAATATAATTTTCTTAAACAAAATAAAATGGAATAAATTATTACAATTGTTTGAGAAAAGTAAGTCACTGTACAAATCGTCCACTTTTCACTGAAATAGTTTAATAGTTCGCACATCACTAGACAGTAAAGTAGAGATCTTCAACCAATTTCCCCCAAAACCCGAAGGAAGCACTTCAGATTCATAACTACCCCAGAAACACAGTTTCAAACCCATGGAAGTCCGCCTTCGCAACACCGAAACACCTTCCGCTTTGAGCAAACAAGAAGCTATTCTCAGCGAGGCCGTCCCCGTTAACCCGACGGGAGCAGCCGAGGCGCTTCCATTACAGTGTTCCAATAAGCAGCGGCTTGTGTTTTCCGCTGGCAACTCGGCCGCGCCAGATGGAACCGACCGCGCCCCCTCCGCCGCCAGTCTGGACCGCGCTTTCCGCAGCGCTCTCCGGGGAGACCGGATAATTGAACACTCCGCGCCGGGGGTGCGGGGGTCGGCAGCTGGGAGTCGCGGGGGGTGGGGCATAGGGGAGGGCCAGGGAACGGTGAATCCCTCGGCTGGGCGGTCACGCAGCGACCAGTGGCTTTGTCGAACTCTGGCTTTCTGTAACTGACACCGGGAGGGGGGCCTGCATGCTAATGCAAAGCTATTCCGTTCTGCTGGCAGTTTGTTTCATATGCTTTGTATTGTACCCCAGTCGCGACGTGTCAATTTTGTAATTATTAGTTTTCGGTATTTTGAGAGGAAAATAATGTGGCTCGAAATATTAGAAGTATTTGCATGATTTTAAAAAGACATGCACAGTCAGCAAATATGAATATGTCGGATCACAAAAGATAATATTTCTCATTACTGAAGTAAAATTAACTTTAATTAAAATGTATGTGTACATATTTTATAATCTTATGTGTATCGAAACCACAGAATTGCTCATTCAACTAAGTGCCCCTGAAGGTTAGTTTCTCTTGTCAAATGAAAAGTTAATCCCCTTTAAATTGACTTCTAATAAACATATTATCATTTATTGACATCATTAACTGACATTAAGAAAAAGCAGTTGCGACAAAAATAGAAAATATATAGGCACATTATAAAACTTTTCAGGTAAATAAATGAAATGCATAATAACCAGTAAAACAAGGTTAAACGTATGCGAATGGCTGTCCGAGTGAAACCCCATCGTAGGCCGTGATGCCGACCACCAAGTGCACTTCACCCTATGGAAGACGTGATACGATTACGTCATCGCGATACGATGACGTAAACGCCACCATCATAGCCTTCCGGACTGGCATTCGCCGACTCTCTCCGCGGAAACCTACAATATAAAGATTAAATGTAGTTACGACGCTATTATATTAACGAATTAAAAATGTAGTTGATTTATTTGCTGTCTATTCTAAAGCGTAGTTACTGTGCGGTGCTTACCAAGGTCAAAAAGGTGTTGCACGTCTAATTCACAACTTAAATATTTAATGTTTATTATAAAGGCTCGTGAATTCATATATTTTCATTCCAATGCTGTTTCTGATTGTGCTTACTCCCTGTAGTACTACATTAACTCCATTGTTAATATTCCTCGTTCTGATATTAATAAAGGTTATTAGTGAAATCAAACATCCTAATTACTTAAAAAGTTTACTAGGTAATATTCAAAACACCGAAAACAAGTTTTATAAGTTGTAAATCCCGAATATTACGCTAAAAGTTAGAAAATAATACGTTTTAGACTTTTCTGTGATCAGAAGACATTTGGAAGGACACAGGAGCCCCACGATGAAGTTTTCAGATAGCGGGTTGTGGTTACAGACCTTGAATCTACCGAGGTTTTTTCTCTCTTTTATGGTCCTTCTTACAAACGCGATTATTGCGAATGAAAACAAAGACAAATCCTTTTTCTAAAATAGAATCCTTCAAAGAACAATACGTAGGTGTAATTGAATATTGTTTCATTGCATTTCTAAACATATTCTAAACGTATATCTAAACGTATTCGTATAGTGTTACTGGGTCGCGGAAAAAATATTTAAAAAACAGTTATCCCGCCTTTTCATTAATAATTCTTCAACTTAAATTGTTGATGTTTTTAACATTATGTTCCTGATAAATTCGCCTTTGGAATTTTAATCAAGAGACTCACCACCTCAGGAATCTACGTGGATGCTTTGGTGAACTACTAATTACTCGTCGTTGGATGTGACCTTTCCGCAGAACCGCTCATTCAGATTCCACCATTAATTCAGAGCAGCATTCCGAAATCTCCGATTATCTGTATACGAATGCACATGCGAATTACATTGTACATTAATTTGTCGTCATTTGTTGTGACAGTTGATCATAAAATATTCAAAACCAGGTGGATCTGGAATTAGTCTCGTATTTCCTGCACGACGGCACAGAATCATCATGATGCATTTTCATTATGCACTCGAAATTATTTCTAATCCGGAAGACATCACTTAACTGAATGTATTTATTACTTTTAAATTAATTACATGTTTAATGTGGTTGGTAGATGAATTTATATCAAACAATTTCAAATCCAAACTGAACAATTTACAAAGTGTATTTTTGAGAGAGCGAAATTAAACGAGTACATACTGTTATCGCGTAGGAAATAATGTTTTTTAAATGTAATATATTTCAACACAAAATTATTTTATACCCAAACATTTGGTTTGTGTGTGTGTGTGTGGTGTGTGTATGTATGTATGTAGGTATGGGGGGGGGTGTTTGCGTGTGTGAGAGAGCAGTATTTCCACTAGTGTCGAATAATAGTTTAAACAAGAAAATATTTCAAATTTCCAAATATTTAGATTGAACCAAACTTCTCCAAAATGTAACTATTTAATTAAAAAGCAACGTGCATTTGTTTTCGTTTTCCTCAATTAAGACAATGAAATATATATCAATATTGTACGTACAACAAGAACTAGGATTATATATTCAGCAAATTCTAAAACGTTTTTATCCCACGTTTGTGCATTATTATTATTATTATTATTATTATTATTATTATTATTATTATTATTATATTAACTGCATATAATAATATTAATTTAGGGAAAATAATTGAGGGAAACCATCTTGAAAATATTTACCCTAATATAAACTGAAAATTGAACCTACGCACGTCCTAATTTCTAAAGTAATTGTATGACAGATAACCACCACATAATCACATGTTAAAACCACCCATGCATTAAGCGGGACCAGACCTCGCGGCCTTTCGCTGCATGAACTAGGATGGAGTAGTAAGAGCTTTCGCCACCAGGCCAGTTCGTCTTCATCACCACACTCTCAAATCATCATTCACCTGTTCATAATCGACAAGAGCTGCATCACTTGAGATTTTAATGATAAGGGGGCAAAGCGGAGTGAGAGGTGAGGTAAAAAAGATGACTGGGAAAACGTGTCGTGAACCCTTTTTACATGACACAAATTCCATGTGAATCGATCGTTTTGGATCCTGTGTGGGGAGGACAAGTGATCTGACATCGCAGGAATCACCTTCTTTCGTTCACTTGAACAACTCTTTCACTTTTTACCCGCCGTCCTGGTAGTCAAGGTCGCTAAGAAACGAATGCCATAGCGAGCTCATTTCGGTGAATCGGGGATTTGAGTCACGCATAGGTACAGTTGTTTATCTGTGTGTGTTGTGACATGTTAGGACGTCCAGTCTACCATGGGCTTCCATTCGATTGGGCACATGCTCTAGAGGCATATTCGCTTTACACCTGAATGATATCATTCTACCTACCCTTCTGCCGGGAACAGACTGGGGGTGGCGACACCAGATGATGTTCCTTTCGGTCCTAAGAGACATAAAATAACACTACGTTGCCGTGGCCATGGGTCTCCACTGGATAATTAAGGGTTGAATGATGAAGGGGATTATAGGATACGCTGGTGCGAATTTTTAAGTATATGCCAAAAATATGTGTCTTTGGTACATTTTGGTGTCAGTATGGGGGAACCAAGGTTAGTGCTGCGGACAAGGAAGCGAATACAATCATCAATGCCGGGGGTTGTGGAAAATGGCGAAGAAATTGAAAAGGTTCATACTTACCTACGTGGAGCATTAGAAGCGTTAGTATTGCGGCGCGGCGCGTGTATAGAAACGACAGTTGATTGATTAGTTAGTGATTCCGGGAGCGTCAACTGCTAAGGTCATTAGTCCCATAAGTGTAGTGCATGTTTCTTCCTCGTGAGGTGGCGATGAGAGGCTTCCACCGCTGGCTGATGAGATCCGGTGACAACCCACCTATAGGTTGCCGAGGTTTTCCCCAACCAAGTATCCTGCCAGTGGGCACTGCCCCAACCCGGACAAGCACTAATCACCCGACCGGTCTCCCGGCATGTGTGATAGTGTAGTGCATGTAAATATAAGTGTTGTAAAGGGTGAGGATAGGACAAGGACGAGGAAGGAAATAACGCGTGCGGTCCGTGGCCCATTTGTTAGGGTACTACTCCGATATTCGCCTTGTGTTGATCGGTGAAACCACGGAAAACTACCTATTAGTACAGCCGGCCGCTATAATTCTCCTCCAGACAGCGGCTGAATTCGACCTAGCTATCTAGTGTAGAGAATCGTTACACCGTCGGGACTCGAACAGGCGCAGAAGTGGCATCAGTTGATGCGACAGTGTTGTGACGCGTGTGCTGGCGCGCGCGTTGCAGCCGCAGGCGGCGCTGCCCGACATCCTGCTGTGGCTGGTGAGCGGCGGGCGCCGTGCCGCCTACGCGCGCCTGCCGGCCAGGGACATCCTCTACTCGGTGGTGGACGAGGAGTGCGGCCGCAACTGCGGCAAGGTGCACACGCTCTTCCTCAAGGTGAGTGCGGCCTGTGACAACGACGTTCACTGTTCGGGCTCACCCCGAATGCACTATATTTTGTTTGATGTTTTTTGACAAACAGATAAAGACAAAATGGATAAATGTAACACGTATATGGAATACCCTGTGTAGTGAGTGATGGTCCACAACAGTTGTTCATATTGAAGTAGTTGTGGGGTTACGTTAGCTTAGCAAAAAACGTCAATTTGATAAAGTCAATTTGACTCACTTTGCTTCCGGCTTCCCGAATCGGCGGCGAGGGTTTCGGCCTTTTCCCTCCGAGATTAATAAAAATTCCTTTATAATTCTGCAAAAACATTTTACACCAAGTGTGCGTACTGTTTCTCTTGATTCCTTATGTCGCGTAACTGCTACGCGCGTTTTACACGTGTTCAGTACCATTTATCCATTTGCTTTATCTTTTTGTAAATATTACACGCCTTATGGTTATTCCGCTTCGTGTACATGTCCAGGTTTGGATTGAGGGTGAGTTGTGGGCACTGCGAGAAGTACTCTTCACAATTTTGTCAAGTTTTAAATCGCAGTGCTGTGCATTATGTTTTCAAGAAGCCAGCCATATTTCCCAGGACCCGGCGATATCTCGAGAAATGTATAATTCTAATACGTTCTTGTCACTGAAATCTGCGTAAAAACAAGAATGCTGAAATTTATTAGTAAGGATCATAGAAAATGATTCGAAGTGGCGTTACATGACTGCTTACCTGGCCTACGATAGCCTTGTGAAGAAGTCTGTTGACAATAACTGCTCCAAATGTTATACTAATTCCCATTTCCTCTAAAACAAATACATGATGCATTAAAATGTAATAATATGCCAATCAGATTTCAAATTGTCAATTACGAATAAAATGAAACATTTTAATCAAAAGTATCTTGATCACTTATTTTACTTAATTCAATTTATTGACTTAAGTTAACACGATTGCAAATAATTGCATAAATTCCGACTTTCAGGATAAGCGTTAAATAGGCAAAGATTCATGTCTGTGAAATGAGCTCTCCGGCCACAAGGGAAACCGAATGATTTAATGAAACATATCACAAAACGAAAAAAGGAAAGAATATGTCATTGAAACGTATTTCTTCTCATTGTTAAAAATGCTTATAAAAGACAGAATTAAAAGGAAAATGAACTTGAAATAGTGGTAAACAGTAAAGAACAAACCTACTCGTAATTCATATCTCAGTAGTTTGATAGAATAAATTTGTGAGGCATATTTTCGTATGAAACCACTCACCACACGACCCTACAGCTTGTGCGCGTACACACCTTCATGTATTTGGAGGGGAAATGAGTGCAGGGTCAGGAGAATTTGCCCGTGCTCGCTGGAGCACCTGGCTTCCCAGGCGGACAAGGAGTTTGTGCGGTTTGATAAGCTTGGTCAACCGAATACTAAAATTTTAACAAATCGCAGATAAGAAAAGTAGAAATATCAACGGTTATACCCGGCTGAGTTGGGTAGTCTCTAAGCTGAGAGCCCATCGAAATCTCGGGCGTCGTGACCACCCACGAGCGCCAATCTAGTGGGTGCTGAACACCAATTCAAGGGGTGCTGAGCACCTATCCAATCGGTGCTGAGCACCAAACCAGTGGTTGCTGAGCATCAATACAAGGGGTGTTAAGCACCAGTCCAATGGGTGTTGCAGCTGCCGGGGCGGCGTGGCCTGGGTCCGGGCGGCTGGGCGGTGCAAGCCAAGGTCACCATCTACACGTGGCTGGGGCTGCTCAAGCACAAGAAGCACTACGTGGACGGCCTGCCCGCGGGCTACGTCGAGTCGCACGAGCTACGCAACGCCGACCGCCAGTCGGCGCTGCCACCCACGCACATCCGCTACTCCGACAAGCACGTGAGTGCATGCACTTGCGCTGCTGCGCTCCCAGCGCATGACTCTCTTTCTTCTTATTATTATTATTATTATTATTATTATTATTATTATTATTATTATTATTATTATTATTATTATTATTATTACTATTACTACTACTACTTTCGTTTACATTACATTTGCAGGACTCACATGCTTCGTTTAAGGAAACAGTACGTCAGGTTCAATCAAACTAGAATTTCAAGAAATTTCTTATAATACGATAGGCGTCCCATTTTACAGATACCTGTATTTTAGCATCATTCCTTTAACTAGCAACCGGAGCCCCAATGAACAAGGGTTTCTTAGGCGTGTAATACGAATATACAGAATGCATGTCGTATTAAGGAGTGCAGAGCGCACAGTATTTTTCTCCTCTTTCCTTTTTCTATCCTCCTATTCCTGTCATTACACCTTATTTGTCCTTAATTGCTTTCATGGATCTTTCTCACTTCTTTTTTTCTCTTCTGTTATTTCTTTCTTCTCGTTTTTTCCATTTCCTATCTTTTTTTTCTTTTTTTTCCCTTGTCCTTTTTAAAAATTTAATTATTCTGAAACCTTTTTCTTATTTTCTACGATTCTGTGCGTCCCTTTTAATATATTTCTTTCATTAAGTTATTTGAATAATTCTGTGATAAAAATACGTGAGTGACTCACCCTCAGTTTTCAGAGATGTGACAGCTTAAATTAACAGCTTAAATACGACTTATTGATTCGAGCACGTAAGTTTTTCCTTATTATTCGTTACTTTTTTACAACAGCAAACCGTGGAAAAGAATCTGAATTTATTGAAATAACATTACAAAAACATTCTTTCTTTTGTATAAAAGCAAATAATACTTCCTATTTTTTCTCAAATTATCGACGATTCCTCTATATGTTTACCTACTCAAGCAATGTTAATAATTAAATAACCAATAAAGAATAGGCACTTCGTGTCTTGGTAGTGAAGAGACACAAGAATAAAAATGTTGTGATTATACAGAAACATAAAGCAAATTATTAGAAGCATCGTACAAATTATACTCATCAGACTGTTCGTGTTCTGCTGTCTGGTGATAAAACTTGCATAATTTGTCTGAAGTACGTTCTTCTCATCGTGCTTCTCAAAGGAGGAGGAGAAACATTTTTTCGGTCACATTTCCCAAACCGCGCGAAAAGACTCTTGGCCAACTTCATTTGGAAGAGCGAACTTTCTGGAAGTTAAGAAGTACATTTCGCCAAAAGCTTCTCCGTTTGCGAGGGTGGTGATATCTTCTCTTACAACTTTAATGACACATAAATACTCCCGGTTCTCTGGTACTAAGCTTAGTAGTAAAACAACACCTTTTTACTTACTACTTTAACTGCAATTCATTCATATTAACATTCTGTTAGAAAGTATCATGAAATTTAAAACACTTAAATGCTTCAGAATATAAGTAACCAAGCACTTTTTTCTTTTGTTTTAATGTAGAAGAGTAGATTGACAGTTTTGGGCTGCCACAAGTAAGAGCAGTTCTTTCACTTAAAATAATTATAGCTAAATTTTTAAAATTTTTCAAATAAATCTGGGAATGTAGCAATCAAACTAAAATACATTTGTCTGGCGGCATTCGCAATTACTGGCTTTAATTTATCATTAAATTATTTGTATTCTTGAATAAAAATAAAATGGAATTCATAAGGCTGTCTCAAAATAGTTCATGGCAAACTTGGTAAAACTTATTTTATTTTGCGCTCATGATTGTGCCCCATGGCCTACCGTCATCGTGTTGCAACCTTTCCTGCTCTCAAAATAAAATGTCTCTTTTATTACTCGTATCATAAGAAACTATTAATTGTTGTCTTTTTAAACATAAAAAATGAGGTCTACTGAAAGACATAATTAATCATGTTAATTCGAAATCTTGTTTAATGTACTACATTCAGTCTTATGCGATACCTCAAAATATAAAATATAATTGAAAGGGTAAATACATTTAATTAATTCATCGATGTCGTTATTGGTGACGAGGTTGAAGCCGAGTCTGCTATTCTGCCTGGCAACTTTCAGTTATTTATTACGTAATAAGTAGGAGTTCATCAAAGAAAATATTCACACTATTAGGAAAAGGGTTTCTCACAAATATGACAAGGCTGGAAACGATAGAAGACGGGGTTGTTGGAAAAGGAAAGTTCTAGATGTTAGTAGTTCGAAATAAATTTAAAATTTATCTAGTGATTAAAATATATCTAGTGATTAAATTAGAATGCTCTACGATATTTTGCTCTTCAGTGAAATTATTTTTGGGTAACTCAGAAAGAGGGATGTAAGGAAGGATTTGATTTTTTCAACTTTTGTCAGAGAGCAATTAAACGTTATTTAGCTGACACCAGAGACAGAATCATTTATTTACTCGCACGTAATTATCGTCATTTAAAATAGTGTGATTGTGCTTAGCTCTACTTGCAAGTATCATATTATTAAAAAGCGTTGTGGCTATAGTATCTTTTACTACAATGAATGTGGATGTTTCACTATAAGAAACAGATTTATCACTTCGCGAGCAGTTTCTTACTTTGAAAGAAAAAGGGTTTTTGGAAATTCCCCATTTCATGCATTCGAAACGAGTTTGTGCCATGCTATCTCGTTCATGTTCGCTATTCGTAAATAAAACGTAAAGCCTTGTTGTGCAACTGAACAGATTTTAAACAATCAGAAAATGTTATTTAGTACTATCTATTCCTGAAAGGTTTTGTTTGACATTAGAATTTTCGTAAAGATTAAAATTTGATTATAGAGCAAACCGGTTATCAGTGGCGGAGTTCTATAAATGTCTCGAGCTCACTTCGAATTATTTTATTCATTCATGCCATAAACTAGGTTTCAGTTGTACATTTCTTTCGCTCATTAATAATACGTTTTAAAACTCTGAATGAATGGTCATTCCTCATAATCAACTTAGAAACTTAGTGAGAATATGCATCTCAGATCCCAGGATATTCTATAAGCAACAACTTATTGCAGTAATTTTATCTCATAAACCAATTGTTCAAAAATATATTCATAATATTTTCCTTAAAATGCCTTTATTAGTATGATGATGAATACTATTTACTGTGTTTATGTGTATGTGTATGATTCATTTATCAATTAGACGAGAAAATTGACATTCAACGGTCGTTACTTTCTAAAAGCGTCTACATAAAACAATATTAGCTCTTGGTCAATCATTGATATTGGTTCAATTTTCAACTGTGTCTGCTTATTGTCAACAAAACCTTCATTTTTTCCAAATGTATCGACAATATTTCTCACTAAATGAAGATGAATTGAGGTATAAATTAATCGTTTTTGTTTCCAAACTTCAATAGCTTGTTTCATACTTGAACATTTATGGTCATAAATCATTTACCATCTTCCGTATATATCGTCGTTAATTTTTATCGTAGAGGCAAAAAACTCGCGCAACAGAATTAGGACTTCGAGCTGTGGCAGTTCCGTAATAAGATTGCAAAACTTCACTACAACCAAAAATGATCGTTATATAACTTCAAATTCAGTGCGTGTAATGTATTTAATGCAGCATTCATCGATTATAGCAGCATTAAAATTTTCCTGTTTAATGCGGGTACCGCAGGAGAATGAACAGTGTGCACGTGTAGGTCTCGTAGTTAAGTCAAAGCCGCTCAGCAAACTGGTCCACTGCGTGACATTTTTGCAATCTAGGATATCGTTATTCACTAGAAAATCTGTTGGTAAATTATTTCCATGTTTTCAAGTCCCATAAGCATTTGTACATTAAATGTAGCTATACTTAATTAGAAATGTAGTGCAAGCGCAACTTCCCCATTTCATGCATTCTAAACGAGTTTGTGCGATGGTATCTCCTGAAAGTTGGATACGCTATCTAGTTACAAAGTTTTATCATACTATTTCAAAATAAAACGGAAAGCTCTGTTAATGCAACTCAACATATTTTTTAAACAAGTGGAAAATGTTATTTAATTATGTAAATTATTTATTAATTATATAAATTATATCACTCTTTAACCTCAGTGGCGGCTCGTGCGGGTTTCTTGAAAAGAGGCATGAAGTCATTTCAAATTGAATGAATGTCACTTCGAATTGTATGCATTTGAAATTACTTGAAATTCATACAACAAATGCTTTAAATACTCTACAAATTAGATAATATGGTCGACTTGCGATAGGATAAGAGAGATAAATGAGCCGACAGCTCACATTGTAAGATGAGCCGGTGTCGTTTGCCGAATTCGTTTACTACGCTCCGTGAAGTCACGGAGGTTAAGCGAATTCGAGACTCGCGGGTTCCTGGTTGGGTGACCGGCTAGGATCCCCGGGAAACCCCGTGGAGCCCCTGGTCGAAGGGATAAAAGACACTTGACTAAGATATAGAAAACGTAATTACTTTCCGTTAGTAACCGAGGATTATTTCGGGGCACTCAACACCCAACAAGGGTTAAAGAGACTCGTTGCGTCAACGACATCGCAACCAATTAACACAAAAGATCACATCGGGCTGCTTGCTGTGCCCTTGACTACCGGTCTGTTCCATGACTCACCGCCTATAATGCATTTGTCTAGTACAAAAATAATCCATCACAGTTCAATCGAGGAGGCTCCATTAAAAATGTTTCATCTTTCGGCTGCATTAAAATTTGCGTTGAGAGGTACTGATAATTACCACACGAGAGAGGCTTCTCAGAACGTCTTCAAAATATTTCCATCATTTTCTCGCAGCGCGAGTAGATTAAAATCTCAATTAAAATAACTTTCAACATAGCTACAAAACGTTCATGTAATGATAATACATTTTCCCTAAAACATCGAAGCAAATATTTTGTTTAATAATTACACTTAGAGGAAGAACATATATGAAGAGAATGTCTAAAATGATCACTGTAAATCAATGTGAGGTCTGATTCGCCCAGATATCAAATACAACACGACGAGTTCTTCTACATAAAGTCCTCTCTACTACTGTTTTTGTAAAGCGCCTTCTTTGGCAAGCGTTTCGTGTTTATTTCAGGAGATACGATGATGTAGGTACTGAAGCATTCTTCAAAGATTGCCGTGAAATAGTGTGAAATAATTTACTTTGATCTTAATTTCTTTAGAAAAGATATATCTAGGTTATGCAAATATTTGAATAGTGCAATTACTGAGACATTTCATCAACTATTCTTAGGAATGTTTATCTTAAAACCCTTCAGATAGTAGTGTAACACAACAGAAGACAATAGTCGCATCTCTGAGCGATACTGAACTAAAATCTGATACACGCTGTGCACTACTGTTACTTAAGCAGAATTAAAACATTCTGTCTGACACTTTTAGAACTGTTTAAAGTGTAATGATTAGCAAGAAACGTAGGATTAAATTCGAAGGAAACGTTATCCCATTGTATTTTTTCAGCTTATGAAGAGGTCAGAAAATCTGATCCACAATACCGGGGGTAGGAAGATTCCATTTGGATTAAGATGTGCGTAACCACTGAGAAACGATTTTCCAAAAACCACCTAATAAGAAACAAATATATTTTTGTACAATTGTGTGCAATGCTATCCGCAACACATCTAGGCGTTGAGCTATGTTGTTTTTAGCCGAGAATTTAAGTGGGTCGCAAAAGTGCCATCGTGTGGGCAAATAAAGTAACCATCGCGCGAAACGTTGAGATGTAGGAAAGGTAGTGCGGGTGAGGTGGGAGGGTAGTATTGCAGTCGGTATTACGAGAAAGAAAACATTTGTGAGAAAAACTTTGTTTTTGTTAGCAAATTCTACAGAGTTAATTACACAATAAATGCATCTGCCCAATATGCATTTAAATTAACCATCGCGCGAAACGTTGAGATTTTTATATCTAGAACACTATTAATGTTGCAATCTTATTATTTAGCTGCTTAATCACATCGACTGTCATCAGTTCTCTGCTTCTTTCGATTACACACTGAGACTCCGCAGACAGCCAATTACATTTTGAAATATATTACTGCGTATTAAAAAGAATTATGCATGATTTTTAAAATATGCATCTTGTAACACCAACACAAACGTTATTGAATCTCGACCCCTTCCTCTATTGTGAAGTGAGGAAAGGTGAAAGTAAGCTCTTCTAGATAGAAATTTACAATTGATCTACTGAATATTGCATGCAGAGGGAGTTTATATAAATCGGGGAGTGTTACAGGGAGACTGACAGGTATTTAGCCGGGGTGTGACGCCCATCAATTGAGTATGAGCATCAAACTAGAGACAGGTGGCCCGGAGTATTGAATCCGATTATCTTGGCATTGACAGCAACTAGGGACAAATGATTGACACACGGATCTTAGGTACACAGCCAACCAAAAGTATTATGAAGTGAGACGACACCAGCGAGGTAAAAGCTACGGCAGGAAAATATTCATACAAACTGTAATTAATTACATGTAAAAATCTTAATATTCAATATATTGTTTTCAAACTGTAAGCACTTTTTTAGAAATGAAAACTTTAAAATTATGGTTTAAGGGCATTTTCAAGGGTAGTCACACTTCTTTTAAATTAAATTCGGATGCATTTTTTCGATTTGAACAATAGTTTAACACTATTGAGCAATATGTGGATCATTACTGAGTATAAACAATTGTTTCGTCGATTATACAACATTTAAAGTAAACATTATTGTCACTTGTATGAAAACGAGTGTGATTGTGCTGTTGATCATAAAGAGCGGCATTCGAAGTTCACAATCGTAAGTGACATCGACGTTTCATATTCACATCTTGCTAGAATATTTATCGTGCCGACCCAATATTGATTACTTGCTGTAACCATGTGCGGAGAATGGGTGCGCGCTCTCTGTGCAGAACGGAAATGTCGACCACATTTTTGTGGTTACGTCCCAGAGTATGGTTTTTGAATGAGCCCAGGGATAAGGTAATACGCGTGCTGTTATAACGTGGATTTTCGTTAAAGTGTTACACTTAACACATCGGCGGCACTTCAAATTCTTTGTTTTAGCAGCGGCAAACTGCAGGATGGACAGATAATGGTTGACCAAAGAGAGCTTTTGAGGTTTCCCTTTTAGTCATAATTATAGAGAGAACTAGTGGTATAATTCGAATATATTTTACATATTTTAGGAAACAATACAATAACAGGTTTTAGTTGCACAATTTTATAAACCGAAAGTCGTATTTCCGAGCAGTTTATATTCCTTCTTAAAGCTTTCCGTTCATTTTAAGAAGTTAATTTGAAACTGTAATGATGAGAATATTAGGTTTTTAAAAAGACAACTTTTAACGAACCCACAAATAAGATATTGTGAAAGTTGAATATTTAATAATTGATCCTAATGCTTTGTACATTCAGGACGCAAAACTGATGATATATGACAAGACACACAACAAGACACACAAATATTTTTTAAATGTTATTTTCTCAATGAAATATAATTTATCACAATAAATATATTATACCATTTTTGGCAGAATCCCATCAATTCTAATATCAGAGAAGTAACTTATGGCTTTTGTGCTGTCTCATATTATAAGAGGACATATTTTAGAAACTTTATTACGAAATAAAGGGCGTAAATTATGTAGGCAGGTATGTGGTAGATTATTTTTTAATTTTAATTAAGGCCGTTATTATTTATTAAATACTCAGTAGTGTGTAACATTAGTCGATAAAAAATAAAATAGGTAAATGAATTATTAAGTGAAGTTCACTTGTTCATTTCTATTTAATTACATTTAACCGTTCAGAGAAGTTATTCTGATCCTTTTGCGAATAGAGTCGAATTCTCTTCAATTTTTTCTGGTATTGGTTTCACTATACCAAGGCTGCCCAAACCGCACACTTCAAGCGAGAACGCTTCAAACGAGAAACCAAAACTCGCGAGCCCGGAGAAGGGAAGGGGGAGCCTATTTTGGCCGAAATTTCGGTTGGTCTTTTTTGTTCCTCGTTCCGGATTCGTTCAAACTCGTGATTGTAAACAGAAATAGTCTTGGTGAACCGGAATGACCTCTTTCGATGGCGTTCGAAAACATTGGCTGTCGAGCAAAGATCTTTTTCGTTTAGTTTTGTCTGTCCGACGTTAGCACACCGAAATTTCCTCCAAAATCGGCTTCATTGTGATGGCTGCGTCATGGGAGAAAGTTCCCACGAAGACGTCAGCAGAGCAGCCAATAGAAGTAGCAGCAGCGGTAATACGGTCCGCTGGTGATCTGTAAACGCTGCAATGTTTGTCACTGTTTCACGCTGAATTGATTCTCTACATTTCTCTCCCGTAATGAATCAAAACAGTCACAGAACATGTCTGATGATATGTTAAAACCAGTCTATATTTTTGCAGCAGCTAACGACATGGAACCACGTTTCAACGAACTTGAAAATAAATATATGTAAAAATGTAGTATGCAATAATTGTTTAGGAACGTAAATAATAATAATAATAATTTTATCTAGTGAAAATTATATTTTGTGCAAAGTAGATTAGGTAGAGTAACGTTGCTAAAGGAATTCATATTTTAAATACACACTTTCAAACATCAATCCTGATAGTACTTCAACATTCAAAGGAGACTTCACTTAAGAATATTCGTGCGGTCTTTTATACATATTTCTGAATGCGGATACGTCTCCCTATCCCACCGACTTAAGTGACTCAGGGCATCAGCTGATGTCCCTGCAGTCCCTCTGACCGGCAGGTCGTAGGGTTCGAGTCCCGACGGTAAAGAATTTTCAAGTAGGTCGAATTCAGTCGCTGGGTGGACGAGAATTGTAGCGGACGGCCGCTCTGATCGGTAGTTTTCGTAGATTCTCCTATCAATACCAACCAAATGTTGGAGCAGTACCCTAACAAACAGATCATGGATTGCGCGCGATCTTTCCTTCCCCTTCCTTGATCTATCTTCACCACTTACTAACTCTCACACTCTCATGCAGTGCACTACCACACATGTCAGGAGATCAGTTGAGAGCTAGAGCTTTTCTCGGCTGAGCTTGTCTCGTGCCTCATTGGTGGGAGAGACCTGGATGTGGAAAATCCCACTAGCCAACGTGTAGGTCTCCGTTGGACTCTCGCTGTTGGACATAAACACCGACATCTCCAAAAATAAAAACATTCATGACCCTTATGGGGCTAATGACAATAGCAGTTGACGTACGCTGAAATACGAAATAACAATCAATCTCCCTTTCCAAACTCCTCCTAGATAATCACCTTTGCATTCGCTAAACAGACACGGAATGCCCTGGCTCTTGTGAGTAGAGGCAGCCACTACCTGAATCGCGCTTGCAAGCTGCGAGCCGGTTCGGCAAGCCTAACCTTGAATAGGGCTGCTCCATACATTGTATCCACTACAGATTCTTCTCCATCCCTTGGATTTTGGATACATTTCTTAAACAAGCAGTCGAGTGACCGGTAGCGGTAGCTCAGTGCATCAACTGATGTCACTGCAGCGCCTCTAACCGGGAGGTCCTAGGTTCGAGTTCTGACAGCGGCAGGATTTTCGACACTAGCTTTTCAGCTAGGTCGAATTCAGACGTAGACGAGAATTCTAGCGGCATGGACGAGAATTCTAGCGGCCGGCTGCTCTGATCGGTAGTTTTCCGTGGTTTCTCCGATCAATACCAGGCGAATGCCGGAGCAGTACCCTATCAAACGGGCCACGGACCGCGCGCGATCTGTCCTTCCTCTTCCTTGTCCTATCCTCTCCCCTCTTACACACACTTACACTAACATGCACCACACTACCACATATTCCGGGAGACCGGTCGGAGATTAGAGCTTGTCCGACTGGGGCGGTGCCTTGCTGGTGGGAGAGTCCTGGTTAGGGGAAACCCGCAGCCGACGGTAGGTCGGCGCCGGATCTCACCATCCAGCGGGGGTAGATTACCGCCATCTCCCGAGAAAAAACATGCACTACACTAACGGGACTAATGACCAAAGCAGTTGACGCGCCCGGAAACACGAACAAAAACAAACCAAACCAATCCAGTCGAGTGGAGTTGCTGTACGTGTCCGTTGTGTGGAGTGTCTCTGAGTGCTAGCGGAGTGTGCTGGAAGTGAGGCGCGGACGCGGGTGTGCGCAGACGTTCCAGCTGCGGGCGCACGTGTACCAGGCGCGCTCGCTCATCGGCTCCGACGCCAGCGGCCTCTCCGACCCCTTCTGCCGCGTGCTGCTCAACGAGCTCAGCGGCGCCACGCGCGTGCAGGTGAGGCCGTGCTGCGCTTCTCCTCCTCCTCCTCGACTCTTCATCCTTTTCTTCCTCCCCTTCCACCTCTTCATTTTCCCTCCCTTTCTTTTTTATTCGTTCTCCTCCTCTCTCTTATTCTCTTTCTCCTCCTCTTCGATTTTCCCTTGACCTTCCCCCCCTTTATCTTTCTTCGTATCCCTTCCTTCCCCCCTCTCTTCCTCCCCCTTCCTCTTGTTCCTCCTTCCTTTCTTACTTCTTCCTCTTTTCCTTCGGTCCTTCCCTTTTATTCGGATCTTTCTCCGCCTCCTCATTTTTATCTTCCTCCTCCTATTCATCCCCCTCTTCCTTCTTTCCTAATTTCTCCATGACTTCCTTCTCTTCCTCCTGTCCTTCCTTCTCATTTTTCTCCTCTCCCTCCTCTTCATTCCCTCTCCCCCTCCTCTTCTTCATCTTCCTCGTCCTTACCATACTCCTCTCCTTCCCCTTTTTTACCTCTTCTTCGTTCTTCCTCTCTTCTTTATCGTCCTCAAAAACCTGCTCCTTCTGCGTCTGCCTTATTTTTTCCTCTTATTCTCTTCCATACTATTAAGTTGGAACACAAGTTCTTTCGGTTTCTTTGCTGGCTCTTGGAAGCAAGCCCTTGAGAAGATGTTTACTGTGTTGAAAACTACCTGCACTCTGGAAGCAATTAATACCTCATATACGATTTATATGCTTCCTTTTGACGTAAGCCTTTAAACGTAACGTAAATCGGATCATGTTACGTTATCAGTTGAATGATCTGCAAACTAATTGCGACAGCAACTGAACCAAGGGACAGCATACTGAATGAACTTCGTTGAAACCTATTATTTTTAGTGTTATTAATAATATTTGTTAAGGTCAATCCAGAGCTTTGTAATTTTCAAAATGCCACAATGATAATATTTTTCCATTTTACAGAAGCAACATATAATAAATATCAATTCTTCATTTACATTCTTTTATTTTATTCCAGTTGCCCAAGAATTTCAGGATTTCGGATTCTATCGTGTGCCCTGTTCCACCACAAATGTCAATTCAATCAGGTGTAAGATTAGATTATGAGAATTAATGACGTTCATTTGAAAGGACGTGTCTAAACTTTCATTGTACAGGTCAAAATGTTTTATTTGGCATACCTACATCCTATAGAAAGACTAAACGTGTACAGAGAAACATCACAAATATTACCACCCACAACTTGGTAAAGTCATGTAATCACCTCCTCCAAATTGAAAAGAAACTATTTCATCAGTGTGTTTGTCTTGGTCAATATTATAAATCATACTTATATTTTTCTTCAATGTCAGTCCTTGTGACAGTTTTTCTGAAAAAATGATAACAGTATACTCTGCGAAATATATAACCCAAAATCAGCATCTATTTTCGGTCATAGTATACTTGTCAGTTTTGGAATTTTATTGTCTTTTTACACAGTGCTGACAAACGGCTCTCTAGAGACTTTGCAGGGTTTTTTAGACTTCCAATTTGCGGGTAAATACATTTATATTCAGGTCACGCACTCATAGTTTATGCAATCACATTCCACTTCTAGTTCACGGACTGAATAAAATTTGATACACCACAAATTTGCATAGCGACAGAACATTATAACCAGTCGTTTGTTTCATAAATGCGGATTTGGAGGGTAATGAACATATATTGAACCACTTCAACGTTTACACAAAGTTGTTGTTGTATACTGTTTTGTTGAATAAAATGTTTGGGATGAAATTGAATATCACAATGATGAAAGCGTAGAACGATAATTTTCTTTCTCATACGAGTGCATTCATAATTTTATTGAGCCTAAATTAGAGCTTATGGGTATAAATATCCGTTTTAACTAACATCTAAAGAATAAATCTCAGCAGGAGGCTGGGAATAAATTATAAATACTGTAATAATGATTACGATGTAATAAATTCTGATGTAAGAGTACTAGTTTTGCATTAACATTTTGTAGCTAAAGAGTAAATAATAAAACATTTGTATTCGCGAACAAAAAACAGTTCTATATTGCACGATTCCACACTACTGCCAGGATTAAAATTGAAATCGTAGACAATCACGACTATGCCTTTTGGCTGCCTCGTAAACCGAACACTCAATATCGGCAGGTGCCATGGACATGTGAAGCCTGAAGTTTATCAACAAGATCAGATAAAATGTAGCCCGTGACTAAAACTCAGGTCATTTGATCAAATTACATCTAATATAGAAAATCTCTCAGATCTTCAAATATTTATGTATATTTTTGTTAAGAGGATTGCTTCGCCTTTATAATACACATCATCATGTCATTTATTGCGTCTCCCGTCGCCTCATTTCGTCTTCTGATATGGCATTGAAACTCTTCCTCACTCAGGTTTCATCTTGCATCTACCAGAGGACACGGGTGAAAGTTGTGGTTTCTTCCGGTATTCGGTTCCCTGAATGAGTATTAGAGCTCCTGATGTTTTTACTGTTACTATTGTTGTGCGTAAAATGCGAGAACAGACTAGTTATGGCATGTCTTCAGAGGTGACTTTAGACGAGTAAAATGTTCCACTGGTATATGAGGAAAGCAGTAAGCCTGCGTACCTGAAGCTCCATGTGTTTGTGTTTGCCATTTCCAAAGGCAATTTTACGCGGTGTATTTGTCATGCAGTTTGGACATAAGGAAAGCGTACACTTTTGCATGAAAACGTTTGTGCAACATCAATTTTCTGTACACAGCTTACACTTTGACCCTCGCATTAACACCATTCTTTGCAGGGTTTATTTAACGATGCGTTTGTTAGGTTATGCGCAATTCTTGTAGTTTTGTTATTGGTGTGATGGATTCAAGTTCTGTACTATCTTATTTAGTTTATTTTATCAGGAGATGCAGTAGGGTTTTGAGGAAAAGGTGCCACAACATAAACTTTTCCCACTTTTTCCAAAACTTTAGGTTCCTACATTACATGACGCTAAACTATACAAAAACGCAGGTTGCAGCAACAGTAGCAACCTTCCTTTTTATGTTTTACTTAAATAATTAAAATTCGACAAAACTTTACTTCTTGAAAGCACAGTAATCTCACCAACACATACATCTACTCGGAGCAATTCATTTGTTTGCAAGTTGAGCCCCGTTCCGGGCTTTGCAGCTACTCAAACATAAAACGTACAATGTCAATACGAGTTTCACCTTCATACGAACGTCTTGTTTTCATTCTTGAGTTTCGGCATTGTTCCTGAATGAGAATTAGCCCAAAAACTACATCGTATAAAAGAGCCTTGAGAAGCGAATTTATGTTGACGTTCTACAGAAAGCCTCTCAGTGACTGAAGACTAGTTTTCCATGGTGCGGTCCCAGGTTCAATTTCCGGTCTGGGCAAAAACAGAGCTGCATGACCATTACAATCGTCTCGGTTTCTATATCTGTACGGAGAAAAAATCTAAGGCAAGCTAAGTGAGCTAGATACGGCGATGGAAAAACGTCATGCTCGCCACATGTCCACTTTACCCTCAGGTGTGCGTAATAAATAAAAGGAGAACTCAGGTCTGGGAAACATTGCTAGCTGTCATAAATGAGATTAGCCCGACCTTTAAAATGGCAAAAACACGCTTTCTCCACTTTACCCTCAGGTGTGCGTAATAAATAAAAGGAGAACTCAGGTCTGGGAACATTGCTAGCTGTCAAAAATGAGATTATCCCGACCTTTAAAATGGCAAAAACACTTTTCTACTTTACCCTCAGGTGTGCGATAAATAAAGGAGAATCGGTCTGGAACTGCTAGCTGTCAAATGAGATTTCCGACCTTAAAATGGCAACACGCTTTCAGGATGGACCCTGGCCCGGACGGCGTGGTGCTGGAGCCTCTGGAGCTGTACGGGTCGCCCGTGCACATCCGCGACCACCCGCCCCAAGTGGTCGTGGAGATCTTCGACCAGGACCAAGTGGTGAGTGGAAGCACCGGGCAGGTTTTGCGCTTCTGTAGCGGAGAGTCTAGCTGCTCATAAGTGTCGGAAGCCTTGATCAACTTTTGATGGATTGGGAGACAACGCAAATCGAATTACATCTAAATAATACTATCACAATTCTTCAGAACCGACGATTACACAGGAAATATCAAATAGTTCCTCTAATAGTATATGTATTGCTGATGTACATTCAACCATTGATAAGTAATTACTCTTTAATCCCAAACTTTCTTAGAAATTTTTCCGTATTCAAAACCTTTTGTGAGGACAAGAAATCAGTTCACATTTTAACAGGGTTGTTCCATTTCAGTAGCTTCAACGCAGAATGTTTTTTGACCAAGAGTAAAGCAAAAAGAATATATAATTCGGATCAACTTAAATGATTTCAAATAAACTCTAAAGCAACATAATAAACGTCGCGAGTAATTGTTTTTAACACTTCCTTACTTCCTTCATTTGTTGATCATTGTAGACTCTATGCTTCTGTGATAGCCAGAACTCTTTAAGTTTGCATCACAAACGCTTCTAATTCCAGACATAAAGTATTTTGAGCACATAAATTAGCTTCATTTTAAATCATTCTCAAATCATTGTAGAAGTATATATTAGATATTTCACGACAAGGACAGTATATCGTGCTTCACGTACAGTAGAAATTTCTCTCTGTAGACTTTCACATATCTCCTCCTGCAAATCGCCTAGATGAAGGCACCAGGAAAATTAGATAATAAAGTAAATGTAAATATTATAGATTAGAAAATTAAAAGTTGCATGTATATAAATCGTGAATAAAGCAGTATACAATTCACATGCACAATATCTGAGTGCAGTGAGCATGAACCAAAAGAAACATCTGTGGCTTGCTTTCGAATGGATCAGTGGAAATGTCTTATTTTAAAATTAATTTCTTAAAGTACTTTAATATAAAATATTTAATAACTCTTCCAAATCTACCTTTCTGTAATTTACTATTTTTGTTTAAACTAGTCAGTTATTTTTATCAAAGAACTTTACTCTTTATAATTATCGGTAAATTAATACCTTCACATTCCAAATCAAAATCATCTATTTTTTCAATATAGAAAAAATATACATAATTAAAACACAAAATTTTACTCCGTAAAGTAGTTGCAATGAACTAATTGTTGTCAATTTCAAAATGTTCCGTATTATTTGTAGTTGCACAATGTCTTTCGTTACCTTTAAAAATAATCTCCGACAGAATTTACTGAAACATTTAGCCTTCTAATACAGAAGTAACTTATTTCAGACATTTTTATAATGTTAACACATCTTTAAATATTTTACAATAAACTGTTTCTATTAACCTGCTTTAAACAACGATGTATTAATTATAACGTATGTTTGGAGATGTATTGCCTCAAAAATCATCATCATGGCATAAACCTCTACCGTTAAAACGACAACCAAAACCTCACGACTGGTGCTTAAATCACAACCAAACCGACACAGATCCAGTCCGAAACCAAGCCACAGACCCCCACCCCACCAGCATCACGGCGGTCGCCCCGAGCGTGGCTCGGGCCAGCGAGCGGCACAGAGCTTGAGCGAGCACCGGCCGCACTGTGTGCCTGCCTGTCTGTCTGTCGCTTGGAGCACGAGGCGTACGGGTCCCTTGTCGCCGCCAATTGACCTTGCGGTGCGACGCGCGAGCATTCGGTGGCGCAGGGCAAGGCGGAGTTCATCGGGCGCTGCGTGGCCGAGCCGCTGGTGAAGCTGGCGGGCGAGCCGTACGCGCGCCCGCGCTTCCCGCCCGCCCTGCAGTGGCACGAGCTGCGACGCGGGCCCGACCGCGCCGGGGAGCTGCTCGCCGCCTTCGAGCTGCTGCAGGTCAGCTACCCCCCCTCTCTTACTACTAGGACGCACGCTACTGGTTGGAATGAATAAATAATGAGATACTGACATAACGATCGAATGAATGAAATAAAATAAATAGATGACCGAAAGAATCAATGACTAACAAATGAATAAGTAAATCCAAAACCGTGGGAATCAACGAACAATTCAGTAAATAGGTGAGTGTCTAAATGAGTAATTAAACGAGCGAATGACTAAAAGAGTGAGGAGTGAGCAACTGAAGGGGTGAGGCGTGAGCGACTGAAGGTGTGACGAGTGAGTGACTGAAGGTGTGAGAAGTGAGCGACTGAAGGTGTGAGGAGTTAGCAACTAAAAGGGTAAGGCGGGAACGACTGAAGAGGTCAGAAGTGAGCGACTGAAGGAATAAGGAGTGAGCGACTGAAGTGGTAAGGAGTGAGCGACTGGAGGGTGAGGAGGAGCGACTGGAGGGGTGAGGAGTGAGCGACTGGAGGGTGAGGAGTGAGCGACTGAGGGGTGAGGAGGAGCGACTGGAGGGGTGAGGAGTGAGCGACTGGAGGGGTGAGAAGTGAGCGACTGAAGGGGTAAGGGGTAAGCGACTGAAGGAGTGAGGAGTGAGTGGCTGAAGGAGTGAGGACTAACTAAATGAACGAGTGACTGACTTATCGCATGTATGATTGAATAGTTAGTGAAAGAAAAATGAGTGAGCCAGTGAACGGTAAATGTGTGGATTATCATACGAATTTTAAACTATTGGTATAATTTTTCTTTCCTTGAGACCAACCTTTTAACTCATTGTAATTTGGTATAATTTACGAAAAAAAAGGTTTAAAACATTAAAACATAGAATGTTGCTGTCGAGCTGAGAGCAGCATGGTAATTGCTGCGAGCTTAGGTTTTTGTTGATTCGCATACTATGAGCTAGGGTGATTTAATGATAAATTAATAAATAAATTAATTAATTAACAATGAGCAATGACATAACGATTGAAAGAAATCTAGGGGATGTTTTCAAGGTTTAATTCATGAAGTACATCTCTTTCATTTCACCGATCCTCTCCTCAAAAAGTTTCTTCTAAAAGCTAAATTTGTGAACAAATGTCTTCGGAAGAACTGGCATATAAGAAAGTGTGTAAGACTGTGTTAATACATAAATGTAGAAATTTGTCAATGAATTAATATGTCATATGAGTCATATGAGATAACGACCCTCTCCTAAAGAGAGCTCTCCACTTATTGTACTACAAGATAAAGTTACGCTGTTTGAAAGTACCAGATGTTTTATAAAGCCCATTTTGTAAGCAATTTATTCATCATTCATTCAAATCAAATTTTCAGTTGAAAAACATTGCAGAACAGGGAAATAATTAATATATGTAGAAGGGAAGGTTAGGTCATAAATATTATATAAACTTAATAACGCTAAATATACTACGTCAACATGCATCAAATGTAATAATTTCTCGATATCGTGTAAATATTCTGTCGTTTTTAAATTCATATCAATAGCCCAATAACGATAATTTGTTTTGACAGCTTTACAATGTAGAAATTTTCCAATATTCCTGTTTTCATTATTATCAGTACTTTTCACGCCAAATTCCTCAGATACTTTGTAAATGCTATTTTAACTACCTTTAATTATTTATTGAGTGTATAAAGAGAAGTGGCTGTGAAATGTGAACCACAATTTTGAATTTGTTCTTTTTTTTGCAATGCACTAAAATTCTCAATAGATATTTGTGGCTATTCATATGCCTAATCCAGAAAACTAATTCATGCAATGAAATTGGTATACAGTACGTGCTGTATGGCAGGGCTGGTCAAATCGCCATTGGCTCGTGCTCTTCTCAGTAGTAACACTGATAAAATCCTATTGTAACTGTCGCTACTATGGCAATGAGTCCAAGTGTAGTTTGTCTAAATGTAGTACTCAAAATCGTGGTGCGCATTAGATTCGAGTGCAAATCCATTTTGTAGAACGCTAGTAACTTCATTAAACTTTTCCGTTTATTACGTCACAATGGATTGCTCGGGTTTTCAAATTCAACTTTTTGTCGTTTATCTTAGGCTAATATTATGAATTTTTAGTTAGCACATGGAGGACAGACAGGGAAGGACGTATTAAGATGCTTCATTAAAGCGTAAAGTAGTAAACAGTAAAGCAGATGGAATGCTAATCATGTATACGATAAATCCATTCTTGCATTACATAAATTCAAATAAAATATCTTATCTATTATTTTGTCATTAATGTCCATTACATTCCATACAAAACCTTTTTTTTTCATAATTTTAAGAGTAAAAAATATGGAGTGCGCATTAGATTCCATATTGCATTTGTTTCGCGTAAATACGGTGTTACTTTCGCATTGAGAAATATAAATGCATAGTCATGAACGTAAATAATTAAATTAATAATTTTTGTTCACCTGGAAAATTTCATTTTTGGAAACAGAAAGAGTTGCATAAATATTAATAACATGAAGCAAAATATTTTTTTGAAATATCGACATCACGCACAACCTGACAGTACGGCGGGTAGTATCGTGGTCAGGCTAGACAGCACAGGGCGAGGTCACAGGCAAAGACAGGCTGGGTTGGGGCGTTCAAAGGCACCAGGACAAAGAAAGCTTGGGCAGAGACAAGTAGAGCAGGGAAGAGCAGGCCAAACCACACAACTGAGAGGGTGCATTGTAGACACAATGCATTCCTTTTCCGGTCTGAATAGACGAGTATGATAAATAAATATCCGGACAAATATGACGATTCTGCTTTAAACTTCACGTGCGATTTATTTCCATGGATATCCACTAGTAGTAAGTATTCATTGTCTCCAGCATCTCAACCAGGAGAGGTGGCTCAGGTCATCAACTGATACCGCTGCAATGCCTCTGACCGGGAGGTCCTAGGTTCGAGTCCCGACGGTCGCAGGATTTGTGACACTAGCTAAATAGCTATGTCGAGTTCTGTCGCTGTCTGGAGGAGAATTCTAGCGGCCGGCTGCTCTGATCGGCAGCTTTCCACGGGTTCTCCGATCAACACCAGGCAAATGCCGAAGCAGTACCCATCCAAACGGGCCCAGACCGATGAAATATTTCCCTCCCATTTCTTTTCTTATCCTTCCTCTAACCCACACACTTATATGTACTACACTACCACACATGCTGGGAGAGTGGTCGGGAGCTTAGAGCTTGTCCCGGCTGGGGCGGTCCCTGAGATACCTGATTAGGTAAAACCCCCGTAGCCGACGGTAGGTCGGCAGCCGGATCTCACCATCCAGTGGGGAATAATTATCGTCACTTCCCACGACAAAACATCCACTATACTTTATTTATTTTACGTCAAAAACAGTTAAAAACTGGGTGACGTGCTATGGGGAGAAGAGAATTCTGTGCACGTTTTCAAAATTCTGTGATTCCATTCATAAGCCATACACTAATTGAATTTTGAATACAGAAAAAACTGAGCTTTTTTGCAAGGATTGTTAAAAAAATGCGCTCCGGTGCAATAAAATCTATTTTCAAGGGCGAATCAGCAATAAATGTCGGTTCTTGTCCCTCATAATGTTCTTAGTCAAGGAATACATCCTGCCGCGACAACATGGAGATCGATAATTTCAATGACTATATTTCCCACTGCATTGTAGGAGACGTGCACCTGAAGCCTAGCTCAGTGCATCAACTGATGTTACGGCAGCTCCCCTGACCGAGAGGTCCCAGGTTCGATTCCTGACAGTGGCAGGATTTTCGACATTAGCTTCTCAGCTAGGTCGAATTTAGACGCTGTCTGGAGGAGAATTCTAGCGGTCTACTGCTCTGATCGGTAGTTTTCCGTGGTTTCTCCGATCAACACCAGGCGAATGCCGGAGCAGTACCCTAACAAACAGGCCACGGACTGCTCGCGATCTTTCCTTTCTCTTCCTTGTCCTATCCTCTCCACTTACACTAACTTGCTCTACACTACCACATATTCCGGGAGACTTAGAGCTTGTTCCTGATGGGGCGGTGCCCCGCTGGTGGGAGAGTCCTGGTTAGGGAGAAACCCCAATAGCCGACGGTAGGTCGGCGCCGGATCTCGCCATCCAGCGGGGGAAAATCACCGCCATCTCATGACGGGGGAAAACACTTACGGGACTAATGACCTAAGCTGTTGACGCGCCCGGAATCACTAAAAAACCAACCAACTAGAAGACGTGCACAGATAATGAAGTTACATTTGCGTAACACAACTAACGACCTTCGCCGTCGACGCGCCCGGAATGACGAAGCATCTGACGCAGTTGTTGTGCGCGTGCGCTGCGGCAGGTGCCGCGCCAGGGCGACGAGCCGCTGCCCACGCTGCCGGACGCGAAGGCGGCGGCGGCGCAGCTGGCGGCGGCGTGCGCGCACCCGGACGGCGCGGCGGCGGGCGCCACGCCCGTGCTGCCGGTGCCCCGCGGCGTGCGCCCCACGCTCGCCACCTACCGCGTGGAGTGCGCCGGCCGCGTGCTCACCTCGGCCGTCATCCCCGACGCGCGCCGCAACCCCAACTTCTCCTCGCCCGTCAAGTGCATGGAGCTGGTGGGTACAAGCGCAAGCCACTGCTGCGACAACAGCACATGATTTCTCGTATTGTTTCTGACTTTCGTAACTTTCGACATTTTAGGGTGTTTAAAGAAAATGCAACGTGCGCCCTTTCAAACATTTAGATTTCCTTTTTTAAGCGTCCTTTCCGCCTTTGATAACAAAAATTAAAGAAAAAATGTGACTGTGTTTGTGATTAAATATTTTTATAGCCCATATTTTAACCAAAATTGCCTGAAATTAATATTTTCAAAAAATTATACGTGAGATTTTAATAATCTAATTTAAAAGCAGTGATTTCATTAAGTAAAAAATATCTATCATCAATTCTGGATTAGGGGGTTTCTAAAGATTTTTTTAATTTTCGAAAACACAGGGTACATTGAAAAAAGGACCGGTGCAATTTTCGTAAGCGTTCTTTTCTCTATACAAGACAAACATTTACAGACAAATTTCGAGCCGATATTTAGATTTTTTATTTCCTGTATTTAACAAAAACTATTTCAATGTTCAAAAATTGTGCATGGCCTTATTTAAATATTTATCTTCAAGGAATAGATTTCATTAAAGAAAAAAAGCTCTAACTTCAATGTTGTAGTTTAGGAAGTGGGCGAAAACATTTGCAATTTTGGAAAATTTAGAATGTTTAACGAAGCTGTTACGTGTGCAATTTTTAAGTATTCTTTACTCCTTAGGAAAATATCAAAACATTTGAACCATTTTTGAGAAAATGTTGAAAAAATTTAACGTTTGAAGAAAAGGTTCCTCCACAATAAAAATAACAATTTCAAATTCTCACATTCTCGCGTTCGCTATTGAGGAATATCAATTTTGTAGAAAATAGTCTGTACGGTGTAGACCGTACCCCAGACACTTTTACCATAGAAAAACGGACGGACGAACAGGACATCCAGAAGGACACACGGACATTTTGCCGTAAACAATTGTTTCAGTATCGAGGACCCATAAAACGTGGATTTAGAATACATAAAGGGTTACAAATGTAATTTCCTATGTATAGGAACAACATTAACCTTTATTCGATATCAGGGTCCCACAATACAAGTTTTTCTAAAGAAAGTTGACACTTTCCGCTACAACAACAGTTATTTCTCTTCACTAAATTGCACAAATACGTAGAATGCAAGAAAGAGAAAAATAAAATCTAAATTATGTATGAGTGTTAAGCATATTGCTGAAAATTGATACGTGATTGACTGAAGTAAATAATCATTGGAATGTCGTTATTAAGGGAAGTAATGACGTTAACAATAACAAGACTAAGCAACATTGAGCCTTACGAGTGATATATTTAACGTGCGTCTAGGTTCATCGTCACAGCAGTCTCTTGATGACCCATTTATTCCTGGGAATCCATTTATTCTCCTCAATTCTTCTAACTCCTGATTTCAGTAGTCTTGTTTATATTTTTACTAATTTTTCACTATTTCTCTATCATTTTTCTTGTTCTTCATTTTCTTGCTCTTCATACTTGTTTTACACCTTTGTCTTCCATATTGTTTTTTTTTTACTGAATATAGAAAAGTTCCAAATTTTTGTTTAGAGACAGTCAAAAACATATTATGTATTCGATTATGTATTCGATATATGTTTTAATATGAAATAAAATTGTATCTTTTTGACTGTCTCTAAACAAAAATTTGGAACTTTTCTACATTCAATCATTAGTAACAGACAGCCTATTTCGATATTCTATAATTTTTTATTTTTACCTTTGCTGTTTCCTGCTTACTTGCTGTTTCCTGGAGTCGAGAGTCCTTTTCCTATTTTTCCATTTCTTCCTGATTCTTATTCCCTAGAGAGAAGGCATTCTTGCCATTTTCATTTATTATTTTTTTTTTATCCTTTTCCTTTATTAATTTGTGTATTTTCTCTTTCTATTTCGCGTTTTCCGTGGAAGCTGGTAAAGGTTCACGTGTTGCAAAGGGAGGTGTTACCTCCTGCGCATGGCACCCTCTCGCCCTGAAGGACCATGCGTGAACGGCAAGTGCCCCGGAAGTGTGTACCTCTCATTTGTCATCGCTGATGCATTTCTGATCCCATGTTTCCCTCCCCCGATGCGAGTGAGGAGATATTAGATCCAAAAATAGGAAATGAAAAGCGCGAGGCCGAGAGATGAATTAACGACGTGGCGGTGAACAGTGATGTACGACCGTCACAAACCGAAAACCCATCGGATTACCAATGCAACTAGTAAGCAAAGAAGCATTCAACTGAATGAAAGATGGATTTAATGAATGAGTCTCATAGTTCTTTTACTGACCCCGTTATATCACATTTCTGCTTTTAATAAACTTATTATATAAATGTCTTTTTAAACCAATTTATTTTCTCAACAATTAGTAGTTACTTACAATTAGCAAAAGTTTTGTGCAAATTTTAAGGCTTTTTATTTCTTCTGAAGACTGATAAAATCACAAAGTACGTTACCTCTTTCACCTTTGCTCAAACCAACCGTAAACAACAAAACTGAGGAAATCCTGCGTGATTTAGTTTCAGACTTTGCATGCTTGTCAACTCCACATGACAAAAGGGATTTTTGTCTCAAGTCACACCAGCGTTTCAGGTGACCTGGTTGTACGGTATTCCTTTTTTCCTTCGCGCGGTTTGGTGTGGGCGCTCGGCCCACGCGAGGACGTGAGCTCTCCTCAGCTGTCATCCAGTCGCACCTCTAAACCCAACTTTGTGTTGCCCGTCAGGTGCGGGTAGCAAGTCAGGCAGCTCCGAGTCCTGCACTCTAAAATGTTATGCTTTCCAATTCAAGAGATTTTCAAATAATTAAAGGCACGTCCGTGTTGTGAAAACAAACACAGTTTATTCATATGTAAGTTTTACAAAGTCGATCCACTACTTTAGGTGTTAATCTAAAAACTTACAATATGAAAATGTGGAAATGATACCTAGTTTAAATTTTTAAATTACAAGTAATGGGGGAAAAAAAATAGGTAGTGCGAAACTTTTAAAAATTCGTGTAATGTAAAACTCACGCAACGTAATGAAACAATCTGATAAGTGCGAAGTATAGATTTAACTCACCCCAGCCACCATTAAAACAATTTCATATTTGAATTCTCATTAAATTCCCAAAAAAGCATTTAGCATATCATTTCAAATATATGTACTTGTTACCGTGAATAATACATCTAAAATTAATAATTCATCTTAATATCACAAACCCTGTAGTACATACTAACAGAACACATGGACTGGAATGTGAAAAGCTGAAGATAAATACAACAGGGGAAGGGAGGGAATGAGGCTGTAGATTGCGTAGGAAGGGCAGCGGGAGGAACGAGAGAACTGGAGGCGAGTAACAATGAAGGAAGGACAGAAAAGAAAACTACAAGGAAGTAATACATGACGGAAATGTTTAATTACATTGAGAAGTAAAGTCAACTTTATTTTTCTTATTAAATCATCCCAACAATTAGTAAGTAAGTTGGATTCAGCCATTGGATGGACAGTATCACGTAATTTAATTTGCGAAGTCTCTGAAATCATTCTAGGGTAATTGCAATCCTCACGGTTCAAAATTATTGGGTTTTGAAAATAGAAAGTATGATTTAAGAGTAGTCTTTGGCGGGCCACAATTCAGCATATGTTATATACATATTATATTAGTTGAATGTTTTCGAATGCGATGTTTTTTAACTTCTTCTTAGTCTGAGCAAAATAAGACTTGGAGCAGTTTGGACACAAAATGGAGTAAAACACATGAATTTTGCCATGTGTTTAAGATGGGCTTTTTCATTTTTTAATAAAGAGTGTTTATTGAACAAAATGTTTATGATCTGAACACTCAAGAAAAGTCGTTTTATAATTTTTTTAAAATACATGTAACAAATGGTAAGGTAATGAAATCCAAGTCCCTCTACAGAGACCTGTAGACCAATGTTCTGTTGAAGAGTCTTTGATTGTGTTACTAATAGCGTTTTCCATTCGTTGCACTGAAACCCACAGGGCAAAAACGTCATCGCTCCGAAACAGTGCTGCCCCCACACGCGTTAAGGGCAGCTGCGAATGAAACGAATTCCGGAACTGAGTCAGTGCGTGTGCGCTACGCAGTGAGATAAGAGATAGCTGTTATTGATCTGTCACACTGATGGATCGCGAAAAAGAATAATTTTGAATTATGATCGTTGTTGTAATTTTTATGAGGTCTTGGTATGAAGTTTTTATAAAGTTTTGGTAATTCTAACTTCTTAATTCATAAAATATTAACGTGTGATTTCTTTACTTAAAATCCACGAAAACTTCAAATGCCTGTGCGTCATTTCATTTCTCGATATTTGCCAGTGATCGAAATAGTACATAAGATTTTGAACCGAAGGGCTTCTGCAGAATTGTTTGGTTATTGAAAACTATAAAAATATTAACATGAGCATTTCCGCTTGTACATGTAAAGGTGTGCGAGAAACACTTCTTGGCACATATATTTGAATGATTTTGTAAGGGTCACTATCTTTATTTTCACGTTATTAGCGTTTCGTAATTCAGGCGTACCTGCACTTTGGTTTCTCAATAGCACTGGATTTGTTATCATGAAGTTATTTAAGGTTAAATTTTAGAAAAACAAAACACTGATTTTCTGAACTTCGCATCAGCTTCAAAAATTATTTTAAGACATTTTTTACAAAAACATAATATACTCCATCATTCGAAGTATCCCTGCGTGACCGAAGATCCTCAGTTGCCTTCACAATTTCACCACGAATCCAAATCAGCATGGATAACTTCTGTACCTAACCTCACAATGACCCGGTGCACTGGTTCCGTGTCGTAGTGCGAATGGAACATGCGCTTCTTTGCACTGGTGCGCCCTAGTGGTCGAAAGCTGCCCTGAGTGCGCACTGGGTGCGCACCAGTGCAGCGAATGGAAAACCCTATAATTCAAATCATCTTTCATGTAAAAGGAAAACAATAATTGATTTCCGTCAATAATATTGTTACATCATTCAAATTGTCTTTATAACTACACGTATGAGACAGTGTTACTGCCCTACTCACAAAAGTGTATAAAAGGCCTTCTTCTGCAGAATTGTATTCAAAGAGAAATAATTTAATTTTCGATCTACAAAAACAAGCATTCGGAAAGTAGTTCATACGAATTTCATTTCAATGACTTTCAACACTCAGATCTAAAATATGGAGTGATTTATTAACTTTTACGTCCAAGGTTAACTGAATACCTGCCATGTTAATATTATATTAATATATAGACAATGGTCTAGGGGATCGCATAAGTTCTCCAGAATTCATTATTTTCTTAGTTTTAAGGTTTAATTAAAAAAAATTGGGTTTTTTTAACCGAACTTTTCTACCATTTTAATTATTACATTTGAAAGGTCCAACTCTAAGCAAAGCACAGGGAGCGGTAGCTCAGTGCATCAACTGATGCCACTGCAGCGCCTCTAACCGGGAGGTCCTAGTTTCGAGTTCTGACAGCGGCAGGATTTTCGACACTAGCTTTTCAGCTAGGTCGGATTCAGACGCTGTCCGGAGGAGAATTCTAGAGGTCGGCTGCTGTGATCGATATTTTCCGTGGTTTCTCCGGTCAACACCAGGCTGTACAGTACCTTAACAAGATTTGTCCTTCCTCTTCCTCGTCCTATCCTCTCCCCTTACACACACTTACACTAACATGCACTACACTACCACATATTCCGGGAGACCGGTCGCGAGCTTAGAGCTTGTCCGGCTGGGTGGTGCCCGCTGGTGGGAGATTCCTGGGTAGGGAACCCACTAGCCGACGGTAGGTCGGCGCCGAATCTCGCCATTCAGCGGGGGAAAACCTCCGCCATCTCCCGAGAAAAAACGCACTGCACTAACGGGACTAATGACCAAAGCAGTTGACGCGCCCGGAAACACGAAAAAATCAATCACTCTAAGCAAAGCCACGAAAGACGACGAGTTCGGCGTGCCTGGCCTCGAAGATGCGCGTGCTGGGTTCTGCCGCTAAGCGCGCTGCCCGCGCCGCGCCATGTTGTGTGCGCAGGAGCTGCCCGAGCAAGAGCTGTACCGTCCGCCGCTCACCATCCGCGCCGTCGACTGCCGCAGCTTCGGCCGCTACACCCTGGTGGGCACGCACACCATCGCCTCCATCCACAAGTACATGTGGAACCCCGCCACCAACGGCCACGTCACCAACTACCTCTCCGGTGAGTCCCACCCACCCACCGTCGCCCGTTAGGGCGGCGAAGAACAACGAAGACAAAATTATTGTTTATTTTTCTGTCTTTTTCTTCTTATCTATTTCTTCAATATACCAAAATATTTTTGTTCCTTTATTTTAAAGAAATAACATTTTTTCATATTATATTTATTACGTAATATATTCGGCGCAACGTTTCGGATATTAGTTTTTGAAATTTATTACAAGACTACTTTAACACAAAAGAAACATAAAAGACCTAGCATGTAGACAAAATTCTCAAACGTGGCATAAAGTTACAACTTCCCATAACGTAAATTTCGAGGTTATACAAATTTGAGCCTACGAAATATTCTTATATCGTAGGTTAATATTAGAAACGTTATATATCAAGACATCTTGTTTGAATGTACAGGTGGAATCTAATAAATGAACTAGTTTATATGATGGATTATTAAGTATTTTTTCTCAAAATTAGAATATTTCTCTTACTACTAACTTCTTTATGTCTAACTTATTGTAATTTTGTAATTTCCCTCTCAACCTCTCTCTGCCTACTTCCTTTCATACAGTAATACTCAAGAGTATTTATCAAGATGCGGTTTAATGTGACTTTTGTACATTAATAACATATTCTTATGTTTATATCTCACCATTGTTAAAATAATATATTTATTTATTTCAATTAAGTCTGACAATGGAAACAACTAATTTCTAAAACGTTGCGCTGTATGTATTATGTAATAAATATTAATATGAAAATTGCTCTGTCTTTAAAATCAAAGACCAAAAATAATCTAGTATAAGGAAGACAAAAACTGGTCTGAAGACCTGAGGTCGCTGCCTCGTGCCTGAACCCTCGCGGGTTCAAATCCCGCCCGGGACGTGGATATTTCTGGGAGTTCGTAAACAGATCCCGTTAACTCCAATGTTACAGTGGTTGTTACATGACCTTAGAAGTTGAAAAAAGACTTCATATAAATTTCAAAAATAAGATAAAGATGTTGGTGCTGTCATTGTCATTGGGCATCCCCTGAGAGTTCGAGTACCTGATAAAAACCAGATGAGATTGAATGACCAGGGGCTATGTCAAACGTGTCGCTTCTTTAACTTCGTTTTAAAAGATTTCCCATCTCATATTCATCACAAAAAATAAACATTTTCAATCTCAAACATGTCGCAGAAGCTTGTGATATTTATTCTGAGCTATCCTACTCATGTTTCATATAAATATACATGAACGTACCAAAGGCCACTGCGCCAACTACCTCTAGAGTGGGCCTCTGCCACGCTCATTTACGGTCGTTGTCTTGAAACGTTATATAAATCGGTTCGTAGACTCTTCACGTTTAGACATTTCTTCAAACCACTTTTTCACCGTAACAGATTTTTACCAAAACAAAAATTGCTATTACTAACCAGAACATTACAAACTGCGCAAAACAAAACAGGTTGTTAGTTTATAAAAACATTGCTAATTAAAGAATCGGAAGGTCAATAATTTGCTTCATCAATTAATAGATAGATTTATGCCTCATTTTTGCACATCAAAGTTTTTCTATAAAATTTCGTCGTTTCTACAAATTAATAAATTGGTACGTTCATCAATTGTGTCTAGTTTATTTTCAGCGGGAATTCTTTACCGCCATCGTTTTTAATTATTCGATCTCACTACTGATTTAGGATCTTCAATTAAAGAAATTGCGCTAATTCTAAAAAATGGCTATGCGATATATCAGGAAGTTCAACTAAATCTTACGTATAGCCTAAGCCAACACTGATGTTACTCGCTTCAGGGATTTGGTATTCTGATTACGGTATAGGCCTTAATTGGGAGAAGCAATGCAATTACTGACGTGGAAATTCTGTTAAGTTAGTTTACAGCACTTGATGTTCAAATACCCCGAGGCACGCTACCCAGAGAATTACGTTTGGTAGCTTGTTGTTATGGAATAAATCTATAACCTAAAGTAACTTCAATGAATCAGGTTAAACTTTTCTTCCTATATTTTATTTTCATATTCGTTTTATTTTTCCTTCCAATGAAGGAAGACCCCCCCCCCCCAGACATTATTTCTTCATTTTTATAGGAGGAAAACCTTTCCAAGAAACTCCACTGGATCAGAACGATTTATTTCAAATGCAAATGGCGGCTTGTCTCATGATCCTCCAAAATTGCTTTCGTAATCTTCTGTCAAGCTTAGATTGAGAGGAAAGATCAAAAATTTCTTATGAAGTATTACACTTTTCTAACAAATGTATTACTTAAAACAGAAGTCAAACAGAAAATGATCTTGAAATAAGATCATTATCCTGTATTCAAGGTTGCATAGATATGCGCTACTAAATTGCGTGAACTCGTGCCTTGTTATTTCTCTCTTAAGGTGTAAAACATTTCATTCGCGCAGTGTCGGGAATGTGACAAATTGTATGTTATCTAGAAAAAAGTGCCATTTTTCTCTTAACTTAGTATATTATTGCAATACTGCCATGTGAAAGTGTAAATATATTAAATGTATTGTCGTAGGCTTCGCGGCCGGAGTCATGTGGATGATCTTGCTGCAGCGTCGAGGCTGTGTTGCCGACGTTACGACCATCTTCTGAGGAAGACCACGAAAAGTTGGTCGAAACGTCGGCAACACAGCCTTCGACGCGCGTCACCGGCAGCAAGATCATCCATATTAAATGTATATTCCCATTCTTCACAGACGTTTTAAGTCTTTGATAATGAAAAATTGAAAATTTTCATTTTTCTTAATAAATGAAAATCTAAATATAAGTTTGACGAGAAACTGTAAATTTTAAAAAAATTAGTATATACGGTAGAAATGACATCGAAAGATAGTTCGGAAACTCTGGGTATCAATATATAATATAATTATTTTAAGGTTTTGTTATTCTGAAACAAAAGGCGATTTAACATATTTTTAAATCTTTGCAAACGTATAATATAATGTTTCATTCGTAAGAAACAAGTCTCAGAATAAATGTTACATATATTTTGGGCATATAGGGAGAAAAAATTATCAACTTTTAGCAATGAACATATAGTGGGTAATTGCATGTAACGGAGTTATATCAATTTATTCACGGGAACCTTGCCCCTGGTTGTTAGGCAAACCTTAGGCATAGATGTTTGACAGGTCATGCATGCCCTGACATAGTAAGGAGATTTCATACAACGGCCGAAAATCTGTGCGAGGGGTTGCCTAAACATTCAGGGGCAAATGCCGTATGTATGCATTCATTCATACATGTTACATGAAACTATATTTTCATTAGAAAAAGCTATCATTGACGATCTCTCTACATTCCCTATGAGTTTGTAACACTTATTCTGAGATCTACTGTAGGTTTTTCAGCTAAATAATCGTGTGCTCTCGCGGCCTCCTTTTGCAGCTGGAGACTGCGTCCTCACCCCGGGCACCGGCTGCGGGTTCGGCTGCGTCGAGATCGACTCCCGGGAATGCTCTCCCTTGCTGCCCAAGGACACGCCCGCATCCCCACACTACGTAAGAACTCCCTCAGACACAGTCCCATCAAAAGCAATCCCCTCAGTCATCTGTTTGAAGTTATACCACTCTTTGAAATGTACAAATGATTAATCTTACATCACTAATCTATAGAACTTTTTTGTTTTATTAGGTAGCATTTAAATAATTCTTCCTTGTCTATCAATTTTCGTTCAAGATAATATATAATAATGATCCAGACAGTTGGGGAAAACACTATAATACTTTTTTGTTGAATTATTTGATCGTAAATATCTTAAATGACATGAATTAGCTGAACATTCCTTACATCTGTTAAATTTTCTCTTAAATTTCCTTAATGCTAGGGAAAATAAAATGGGTTTATTTGATGAAATTCTAATTTTTCCTCAGAAACGTATTTTATAAATGAATATATAAACACTGAATTACATAAATAAAACAATAAAACTAATTATTTATAATACGTTTTGTTTTAGCTCTGAAAAGTTAGCTTCAATTCGAATTTGAACATAAATTACATTCAGATTGACCAGTTAGATGCCCGAGCTCGTTTTCGCGGGTCGTGGGTTCGATGTCCGCCTGGGCTTCTGTGTGTTGTGGCATGGTGGCCCGTCTAACTCACCATACATCACCCTTCCTATAATGTAACTTCTTTGCAGGCAAATTCGGATAGCGTAAGGGCATGTGTTAGTCACAGGTAAGTGTTGCCGGTAACAGTAGGCTTGGCGACACCAGATTGCGTTCCGTACCATCCTATGGGACGTAGTAAAAGCTACCTAGGCACAGCCTTGAGCCCTCCTCTGTCTAATTACTGGCTGGCAAATATTGCCCTATGAGCACGAATTGTTCAGACTTTATAAAGATGATAAATAATTTGTAAAATTAGTATTAGGAAGCTTTGAGAATTCAAAAATTATCATTAAAAAGCTAGTTTCTATTCAATACAATGACTTCCAAAATATATGTTTTTATTATATCAAAGCTGGAAGCTAAAAGTTCTTGAACTATCACACATTTATCATCAATCATTGCAATTTCAGTCAAAAAGCATAAAACGTTTTTATTTCTTAAAGAAGTCATTTCTATTGTGTAAAATAATAAGTACAAAAGCTTTCTTCCTTCCGAAGCTGTTTTGAATAAACATTTAAATATTGCTAATCGGTTGTCAGATATTGTTCGTTGGTAATCGGTTGTCACATGTCTTGAAGGAATTAATCATGTTCTGCGATTCTGCGTACGATACTGCATACCATATCTACACATTATCAAACTAGCCCCGTAAGAGATTTTACCAACCCATTACTTACCTATAAGTATTCACTTACCCTTCTGCACCATTCAGAATTTTGAAAGAGGGTAAGCACGACCCCAGACACTCAATGAACGACGCCTGTGCGTTAGGCAACTTGCCACACGGGGTGTCAAGTGTGTTGCCTCGTCAGGCGGGAGATGAAAGTTGTTAAGGGTAAACAATTTATGCACCCCAAGTGGTCTGTCACCAAGGAAACCCCAAAGGAAGCTTGCCCGTGTCAATGTGTAAGTAGTCAAAGCACGTGCTTGGAACCCTCTGCCTCAGGTGCTTAGAATCCCCATAACTCTTTCTTTAACAAGCACTACATACTTCACATGTCGGGAGCTTCGAGCCTGTCCCATCTGAGGCGGGGCCCCGCTGGGGGAGATACCTGGATAGGGAATTCCCCTGCAATCCAACATTTAGATTGGTGCCGGATCTCACCATCCATTAGTGAAATATCTAATAATACTTTACATTCTGATTTGCAGATTACAACTATCCATCAGACCATTACATAATATAGCAGAAAATAAGAAAAAGACTCAAAAACCACCCAAATTATCTTGCAGTGAAAGATTAAAACGACACCATTCCCAAAGTAGCAGCCATATATATAAAATTTCAAAATAGTAACAAAGATGAATAATAGTTGCAACAATCATAGAAAATATGCAATCACTGGATTAAGTTTAAAAAATTCCATTTTTATCTGAGAAGTGCTGTCACAGGACAACTCTTCTCTCAAGTTAATTTTATTTATAAATAATTCACCGAATGTTCATGTACGAAACAAATTGGGAATAAACAGTTGAATAAAAGAACACACTAACTGGTCAAATGACGTCAGCAGCTGCCGTGACCGTAAACCCCAGTGAATGAAACCGCTACCCCCACGAGCCCCTTGTGTATGTCGCAGGGCACGCAGACGCCGGCGCAGAGCAAGAAGGAGCAGAAGACGGAGGCGAACCGGCGGCGCAAGCGCGGGGCGGACCGCGACCGCGCCCCCAGCGCCGGCGACGACGACGACGACGGCACGCGCGACTGGTGGACCAAGTACTTCGCCTCCGTCGAGGCCAGCATCCAGGTGGGCCCCAGCCTAGGGATGCCAAAAAATCATCCATGTTTCCCACCAGAAACTTCGATATATTAACATCGATGTTTTCTTCACATCGATATTTTGTTGCCAAAACATCGATTTTTTGTTGCCAAAACATCGATTTTTTTGTTGCCAAAACATCGATTTTTTTGTTGCCAAAACATCGATTTTTTTGTTGCCAAAACATCGATTTTTTTGTTGCCAAAACATCGATGTTTTTTGTTGCCAAAACATCGATGTTTTTTGTTGTTGCTTTTTTAATTTTTTAATTTTTATTTTTAATAAACCAATATAGATGTTTTGCGTCATTCTCTTTACCACGCTGAACATTTCGCCTGTGCTATCTGAGGAAGTTTGGGAGCTGCTCGTGTTATGAATGTATGTTTTCGATAGCCGTGCCGTTGCCTGGATCGATAGTAGTGTTAGAAATGGCTTTCAGACGTTTTGACAGGTTGTGAATCAGACTCACTCCACTCATTGCAGGGAATTCCCACAGTAACATGTAATGTGTGACCGACTATTGCTTTCCAAACTGACAAGACCTTTACCATATATGTTTTATATGTACGAGTGAACTTATAATTGTTGAACATTAAATTAAATTTGGATAGGAAAAAAGAAGTTTATTAGTCTATATTTAAAAGATCGATGTTTCAAACAACGATGTTTCTTTGTCGATGTTTTCATCGACATCTAAAACCCTTTTACGGTGTATCTATACATCGATCTATCGATGCTTTTGGTAAAGTTTGCCATCACTAGCCCCTTCACTCACCTCTGCCGCTGTAGGCGCGCCGGGTTTCGTGTTGAATTTACCCAGAAACTCCGCAGTAAAAGAAGCAGAAAATTAGTAAATTTTTCACACTTTTGTTTCTTCAGTAAATACGTATTACTTTGAAGATTAAATAAAGAGTTAAGAATCGCAGGCGATTTATTCATTTCTTTGCCAGATTTTCAAACATCTTTTACAAGTATACTTCATATTTCTAATGAAAATACACTAGCCTCTCACTTTCAACACAATGGTCGTTTGATTTAACCCGGAAGTAGACGCGCTACGTTTCTAACGAATTGAGATGCAAGGTGACTCGACAAATAATAAAATCGTGTTTAATAAATACATGTTTCTTTTGAAATGTATATAAAGGGTTTAAAACCATCAACGGGTTTCCTAATTTCTATTATTGATTTTTTCAAACAACTTTTACAAATGTAGTACTTCATGTGTTTAATAAGCAAATACAAAGAAGTAACAAAAGGAGGTGCAGGATGTGTTACATGTCATTTGCAACAAACGTTTCCGGAAAGGATTCAAAATAGTTGAAAGATAAGCGGCTAGTTATGAGCGTAAAGGTTTCCTCAAGAAGTATTGAGAAGCTGGAAAAATTACAAACGAATGGCACATGTTCAAAGTGCAGTGAACTCTAAAACAGTGCTGGGTTGATTCAAGAATTCCGCCCCATTTTCGAATTGATTGAGAGTTTTTGCCCAGCAAACCGCACTATATAGTATGAGGTTTTAGCCATTTCTTGCTAAATAATAGAGAAAAAGTTATGTAATGCTGCGTGGAAAAACTGCAAATGTTCGGAAGAAAAACGCATTACTAAATGTAGAAAAAAACTCTAACACGTGGTGTAGTCAGAATCCATTATTTTTGAGTCCTTGATGCCGAAAAATTTAATGACGGCAAAACGTCCGTCCGTCTGTGAGCAACGCTAGCGGCTTCACCGTCCAACCGATTTTCTCCAATTAATATTCCTCAGTTGATGGCTGATGTTACTGCCCCTAAACTTCGAAACTGATATTTTAATTTTGGGAGGTACTTTACATGAAGACTCTGAGACGTTCTCAAAATTTTCCAAAAATGGCTCCGTCGTTTATTATTAAATATTGTTGTTGGATAGGGTAAAGGACGTTTAAGAGAATAGTGTAGGGGTCATGTTCGTTGAAAATCCTGATCTTTTTAAAATTGCAAAAGTTCAATTTTTATTCCGAGTCTACTTACAACTAAAATATTAAAGATAGAGATATTTTGTCTTTATACAATTTGTTCCATAAAGACAAATTTTGAAATAAGGTCATGTACAATTTTTTTTAACATTTGAGTACTTTTGGCGTAATTTTGAGTGAAAATGCGGGCCAGAAAGTATGTGCTGTTTTAGCACACTAGTTGTCCCTCTGGACTTGCACGAACTGCAAATTAGTTATATCGTTTCATGATACTCCACCAGAATTTATTTTCGAACATCAAACTATACAGCATATTTGGGCTTTTATTAATATGTAATGTCTTACCTTTTAGGTTTATGATTTCTAGATCCTACCCATTTTAATCAACAAAGTTAATTTTTGTTAACGAAATACTACTTCCGTATAATAATGAATTCTATCAAATTTAATGGTTTGCAGATCTCTCTTACAATGCTAATACAAAACCGGAAAATTAGTCACCTTATCAAAATGAATGACTAGATTTTCATCTTCATTTCCTGCTGTTCGTAAGTTACTGTTGCCGCAGAATCTGATGGCTGAACTGATCGATAATACCTCATTTACAACACGCGCTCTTGCAAATCCTTGAGTTCCGCTGTGTTAGCTCCAAGGATATCCATGAAATTACTTCCTAAGTATTTGCAATAGGATTTGTTACTGGGAGACATTCAAGGCAAAGATCTAATGAAACACGACTAATCTTCAATTAGAGGTTGCATTGAGTGGAATGATTGAATCTGATAAATTGAAATTGAGGATATAAATCGACGGTTAGCAAACTGATGATTACTCCCCGTTATTGTAGTATACAAGATGAATATCAAAAAACATCACAGCGGCATGGGACATTAAATTGTATCAATAAGTTTGATTTTTGAACTTCTCTTCATATTGAGCTAGTAATAATTGGCCCGGTCTATTTTGAGATAAAATACATAGACGTTAATCGCATTAAGAAAAATTTTGTTAATAATTAAATAAAAGGAGGTTTAACAATATTTAAAGATGATAGCTGTTTTATTGCTAAATAGATTAATTAAATTGGATTAATTTCTTTAATTGATTGTTTGAATTGCCCCCCCCCCCATTCAGAGAAAACTAACAGACGATGATTCTCTACAAATAAGATCTGTTTCATACTAACATTTTTTTGTTCAAAATGCTGGATAAATATCTTAATCTCTCAATTAATTTCTCCATGTACTTTAGAATCGTATCAAATAATGGTTATGATTCTAATAGATGTCATTTCGTTTAATTAATTCATATTCGTTCTCTTGTTTCGGGGGTGTCTTTTAAGTTTATTGTCTCTTTTTATACTTCACTTCAGCAACAATTCCACGTGGCTATTTGCAGAATAAATCCAACTTTCATATTGAAGTTTATAGACCAATATAAAGTAAATAACGAACTCCGTTATGATTTGTACACCAAGAACATAGCCGACTACCAGTTGAGTCCGTTGTTTGCGTTATTGATCGCGAAATATATTTTTCGTAATCTATTTTACTAGAAAAAAATCATTAAAGGCTTCTTCCGTTTTAAAGTGTATCTTGTCTTTAAAGTGTATCTTTAAAGTGTATCTTGTCTGCGTGCGTGTGTGTGTGTGTGTATGTTACGTACAATAGTGCTCTTACTTCAACAATTGCTACAACTCTCATTCATTAATTTGTTCTTAAGAGACAACATACTATAAATGAATTCATTTTCTAGTTAATACTTTATTGTTATATCTACTTAAAGTAGCCAATAAAACGAAAATCCATTCTTAACTGCCGGTGTCCGTTAAGAACGATTGCAACAAATGAGTTGTTGTTGTTATATTATTATTATTATTATTATTTCTGCCACGCGTCCCTGCGCAGGAGACGAAGGAAGCCGCGCTGGCGGCGGCGGCGCAGCAGACGGAGCAGCTGGAGCAGCAGGCGGCGGCGGCGGGGCAGGCGGGCCAGCCGCCGCCGGCGCTGCCGACGCCCCCGGCGCACGCGCAGGCGAACGGCGCGCCGCCCGCGCTCTCGCCGCCCGACGACGCGGCGGCCACCCTGGCGCTGCCGCCCGGCGCGCAGGACAGCAACAAGCGTCTGACGCTGCGCGGCGCCGCCACCGCCGCCAAGTTCGTGGCGCGCCTCAGCCCCAAGAGCGGCCGCCGGCCGGCCAGCGAGGTGCCGCAGCGCAGGACGGCGCTGCTCAAGGTGCGGCACGCCCCAGGGGCCATACGTCTGCCCTTTCCCTGTTCAGCCGACTCTTTGTACTTTAATCTAATCTAATTACGAAGATAGAGATTTTTCCCTAAATGTAATCTCTTCCTTAAAGATAGATTTTGAAATAAGTCAAGTACAATTTTTTGAAAATTTTCGTACTTTTCGCGTAATTTTGTGTGAAAGTACAGGCGAGAAAGTACGTGCTGTTTTAGGCCATACTTTAAATCGAACGCGAACAAAGTTTAAATCATCAACAATTTGAATTAGCAAAAGCAATTAAATTAATAGTTTTTGCTAAAAATATTGTTAGAAGTTAATTAGGCTCACGTTTAAGATTAGCCGTTTGAAGTACGTGCTAGATAAAGAAATTTATTAATTCATTGTAACTGTAACAGACTTAAATAGGTAAAGAACTGTGATAGAACAAAGAATCCGTGGAAACTTCAAGTGTATAGTTTATAAACTGTGCTGAAGAGTTTAATGAAATGTTACCAACTCCTAGCATCATAAGTGGCTGATCTGATGCATACTCTGCAGCTCTCCCTGAATCATCCCTTTATTTACTAAACATTCTACGGAGAGGCCACCTGTGTAATAGTGGCAAGCCATTCACCGCAAGAGATTGAATGGACTTTAGTAATAATAATAATAATAATAATAATAATAATAATAATAATAATACAATAATAATAATAATGTAATAATGTAATAATATACAATAATAATAATAATAATAATAATAATAATAAATTATATTCCTTGAAAATGTCATATTCTATTGTTTTCGCGAAATTCTATCATTGCTTAAGTTTCTAAAATAAAGTACATGCCTCAAAAAGCGCCAATTGCAAAGTCTTAGATAAATCAAAGAATTAAGACGGCAACATTTTCAAAACTTTTAATTAAAGAAGTACTGTTTTAAATACGTATTTCACGAAGAATACGGTTATTCCAAGTGCCTAATAATTCAAAATAAGCGCGTTTGAATTAAAAAGAGTTGACAGTTTACGTAAAATATACAAGTGAGTCTCAGGGCTTTAATTTTTTTTAAATTTTGTACACATTTTAAAATTATTACGATTCTTATGTAAAATAAAAAATAAAAGTTTAAAAACAACGAAAGAAAAATTTAAAATGGAAAATTATTAGTTCAAAAGGCGTAAGAGTCACATATCATGTTCATTGTTTTATTATCTTGAATTTGTCGGTGAGAAGGTAGAATAGTTTTTAATTCGTCTGAAAAATCTGTCAAAAAGTTGTTTTTTAATAGTAGTAATAATAATGTAATATTTTAATAAATATTATTAGTTTTTTATTTATACGGTACACACAGTTTCAAGGAATTAATATTTCTATAACATGATTACCATGGATGCTTTTTAGTGTCGTTCGCATTAGAGTATTCTCTTACATAGTATACTTGCTTCAAAAAAATCTTTAATATTAAAGGTCTTCCTATTTAGAGATTTTAACTTTAAGAGTATTAAAAGAAACGTCCTTTTTTACTCGACTTATTCAGTTAAGCTTGTTTCTTCACATTATCTGAAAAAAATACAATGAATTTTACTCATGGAGATTTCTTCTGTTCTCTTTCCACATTCCGTCTGGCTTAATCCGCAAAGCAATTATAAATTGTTTTTCTCTTCTCTGTGCAACGTCCCATAAATTGCAGGTACGAGCAGTGAGCAAACTTGCTGCAATGTTTTGATATCGCACTCTAGGTAGTAACTTCCCAAAATGGGTGTAACACAATGCTGTTAATTTGAGCAGATTATGAGTTTCGTGTATTACAGTAGTATGTTAGAAGCCACAAAGTTTTCTTGCCGCTCCCTGCGTTGGTCGTGATATAACGATAACATGATATGCGACTGGTTTACTTTCGGAAAATGTTGCAGCTCTTAAACACACTATTACACAGCTGTCCTCTCCGTAGAATGTTTAGTAATTAAAGCAACTTCTCGTTTTATATCTTTGTAACAACAAGACAATTTTCAAATATACCAGATTTCTGCTTCAATATTCGGGTGATCCAAAATGTTTACTGTGTGGTGAGGCGGAGAAAGTAATAGATGTTGAATCGGATTGATAAGCTTTACAAAACATTAGAATATTGCTATTAACCTTTGGCGCAACGTCGAGCTCTTATCTGCTCAAGGATTTCACTGTAGAAAATTACTTAAAAACATCCATGATTCGAAATAGTTATTTTCTTCTTAATTCTATTAGTGGAATTTAGATTTTCCTTATTATTATGATTCCAGAACCTGAGCGTATGTGTTCAAATATGGAGTAGTGAATAAAATGTTTGCTGGTTCGACAATGGTGATGTTATGGTATATCGCTAATGACGCGAGGGTGGAAAGAGAAGCAGATGAATGAGGATAATTCGAAATAAAGCTGCCGCAAACTTTGTTAATTAAAATTCTACATAGACGTCCCTGAATTTGAACACCGGTTACGCGAAATGGTAAACTAGCGTGCTGATCACAAGCTTTTACACGCTTTTTGCTTTCCATTGCTGATGATAACATTCTGCATCTGCTGAACATTTGCTTTCTTCCATTCTGTATAATAACGAAACGTTGTGAAGGTTTTAGTCGGGGTCCGTTTGTTACTGTTATGTTTAGGAAAGTGAAAGTTTGTTTCTCTTAACAAATGTTTATTCGTACCAAGTTCTTTGCATTCGACAGACTACATCTTTCCAGAACAATAAATCTCCGATGATTTAGTGGCTCGACACGTTCTAGTGGCTCGACACGTTCTCTTCCGGACGGGTACCTCCGACTAGAGCGGATATCCTTTGCTGCGGAACTCCGTCGCCCAGCCGTCACCGTCGGCTACCGTGCAGGGCCGCAGCCCCAGTGAACCGTCCCCGACGTGGAAGTGTGACTCCCCGCTCCCACGTAGTAGTCGCCTCCGAGCCTTCTGCGTCTCGGTACACAAGACGTTCATTAAGCACTCTCCTTGCCTATCAGCATCTCCTCTAGTAGCAGGATCCACTCGCTGACCGACTGTGTGCTGCGAACTGCTCTGAACTGGATATGCTGCTCTAAACTATATGCTGACTCCTGGCGGGGCTGGCCCGTTATATACCAGGCGCTGCGGTGGTATAGAACGATTTTCCAAAGGATGAGCCAAAGTGACAGTTCGCGAAAACAAGTGAACATCACATGTATTTCAGAGAAGTATCCCTCCGCCGCGACAGCCGTTCAGCCCCTTCGTAAAGTGTTTAGATATGGCTCCCGAGAAGACATCACTATCCAGAAGTCTAAGAGTTTTTCTGATGCATACGCACGTACGCGAGTCCGGGAAATAATTAAATTTAATCACATATGTGGAAAATCTCCTAACACGCTCTCACAACCAGTAAAAGAAAACTCCCACGAAATGTAAATACCAAGCTCGCCACACAGCACAAAAGCCGGAACCATGTGCATCGGTACGCCTCTTGCATTCAAGTCTCGGTTTTAAAATAAACATAATATTTATCCCACAAAAAGCAAATTCAATGTAATATATAAAGGAAAAAGAATTTTTACAGAAGAGTACATGACATTGCACTTCCTAATTTCAGTTATTTCTCGCGGCGCACTATATTTTTGTCGGACGAGAACGTCACGAAAGGAAGCATCGAAGCCATTTACAAGTTAGCCAACAGCAAACGAACAAATGCAGGAAGGGAGTCCATTGGGCTCGAGGGCACGACGACCAGAGAACCTTCAGTTATGTTGCCAGCACTAGCTGTCACTTTGGCTCATCCTTAGGAAAATCGCTCTATAGAGACTCGCCTCCGGCAGGGGACGATGGCGCGTGTCTTGGCCATGTCGCTTCTGTTGGCGGCCCTGCTAGAGGCGCGTTGCGCATGGCGCGCGTGCAGCTGCTTTGAATGATCGTCGCATCCAAGAGTTACCTTTGTATCGTTATAAATCTCGCAATTTGAGGAAGCGATAGCTATTGAATGCAGAGTTGAATTCTAATCAAACTTTCATTGCGATAATAATTCAATCTGATCAAACTTTCATTGTGATAATAATTCACTCAAATCATTCATTATAGTTATAATCGATTGAATTGTTATTACAGTGAGTAAAATATGAGCATTGCTAGTTTCGCTTATACTCATGATTCACAAAATTCATCCAGCAGGCATCACCTGCTTTTTAACTAAACGTTGATTTAAACGACTTTCTACTAAAAGAAAGTAAACACGGCGGTCCACGACGTCTATTTACAGTGTATAAAATAATCAGGACCCACTACTCCACATTTACGGACAATTTCCATCGAATATCAAATACGGTTGAATGCACTCGTTAGTTATTAATAGATTCCTAACCGGTATTTTCCAACTCCACTTCTTCGTTGCTCCAGATAACGCGTGACTAACAGATTGGGAAACAATTGGTTCGGCGAAACAGCTTCTTAGCCTGTATTATTCATTTTATAAAGAAGAGAAATTCCCATCCCTTGAATGCGGCACGACCTTTACTTTGGTTATGAGTGTGGTGATTATCCATCTCTGGATATCACGGTAAAAATTCCTCTCAATACTTGTGAAATTTGTAGTGCTTAAAGCAAGTTTGTGACAGGTTCTCTCAGGGTTCTCTCGTTTTCTGTGGGTTATCCCGTTTTCATTTCACCATTGCTCAGCATTCGTGCCATATAATCACAATTTATTAAAATCATTCGCACCGGCTGCGATAGTTCAGCGGCAACACCGTTGCCTCACCAGGATCGTTTCCTTGAACGCGGGACGAGGACTGACTGAGGATCCTAGAGTTCGATTCACTGCAGTGGAGGATTTTCGACACTAGCTACATACTTGGGTCCTATTCAACAATTCTATAGCGGGCGACCAAGCTTATAGTTTACCAGGATATCTTCGAACAATAGTAAGCGAAAATGTGGGACAGAACCCTAACAAACGGCTTCACGGTCTCAGCGCGCGATCTTTCCTTCCTCATCTTTGTCCCTTTCTCTCTCATACGTAAACTTAAACTTTCAGACAGGATATTATCACACATGTCGGGAGATCACTCGGAAACTTAGAGTTTATCAAGACTGGGGCGGTGCCTCGTTGATGGGAGATGCCTAGTTGGGGAAAACCCCGCAAGGCGACGTGTAGGTCGGTGCCGGATCTCACCATCCATCTTGAAAAGAGCACCGCCATCTTCCTTGATAAAAGCATACCCTACACTTACGGGACTAATTACCATAGCAGTTCACGCACCTGGAAACCCGAAATAATCAATCAATCAATCGATCCAGGTTTGACTGTGAGGCTTAGTAACTCGAAACCTAATAAATATGTTCCCTTAAAAGCGGCCCCTGCTTGTTGGTGTGTTCCAGGTGTACCCGAGTGAGCTGGAGGCGCAGCCTGAGTTCGGAGGTTTCCGCGAGTGGCTGCACACCTTCGAACTCTACAGGGGGAAGCGCGCGGGCGACTCCGACTCCGACCCGGAGTCCGACTCGTCGCGCGTCGTCGGCGCCTTCAAGGTAACGCCCACCACCGCTGTACGAAGCAATCGCGTTAACCCGAGACTAGCGTATTCGTGCGAGAACTCTCACATGTTACACACCCCTCTTCCCAATTTTTCCATATATATAAATATATATATATATATATATATATATATATATATATATATATATATATATATATATATACACATATATATATACATATATATATATATATATATATATATATATATTGATAACAATACAATACACCCTTGTCAACACAAACTATTCTTATTTAACTTTATTACCGAGCAAAGAGGTACACCTGTGTATTTCAATCACATAGAATATCAAATACTCAGTTTCATTTCACATACAGTTGACGATTCTTCAGGTTCTGAACAGGGGGGTGAATCGAGAAGCGTCGAACCAGCAATAATGTAATAGAATGTTCAAGAAGATCTTATCCTGTAGATTACTGTGTGAGGAAGGTGCCTTTGAAGCCTCAAAAGTTTAGTTATTAAGGCCCTAGAACGCTTCTTCTAGAACGTATTTAACGATATAGATTCAAAAATGCTGCCGATTGTTGCATGTTGCATTTGATATTAATATTTAGATGCGCTTTTTTAAACAAATTCTTCATATTTTTAAAGTCAAAGTGCAATTCTCACGTCTCCGTGAAATTACATTCCTTTAGAGACCTCATTTATAAAGATTGGTTTCGTGTGAGTGCCACAAAAAGTATGCATACTACTGAAATAATATAAGAGAAGATTATAAAGGTGACGTGTACCAAAAATTATTACAAAGGCGTAGTCTGACAGGCTACTTTGGATAAAATAAAGAAAAACTCATTTTTACATGAAATACTAACTTTAAAGGATTGAACATGTATCATATGGAATTACAAAATGCATTCTAAAGTTTTTATAGATAAACCTTAATGACTTGACTCTTACAACAGATACTTGCTTCGTGCTGCTGATACATGACTTTTGAGAAGCGTCCGCAGAAGTACCTCGCCATGCGACAAGTCTTAAGATCGCCATCGACCCATTATGATTGCTAAATATTCAGAACAAAACTGAAATGCTACAAGACAAGGAGTTTGTATTAATTAATTACAATATTACCCAATATAACGCCAAAAATATCTCTGTTGAAACTACGAAGGCATTGTCTAGTGGAAGACGCGTGTTAAAATGGCGTGTACTGGAAATGGGCACGCGTACAACGATATGTGTATTTCATTGGCTAGTCACATAATGAAGGTACACAGAGTTTCAGAAACGAGGAACTATCGATTTAGATGACGCCTTTGTAATCTAGGGTTAAGGCTGTGGGAGACCGGGCGAAAAACGTCTACAGCTGAGAGTACATAATGGACACTCTATATCAAGCATGCTGAACTCAGGTGTTCCGCGGGTCACCCCAAGCCGATCCCGGCGCGTGAGCCCAGGAATTTGCACGTTTCCTCGAGAAAGGGATGAACGTCACTTTAGCTGCAGGAGAAATGATTTCGGAAGGATAATGCAAGGTGGTTGAACGCGTAACAGCCATGGCAGAGAATGATTTCCTTCCCCGCCACAAGCGACCCACAGCCTATACTAGCCGCCTAATTGGAAGTCCAGTGGCCGCGCAGAGAGAGGAAGCATATTTTTGCTTTGTTGCCAAATTTCTTGTTACTCTCTTTCTCTTCCTCTCTCCGTTAGACCGTAATTGGGAAATTTTTTAAGAAGGCGTTTTAACACCTCCTACCTGCAGAAACCGAGAACAATTACAGGCAATATTTAGTACGCGCAATATGTATGACGGGTTTTCAAAACAATTCGCTTGTTGAAAGTCATATTTTTGTTTTATTATTAGTTATTGACTCAATTGCAATGCTACTATGTCATTAAACTTCAATCAGATAATACAGTATAAAAAATTTAAAAATGTCCTGCGTCTGCTTCCTTCTTGAAGAACGAATAAACAGTATATATAATCTTTCGCGCTTGACTTTTCAGCACGTCATGCTTACGATTTTCTTCGCACATATTCAACTTTAACTTTTTTTCGAAAAACAACAACACGATATCACAAGAAACTATATAGTGGATATTCGCGAGGAAGCACGGGAACTCCTTTCTCTTCCGCAGTGAATACAAGACTGAAGCCTATTCGCTCGTGACCGTCACGTGGTTCTTCCTTGCTACTGGAAAACCCGAGTAGATAGTCAGAGCGAAGCTTCGAGACAACTCGGGCGTGCAATCTCGTCTGAAGCCAGTTGAGCAGACCTCTCCTAGACACAGAGTAGCTTATACACTTGCGGCGCCATTTTCCTCCATTTTATATCCAGTGAAATGAAGCGGTATTGTGTATACGCCACTTATTTACCCAAAACCATACTAATATACCTGAAAATCTCTGTAATGTCTTCGGTTGTTACCATTTGCTCTCAATTCATGAATGCTTTCTGGTGGGACTATCGCATGAGAGGATATTACATGGCGGCGGTCGTTCAGGTTGCACTACTCTCTGGATTTGGGGCTGCTAACACTACAATGACATCATGCGGTAGATTAAGAAAGTTTTTTCAGGCCTTTTTGGCTAATGAATTACGGCTAAAGACTTGAGATGACTGCATGGCTTCATGACTGTAATTAGTATTTTGAATCTGTTTTGAAATCACACGCTTCAAGGGTGGTTGATATCTTTCCGAAAAAAATAGCCTTTTAATATTCACTAAGGTAGACCTTTCTGATTTCTTGATCGTCATAATAAAATGTCCGTTCGTTTATATTTGCAATATATTGCAATCTACAATGCGTATTCTCGTGTGAACATTTCATTTCCTAGCAGTTGGCAGTTTGCGTACGCAGTCTAGGTAGGGCTTTAGCTTAGACTGAGAACATTGTCTCTAGTTGTAATATTTTTACCTTATTTCGTGCAAATTGATCATCGATTATTTTTTATGCACTTGTAAATCGGAGTCAAAAAGCCGTGAGATTCTGTTAATTTATTTGACAAAAATGAATAATTTTATTGTATATTTGGTAGAGATCCAACAACATAGTTCAATGATGGTTCCCCCTTTAGAACATTAAATTCATTGTTGCACAACTTCTCGATTCTGTTATTTGACAACTGATGTGTTGCACAACTTGAACTTGCAACTTGCAATCAATGTTATTTGATTGCTGGAGGTGGTTTCTGATGGTAATAATATTGGTTCACAACAAAGTCGGACTCTTCCCACGGGCCGCGTGCGACTCCTACATCATTCTTGTCTCCTTGCATAACATCGTGCACACACCATACTCATGCACCTACAGACACACACACACACACACACACACACACACACAACATCAAACATGTAGACATGTTTGTATGTGAAGCAATGAGAAGCAATCCGTTCAGCTCTTACGCTGTGACATTCCGACAGTGCCTCTGATAAGAACTAATAGAGGCGGTGAATATAAATGCATTGGTGCTAGTTTGTCTCTCTTATCCATGCCAAGGGCGTTAAAATAATTAAACCACAGGAAATGACCTGTAGGTCCTGACAAATAATTCCATCTACAACTATAAAGAACCGCGAATACAATGAAAATATTAAACCCTGCACTGGAATGGAAAATAAACCTTAGATACAATTACAACTCAAAGCAATTATGTTATAATACTTTAGTGTTTGTAACTTGTAATATTTTTACCAAAAGGAAACATTAAGATGGGCACCATGGGTAGGTCAAAGGTCTGCTTTCTCGCTTTCCATGACGCGTCCCCGGGTTCAATTCCCTGCCGGGACAGATTGTAGTGTGCACTTTCCTTACAATATCCCAGTATCTCTTGTTGTATGACGATAAGAAGGCTCTCTTCTCAGGATGAGAATACCAGAATACGGCGTATGCATATGTCTATGTGCTAACCACACGTACCCCTTAGACCCATGGCCGCAAGGCTAAATGCCGCTGGTAGGCCTTGACCCCATCAGGAATGTTGGGTCAGTAGAGACAGCCCAAAATATTAAGATTAAAATTATTTGACCCTAGTTAGACATTTTGTCTCACTTTTATAAGTATTTTATTCAACTTTTAAGAGATTTTAGCCGACCACTTTTACGTTCTGGTAGAGATAATTTTAAAGCAATTTGACCTGAGCGCAAATAACTGCTGATGTCATACGCCCTAAATTCCTATGATCATCATCGTGAACGTTTCAATATGGATATATCTCTATCAGACACTATTTCTATTAACTAACTCCAACATTTCACATGTAAAAATAATTTCAACTGCGCTATCAATCCTCGTTTTTGGGCATTCGTGACCGTGTTGTAGCCAAGAAATCTGTGAATGAAACAGTAGTTCTAAAAGTCGCAGCAGGTGTACGGCCGCGATTGTAAATGTTGAGAAGTTTATCCAGCGCCTTTGGCGGAAGAGAACAAATTAGGACAACCAGCTCGCTGCGATCTAATCATCGCGCACCTTCTCCTCCGAGGACTAATTACGATGCGCGCAGCGATCGATCCGCCAAACAGAATTTCGTGGGCGACGAAATGAATTGACTGCAAATTGGTAGAGAGCGAGGGGAATGCCCAATCACGCGGCAACCAATCAACTTGGTGCGTGTTTCGCAGCGTTATTAGATTTCGACCTTGGAAACCCCTTTCTGCCTTGATCTAATGAGATTGTTCAAAGCAGTGATATGATGAACTAGAGGTGAAACGATTCGTAAATTTTCTCTATTCATATATATTTGGCTTTCTTGATGAATAACTACTGTATTTGTGTAATATCAATACTTAATGTAATAATTCAAAATATTAATAAGAGAGACAATGTTAATAATGGTTTTATTAATATTTTTTATTCATTCGTATTCATAATCATTGATTAGTAATTATAATTAATAATTATTATTAGTAGTATTATTATTATTATTATTATTATTAAAAAGATGTCAAACATCAAAATTTGGCAACAGAAACTCAACAAGTATTGTAATTAGGTAAGATTGAACTAGTTCCAATAATTATGTCATCCTCAGCCGTTGTGGCAGATCAATTTGCTTTCAATTTTACAAAAATTCGTTTACCAAAAGGTATACACACTACCTTCTAGATAACTTAATTTCTAGTCGTATTGTCATATTATGCAAAAATTGTGAACCTGAACGACGGACAGCGATTAATTCCTTCTCCGTCCATTCTTAGATCTTTCAAAACGAGCTGCTTTTGCCCAAATGGACAAATGCAGCTCATCAGAAAAGTAAGCTCTATTATTTGGGCAAGTTTTATGACTAAGTGATTGCATTCTAGCGCTTGCTAAAGTGAATAATAATGTATGTATTTGGCTTTATTAGGTCGGTAGTCCGACTTCGCCGGCCAGTTACCAATGTTCCTCATGACTGGGTCTAGTTAAATTCCTATGCTTGGAGGTAAGAGCGTCATGAGGCGAACATGACGTATTCTCTTCATCGTAACTAGCAAGATCCGCCTGCTTGAGCTTTTCTTCCTCACTGGGACTATTTTAAAGGAAAGCTCCAACTCTATTGTTGCCTCGACCGGGAATCGAACTGGAGACTGCAGTACGGGAAGCTAGTACGCTGCCCGTGGGCCATCCCAGAGGCTTAAATAATAATAATAATAATAATAATAATAATAATAATAATAATAATAATAATATTATTCTCCTTGTCTAGAACAGTTTCCAGGAAATATTACGATACGTCGAAAAGTATTTCAAGGAGACTCGCTCTCTCCGCTGATTTTCGTGGCAGCCTTGATACCTTTTGCTCAGGAAGACCCCAATCGTATTTTAAAAATTGATTTTGAGGCGTAGATTCTCCCACCCCCTCTTCACGGATGACGTCAAGTTATTCGGAAAGTATGAAAGTAAGAAAGTATGAGTTAAAATCGCTGCTAAACATAAACAAAAGTTTGCTATGGATATCGCCATGAAGTTCAGTGTAGATAAGTGCGCCGCTTTCGGTATCCAACGTCGTAAAACAATCAAATTCGATCTCTCAGAAAATTCGAATATCGATCTCTCAGAAAAGAACGTAATCAGATGCTTGCCTAATGTCTATGGAGATGGCCTACATGTCACAATGGCTTCCAGCAGACCTCGGTTGCCAGCAATCAACAAGTTAGAATTTTAGTATCTACTCTGATCGGTAATTTTCCAGTCTCTCATATCAACACCAGGAGAATGCCGGCGCAGTACCCTAACAAAAGGGCCCCCGACCGCGCACGAGCTTTGTTTCCTTTTCCGTCCTATCCTCAACCCTTACTTACACCCACACTTACACGCACCACAGGGGGATACGTTCGGGGGATTACACATTCGGGGGACCAGCTGCAAGCTAACAGCTTGTCCTGGCTGGGACGGTGCTCTGCTGGAGGATGATAATGTGGCGTCGGGCATCGCTTCCTTGCGAGCCGTGCCGGGAAAACCGTCCTCCCCATGCATAACCCGCGATGCCGGGTTGGGGGCGGTCGGCATGCGCTGTACGCTGACGCGCGCCGAGCTGAAGTTGCGCTGAATACGCCAGGGGATGGGGCAGGAAACTCTCCAAATATAACTATAGAGAAAGGTTAGTGACAGTCGTGGACTATGTCGCAAGACTCCTAGAGGAGGCTGGCCGTCGAGCCTTCCTGACGCCCCCGGCATGCGAGCGCCGAGGGAAGGGGCGAGCCTCCGGGATTTAAGGCTGCATCAACTGCGCCCACGCGGGATATGTAGAGGGTCGAAAGGCCGAGTGATATCTCCAGTGATATCCTAGCACGCGGTCTTCGAGGCGAAGACCGGTTTGGCGTCAGGCCATGTTGTAACGATAGTTGAGGGACTCTGCGTCCGACAGCTTCGCACCACGTGTTGCTAGCCTGCCTTTAAAGCAGTGGCGCTGGGCTGGGCCTAGGGACGGTCGCGGGGGTTTCGCGGCTAAGGGATTGGAAAGTACGTCACAATAACTTGATAGGGAACACCTCGCAAGTCGACGTGTCTATCAGCGCCGTATCTAACCATCCAGCGGGGGAAGATCACCACTATATCCCGTGATAAAAAATCATGCACTACAATTACACAACTAATGACCATAGCTGTTTACGCACCCGAAAACGCGATATAATCACCGGAAACGGTGGCTCAGTGCATCAACTGACGTCACTGTAGTGCTTCTGACCGGAAGATCCTAGGTTTCAGTCCTGACGATGGCACTACTCTTTCAGCTACATCGAATTCAGTCGCTGTCTGGAGGAGAATTCTAGCGGCCATCTACTCTGATCGGTAGTTTTATTTGGTTTCTCCGATCAACACCAGGCGAATGCCGGAGCAGTACCCTAACAAACGGCACGGACCGCGCGCAATCATTCCTTCCTCTTCTTTGTCCTATTCTCACCCCGCACACACACACACACACATACACACTAACATGCACTACACTACCAGACATGCCGGGATACCGGTCGGGCACTTAGAACTTGTCCCGACTGGGGCAGTGCTAATCGACGATAGGTCAGCGCCGGATCTCGCCATCCAGTGGGAGATCACACCACCTCCCGACGAAAAACATGCACAACACTTACGGGACTAATGACCTTAGTAGTTGCCCCGAATCACTAATTAATCAATAAAAACGATATAATCAGTCAATCAATCATTTAGGCTATCAGAACCTGCACAGCACCGGTGATCAGGCACACCGCTGCAACAGTACACGGGCCACACACAGCTATATAATCTGAAACACCAAACCCGAAAACTAACGACGCTCATTGCGTTCTCCACCCGCCCAGCGACGTCGGCAGAACCTTTATCTCCTGTAGATGGGAAGACTGTTAACATGAAAAATGAAATGATGCAGCTTTGTTAATAGAGAGAAGAAAAAACAGAAACGCTGAACAAGATAACATGGCAAGATTATCTACGTGCAATACAGTAACCCAAGGCTCGTTTATCCGAGGTTCCGTGCAATCCGAGAAGGGAAAACTACCTTATGTGCGCCAAATCACCCAAACAAGCAAACAAGCGGCGATAATCTACAGCTGGTTCTTGCTGTGTAAGGAGTACTGCGTCGAAAGTCACGTGTGCATTGTCAGTCTGTCTGCTACATTGTTGTTACCAGTTCGCCCTCATTTGTGTTGTTCATTGTAAAGTGCGTTACTGCAATAGATCTACTGTAATTTGAAACTTGATTTTCTTGTTCTTTCATGAGCTTCCTTTTGAAAAAATGTATGAAAAGGGCAAGAGAAAGTTTGTTTCTATTGAAGAGAAACTAGAAGCATCGAAAAAAATGATCGAGGTGGTACACTAAAGAAGATTGCAACTGCAGAGTTGACGAAACAATAGTAAGAGGTTGGCGTCGATCGAGAAGTAAAATTGAAAAGTTTTCTTCTGTTGAATATTAATATTTCGTCGTCCAAAAGAAAATCAATAAAAATCTTATTATGAAATAACAAGAGAAGCGTTTTTTTTTTGTTTTATTCAATAGTGTCAAAAAGAAAGTCCTATTTCGGATCCCATTTTTCAAGAAAAGGCTCTGTTTTTCCGTAAGAGTGAGCTGCAAGGAGAAGATTTATTTCACTGCATTTGCAGGGTGGTTGGGCCGGTGGAAGAAATTATATGTTATGAGGCAACATGAAATATGTGGTGAAGAACTGTCCGCAGACTGCAGTTGTAGGGACGTGTTGTTAGAATTTTCAAAACATGATTACCTTAGACACTCTTACGTTAGATCAATTGTATAACTGTGACGAAACAGGACTAAATTATAACATGCTGCCTTCTAACACCCTTGTCTCTAAAGAAGGCAGCATAAGTCTTAAAAATAAAAAAAAGGTTATAGTTCTTGCTGCAGCAAACTCAAGTGGTGACCACAAACTGAAGTTAACGGTCGGTAAGCTGCCATGCTTCTGACTTTAAAAAAACTAACCAAATTTGCATTGCCTGTTATTTCCATCAATCAGAAATCATCGTGAGTGAACAAAACCCTTTTTAAGAAGTGATATTTCTTTAAGAGTTTTTTTTTTTCTAAACAAAAAATATTGAAAGAAAAAATTGCCTCTTAAGGCACAAGTTGATGCACATTTGCGCCATACAACTTTCCCATACGTAGCAGCCAGATTAGGTATAATAGTAGCCATCGTACAAATAGGCGATATCTACGACCAGCAAACAACCACTGCAGCATGGAATATGGTCATCTAAGTGTTACACGACAGCAATCGCCAAGGTTTCCTGGAAATTAAGGTTCAAGGGCTTCGAACGAGGCGTCACTGATACTTTTCATCCCGAAAGTTCAAAATGATCTGTCGCTGGCACGTTCTTCACGCCACTAAGATAACTGAAACAGGCGCCCCGGATTGTGAGAATATCCGACAGCGTCTTCACGTGGCGTACATCGAGTTGAGTATGCAGAGTACATCGAGTTGAGTAATTTTCTGAAAACACTTCTTTTCATTAAAATCGACGAAAATTGATAAAATAAAAAAATATGTTGTGGCAACAGCGAAATATGTAAAATATGTCATACATGTCAAATATGTTGTGATAAGCCGACCTAGATGGCCGAGGTGGCTAAGAGCGAGTAGCGACTCAGCGCTTCGGTCCGAAGGGTCGCGGGATGGAGTCCCACCTTGGGCATGGTTGTTTGTCCCTTGTCTTTAATGTATGTGTTGTCGCGGAGGGCCTCGCGTTCTGCTGACCCCAGATCAGAGGAGCCCGCAAGTGTGTTGGTGTCTAGTGTATGGTCGAATATGCGTCCCATCGGGACGTAAAGGGTAACCGGCTGTCGGCTGGATAAAAACCCTAGAAAGAAGATGTTGTGACAACAGCCAAATATATAAAAATATGTAACGAAAAAAATGATATTGTGTTAGGACGGCGACAATTTGCCAAGATTAAAATTTTGAGAGCGGTAAGAATAAAGAGAAAAAATATCTAATTACATAAAAATCCGGTCTCTAGTCTTCACTGATAAAAGGGCTTGCTCTACTTTGAAGTAGAAGACCCAGGACAGTTTCTTAATGTGTTAAATGCTTGTAAAGAGTATATTTCTAACACTGTTAAAGTCTGTATGTATCTGTAACTTAAATAGTATCTGTACATAAATTTGACTTCGTTTTACATTTTGTTGAAAACTCCGTTATGTATTTTCCCTTTTTACGTGTAATTCGAGTTTTTTGTAATTTCAGGTACAATCAGTACCAATTACCTCGGATTATCGCGACTGTGAAACATTTTCGAAACAACCGATAAAACTAGTAATTTCGGCAAGTGTACACTTTGCAAACAAAACAGTCGATCAGTGCCTGCATGATCAATACTCAGTGCCTGCATGAAGATTGTACAGATTGCATGAAGATTGTACGTTTACTAACAACTCCATAGCAAAGTGCCCTACATTACAATCTCAGTAGAAAGCATAGCAAGGAAATTAGCAATGATGGAAGAACAACCTGGACAAGTTGCTCGAAAATATCAACACGAAAACATTTGAGATTTCAATATCCAAACCAAGAATGTGTATTATATTTCCCACAAACAAAATCTCTATGGTTTTAAGTATGTAATATTGACAATTGCAAAAAACGGCAGGTCGTTATTCATTCATTGCATTTTTATTCATAGAATATTACTCACAATTTTGAAACAACATTAGCATTTAAAAATTTGCCGGGAGCATTTATGATCTGCTTAAGATATAAACTTGATAATATGGTTACCATTCACCATGCTATATTTTACAACATACTATATATTAATATCCGAAGCATATATTAAATTAAATTAGTAAATTTTTTAAATTTTTAATTGAATGAGTTCAACTTTTATAGCAATATAAAAATCTATATTTTGTTGCCCTTTCATATTTTTAATAATGTACTTGAGTACTTTACTTATCGTTTAAACTTCTGCAATCAAGGTGCAGATCATTTAAAAGTTTATAACTTCTTCAAGCTGTGTAGTTTTACTACCCATTATTTAATATCGGTTGTTCCTGGGAGATGAGCCTAATAATCCCCGTTGTTCACCTTTAATATTTTAATGAGGAACTCACATCTAAACTTAAGAAGTTCATGACCTTGCAAGCTACAGTTACCCGTATCCTCAATTTCTTGCTTGTGCACCACGCCAAATCAAAATCTTCTTTTCTGGCGTAAGAAGAGAAAATTAGGTCGAAGTAAAAAGAAACTTCCCCAATTTACCAACTTCCTCCTACAATTTACTCTCTTTTTAAGCATAAATTAAATAGGCCTATCCCTAGTGAGGTTTATTCGCCAACTTGCTCACGTTTTTTTTAAATATTGGTGAACTCCTCGCAGAGACATTTAATTATCTTCTTAATTATAGTCTTGTCAAAAAACAATAAAGTATTTCAAAATAACTAAAACATCTGACAGTTGTATGACGCAATAGTGCTCCTATGCATATTAATGTTATTTTCCTAAATCATTCAAACATTCAAATTTCTTACATATGATAAGTTCATGCTGCGTGAACTTATTAAGCGGATTGGGTAGAAATGATATTTCATCGTTAAAGATAATTTGAAGATATCTCATATAAATGCATTGTATTAAGTGACAAAAAGAATAGAAATTTTCATTTGATAGTAGGACAAACGACACATTAAAATCAAATATTTTAAAGCCAATTTTGTTGTGACAGTCTTACATGAGCTATCTACCTTGAGATAGATACGGAAACTCTGCGATGACCACACGCCAAAATAGCACCAGATTATAGATTGTTACACAAAAACAGTCAAACAGCGTAAAAACAAGAAATGAGAAGCTATTGATTAGCAGTCTGGCGAGAACTGAGCTCGTGTTAGTCTGAGGTTAATGCAGAGCTAATTTTGCTTTGAAAATGTAATAACCAAATCCAAGCTAAATTATCTTATAACAGAAAATGTGACCACGATATTATTATTATTATTATTATTATTATTATTATTATTATTATTTGGCGTGGTAAGAAATTCGAAATAATTCAAATAACTGGTATAATTTCTATAATTATGAAGAAAATATTTTATAATTAGTAAATAAAGAAATCAAAATTAATTAAATTAAAATATTGTAGTTTTAAATATTAAATGCATTGTTGGATAGCTGATAAATACTTTAGTATGGTTAATGACATGATTGGTATGATTAATTGGCTCTTATCTTGGTATCTACAGTCGGGTTTAATTTTAAGTACTTTTCTAACATTTAGCGATTACCACTTACAACTACAAAATATTAGCAAGATTTTTTTATATACGCTATTGAATTATTTGTTATTATACTTAACATCGGAATATTTTTGTGCAAAAGTTGTGACATTGAACGAAAGCTGACAAAAAATTGCGCTGACAAAAATTGCTTTTAGATTAATGTTTTTAAATACAACAAAATTTTTAATTTTGTAAAGATGACCCCTCTTGTTTTTGATTCAATGCATTGGAGGTTTGATATATTCATAATGCTAAAATAAACTAATTTTTTCCGATGATTTATTTTGTTTACAGAGATTCTCTAAAACAAGAAAAAATGTTGATTAAGCTTTAAAAATTGTTTAATACTGTTTGCTGTGTCCAGTTTTTATTAGTGCTTTTTACAGATCCTTTTCCAGAGTTTGTGATTTCTCGTCACAGTATCCACAAACTAAATGTTTTAGCGTAGTCTTTTATTACTTCTTTCCCTATTGGATCAGTTTATTCATTTGTATCCTGCAAACCCACTCGTTTTCGTCTCTTCTTGAAGACCCTTGCACCCAATTTACGATGCCCCAGGCATGAGATTTCACTTGGTCTTAAGTATTTTTTCAAGGATTTCACAAGAATCTCACAATTCGCGTAGATTAAGTCTTCACGCTCGATAGGATTGCCACAGATGATCTCAAGCAATTTCCTCACTGGTACGTTCGCGCAGTCCCTTTTATTTTCCGTAAATGTTACAAAAATAACTCAAGAGTCCCTCTCTTGGTATTATTGAATTCGCTATTTCGATGTTAAGAATTTCTTCCCAATGCATTTCCTGTGTTCACTATAGCCGATGTGGTGAGTTCACTGTAACCGAATCATGTTTTTTTTTGTAATAAGTGGGGACTGGAACCAGTGACTTTGGTTTATTCTAATCAAAGGTTCGCTCTATCCGAGTTCACTACATCCGAGTTCACTACATCCGAGTTCACTACATCCGAGTTCACTACATCCGAGTTCACTACATCCGAGTTCACTACATCCGAGTTCACTACATCCGAGTTCACTACATCCGAGTTCACTACATCCGAGTTCACTACATCCGAGTTCACTACATCCGAGTTTACGATATTCGGGTTTACTATATCCAGAGTCGTCTGTGTTTGTGTTTGGATTAGGCGTGTGCGACTTTGTTCGCGGTGTTCCGCAGGGTCGGTGTGCGTGTACCGATGGCCGCCGCCTGCAGGCTCGGGCGTGGGCCACGACGTGAGCCGCTTCCAAGGGCTGCCTTGCAACGACCCCATCCACGTGCTGGTGCGTGTGTATGTGGTGCGCGCCTTCGACCTGCACCCTATGGACCTCAACGGCAAGGCCGACCCCTACGTGGTGCTGCAGCTGGGCTCGCGGCGCATCTCCGACAAGGAGCGATACGTCTCCAAACAGCTCAACCCGGTCTTCGGAAGGTCAGCTACAGCGGGAGTTGAGAATTTATTTTCGACAGTACCTGCTTGCCCGTGTATATGTTTATAATTCATTAAGCAGTGCCCTATCCCTGCACGCTCCGGCCACCTGGCATGCCAAGAACCCTCTGCCTTTCCGTTCCATCCCGTCCTTCCCCGCCTCGAGTTACCCCACGTAACGCGTTGATGTATTGCGAGTTGCAACATTCCTAACCGGCAACACTGATTATTATTATTATTATTATTATTATTATTATTATTATTATTTCCTTTTACATTTCAATCACAGTTATATATTTCCTTATTTCATACGTTTAGCACATCAGTTACTGTAATAGTAAACGATGATTCAACCATATGAAATAAATTTATAAATGTGATTGTCTATTATTGAAAGGAAAAAAGAATAGTAATACACCAAAACCGAAACAAGGCAAACAGTTAAATTCTGTCATCAAAGAGATTATGCAAATTTCGGATCCGTGTTCTGGACACATAGCATGCGACATCGATAGACAGGGAGTTTTCATCGCAGAGTGGAAAAGCAAAACTCTCCTAAATGAATGTATTCTGATGTCATAGTTTAAGCCTTGTGCCAATTCCTAGAATTAAATAACGATTTGATGAGTGATGATTGTGTAATGGAGGAATGACCTGCAGAGGCAACTAAATAACCCCGAGTAAACCTGCCACATTTTGTCCATCACACATGCTACGTACATCGACCGATATTTGTATCTCCACTTGAACAAATTAATTTCCGACTACACAAGATGTCTCAGAATAAAAGGAACAAACTTCAAAATCTTGTGGGAGATCGATGTTCACTAGTCCCTTTTAAATATATAGTGAGAAATTGCATATATCGAAGTTACACAGTGACCGTTGCCCCAGTGAAGTAGACAACTCGTTAGGCATTTGTGTTTCAAGGGGCGCTTAAGGGTCGACCTTCGTCAGGGATTCCGCGTACAAGCCGAACACAATGAGTTACCTAACAAACAGGGGAAAATGTCACGTGTAAGAAAGAGCGTTTGTTATATGTGGGGGTGGATTTTCATGACCTAAAACGTTGCCAAAAATGATCAATAAAATGCTCTTAAAATTCATTAAAAATTCCCTAAAACCAAAGAAAAATGAATTAAAAATCCTATCAAAACCAGTTTGGATGAACAACTCAAGCTGTTGGATACGTTACTGATGTATCAAGACTTCTTCCATTCGTTCGAGTGAACTCAGCTTGCAAACGTTTGGTTTTGATTTTTCTTTACCAGAAATTATCTATTTTCTCCCGAAATTGGTCGAACTGGCAATGGAGCTGATATACGTCACACGAATTACATACAACGGCTGTCAAAACAATTTCTGAGCAAACAAATCGCATAGGCTGCTGAGGAATTCTGTGAAACACATTTAATGCATATCGTAAATATTATTTGAAGCAAGTACCTTTAAAATAAGATTAAAATCGATTAAATCAGCAACGAAATGCATTAAAAATGACGGAAAAGATAAAAATTACTTATTTGTCGAAATCGCCGAAAATGCAAAATAATGACCTAAAATGGGTTATTTCCTTCTGTCATAACATAAAATGAATTTCTATACTAAACGACGTTGTTCTAAAGTAAAAGAAAAGCATGATATTTCTTTAACACCCGCCCCTAGTTATAGGCAATTTCCTACTACATGTTCTTTAAGGACTACTGATCATCTTTGACACCACGGCCTGGAAATTCGCCGCTTATTTTGAGTTCTCGGTTGATATAATCCTTATTTGGAGACTTTAGGACCAATGAAGATATATTTTGATTCTATTATAATTAATACTATAATATATTATAATATATTAATTAATATAATAATTAATTTAAATTCGTCTACAATCTGGCCTTGAACAAAATTTAGAATGTCTTTTTCTTTGCCAAAATTTTACTTCCTTTCTGAAGACTGGCAGCATACTTGAAAGACGAATTGATCTCGCAAACATTTCTATCTTCATTACACTACACACGCAGCATCCGTTTTGTTACAAACATGTTTTTAATCTTCCAATTTCCTCGCCCGTGCTAATTTCTAATTAATACATCCAAAATTGCATGCTCTTGCTCGCAACCACCTTAATTATTACTTTATCTGTAAAATTATTCAAGTCATTAAATACGTTTCAATAGAAACTGACGCGACGCGTAACTGTCCCTTAGAGCATCTTTCTACCATCCCTCTCTCAGTTCCATTCTCTGCGATCTCTTCGTTGCTTCTTTTAATAATACCTTTTATGCGTTCGTCCTCGACGCAGTATGAGCTATAACCAGTATCTTTTTATGCCTTTCACGCATCATCGTTCTTTTGTCAACAAATCACGTTTTCCCATTCGTTATAATCCTTCATTTTTCCTTTCATACATTAATTTATGGGAAAATATTTAATTACCACTTCTGTACTCATTTATTTAAAATTTAAGTCATTAAGATGATCTGGTTCATCTCACTATATGCCCTAAAAAGTGAAACCTTTCTCCGAGACTCCTACACAGTGTGGCGACAATAGCACTATACCTCATGAGAAGAAATAAAGAGGTCATCTTCGTCAACATATTAGCTTTATTAAGATAGCCGACTTTCGACGGCTTTGCCGTCATCTAGTCTCGCTGCTTTCGGCAAAAGTCGGTCGACTGTGCCGACTTTTGCCGCAAGCAGCGAGACTGACGATGACGGCAAAGCCGTCGAAAGTCGGCTATCTTAATAAATCTAATATGTTGACGAAGATGACCTCTTTTATTTCTTCTCATAAAAACGTCAACAACACCAAATCAGAATTCCCACAACTATACGTCATGTTGCAGGTGTTTGTGTGTCTTTGTGTCCCAAGTGTACCTTTGTTATATGAAATTTCCTACTTGTTCTTTGGGGACAACTGATCATCTGGCATCTCTGTATACCTTAGAAAATTACAACATTTACTCCAAAGTCACCCCACCCTAGAGTGTGGCGACAATAGCGATGTGGCGCGTGTTGCAGGTGCTTCGAGATCGAGGCGACGTTCCCGCAGGACTCGCTGCTGACGGTGCAGGTGCTGGACTGGGACCTGGTGGGCGCTGACGACCTCATCGGCGAGACGCGCATCGACCTGGAGAACCGCTTCTACAGCCGCCACCGCGCCACCTGCGGCCTCGCGCAGCAGTACGAGGAGTACGTACACCCCCCACCCACCCCCGCGCACTCCAAATTCCTACCCTCCCCTTCCCTGGCATGCGAAAATGCCCTCGGAATTCCTACCCTCCCTGGCATGCGAAATGAGCACGACGTCTCGGGGGTGAAGAGGCCGGTTTTGAAAACAAAAGAGCGTAGTCTACAAACTACTCATACATACTTGAATTGTACATTTATTAATTCCTTGGAAAAAATCGAATTGTCGAATTGAAGTACTGGCACGTGATAATTCCGCGTTGTGATAAGAAACAGTTTCGGTCTGTTTTGGGAAATATTTTGTTTACCGCGCCACCTGCAGCTTCGCGCAGCAGTACGAGGAGTACGATACTCCCACCCACCCCGGGCCCTCGGAATTCCTACCCTTCCTGACATGCGAAATGAGCGAGACCTCTTGGTGGTGAAAAGGCTGGTTTTGAAAGCAAAGAGCATAGTCTACAAACTACTCATACATACTTGAATTGTACATTTATTAATTCCTTGGAAAAATCAAAGTACTGACATGTGATAATTCCGTTGTGATAAGAAACAGTTTCAAAACGGTCTGTTTTGGGAAATATTTTGTTTACCGCACCACCTGCAGACCTCGCGCAGCAGTACGAGGAGTACGTACCCACCTCCCACCCACCCCCGGGCCCTCGGAATTCCTACCCTTCCCTGACATGCGAAATGAGCGAGACCTCTTGGTGGTGAAAAGGCCGGTTTTGAAAGCAAAAGAGCATAGTCTACAAACTACTCATACATACTTGAATTGTACATTTATTAATTCCTTGGAAAAATCAAAGTACTGACATGTGATAATTCCGCGTTGTGATAAGAAACAGTTTCAAAACGGTCTGTTTTGGGAAATATTTTGTTTACTGCACCACCTGCGACCTCGCGCAGCAGTACGAGGAGTACGTACACCTCCCACCCACCCCGGGCCCCGGAATTCCTACCCTTCCTGACATGCGAAATGAGCGAGACCTCTTGGTGGTGAAAAGGCTGGTTTTGAAAGCAAAAGAGCATAGTCTACAAACTACTCATACATACTTGAATTGTACATTTATTAATTCCTTGGAAAAATCAAAGTACTGACATGTGATAATTCCGCGTTGTGATAAGAAACAGTTTCAAAACGGTCTGTTTTGGGAAATATTTTGTTTACTGCACCACCTGCGGCCTCGCGCAGCAGTACGAGGAGTACGTACACCTCCCACCCACCCCGGGCCCTCGGAATTCCTACCCTTCCTGACATGCGAAATGAGCGAGACCTCTTGGTGGTGAAAAGGCTGGTTTTGAAAGCAAAGAGCATAGTCTACAAACTACTCATACATACTTGAATTGTACATTTATTAATTCCTTGGAAAAATCAAAGTACTGACATGTGATAATTCCGCGTTCTGATAAGAAACAGTTTCAAAACGGTCTGTTTTGGGAAATATTTTGTTTACCGCGCCACCTGCAGCCTCGCGCAGCAGTACGAGGAGTACGTACCCACCCCCACCCACCCCCGGGCCCTCGGAATTCCTACCCTTCCCTGACATGCGAAATGAGCGAGACCTCTTGGTGGTGAAAAGGCTGGTTTTGAAAGCAAAGAGCATAGTCTACAAACTACTCATACATACTTGAATTGTACATTTATTAATTCCTTGGAAAAAATCGAATTGTCGAATTGAAGTACTGGCACGTGATAATTCCGCGTTGTGATAAGAAACAGTTTCGGTCTGTTTTGGGAAATATTTTGTTTACCGCGCCACCTGCAGCCTCCGCAGCAGTACGAGGAGTACGTACACCTCCCACCCACCCCGGCCCTCGGAATTCCTACCCTTCCCTGACATGCGAAATGAGCGAGACCTCTTGGTGGTGAAAAGGCTGGTTTTGAAAGCAAAAGAGCATAGTCTACAAACTACTCATACATACTTGAATTGTACATTTATTAATTCCTTGGAAAAAATCGAATTGTCGAATTGAAGTACTGGCACGTGATAATTCCGCGTTGTGATAAGAAACAGTTTCGGTCTGTTTTGGGAAATATTTTGTTTACCGCGCCACCTGCAGCTTCGCGCAGCAGTACGAGGAGTACGTACCCACCCCCACCCACCCCCGGGCCCTCGGAATTCCTACCCTTCCCTGACATGCGAAATGAGCGAGACCTCTTGGTGGTGAAAAGGCCGGTTTTGAAAACAAAACTAATTTTAGAGCGTATTCTGCAAACTACTCGAACATACTTGAATTGCACATTTATTAATTCCTTGGAAAAATCGAATTGTCAAATTGAAGTATTGACACGTCATTATTCCGCGTTGTGATAGGAAAGAGTTTCAAACCGGTCCGTTTTTCGAATTTTTTATTTTAGAGAATATTCTAAAACTGGCTAAGGTGGTCCGTGGCATCAACTGATGTTACTATATATCCTCTGGCTGGTAGGTTCTAGGGTTCGAATCCCGCAGCGGGAAGATTTTAGCTTGATAGCTAGGTCGAGTTCAGATGCTGCCCAGAGGAGAATTCTAGAGGTCGGCTGATCTGATCGTGGTTTCTGAGATCAGTACCTAGCGAATGCCGGAGCAGTACCCTAACAAACGGACCATGGACCACGCGCGATCTTTTCTTCCTCTTCCTTGTCTTATCCTCTCGTCTTACACACAATTACAGGCACTACACATTATTTATGTCGGGAGACCAGAACGTGTCATGGATGAGGAGTGGGTAGGAGTTACCTGGGTTGGTAGAACCACGCAAGCTGATATGTAGGTCGGCATTCAGCAGGGAAATAATCCTGACCTCTCATGTGATTAGAAAACATCCATTACACTTACGAAACTAACGACAATAACAGTTGGCGTGTCCAGAAACACTAAATAATCAATCATAATATTCAAAAAAATATTTACTCATTTATTAGTTACGTATGCAAACAAATTCATATTGTGTATTTCATATCACCTGGTACTAAAATGTAGCGCAATTCTTAAACATAAATGACAAGAATATACTTGACAAATTACAACCGGAATCTTTACCTCGCCTTCCGTTGTTCTCGAATGCGCTCCCCTGAACCGGCTGTTGAATTGAATTTGCCTTATTTTACGTGGCGAGACTCAAGCCATGAGGCCTGCTCTTCTGTCTGACCACGCAAATTTCCTACGCTCCTTTCACCAACCGTGGAGAAAGAAGGTATTACTTAGGGACGAAACAGGCTCAGAGGCTCATTTAGACTTGAGGATCTTTTACATGCAGTAAATCTACTAACATGGACAGCCGGCTTTACTTCCTCTCCGAAGGACGGCATACGAAGGATTTTTCGCTGTTGGTCTCGCAGGGGCGGCTACAACGCGTGGAGGGACCCGCAGAAACCGACGCAGATCCTGGCGAAGCTGTGCAAGGAGGCGAAGATGGAGCCGCCCGTGTACAGCGGCACGCGGGTGCGGATCGGAAGGACCACCTTCACGCTGCCCGAGGACGAGCCCTCGCCCTCCTTCACCAGCGGTACGCCCACCACCCCGCTCCTCTAGGGGAGAGCGGTCGAGGCGCAGGTGCTCTCCGGAGCGGTGTTCAAGTCTGTCGTTTTGAAAAACAAGCAGGCTTTGAATGGGGTTTTGGAAGTGGTTGTTTGTTGTTTGTTTGTTTTGTTTTTTTAATAATAGATGTCTCCCACCTCATCCCCCTCCGCCTTTTCATCTCCTCGGTATTTTCTTCTTCCCCTCTTCCTCATACGTACTCTCTCTCTCTCTCTCTCTCTCTCTCTCTCCTCTCTCCCCCTCCTCTCCTACCCTCCTCTATGTACTCTCTCTCATCTCGTCCTCTCTGTACGTCCTCTCTCCCATCTCTCCTATCTTCCACCTCTCTCCCTACCCATCTCTATGTTCTCTCCTACCTCTCTCTCTCCTCTCTCTCTCTCTCTTACCTCTCTCTTACCCTCCTCTATCTCCTCTCCTACCTATCTCTCTACCTCGCTCTCCTACCTGCCTCTCTCTCCCTACCTCTTTACTCCTACTTCTCTCTCCGATCTTCTTTCTCGACTCTACTCTCATACTTCTATCTACTCCCAGTTTCTTCCTTATTCATTTATCTCAATCACACTACTTCAATCCTTCCCAGCGACGCCACGTTGATACGAACAAACAATACGTTCATGATAACCAGTTCCTCCCATTAGTTAGAGTATCCTGTTAGCATTCAAAATCTTCCTACGGACGATTATCCTTTATTGATCATATGTATTAAATTTGCTTATTCCTTTAAAAATTCTATTTCTGTCGCTCTTTTTAACGATTCAGAAACAAAATTCCATGGCAACTCATGGTAGAAATTAACATAGTACATGAAAGTATTGCGGGTTGCGGAACATGACGTCACGCCTAGGTGATGTACTGCTAGATGGCTGCTGATGCATTAGAGTGCTAAATAAACAGTGAGAGTGGCAATAAATGTGTATGTTCACACAAACACCCAAGAACCTGCAATAATAAATCTTTTACGCAGAACCCTTCCTACCATTTCACCTACTTAATAAAAAGTACGTAAAGTAATAAATACATGTAAGAATTACTAAGGTCTGGCAGAACAGTTACTCACTATATTATTACCACAGTTGAATGCTGGAAATTGTTGTTGATTCAGTTACTATTGATTGGAGTTTCAAATTACTCTCGAATCCTCTTTTTTCAGATGCAACACACCGAACCACATTTATTAGCCATAAAATCTATTTTAAAAAATACTATGAGCTTTCAATTCTTTATAGTGTCATTCAAATATAAACCGGAACTTTGCTTATTTGTCTCACGTAGTTTCGTGATCAGTACAGCGTCCCCGGGAATCTGTGATTGGAACATAAAGAGGAGATAGCCATGCACACGGCCCTCATACTCACGTCTGACATTTCAGTCACTAGAATGAACAGAAAATATCAGTGTCTCTTGCTCAATGCGTAATTATTAGTTTTCTCGTCAACTAAAGTGTGAAATTGAATGAGATTTTGAAACGACTCAGAGCACTGTTCGGTCATGCATCTCTGAGTAACCACCAAGTTTTCAATTGGGACTAGAAGTGTCGAACTGGTCATGATAAAGTAGAAAATTAATGCCATAAATGGCGTCTGGAGACCAGCGTCAATGACGGCAATATTCAAGTAGTCCATGAGCTTGTTGAAGGCGATCGCCGAATTTCTGTATCCATAATGCATCAGAGGTGGGTGTTTGGTGGAGGTACTCGTAAAAGTTCATACCATTTTATCGGACGGCCACTACCGGCGGTTGGCGCCGGATAGATCAGATGGCGGCTACCGATTCACAGTCATCCTGTGTGACACTACATGGTCGCATACAGTAGCTCTCACTCGTTATAAATTCATGGCATTGCACTGGTTACTTTTAGAACACTCACTTTACTGTTCGACCAGGAGCGGTAGCTTAGTGTATCAACTGATGTCACTGCTGCGCCTCTGACCGGGAGGTCCTAGGTTCGAGTCCTGACGGCGGCAGGATTTTCGACACTAGCTATTCAGCTAGGTCGAATTCAGTCGCTGTCTGGAGGAGAATTCTATCGGCCGGCTACTCTGATCGGTAGTTCTACACCAGGCGAATGCCGGAGCAGTACCCTTACAAATGGGCCACGGACCGCGCGCGATCTGTCCTTCCTCTTCCTTGTCCTATCCTCTCCCCTTACACACACACACACTTACACAAACATGCACTACCCTACCACATATTCCGGGAGACCGGTCGGGAGCTTAGTGCAGTCCCGGCTGGTGGGAGAGTCCTGGTTAGAGGGAAACCCCACGAGCCGACGGTAGGTCGGCGCCGGATCTCGCCATCCAGCGGGGGTAGATCACCGCCATCTCCCGAGGAAAAGCATGCACTACACTAACGGGACTAATGACCAAAGCAGTTGACGCGCCCGGAAACGAAAAAATCAATCAACTTTACTGTTCGAACTTGCTCCCATGTGACTACCGTGTGTTTAGTTCACTAAAGGAAGCATTGAGTGGAGAACGATTTGAAGTCGACGCTGCGGTCAAACAGTACGTGCATAAATTTGCTACTGCGACAGCCATTTTCTTTATTTCCATCTAGGTATCAGAAAAGCTCCCATTCGATGGAAATTTTTTTTTTCTTTTGAAGGAAACTGTGGTGAAAAATAAAGGATTCCATTTGTATCTTTATGTATCACCAACAACAGCATGTTACAAAATTCCGGTTCATATTTGAATGACCTTAGTATCTCAATGTAGTACATTGTCATTCAGATTTATTACACCAACCTAGGCTAGCTGATCCATTTTATTTATTAATTGATTGCAATGTACACTAAACTAGCCAATAAAAGTTAGAAAGGGTATGGCGGACAGAGATGGCAAAGCGGCCGGAGCGAAAAAATGAACAAGGCCGGGTAATTAGTTAGCTCTGCTGCTGTTTAAAGTAGTGGTGCTACAACAACATATACTGTCTCGCATTATTTCTAACTTTTACCCTTTTCAAAAATTCAGCGAGCTCAACGAAAATTACACCTCCGCCATTCTTTTAAGCGTTCCTTGTTCCATCGGTGGGGATTTTTGTAATTTGGCGCTGTTTCTGAGAATTCTTTTTATACATTACATTAATTTCGAGCGGAAATTACGCAAAAACTACTTGAGTTTTTTAAAAAAAAATTACACTGTCTTTTTAAAGATATAATTTTGTAGAGTATATTTTTTAAAGACCAAAATCTGTATGTTAAATATTATAATTTGGAAATGTTGACTTTTTGCAATTTTCAACAACAACAAAATTGTCGGAAATGAGTCTAACACCAATTTTTGCCGTTCTTGAATACATACGAGGGGGAAAATGTGAAGAGAAAATTTAAAGCTATTTTGAGAAACAAATTGTTTTAAAATGTCTCAATTTCATGAAAAATACGCGAAACGATTCATATTTTCAAAACTTGTACATCGCGTTGTTTTAAAATATGTCTTTGAACTACTGAATTAATTAAGAAAAATCTATCTTCAATTACGCGAAAACGATTCATATTTTCAAAAATTGTACATCGCATTGTTTTAAAATATGTCTTTGAACAACTGAATTAATTAAGAAAATCTATCATCACTTTAAGTTGTAATTGAGTTGTAAGAAGCAATTCAGTTTGTAAGTTGCAATTCAGTTGTAAAAGATAGACGGACAGACAGACAGACAGACAGACAGACCGACAGACAGACCGACAGACAGACAGACAGAGACAGACAGACAGACAGAAAGACAGACAGACAGACAGACGGACGGGCAGACGGATAGACAGACAGACGGACGGACAGACGTTTTGCTGTAAAATCGATTTTTCGGTATTAAGGACCTACAAAACATGGATTCTGACTATACTGCGTTTTAGAAGAAGATATTTACTATTTCTGTAGGAACAAATTTATCTACATTTTCGTTACCAGGGCCCGGCAATATGAGTTTTTCTATCGAACTACAATACTTTCTCTTCTTACGAAGTAGGCGAGACCTTATAGGGCTTGTGTTTATTGCGACCGCAGCGCTGGAGGAGCGCGTGGCGCTGCACGCCCTGCGGCGCTGGCCCGAGGTGCCGCGCGTGGGCTGCGCGCTGGTGCCCGAGCACGTGGAGACGCGGCCGCTCTTCAGCCCCGCGCAGCCCGGCCTGGAGCGCGGCCGCCTGCAGCTGTGGGTGGACATGTTCCCGCGCGACATGCCCGCGCCGGGCCCGCCCACCGACGTGGCGCCCCGCAAGCCGCGCTCCTTCGAGCTGCGCGTCGTCGTCTGGAACACGGACGAGGTGGTGCTGGAGGACGACGCCTTCTTCACCGGGGAGAAGATGTCCGACATCTACGTCAAGGGGTGAGCCTGGCGGTCTGCTCCCCGAGCGGTGGGTTCGGTCCGTCGCTGTTTCTCTTGCCGCGCCTGTTCTCGTTCTGGTCTTCCCCTCTTCCCCTCCGTCCCCCTTCTGTACTCCCGTTTTCTCCTACTCGCTCTCCTCTACTCTTTCACCTCTTCTCTTCTCTATTCTGGTCTACTTGCTCCCTCTCTATCTCTCTGTCTCTTTGTCTCTCTATCTCTCTGTCTCTCTACCTCTCTCTCTCTTCTCTTGTCTACTCTTTCTTTCTTCTCTTTTCTCCAGAATTTTAAATATCTTAGTCCTTATAAACATACTTCTTTTTGATGAATGATTCTGGAATTTTGGTGAATGTGCGCACGCGCTCTCTTTTAGGGATCGTGTAGTCACCTTGCGCGTTCGCCAAAACTCCAGAATCGTTTTTTAACACGAAGCGTGTAAACTGGGTCTTACTTAGTCACAATAATTTGACATCCCTAAATTATATCACGAGCAGTCAATTACCCAGACGATTCCGATCTCAATGTGCTTCCCTGCTTGGTGCCCGCAGGTGGCTGAAGGGCCCCGAGGACTGCCAGTGCACCGACATCCACTACCGGTCGCTGACCGGCGAGGGCAACTTCAACTGGCGCTTCGTGTTTCCTTTCGACTACCTCGTGGCCGAGGAGCGCATGGTGCTCTCTCGCAAAGAGTCCCTGTTCTCTTGGGACGAGACGGAGTGCAAGCTCCCGGCCCGCCTCGAGTTGCAAGTGTGGGACGCGGACCACTTCTCGGCCGACGACTTCTTAGGTACGCTGCCGACGAGGAAAGACACTTTCACTTAGAAGCATTAATATTAACGGATATGAACACATTACATGAGCTCGAGATTTTCCTGATGTCATTTAAAATGATAACTGGTCGCGGACACCTAAATAAAACAACTGACAAACAAAATAAAACAAACTACACAAAGTTAGAACAAATTAAAAAGTTTGATCGCTAATAGAAAATAAAACCATCAAGACAACTATTTTGTCAAATGTCTCCATTTTATCTTTCCCTTTCATTTGGTGCAGTATACTAGTGTTTTTTTCTCCAGGCGGCATCAACATCAACCTGAAAGCTTTGGAGATTCCGAGCTCTCATGTTAGCTTCTCGTGTCACTGTTAATGTTAATGAAAATAATTTTGAATGATCGTATTAAATAACCTGGCTACAAACTTTTATGGCAATATTTCTTTGTGAATAGGCCCGGGCTCAGCCACGATGAAACTTAAACGCAAAAAAGCTTCAAGCCATTTATTGAATGATCCATTCAGAACGGGTAAATGCAAACGAAAAATTTAACGTGATCATAAATATAAACATTAACAAACATACACGTGAAGCGAAACCGTGAAAATTCGTCAACTCCAATTTCGCGTATACTTAAGAACAACTCTCTATTGTGCACAGCAACAAGTATCACAGAACGTCTGGTCTTTCCGTTCGATAGAAGCTAACGAAACTAATGCATATTGACTGAGCATAACATGCCAATCATCATCATCGTCATCGCTCATCAAATAATTTGTCGCGCCCATGTTTTAAGATAGAATTAACCTCGTAGACTGATCGCTATTTCTCAGAATTTTTGTGCCGAGTATTTATTGGAACGATGCGGTGTTACCTGTATCGATAAGGGACTGAATTAATGTTTACATTCACGATCATTAGAGAGTTTTGCACAGCGGCGTAAAGCACTTTAGCTACGTATTTGCATAGCGCCATTACCCACGTTTGAGTCTGTACAGGTGCGAACGCTCACATTACGCTCAAATCATAGCGGAAAACGCTATTCCACCGGAGTTAGTGAATAGAGAGCTTTTGCAAAACGGAAAATCCATTGTAGTACGTAAACATTATCGTCAATAGGAAATAACGTACCTTCAGAAAAACGAGATTTTGCTTGTCGTACAATCGAAAACATACGTTAAAACTAGGAACTAATTAGAACTGAATGCTTGTAGGATTTAAAAGCTTTTATTGAACATCTGTGTATCTCTGAATCCGTTTTTGCTTTTATAAGCATTGCAAGATGGTAAAACTTATAATAGTCTCCTACATGAAATCTGATTGTATCATAGGAATATGTAATACAAGTCCTTTATCTCCAAAGAAAACTATAGCTTCCTAGAGAGTCTTAGAATATAACCCCGTTATTTTACTGTAAACAGTTATATTGTTTATATCAGGAATGGGAAATGTTTGGCAATTATAACGCCCTGTGGATAAATAATTAGTTTTTCGTGACAATCAAATTAGCTCCAATATATACATAACCTCCAAATCCTAAACAATTACGTTAGTTTATTCCTAAAATGTATGAATTAACTTGAGAAAAAAATTAGCCATCAACCCGTCACCGAACCGATCCGTCAATCGAAATCCCGTCATTTGATGCAGGCGCATGCGCAATAGTTCTCTCCGTGTTACGTCTTTCAAAATAACGACTTTCAAAAACTTTCTAACGTAATCACAAGACTTATGTCACATGCTAAACCAGTCACGAGACCACGCATTATGGATTTTGTTTCCTACTGTGGCGGTAATGTGTGCTACTTATTAACTTTATATTCTAATGATCCAAAATATTGTTGGTGACATTAATCTGTTCATATAACAATATGTAGTAAATATATTTATTTAATAAAACAATAATTATATAATTTTATATTCAGATCAGTCGTTCGAGGAAAACTCCAATCAAGCAAATGCGAATCAAGAGAATGTGGCATTATGAGATTTAGAGTACACTCTGCCGTCATTGTTCGTTTTGTTTTTAATTTGTTGCGTCTACACGTTGACGCAACGCGTCTCCAAGCCCTTAAGGGCGTTGAGCGCTTTGCACTGGGAGTAATCCTTCATTAATGTGCTTTGTCAAGTCTCGTCACGTCGCAGTCAGTCAGTCAGTCAGTCAGTGCCTTTTATCCCTTCGGCCAGGGCTCGAGACGCCGTTAGATCCCGGGTTCCTGGCCGGTCACCAACCACGAGCCCGCGAGTCTCGAATGCGGTTAACCTTCGTGACTTCACGGAGCGTAGTAAACGCATCGGCTACGCCGCCGCCGTTCGAAAACTATTTTTTACAGAACTAAGACATCTTGAATCCTTGACTGACAGATGTAATATGGTTGCCGTGAACACGGCAATGAGTTTTATAAGATATATGTTAAATAAGAGATTGCAAGCATTCTGTAATTATAACTTATTTATTTGAACGTATAACCTGAAACACACTTGCGTGGAATAAAATTTACATTCATTTTCGATCGTCCGAAAAAACCAGCATCAGTAACTACAACTACAACAGCAATAACATCAACATCAACATCAACATCAACATCAACATCAACATCAACATCAACATCAACATCAACATCAACATCAACATCAACATCAACATCAACATCAACATACAACAACAACAACAACAAAAAAGAGCAAAGAAATTATATAATGTTGGCTCACAAAATTATTATTTTTCTTTGAAATAAATATCTTGTATAGTATCATTTATCGTTATTTGTGATCTAAAATGAATGTGATCTAGACAATAGATATCCAAACTGCAGCTCTAAGACATGGGTCAAGTCGGTTAATGTCAGTATCTTGATTTTATAGATGCTGTACAGTAGTATCAAATTTCCAACTAATTGCAAATAATTGTTGCGTGGCATTATACAGCGCTATTTTTGAAAGTCAGGGAAGAGCGTACTTCTTATCCGCTCATTATCTCATGGACGTGAGAAAATGGAAGAGTTGGTGGATTCCCTTCGCATTTATATTGTCTAGTTCTGAATCAACTGGGTTTAGATAACCCTAAAACAGCCATAAACGTCACAGGGGGAACAAGAATGCAGTTGCAGCACCTGGTTTATGCAGTAGTAGGTACTGTGTAGAAGAAAATCCACTGTCAGCCACAATTAATCAGTTTTCAATAATATTAATGAATTAGAGTTCGATTCATTCACTACCATAGTCGAATTCTTCCTTGCGTCTTTTCCCTTCCTTTCTCCTCCCCCTTTCATCTCATCTACTCTCCCTTCACATCTCTCCTCTCTCATCTCCTCTCCTCTCTCATCTCCTCTCTCCTCTCTCATCTCACCCTCCTCTAATCTCTCCTCTCCTCTCCTCTCTCATCTCCTCTCTCTCTGCTCTCATCCTCTCTCATCTCCCTCTCTCTCTCTCTCTCCTCTCCCTCTCTCTCTTCCATCTCTCTGCTCATCTCCTCTCTCCTCTCTTCTCTTTCCTCTCTCCTCTCTCCTCTCCCCTCCTCCCTTCTCCCCCTCCTCTCTCCTGTCCTCTCTTCTCTCCTCTCTCCCTCCCTCCTCTCTCCTGTCCTCTCTGCTCTCCTCTCTCTCTCTCTTTCTTCTCTCCTCTCTTCTCTCTCCTTCTTCTTCTCTCCTCTTCTTCTTTTTTCATTCCTTCCTTCTTTTCTGTCTTCTCTTTCTTTTTTATTTATTTATCTCTTATTTTGATTTAAATATTGCCTTCTCTGCTGGCATCTAGCTTAAAATAGTGAATGAACAAAAAACCAACCTTTTTTGAGCTGGATATTTACTGGACCTTTTTAAGAATATCTGAAAGCATTCGATGTCACAAGAAATAGTACAATTAATTACATTCATTTGGATGTACAATCTAATTTGTACCTGATAAATCTAGTTGTAGAGAGAAGTCTGATATATGTACTTATTCTTAAGTTATTTGGGAAACATGGAATGTGCACAAATCATTTATAATTAAGAGAAAATAAATATTATTACTCAGTAAGTCTGCAAAGGAATTATCAATAATTTAGTCAACTTTTCTGTTTCTAGGTGCTATTACACTGGACTTGAATCGTTTTCCAAGGGGTGCTAAATCAGCTCGACTGTGCACATTGGACATGCTGAAGACTGATGGATCTGTACCCTTGGTGAATATTTTTCGGCAGCGGCGAGTCAAGGGTTGGTGGCCATTCTATGTAAAACGAGACAACGATGAAATGGAACTCACAGTATGTAATCACATAGTTGAAATGTTTCTGTATATTATGTTAATTTGAATTCCTGTCAATAATTAAAAACATTAAATGAGGAGAGAATAACAGAACATAATCTTGAACATTGTGATAACTTTTTGGATTAGTAAATTTGAGACATACTTTGTATTTCAGGGGAAAGTAGAAGCAGAAATTCATCTGCTAACTCGTGAAGAAGCAGACAAGAACCCAGCAGGTCTGGGTCGTAATGAGCCAGATCCTTTAGATAAACCAAAGTAAGTTAAAAATTAATAATTCCACTAGCCAAAAGCAATTAGCTTTTGGATTTTCCCATTCTTCACGGATTTCTTATTTAAAAGAAATATGTGATTTCTTAGTCCCTTTATTTTCTTTTAATTTCACTTTTTCTTGTTTTTACGTTTTTTTTTTTCCTTTTTTTTTCTGTTTCTGTTTCTTCTTTTAATTTTACTTTAATAATCCTTCACTATCACCATCTGCATTTATTATTTTTAAACTTGTCTTATTTAATTTTGATATTTTAATGTTTGTGAAAATTACAAATTATTTAGGATTAAATAACAATATTTATCAAACTATATTCATTTATTTCTTTTTGTTTCAGTCGGCCTGATGCATCATTCATGTGGTTTTTGAATCCACTGAAATCAATTCGCTACATCGTGTGGCATAACTATAAGTGGGCTATCCTCAAGGCTGTGGTGATATTTGCTCTGGCAATTGTTATACTTCTCTTCTTCTATTCTGTACCAGGTTACACTGTTAAAAAAATGCTTGGTGCATAAGTTGTTTTAAATAAGTCAATCTACTCAAGGGAAAATTCTGGAGCTATTGTAAACATGTTATTGTTAAGTGCAAATAAATACATTTTACTCACAAATAAAAATGAATTGGATAATATCATCCACTTCTATTCATCTATATTTACACAGAAATTATCCCATGGTGGTATTGTTATTACAACATGAGCAAAACAAATTGTTCCTGAAAAAATTAATGAATTGTTTGGGTTTTTGTAATTAAGTACAATTAATAAAATTTTGTGTGTGAGAAAAATGCATCCAATTTTTGTACTCTTTAATTGTATTTTTTTCCTTTTGAAGATCTTTATGTGACACCAATAAATATCTTTTGCATTATATTAATGACTAAGTACATATGGTATACATTCAGTGTTTTCTTTCAAACGAACCACTACAGTACTTCATGTATAGCACATTTACTTAATTTGTGAATTGGTCATAAATTATATGCACAGTAAGGTAATAAAAATATTGAGTTTCACAACAGGGTATGAAAACTCCTATCACTAATGTTCAAGTTATTCTGCTAGTTCATAGACATGAAATGTGTGTCCAGGGTCAGTTTGGCGCTCTGGCAATTCTAGTACAGTGGCACTCTGTAGTGGTGCCATGCTGGTGGGAGTGCTAGGAACAGAAATTATGTTAGTAGCATGAACTGCAGCTTGTAATAAAAGAAAGCATAAATTGCATTCTTACCACAATGATATCAGACACAGGAGGTATTCCCTCCCCCCCTTCATTTCTTGCGTGATTGCTTGCTACCAACAAAAATGCAATTGTTAATAGGAAGCCCTGACTCAGCTTGATGCAAAGAGACTTTCCTGACTCACATTATACACCATAGTGGCCAGTAATCTTCAGGGATGGTACTCTGTTTTTATATCACAAAGCAATAATAATCAGCTATTTTTTTCTCAAGACTATTGTAATCATTACTGACCTTTCTTGTTTAATATTTATTTTCCATTACATAAATGTGTATATACATATGTGTATGTTACTACCTGAAAACTTTTATTCCCATTCAAGTGATCATACCTATTTTTGTCTTGTAATTCATAACCCCTTAAATACCATTTTATTATTAAGAAGCATTTTGCATGAATATTTTGTGAACAGTTTGCTTGGCAAATGTTAATGCATGAATTATATTTTATATTAATAACTTTTGTCTGGTTGCCAATTTGCATTTCATAGGCTTGGTAAGTATTTATTTCCCAGATCAACCCTGCATATTTATAATAGATTTTGCAGCACATTTGACTTTCCAATGAAACTCCTATCAACAATGCTGTATTCACAGAATCAATAACTTCTCTCAAATTTCCATTTCATTAGGACTGTCTTTAAGCATTAATTTCAATAATTAGTGTTATTTCTCAAAACTTAATGCAACAACATAACTGAAAATAATAATATAATATTTCCATAAAGAATACTCTTTTTAGTAAAGACTTTATCATTTATCAATAACAGTCTTGTGAATAAATTATTACAGCAGAATTGTTTCTTAGATTTTCCATCTTTGTTCAGAACTATGCTGACAGAGGTAAACTTATTTAGGGAAATATGTCAAAATTCTTCCACTTTGTAGTTGTAAATTGGCTTATTTCAAATTTTGTTGTCTGTTATGGAGAAGAGGACATCATCTATGCAAATAGGAGGTACAGAGCAAGAGTTAACAAATCATTTTTTAAATATTTTAATTTTCAAAATTCTTAATATTTTACTTGTGTTTACTGCAATAATACTAAACATAGCAGGGGAGTAGGCTAAACCTGTAAGTCTTTCCGTTCCTTGGTAGGTGACTACATTTGTGGATGGGTGACACTGAGGGGTTAATGAGAATGATAAATAAATGGTCATAAAGTGGGTTATGTTCAAATGGGTCACATAGTGGTATGAGAAGGTCAACCATGCAACAACTGCCTAGTGAAAAGTGAAAACATCCTGCATTTCACAAGACAAACTCACAACCTTTGCGTACTCTATTTGGATGCTGCTGCAAGTCCTTTTGGCATTAGGCTGGCAATTCTGGGCAATAAATGAACTTAATTATAAAGCAATTTCAAACTGAATACAGTATAATGTTCAAAAATGGCTCTGGCAAGCCTAATTTGAAGAATTGCACTTCCCAGAGAAGCAATTTAGCTCTTGAGTCATGTTTTCTCACAACTTCTTTAATTACTAGTGATAAATATATATACTACATCTTTACTAGGGATTCACACAACATTGATTAGTTTCTGCTTAACTATTATAGTCTATCACGTGATGCCAACCAAACTAGTCAAGGCATGGTGTTGGTAGCTTGCAGTTATTTCAACTTGAAGGATCATGGGTTTGAATCCTACCTCAGCCATGGACGTTTGTTTGGGACATGGCATAGTCTCCCAACCAATAAGTGTCACCTTTCAGCTCTCTTTCTTCCTTGACCAGCATAATTAGCGTCTCCCCCATAATCAAGCAGTTTAGCCATAATAGATCTATGAAGTACTTGAAGAATTATAATAACACAAAAAAACTGGTGAAGAAGAGCCTTTAGGAGCTTTGCAAAAGGCATGCAAGGACCCGTTTTGAAATAATCTGTATGAAATTTAAGGTCCTGGGAACATGTGAAGAAGATAGGAACTCAGGATAGGGGACTGGCTACAGACCTGATATAAAATCAACTGGTTATGATAATTTTGGGAAGGGGAGCTTGTTGTTGTTACTTTCTTAAGATAATATTGCATTCTAGTTATTATATTTAACACAAGATAATATGTTAAGTTGTTTTGTTTTGATGGAATAATGTCTAGTATTCATTACACAGAGTTATTTGTAATCTCATGTAGCTATTCTATTGGATTCATGAGATTTTGCAGAACCTTTTGACACACTATTAATAAACATGCACAAAGCATTTAGTATATTATGTAGAAGAAGATTAGAAAAGCACATTATCTTCCTTTGCTTTACAAAAGGATGATAAGAGCATACTAATAATTTTGACAAAGATTGAAATCTTAAGACTTTATTTGATGAAAATGGATTATAAATAATAAACAAGGATTGCGAGAAAAATATACTAAAAGAAATTCAAATAAATTAATTTGACCAAAAAAAGTAATTTTAACTTGCTCTGAAGATGTATGAACAGAATAGGTGTACACAATATCTTTTGCAAATCTAGTCTCTTAAGAATTCTGTGTGTATAAATATCCAAATTAATTGGAATTTTTAGTGTACAGGTAAGTAAAGTTGTTTTTGCCTCAATTTATTAATACATTTAAAAAGGTTTTGACAATCAGTATTTATAAAGCTTCGAAGTTTGTGATTGCCAAAACTTTAAAGAATGTTTTAAAAATACACCTCTCTAAAGTAAAAAAATATTTTTCCGAATATTTCAAAGATTCACAAACATACTTTAAAATTAAATGTTGTTTTCTCTCTTTACTGCATCATCCATTCTCTACTTTTCATAACTTTCTGTTCTTTTGCATTTCATTCTTGCAGTGCTTTCATGTATGCTAAATTTACTGGATCAAACTGTACACCTTGAAAGGTACTATCACATGACAGTGAAGTTGGTGCAAAGAGCAGTAAAAGCCAGTTTCTGTACTTCACCGTTACAATTTATACTATACATAATTACATATTGATTATAATTATTCATATTTTTTGTTTACTTTTCATATAATCATACCCTTCCTATTATACCCTACATTACTTTTCATGCATATTAACCTTCAATGATTGAAAGGGTTTTACAAATCCGTTGTAAACGAATGTAACAATAAGATGAAGCAAAGGTACGGTAGAATGATCCATAATTATTGAATTTTTATGACGTTTCGAAGATGCCGCGAACATAAAGAGAGCTACATCTCATTGGTCCCCAGCCTCAAGGGCTTTTCTCTCGTTCTGTTAGGATGCCGGTTCTAGGGCAACCTCATCTGACGCGACCATTGGACGCGACCCAACCGCCAACCGATCCGACGTTACCGATCGCGTAAGAAACAGAAACGAAGACATTGAAGGCTTAAACATCTTGAGAAGACTAGCCGCCGGAAACCTGAGAAGGAAGCTCGTTTCATTTAGGGTTTCATGTTGACGCATGATTTTGTGCTAGAATTTACTTAAATTCTGCGCGTCTTTTGAAAACAGTCGATTCACTGCTTCTAACATTAAAGACAGTAACTTAATTGTTTCATGCGATCATTAATGTGACCTAGGGGAAGATAAATAGCCTTTTCGATTTACAAGCACAGAACGTCTGACCTTCCGCATTTTTGAGACAATCGGGCGCATAATATACAAGTAAGTTGAATCACTTGCGCATAGCAATCCTATGTGAATACTTGTTACCGTTATGATCATAATCCTTACATTAAATAGCTAATCATCTTTCGTATACATTCTTCACAAATAATACCGATGCATCCTTAAAATAAGTAAATGTTTAGTTTTGTAATAAATCACATCCAAATTTTATGCTTCGAGGTTCAGTGTTCATGGCAAAAGGTGCAATTTTAAGAATCTGTTATAATAATTGTGTGATTTGTTAACAGAGATGAATGAACTAGAGCATTTTTCGCTGCGATGGAACAATTTCCATTCTAATATGAGTTCCGGCTTCTGTGCATTACTGCAGGAGGATGCACTAGTCGATGTTACACTTGCAGCAGAAGGTCGTGTGTTACAAGCCCACAAACTTGTTTTGTCTGTATGTTCACCGTATTTTAAACAGATATTTGCGGCAAATCCGTGCAAGCATCCAATCGTCATACTTAAGGTTTTTGACTTGATAAAATGTATTAGTGCATGATATAGGAGAAATATTATGTTCACTTTTTTCTTTCAATTTTTGTTTCTTTTTAGGATGTTCACCACAAACAGTTATCAGATTTGCTGAATTTTATGTACCAAGGAGAAGTAAATGTAAGACAAGAAGAACTGGCTACTTTTCTTAAGACTGCAGAATTGTTACAAATTAAAGGACTAACTGAGCAAGAACCACAATCGAGCCCAGCACAACCTCATGTAAGAAAAATTAAATAAAAACATGTTACGAAATTACTGAAAGGTTGATGCTATTGCTTTTTGTGTTTTAGGGTTCTTTCAGAGATGAGAGGCAAATTTTGGCTTCCCAAAAACCTCATCATTATCAGAAATTTCGACAGGGACCTGTTAGACGAATTCGACATACAGAAAAGGTAGGAAAGTACATGTGAAAAATCAATTGTGACAATCAATGGCTTTGAGCCAGTTGCATTTTAAATGGGTGTGGTAACAAAACCAGCTTATTTTTCTTTTGACTTCAGCTGTTTCTCTTGGTTCATTGATATAATTTTGTGGAATTAGTTTTTAACTTTCACTTTTACTGTTACTTATAAATTCCAAGTTCTTGAAAGAATTATTCATTTTTCAATAGTAGTATTCATGATACTTTTCTGCATTCCTGTGTTTAATTAATTTATATTTTGATTTATTACGTTCATTAGTTTAAAAAAATCATGATATAATATATCTTGATAATTATTACTCACATGAAAACAAAATTGAAATTTCAAAAGGAAATATTCATTTTGGTCTTCACTTGATTTAAAAGAATTATACATTTTCCTCAAGTTGTTAAATTTGCAAATTATCAAATAACATGTCTTGATGGAGGTTTTGGCAGTATATGTTCCTAACTCATTATTACATTTATGCTCCCTTATTATCTTATGTTGTTTTTTTTTTATTTTAATATCTGATTTTAAAATGGCTGACACTTAGGACAAGGTCAGTGGAAACTGCTTGAAATTAGGGTAGGTTTTCATGTAACCTAAAACTAGGTTCTGATTAAGATGCAAACATTATGTGCTCATCTTTTGTCTTCGGAATTTTCTAGATGTGTTCTTTGATGTTGATCTTTCAGTGAATGTTATAATATTATTGAATCAAATATCTTTCTTATAAGAAATCAGTTACTTGAATCAGACTTCAAATATCAGGAAGTATTAATTGAAGTGTACAAAAATGGTTTTGTGTATTTTCATCATTAAGAGTATCTTCTCAGAATAACAAAATGTTGGGAAGTCCAACTGTAAATGAAATTGCATGATGTTTGGAAAGATTAAGGAGTCACTGCTAAATCTCTTCTTTTTCGCATTAGTGGATAGGAAAATAAACAAGGGGAAGGTGTATCTTTTCAGGAATTATTAATTTTCTATAAATTAATGAAATATGTATTTGGCGTTATTGGTTCAGTAGTCCAACATCGCCGGGCAGCTACCGGTGTCCCCCATGTCTGGGCCTAGTTAAATTCCCATGCTTGGGTGTAAGAGCAACATGAGGCAAACATGATGTATTCTCTTCACCTTAACTAGCAAGATCCTCTGTTCTTCGTCACACAGCTACAGAAACAGGGATGATTTTAAAGGAAAGCTACAACTTTATTTTTACCTCGACCGGGAATCAAACCCGGGACCACAGCATGGGAGGTAGTACGCTGCCCATGAGCCATCTCAGAGGCATAAATTAATTAAATAAAATGTTTATATAACCTTTAATGGTAAATTTGAAAAAGGTGGACGTTAAATACATATAATAAGTTATTTTTAATTTCTTTCTTCTATGAAAAATTAAAAAAAAAAGGTTTGGTTTAAACCTTTTCCCTTGGTTTTTCTAGTTTTGGTTTTAATTTTTTTCCTTTCTAATATCATTATTTATCAGTCTGTATCTTCTTGCCATTCTATGTGGTGCCTTAGGAATTTCATGTGTGCTGCCTGTAGCTATTGCTTATCCTTGTCTTTCATCAACCATGTTTCAGAGTCTCTGTGGTTGGTTTAGCCACTACATTAGTATTTCCTATAGTTTCTGCCTATTTACTTTATCATATGTCTTTTTGTAATTAATAAATATTATAAAAATTGGTAGATTCCTTTCTCTTCTTGTGCTTATTAACATCTGTAATGTAAAAATCACAACTGTTATGCTTCTTCCCTTTTCTTTTTTCTTTCTTTCTTTCTTTTCAAATAGAGAAATATGTTCATGGAATCTTACACTCTTTATGAGGTCTCCACTGGTTAAGAACCATCAAGAATTACAAAGTTCTTGGTCAGAAATATTAATCTATGATGTGACAAACATTTCAGTTACTTATTTACTCAATAAGTTGACTAAAGGTCAATTAACATTCCTTGACACTTGGAGCTAGGAGAGGCAGCACCATTGTCCTTTTCGGAGCCATAACGGTGCCTCATTCTTCTAGTTTACCAAATCCCAAGAAATTTTAATCAGACTAACATACTCTTGCCAGTAATTGGTAGATTGATGCTCTGAAATATTCATTGTTTTTTGAAAACGATGGGACGTCCATAAATTTCGTAATGCTAAAGAAGGGAGAGGTTTGACGCAGTATGATGCTATGTTTCATAGGGGGATGTTACATAATGCAAATGTTATGTAATATTTTTAAAAAGTTTTCAACATTTGCTGAAATAATTCCATTTATTCCACTCACATAAAGGTGACTCCACACATTCATTATTCGGCGAGTAGCAAGCAACTGCTTGCTGAATCCCAAATAGTGTGGATAAGCTGCTTGCTATTTGCTGAGTAACGAACATTCGCTTGCCCTGCCCACCACATGTCAGTCCTTTGGACACATCAAAGGAAACGAACAATCTCCGATCATATCAATTGTTCAGGATTGGGTGAGCAGTAGTTCACGTCTTCACAAATGCCGAGTGTGTGGAGCCACCTGTAAAATATTAAGAAATTAAATTTAAAAAAATACAAAATAATTAAAAAGTTATGATGTACAAATAGTTAGAATTAAGAGAAATATTTTTTAATCAATGAATCTGTCAGATTCCAAAGAAAACATTAAAAAATTAGCATATTTTAGAATCAAATGAAATTGATGCAGTAGTTTCTCACACTTGTGTTATCCATGATAGTGTGTGTACAACTTACTGTCAGAAATTTTCTTGCCTCTGTGTACTTCCTTCACTCAAAAATTGTCCCTGATGTTATTGTTAAATGCAGTCAGCATCACCAACAAATTCTGATTTTAATAATCATAAATTTTAATATATAGTCCAAATAAAATAAATTCAAATTGTTTTGACTGTGATGTAATTTATTTTTACTTATTGTTAATGGAGGTGTTGCTAGTTTTCCATAAATATTTAGGGGATTCAAGCATGTGTTTCAGGTGTGTTATGCAGTGGGGAGAGGTTATTCAATTCCAAATTTGCATTACTTAATTTATGAACATCTCCTATTAATAGATTTGAGTCTGTTATGACTTGCATCAGGGTTCAGTTTTTTAAATTTGATAATTCTGCATGTTTGGATTCTGCTAATTACTTCACATCCTTGTTATTTCAGCCTTCCCCAGCGGTCAGCACTCCAGATACACGTTCATCTCCTGCACCCTCTCCTCCTCCTTCCAAAAGGATTAGGCCTGCTCCAAGCCCTGTAGCTGTAAGCGACGACAATGACAAACAAGATGATGCCAGGGATGCAACTGGACAAGAGGAACCAGAGAATGATACTGGCAGAGTTCAAGTGAAATCAGAACCCTCAACTGAATTTGACAATCGGGCATGCAGCAATGCACGTTCCCAAGAAGAAGGTGAAAATGCTGTGTCAGGAAAAGAAGAAGGTGTTTTACGAAATGCTGTGTCATTTCATTCATTGCAAACTCCTCTCTCTCCTCGGGGTGGGTTTACTTGCAAATATAATGAAAAATAATCTTTGTATACGTATTTTTATCATTTTATCCAAAACTTCACTCCAGAGAGGAATCTTCTTGAAAGCTATTGTGTGATTGATCTTCTAGGAGGTCCACATGAGACTGATGAAAGTATATCTAATAGAACACCTCAGAGATTACCTCCGGATCTTAATGCTTCATCTGCTAGTAGTTCAGGCCTCTCCATTACTCCATCAGAGAACAGTGTTCCAGTACCAGAAAGTGAAGGTAAGATATTTTTACTTCCTCATACACAGTATACAGAAAGTAATGTGGGGGCAGACATATGATTGGAGGGTTTTTCAGAATAAGTTCTTATCTCTTTCGGTGTTTTCAGAACAATATCTGGATCAATATCAATCAATAATATCTGAATGTTTAATGCCATTATTCATGAATTTTATCCTTAAACCTCTTAATTCAAGGTCATTTTAGATGAGGACACTACTTTCAATTCAACAATGTGGGACAATGGTAATCGTCAAGAATTCATGTAGATCTGTTTGTGGAGGGGATCATTCAAGTGTGGTAAAGGGTGCATCATTCTTAGAATGTGAAATGCCAAGGAGATTGATCTCCATATATAAATTGCCTCTTTATAATTACAATTTTCTTTCCAGTCAAATGCCTTCTTTCACACATTTTATTATGTATAAAATGTTGGAGCATTCCATATACTAAGATTGTTGTTTTATTATTTAAGTAATAGGCTTAAAGAATTTTTGTTTAAACTTCATTGCTTGGAACATCTTCCTTTAAAAAGAGGAGGATAATAATGATATTAAAATTCCTGTAAATATTGAGAACAAGTGTGAAATGGCAATCACACTAGTAAATGTACCCTGAAATTCTATTGGCTCTTCACTAACTCATAAAATCTATCCATGTTCACTTAATACAAATATTGCTGTGGGGATTGTTCCTTTAGTATTTGGGCAACAAGAAAATGTGTAGAAGTAATTATATATATATATATATATATATATATATATATATATATATATATATATATATATATATATATATATATATATATATTTTTTTAAATTTCAAAGAGATTTCAAGCTAGGTCAACTACATACCTGCCCTTCATTACATATGTAATAATAAGTAAGAAAAGTTGTAATTTTTCGTATTATTTATTTGTATTCACTTGTCTGACACAACAGCTGTTCATATCTGGACTTCTTTTCATATTATCATTAACCCATTACAGCCCATCGTATGATATATACGTATCGCTAATTTCTTTCTTTTTTAATTGAATTATATTACAACATATATCATGAATGGCATTTAAATAAAGGGAGAAAGATGTTTGAGCATTGCTCTGTCAACACTTGACCTCAGCATTCCGGATCTTTCTGATATTTTGTTTGGTTGTAGGCAAGCAACACGGATGCGAAAGAAATGGGCAAGAGATGAGCCTTTCATTTTCAGATTTTGTTTTTCTATTTTGAGCCTTATTGACAGAAGTTAGTCATTAAGTGATTAACTATAAATCATTTCTTTGAAAATTAGCAAGGTTTTGTTGTTATACTTATTTTGATGGAAAATATTGTCAATTGAAAATCAGTGAATGATATATCATACATTCGGTAGATATGACAACTTTCTTCTCACAAACGCAGATTGAACATGGAAAGAAACAAATAAATTTTATTGAAAAATTTATCTGGAATGAAAATTAACACATTCACTGTCCTGTGGTTCACAAGACATAATGCTCAATGGTTTTGCACATGTGGGTCCCAGACGTTTACAATTTTTACAGCAAACATTTCCATTGAACTCCCTGTAACTGCACTGATGAGCATGGACTTGCTAGGACGGTCATAGAATTTAGAAATTCACCAAGATGTGCAGAAAAATATTTTTATTTTTGAGAATATTACAGTAAAATTTTCTTGCAGTCGGGAAGGTTTGGACGTGGGGAGATGTTTTAATTTTCTCATAGGGACAGAGAATGTGTTAACTATATTTAGATGATGGTACATACAAATAATACTGAAACTCTTCGGAAAAATTATGTTCATTTCATTATTTGAGCTTTGAGGTAATGTACTTCATTAGATGAGGCAATGGGACTATCCTACACGTGTGTTTCAAAGAAACAATTCATTTGTGGCAAGTCAATATGATATTGGTTCGAATATTGGTGTTTGGCTCAACCTGATAAATATGTTGTGCGTTTTACTCCATATAGTGGTAAAGGAGACTGCATTCCAGGAATATCTCTGGGATCTTCAGTCATTGAAACTATCAGTGGCAACTAACTTGAGCATTCCTAACTAAAGTTTCTGTACCACAACCATCCCTCAGGCATGGATGATGTCAATATGTTCTATCAACAGAAGGCAGTATAGAGAACCAGAATCAGATTGAAGAAGTGGTACTTGCCAGTGTTCAGATTCTGTCTGGATGGTGCTCTGGTGAACATTTGGTTGCTGTACCAGCATGATCACAATGAAATTCTTCTGTTGGAATTTATTAGAATTATCACACTAAAAAATCCAGTGTGAAACTATGAATTCTCGGTAAAGTTCCTGTTGCTTTAAGAATCAATGGTATGAACCATCTTGTTGAAGAACATGATACTCCAAAGAAGTTGTAGCTTCTGCGGAAGGTGCACAAAATATAACATGGATTGCAATCAAAAAAATGTTTTCTTAGATACCACTTTTGCTAAGACAGTAATTTTCATTTGAAAATATGATTGTTTAGCAATTTTTTTTGTCATTTATGTGTTGTCTCCATGTACAATCATTGTATTATTTTTGTGTTCATTACAAACAAATTTACATCAAATCAATTACAAAGACATTTCTTTTCACCGAAAAATCTTTTCAGAATTGTAAATAAGCCAATAATTAAATGAAATAGCTTAAGATGTGTTTAATTTTGTGAGTTCTGTAGACCAGAAAAAAGGCAGTGTATTGAATACGTCAGTACATGGTTTTGCCCACCGTATGATATATCATACGCACTAAAAACTCACTAGAAATTACTTTTTGTGCCTGAAACATTTTTTCTCGTAATTTGTATCTCATTTAGAAGGGTTAGGCCCAATTTCAACAAAATATCACAAAAAAAGCAATTTTGGGCTTTAATGGGTTAAACTGAGATAATATTTCATATTTGATATAAATTTAAACATAATGAATGGTTCAATAATGAATAATGGGGCTCTTGCAATAGGACATTTCTTAGACGACCTTAATTCAAGTGATAGAATTACAGGAATTTTTTCACATGTTTGCTGTCTTACTTTTATTTACACTACATTTACTCAAAATGTAGACTTCCTTTATTTTTGACTTAATTATGTAATTATTAGTAATAAAATCCTATTAAAATGCAGACTCTGTGCATTACATTTTTTTGTTATGAGGAATCAATGGGTAAATCTAAATATTTTCAATTAATATTTAAATTAATACTTGACGTTTTGAGGTCTGAAGGCATTGAAGAGAAGATTGTATCTTACTCTGAAGTCATAAGTTTCCACTGCCAGTCAAGTGAATGCTCTCAGTTGTCCTGTCTGATACCATTTACATATCCTTTACTTTGCTTGCATAGAAAGTTCAATGGAGAAAAATTGATTAAAATTTTGAAACAATCTTTTTAGTAAATGTATTTTTTTGTTGCAAAAATCTAGGACCATAATGAATCTTATATATTCCTTACACCTGCAACTTTTCTCAATTTCTTGCAAATGTTATGGTTTTTATACAATAGATATTTAGTAGTTTTACTGAATAGAAATTAGTTATTATTCATGAAAGTGGTCTTTTGCATATGTTCAAATATCAGAAAGAAAATTAAAAATAATAATTGTAATTTCTCTGAACAACAGTCCCATTAATTTATTTAACATGATTCATTATTACAGATTGATGCTCCACAGATATAAAATGTGAACTAGTGAAATCCATAAAACATGAAGGTTCAGTATTGTTAACTTCAGTATTCACATTCAAAAGTTCTTGTTTGCCCTTATTCAACATTTTTATCATCTGAGCAACACATTTCCTTCCACTTTATAATTCTTAAAGAGAAGGGCTTTGTCAACATTTTTGCTCAAAAAGTTTTGTAGTAAGTAGAGATCTTAAAAGAAAAGTTTTCTACTGACCATTTGTATAAATTTAATGGAAGAATGTATCTTCATTACAGTCAGTAAACCTCTTCAAGATAGTAATATGGTTAATGTGATTATGGAACTTCTTTTTACAATGAAAAACATTTTTCTTTTGTGTCAAATGTTTTTCATTGTAAAGGGAAATTTCACAATGAAATAAATCATATTATGCCATATCTTGAAGAGCTTCACTGTCTATAATTAAGACACATATTTCCATTAGAAGTAGAGTCCTCTGCACAAGTTTATTCTCAACCACAAAAGTTGCAATAATTAGTACTTTGTGACCTAACTGTGTGTTAAGTTCTTACCATACAATTGCAATATATAGGTAATTTTACTACATACTAAAGTGCAAGAAAATCAAACACGAAAAGGAATTTTGTCATTTGCAATTACAAAGAGAAGTTTTTAGCATCAATAATTTTCCTATGGTCATTTAAAGAACAATGTAAAGGCAAGAGGTTTGATGATTTATCAGCAGAAATTCAAGTGACATTTTAGTGTCAGTCCTTTTGTGACCATTGGAGGAAGAAGCCAAACAATTTTTTTAAATTTATTTTTTTAACGAATGTGATCAGTTTTTATAATTACTTAATCATAGATTTAATTGCAAAACCAAATCCACATTCTTGAACAGTTGTTATTCTTAGAAATAGGAAACCAAGGCCTGTTCTTAGAGTTAGTTTTGAAGAATTGTCTTGAATGTTGCCTTACCTGAATATTTTGTAAGCTCAGACACTCCTATGTCAAATGACTGAATACAAAGCAAATTTATTTCAAGGAACTTTACTTGGAACTAACCAAATGTAGTCTAAGAAAAGAAAAAATATAACTACTATTATTTCTAAAATAGAAGACATAAGTGAATTTTCTATTACTGAAAAATAGTTGTGACTGAGAACATGGTTTCTCCACCCCAGCCGAAATATGGGCATGTTTTATTACATTCATCATTAAAGAAGATCATATACTTGTTCACTCTGAACTTCAAATAGTGAAGAATGAAAACAACATTATTATTTGAAAATGTTGAAGATTAGAAAGAAAATTATGTGACTTGCCATTGAAATGCCAAGATACATCAATTTTTTTGAAGGGCTTGTAGAAATTGTTGTTCTGAATGATAACACTTAATTGATTTTTGTTTCACAGAACAAGAAATTATTTAGATTGGACTAAACTTTGATTAATGACTTCAAAAACAGTAAATGGTGAAATTCACACCTTATGATATAATTTTCAAACCTGGATTACAGAGATATAAAAAAAATCATTGAAAAGAATTGAATTGATTTGAATTGGAAAGAAACTTCATTTAAAAATTAAAATGCCAAGGGAAGTTGGCATTCATTTTTAATAATGTATGTTAAAGAAAATTATGAGTTTTACTTATTTAAATGGCATTTAAATTATGTACATGCAGATACAATATAAGAGTTCACTGTCATTTATTTTCATTTTAACATGTTCATGAATTATCCAAAATAATAAATCTGTGATGATTAAAAATAAGAGAAAAAGAAAAATTCTTTGGATAGTAGTTACTTAGAGTTTTATCTTTTTGTTGAAAAACTATCTTTCTCTTTCTGTTAAATTATGAAAAATGAGGAACTTGCTTATACAGAGAGACATCCTGCATTGAATCATACCTTTTCCGAATTGAATTTGCTTTATTTAAAGTTGCTTGACATGTGTCCTCTTTTTTCATTTAATTTCCCGTTAATAGACCATCAAAACATCTTTTTTTGGTTAAAGCTTAAAGAAAAGTAAAATGCTTATAGTGTTTTATTGGGTGGTATGTGAAATGTTTCAGGATTAGCCTGGGGAGGTCACGTTTTACTAATTTGTAACTGGTCATGTAGGAGGAAAAGGACTCGAAAGGAAGTTTCATTGCATAGGTGTTCTATCTTCATGAAATAATGTTGTTTATTATACAAATGAAAGTTAGATCTTTAATGTTCTTTATTGTGTATTTACTGAAAAAATTAGTATTTGTTCATATATAAACTATTTAATTTCATATATTAATACCAAAAATTTTTAGACTTTCAAAAGAATGTCTGTGCATATTTCTGACAATAATTGTTTACATAGTTTCTCAAAATAAACCATGTGATTTGCATATTACTTTCTTGGACATTTCACATTCACAGGATGTTTTACAGTAGAAATTTCCAAGGCAAATTTTGTAACTTGTTTGACTTCCTTCTTGACACATGAACTTCTACTTCTTGTGCTTCTTGATCTGCTAGTAGTGCATTATTTTCTATATCAACTCTCACGGCAGACTTGTCATGGAGCGAAAGAGGAATAACATCATCTCAATTATTTAGTTCATTCCCACTTGATAAGTGTGTTATTCCTGAAAATGTATCATGCCTCCTTGGATTGTGTTACTGGAAATGAGGTCATTGCAGGGGCTCCAAGGAAAATATCACCTTGTTATTACAGGGGTAATGTAACAGGACAAGGAAAAAACAATTGACTGATAGGCTAAAATCATTTGATAAGCCATGGAATTTAAAGATAAAGGATAGGAGGGTTAAAAAACTGAAACAAAACCTATGTGTAATAATAAAACCTGAGATCCAAATCTGCTCTTGTGACTTCTCTCTTAATGTTTCATCTATTATTCTTAATGTATCTGTGATTGATCATTCTCCAGCTGTATTGACGTTGCACCAACTTGATCCTTTCAAGTCAAAGAAAGCTGTTGAAGGGCTTGGACTACAAGTTCAGCTTCAGTAAGTCTCTCACTATTCGTAAATGTTAATATCTCGAGTTTTGTTGAAGTGATTCTTGTATTGTTATTGCCTCAAGCCCTTCATAAATTTGAGCAAGGCAGTGTAGTAAAAATATATGCTACAATTTCATCAAAGTTGAAATAGTGAGATTTACGAATACTGGGAGGCTTCAAGCGGTTGGTTGGTGGCTTATCTTGTTACTGTCCCAAGCCCTGCAATTTCATCATGCTGTCATTTTTTCCTTTCCTGCTGCTAAGTGAATTATGAATGTCTTGAGGGGGAAATCATCTCAGTAGTTTCACAATAAAACAACAAGTTTCTTTTAGTATTCTACAGATTTAATAATTTGGCTTGAAGAGTCATTTGCTTTGCATTCCCATATATAAAACCTTATTCATAAAGAAGGAACTGAGAGTAATCCTGAAATACTCGTTTGTTCTAATCAACCTATCTTGAATCAGGAGAGACAATACTTGTTCTGTGTTGTTATTGTATGTCACTTAGGAAATTGAAGACTAATGGAACACTGAATTTTTTCAGCTCATTTGTAGCTTTTGATGTTGATATTGTTGCAGTGAATGTCCTTGGTGTGAAACAAAGTATAAAGGCTACAAAATTTATTTACTGATTACATTAAATAGAAATATTTCTATTGCTTTGTGAATAAAATGATAACATGGTGATTGAATTTATATTTTATGGAAATATTTATGAAAAATTCTTTGCTGCCATTACACATTTTCAGCTATAAACCAAAATTCAAGAAGTCCATAGGAGGAAGCGAATGCCCAAAGAAATCTTAGCTAAGATCAGAGAAATGAACAAGAAGAATTAAAAGACAAAACACAAGTTAAGGCATGTGTTGTTGATACATTACAATATGCATTGTTTAGTGGAAATGCATGACAAGAATTGAAATTGAAGTATTAAAAGAATGACTGCTGAGAAGATTATCTTCGTTACTATCAACAAATTTTTTTTTAATTATTAAAAAGTGTGGAAATTCTTTAAGAAATGAAAAAGTAAAATTTAAATTGAGAAGAAATTTTGCACTATACAAATATCATTTTTCACAAATTAAGTTGATTCTTCCAAAGATTGTAATGATTTAGATAAAAATTATTACAAAAACCTTATCAAATGCTTGAGCTAGTTGTTGATAGCACCCTGTTGGATTTCAATTTAAAATTGAATCCTCGTTAATGTGCCCATAGACACAACCATCACTTGATGTTGGAACTAATTTGAGATTATTTAAAACTTATTGCTGTTGATGATTTCTTATTCATATGAAGTAATAATACTTATTTAAAAACTTTTTTTGCCCCTCCCCCTCCTTTTTTGCCCCCTGTTTTTCTTTCAAAAAATAGGACAAATATTTTGAATCAGAAGAGACTCATAATCTTTATATAAATAACTAATATATTACTATATATTAGTAATATTTGTCAGTGATTATTACGTCTGTGGTCTTTACTACTTCATTTCTGGACCAACTTTATGACCAAAAGATTACTTACATGCGCTTTGTTCAATTTCTTTGTCAACTTTACAAAGTGAGAGAGTAAATGTGTGAGAAATGCCTTTGTGCCCCCAGAAGACGATTTTTCTTCGGATATGGCCGTCTCTTTCAACAACCTTTTCAAAATGGTAGCGTCTGGAGTCAGTAACTACTTGGCTGTCTGGGACATGCCACATCCTAGGCACAGGTGCCAATATTTCAGCTGCCATTCTGCGACCTTCCTTGGGGCAAAATGCATTTCGACCTGAGGATGGTCGCAAAGTGATGGCCGAAACGTTGGCACCTATGCGTACGGTGCGACATCTCCCAGATAGCCAAGTAGTTACAATCTAAATGATTTTTAATTTTGTTTTATCCCATTTTGTTACCACTATTTTACAAATTGTTTTAGGTATGACATCATTATTTAATTTTCATTTGATAAAATAAGTTTTTCATTGTTCTGAGTTTGTTAGCTTCAGAAAACATTCAAGATTTTTTTCTGAAATAAATAAACTTAATTTTCTATTATTTTAAGTCATTTCCCCATTAAAACAATTGTGTTGATATTCTTTTGAAGCTGCGTTATATATAAAAGGAAGCTTTTGTTCATATCCTTTCAAGCATGATTAGTAAAGACTTTTGCAATATTCTGCGTAGTGAAACTTGAATTGAAGACTTTTAATCAGAAGGCATCATTGGTGATATATTACAAGTGGTGTTTCTTATGTTTGGATAAAAATTGAAATCTGTTATTTAATTTTAAAAGCACATTGATCACTTGTTTGTACTTGTAAAGTGGGATTGAGACAAAAAGGTTCAAGTACAATGAAATAAGTGCTGTATTATTGAAATACACTAGGTTGGGTTGGAATTGTTTCCTCCACTTGTATCCAAAATAATGAATAAATGGAATTTTGGTGTATGTAGTTCAGTGATGTTAAAATGTGTTACTGTGCAAAACTGTGTTTTATGCATGGCTTAGTAGCATATTGGTAGTATATATGCTTGCCACCTTTAAATATTCATAAGTAAGTAGAGCACTGGTTATTAATCTTTTTGAGACAAGGGCACTTTAAAAAATTAGCCTTTCATGTAGTTCGTAAATAAAGCTATTTACTTTATTGTATTTCTCCCTTTTCACATTTTCTAAATCTCAATTAATCATTACTAATAGTTTTTTTGTTTTGTATTTATTTTTGTTACATATTTGAGTTGTTAACATGTGGGCAAGTATCTTTTTGTTCAATGTTTTCTGATGTTTGTTATTAATTTTGTTTTCACATAATATAAATAATCATGTATTTATGTATTCAATAATTGGAAATTTTGGGATTTTGATTTGGAGGTTATGTTTTTAGTAATCTTAATTAAATTTTCAGTGGGGTTTGTTAAAATCTAACATTAAATCTAGGAGCTTCAAATACACTATTAGTTATTTGTAGAATTACTTAGTGTAAGGATCATCCATAATATTTTTTTATTTGATGTTCTCGAAGTAATTCAATTCTTAATCTATGAATTGTTATGATTTTACAAAACCTTTTTGTTGTCTTCATAACATAGAAATGCTCTTGTAACTAAATGATAACATATCTTGAAGATTTAAGAAGTCTTATTTGTAGAATATGCTTCTCTGTGAATAGTAACTCCTTAAAACTATGCTGATGGAAAAAAAAGGCCTCGTATTACATAGTACTTGATATAACCACCCATGTTCATGTATATAAGCTTAAGCTGTGTATAAGCTGTTCTTTGCTGTTAACTTGCACCTCTTGGTGTAGCCAGTATATTATTTTTGTATGTACTTTGTTGTAGTTTATCTTGTATTCTTCTACACTAGATAAATAAAAACTAATAATTGAAGTAAATATGAAACGGAAAAATATATTCTGCATTTTTAATTACATGCGGTATTTTCAAAGAAAATATTAATAAAAAAGACCAACAATACACACAAAAAACATTAAAGAGATTATGCCTCATGTTGTAATGTTCAATTGCTTGCTTGCTGACTGACTAATGTGCTTACTACTTTAGAGCTTGTTGGCTTTCATATATCTGTGATACATGTGTTTTCAGTCAAATAAATCCTGAAACCTTTATGAATTAATTAATTTTTTTTTATTTATTTGTTTTACCATTAAACAAATTGTTTTCAAAAATTTGTTCTTGCAACTTTTGATAGTATTATTTAAACAACTAAGAATTCATTATTATTAGTAGTATTTGCTGTTGTTCTTCTCTAGCAATTGTTAAGTAAGTTGTGAACAAGTATATAATTCCCTTAAGTCATAACTTCCCTAATTTGTCAAGTATATAATTCCCTTAAGTCATAATTTTCCCTCTTTAGCCCTCCAGTAAGTATTGTCACTACTGATCTCATTTTACTGAGTTAATATTCAGTGTTGTTTTTATCTATTAGATTACATATAAACTAACATTGTTTCTTTTTTTATGCACTCCTTTCAGAGTAAGGGGAATTTTTGGATCCTGGTGAAATATTAAAATTACGAAGCAAAGTAAAATATTTCAACTTTGTTTACAGTCAGCATGGGAATTAAGTATTTTTAATGTAGGTATGATGTGTGCTGAGTACTTCATGTTAAAAACTGAAAAACAAAGAACAGTTACTGGTATTTTCATTTTACAAAATAACAATTGGTGACATTTAGTTTGCATACTTTAAGATCTTACATAAACTGTATTTTCTGACTTGAGGATGTTTTAATATCAATGTGAAATATGTTTTTATCTTGAAAATTGTAATAACAGTTGGTAAACACATCAGATTAGAAAATAGGTATGTTACCTAGGAAGCACTTCTCATAATTCCCTTTATTTTGATGTGTTTGAAAGTTACAAAATCCACATATACGTGCAAAATAGGTCATAGTAAACCATCTTCTATTAACATTCAAGTTTCATTCCCACGAAGAACTAAGTGCGATGAAACGGATAGGTGGTCAGTTGTTTTTTTTGGGGGGAGGGGGGGTCATTTGGATACTTGAGATTATTCAAAAAGCATGATTGTGGATTTTACAAAAAAATATTTCATTACAAAAGAAGTCAAGCGTTTTGTTTTTGTTCACAAATATCAGTAAATTAAATTTTGTTCTGGAAAAAAATTGAAGAGTGAATATTGTGTGAAATAAATACCCACATGCATCGAATAAATTTGAATAAATTCTGTGTTGTTTGTTTGTTTTGTTTTTTCTACTAGAAAGGCATTTTCTGAGAGATAATTCTTGGTTTTTGTTTCACCTAATGTGTTTGTCTATAACCAGTACTTGGCATAAAGGTCTTGATATTTCCACTTCTAGAATCACAATGCAGAGAACACACTTCAAGTTGAAGTGTCTCGAAATTTCCTTGGAAAATAGAGTGTTGTTAGCAACATTCGCTACAAAATTTAGATACTCTCTAACATTTATTTTATTTGAAATGTTAACTAGTTTATGTAGTAAATGTTATATTTATTCTAAAAGATTGCATGTGATAACAGATATTTGTAATTTACCCATCAGCACATACATTTCAATTACAGATGTTTGATTTGTTGGAAATTTTATTCTGTGCCTGCTTATCATTCCATTTCATTATCTACAGTAAAATTAATTAAGTTTCTTTATTTTCAGAAGATAAAACAAACTTGAATCATGACATAAGTGACTGTTAATCTTATTCTTTGTTAATTTATTACTAATTATAAACACTAGTGTATCAAATTAATTTCAAAGTCATTGAGAATACTTTTCATGTTTCTTTTTTCTCAAATTTTCTTCTCTTATCTCTAGCTATGCCCTCTGTTCCAAGCCTGCTTTTTATATTTTTTTCTTGTTGATCATTTTGTTTCTTTTGCTATTCAATTTGCAATTTGTTTTGCCTTTTCTTTCTCAACTTCTTAATTTTGTTGGGTATTAAATTTTTATCACCACTTTAATAGAGCTTAATCTAACATTTCCTTTGGATTGCATGAAACTTTTACATTGAGAAGACACTGTCATGGTTCTGCAATGATTAGTGACGTGTTTTGTTCTAAATGCATAGCTTTATAACGAGACAGTTATAATGCACTTTAACCTGTTTTAGCTTTTGTTTAAATTTGCAAGTCTTGTGGATGAAACAGCATGCAATTTAGCTTTTGCAAATTTTTGTGTATTTACATTTCGTATTGTGTGTGGAATCCAATTAAAGTTATTGAAATAAAGTTCAACAAATTCTGAATTCTAGAGTTTAGCTTGTGTATTGCCGATCAATAACTCGCATTTGATTTGAAGATATCATATGGTTGACATAAATTTGGTGGTTCTGCAATTGTTGCATTTTGGGCATCATGGATCAATGTTTGCCTTCATTTTGGATCCTTATGCTAATTGTCCATTGCATTCAATAATGTTTGGAATAGTAACTTTTGATAAATGTGGGGGGGGGGACATATTGTTTATGTCTACACTGTCCAAAAAAGATTTTTTAAAAAAGCTAACAAGAATAAACGAATAAACATAGGCAATCCTCGTAAACCTCTGCCTCTGAACTAATCAGCACAACCTTCAACTTCTGATAACTAGTTACTTGGCTGACCGGGAGATGCCACGTTCTAAATACCGTTTCGGGCATCATACTGCGACATTCGTCAGGGCGAAAAGCTCAGAGATTAGTGTGCATGGCTGGATTGTAAATATAAAAAAAATGAGAAACCACTTCACTCAGCTTTCTGGCCGGACGATAGTCCAATGCGGAGAAAGCATCCGCCGATCAGGCAACGGCCCCCCAGGGCGGCGTGGGGCGAGAGGGGACCACCCTTGGTCGAACGTCATGGAGCAGCTGAACTGTGCCCAGACGCGATCGAGTGTCGCGGTAAAAAACATTCGGACCTCCATAAATCGAATTTTTTTTTGTTCCTAGAAAATTCCCTTTAAAATTGTTGTATATGATGAAAATGATTTCTGTTTATAGAACTCATTTTTGGACATAATTTTTTTTTTAAAAAAAAAAATTGTTTCTAAAAAATTAGTATTTAATTTGGAAAAAATAACTTTCCTCTGGGCTTTTGTATATTTAAATGAACATTTATATATTTTTGTTAAAATTTCAATTCAGAGATTTGGTGAGGTATGTATGCAGTACTAATTTCATGTTACTATTCATAAATATGTGGTACGAATGTTTAATACATATGCTAATGTATTGTTGAATTTTCCATTTCACCAATTTTTTCCGAAATTTTTTAAAAGCATTTGCAAAAGTTACATGATTATTTCTTTAATTTGAATATTATTGAAGGAACTGTCAGATTCGATATGCAAAGGTTTGACTATTGATGTTTCCAACACTCATAGAGACATAGGCCTTGGTTAGCATTCAAGTTTTGTGGATAATGATTTCCTCCACCCCTTTCTCCCTCCTCGCTCCTTAGTCCCTATTGTCTTCCCTTGTTAAGGGGCAATTGTAAAAATAAAATAAATAATTCAAAAAGTTGCAGTATATCAGCCAAAACATTGGTAACTATGCCTACATCACAGCATCACCCAAGTATCTATTAAGTCTGGTAGCGGAAGCCTATGCTTTCAAATAACTGGCTGCTTAGGGAGGTGGTTTACACCTTTGTGCCTTTCCTTCTTTAGGGCAGCTGATCACAGTGGTAGTTTGCCTTTGACATTGACTATAAGGTGGTATATTAACAATAATGGGTAAAAGATATTAGAATGTGGGGATGAATGATTATAGATGGGACGGTGCATTTGGGAAATACGATTTATGATAAACCAACTACATTGTGAAAACATTCAGGAATTCAAACCCGCAGCTTTTGCCTCCACACTCTTGGAAGTTGCCTCAAGTGTCTACGCTACTGAGGTTGGCTGTGGGGTTTAAAAAGGAAATGAAATGAGGGAGATAGCATCCTTATTTGCACAATCTGTAGCTATGCCTCTGCTTGCATTTTGCTATAAATTACTTACTTTTCTTTCTAAAATATTTTATTTATTCATGTATTCGTTATTAATTGCATTCCTGTTTTTAATTTTTTCCAAGCTTCTATGCCCTCAGCAGTTAGTGTAATTTAGTAAATAATTCCTGTTAAATGTGTAATATTTGATGTAGTATCTGGCATGTATTTGTTTTTAAAATGTTATGCAATAGTATTAAGTATATAATTGATGTTTTCTTCTGCCAAAATCTCTACGAATTGAAATATTTTGAAATTATTGTATTTTTATTGCATTTCTAATTTTTAAATTATGTTGCATGCTTGTTTGTATACTAATGTAGGTACAAAACAACCCTTATTTTCTCAGATTTTTATCGTATGAATTTCTGTTTCAATAGTTCTTCTTGGAAAGAATGACATATATTGTATCTAGCACACTGTAAAGTATGATATTAGTATTTTTGAATTTCAGACTCAATTCTCCATTTGACATTTCAGAAATTAGAATGTTTATTGATGGTAGCAGAATTAGTTTTAAGATACCATGTCATGAACAAAATGGATTGTCCATTTTAAGAACATTTTGGCATACTGCTTGCCCAACATCAATTCAAACATGTGTATGTGCTTTAAAAATTATACATTTTATTGAAGATAACCTGCTGTGTTGGCAGGCGAGCTGTACTACATGACCAGCAAACGTGGCCGCCTTCACCTTCTGCATGATGGTCACCGTTACTACTTACATCGTCAAGGAGTTAGTGGGACACGATTCTGGCGTTGCCTTCGACATCGTACAAGTGGGTGTCGTGCTTATGTGAGTGTTGAATATGGTGCAAAATCTGCCACAAAACGTGGAAAAGACCATAACCATACACCTCCGTATGAACGTCTGGACCATAACTGGATTCCAGTTCCTATGAAGTTATTGGCAGGAGGAAATGTTGATGATGCAACTTTTTTTGAACCAGTACAAGCATTCTATGGTGTTGGATCAAAAGACAATCCTGAAAGTGACATGGATTCTTTTGCTGAAGTTGATTTTATTCCAGAAGGTGACAATATGCACCTGACCCAGAAAGCTGATAGAGAATAAAAGAAAATTGTTGTATGACTTTTAAGAAGATTTTTGAAATTTCAATTATTAAGATAATTGAAGTCAGATAAGAAGACAAATTTAACAAAGACAACATTAACCTTCATGTGAAGGTTTTAAATGTCAAATTCTGATTTTACATGTACAAACTTGGTGTGATTCCTGAAATAGTTTATTTTTTCAAGTTCAAACTGAATGGTACATATATTATAGAATTCATCTGAGAGGAAATGGACTTCTCCGTCAGATGATACTGGATCATCAATGAAGAATCATCTATTCTCTTGATTCCAATGAATATTAAGAAAACATTAACTGTTGATTGTGATAGATCCTGCATTCCTTTTAAAGTGACTATTTTTAAATGTGAAATTCATACTACTTATCCTCTTTGAACTACTTTTCTATTTGAAACATCATGTTCTGAAAGTTATGATAGAACTTCTAGTGAAGTGTGAAATAGATATAATTTTTTTATCTGTATGCTTCTGATATTCCATCATTTAAATATTGAGTTTATTTTTACTAGTTTTTGTGTCAAATGAAATGGAAAATAAATTGTGTTCTCTATTTAAGTGATATTATTACCATTAACATTATCATCATCATTTTCATCTGTAATCCCAGAACTTTCTTTCTATTAATTTTACTTTTCACAAGCTTGTGTGAGCATGTAATTAATATCATAGTTATAGGGCTTTTTTGGTAAATGGAATAATCCAACCTGAATTGGTCCATCACAAAAAAAAGTAAGATATAATTTTTATTTCTGCTCAGGTTGTGAAAAATCCAATTGAAGAAATTTGTTGGCACCTATAGTGTGCTTTAAAAAATAAAAACTATTTTTATAATGGTTAACACATTCTATGTTGTTTAAATGTAATTAGGAAATTTAGTGGGAATAAGAAATTTAACCAATTTGGGATGGGTTCTTCCAGGCCAACTACGCTACGTGTGGAGCATTCGTGGCACACCCCAGCTTGTGTTAGATGGCTACATCTACAGCTTGAGTGAGGATTTTGGTTTCAAAAAATATTGGAAATGTACTGAGTACATCAAAGCAGGTTGTCGTGGGTTCTGCAAAACAGAAGGAGAGAAATCAGCTACAATTACTAAACCTCACAACCATGCTCGCTGCTTTGACAAGATACGTGCCAAGGAAGAAATTGCAAGGCGGAAACTTCTTACTCTTCGTTTGCTGGGATCACCTGTCGTCAAGTAAAGGCTGTTCACTGTGTATACACATTATGCTTTTGTTAGCATTTGTGTACTACACTCTGTCAGCTATTAGAATTCAGGAATTATGTAGCACAAGATGTATTAAATTCAAAAATATGTTTAAAGTTTAAAATCTAAATTATTGTGAACTTTATGTCAGATTATATTAAATTTGACAATTCTTGAATAAATAAATATTTCTGGTGCCAAAGGCAACTTTGAATCAGTTTTTAATATGTTAATTACATAATACATTTATGTTGTATATTAATTTGGAATATTGGAATCTGATGTAATATTTATAAATGTACAACAATTAAAGAAAAAATTATTCTGCTCACTTTGTGCATCTGTGGCAGCAAAATCTGTAATCAAAAGTGCTCTGACAGACTTGTATAAACTTTGTGAAATTCTTCATTTAACTGTTTTAAATTGTTTTTATATTAGGCTTTTTTGTTTTTCAGGCTAATGTAACACTGAAATTAAAAAATACCTCACAACCTACAGAACGTTTTGTACTTTGAAGTATTTTCCTCCTTGTAATATTTTTAGTAATTAATTTTAATCTGCTGAGAATTAATGCATAACTTTCTGTATTAAATAATTTTGGAGTATGTATAGAATCTGAAATGATTTTAATGCAAAATCCCTCATGTTTATTTGTGTGTTGTATTTAGAATTAGGAACAGAACTATGTACATTGAGATAGAAAAATTATAATTGCTTCTAACAACTGTCTAAATCATTCTTGGATATCACAAGTAGTCTCTAGTTCTGTCCATGAGCTTACATGTTTAGGGTATTTGAATGTGTATGCATATTGGAAAATTAAAGCTGACAAACTAGAGGGCCTGATGTTTCCATTGTATCCTACCACTTAAAAGAAGTGTAGTGAATCCATAAATATGCTGACTCTATTGGAATAAAGTCCAACTATTGTACATTGTCTTATTATTGGGAAAACATTTAGTCATTGCTTCTTTCTTCCAAAAATTTCTAGTAGAGAACAAGACTTGCAACCTGAGGTATAATTTTTTTAAACATTGATTTAAGTTGTGATGAATGTATAATGTATTAAATATTAACTGTACTGTGGCCAATTGAAGATAAACAGAACATGATTCGTATTCCATATACAAATGCGAAATAGTGAAGAATTATAGATTGAAAGTACACTCTACCAGTCATTGCTTCATGAGTGAAATAAATAGTTACTAGCAGTAGTCATAGAAAATGCTGAATGCAGCTTCAATTTTAATTATTTATTGATTTTTATTTATAAATTATTGTTAGTTGTTTTTTATTTTAAACATTGCCACAAATTAGTTTTATACATTCTTGTCATAAATCATATAAAAAACTAAGTGGCGAATTCTTTGCATTTATTACTTATGAAACTGTGAATTAATAAAATGATAACAAAAATGTTTTTCTTGGATTAAGTAATAGTATGTCATATTTATGTGTAATACTTTAGGTTGTGTTCCTGAGGACTTGTATTTTGTGTGTGCGTATGGTAAAATATTTTGTTATGTTGTGTGAAAAAATGTGTATACATTTATACGGTCTGTGGAAAAACTGTATGATTCTGTAGTATTACAATATTATATCTCTGTGCCATTAGAGTGCTTATTTTATTAATCCATTCCTCAAAGTTAGTGTGGCAGCATATTTGAAGAAAGTAAACAGTGAATGGACATTGCGTTTAAACAAAAGATATGTATTGTTTGTATAATACATGAACTTATTTTATGTGGTTTCTGTTTTTATGTTGTAGGTCCCCTAGTTCCTCAATATGTACACAGCCGCAAAGGAGGATTACAGCTGGTTCTTGATGGCTTCTTATATACTGTGCATCAGCAACAGGGACGCAACAAGTATTGGCGTTGTGTTGAACGTGGAAAACTAGGGTGTCAGGGGTATTGTAAGACTTTCATGTTAGAAGAGGGGGAAGTTGTTCAAAGATTACGTTCACATAATCATGGTCGACAGGACGACAAAATACGTGAACGAGTAAATGCTACACGACTTCGCCTACAGATCCTTCATTCATTATCTCAGCAGCAAATGGGTATAACAAATCCATTTCCAGCTCCCAGTCCAAATGCATCATAGCTAATGCAATAAACCTCTCCTTTTTTAACATTGTTTTAGTAGATTCGGGAAACCACTATTCTGGTTGTTATAACTCATTGTTATAATTTTTCTGTAGCCTGATAGAAACCATGGTGTTATTGCCAAAGCCTATATCCTTGCAGCGCCTGTGGACATATATACATTTAACTGATATGAGTTGTGAGTCTTTAATATTAATCATTGACTCTTGTTCAATTTCACCTGTTTAATAATTTAAAATAGTATTCTGTGTTACTGCATACATGTCTTTGTTGCATTATTCAGGAGTTCGAACCTTATGTACTGTTAATATAGTTTGTGTTTCAAAGAAACAATTTGAAGAAGAATCCTCACTTGACATTCATTCACCTTGTTACTTAAAAAGACATGTGAGGCATATAAACAGTAGCACAGTGTATTCATTATTAGGGCATCTGGTTTAACTGTGAACACACAGTATAATTCTGATACATCTCTCACAAATGTAAGGTGTTTCCTGGAATATAATTTACTTATTTTAATTTATATATAATGGAATTATAGTGTCAGGGTAAAAAAAGTTGTTACATTTTTATGGTTTGTAGGTTTGTACGTCTATTTGCAAGTACTGTGGAAGGGTAAATACTTGCACTATTCATGCAGCTATTAAGAGGCACTGTTAGAAGGGAAGTAGACAGTGTCATCTTTGAAGTTGACTGCAATATTTGTAGGTCTCTGTACTTCCCTGTGATTATTATTTTCATTAAAGAGAGAGTGGAACTATGTGAGTTTCTTAATGAATTAGGGCGAATGATCCTGTCCTCCACCAGTTGCAGATTTACCTAACTTTAAGGGATTTATTTAATTTTTAGAACTCCAGATAGATGTTGTGGATTGAGTAAATAAAACATAAGTGAAGTCATTGGCTTCTGCGGCCAGAGACATGTAAATGGGCTGTCCAGGTGACGACACGTTGAATGCTGTGTTGCCGACATTTTGACCATCTTTGCATGGTCTTCCTCAGGGCATACCAGCCGTGAGGAAGACCACGAAAAGATGGTTGAAACGTTGGCAACACAGTCTTTGATGTGGCATCACCCGGACAGCCAAAATCATTTACATAAAACATAATTAGTCTTGATTCATGGTGTCTAAGAAAGATACCTCTGAGACACAGTTGATGATGAAGTCAGAACAAACACTACTTAAACCTCTCAGCAATTATAATAGTTTGAAAAATTTGAAACATCAGTTCAGTGAATTGAAATTTTGTACAAATGAGTAGAATGCCATCTAATTACACTACATTTCAGTTGAGAATATTTTTATACTACTTTGGTCCAAAGAAATATCTAGAAAGCATTTTAAGTATTTCATTTGTGCCTTTTCAACACATTTCATGTAGTAATATATTGTCATGCAAAGACATTTGGTTGTAAAGTGTGTTATCTTAACCCTCTTGAAATCACATGGGAAATCATTGTAAATAGTTCCAAGGTGTGTCCACAATACTCCACACAAAATTTTAATTTTACCACTTGCATACATGTCAAAATAATGATTCAGCTGGAAAGAAGGAATAAGAAAGTGTAATTTGATGATGGATATGATTTGGTGATGCGTAAAATTCAAGTATTTTATTTTATTTAAATCCCAAATGTGTTGTAAAAGAATTGTGGTGGTGGTGGTGGAGATGTGTGGGTGTACTTATTAATGAAGAGTTCTTAGACTAAAGAGAATAGTTGCATTGAGTATCTGGAACACCCCAAGTATTGTGTAAGGAAATTAAAACTGTTTGCTATTTCTTGTTCAATTTCAGAAAGAATCTTAATTTACTCGTAACATAATCTTCACTTATTAATGAAGAGTTCTTAGACTAAAGAGAATAGTTGCATTGAGTATCTGGAACACCCCAAGTACAATGTCCCATTCCATAAAAATTGGCATTAGCACTTCTACAAAACAGATCAGAGTGCCTTCTTGAAAAGGTGCCTTTTATAGACATAAGGACACAACCATAGTAGAACATGACTGGAAAATCTTTCGGATCTGTTTAATTATGACATCCTTGTTCATGTAAAAGTGCAAGGTGCCACTCAAAGAAGTCAGACTTAAGATGCCATCAATCATTGCAAATGATTTTATAATGTAGAATCCGTTATCTCTGTAATTTCTGCTCCTACCATTTGCTTTGTTTTAAATGAAATGAAATAAGGTATTCTTTAAGAAGTATTCTTATATACTTTTTGATATTTCATTCTGTTTTTGAATTAAAGTTAATTTTTTGAACATGTCAAAAAAAAAGTTCTGGAGGTACCCAAAAAGGGCCATTCCAAGACAATTTGGGAGAATGCCCCAAGTGACCATCTTGGATTTTGATCAACTTTTGTATGCCAAATTTAATGTGTATCTATGTCTCAAAGGAACTTTTGTGAAATTGTAGATTTATAGGTGAAATAGTTTTTGAGTTCATAGCGGTTTCTCCCCATGCAGCATTGTCGTCCAGTATGACTATTATATTTTTTCAACTGAGAAACAATTTCCTTCCTTTTTATTGCCAACAAATGAAACAGCTTACTTAAACCTCTCTTTTTCTACCATTCAATAGAACTAATATTTTAACTTCCTCGCCCTTGCGTACGTAAGAAGAAAAAATATTGTAGGCCTAACTGTGCGCCGATAAACCTCCAGTAGTATTAAGAAAATAGTGACTGAATTACAATGAATATTATTGCACTTCTAAAATCAGTGCAATAATTCATTGTAATTCAGTCCACGGGGACTCGTGCGGTCTCGAGAGTGACTAGTACTGGAACCATAATGTTCATATGATTTTCCGTAAATTCATCTGCTCTTCAACTTCGCTGTGAGTCAACCACTCCAAACTGTTGTCGCTTTCTCACAGAAGCTCAGTAGTTCGACATGTTACGATCCGTGAAGGTCGCACTTTGCGTTCTGGTGCACTGTGGACCGCACGTCGGTGCTCTGCATCTCACCTCCGTGAAGTTGGCCGGAAAAAAAATCTGGGATTTCAACCAAAATTGGTATAGCGTTTGCCCACCCCCAGAAAAAAAGTTACACGCCAAACAAATTTTCGGGCTAACTTCACGCTGGCCGGAAAAATTGCGATTTCAACCAGGCTAACTTCACGCTGGCCGGAAAAAATTGCGATTTCAACCAAACTTGGCATATTGTTTGCCCACAAACAAAAAACGTTACACGCAAAAAACTTTGGGACAAATCTATGTTGAACAAAAAAATTCAGATATTTTGCATAAGTTCGTAAACCGTTTGCCCAGGTTTACCACAAAAAAAAAGGTTTGCCCAGCACTAAAAAATAATTACACACACACAAAAAAAAATTTCGAACCAACTTCAGGTTGGCTGGAACGAAATCTGGAAATTTAACCAAACTACGCATATCGCTTACCCATTATTTTCCCAGGCGTGTACTGAAACATACCCCTATCTGTTACAATTATTGGGCGATTCGTCGTTACCCGTTTCCAAATTTCTAATAACATGGGCGCCAGGAAACAGGTTACGATAATATTTTAACTATTATTACTCTGATAAAAACTGAATATTATCCCGCTAGCTGGGTTAGAAATAATCGCTATTATCTATTAATAGCCGATTACCCGATCTGCCATCTATACAGAATGGCGAGGAATCTGAAAACAGATATTTGATCTAGCTACTTATTAGCTTGAATTGGCCAATGAAAATCATTTTTATCTTTCTTTGAAGAAAAACTTAATGTTTATTTCTATCAATATAGCAAATTCAAATGTGAAAAATTTACTTTGAGAACTTTCTTAGTCATATCCTGGTTCGAACCTATTACGGCGATTCTGGTCTTCGCGTGCTCTTGATTGGTGCTCGAAGAAACCCTTCCCTCCTTCTATTTAAAGCTCCGAAATCCCGAAGTCCAAATACCACGAATCTTCTTTCTTCTTTAAAAACGAACACCGCCGATTCACCGCTTCGCACCACTCAAATATTTGTTCCAGCTCCACTATATTATGTCTGATGCCCGTTCTCACCGTCTAAATATCCAGTGCTTTTATGATTACACAGCAAACAAGTCTCTCAGTTCTATCTTCCGTTTCTAGCAAGAAAATAGGCGAAGTCCGGTATCGTTTGTAAACCGCATACAATTATAAGTTCAAGAATGATTATAGTTCACTCACGAAAAACTCCAAGTCTTGTTTTTAAGCACAGCAAAATATTCGGAACTCGACACGTTCCCCAAATCTTAGAAGTATCACAAGTTCACTTCTGGTTCTGCCATGAAAATATTCAGAGTCCGAATATGTCCCTCAAGTCCGATTCTTGCTCTACCACACGAAAATATTTCAAAGTCCCAACATGCACAAATTAATCTATTCGAGAGCGAACTGCTCACCGTCACGACATGCGACCGAATGAATTTTATCCTCTCTTTGAAAACCCACAATGCCTCGCCTTTCTTTTATTTGACAAAATGCCCAAACTTCCGTTTTAATAATCAGTCGACGCTTCTTAACCAATCCACAAATTCTTATATTTCCTCCTACTCACGCCACCTCCACGGTCAGATGAATGTTTGTTTATCCTGACAACAACCGCGACGTCGTTACTAAGGCGCAATATTGCCTATTATTTGCCCTAACCATTTCGCCCATTTACGATAAACATACTGCAATAAACCTGTCCCCACATTGGTATGTCACAGTACATAAAAAAATTTCGTTATATTCTATTCAATAAAATAATGTTCTCGTTTGCCGAGGCACAAAATTGAAATAACAAGCGGAAGAGTATTCACACAGGGCTACGGCAAGCGAATTTGCTATGTCCGGTCGGGCTAACGGTTCCGAGAAAAGAACAATTAAGATATTCGTCTGTCTAGGCCCAGAAATTGAATTATAAGCGGAAGCGTATATTTGTAGAGGGCTCCGGCAAGCGCTTTTGCAATTTGTCCATTCGGGCTCACAATTCCAACAAAGGAACAATAATGATATTGTGCATACTATTCCTAATGGTGTGATTATGTTTGCCCATGCACAGAAATGGAAATTAAGCGGAAACGTGTATCGTCGAGGGCTCCGGCATGCGAATTTGTTCTTTGTCCGGTCGGAATCACAATTCAAATAAAGGAACAATATTGATATTGTGCAGACTATTTCATAATAGTGTATTTTCCTTTGCCCAGAAATATTTTTCTTATGCCCAGGAACAGGAATGGAATAATCTGCATACTTTTTTTTCCCGGAATTACAAGCAAGCGTGCATTTTTCGAGGCTCCGGTTGGCGATTTCTCTCATATGATCGGTGCGGCTAACACTTATGTTGAACGAACAATTATAATATTAAGCATATTATTTTATAATAGTGTATTTTTTCGTTTGTCCATTAATTATTTGCCCATCCACAGAAATGCATTTACAAACAAAAGCGTGTATTTTTACGGGGCTCCGGCTGGCGCTTTCGCTCATATGATCGGTCTGGCTAACACTTACCCGGAGGGAACAATTATAATATTCAGCAGACTATTTTTTAATAGTGTGTTTTCGTTTGCACGGTAATTATTTTAATTACTACTTCTATATCCGAGGAGCGTCACAACTCTGCGGCCACAATTGGGAAGGAATAAGGATAGGGGTAGTGTTCGACTAGCCCTTGTGAAGCAGCCAAACTCGTTTTGTTGGAACAAATTTCACAAGAGATTCGACGGGAATCGAACCCGGCGTCCACAAATTGCGTTGTTACGTCTACAAATTAACGCAACGTGTCTCCAAGCCCCTTAAGGGGCGTTAAGCGCTTTCAGTGGCGGTCGGTATGGAATTCTATTGGTGGTGCCAGTTACTGATGCGACATTGATAACAAAACATCGATGTGTAACGTACTGTTTTAGCAAGCAGAAAGACGGAGCTTTGCAGGCACCGCGTCGCAGGATTAGGGCTCCAGAGAATACTGAGGAGAGAAAGGAAGCTCGGGGCGGTGGCACCCCGAGGTATTTTGAGGAATCCAGGGGAAGGGATGCTCAAAATGCGTGGCGGCGCGACAGTCGCGTGGCATGAAGTGTCACGTGGTCTGGGAGGTATATAAGCAAAAGCGCAAAGCGCGGGGGTGGTTTTTGAGCTGAGTGAAAACCTCGTGCGAACGCACAAAACTTGGGCCCAGGGCGGTGTGGAGACGAGCTTATGCTCTTAGGGAAACCCGTGTGTTGGGACGGCGCTGTGGAACATTTTTCCACGGGTGACTGCGGTCACCGGGGCTCTACGCTGTGCGCGTAAGCTTGCTGAGGAGTGGCGAGGGCCATGAGTCAGGCAGATTTGCATCTTTTAAGAATGCTCCTGCGATCAGGGTATAGGGCATATCAGAGCTGTACTTAACGAATCAAACTATTTATTTGTAAAATCTTATTAATAAATATGTAAATATCTGAAGCGCGTGTCTGTGATGGCTGTTGTGTTCCCGCGACGTCACAGATGTTACCAATTATCGGTGTTTAAAACTAAAACATTGATATTAATAAAGTATCAATCAAAAAACATCTATGTTTTTAAACATTGATGCGATGTTTTAAATTTCAGTGCCCATGTTAATTAATTTATAATGAAGATTAAACTGAAAACAACCTAAAAATAATAACAAATAAAAATTCTCAGTCTGGAAGCCTGAGCGCTCTCAGTATTCTCAAGAGGTCACAGCTTCCTGAGTTCGCCGTACGTCCACGGCGTACGCCTCCTCTCCATGTGCAAAAGACCAGGGCATCGGGGTCATCGTGAGCGAGAGATAATGTCTTCGATGAATATAGTGCTATTGGAGGACTCTGTGGAGCAAAACGTGAACTATTGTGCCACTTCCACTTTGGCGCTGTGATACATAAAAGGCGCATAGAAACCAATTCAGCGTTATTTATACAGAATTAAATGGGCAGACATGGCGCTAATCCGTAGGTGGCTCAGAGGTTCAGGAGGAAGCCGACAGATAGCATTATGCTCTGTGCGTTTGAAGAGAATATTGATAGAGCATTAAATAACTAAGCGCTCGATCAAATAAATTACTATAAAGAAAAAAATTAAAGAAACGATATTTTATAAACATTTGTGGCGAAAAATTTATTTTCCTTCTTTTTTGTTGGTGATGCCATGGCACACTGGCACTACACTACAAGCCGCCACTGAGAGCTTTACACTGGCTAGTAATCCTTCATTAACTTGCGCGCTTGAGGAGTAATCCTCCATTAACTTTATGTCACGTCACGTCGCAGTCAGTTGTCAAGAAGACCGCCAGGTAGCATCTCCGCGTACGCGCCTCCTGCTACGCGCTCCTGCGTCACTACCTAGCGGCCAGAATTGGGAAGGAATAATAATAGGGGTATAGTTTAGGATACTTCACAGGGGTTGGACTTGTGGAGCAGCCAAACTCGGTTTGTTGGAACAAATTTCACATGAAATTCGGTGGGAATCGAACCCGGATCTCAGTGGTGAAAGGCTAGCGACTTCTATGTGCCACGAGCGAGCCCACTTACCCTTACTTAGGCTGGTATTACACTATAACAGATCTTTGTCAAAGATTTTTGATAAAAGATAATACTTCAGTGCAATAGCTAATACTTTATAAAAAATTTCCTTTATAAAATTTCTTTGATAAAACGTAGTCTGAATCGTCCAAGTTGTATCATACATTTGGTAACACAGCATCCGATTGATATACCTGGGGTATTGCTTCAACCAAAGTTTTAATTGCAGAGCATGAGCAATTAATAACGGAGTAGCGCACTAGGGTGTAATTGTGTGTATGAGCAATTATAATGTTTATATAATTCTGGGACTACAAAAATAAAACCAAAGGAACTGACGCGTATGATACATTTTCCCGAGAAACGGAAAATGTGGGGTTTAGAAAATGCCTCATTTATGAAGTTATTTTTTTAAATGTAAAAATCAGATAACACAATGTCGAAGCAAGGAAGAAGAATGACAAAGGAAATTGAATGTTTCCTCCTCCATCCTCAAATAATTCATTTCGAAGTTCTTTAATCCTTCACAATGTGCGGCCCATGGCCTCACCGTAGATGAATACCTTGGCGTAGTTCTATGACCTCCCCCCCCAAACGTTTTCTATTTACCTGTCACTTCTTCAGTATTAAACATAGATTAGTTATTATTAACCATGAAGTAGCACAAACACAACTATTTGTGCGTCATCCATCTTGGATCGCGAGCAAAACTACATAAAATATTGGACGAAATGTAATACGTTCGTCAAGTTTCTTTGTCAAAGTTCAAAGAACTTCCACAAAGTTCTTCATTAAATATATTTGTCCAATATCTTTTATAGTGTAATACCTGCTCACATTTACTACACTATATACCACACATGCCGGGAGACCGGTCGGGAGCGTAGAGGTTGTCAGGGGCAGTGCTCCGCTAGTGAGAGATACCTGTTTTGAGAAAACCCTGCTAGCCGACGGTAGGTCGGCGCCGGATCTCATCACTGTTACGTAAATACGTATACCGTGATCTCACTAACTAGCGGAGGAAGATCACCGCCACCTCCCGAGGAAAAAAACATGAACTACTTGTACGGGACTAATGACCTTAGCAGTCGTCGTGGCCGAAATCACTAATCAATCATTCTCCAATACGAGTACTAAGATTGGCAAAAATCCGAAATGAGTCATAATAAAAATTAAGGTACCTAATCTTTTTTCTAAAAAATCAAGAAGATTCTTTGCTAATCTGATTAATGTTGCTTCATCCACTGGACAATAGCGCGTGTGGAGAAAAAGAAATTAAATTAATGAAAAATTACTGTAATCCATGTTCTCCAACTCAAGAGAAGTCGAGGAAACAGGGGCAGGCCTGAATTCTTGAAGAACATTAAAAAATGTCAAGAGAAAAGCCATTTTGCGGAAGTTTCTCTACATATAACTTTCTCAATGAGATACTTTTCCAGCAAGAGATATCAAACTTTCGAGGTGAGGTGACGGGCATGATCCCCGGCATCCTGCCTTTAATTCGCACTTGTACACCACTTTTACATAGTTCCTTGATACTTTCTGTAAGCGTCTGACAATTGGTACGTACTACATAATGTGCTTGCATGTAATTTATAGGGAATAAACAAAATTATGACGCGTTTCAATATTTGTTTGGTGCTGCAGTAGTGATAAACACTCACTTCTTATTTGGGATTGCCACTGTTAACCTAGGAAGGGCTATGATCCATTTTCATATATTTTCTGAAAAATGCAGACTAACGTAGACATAATACACCTCCTTTAAAACGAAGCTGGAGGATCAAGCCTTGAGTACCAATTCTACCATTATTGCAAACAAACCGATCGATAATTGTGGTGGGATATTATCGTCTGCACTCTTAGGCCTACTCTTCCGAGTAACAGTTTCGAAATTGTAGTTGTGAAAGGGTGGTTAATGACCTACAAGTTAATTTAAAATGTTTGTGTTCACTTTAAAGTAGGTACTTGCATTTTCATTTATGGTTTAAAAACGAACGTTGGCAATCCAGTAGTGGGCGGGTCCGCTTCTGTCACGAAGAAGCAAAGAGAGGGAGAGACGGCGTAAACACTTCGCTTGGTCCGTATGTTGGTTGGTGTGGCGCTTAAGCCGGTCGTTTGTGCGGTGTAGATTAAAAGAGATTGACTCATGAAAGTACATATGCAAGCAGCGGATTATTTATAAATGTAGAAGAATAAAGTCGAAATAAATCGAATAATAATGGATTTGAAAGGAAAGGTTGCTCTTATAACAGGTGGAGCTTCAGGGATCGGACGAGCTTACGCTGTGGAATTGTTGCGACATGGGGCAAAAGTAAGAAGTTGTTGAAAATTAACTTCTGTTGTGGGGTTTTCAGAATTGTTGGGCATGATTTGTTCGGCTGTTTTATATTGCACGGCAATTTACCCCGTTTCGTATTTGTAGGTGGCTGTTTGCGATATAAACACAGACGTCGGAGAAACATTGGTTCAGCAACTGTCAGAAAAATATGGCAAAGACCGAGTGATATTTTGCAATTGTGATGTCACTGATTATCCCCAATATGAAGGTAAATGCATCATTATTGCCATGAAATCCTAGATATGTATTCAAATAAATTGTGTAATACTGAAGTGACAAAAAATTATATACAAATTAAGTTCAATATAGTTACTGTCAGCATTGAATTTTTATTATATTTCACCAAAAATTGTATTTGGCAAAAAGTTAAGAGGGTTGTGTAAATTAAGATCTTAGATAATTTTTTTGAAACAAAAGAACTTTTGATAACTTCAGGATTTTCAGTCGGATTCTATTGCAGATAACCTTTCAGCACAGACATTGAAATATCAAAATGATCCCAGTGTCGCAATTAAATTTAGCTATTTGTATTTAGTATTCTTATGTTAACTTGTTTAGAGTTCTAGATATTGAGGGTTACTTATTTACATGTGGTGTATCAGAAAATACCGGTATTGGGGAGGGGGATTCAATAAAGTTCAAGCAAAGTTTTTTATTCAGCGGTAAGCAAATATTCACTAATTTAATTGTTGGAGACGCTGAGTTGTTAAAATAATAAAATACTTTTACTTACGTTAGGAAAAATTTTATTAAAAATGTTAGATCACTTCATAAAGAATCAAAGTTATTTATTATATGTTGGAACCTGGTGACTTAAAATTAAAATTTTGTTTTCTTATTTTATTTTTTAAATTTTAATTAATTTTCAGAATCCTTCCAGACCACAGTTTCAGTGTTTGGAGGCCTTGATATCGTTATTAACAATGCTGGAATAATGAATGATCGATTTTGGGAATTAGAAGTGGATGTTAATTTGGTAAGAGTTAGCTTTACTGCAAAAAGACATTGTGATGTAATTGAAGTTTATGTTAATTGTATTTGATATTTATTGGGGTTTTGACTTCAGAATGGAGTGATACGTGGAACTCTACTGGCTCTTCGTTTTATGGGAAAAGATAGAGGAGGACGAGGTGGAACTGTTGTTAACACAGGTTCTAATGTTGTTGTGAAACCTTATGTCAGTATTCCTATATACACTGCTACAAAACATGCCATTATAGGATTCACACGCTCTTTTGGGGTAAGATTTGAGGGTGTTTGATTTATTAAGAATAGCATATTATATCATTATGAAGTATGGTCACTAATGGACCCCATTGTATATTTTTTTTTTATTATTATTATTATTATTATTATTATATACATTGTACCAAACTTCTTTGTGCTTGACATTTAAATGTCATGTGATGACACCGACAACAGTGATTTTCAAGTGACTTGCAATAGAAGCAGCCGCTTTTCTAGTGATGTAGTCTACAAGTTGTTGCCACCAACTTGGAGTGAATAAATGTAAGTCAGAGAATATCAGCAGAGCACTTTTGCCATGTATTTTGACTCCCAATATGAAATTATCACATTATTAAAAGCATCCAGACAGTGTAGGTATTAGACAGAAATATACCAAAAATATAGGCGTGAAATCTTAGTATTCACCGTAGATTGCCCATGAAAGATCCTGCAGTGCTCACCTGGCAAGGGCAGTAAAGCATGGCATTACTAACTGTGCTGAGACTGAACTCTCAAGCCAAGCACAAAGAACAGTACAACGTATATGTGGGTAGAATGATCTGGTGGTTTAAGAACTTCACTGATTTTTTGTTTTTTTTATAAAAGCACATTTTAATTACTGACATTTCTTTAAAAAAATCATTTTTTGAGTATTTTCTCAAAACAAATTGTTACAGCCATGAGATCCACAATGACTGAATAATACATAGCCAATAAAATGTGTTCGTTTTTGTTCAAGGGAGGAATTCTTGATCCATTAAGTCGTTCTACTTATCTAATAGCATATGTAATCTAATGAATCAATAATTGAATCCAGCATGATTGCACGAGTAGAATGTGGAGTAACATATATTATTTAAAAATACAAAGGATACAAAAAGGAATTCCTTTTAATTTATTTTTAATGGAACATCAATCATAATTTAGAATATGTGTACAAAAGTATATGTTTCTAATGTGATATCATTGTATGTATGAAATATGGAGCATTACTTGTTTTGTTACAATGGATTTTGATACTTCTTCTCTGAATCTTACATATGTTTTTACTGTTTTTTGATGGAAAATAAATCAAACAGTTCGTGAATTTAATTTAAAATCATTTTATCTTATAGATGGGGATTAAGGAACAACTCATTTTCTACTCATTTAGACAACACATACAGTGAAAGTTCAAGGAGAGGAAGGGAAAGATTGCCTAACATTTTTTCATTAACAATAACTGTTTAACTTTTTGATGAACATTTATTTCAATTTTCAGTGTATCCTGCTTTCTTTTAGCATATACTACCATTTTACCGTCTTACATTCATACCAAACTTCTATCTCCCTGCTACCAACCTCACATTACAAATATAAGTAATTGTTACCAACACCTCAATACCTTCCAAATTGTTACTACTTCTACTTTTGCAGAAGTTCTAGTATTCTACATCATATACTTTTTCTGATTTTGCTGGGATCAAATTTTTTTCATTTCACACATATTAACACTATACAATAAGTGTGAACTTTTTCTCTCAATTCTCAGTATTACTACCCTTGCTCCTAGGTTTGTAAGATGTATCATGTTTTCTTAAATACTATTTATTAAAACAAATGGAAATAAATGCAATATTGCATACGATGAGAAAGATAACTCATGAGTGATGAAAGTAGTGGGTGTAGAAAATAGTTCCTGTCAAAGATAAAGTATCTCTTTATCATCTAATGTAATACTATTTCAACTGTCATAGAGCCTAGATACTTGTTTGTTTCACTACATTTTTTAAATTTTATTGGGATTGATTCAATCAAAATTTTTTTAATGTGTTTTTTTATCTTTTTTGATGGTTGGTTTTTACCTATATTACCTATACAATTCTTTTTATAAGAAAATTTTTGTTTTAGCTGTTTGTGCCTTTAAATTCATTCCACTTTTTGCACTATTCATCATGGTTCCATTTATGTTTACGAAGACATTTGTTTTTATTGAATATTGTTTTCAAGAAAGTGGTTTATTCAAGCATACGTTGCTGAATTCATTTACTTGAATGTAAATTAAATGTACACTAATGAATATACCTTTTTGAAATAGGATCCTTATCACATGAATATGACTGGAGTTCGAGTGATTGGCATATGTCCTGGTGCTACTGAGTCAGATCTCATAAGTAGTGAAGTAAAGAAGCAGCTATTATCATCTGATTTCGAGAAAGCTTGGCAAAAAGATACTAGTAATAGCTCACCACAAAAGTATGTATATTAATGATTCTTTTCTTACGTAAAATATATACAGTATTTTCTTTAGTTTAAAATGTATTTTGTTATTAATGGATTACTTAATGGAACAGTTCAGGTTATCTATTAGAAAGCTTATAGCTTTCTGTTTTAATATTTTGGTACTTGAAACTTTATAGAGCTGAACATGTTGCCCGAGCATTGATCCAGTTGTTACAAAGAGCTGCTAGTGGATCCGTGTGGATGGTTGAGAATTCACAACCTGCACGTGAAATTAATTTTACTACACAGTAACTGGAAACAACAATCATCGAAAAATGGTACCCTACATATCCATCCCAAACAGGTGCAAGACACCTGTGCTTTGAATCTGATCTTTTGTTTAATTCCTATTTCTAGTCAGTAGATAATATTGAAGATTTTTCAGCGCTTTTCTGGATCATTAGTAATAGACATGTAAGCCAAGAGAACTGTGTACTGCATCTGTGGTGTTCTGCTTTGATAGCATGAATTTAGAATATTGTATAAATGAGGCAGTTTTGTGTATTTTTTTTTCTTGATAATTTGTTATGAAATTAAATACTATTTAGTCAATTTGCAATGTTATCTCCTTTCCTTCTTTCTTGAACAGTGATGGTACTGGTAGTTTGTTAGAAAAAACATTCTGTGGCATGTTCGTAGAAGTCCATATTTGGTACTATTGAATCAGTCTAGTCTGTCCATTTTATTGTAATATTGTTCATGTTTCACAGAATGTTTATACATCAGAGCAGTTGCAATGCAGTTTCACCCCAGTTGAAAGAAATAGTATTTTAGGTTTATATTTTATACTTAATAAATTTTGGAAATCATTGTGATAATTTGCAGACTGATGTGTGTATGCTTATTTGTGAGTTGGTTCAATTGTGTGATAATTAATTCAGGAATACAGTTGATGACTTATCAATTTAGAGTTTGGAATTTCATCTGAGAGGATCTTATTGATGAAATACAGTATTGTAGATAAGTGGAGAAGACATGAGGATATTGGAAGGTATTCTAAATAATAAGGGCAGGCAGCGGAACAACAAAAAATAGTAATTTCTATGGTGATTATAAAAATGTTAATTTCTTACCACATGATTCAATTTGCACTCTGGAGGGTACTGCAAGGTCATTAAACAGCAAAAAACATTCATGCCAACTTAAGCTTCACTTACCACATTCAGCATCCAAGGAAGTATAATGAAATGCACATTTTGATAATAAGTTGAACCATATTCAGAGATCAGATCACATTCTCACTTAATGAATTATTAACATCACACATGTGTCATGGGAATTTTTGTGAACTTATAATAAATAATTATTAAGGAAACCATCTTTGGAATGAAATAATAAAAAAGATCAATATTTTTTATGTTTATTTTCAAAACTGTCATGTATGTTTTTAAAAGCGTGCGTAACTCGCATTCAGTGTAAGTTTGTTTTACAGCCAATTTTGGATTTTTACCTGCGAATTTCACTTCCTCTTAATAATCATCACATATTTTTCTGTATTTTTTTTAATGTTATATCTAACAAGTCTGATAAGTTCATTTTAAATTCTCATCAATTCTTTAATGGCAAATATCATACAATGCAGTCCATGTCAGTGTTGGTAACATGCAAGTTTCAAGAGCCTGGGCATTAGACAACAACAAATCTTTTTAATGATTACCGCTAATTACTTCATTTTCTTTTCTTTTCTGGCTGTATAGCTGTAAAAAAAGTGTCAACAATTGCTGTTCCTGCAACCACTATTTCTAGTACAATTTTATATATATATCATAATTTTGTAGTTTATTGTTTGTAATTCTGACTCGTACAGTTTTTACAATGACAGTGAATGTGTTAAGAATGACAATTTGTATATATTCTCTAAGAGTATGATTTTACAATTTTGTATAATTGCCGAGATTTGATCAATCTAATAAGTAGTACAGTCACATAGTCTTGACAGCATTGGTGTTGATTAATCAGTGTTGCATGAATGGGATGTGTGACTGGGAGCGGTAGCTCAGTGCATCAATTGATGTTACTGCAGCGCCTCTGACCAGGAGGTCCTAGGTTCGAGTCCTGACGGCGGCAGGATTTTCGACACTAGCTTTTCAGCTAGGTCGAATTCGGTCGCTGTCTGGAGGAGAATTCTAGCGGCTGGCTGCTCTGATCGGTAGGTTTCCGTGGTGTCTCCCATCTACACCAAGTGAATGCCGGAGCAGTACCCTATCAAACGGGCCACGGACCGCGCGTGATCTGTCCTTCCTCTTCCTTGTCCTATCCTCTCCCTTTACACACACATTTACACTAACATGCACTACACTACCACATATTCCGGGAGACCGGTCGGGAGCTTAGAGCTTGTCCCGACTGGGGTGGTGCCCTGCTGGTGGGAGAGTCCTGGTTAGGGGGAACCCCACTAGCCGACGGTAGGTCGACGCCGGATCTCGCCATCCACCGGGGAAGATCACCGCCGTCTCCCGAAAAAAACATGCACTACACTAATGGGACTAATGACCACAGCAGTTGACGTGCCCGGAAACACGAAAAAATCAATCAATCAATCAATCAATCAATGGGATGTGCAGGATTTAGCTAAAATTGGATCTGAAACCTTCCATACTCCAGAGTTCACCAAAGTTTCACAGGGAAATATCAAAAGGAATGGATTTTACTTTTTCTCTTTCTCTTGTCTCGCAGAAGACGCTGTCATCCTTCTGTAACTTTTACTTCCAACTTCCTCATGTAAACGAATGAACTTGTGAAATGAATTAACCCCTTAATGCACGTAAGAGTCGAAGGGCCATCTGGTACCCTAACGTTATTGTTTTGTTTATTTGGAGTGCTTTTCTTAAACCCCCAAACTGAATTTGAGTTCTGTTCACTAGGAAAGAAATAATTTTCTAGAAGTAAGTCTTATCAGTTACTCAGTTTCATTTTCACTTAGAATTTTTAATGTCTTTACCTTTTCAATTAATTCATTTCAAGAAATTCAGAGAAAATTTATATAACAAGCTTCATTATATTCTGACATCATTCCTTTCACTTTATTATACTGCGGTGGGTGGATGAGTAGGTTCATGGTAACAAATAACAAACTGTCACATTGGTGATATATGAAAGCAAAGGAAATATGGTTTTACATGCTCCATTAAATACATTAAGATGTGAAAAATGATGATGAATAAATCAAAATTAGTATAGCATTCCCTTTTAGGATGGGTAAGATTTGCTTCCTTAGAGTCAGACTGACGTAACTACAATTTTTGTTTACAATTATTACCAGAATCAGAACTTATTTCTGCATCTTAGGAACAAACAAAGATTGCTAGTTATGTTATTAGAAGTCAGGCTTGATATTACAAAATTATGTATCTTATTAGAGTGAAAGGAACGTAATAGATGTCATATTTGTCTGTCTCCAAAGATTTTGTGTGTTTAGTCACTTGTCTGACCCTAAGGTAGCAGATGAACATGATAGAGTCTACATCCAACAATGAAGATTGTATAGTAATCTCATTATTTTCACGGAAAGAATGAGAACGGCTTAGGTGGAATAAGAAAGTAAATTTCAGAAAGAACAGTATTAGCAGAATTCAGAGCTATAATTTAAAGGTCTCCAAATTTGAACACTCAAAGACAGTTGAATCAACAAGTAGAAACTGAAGGAAAAGTTGCAAGAGAAAATATTTTTCTTATTTATCTATGAAGTAGTAGTGTTCATTTTCTGTTATAAATGTCATACTTCTATGAACTATTTATGTTATTACCGATAAGTAAGAATACCACTAAAAAACTAGAGGTGCCACAACAGCACATACATTGTGTAATTGATATTGGTTATCTAATACTATAATATTGCACCTCCTATCGTACTTCATAACAGTCAGTGTCAGTGGCGTAGTGTAGTGGGAGGGGCTGGGACAGCCCGCCTGAGGTGGCACTTTTTGGAAGCGGTAAAATTTCACAATATTTAATAACAATAATATCTTATAAAAAGTTAAATCATTTCATTTCATATTTTTGGTGTTCCTACAATTTGGACCAATTGAAATGAGCACGGAATCTTTCATTACATATTCTGTGACGACTTTTTAAATAATATGACATCTTGCTGTTATATAGGCTTGTATGCTATTGCTGCTATGCTTGTATAATAATGTCATGCTCACTGTAGTGTCAGGTGACACTGTCTGTACTGACTTTTAGGGAATACACATCTTTTCTTTTGTGCTTGAATTGTTTATGACTAATATTCAGCGAGAATGTCTTCTGTCATTGGAAGAATAGTGTTCAATATTGTACAATAACACCTGCAAATGAGATCACAATACAGATAAGTCCCTTCAGGGAAGTCTTGTGAGTGACGCTTTGACAATTCAAAGAAAGTTTCATTAATGGGATCGTCAGTTGTCCAATTCATGTTAACTTAATCGTATACATGTATGTGCTTTCCAGACTGTGATTTTAGTGCTCATAAGTGAGAGTAGTAATTGTTAAATTATTGAACTTCGTTGAAAATTGTATTGTTTGTGTATGTTTACATTGACTATGTATTAAGTATTTTATTTACATTTCTTTATGTAATTGTATGTTTGACAATCTGCTATGCTGTTCAAGCTTGTTTATTTTAGTCTTTTAAATTGAAGTACCAAAGTAAGAAGAACTGGGAAATTTTCTTCCCCTCGGGGCGGCTGACAACCATGCTATGCCACTGACTAGAGCCATTACTTAAACTCATATGATAAAAGTGAAAATTGCATGAAAACTACTAATATTTTTAAAGAAGTTAGCTTTAAATAATTTAAAGACCTAATACCTAATTATAGAATACTTTAAGAAGGAAATCTCAATGTTGAAGATGTAGTTCTGGTTTGAAAAAAAAAATTAGTTTGTCACCATTAACTAAAATTAAAAAAAAAAAAAAAGACTAATATTTTGAAATAATTCTACGTGAGTTAAATATCTAATATTGAAGAATAGATTGCATTATCAAAGAAATTTTTTGCTTCAATACATAACTTTCGTAATGTTTGAAAATCCAGTGATTTCAATTGAATTTGAATTCATATTATGTTAGTAGGCAAACTTTACTTTATTAAAGCAAAAAATTTAAGGAAAAATTGTGAACCTGTTTTTACGAAAATCTTGTGTACATTTTTTTCTTTAAATCACTATTTCACTCAAAAATACAAAAATTATTCCCTTATTTTCATCTTCAGTGCATTAAAGGGTTACTGTTTTTGTTATGTATATTGCATGTTAATTAACCTAATCATTTTCTTACTTGCAAATTATTCAATGAATTTGAAATAGTATATACCTCAAATGTGAAAGGCTGATGATTTTGTTTGATATTTTATTTAATCCTTTTATACTTCTACATTCTATTATTTATTAATTCCAGGCAATTAACAATGTTTTTTCTCTATAATCTAGTCACTGTCATTATATATCTTAATAATGTAATCTAATATTCATAATGAGAACCAAAATAATAAAATGCTGCGTTCCTTGCACTGCTCATCCATTGTTAATATTGCTGGTGTAATAGTGTTCTGCACCATTAATGCTGTTAAATGATTTTTAGTATTTATGTATTGTAGTTATTTAATCACTGTTGCACTGATAGAGTAAATGCTTCTATAATGGAAAAGAGTGGAAGTTGAAGATAGATGTTGTTTTTAAGCAAAATTATGTACAAATCTTTGACTTTATACTTATGAGAGTTGTGTGATTTCATCAGATGAAATTAAATTTTAAAATAGAGTGTGAGAAAGGGTGTTTATAGCTTTTGATATGACTAGATTTATGTAGACTTTTGTAAAAAAAAAAAACATTTCTTTACTTCATATATCCATCTCAAATGTTCAAAAGCTTATAGATCAATTTGTAGTACATTTCCTCAAAAAAATCTTCTTATACATTCTTTAAAAAGAATATAAAGATGAACTATATAAAAAATGTTATTCAATTTTTGGTCTTTAAACTTGCGTCTTGTGTTGTGGAGAAATAGCAGTTGACAATAATTGAGCTGGAAATGAACATATAGACACTGATTGCTACTATTTGATTGATATATATCACTTAAAAAAATAAGCAAAATTGTTTTGTGTATAAAGAGTTGTTTTTTTTTTTTAATTCAGTGTATACCACATAAAAGAAATACACCTTAGTGGTCAAACAACCTCTGAATACTAAGTTTGCTGACTGTAATCTCCGTTCCTGACTATCTTTGACAATGAGAGTTTTTACATTAATTTGCACCTACAAACCCATATCTCTGAGAAAGTCTCTTACATAATTTTTTTGTTGGATTAGCTTGCTGACCAAGACTGACATTTGGCATCCTTTACCATAAAAACATGTTGTATAGGTATTACAAAAAATTGTAAAATGGAACCCTATAAATTTGAGTATAAAAATAAGATAAATTTAAAAGATTTCTTAAGAAAAAATTTTTAATTCTTAGATGATAATTATTTTATTAATTATACATGTATTATTAATTTGATTTTTATAATAGGAAAAATTAACATTTGCTTTGTTAATTTTTATTTTCAATAAAAAAATTACAAAGAAATTGGGTATTTTCACAGGTAAATTTATGGCAGATAATTGTATTGTAACTTCTATAGTATTTGTAGGAAAATTATGTAGATACTCTTTTTGTTTTCATGTGATTTGATATGTCCTGCATCTAAACATTTTAATTATTTGAGTTGATTTATTGAATAGTAAATCCTGGGTTATTTGGTTCATTTGAATGTACTGTTGTAAAAAGAGTTATAATAATATTGACTCAGCTTTGTGTTCCAGGAAGGCCAACTGAATAATTTTCCACTCATATTGCTTCCAAATAACCATTTCTATTATTGAAATGATTGGTTTTTAATTTTTAACCCTTTGTGACTACAATGTTGGTGTAAATTGTTCAGATCTCAAAATTTCATGTCCATCATAATATGTTCTTGAAACTCGAAAATGGAACTTTCCACAATCTGGAAATTACTTCTTTTCCAGATTGGAAAAGATGTAACATACCTTTTCACTTGTACCCGGTTTTTCCATTATCATTGGAAAATATTTTTGTTTAAAAACAAGATACATTAAAGTAATGTGTCCACACAACTTTCTTCACATTCTGCTAAAAGTTCACTCTTGTCACTTAAATTAATATTCACTCACTAGAAGTCACTTCTAATAAAATTTGAAGCTGATGTAGCCTACCACATAGTATGCTTGCAGGCCAGAATTGCTGTGGTCTTTGCATTCCTTGCTATGTGCCACTAGTGCCTCAACCATCTGGATACTTGGCCAAATGTAAAGTGAGACACACATGGTGTTGTCATTCTTGCAATCTTTGTGGAAACAGAAGGCAATATACATCCTCGTCATGCAGTAGTATTTACTGTTGAAACTGTTACTTAATGGTTCTTTGTTTGAATCACTGTTGATGCCTTGAAATATATACCCATGTAACTAATTCTTGCCATACTCTTGACTGCAAATGTGCTACTTCTGAATACTGTGTTTCACTAAATGTGTGTTTTGTTTTTTGTAATAATAGAAAATGAATTGATAACAGATCTAAACTTTATTTTCTTATAAGAGGACATCAGTATTATTGAGACCAATTATCATAACAGGGATATATATTTGAGGTCATCAATTCTTACAAATGTGATAATGCATAGTTAGTTTTTTAATCATTCAGAGGAATCAAAATCACATATTTTTTTATGGAAATATCTTCTATCCTTTACTTTTGTTGCAAATGTGATCTTCCATATGACGCATACACTCTTTACATAAAGAAACTAATCTTTCTGCAGTAGTGGTCTCTTACAAGCATTATTTGAGATATGTTTGAAGGTCCTCTTTATAGAAGGCCTACTTCAAAAGTGTCTGAGCATTTGAGATTTCAGAGTTCTGTGATTTATTCCTTATTTAAATTGTAGAACTAAAATGAAAGGCATTGTTTCAGATCTTTCGCAAATAATAATCTTCACATTTGTTAAAAAAATATTTGTACTGAAAAAATTCAACTGGTATTCTCTAAATGCTTTGTCTCATTAACTTATTTTTCTATGGTATTACACTGTACATTTCACCAGTATTTTGACCTTAAGAAAAAGTTTTGAATTGATATTTGAAGAAACCGTAGGGTTGTAGGGTAGGAAGTTCTCAGCTACAGTTATTTCCATTAAAATATATGCAAAGGATCAAAAGTAAAAAAACAAAACAAAAACAACTTTCTTTAAGGAGTAAATATTGATTATCATTTTTTCTACTTTGAGATATTTTCAAATTTTACTTCATCTACTATCCATTTTCTTCTTTCTGTGTTGCCTTTTTCCCTCTTCTTTTTTTTTCCTTTAATTTTTGTGAGTATTTTTCATTGAACAGTACACTTCATACAGAAATATACGTGAATGTAAGTTTAAAAAGTTCTTTGTACTGAAAGTAATATAACTAAGTTATTTTTATGGATCTGTCTGTTTTAAAGTATTCTTTTTTCTAATTAAAGTAATAGTAATGTGTTTTAATTGTTTTGACTAACACTGAATAATTCTCTTTTTCTACTTTTCTAAGAAGTGATATGCGATGATACAAACATGTAGATTTATTGTTACTTTAATTAGCAGTGCACAAATAAGTGGTTAAAGAGCAAGTTTAGTTCCAAGCAAGCTGCTGATATAACTTAGATACCTTGTATTACATCCTAAGCTTTGTAGTATTCTGTAGCAACTTCACGCACAATGTAATATATTCAAAATGTGAAACTTTTGTACGTATGAAAATAAGTCTAATTAAAATTCTTGATCCTAAATTCCATTTTCTACAAGCTATTCTTTAAAATAAGTTATGAGGAGAGAGAAAACATTCTGTCCTTTAGAACTTAAGTTTTCATTAATTAAAATTAATGCAACATTTCAAGTAGTTGATGAAGGCAAATGAAAAATTGTCAAAAAGTAATATTACAATATTAAAATGATTTTCTTTCATGTATTCAAGTTTTCCTATATGAACTTAATTTCTCTTGATGTGAAACTGTAACAATAAAGTTTAAAGAATGTATCAATTACTGTTTACATAATTTCATTGGGAAATATCATCTACTGAATGCGAACTTCTGTGTGTTTCAATATGAAGTTCAGGCATACTCTTGCAGTGTGGAATTCAGAAGCAAATAAAGTAGTACTTAAAAAACCTCTTCAAAAATATATAAGTCAGTATTGAAAGATATCTCCCTGAAGGCTACAGGAATGTAGGTAAATGTAGCTTTACTCTTTTCTAAACATCATTTGCAGTGAATCTTATTGGCATAATATAATATTAATAATTCGATATTAAAGCTTTCTGAAGGTAAAGCAGTACTATTGTAGCCTACTACTCCCTGTAGTAGTACATCACATAGTTTTTAACTGTTTTTCTACATTAAGTACGTACCTGGTCTTGGGGAATGAAATTCATAACATACTGTCAAATTCTACTGCAAGTTGAGTTGCACTTGCATAGTGAAAAGGTATAGCTGAGAGAATTCATAGTGTTCAATCCAAAATCCATGGTCGTCATCCAAAATAGTCTGGATCTCATGAGTACGTTCCCCGTTATCACGTTTTCCCGCCAAATAAGTTCATTTTTTCAAGTCACAATTCCATCAAATAATTTGATTTACACATTTAACAATGGCGCTTATCACCTTCAAAGTTTGTAACTTGCTTCGCGAAAGACCGTTTTCCGGTGCACCAGCGCCATCTTCAGTGTGTGCTGTTTTCATTGTACTTTTGGGTACTGCTTTCAGGCTGATTGCAGATCCAGAGGAATGTTTCGCTGTACTCTCCGCACCATTTTTTCCCTTTCATTCTTTCTTTTGTTCTTTTCCCTCTTAGGCTTGTGTCACACGAGAGTTGCGTGGACGCGCGTCACTTAACGCTGATGACTTAAGTTCCGTCGCTGCTTGAGCACACAATTCGTTTAACGCGCGTCGTAGATTAACTCGGTATCTTATACGCAACGGCACACGTGCGCTCTTGGCGCCATGCGTTGTACCCACAGCTCAAGCAAGACGCGCAAGCTACAACGTAATGAGTCAAGATTATGCAGGTTTTCTAGCTTTCATTATGCGACTCCCGCTAGGCAAAATACCTTAATGTGCATTGCTTTGAATAATTTGTGTGTGAAATTTAGTTTTATTCAATGTCATCTATAAATAAATTAGTTCATTCCGGGTATATTTGCGTGCTATTTAGTCACTTTTATTTAAAGATAACTGCAGCCCGCGACAGTGAGATATGTCTGTCGTTTCGTTAAATAGTCTGAAACTCCGGAAAAATCCAAAAATAATGAAGCAGTTTCAATTTTGTCTCAAAATAGCAAATATTTGATTCGAGCCCATTCACGAGAAAGAACACCTGTCCCTTACAAATAAATTTACTGAGAACAAGCGGTCTACCTGGTACGTCACAATATATATATATATATATATATATATATATATATATATATATATATATATATATATTTTGACGTTCGTGGCCTGGCCACAAGCATACACGGCACTCTCACATCTTAGACGGTTACGGAGTGATTAATAACATCGCAAGTGATTAATAATGCAAGAGAAAAGGCACGACCTGTCGGTGGCGGCCAGAAGCAGCGGCGGGTAATTTCGATGGAGGGGCGGCGCGCATAGGGTTTTATGACGTCAGGGCCGCATTTATACGGCGGTGCGGCGAAAAGCTGGGGCTTCTCGGTTAATCCGGCGACACGGGCGAAAACACTAGTTCTATGAGTCTGGTAGTGTAGGCGAACGCGTAAGTTCTCTACGAATTTGGTAGTGAAAGTGAATAATTGAGTGGTGTGAGCGTGGAGGATTAGTTGGTATAGGAATGTGATTGCAATACGAACATATTAGTAATCCGCTGCAAGCTCGTTAGAAAGAAAGCGGTCAGAGCGAAGTAAGAACAGTAAACGTTTTTTTTCAAGAGTGCTCATTTCGTGCAGAGGACAGCTTTTAAAATCCAGTGGAGACTGCGTGTATAAGCGCTGCAGCCATCCGAAGTGCAGCTGCGACGCCCAGTGTAATAACGCAAAGATCCGATTTTGCGACGCGCCAGAGACTTGGAGCGTGGGCATGCACGTTCGTGGCGAGGACGGAAAAAAAGGAGAAGAGGGGAGCCGGGAGCGGATGAAGCGTACGAGAGAAGGGCCTGATTTGACCGATCGCGTGACGGACGGGCGAAGCGAACGAGAGAAGGGCTCTGTTTCACCGAACGCGTGACGGACAGGTGAAGCGTACGAGAGAAGCCGGAGTGACGTCGCTGCGACACCGGGCAGCGGTAGTGCCAGGGTAGCCTTCGAGCGAACAGGAGAGCGCCGTAAAGGTAACCGAACTTGAGACTTTTCGTGCGAAGATTGGTGCGGACCAGAAAGTGGATAACGGCAAATTTGCGTGGTAGTTCATGTGAGAAACCCTAAATTCAGTATAAAAGACTCACCTTTAAACAAATTCGTGGAGGTTTAAATTCTGCTAAAGTATGCCTTGTTTGATTTTGCCAAAGGCCAAAACCTTGTACAATTTTACGGCAATGTTATGTAACTAACTGGCTTCATTCTGTGTTATTGGGGAAAGATTAAGTTGTTCCACTATTTGATGAATGTGTATATTTTTTGTGATTTAAATTGTACGTATTATAGTAGATTTCCATGTTACTTTGTCACATCACTTTCTCATACCCAAAAGATCCTGCCCCGAGATATTTAAGCTCGAAAGAGAAGTCTATCAGGGCGATTTCCGTTTGTGGAGGCGTTATAATATATATATATATATATATAAATATATATATATATATATATTCTAACACACACATCCACACGTGGTGTGGGCGTGATAGTATGAATGCTCGTGAAGCGAGCTTAAAATTCTCAGGAAGCAGGATCTTTTGGGTATGAGAAAGGTCTGAACCCTTGACACAATGAATCAGATAAAATACGAATAAAATGCGCATATATTCAATGAAAAAATTACAGTGACACAATTATATAACAGGATAATGCACTGTAAGTAGTTGGTCACTGAAAAAAAAACAACAGAAAAGCGAAAAAAACAAACAAAAACATCAACTGTACAACATGTGAAAATCATGAATTATTGAAGTAAAATTGTACAAGGTATGGCCTCGTTGAATGAATTCAATAATACGCGCAGTAAATGAACTTGAAACGGCCACTCACATCGTTCGGGATACTTCCCCCTCCTATTCTGAACTTTTCACGCACTTTTAACACGAATTGTAATGTATTTTACGGCTATTCTGTTTCCCCAACTGATCGCCGCATAAAAGTTGCCAGTTCTTTTACCTCAACAGCTCCGCATCGCTCGCCTGTAGGTAACCTTGGGGATTTTCTGCCGCTCGCAGTTGCAGCCCGTCTTTGCTTCTGTCCCACGACGTTACCAGTTTCCTTCCCTCGAACACTGGACTCCGCTACGCCACAATTTCCACAACCTTCTTCCGTTCTCCGGACTCGTACGATTCTCGTTCCTGTCCAAATCTTTCTCAGTCAAACAATCACTTCACTTGCTCTCTCAAATATTGTGAATGTTAATGCGAAGAATGTTCGGGCACTCCACTTCTCAATTACATCACTTTCGTTGATACGCTTCAAGCTAACTTTTAACTACCAAGTTAAAATAAACTCCTATGCTATCAAGTTACAATCGCCTTCAGAACTGTCTAGTCACCGTCGCTGCTGCAATCATAGGAGTCAGTCTAGTCGCCGTCGCTGCTGCAATAAAAAAGAGCTCAGTCTAGTCGCCGTCGCTGCTGCAATCATAGAGAGCTCCTCCGAGGCGCGCCGCGATACTTATGTACTCGCGCCTGGGGAAATTTTTGGAGGGGTGAATATTCTCCTCTTTTCGTGACCTCCCGGAAAAACATTATTCGCTAGTTTGGGCGTCAGAGTTCGAAAAGCTGTGGGTAGATGGCGCGTTTACAAGCCTCTACAACAAGTGACGGAAAAGACTCTCGAGCTCAAAAAGTGGAGATTGTACTCCCCCCCTTCGTCACATACAGTTTCTACTGTTCTTTGACTAAATCAAATCAATCGATTGAAGAATCGATAGTACATGCATTTCTAACAATGCATGTACTATTCTTTCATTTAATAAAAAATCTATAACATTTTTATTCCTGCCGATAATGGAAGTATGCTTTGTAGATTCCTATCTCCAGAGTTAAATTATGCAACAAATATCTGAATTCAGATTAGGAATGTTGGAAAGTAATAACAAAGTCACCAGTTATTGCATCTCATTAATTTTTTAAACTGTATTTTCCAACATCTTGGACCATAATACATTCAAGTACAGAGATACACTGGGTAACATAATAACACTCGATAACTTCGTAATAAAAAAAATTTATTGTTCCTTTTTTCACCTTTTCTCCCGACATTTTCATAAGCAAATGTTGTGTCAATCATACCTTAAAAAACAATAGAATATTATTTACATTGTTAGTTTGGTGATAAAAGTTTTTATGTATTTTATTGGCACTGAGTATTCACAATCATTTTTTCAATTTTAATTTATTAACCATAACAGAATATTTTCTTTAGTATGTAATAATATTTACAAACAATGATTCAAACTTACTCTATTTCGTACAATTAGCATTCCTACATCAATGAGAAACTTTTGCAGATTTTTTCGCCGACACCAACAAATTTTCCCCTTTAATACTAGTTTTAGGAATAGAACGCAGACATGACACCCTCGAGTACCAATAATTCCTGCTACGCATATTTCACAGTGGTAGACATTCTAGTGTTTCTTTTCGAGATTGTCGGTATAACTTTTTTAAGATAGTAAAAAACATTTGGGATGACATCCTTGGCGTCCAGACGTATTCTACAAAAATCCCTACAAGTACTGATCTGCCATGATTTTAGGCGAAAAAGGGTTGTAAAAAATGAATCAGATTTAAAATTATACAAAACGAGCTTAAAAAGATACAATTTGTAAAAAAAAGCATAACGTATTTAAATACATTTATGTATATGGATCATCATAGACAAATCATACACACGCCCTGAGGTACATAATAAAGCAACCGTTCGGTCATTCTTTCTGTAGTCGACTTACGTACGTGCATATTCGTTTTCCATCTAACGATGTTCGTCTGATTTTATCACTTTCAATTTCAATGACACTAACATTTTTCCTATGTACTCTAACAGCTTCACTTCGTTTTAAGACTATCACGTCGTTTTTAAGAGCCTACCTAATTTATGTCATTATTATTTGATGTTCGTAGAAAATGTACAACACTGGAAACATAATCTTTCGTGACGAAGTTCGAGAGTTTGATGGTAACGGACAACCCTGCCTACCGTCAGCGTTATTTCACGAGGTTCTTCAAAACTACACTATCGGACGGAACTATTAAGGCAAAATTTCTAAAATCGAAGAGAGCGTTGTCTCATCCATTGAGAGGTGAATAGTTTTAGTGGCATCTGTGATTCCTACCGTGGGTTTGGAAAGTAGTATTTCCAATGTTTTTAGGGGTAAACCACCGTGCGTTAAACTTTTTTCTCCGATCTCGAGGTGTACGAAGTGAATTCGTTCGGTACGTTTGTGAGGCATGTTGAAGGACAAAGCCCCATCTCGCATCGATTTATATGAAGGAGACGTTTAGAGGGCGTCGTCCTTGACGCCGATGGCGGAGGCGGCCCCAGGAGCTGCGGGAACGACGGCAGTCGCAGTGGAATCCACCATGTCTGGCATCGACAGCGAACTCTCCAGCGTGCTGATGCTCACCCGCGGATGCTTCCGCGAAGCGCTGAGGCGCAGCGCCGCAGGGCAGCAGCGCTGTGCGCATGCGCGCAGGCGTGCCTTGAGCGGGGCAGCGCCACGGGCTTGCAGCGAAGACGAGAAGCACCGCAAGATGGCGAGGCGGCCCCAGAGCTGCGGAAGACGGCGTCGCAGTGGAACCATCTGTCTGGCATCGAAGCGAACTTCCAGCTGCTGATGCTCACTCGCGGATCTTCCGCAGCGCCGAGGCGCAGACGCCAGGGAGCAGTGTGCGCATGCGCAGCGTGAACCTTGAGCGTCCAGCGCACGGGCTTGCACAGAACACAATTGACTGCAGGAGGTTGACGCGTCGGTGATGTACCAGAAGGCAACTATTCACCGAGCCACGCAGATCTGTCACCCAGTCAATGCGAACAGTTGGAAACTGTGCGAACATCAACACAGTGACGTTCAGGTGAAGGTTAGATAATTCATATGTTGATTGGGTGCTACGGGTGATCATGGATACATTCAGACATTAGATGTACTGTCACACCAGCGTTCAATTGGACTTCTTTTTTCCGTGCGCTGTGTTAAATCCAGAACAATGTGTAGACGGAAGTGGCTTTCAAACACTATAAAGTAATGGTTTGGAAAATAATATTAAGTAATGTTGTTGAGGTGTCATGGACTTTGGAAAACTTCGTTTCCACAACATTTTCAGTGTTCAGCAATAAACAACGGAATTCAACAAGAGGAACGTTCTTTTAGTACGGTGCATTTAATGTGAGCTCATATGGTGCACAATATAAAACAACAGAACACATTTCTGGCCCCCTTTTCCATTTAACTTTGTTATTTATTCACAATTCCGTATTTTACTGAAAAAATGAAACATACTACAAGAAGGAAATTATAACTTATTATACAATTATTAAATACAATTGATTTTGTGCTGAACCTTTTACAAGGATACCAGATACAGTGGAGTGCATATTCTCCAAATGTATAACAATTCCCACATTGTCTGGTTAAAAAAGAATGAAATAAAGGAATAAACACATTTACGACAATAAAATATTTTATTACGTAAGACGAGGGGGCCTGTTTCTATATTTCTTTTTGCCATCTTATATTTCGATTTTTTTAAACGTGACGTCTTAAGATCACGCGCGAAAAAATGGGGGAGGGATGCAGACTGCAATAGGGAACCGTAATAGTGGGAGCTGTAGTGACATTGCAGCTCCCTATTGGAGTCTGTCTTCTCTCTCACCTTTTCGTGTGTGACCTTGAGACGCCACGTTAAAACAAATCAATGTATAAATTTCTCTCTGTGCACGCCTGCGTATGGTCTCAATATTAGACTGTCACTATTGTAGCGTCGTGTCGTTAAAAACAGCGTGGGCACGTGGCGCGGTGTGCACCGGATGCGTAGAAAAGGCAGAAGCTATGACGCACGGGGTTTTCGACAGGGTGTGCGATCGTGGGGAATGGAGGCGCGGGCAGCGTCGCGAGGGCTATTTAAGGGCTTCCTTCTTGGTCCTGGCAGCAGCGGCAGCGTAGGTCGTCCGTGAGAGGTGCGAGCGTGGTCGCAAGGAGCCGGCAGTTATTGTCGTGACTAGTGAGACATGTAGTCGGTCTCAGGGCAGGCGGTACTACGCACGGCGAAACATTAGGTAGTATGTTGCGGTGTGGTAGCCGTTGTAAATATCTCTCCTAGCAGTAGGGTCTATTTAATTAGTTAACTGTTTACAGTGCATTGGTTATTTGTGACTACGGTCTAAATTGTGAATAAACCTACTGTTATTACAACCCACTCTCGTCTGTGTACTGATTACACCCGTTTGACCCCACACTATATAGGGCTTAATGTTAGACGTATAATGGCACTATTATCCGACCCCTAGTGGACAAAATACAAAATGCATAATTTAAAGTACAGATTTTATATATAAACAATTGTTCATTAGTACGCCTGACGTTGTTGGCTCTTAGTCTTCGAAGAAATAATTTCAGAACAAAGTTTATTAAATTTTCAGTAAACTTCAATGACCGAAGTATTCATGCCAATTGCGATTACTGAAGTTACTCACATCTGACGATCACCGCTTTTTATCGCAGATTTCACTGGTGACTTCCCCGACGCCGTCTTTGCCGCAGTCTTTGCCGCCGTCTTTGCTGCCGTCTGAGATACCTTTTCAGCACCACTAGCAATAGTGGTGTCACCACCTCCATCTGGAACTAGAAATGGTCAGTATAATCATAAAAAATATTCATTTATTGGGTCCTAATCCTGATCGTGAAGGAAGGAATCTACTGTATACCGCAAAATGCGACAATGCGAAACTTTTCTGTATTATTAATAGCTTTATAGTTAATTACTAGTTGAATGTGGTGTTGCTGCCTCTGTAAACTGTTTTAAAAGTTTCTTCATGTGATGAAAATTTCTAAATGTCATGCATAAGTTCTTACAATCTCTGGCATTGGACATATCATTGAATCGTTGTAGCTGGTAACTTTTCTTGAACGATGACTTTGCTTTCCCCTCCTTTGAGGAAAAAAAAAAAACAGTTGGAGGCAAAAGCTCGCAGCGAGCACTGATGACATTCCAAGCACTAAAACTTTGTTGGCGCTAAACAGAAGCTAACCAAAGCTAGTTGCTTTCGTAGTTGAGAACTTCTGTTCAGTTTTATTACCATTATCTAAAGAAATGGCTGAGGCAGGTCCAGGTCCTTCAAGGGAGGTATCTAGAACTCCTATCTATTGTCCCTGCTGTTGCCGACTCAGAGCGATGACCTGGTAGCACACGGAGTAGCACTCCTACCGCGTATTGGGAAAACTAGTTGATGCCAATGCTACTCGCTGAGCTGCCCAGTAACCCTATCTCGTGAGCACACCCTTCGTGAGACCCTAGGCCTCACCCTCCGCCGGTAAGCCTGTGCAGTGAATGTATGACGTCACGCCTCCATGCTTTACACGGGCCTTATGGCGGAATGAAGAGGGAGCCTAACGCTTTTCAGTCGCTGTCAGCAGCTTCAAATGCGTTACGGCCGACCGTAAACGAACTGACAAAGAAAAATTTTGATATGATTGTTACACAATATAACTCAGAAATCCATTATTAATACTTACATACTTTTTTAAATTTCTTTTTAAATTTCTTTTGAGGGCTCATTTCTATAGGAGAGGCTCCGCCTCACAGCCTTAATGACGAGCCGCGCCTGCGAGCCCAAGTATAGTACCATACTTACCGTCCTCCGTCGTAGCTGCAGCCATGTTATTTGGCGCCCTGGCGGCGCCCCCTTGCGAGCGCGCGTTGGCGCTGCTCTTGCGCAGAATGGAGGTCCCCCTGCGCGAGTGCTTGATGCGCGCCACGGTGAAGGCGAACAGCCCCAGGTTCACCAACAGCAACAGCGCCACCGGCCCGTAGTAGTACACGAAGGTCGTCAACTTGGCTGTAAGGAAAACAGTGAGACCGCGCTTAATGTTAATGTTCGCTTTGACTCTTAGGGTAAGCATCCATCCGACAGCTTCTGAAGTGACTAAAATGGCAACAAGAAATGAAGAAACAGTTGCCCAATACACCGGTGAAACTGAGAAGAACGAGCCCACGACAGCAACGAGAACGTGCACTTTCCACCAGCATGAAACGTCAATCGGATCACGTGCCAACTGTGCTCTGTCTCTGCAAACAACCGTCCATGTCTCTAGTACACTAGCATACCAACGGGAGGGGAGATACAATGAAAGAACCAAACGTGGTTCTTACTTTCTCACCTAATACGTAGTAAAAAGAAACTATCATAACGCTACAGTAAAAAAGTGACGATTTTTATCAGAAGAACTCCTAATATGGGCTCTGATATCGAAATGGCGCATAAATCTTGTTCCTGAGTATAGTGAATTACTAGCTCCAAAACGTTCTGCCATCGGAGTCAACTTTTCGTGAGTCCTTGATATCGAAATATTGTTTTACAGAAAATCGTCCGTCCGTCCGTCCGTCCGTCCGTCCGTCCGTCCGTCGCGTCCGTCCGTGCGTCCGTCCGTCCGTGCGTCCGTCTCCGTCCGTCCGTCTCGTTGCGTCCGTCCGTCTCCGTCCGTCTCGTCCGTCCTCCGTCCGTCTCCGTCGTCGTCCGTTCCGTCCGTCGTCGTCCGTCCGTCCGTCTCCGTCCGTCTCCGTCCGTCCGTCCGTCCGTCCGTCCGTCCGTCGTCCGTTCCGTCTCGTCGTCGTCCGTCCGTCTCGTCCGTCGTCCGTCTCGTCCGTCCGTCCGTCCGTCGTCCGTCCGTCCGTCCGTCCGTCTCGTCCGTCGTCGTCTCGTCCGTCCGTCCGTCCGTCCGTCCGTCCGTCCGTCTGTCCCGTTCCGTCCGTCCGTCTCCGTCGTCCGTCCGTCGTCTCCGTCCGTCGTCCGTCCGTCCGTCCGTCCGTCCGTTCCGTCCGTCCGTCCGTCCGTCCGTCGTCCGTCCGTCCGTCCGTCCGTCCGTCCGTCCGTCCGTCCGTCCGTCCTCTCGTCGTCCGTCGCGTCCGTCCGTCCGTCGTCCGTCGCTCCGTCCGTCCGTCCGTCCGTCCGTCGTCGTCCGTCCGTCCGTCCGTCGTCCGTCCGTCCGTCCGTCCGTTCTATCGTCCGTCCGTCCGTTCTATCGTCCGTCCGTCCGTTCTATCGTCCGTCCGTCCGTTCTATCGTCCGTCCGTCCGTTCTATCGTCCGTCCGTCCGTCCGTCCGTCGTCGTCCGTCCGTCCGTCCGTCGTCGTCCGTCCGTCGTCAGTCCGTCCGTCCGTCCGTCCGTCGCGTCCGTCGTCGTCCGTCGTCCGTCCGTCGCGTCCGTCCGTCGTCCGTCGTGCGTCCGTCCGTGCGTCCGTCCGTGCGTCTTTGCGTCGGTCCTTCCATCCGTCCGTTCGTCTGTCCGGGCGTCGGTCCATCAATCCTTTCGTGATTAAAAAGTGTTTCATGAAAATGTCACAAAAATTGTTTTCCAGCAATAATATGTATTTGGCGGCCATTTATTTTATTGGCTGCTGTCTCAACCTTCAGGTGGCTCCATTCGCCATTCTTCGAATAGTGAGCTGTTGCTCGGTCAATCCGATAAATTAAGTAACCGGCAAGTTTAACTTCCTTTGATGCGTAATACTAACAATAATAAAACCTAGATAAGAAAATGCTGTAGAGGGAAATGCAATAGTTGCAAAAGAATAAGAATAAGAAGAGTGAGAAGGACGAGGAGGGTAGGATGAGAGGTCAACAAAGTCGTGAAGGTCTAGAACAAAAATATGGATGTGAAGATGAAAAGCAAGATGGTAATGATGATGAATATGATCGCCACAATCGACATGATGGCGATACTCACTGTCGAACCAGCAGCGTCGCGCGCCGATGTTAGGCAGCAGCGGGAGGTCGGGCGGCACGATGTGCGCGGGGGCGAACTCCATGAAGAGGGTGATGGCGGTGACGAGGCGGGCAGCCACGCGTACAGCGAGTACCACAGGAAGCGCCGGGTTTGGTGTCCGCCCGCGCTCGCGACGCGCCGCCGCCGCATCGCACTGCGTAGGACACGCCAATGAATAACTAGCCCTTACTACGTAGGATCTGTGAAAGATTTTATGTTTTTTGGCCTTTTTAAAAAAAAATTAATTTTTTAATTTTTAAAAAAAAAAATGGCACAAGTCTGAATTTCACTGTGAACTCTAAATTTTCGAAAATTGCTAAAGTTTGCCAGTTTCAGAAACTCTCAAACGGAAAAATTTTTTTCTTCAAACTTTTCGTACGGATATTGCAAATTGCATTGTTGTAAGATTTCATAAAATTTATTTTGCGGTATTCTTCTGTTTTCTCAAAAAGTGAAACAAATGCATTTAAAAAATATCTCTTACGTCTGTAATGCGCATGACTGCATTTGTTAGAGGAAGATGAAGGGTAGGTGGCCTTGGCTGAGTCCTACATGTCAACAACCACGAAACGATTCAATGTAAAAGTGTAACTTATAAAAGTCGTAGTAACGTTACGTTTGCTCGTACTTCTCTCGCAATATCACGAGTGTATTAATAACCATTACATGAGTTTCATGCGGTACTGATAACACACTCGTGTATTAATACTCATCATTACATTATCGTTTTATAATGTGCAAATAAATGGCTGAGTTTTTCAATGAACCCAATTCCATATTCCAATTCCAGATATAAGCTTCCAGAACAAATTAGCTCCGTACGGACAATTCGCCGATCCATACAGTAAATAAGCATTAGAATTTGTCGGGCAAAACAATCACTTAAGATTCTTACAGATATCATGAAACGATTTGCAATAGCTTTAACTGGAGTGAAATTATTACTGCTCATTCCTTGAACGTAAATACAAACATTAGGAACTTAATTTAACATAATAGCGAGACATTTTAATAGCGTACCAGAAACATAAGCAAGAATACATAAATGTTTGTGTGAGATTAAATAATACAAAAGGCTTTAAGGAAAAAGCATAAGTATTACAAACATGTGTAGCTTAATTAGAAACCAGGAAATACCTTTCAATAAGAAAGGCCAAAGTGAGATTAAGATATCCCATTATTGACGTAAGGGTCTTTAGGCGATGGTTGTTTCGAAATATACATTTCTTCTCAATTCTTATCACATTCTCCAAATAAAGGAGAACCGAGTTTCAACTAAATATGAATTATAGACTTTTGTTCCGTTCCTTCAGTTGACGATGCTCAGGCAAATCACTGTTGCATTCTAGCAAAGTTACGTGTGAACGTTCATATTTCTATAATGATAATTCGTCACAATTCTCTTTAAATCAGTTTCAAGGGCCATAAAATAATAATCAGTAAAAAGCATAGCCATTCTTCTTTAGTGAAATTTTCGGAACACAGTGTGTTATCGTTAGTTAATTTTCATTTGCATGAGAGTTTTTATTATCCTTATAACGTTTTACACCGTAATGATAATTTTTAATGCATAGGCAGAAATATTCAATGAAGCAATTTATTTATTTTGCATAGTGTGACCACCCAGTGAATTAAGAAATCATAACTTACCCAAAAGTCCATGAAAGATCAAAACACATCACGTTCAACCAGAAGAATGTACTCAGAAAAAAGAACTGCACGAGGTATGCTGAAAGCAGATAGAAATTATTAATTCTTATTTGTTAGTAGTTTATTACAAGTTTTACATTTTTTCAACATCTTACTCGTTTAAGAAATTATTAATATCTTTAAATGTAGTATTATAAAACTCCACCATTCAGCCGTTGTGGTTATGAATTTGTTGTTCACGAAATTGTTTGCTAATGTCCAATGGACAGTCGGGTAACTGAGAATAAATAGAGATCAAGGATAACAGGATATAAAGTAAAGGTGAAAATGAAAAACCCAAAAAAAATAATTATAAAAAAATAATAATTTTAATTACGATGAAAGGAATTAAGTATTAATATGAAAAGACTGTTGGGATTACGTTACCAGTGAGAAAAATCAAATTAATTACGTGACGATGGCGCGAAGGACCAGCGAGTCTGCGGCTTACATAGGACCTTCCTCGAACTGCGGAAAGGATCCTGCCCACCCTGCTCTCCTCTTTCCCTTCCTTTCAGCCCGGCAGATGGAAAAATGGAAGGCAATTTATCCATTTGTCCTTGAAGCTGAAGAAGTTACTACATTCCTTTTCGCATTTTCCTTTTAAGTCGTGTTAGCTGAAAAGTTAGCCATGAGAAAATTTAAAGCGTCACCTCACAGACCAGTCTTTTTAAAAAATCTTTGTAAAAATTAATTTAGTATTGTGTCAATGTGTTCACTTGTATGTGGGATATCGGATAAGGTAGCTTCACGTTGTGTTTACTCTGATGGAAAGGTGACATGACGCCACCGGGAGCCGTTGACCTCTGGCCAACTGGAGCTTGTGTTGCGGGTTGCTTCATGTTACGAATATAAATTATAATCAATCTAGGCCGCTGTCAAACAGGTTTTTCGCGTGCGCGCGAGCGCGGGCGTGTGTGTATGTGTGTTTATAAATTCTTAAAATGGATATGGGTTCTTCCGATCAGCGTTAAATATAACGTAAAAAAGAGCCCTAAAGATGTTAATATTGTACTTGGTTTGCAATTGGATATAGAAGACCATATTTATTACCTGTAAATGGAATCACATGAAGAAACAAATATGTATATCGAGATATTTTTTAGTATCTCCATTAATGTGAAATATAATAAATCTTATTAAAGGCGGGAAAAATATATCCATTTAATATTTATTCCAGCCGATTCTATGGTATACACCAAAATTTGAATAAATGAAAGATGAATAATTGAAAGTATAAAATAAAAACGCTTTCAAATGCAAAATAAAAGATAACGTTAATTCAGAAAAGTTTCACTATTGTTTTTTTTAAACAGATATGATAACTTAACGTCTCGCTAGATCCACCATATTAAATAACGATACCTACGTTAGTCATCTTCACTCTTCAAAATAACACGTCCGTCATTAAAGTAAAATTTCATACAGACAATTCACTGTATTCACTCTCCCAAAAAACTTTAGTTTATTTAATTTTTCATAGTACTGTTCTAGTAGTCTGTAACTCTGTAGTATGAAATTTGTCAAGTGTTGGTTAACACTTGACGACGCGGCGGGACGCCTAGCGCTTCTGTTCAGGGGTACTTCAGTCATCATAAGCACGAGACATCATCAATAACGCCCCACATATCCTGTTTAATTCAATTCACTTTTTAGTTACTCTCGATAATAATAAGAACAAAGTGTGACAATTTCAACGAAATTGGTCGAGTAGTTTTGCGTCTGTGTGCGACAGACGTACGGAAACGACATAAATTATTTATTTAATTATCATTTTATTTGTACAAATATGAAAAAACAATTTATCTTATCACATTAACAGTGTAAATAATGAAAGCGTAGGCTACCACTGCCAGAGTCGATAGAAACTTGGCTGAGCGCGTGACGCCGTGACCTATGCTTAGTAAATGTTTTGGTTCTGCATTTCCCCTGAGTACAGTACGACGGCTGAAACGTTAACTAGGAGGCGGCGTCGGCGTCACCTCGGCAAACACGTTTTTTATGTAAATAGTATTTCAGCCGCTTTTACATAAAACCGAAACTTTAGTAGTTTTGTGACGTACTAGAAGAGAATAACACAGACGACTGTTTCTGTTTGATATTTACAATTAATGTACAAATATTATTATACAAAATTTCCCCCCTTGGAAACCTTTCAATTCCCTTAGCCGCAAAACCCCGCGACCGTCCCTAGGCCTAGTAGAGAACCACTGCTCGAAAGCAGGAAAAAGCAACGCGAGGTGCGAAGCTGTCGGACATAGAGTCCCGTAACTACAGAAGTTACATGGCCTGTCGCCAAACCGATCTTTGACCTGAAGATCACGTGCAAAGATAGCACTGGAGATACCCCTCGTCTTTCGACACTCTGCGTATCCCGCGAGGCGCATGTCGGTGCAGCCTTAAGTATCCGTCGGCTCGCCCCCACTCTACAAGCGGCGGGCGTCATTCGGCTCGCTGGTCAGCGCCTCGCCAGGGCTGCAACCGACTTCACCCAGATTCGCACGCGCGCGCGTCCTTTCCTCCCAGTTATTTTCGTACCGGGATTTTCCGGCCTGGCGCGCGCCGGCGTGGCGCCGCCGCCTTCCACCCCATCCACCTCCGGATTAGGAGCGGGTTTCCCCGAAGGGCCTGCCGCAGCGACGCCGTACCCCGCGACGCCACAATTTCAATAAAAAATATATTTCGAGCAATTCTGATCACCAGGTTAAATAGAGAGTTGTAAAAACTAAGCAAAGGAAAACACATTATCTTTTTAATGAGTATCCGTACCTGAGATGCTGCAGTAGGGCGGCGAAGCATTTCGGTGCAAGTGGCCGACTGTGAGCGTAAGGGAAGCGATGAGCAGCGAGGCGCAGTGGCACATGAGCGCCTTGGCGTGGGCGGAGCGGCGCAGCTCCGGCACCAGCGCGTGCACCACCAACGTCAGCAGCAGGAACAACGAGCCCAGCAGGGACAAAAGGCTGGCACTCAAGGAATGTCAACATTTTGGCATAGTCTTTTATAGTTGCTATGAGATGTGAGGTAAAGTGGCACATGAGCGACAAGATCTGCGAACGTCGCAAGTCTGACACCACCAGTGTGCACCACCAGTGTGCACCACCAGTGTCAGCAGCAGGAAGAATGAGCCTGCAAGAACAGAAGGCTGGCTTGGAAGGAGGGAATATAGTTTCTGTGCCCACAGTGTTGGAAGCGTGCATTTCTGGGCGCGTCTTGCAGTGACAGGATGTCACAGCGGTGACCCTGGGCGTGTGCGGCTTGCGCGGGCGTTTCTCAAACATCCAGCGGCACCGGCCCGAACTCCCGCACTGAGCTTCAGATAATCAACTGTGGCTACCAAATCGAAACTTCCGGAACTTTTAGAACTCTTTAACTAATTTTAACAATTAGTTCCACTGCTTAATTTGCCTAATTCATTGCATTGCAGTAAAGTTCAGTAAGAATCACACTCAGAGTCAACTTCTTTGGGTGTATGCGCGTCGTATGTATCATGTAAAGTTTTATTGCCTTCGTACAAACAGTACTGTTACAACCAGCTTTGCCATTAGCACTCCTGTGCATGTCATTTTAAGATTACATTCGTGCACTCGGCGATTACTGCGTTATTGAAATAATCTGGCATAACGTGTCTGTGAAATAATGGCAGAACGTGTCTGTGACAGTGCTAGCGACTAAACCGTAAGTAGGATTTTCACCGAAATTGATATTCTTCAAACGATATGCCATAACGTGGCACCTTGAATTTGATATGGATATTTCGATTTGTAGGGGTACTTTACAGGAAACCTTCAAATTTTCTCAAAAATGTCTCTAATTTTTTTCATTAAATTTTCTATCCTCTGGTAGAGGAAAAGCGAAAGCATACGGAATGGCGAAAGACACATTTTCATTGCACACACTGAATTTTCCAGAATTGCACAGGTTCAAAATTTGTTCGGCGTCTTTCTGCAATTACAACAATAAAGATTTTTTTCCTTATTAAAATCCGTTCATCGAAATCATCTTCAAAAAAGGACAAGTTCAATTTTTTGAAAATATGAGTACTTTTTGCGTGAAAGAGACTTTTATAATTTTAAACAATTGTTTTCTCAAGTTCACTGCAACTTTGCTGATAAAAATGTCCCATAATTCGAGTTGAGGCACTGGGAGACATTTCATACTTGCTACATAACGAGGTGGGATTGAATCACTGTCTGGAAGCCTGCAGGTCTAAAAGCGTGCTGGTCTGATCGGCAGTTTTCTTTGATTTTGTCGATCAATTTCTAGTGAATTCCTGAGCATCTCCATAACAATCGGGCCATGATCAGCGCGCGATCTTCCCTTCCTCATCCTTGCCCCATCTTCTACCCTTGCACTTCCATATAATTACACTTACATTACTATACTACCACACATATGGGATACTATTCCTAAAATTAGAGCTCTTCCTGGCTGGGTGGTATCTTTCTGGGGAGAGATATCTGGAGGACACACCACCTCCTAGCTTCAATGATAAATGTATGAGCTGAATAAAGTTCAAAGTAGTTGATGTGCGAAAATCAAAATACTCTCTCGCTTGGAGAATACATACGATTTTTCATAATTTGAATCTGATACCATTGGCGAGGTATTAAAAGGGCCTTCTATTTATAACAGCAAGTATGGCCTACCTGTAGTATACGTTCTCCTTGTCCGGGACCGCCGTGGTGCGTTTGTGGCAGAAGAAGACGTCAGAAATGGCGCCACCGTCGGTCGTTTCAACCTCCACGTGGCACACGCGTTGTCTATCGAACGCTCGCCCGTGATTGTAGTTCTCAATGAGGACACTGCCATTGCGTTGGATCCAAAACGAAAATTGTTTGTCCTCAGAATGAGAGTTCAGGAGGTACCTGCAGAACAAGAATGTTGAGAAAATACGTGTAGTTAATTTCAGTTCCACAATTTTTTCAAAAATCGTTTTCAAATTCTATTATGTCGGAATTATGGCAACTAAATATTTTATTTACATCCACATCATTTTGAATAGGAGAGAGATTTTTCTTCGTAAATACTTCCAACGAGTGCGATTCAACGAGCTCACATTGTCGCAATAAAGATAGTGACCGTATTAAATGTATTTATTTATATTTGTTAATAATATAAATACCATTTATATTCTAACTTCTCCCTGCCACCTATTTCTCAAAACGTTTTGGAAATCATTAGGATTATTACTGTCTCCATACCTGGTGGTACAAACTACCCCAAAAATGTTTTTTCAGCGTGACCAAGAGTGAAAGAGAGGTCATTTACGATTTTTTTTCTCGAATTTATTAATAACTTTGTGTTTAGAGAAACTGTTCGTAAGGGTATGGAACACGTGATTGAACACTACTGCGCCATTTATGCGAACGCCAGTTTCCAATTGGATTCCGTCTCCAAGTCCTTTGCAAGGACATTCTTTTCTTTGTATTTGGATACGAATGTATTTCCACAAGAAATTCCACCACAAGAAATTCCACCACAAGAAATTCCAAGAGTGCATTTTTATCTATAAGCATTAATAAGATTTGATTCAAATAGTCATCTACGGTCATCTAATTTTGAAACCTCTCATTTTCACTCCTGTTAAACCGTACCTAAAGGTTTCCCAACATTATTTCATCCTTCATGGTTGAAAAACAGAGATTTTGCTGAATGTGGTAGTAGTTTAGTTAATAGTATTCATTTTTAGGAGAGTGGTCGGACCTGTGCGATTCTTTGCCTGGTCAAGTCACGGTCTGCACGAACGTTGTACTTATCTGAAATGAGAACATGTCAAGAACTTACATTCCATAAATTGTAGTATCGCAGTCGAGCGCATGTGCAAACAACTCGGTGTACACGACTCCCCCTCCGCCGCCTGCGTCAGTTTCTCCCGGTCTGTCGGCGTCCTTAGTGTTGTTGAGCCGTTCCATCCCACTGTAGAAGACCGGGTCCTTCACGAAGGCCGTAGTGTTCTGCACTTTCTTGCAGCTGCTCCTCAATTTTGTTCGCTTCCTCTGCGCCTCATACATACTGTTTTTATTACAGCACCGGTTGAGACAAGTCACGCGTTGGCAAGGGCAGGCCAGGAACACGAAGAATCCACTCTTCACACGGTCCATGCACCACTCGTCTGGCGACAACGCTACCTGAAGGAAGAATTTTTTTATTTAGGAGAATGACCTTCCGCCTGCTTAGCTGGTATCAGCGAAATTAATAAAAACACGTTCAAAACTGTGCGTATTAGATTCAGACAATTCCTTGACAAAATGTTTATAAATATCTCATCTTGTAACGTGGGTTTCCAAAGATATCTTCTGGACAGGTTTTGTAGATGCCCTGATATTCTGAAATATGTGTACACTTCAAGGAGATATATCTTGAAAACAGACGATCCGTCCGTCTCCTCTAAACATATTCGCATATCGAAAGCCGATTATTAAAATGAAATTTTCACATTGACTTTGCGGCATGTGCCCATCCCACTACCCATGTTTGTAAAATCATTAAAATTAGTTGAGCCATCCACCAGGAGTTGGTAGTTGTATAGCTGCGAAAAAAAATACGAGTTTTGGAGGAAAAAAACTCTTGTTGCCGGGCCCGGGCAACGAAAAAGGGGATTAATCTTGTTCCTGTATGTAGTAAATTATTTCCTCTAAGATATTGTGCAGTGAGACTCCATGTTTGGTGGGTCATCGTTACCGAAGAATCGATTGACGCAAACGTTTATCTCTGTCGTCTGTCCTGTGTGACTCCTCTGCCTGTATCAACAACGCTAGCGGTTAAGCCGTAAACATTTTTTTCACCGTTATTGACAATCCCTGAACGATTTCACTTATGTCACGTCCATTGAATTTGAAACGGATAATTTAATTTTTGTTGGTACTTTATATTAACCTCAACATCATTTTCAAAATTTTCTGAAAAATGGCTCCAATGTTTTCCTTAATTTTTATTCAACTGGTAGAGAAAAATACTCATTAAAGAATAACAAAGGTCGCAATTTCTTTGCCTTCCTTGAATTTTCGAAAATTGCAAAAGCAAAAACTTATTTCGGTTTCTTCCAACAATTACAATAATGAATATAGTCATTTTGTCTTTAATGAAAAATGTTCATCAAAATCTTCAAAAAAGGGGCAAGTTCAATTTTCTTAAAATATGAGCTTTCTGTGTAACTTTGCGTGAAGACAGAAGACAAGTATGAACGTTTTTGCCGTAAATATTTTTTTCGGTAACAGGAACCAACAAATAGAGGAGTCTGACAACACAACATGTTAGAAGAAGTACTACGTTGTTGCCACGGCTTTACATAACTTTCTTTTTTCTACGTAAATTAGTTTGTATATACGTACGTATACGTGAAAGTAAAAATCGAATATTGTTTAAATTAAATTTTAAAATAGGGGACTTCAATATGGAAAAAGGAGCCCTCCCTCTCGCTACAAATGTGCTACAAATGGCTCTTCTAGTAATTGTGAAATCAATTCAGAAAGAATCCTTTTCTGCTGAATATGGGGCAATTTCCAATAAATGAGAAATTGCTAAAATTTCAAACATTCTTCATCCTTTTTTAGACAAGAATGGCATCATTCGAATAGGTGGGAGTTTGGCAGATTAGGCATTCTCTAATAGTCCAAGAGGCAAAACACCAAATCATTCTCCCTCGAGAACAGCCTTCACAAAAGCTCTCATTACTATAATTCACTTAACTTATTTACAGGCTGGATGTCAATTAATAGTGTCTATTGCTAGACAAAAGTTTTGGATTCCTTCAATTCGAAGACTAGTGAATAATGTAATTCATCATTGCCTTGCATTAGATGGCGCGCAAAGCCAGCCTCCCAAATAACGAGTGCACTTCCTGCTTCGAGAATTACGCAGTCAAACCCATGGGAGTTTGCCTCGATGGATTACTGCAGACAATTTCTAACAAAACCAGTCATTTATAGGTGCAGGGCACGTTGTAAATCATGGATTGTGATATTCGTGTCTCATGCAATAAAAGCTGATCACCCGGACATAGTGGAAAATTGCACCACTAATAAATTTATGGCTTCTCCAGAAAGATTCGGATCGCACAGGGGCTACCCCATAATCATTTATTGTGATAATGCTAGGACATTCCTGAAAGCAAAAAGTCAGTTGGCTGGACTATCAAAGATTTTCAGAACTAATCAGGAATACTCGATCCTCAAATATTTTCTTGCGCTACATGGAGTAGAATGGCATGTTTGCCCTCCCTCATTCACCATTTCGCTTTGGACTGGCTGAGGCAGCCGTAGGATCCTTGAAATTTCATTTAAAATGCTCTCTTGGGCAAAATTGTATTTCGCTTTCTAAATTGCATACTTTGTTGACACAGAACATATTTTATACTCACGGCCCTTGGCCGCTTGCTTGGAGAAGAAAATTGAAACCTTCATAATAACTCCAAATCATTGAATATATGGGCACTCTCTCAACTCACTTGATTTCGATCAAGAATCAAAGCAGGAGTTGGCGACACCCCGTCGTTATCACATAGTGAAAAGGCAATTAAACATTTTTAAAATTATGGACAAGAAATTATCTTGCCTCACTACAAGCTCATATAAAATGGAAAACTGTTTCTCCGGATCTCAAAGAAGGTGATCTTGTCATTTTAATTGAAAATCCTCCTCCATCTCTATGGAAAGTCAGACTCTCTCCGACGCCGCAGTCAATGTTCGAACAGTGCAGGAAAAACAGTATCAGCCACGACCCCAAGACCGGTTCAAAAATTATGTTTTACCAAAGAAACTTTAACACAGATTCTCGTAATCCCTCAGGGGGCATAATCTTCAGATAATGCCATGAGATTTGGCATTCCCGGGGATCTAAGGCTACCCGAGCCACCCACACCCTCACGCAAATATATTGTTTGTTTGTTCTTTTTCTTTTTTCTTAAAGAAAACAAATTATAAGTGAAAATACGATTTAATACAGTGCCAATTAGACTCCGCCCGCATGGGCGACTACGACTCCTCTCTCGGAGTTAAAATGAAGCCACCACTCATTATAATGAAAAATCGGCTTATCGTTCTCGGTTGGTAGGGTTTTTAAAAATCCGTCTTCATCGACGTCAGAATTGGGAAACCTTGGAAAACAACATGATCTAGACGCCCCGTCTTGTGGGCAGGAGTGGTGATGACACAATATCTAATTAAAACAAAAACTATCTTACCTACACATACACAACGATCATAGACACTGAAAATTTCATTGTTTTGTTTTGTTTTGTTTTGTTTTATCCCGCCTCACAGCATATCTCATCCTAAAAATATAGGAACATATACCTCAGAATGATGGCGCTCTTCAAAGTTGTTTTTCTTTTCTCTTCTTTTTGCAGATGCAAACTAACCACATTGTTTGAAAATCAGAGAAGCCGAGCAGTTTGGGACTCGACCAGTGGCGACTCGCCACGCTCGTGTAAATAGCTGGTAATGCGCGCGTGTGAATCGAGCGTACTGAAAATCAATTTAGTGGTGTGAGGTTGGTGTTGCGACTCGAGATCTGTATGATTCGTAAAGCAGCATGGTTGGAGCGTGAACTTAGGTCACACGAGCGAATTTCGACAGAAAACCAGAAGGAAAAAGATTTCCTTTTCGCCCAGACAGGTAACACAGACAATTTGTTCAACACTTAATGATCCTTTCGCCAAGGAATGCTAACAGTCTAGATATCTGTCGTTTTCAGTTTTTCCTCGTGACATGAGTGCACAAAAAGACGATGAGCAGTTTCCTTGGCATAATTTCTTCAAAAAAGCTCTTCCAACATTTCGTAGCCTCAACAGGAGCCAAATCGTTTAATTAAAAAACTATAACACAGAAGTAGCCAAGGTATTTTCTGTCGGCCATGCAACATGGACAAAACATATATCTCAAAGATTACATTCCTACAACAAGTACGTATAAACAACGAATGAATAGAACTGTATTGGCGAAGTATTCGTTAACGTAGCTGACTAACTGAATGACATAATAGTATTTACACGAATAAATTAAATGTTTTACATGTAAAACATTTGCCCTTAGGATTACAAATGTAAAATATGTAAACGTCAGTTGTGTTTACCCGTTCTAAAATGTACGTAGCAAAACGTGTGTCAGAAGTGACTATTTTTTTTTTACTTCCCAATATACACGTTGTATTCACTCGCATAACCTGTCTTTACGTTTCGCGGGAAGTAATGTTTCCATGTCTTCGTCAGCTTCTAATATTTTATCCGCAATGTGTTCTGTACCTTCCATATGCAAATATTTCTTGCAAACAAACACGATGAAAGGCCCACTAAAATATATATTTTCCAGAAGCAGTACGACGTCATTAAATAAATGCATAAAATGGTAAAGATATGCTTGAATTTCTCAACATTTAAAATATTCTTAAATGGAAACGAAAAGACATTGAACGTAACTTGTGAACGAAGGGGTATAATTACACTCGTGGTATATAAGAAAACTCGCTCCTATCGTCGATCGTTTTCTTGGACATACCATTCATGCAATAATACCCTCTTTAACCTCTCGTTTTGTTAATTACTATAAAATCACTAAAACGGCGTGTCCCCCGTTAATTTTAATGACAATGAAACGTTCTAAAATGCTAACTTTTTTAAAATAACTGTTATTCAATCAAGAAGTGTCCAACCGAGGGGCGAAGAGCCATCTCACCTTTATGGGCCAGCGGCCACTCCCGTCTCCGTCGGTGCGCCACACGGGCAACAGGAGGCTGCCATTGGCGAGCAGTTGGTACGTCTCATTGCGCATAGAATTAACGAACTGCGTTTGCGAGTAGGGGCAGGGACGGTGTCCAATCGTAGCCCGAGCGCCCGCCCACTTCGCACCGCCCTCCAACGGCAAGTGGCTGTGCGTTTCAAGCACCGTCAAGTTGGGGTCGATCCAGTAAGGCAACCCTTCCTTGAAGATCAATTCACCTAGAAAAGAAAACGCAAGTTCTTATTACAGAGGAGAATTGACTCCAGGTCACGAGAGCCCGGATCTCACTCGGTAGATGCGTGGATGTTTCCAGCATTATTTGATTAGAATCGATTCAATACGGTAGTCTTTCCTCGAAGATTTCTTCACTCAGAGAAGGAAAGACGTTCTCGTTAAAGAGGAGTAATAAGTGGCGTCTCCTGCACAGGGACTGCGATCAGAGTTTGGGATGCGATTCAAATGCGTCGATGGACATGGGGATGCGATCAGAGTTTTACGATTAAACAAGGTAGGTCAAGTAAGGTCCACATCGTCATATATGTTTATGTATTTCATATTAAGATGAAAATACCTACTGCATATTCTTTGAGAATTGCCCAGTTTGCATTGTTCTGACAATAATAGACAAATTAATAGTACACTGAAGTCCATTAAAACATGAATACATCTAATTATTTAACTAAAGATCGATTTGCCGCTGTATTCCAGTGTGCTTGAGAAAGAGTTTTTGAAAACTTCCGTAGGACATTGGGAGTTTTCACTGTTTCCTGCTTCATGTAACTCATCCACTTCTACAAACCATGTGACTATTACCACTCGCATGCGAGACGAGTTCTTTGTCAATACTGATAACCCACATCTCGTAAATCCCGTTCTGGATAAGGAATGTTGGTAAACACACGTACGTATGCGTATGTAGTGGAACAAAACGTCCCCCCCCACAGCCCGCTATGGAGTCGTAACCACGTGACCACTGGGATCGCCTGTCCTTCTATTTAAGGAAGAGGTGCGAAGCTTTGGAAGGGGAGATATAGAAGCACCAATGAGAAGTCGGAAAGTAACAGTCAGCGTCGCATCACTGTCGGTCGAACCCTCGCATCTTGCACCCATCACATGGTGAGAGTTCAATGACCTCGGTAGGATACGAGAATCGGTAGGATACGATACGAAGCAAAGCCGTCGAAAGGACGTTTCTCGGCCTGTCACATCCACGGAGGTGACAGACGCCTGCTGGAAAGCGCGTGGGAGAAATACGAAAGGAACAATTGAAACAAAGAGATTAATTGAAGAATAGAAAAACATATTTTCAACAAAACTTCTAAAAGACCTGAAAAACTTGAGAATGCGACATCACTTGCATCCATTGAGCCTCCGCCACGGGGGGGGCGGGATGTATGTAGGCTACAAGAGAGCCCATAGAGGTTGCTGGGAAATCCAGCGCCAGGCGGATGAGTGGCTCTCACGCTATCGGGTTATGGTCGAGGCAATGCGAGGACGAGATACCTTCGAGGATGACTTCACCTTGGGAGTTCACGCAAGTTAGGAGGCCAAATGGGCGTCCGTCGACACTGTACACTCTACCGGAAGGTGGATGGTTGTCTCTAGCATCGACAGTTTATATTAAATCCATTAGGATGCTTCAGTAAGGGTTATCAATCAATTTGCCCACAACTAAATGTCCACTGCAAAAAGTGTTCACTTGTGGAAATGTCCCCTAGTATAAATGCCCACTTCATTTTAGATTAAATCTTAGTTTCTTCCAAGTTATTTATATCTCTATTGGCTAATGTTCAGTAGCATGCAGTGTCCACTGTGATTAATGCTTAGAGGAATGAACGTTTTATTGAGAAAACCCCTCTCGGAACACCTCCAATACAATTTGTTTCCATTTTTTCTTCGGAAATGGTAATGGTAAGAAAAGTAATTTGTGTATCCATTACTTACAGAATTTTCTTCTGTGAAAAAATATCTACAATGTTTCACATGAATATGTACCCGAACTAAAAGGGAAATATAGCTCGTTTCCAAAGCAACTTTATCATAAGTTTTCATTATTAACTTGTTAGAAGTAAAAATCAGCACACGTTATCCTTTCCTGCAAAAGGCAAGCGACAAAACTGCAATTGAAATTCTGACACTCCGAATGATACTGATGCACAGTAACTCCTCTTTAATCGTCCGCTATAAGTTTCAGACGATGATTCACGCATCTGATGGGACACATCGCAAAGAAATAAGAAAAGAAACTACTAATACTATTCGAGGTTGTTTTCTATATTTACAGAACGGAACAGTTCAGTGCTGTAGTTAATGTAAAATTGAATGACCCATTTCTTATCTGAAATCTGTCAAAGAATGTGGTTATGTTTTGGTAAACTATTTGATGGTAAGCTATTTGAATTATTCGTATAGGGGGAAACATTTTCTGTTAACAAATTTTACCATAAAATCTCTTTGGTTCATTCTTTCACAATTTAACTTCAATAGTAAAAGAGGTGGAATAGTGATTCCGGAGCTCTAGAAATGTGCACAAATTCTACTTTCTCCCATATATCACGTACACTTTTTAACTTTTTGCATAGGGCAGCACTACCCCACGTCGCTAGCTGTTTATGTAGTTTCATCTTCCCGCGTTGATCACTTCGAGTGGCGGTTGGTCCTTAAGGGCTCTAGAGCGGCGCCCTCACCAGAAAAATTAGCATCTGCAAACGTTGCAAAACGTATTACACTTACAAGTACGAGCGGAGCCTAGACTGGAGAGAAATAAATAAGTCAATAAGCTAACAATAATTCAGTTAATCAGTACGTTATGTTAAGTTAGTTAACAGTTAAGAAAATAGGTCATAAGTCGAAGTCAATTGTAAAGTGTAAGTACATAAATAAATCAATAAAATAAAATATAAAATAAAATGAAACTGTTAAAGTAATAGGCACATTAGAAAGTGAAGGGAAGTGGGAATCAGAAATGTAAGGGCAGAGGCGTTGGTGCGGGTCTTCTGTGGCGCTGTTTGTTTTGAGGAGGCCAAACACTGGAAGGAGAATGCATGAAGCTCGCGCCAAATAAATAGTTTTAAAAAATCGGATAGATTAGCATGTACTCGGCTTCTGACGGCAGGTTTTTCCCTCTTCAGATTTTCCCCTCGGCCGTACCTATGTTCTCTTTTCCGCGACTTAGATGCCGTGGAGAGACCATCTGGGGTGAATACTAGAATTCGAAAGGTTAGAATGCGGTAGAATGAAGGTATTGTAATGGATTAAAGGCCTCCGGCCTAGCCACATAGCATCAAGTTTTCTAATTTGTCTGTAATAATTACTTATTAAATAAAATTAAACTTTCAGTAAATGGACTCGCTTAATTTGTGCATAGCACTAGCCCAATTTTTAAGGACGAATTTATTTTTAAGAGTCCGCTTAAATCAAAGATAAAATGTTTTTAGAATGGGTCGCGTTAAAATGGAATGGACTGTCGCGAGTCTGTCTGTACCTGCTGCATGCGTGGCAATGGAGATTGAGGAAGAGTGGGGTGGGAGTTGGGTGGGAGTAGCGTGCTGCTATTAGGGTTTTGTTCGGGAGAGTCCGCGCCTTTAACTAAGCTAAAAATACCAACTATTTCAGCTGATTTCATAAATTACTGTTTTCTTTGCTAGAAATATTTTTTTAAATTAACTTTCGCGTGAGCACAGTTGTATCTTCGTTATCAACGAAAAAGTTTCCTTAAATAAGAATTTTTTTTAAAAATTAAAATTAAATTTTAAAAAATTAAAAATTTTCGGTGTATAATTCTGAAAATAGAGTATACTGATGGGGAATTTAGATAAGTATAGGTAGATAAGGATTAAAATTCCAATGCATGCAAATCGGTTATACACTACAAGCTGTTTCCTCGTTGAAGAAATATTTAGAAGAGATAAAATGTATGTGATGGCTCGGACATATATGCCGCCCCATCTTAATTTGCAACTCACTGGCCGCATCTTTGTTTTTACGCTTACTCACCTGGGAGCATTGTTGTTGGCTCCTCGGTGGTCGTCGTAAGCAGAGTAGTTGTGGGAAGTTCGGTGGTTGAGAACAATTGGGTGGTCGAAATGTTTTCGGCGATCGAAGCGTTTTCGGCGGCCAAAGCATTTTCAGCGGTCGTAGAAGAATCTGTAGTCGTCTTACCATTAAGAGCTGCAGCCATGGCACTTTCATATGGAACACATTTTTTCAGCCAAGCATCCAGTTGTTGATTGGCACCGCAACACTTGTTGATGTGCATTCCGCCGTTTGCGGAGGCAGTCAACAGCAGAAGCACTGCCAAACACCTCGCAATTGACCACACTAAATTTGACCACGATGACGATGGGAGTGGCCAAGGCAAAAACTGCGATGTGGATGCCATTAGTGCTGAGAGGGATGACGACAGCGGCGTTCACATTGAAGACTGTGTAGTGGTCGTCGGCAGTGTCTTCGACGGTAATGGCTACAATTTCATGATTTGGCCTGAGGACTGAATTCTCTTGAAGTGTGCCGTTTACCATTTACGATCCCGGCCACGAAGCTCTGTCCACTTATTTTTAATCTGAAAAAAATTGAATCCTCAAATGTAATGTTTCATAACTTTTTAGGAGGAAAATATATGTTGCTATATTTTAAAACTAATTTTGAACCATATGATTTCTCTAAAGCTGAAGAAATTATGACTTTGGATTACATTTCTAATAAAAATAAAACGATCTCGTTGTGTTCGGTGTACTTTTGGTGACACCAGTTTGTTGCAGAACCAGGGGAGCATTGTGAGGCTAATTTCAAATTTAACGAATATACGTACGTCACTATCACAAAACAGTGAGCGCAAAGTTCAAGTGTTTGGCATAATTGAATTATAATTCTTATTACGTTTTATTTATATATATATATATATATATATATATATATATATATATATATATATATATATATAATGTACCGGACTACGTCCATGGTATTAACAAAATTATTAAATTTAACGTGTACTTATTAAAATTCCTCGACAGCAAAGTTACATAAAACCACCATGGGGAAAAAAATTTTTGAATTATATACTTGCAGATTTTAAATTTTTTTAAGGGAAAATATTTTTATTTTTTTAATATTGCGTTTATAAAAACATGTTTGCAAAATTGTAAAATTATTATATCTCTCTTGAGATGTAGACTTTCCAGGTTTGATTTAAACTGCGTCAGGTGTTAAGCAAACATCATTGAATAAAGGTTTGTAAAATTTTTCAAAAATATCTTATGTATTTTACGGAAAACAATGCCGACAGCCTGGAGATGATCAAATTACAATATAAGAGAAACATAAGAGAGTAACAAACAAATTAAAAACAATAAAATTGAGTAAAGTAAATACCAAGGACATTTTGCACTAGGGGCTTCCAGTAACAAAGATGCTGCAGAACCAAACTGTACAAAATGGTTTTCCAAAAAAAGAGGTTTTCCAATATCAACAAATAAAATACTCTCGTATGTCGTCGCAAAAAAATTAAATATTTTAACAAAACTTTCTTCAGGAAATCCGCAATAACAGTGTACTTTATATGGATTTCCAGTACGTCAGTACATTTCTTCCTATACCAAAAATATTAAAAATGTTTGTATTCCATAAGGCAACATGTAAATGACAAATATTTAACAGCAGGCTGCCTCTTCCTTGGAGCCTTGCTGTCATCCTTTTTCGTAAATAGTGACACGAGAATGTTATCAGTACGCGTCGATTAAGAATAGACGGAGTCACACAATTAATTATTTGTATTTTTCAATAAAAGTTGAAATTGTTTCATTGTTTTCAATTTTACCGAGTTTCATGGTATCTAACGAAATTGTAGACATTTCTCAGACATGCTGTATAATTTTCTTTCACCTTTGCATGCATTGTAATTTGGTAATACAGATAACAAAATAATATGCAGAACGAATTAGTAATAGAGATTCTGATTGGTGCAATGAACTGCTATCTGCCAACCATAGAAGCCTAGACAGGCGCCACGCAGTATCCTGTACGATATTTCTTCTATTTGAATTTTCAGTGACAATCAAAATGTATTGTTTTTGAATTTTTCCGAGATCCTGAGTGTCTAACGAAATAATAGACATCTCTCCCATGGCCATAAATTGCTTAGTTTTCTCTCGATTTCTGCGCGCATACGGAATTGGTAGAGAGATTCTAATTGGTGCAATGAGCTTCAGTCCGCCAGCCACAACAGTCTAGCCGATAGCCATGCAGCATCCTGAACGATTAACTATTTCATGCATTTGTATTTTCAGTCAAAATCTAAACCATTTTATTTTTATTGCATTTTTTCAGATCGTGGGTGTCTAATGTAATCATAAACACCTCTTGCGTCGCTGTAGGCTGCCTAGTTTTCTTTCAATTTCTAAGTGCATACTAAATTAGTGATATATGCGTGAGTGTTGCCGAGAGTGATCTAGTGTTGCTGCTGGCTGAGGAAGGAGTCACAGTAGCGTTGCAAGCTCCCTTCCCACGATAACTGGAGCCGTGGCGGGTGCGCCCAAACGGACACTTACCCGCTCGTCATATCATTAAGGTGGTAGCTCGATACCTGAATACATATTATATATATATATATATATATATATATATATATAATAGATAGATAGATAGTTAGATAGATAGATAAAATAACTGAAAAATTTTGAAAACACACAACACACACACACACACTTGAATATAATATTTTCAATTAAATTATTATGATTTTATTTTGATTTTACGAACAAAAAAACTAAATAAAATAACTGAAAAATTTTGAAATCATGAGATATAATGCAATTTTAGTAGGAAACTCAATATATCAGAAAGTATTTATTTTTTTACAAAATTATTAGAACACTGCTTTCTAGAGAGTGAACATACAATTTGTATATCAGTGAAATATTTATAAAATTACTTTTTAGTGAAATTTATGAATTGATTACAGCTTTTCAAAAACTGAAGAGATCTCGGCGATCGACTGGAAAACTTGAAATTATACGTCAACAACCTGGACTAACTCCCTAGAGAAAACGATTATCAACAATTCACAAAAAGAGTCATTTAATTGTCTTTTCTTCTATTACTTATACATTTTATATACTTACAAGTACATAAATACTTTTGAAGATGTAGCTGCAACTTCACGACTGGAAAGTGTCATTTAAAGAAAAGGTCATGCCCATACGCAAGAGTAAACAAAAACTAAATATTTAAAAAAAAAAAAAAAAATAAATCAAGTGTAATAATAACTGATGAAAATTTTAAAAACGGAAAAGTTCACGATTTTTCACAATTTTGGGTAGTTTAGAGCTACCTTAACGACAAAATAACAGGCAGCAGTTGAAAGGATGGAGAGAGTATCAAACGTTCATGACGTTCATGATATCGACAATAGTAATTTATATTACAAGGCGTTTTCATGATAAGCTGGAGAGTTCCCGGATGAGACCGATAAGTGGAGACTAGAAATCCCGTCTTATCTTGGAAAGTCACATTTTTCCCGTGTGATGTACAAGATTTTATTCGATACCTCAATTTTATGACAATTTGTCCATAAGATATAAAAATTTAATTGACGATCATGATAACATATTACGAAATTTTTCGAAAATTGTATTTTCGGTACGTTACAGTTGAAAAGTTTGATGTTGAAAAAGTTTGATTTTCATGTCCGAATGTTGTGTAAGTACGCCTCACATTCTAGACTGTCTCTAATAAAAACATATACATGTTTTACTCGAGGGTCAAAGTAGACAAACTGCAAAGAAAACGGATAACGAATGAATATGGCAATTTGTCAAGGGGGCGGAAGGAGGCGCGCAATACTGCGCAGTTGGAACGGTCCACCATCGCTACCACGCTGGAAAATTACCCGAAATTATCCAATGAAATTGCACGCATAAAATATACCAGTCTGGGACAAGCTCGCGAAGGAAGGAGAAAGGGGAGGAAAAGGGGAGAGGAAGCGAGAGAGAGCTTGCAACCGGAAAATTTCACTCAGATGATGATTTTAAGTAACCGCCCCCCCCCCCCAGAGAACGTACCTGATCGACAGGAAGAACGAACGCAACCAAAAGGAACGAGGAGAGAAGCAGGTTGCGAAATCTGTAATATAATCCAACGCAAAAGTGTTTTATGAGACTTCGAACACCGAACAGGCTCGAGGAACTAATCATTATTCCCACAAGTGAGAAAAGAACTGTGATGCACGACATTAATGAAACGCATGTGCAGAAACTGACTTATATGATTTAGTTCAGAAGAAAGAACGAATGCAAAATATTCGTTGTCGACTTCAGGCACCGGCAGTGATGTGACACCAAGTGAAGTCGTAGGCTTCCGCGGCCGGAATCATGTGAATGATCTTGGCTCTCCGGGTGACGCCGCGTCGAAAGCTGTGTTGCCAACGTTTCGACCATCATTTCGTGGTCTTCCTTAGGCTGACCAGCCTTCGACGCGGCGTCACACGGACAGCCATGATAATTCACTCGATGTGACACTAAGGCCCACTACTCCTATGGTGAGAGGCGAGCACTAGCGTAAGAAGTTAAACATTGTGCTCTCCGCCATATTGTAGGCAAATGTGGGAGCGGTTAATTAATACTGTCTTAACGCTCTATTCACGGGATATTACGGATTCAAAACTTCGAAAATCACATGGCTATTGTTCCTATACACTATGATAAATAAATAACGAAAAATTTAAATGTGTTTTAAAAATAACCAAATTGGAAATAACTCGAATCGTGACTTTCAATTGTTGCCATTTCAACCCATATTGAATAAATGTTTTATTTTTTTTCTGCCGAAGCAAATATAATTTCCAATATTTCTATAAATGTAACAGGAAAAAACAACTTAAATTTCAACCACGCTTAAGTTATATTGAGCTAGTAAACCACAAAATGTTTTTACGTAGGTATTGGCAATTCTATACAAACACACACACACACACACACACCGTACCAGTAAGTAAACTTTTACAACAATTAGCACTCTTTCCAGTTAACAGATCAATTGTACAATATAAATATGATTCCAAAAGAAATTTCAGCGAAGATAATTTCATCATTTCTTCGTTTTGTTGCCCTCCGTAGATAATGCATAGTTTCTTTTTCTGAAGGAGAGATTTAAATTATTCTTTAAAGTAAAAATGATTTAAATAGAGATTGGCACACAAAAAAATTATTTATTTTATTTTTTTATTTAATTATTTTAATTTTTAATTTTTTTATTTTTTTAAAAAGTTAAAACGTATATGACGTGCTATAGGAATAAATAAGTATTATGCTCGGCAAAATTCTGTGATTGACAGAATACTACTTAATTTATTAAATTGAAAAGAAATATCAAATAACATTCCTGTTAATAGCATATTTTATCGAAAATAACATAATTTCTTATTCTTCCTTCGACAACAAGATATGAATATGTATCACTGAATTTGAAGACGCGAAATAGTACATTTATGTCCAGAAGCAACAAGGCTATCTCCATTTTCAATGGATCAGAACTGGACGAAACCTGATCGAGATGGCTAAGCTGTGTAAAAGTTTTACAGGTTGTTTATACTCTTACAGTCAAATGGTAAAATTATGTATCATTTTAATTAATTTTTTCTTGATCTCAGATGTTCTTTAGAACATTGTTTATGCCCGAAAATAGTTTTTTCATGGGATTTAAATTTTCTTTAAATTAAAATGTTTAATAGTATTGACTTATTCTCAAGAATGCTATGAAATGAGCCAAACCCAGGTAATCTGTCTTCCAATTTTTACTTCCTTGTATACGTACGTATATACGGAGTAATATACGTAGTACGGAAAAATGTATGTAATGCTGCGGCAAAAAAACTGATTTTTGGACAGAAAAACACGTACTCTTATTCAAACGTACTACACGTACAATTATTCAAATTATCGTTTCCAGTTGTCGCGCCAGGAAGTATTATTCCGAAGCACAACATAAACCAAATTTATTGCTTATTTATTCTGAAAATAGATTTTATACATGGAGTTTTTCTGTTTTTTCTCCTTCAAAATTCAAAATTTAAGTAGTATATGACTTAGTGTAGGGATCACAGAATTTGAAATGTCACAATTTACTTTCCCATAGCCGTCATACGCAGTTTTAACTGTTTTTGACAATTAAAAATAAATAAATAAATACTGTGAGGCCCGCAGAAAAGGTGGATACATTCTGTTCTAAACTGTAGTAAATTACTCCCTTTAACACCTTATATAGTAAGATTTGTAATCACATGAACAAGTTTTCAAATTAATAAAATATTTTGGGTACATAACAAATATATTTTCTTACTCCGAGTATCTAGCACCAAATTAAATATACGTTTCAATTAAATGAAAAATACTCATGTTACTAAGTGAAACATCTTTTGTTGTATCATTTCGGTTATTGAATGTGGCTTCTTGTAACCCTAATGCTTCTTTATATTGGCCTTGAGGTCACAGAACCATGAAGAACCACTCTCATTATATTTTATTTATGCGTAAATAATAATCTTTGTATAGTAAGATAAAGGCACTTCGAAGTACTAATTTACATGGGAAATACCCACAACTCTCGTCGCGTACGGACACAACACGCCTGTCAGCACCTGCAAGGTAACTAGTTGTTTACAATATGGCAGCCTTCAATTTGTAACTCTACACTAGCGCTACATGTGCATCTAGGTAATACAATTCAATATCTTTGTGTGACACCGCTTGGCGCGCTGAATTGCTCCATGGCCTCCTGTGTTTATGCGGCGCGGCCGGCCTTGGCCTGCGACTCTACCGGGAGCCTGGTGCTGTTAGAACCGGAAGACCATGAGCAACCAGGGCGTTGTGAAAAACCATTCGAGGAAGTGATGTAAAATTCACAATGGGAAAAACTTTAAACAATCCCAAAAGAATTCGCTCTCCATATCCCAAAGACATGCTTAAACCCCCATAAAAAATCAGTGTATTAATATGTATTAAATATGTAAATATTCATCCCAATGTATGTATAGAGTGTATCTAGATTTAAGAATATATAATGTATGTAAAATTTGTGTATTGTATGTCAAATTGTTTAGTTGTAAGTATTAGAAATATAAGTATTAAATCCTGTAAATTAGCTAGTAGTAAAATACAAGAGTGAGAGGTTGTATGCTCAAACGTGAATGCCCAAACGTTATGTATTACAAATGAAAATGTACAAACCCCTGAAAGGAAAAACTGCCGAACAGGAAGAAAATAAATTTAAGAAAAGGAAGTGATGTAAAAAGGCACGAGACAAGTGTAAGCTACTGACCAAGTGGGCAACTTGTGGGAAATATATTTTCAAATAGGAGACATCCTGCGATCCATGAAGTGAGAGAAACAAAAAGAGAGGGAGACTAAGATAAGAGATAAAGATAGAGACAGATAGATAGAGAGGAGAGAGAGGAGAGAGAGAGAGAGAAGAGAGAGAGGAGAGAGAGAGAGAGAGAGAGAGGAGAAAGAGAGAGGAGAAAAACTAGAGAGAAGAGGAGACAATATTGACAAGCCTGAAAAGTAAATCGCTAAAAAGTGTGAGAATGTAATTGGGTGATAAAAAAAATTCAACAGGGGTATGGATAACATACTTCGCACAGTGACACACTACAGGCGCAACACTATTACGGCAGAGGAAGACAAATATTTGAAGTACTCTGTTGCCCCGGTAATTGAGAAAGAGAAATAGAAAAGGACGGAACCATTAGAATATCACAGTGGTAAACAAAGGATAAATTATACCCCAAAGAAGTGGAATGTTTCCCGTCCTTTTCTCAACGCGACACATTTTACCTCTCTTCCCTTCTCACTACCCTTTAGAACAAGTGATTTTTGAAAAACGAGAATGTTCGGATACGTTGGTACTTTGAACGAAATCTTGGTGTATAGCTATTCCACTCAACTCTTGTAGCGATTACTTTACATACAAAAGATTTGAAAGAACATTTTGGCATTGTGACTGTCTGTTCTTGTTCTTTGGCTCGACAGCCCGCCATGGGCATTGTTCGACCAGCGGTTGTGACAGTCTCGATCGTGAAAATAATTGTTTTACGATTCGTAAAAAGATGCGTATGTTAGTAGTAAGCGAGTACGTCCCCTTTTTGAATGTTCAATTTCTTTATTTTAAACCTTCAGTCGTACTTGGACCCGTAGAAAGTACTATCTTTCGTTCGATTTGACTTCAGAAACTTCTCTTGAAACATTTCAACTGTTCATAATTAGAATATATTTTGAAAATGACACTAATGCATTTTAAACAATTTTTGTAACATAACGCAATAATTAATTTCTTTCCAATTAATATTTTCAACACGGTATTAAACTAATTTTTTGGATACTCAATTCCACATTTTCCATAATCTATCAGAGATTCTAAGGTTTGAATTCGCAGGTCTGTTTAAAATTTCAGGAAGTTCAACGATTTGCATTGATTATGCAGCCTAATTGTGATTTGTGTGCCTACCAGAGTTGCATCTTTTCCTTTACGTCCCATTTCTTTTTTTTTTATAACACATACGGACAGCACCTCGAATACCTACAATTCATTATGCAAGGCTTCTGACTACTAGCCTTCCTAGAGTTACAAATTTCCAATGAGTCAGGCGCGTGGGAAAGTGTTACTGTTCTTTGGTGTTCGAATCCTTTTTGCGTACTACATTTTAACGGTTCTGACTGCTTTGTGATCTTTGTTGTTATTGTTATTATTGTTATTGTTGGTTCTTTTGTATTAACTTTTCTTTTTGGTTAATTTTTATATGTTAAAAACATTAATTTGACAATAAGTTGATTATTGAGAATTCTTACTATAAGTTAAAAATTCACTCGTGTAATTATACTTTTTTAAAGTCACAAAATAAAACCACGATTTTCGAGATGTCAATCTTCTTGTGAAACGACAATACAATATCCGCGTAATTCGAAAGCGGAAATTGTGAAAGTAAAATTGCCGGTCATGATTACAAATGAAACGCGGGAAGTTCCAAACCAAAATAATTTGACTTACTTGAGACATCCTCGAGAAAATTGCAGGAACGATGGACGAAGCTCTCCTCAAGATTTAGCACACAAACCGAACATTTAACACACTCGTTTTTACCAGGTACATTGAATATCTCTGAAAAATTTATGATGTCATTGTTTATTCTCCAATAACCACTCAAAAATGCACCTCTTGTCGCGTTGCGATGCTCGTTTTCAAAACATTAACAATGCCATAAAAAAATTTTGAATAGAAATTCCTGTACCCATTCTTATGTTGATCATCAACAAACAGGCTTTCACAGCACGTAAAAATCACATTTCAAAATGCAAAACTGGTGCTAGGATTTCGGTCCACACAATGAAAAACACGTACTACAAACGATACACTTTATACCACAATTCACATTGTCATTTGCTTTTAGATAATCAGCACTCAAAGTTGTCATCAATTCTCTATTTCAGTACTTCTTGAAGATAGTCGAACGTCAGAAGAGCTTCGATGTTACAGTGTTGTGCACAACAATAGCTCCTACACTACATGGAAGAGTTAAAATAACCGAGAGCACCGAGTAGATGGCATTTTCGAACTCGTCTCCGCGTCTGACTTTCGATTCAAAGCGGGGTCTCTCGAGAAGCGTTCGCGGCCCCGCGCCGCGCCGTCCTCTGCTCCTCCGCGTCGCCAGAGCCGACTGCGCGCCGCGCGGTGCTTCGCGCGATTGCCACGTCACTGGAGGCCGGCCGGTCGCCTGGAGGAAATGCCGCCTCCGCCTCCGACGACGCCGCCGCCGCCGCCGCCGCCGCCGCAAACAGCGCGCAGAAGTAGGGGAGCGCGACCTTTCTCCGCAAGGTGGTCGGCAGGCGATGCGTCTTCCAGGCGGCCGAGGGCAACTCATCGTACACGCATGTATCAGCGAGGCGGGGATCCACGGAGCATGACATGTTGCCACCCACCACGACCACCGTCCTTCGGTTCTCCTGAAATACGGCAAGGTAAAGGAACGGTTTGGCAACGTTTTTATCGAGAGTACGGAAAGAACGAGAGAGTACTGGAAAGTTCGACGAGAGTACTGGAAAGTATCGACGAGAGTACTGGAAAGTATCGACGAGAGTACGGAAACGAGGAGTACGGTAACGAAACGATGGCGGTAAAAAGGGTAACGAAACGATGGCTAGTACGGTAACGAAACGAATAAAGAGCAAGGCCACATAATGCTCAAGACCAAAAGCCTGCGTAGCTTAAATCAAGAGGGAGTCAAATTCAATTTGTGGCCCATGTCCATTATTTTTTATTTACATATGACATACTTTACAAATAAATAAATACGACCTACAACACAGAGAATGAAGTTATAACATTAGTAATAAATTGATAAATGCAATTCATTTTGTGCTGAACCATTCACAGGGTTGCCATATGGCTTCGAGAGCCTTATTTTCGAATGTCATGTTCCTTAAACTAACAAGGGGAAAAATAAGGGTTTGAATTATTCACAGAAATAAATCTACTTGATGTATTGAACTTCAGTCATTTTGTGCCCTTTCCATGCTCTCGTTCGTCGGTTGACTGCTCAGATAGGTTGTTCCCCTGTGGCGAGTACTGCTCTGTATTCGCCAGTGAATGTAGGAGAAGCACCCTAAGCAGCAGACGAAGGTTCGCGCGCGATTACTACTGCTGGCGGGGTCTATTCGGCACGTGCAGAAAATAATTGCGCGTTGGAAACAAGTTTGCGAGTTCAGTTAGTATTATAATATTACATAAGCGATGCAAGCAATACGAGAAAGAAGTGTTTCAACATCACACGTTTGCCTAGGGTGCTCGAGGCAGTTTGAAATTACAATGCATGTTTTGCAGTTCGTCGCGTGTTCTCTATATAGTTAAAGATTATTCGGAAGAGCGCATAAGAAACTGCAATGTTTTTACATTCTGAAAGAAACTGTAGGAGGTCTCTTCTGCGTAAGAATGATGCTGAACTCTTAACATTTTTAATTTTCTAATTAATGTTATGCTATAAAACTGTTGTCGTTGATTAATTTTCCGCACTTTGTGACTAGAAACGTATGACAGAAACGGTTCCGTCAGATAATATCGACCACCGACTCTCACACTTCTGTAAATGAATAATAAATTAAATTTCTTTGACCTCTAAATGTCAGAATATCATATATTTCTAACTTTTAATTTTGATTATCCAATTCCAGATATGTATTGTATGTTGTGTGAAGTTCTGTCCTCGTTTTTCATACGCGGAATCTTACTGCTCATCTAATACATTGCAATGCACGTATTTGAGTGCGTTTGTAATTGTTTTTTTTTCTGTATCCTATATCCTTCATTGTTCAAGTTATGAAGCCAACTATATTAAGTTTGCGGAAGATAACGAGTGACGTAACACCAGTGGCCTTAGGTGAGACTGAAAGGGACATAAAAGTTTACGAACTTACGGATGTTGATATAATCTTCCTCTCTTTTAACTGTGGTTTTACCGACTATTTCCAGCTTTGATTTGACATTCGCACAGTGTTGCGGTTGTTATTTTTTCCTTCTTTCGTTCTAAATCGGAGAGAAGATCTCTTTATTTTTTATTTGTTTATTGACTTATTTATTATTCTGTTTTCGACTTGGAGACACATTTAATGTTTCGGGAGACTTACATCCTGTCGCTATTTTCTGATTCTCCGACCCTTGACGAGATGTTCTGAATCAATGGGATTGGCCGTTGGAGGATGGGTAGTCGGCTAATCGCTCGACCTTTAGTGAGAGAATGAGGACGGGAACATAAGAAAGGATTGCGTGCGGTCCCTGACCCAGATTCTAGGATGCTGATCCAGGATTTGCCTGGAAGTGACCACGGAAAGCAGTGATCAGAGCAGTCGGCCTAGGTATTCGATTCCGACAGGCATCACACTCTCACCAATGTGAAACGCTTGAAGCAAGTCAGCAAATTTCCGGGATCACACCTCCGACCTCCTAATCACAGGTACGATCGAGTCGTAAGGCGTTGCTTTTCCTCCCAACGATATTTTGTTGGCATTTTTATTACACTATTGTAAAAATAAGATTTTGTGAAATTGATCGATTCTTTACTGTAGTATTGATTGCCTAAGTTGTCCGACGCATCGACTATTGTAAAATAAGTGTTTATATACAACAAATGTATACATTTTATAATATTCATGGTTCAAAAATGTAATGTCGAATATATAAGTTTACTATGTTATGCTTAGGTCATTGAATGCAGAACGATGGTTCATATTATCAATAATATGAACCATCGTTATGCATTTTTAAACATTGAATATGTTGAGTCGTAGGCTTCCGCGGCCGGAGTCGTTGAATTCTTGGCTGTCCGGGATTAGCCGCGTCATGGTCGATGGTGCTGACGTTTCGGCCATCTTGCTGTGGCCTTCTTCAGAGCTGTTCAGCAGAACAGCTCTGATGGCCGAAACGTCAGCACCATCGACCATGACGCGGCTAATCCCGGACAGCCAAGAATTCATTGAATATGTTCTTTTAAAGGTATAGTCTGTGCATGCAGTAGCCGAGACAGGGCCTGCGTTCAGGGTCGCAGTCTGATCTCCCATAGTACATAATGCATTCAATACATTTTTAATTTTCCGCCTTAATAGGAGTATGTAGTAAAGAGAGAGCGCTATAGTGCGGTGGCGTAAATCGGAGATTTTTCGACAAAACCTCTTGTTGTTGGGTCCTGGGGACGAGAAAGTGGATGAATTATGTTCCTGTACATTTTTTTTTTTTTCTGGGAATTGTACAATACGTAGATCAGTACATAAAATTTTCTATATTTGCTACAATTGCTTAAATCTACTTAAAATTAAGTTATAATAAACTTACTACTATGGCGGTAGAGGTATCTTTACATAATCACTCCACATTGAATCGAGATTTGAGTATTTTGTTTTGGAAAATGCGAAACGCGAATTTGTTCTTAATACGGATTTTATGTATCGGATTGAGACAAAGACTAGAGAGATTATTTGGGTATGTTTGCGATGTTTTGGAAGAAGTGCACAGATAAAAAAGAATGTGATTGTTTAAAGCTTCTAACTGCAATTCTTTGTGAAGTTGTGCATTGATGATACGCAATGGAGCTTTCCTGATGGTACGGAGGCACTGATTCTGGAGTACTAAGTTTTTTTGGCATTTGATTTGGCAGCACTATTCCATTTTAGGCATACATAAAGAAGCTGTCTTTTGCAAGTTTTACAAAAAAGTAAAGCGATATTAAATGGTAATCTAGCATATCGGTTGATTATTGGTTCGAGTTAATGTAGTTTAATTTTTGCTTGTATAACTTTACTATTTACTTGATGTTTTCTATTGACGTGGGTGTCTAACTAAAAACCTATGTACTTGCGGGTTTGCTGTGAGGAAGCCATTGCACTGATAATAGTGGGGAGTTCAGTACCACTGATAATATTTTGACTGCTGCTTTTGTTGGACTGATTTTAATTTTGTTTTTGAATACTCAGTGTCAATTTGTTGTCGGTATAACTGAAAATGGTGTATTATTTTGTTTATGGAGGGATGTGATGAATAGATAGGGTGGATATTGGTTCAAATCTTCAAAATGCAAATTTGAATTTCAAATTGAATGAAAGCGTGAATTCAAACTTTCATATCTCCGAAATTTAAAATTTGAATTTCCAGCGAGAAAAAAAACACAGTGCTTGGGACAGTAATAGCTTTTGCCCTCCGTATAGTAAATTCTTGTATTCGTATCTCATAAGAATACAAGAAGACTACACAACGCAAGACAAGATCGCAAGAAAAGTGAACGGGGAAATCGCTGTTGGACTAAGAACTGTAAATTGTGCCTAAAATTGTGTGAATGTTAATTGGACAACCTAGCCATTCCTTAGGAAAGGGTTATTCTTTTTCCCTATATTAGAAGTTCTTTGCACTTAATGGGATGTTATGGGCTAAATAAATATTTAAATAAAAAATAATAAATTTATTTTGGATACGAAACCAAAGAATATACCGTACAACCAAAGGTCAGACACCTTGTATCTGCCTCCAACGCCTGTCGGAAATTTTTTAGTTCTACAGAGGCTGGGCAACATGGAAATGTGAGATCAGCCCATCGTTCGGGAGTGGAGACTGGATTGGGAAGGAAGGATCGCACAGGACACGTGGTCCGTTGTTCAAGGTATTGGTGCGGCATCCGTGTGGAATTATCATAGGTAATACCACGAACACTTCGACCGACTCGCGAAGCGAGGAGAGGATTTATCTGAGAATTTCCAAAGTACGAGTGACATTCTTCTTCTTCTTCTTCTTCTGCTTCATGGATTTAGGCCTTAAAGCCTGTTTCCACATCAAGAGAGTGAGTCTCTCCATCTTGTTAAGGGGCGGCCAACATTTCTTCTTCCTTTAGGATTATATGTGTACATTATTTTGGGAATTCTGTTTGGAGGCATGCGTTGGATATGATCATGCCAGTTACTCCTAAATGATTGGATTCTGTCCATCAGATTGAATATATTCAGTTCGGTTCTGATGTCATGATTATATTGTCTATCCAAGATATTGTAACCTGCTACTGAACGTAAGAATTTCATTTCGGCGCTTTCTATTTTTCTTCTGTCTGTTCTATTTATTGTCCAGTTTTCGCATGCATAAGTTAGCATGGGTACTGCCATTGCTTTGTAGAATTTGAGTTGCGTGGTTTTAAAGTCTTGTGTTTTAATGTTCTTCTTATTGTCCCTCACATGTTATAGAATCTATTTAAAAGCCGACTTATGTCATTTTTCTGGCAGTAAGACACATTGAAGCCTAAATAGGTGAAATTATTGGTCTGTTCTATGGGTTCATTATTAATCACAATTTTACATCTCATATGGTTTGTTCCTTCAAAGCCCATTGATTTTGTTTTCCTAGTGGAGATTTGCATATTGTATTTGGTTGCCTGTTCATTTAGTTTGTGAGCTGCAATTTGTAATTCATCTTCTGAGCTACTAAAAATAACTTGGTCGTCTGCAAACAATATGGTATTTAGAGATTTGTCATTTATATTAAAATGTGTTTTCAATTGCCTTGCCATTGCCGGACAATCTCGTCTATATAAAACTAAATAGAGCTAGCGAAAGTGGGCACCCTTGTTTGACTCCTTGATTTATTTCTACAAATTTATTACTTCTTGAGATCCTTTATCAATGCATATTTTAGTGTCGAAGTAGAGGCTTTGTATTGCTCTTATTAGGTGGGCTGGAATCCTTTTTTTGCATTATCTCCCAGAGTTTCTTTCGCGACACTTTGTCAGAAGGCTTTACATAGTCTATAAATAGTATTATCTTAGCTTCTGTATTAGCTGTTACTACAAATATGCAGTCGGAACATGAGCGACCTTTCCTAAAACCGCACTGTTCCTCTAATAACATATGCTCATTAATTATATTCAATCTCCGAGTTATTATCTTAGCATATATCTTATAGGCTGTGTTGAGAAGACTTATTCCTCTATAGTTTTGACAATCCTGTCTGCAACCTTTCTTGAAGATAGGGCATATAATTCCTTTCCTCCAATCTTCGGGAATGGTATATCTCCTCCAACACATATTAATTATTTCGAGGAATCTCCTCCTTATTTCATTCGGTGCATACTTTAGTAGTTCAGCATTCATGCAGTCAGTTCCTGGTGACTTCTTATTATTGAACGTTTTAAGTATGTTGTTCAGTTCGTCGAGTTCAATGGGGTCCGCTTCTATTATTGTTTCCGATAAGGGTTTTCAGGAGTCTCTGTATTTGTCCACAGCAACTGATAGTATGTAAGCCATTCTTTCTCGGAGATGTTGTTAATTTTTAGTGTATCTCTTTCTGTCGAATTTAGATACTTCATTATTTTATAGGCAGTGTCTTGTGATCCATGACAGTCGTGTTCAATCTCGCTTATATACCTATCCAAACTTTCCTCTTCATCTTTCTAATTTTCTCTTAGCAATCGCACTTTTATTTTTATATGCTATTTTGTCTTCTACAGAATGTGATTGGAGATACGCAGGTAAGCCTTTTCTTTTGATCAATAATTTCCTGTATTTTTCGTTCTAATTTTGAACACCTTCTTATTCTTTGCTTTGGTCTTTTTCCTAAGACTTCTTCTGCTACTTGTAATATTAGCTCTTAAAATCTTGCCATTCAACATTCACATCTGTACTAATTGCTCTTTGATCTAGATAAGTTAGCAATCGTGAGCAGTATAATCTTCTTATACCTCTTGTTGTAGCAGGTATACTTTAAAATTGGTTTTATTTTGCGTAACGCTCGTTTTTTTCCTGTGGATCCATTTCTTAGGGATTTTAAGTTTACAAAGAACTAAGAAGTGATCTGTACTAACGTCACAGCTCCTATATACGAGTGACATTTAATAGGACTATTCCACGAATGAAATTACGTTCATCAAAGTTCCAAAAAGGCGCCAAATATTGAATATAACTGAAAGCTATGTTAAAATCAAAGAGGTTATGTTACAGTGCATTCGCTGTTTATCGACATAGCAATCGATATACACCGCCTCCTAAGATACATGTGTCACAGTTTGTGATTGGCCAGTAGGGAAAAGGGGTAAGAATAATCGAATAGAAAAAGCGATCAACCTTTTGAGATGCACAGCCTTGATTGGGGTATGTTGTATAGTTAAACACTATTGTTTTTAATTTCACGAGTCTAATAGTCAATTAAACCGTAGAAAATAGCGATGGGTGAAGTCGGCTTCTCATACAGGTAGTGGTTGGTTGCAACCCGTCTGTTCAGATGGTGACGGAAAACCGTGCGTCATCAGAACTCAGACCTAGGACATCCGGGTATACGAAGCTTCCGTTACAGAAATGGAATTACTACGTATGCAATCGCAGTCGGTAAACCACTTGTGTGTTGACGTCAGATGTCTCGTAAAACCACTTGAATGGTCACTATCACACTGGTGATCTCCTGAAATCTGGATGGAATAACGCGGGTCCTTCCGCGGCACAATATGCATCAATGAAAATCACCATTGGCAAGTGCGTGATCTAAGTCCGCGACTCCGACTTATTTGTATAATTACGTATTTATTTATATTTTTGGTAGCGAATAAAAACATTCCCTCAATCGCCGACTCACAATTTCGATACGTCGACCTTTCACATTCAACGATTCACATTCTTTTCGCAAACATTGGCAGCTTTTGCTAGGGCCATTTTACTCCTATTATTTTTCTCATTCCACCAACTGGGGAATGTTTGCATCAAATCAATGTATTTATGTAGCTAGAAAGCAAGAAAGGTACACTTTAAAACTTATTAAAAAAATATTGACTTATATTTATTTTTTAGAAATATTATTTACTTAAAATTTTTCTTTAGAACTATTATTTACTTTTAGAAATATTATTAAATTATTATATTTATTATGAATTAAAATGTAGTGTATTGCGGGTTTAATTAAACACATGATGAAAGAAAACAACGCGGGCTCTTTCAAATTCGATATTAATGGAATGTCCGTATGAACGGACTTAATTAGATACTTATATGCTTTTCGACAAGGTTTCGGTGAATTTGTAAAATATTATTTTTAGTGACAATATCGGAATAATGTAAATCAATCATGAGAACTGTGTCTATCCTCTTAAAAGGACGCACTGAACTGACACTTCATGGCAATAATAGCTGGCAGTCGACTCTTTTAGTCTGACAGAAGAATATCCTCGCATTCCGCAGGCGATGCGCGATGCGCCCTTCGGCATTGCTGGAAGGTTTTAAAACCTGTCAAAAACATCGGCCACCGACCTCAGCGGCCCATGAACAGCGCGTGCTGTTATCGCCTGACGGTGCGTCAAGGTTCCGCGTCCTTCGCGGCTTCGCTGACGCGCCTGCGGAGCATAGCCGTGTTGCGGCGGCGGCGGCGGCTGCGGCGGTGGCGGTGGCGGTAGCGGTGGCGTCCGCCTCTGGGAACCGGACGGAGATAGGCGAGGCGAGGCGCTCCTCTGTTGATTCCGGTTCCCAGGTCCGCCCGCACTTGACTGGGTCGGGCCGAATTCGCATAATGTAAAACGGCTTAACCTTCCTGGGAATTGCACTTTCGACTTTTTTTATGTGTATCCATTGAGAACGAATCGATTTCTTACCTCGCAGAAACGGAGAAAGGTATACGTAAACCTTTAAAGAGGCAGGGCATATTGAGTATGTTCAACAAAAAATAAGAGAGCTGTTTTCTTATCCTCCGATGGACAAAGAGACAAAAGTAAAGAAAAAATGGATTTATTACCAAAAGTTATGTACAAGCATGCTTACTTTCGTACATACGCGCGCGATCTCGCTTACTCTTCCTTGTCCCAACCTCTCCCTTACACACACACACACTTATATGAACTACACTATCACACATTTCGGGAGCTTAGAGCTTGCCCCGGATGGAGTGGTGCTAGCTGGTGGGAGATTCCTGGATGGGGTGAACCTCGCAAGTCTCAGGATCTTTTCAATGAAGGGGGTTGAACACTGCCACCTCCCGTAATAAAAACATGCACTCCACGGACGGGATTAATAGCCACAGCAGTTCACGGGGCCGGAAACACAAAATAATCGATCGTGGCTAATCTATAAAACTAAACATTTTTTTAATAAAATGTTTGATGGACTCCTGGGACAGGGAATAATTCCCTAAGAAACGGAATTATCCTTTCCCCAAACAGGGAGAACTTTATACTTTTACTTTTTGTGCTGATAGCGTCTTGTAAATCGTACAAAACGGTTAACTGTATAGATCTCAAGGGAAAATTTGACATGAATTTAATGAGAGAGTAAGATATTTTAGAACATTGGAGCCTGAAGGTGACAATGTGTAGTATTACATATTTACAAATGGGATATATGGTATCCATGTCGTAGAGACGAAAATCAAACGAAATATTACAACGCGAATTTCAGGACTTATGTGTGTTCGGGACTGAAAGGGACGGTAAATATTAGACGTTGGAAACTAATGGTAGCAATTAAACACATTCCTGGCTTGGAACATGTCTGATTTTAAAATACACATTTTATTAGATTGCGAGAGATGAAATAATGAAGGAGAAATATACGACTTATAGTGACCAGTGTAGGATCAGGTGAGAATAAGTGACTGTTTGCAAATGAGTAAGGCCAATGGTAAAATTGATTGTGGAAAGTTAACAAACAAGTGAAAACGGAGGTGACATATTTTTTAAGAACTGTGATTATGTCAGCCAAGAAGCGATGCCTGTGGACGCACAGTAATGAATTTGGCCAGTTCGGAAGATAGATAACTTAGGATTTTGTTGATGAAAGAATAATTAATATGAGACTCAAAAAGTGTAAGCTTCGGTGGTGATTTCTTGTAAAATTGACAAGGAAAAATTTCGGTTGATGGTATTGTTCGAGAATCAGGATGTTTAGTCAACATGGATAAAAAAGTCGAAATGTATATGACCAACCGAGACATCCTCGGATTCATTCAAGTGTAAATACCGTTATTCTTAATATTATTAGGTTGAAGAGTTTAAAGTTTTAATAATAACTTCACTCTAACATAATTTTTGTGTAAATAGTAGGACACGTAATTAATATTTGTATGAGGTGGGCGACAATTCTAAACTGTCAGATTTCAAGTGTGAGACACACAAGACACACAAGAATAGAACATTCCTGGAGGACGTCGAACTTTCTACGTGGGGAAATTTCTCCTTGACATAATCGAAAGTTGCACCATCACAACGAATTGTAAGCACCGCAAAAAACGTTCTTTGCAAACAAAATCTTTGCAAAGAACTGTTATCGAAATATTTAAAGGCCTTAAGAAACTAAAGAAATTATTATTTAAATTGAAATGAAATGCCCAAAAATTAATTTAATGAGTTCTAAATTATGTAAATTCAATACTTAAGTTGAAGTTGAAAAAATATTCGAATTTTTTAAATGAATGTTGTGAATATTTTTGTTGAGAAAAGGCTGATTGATTTATTAATTAGATATTGCAGATCAATTATATTCAGACAGAATACATTTTCAGAGTGAACCCAGTCTGTACTAGATAGGTCTTCGACTTACGCAAGTATTGTTTAACAACGTAAGTAATGAAGTAGTCTGGCACCAGTAGGAATTAATACAAAATTAAATTCTTTAGAAATCAGAATAAGTTCCAAACGTATAGCAAACGTTTCAAAATCGCGTGCCCAACTTGGGATAGCAAACATTTCAAATGTAAATGAATTTGAGGTGTTGTTTCGTCGTATGTATTTATTTTGGCACAAAGGTTTTTTCGGCCGCATTGTGACCATCTTCAGTGCTAGCACTGAAGATGGTCACAATGCGGCCGAAATTTTATGTCAAAATAAATACATACGACGAAACAACGCCTCAAATTCATTTACATGATGCAAATGTCGTAAACGCCGCACAAATTCCTACCAAACGTTTCAAAATTATATCCAAACGTGGGATACCTAAAGAAAACGTTTAAATAATATGCGAGACGTTGAATATTGTTTTATTCAACCACAATTTGATGTTTCCCATTTTATTACGCCATTATCTTGCAGTATTCCAAGGTCGCGCCGCGAAGGATCTGTTGCGTCGAAAAAATAATTGGGTTTGTATTATATTATTCATCTTAGAGATCTGATTGATGTGAAAAAACTTTTGTAAACTGTTTGATTTCACGGTAAATGAGAGTTTCTAAAAATAAAAGTACATGATTCTAAACCAAGCAAGTTACAACATTATTTCCACTCATCAAATTAACAACAGCGTTTATACAGAGCAACATTAAACTACTCCTAAGAATCAGCACATGACTTTACTATGAAAAGTCAAATGTCGATGTGATTTGGACTTCTCTAGTAAGTCTGATTCTGCAACGTCGCTTACGCGAGGACTTGCCTCGTCTGGTTAGAGTTGGCCCTCACCCAAGCAGGTTTTCCCGCTACACTCGGACCTTCGCGGAGATGGCTCGCCGCACAGCGGATGCGTGCTTTTTTTTTTTTTTTTGTATTGGCGAACTTTCGTCTTAAATACCTTGACCGCGCTTGGAACCCAGTAAATGGTATTTTTCAGCTCGCATTCTCTAAAGTCTTCGCCGCGCAACACTCGGGGTTCCGCAGTGCTTGTCGAAGGGTTCTATTGGAAAGGTGATACAAAACCAAAGTAATTCCACAATTGACGATTATCAACTGTCTCCCAACAGAACCAAATATTGATGAACTCTTCGCATTAAAATCAATCATTTCACTGTTCAGTCTTTATTTTTTATTTAAGGTCGCTTTTCAACTATTAAGGTCATATAGAGACCACTGTAAGTAACTTTGATAGTAACGGAAACGGTATAAGGACACACAAAAATCCAAATCCCGGGCGGGATTCGAATGCGCAACCCTTCAGGCACGAGGCAGCTAGGGCTCTTCAACCTCCGCTATCCAAGCCGGCTGTTTCATCTATATGCAATATTTTTTGTAATAAATTCAATATGGAGTATATAATCGCCTATTCACTATAATATATCTTCGGTCCCGGTGAATACACTGGTAAGTCATAAACACTTAATTTTACAGGAGAACAAAAAACAACTTGTAACTGAATTAAATCAGGGTTTAATGATATTCAAACGAAGGAGATATTTGAATGAAACTATTTGTGTGTAGGTTTTGTTTTAACATCATTAATCCGTCATTTACAGCATTAGTTTAAAGTTGATTTTTGCTCTCCGGTATATTTAAGTTTTTTTGACATATCAGCTTATTCACGGAGGTCAAAGAATAATGTATTATTGCTGCTATATATGCCACTTCAAATATCAACATTTATTTTAACATGTTTCAAAACCATGTTTCACTTCATCATTTGCTACTAGATTTGCGCGACTAAGCTGCGGGTTTCCTGAGGTTTGAACGTTGCAATCTGATGTAAGTTGGTCTTCTATGTAAGGGAAATTCCACCGATTTTCATGTCAAGCATCATAGACAAGAGAGGAGTCATCTGACATTAAGACTGTCACAATCTGAACAGACACTAAGTATGTCGAATATTATAGTACGACTCTTCTCTAAGAATCCCGCATGGAACCACTGTGATGAATCTTCGAAGTGGTCGGCGAGAAGGAAAGAGAAAGACGGCGTAATTGATCAAGGAAAACAGTACTCGCACTACTCAAGCGAAGAGCGTCACATAAGCCTTGAATCTCATGTTCACTATTTCATTATTTTATTACATCTCTACGGCTTTATAGTAATTAACGATACGAGTGGGTAAAGAAGGGTATAGTGGCATGAGTGACCTTGACCCTTAATCGACTGAACTCGCCCGTAATTTAATACAAACTGATGTATAATTTTTATATCCGTTGGTGAGGAGTTAATAATCTTTTGAAGAGTTTTAGGACAGAAGGAAAAGTATGCAATAAAACTTCGAAATCAATAATTCGGGACATTGGACAACAGCAAAGATATCATTAATTATATTAATTTTCTTAAATTACATTATACTCAAATAAATTAGCATTACCTTAATTTTGTAAAATGGATTTTCGAAAGGCTCTTTGCATTGTGTACTGGATAATACTTGTATATACATCCCACATTTTCGTATTCTTTTTCATCGTCTTCTTCTTTTTCTTCACTCTGACACAAGTGCACTGCAAGCAACTTCTTAAAAAAAATGAGTAATATTTTTATTGTTTAATTTGAAACACGAGGAAGTTATTACTTTTTTGTATACTAGCATTATAAGCGACTTTTTTCATTGCGAGAAATCGGTCATAAAATAGCATCTAATGACACAGATTATGACTGATTTACCGTTTATAGCACGAATAATGAATGCATCAAGACACATTCTGCCAATCATTGGAAAGCGGAGGTAAATCGCCCAACCGATGGAAGCGCACCGAGCGCATCGTGCCATCAATTGTCAAATTCTCTTGACATGATAATAAAATTGTTTCAAAAAATTAACTTTGATTTCTTATAAAATTATAATGCTGTTATACATTAACATGATGGATACAACTTGTGTATAATGTTGCTTTATTGCATTTGTACAAAGAAAACTCGCTCCTGTCACTCGTTTTCAAACCATGGACTTCTGCAAAAAAACTTAATATTATAATCTAGTTGCGTAATATTCTTATTGACATTGAGTATCCACAAATCTTTTCTAGAATTTAATATTAACAAATGATGAACCAAAAATATTTATTTCGTACAACATATGAACAATAATTCAAACTTAACTATATTCTATTCAGTTTACATGTCAATCCTAGCATATAATTGTTACGTATATTTTTGCTGACATTAATTACATTTTACCCTTACATTTTATAATTTGAAGTATGAGGTTGCTAGAATTTCCAGCTACACCTACAATGATTCGTGCATCCTTTTGTGACACTATTTGTGACAAGTCATCATCTTTAACGATAGTTTGCGGTCTTGGCGTTTTGGCAAATGGAACTGCAGGAATCTAAACGTGTGGAAACACGTTTAGGTTCCTGCCCGCTCATCCCTGTGTAGTACTTAAATTTACGCCGATTGAAAAGTTGTAAAAATTCATCAAAATTAAAATGATACAAAACGATTTCAATAAGTTATAATTTGCCAAAACGTCATGACATCAATTAAGAACCAATTCGGAAATATTTTATCAATTTTCAAACAAATTTTGCACTCTCTCATAAACACATGTGCTCACCCGTTCTTGGATACATATCGAATAAAGTAACCATTATGACATTCTGTGTTCCATAGTCGTGTGTGCTTTTCTAACATTATTAGACCTGTGAATGATTTCCATCTTACTTGATTTTCCTTATCCCTTTAATAACAGTAACATTTTCTCCACATTAGTATTCAATGGATTTTACTCTCACATATTTCTCCATACAGATGATCTACAAAAACCGACTTCGTTGGGGAAGATTGATGGCTTACTTTTTCTTTTCAGTGTTATGACTCCTTATCTCGTACTCATGTAGAAGGAACATTTTTTCATGATCAATCCACAATACAAAACAACGTAGGACGATGTCCTGTGCATATCCTTGATAGTGTCAATTACTTTCTCTTTACTTTCTTGTTTGCTCTCTCGCCCTGAACACCTTCAATTACGCACGCGCGCAAAGTATTCCTACTACTTTTGTCGATGCACACGAAAAAATAAACACAATAATAGTGGACTTTTTTAGTGAAATGAAGATATGTATGCAGAGTATTCTTACTAGTAAATAATTTATGAAGATGGTTCGCAAGTCAGCCGGTGCACTAGTAAACCACTCCTTGGTCGTGAAATAATCGACCCCGCTCATAGTAAAATTGTTCTCCTTCTCCAAATTACAAGTTTTGAATGCGTCGCTTTTTTGGGCATCAACGCCTTCTTGTACTTATTTTCAGGTGAAATAGTCTGTGTCGCCATTGACGATGGCAGTGACATTAAGATTTTTCTTCTTTTTGGCACCTTAACTGTAAACACTATTTATCACTGTCATTTTTGTACCACATTTGTCAGCTCTTATCCCTTATTGTTTTCTACAGTGATGAATCGGCTCACTACACCGAGAAGACAAAGTAGAGTACTCACAGTGTAAGAGACAATTTTTCAGGTAAGTGCGTACTACAAGAAAATGAGTTAGGCCAATAGTTTTAGGGCGAATAACAAAGACACTTTACTGTGCTTGTGGTATTCGGCTTCCATGATTAACATACAACAACGTACAAGAAGGATCAAAAGGACAAGTGGATCGAGTCAATTTGGTATATATCGAAAATATATCACTTCTATTTTCGACTGCTGTGAGTTTTCAAGTTTCGTTAAAATAAATTTGACTTCTTCGAAGAACATACGTTATTAATGTAAAAAAAATTACATTTTTTGGACATCGATTTGGAAAATTTAAAGATTATGGTCATGAATGTGGAAGAACCGCAAACCTATATTTGCATGGCAATATTTAATGTTTTAATGTATAATACAAGGTAAACAGTTGAATATTAAAATAAAAAAAAGATTGTTTTAAAAATTTCATATTAAAACAATATGTCTCTTAATTTTGAATAGTGTGTGTTTAAAACTCTTGATACACTGGTCCTTTTCATCCCTCTTTTACATTAATTTTTGGATTAATCAATACCACGTCAACGTAATAAAAAATATCCTTCAGTTGACCAAGCGCATAATATACAACGGATTTTATGGCCAAATATTTTTTTCTGATTTGGCGGCCTACTTAGTCGACCATTTTGCTACATTCGTGAATGGATGTTACGGGATAAGACCCCGTAGTCATTTACCATCCTCAGCTTTCATATCAGGAGCCGCTCTTTAGAGCGCATCTTCCTTGATGCCATTGGCGGAGGCAGCCCCGGGGACGACGGCAGATGTGGTGGACTCTATGAATTCAGGCATTGACTGTGAGCTCTCCAGCGTGCTGATGCTCACCCGCGGATGCTTCCGCGAAGCGCTGAGGCGCAGCGCCGCAGGGCAGCAGCGCTGTGCGCATGCGCGCAGGCGTGCCTTGAGCGGGCGCAGCGCCACGGGCTTGCAGCAGAAGAACACGAAGATTAGCACCCCCCGCAGGAGGTTGACGGCGTCGGTGATGTACCAGAAGGCAGTAAGATGATCATCCGCCAACCACGACACGATCTCCGTCACCCACGTGACGACCATCAGGCAGAACAGCTTGGTGTACACGATGAGTCTGCGCAAGCCATCGTGAATAATATCAGTCCCTACTCGGTAATACCAATGTGGGTTTGTTAGAATGGATTTTAGTACTATATTCTGAATTGGGTGTCAACTAGATTTGTCATGTCTCACATTGGCATAAATTTATATGGTAGGAATATTACCACACCGGCTTTTAATGTGGCTTCACTGATGCGCAGCACCTAATCCAGAATATTAGACAGAAAAGGCTTTACGTTAATATTATTATTTCGAAATCCATATCAATGAATGCAAGGCTCTATAGGGGTAAATAGAGAATATAGATATACTAGAGTTCTAAAAAGACAGGGTCTTAGTGTAACTACATTTTCCCTTAGTAAACTAAATGAGAATTTGAAGTATAATATGGAGATAAATGCGACTTTTACATCCGGGTAGCACAACTAGAGCCATTCAAAACATGTGTGCTCAAATTGCTGCGACTTTCTTTCTCGTGCTAACTTACCTGAGAGCGATTTTATTTTTAATATGAAAACACATACTGTTCAGGCAAACCTTGGTGGCTTAAAACAACCGTGTTGGGAAACTCAGAATTTAATTTTACAATGTGAATACAAATGTAAAACATAACCTTAGTCCAACTTACAAACGTTTTTAAAATAGCAGTTTCTATTTACAAGTGGAGAAATTCAGGGCACTGTACCTACCCACGACGGTTTCACACTTCTCAAAAACTGCTCACAGTGACCGAAATTGCGTCAGAGTATTTTTTTTTTTGTTTGGAAAATAACGAAAAGTAGCGAGTCGCGACGTTTTCCTCTACATTTACATACGCTTATCGGCAAGCAATGACCAAGAATGGCGTCTGCGTATACCTGTCTTTTTAGAACTCTAATGAATGCAGTTCAGATGTTCTGGTAGTGAGAAAATGAAGGTTACCGGTGCTTGGCAATAGAAATATTGCGAATCTCTATCAGTGCCATCTGTAAGTGGAAATTGCCTAGACGTAAGTAGCTTCCGATATTTTTTTGTAAATAAACGTAATAAATAAATATTTCCCTATTACGAGTTTACAGTTTTATTTAAATTTGATTGCAGCTTCAAAACTTGCATTTGCTCGCGCTGTATTACACTTATTTTAAGAAGTTCTAGCTTAACCTAATTCTGGCTTGACTTATCGCCTATGGGCTAAAGAACATGTGGGTTTGGCTTATGATTATTATGTTGCAATTATTAGGTGTATATTGGACAAAATATAAAATGCATAATTACAAATACAGAATTTATAACAATGATGAAACAATGGTTAATAAACTCAAAAAATGGTTAGTAAACTCAAGAATCTTTTTGTTTCTTTCCCTTCTGTAACGAAGTTTTATACACAAAGATTAACTTTTTAGATTTCCTCCCATTTAGTGTGGAGGTGTGAGGGTACGCCATCAATGAATTTAAAAATTAGCAATATGTATGTTGCTTGTATTAAATTTTAGCATCACTGATATGTAATTATTGATATCATGACAGATGAAATATTTGTTATAATACTTAATATTAGTGAGTGTATGATTATTGCATGTTGGTTGTACTGTACTCCTACTATTATTGTTATTATTAATATTATTAATATTGTAATTATTGTTATTTAACTGCCACCTGGTCATACCCAATTGCAGTTCAAATAAATGTATGTATGTATCTCCTTTAAGTTTTCAGAAGACACAACAAATCCGAAAATGTTCCCCAGACCAAATAAGCAATTTTACAATGTTTCTCAAAGATACAATGTTACATTCAATGATCCAGTGAGGCAAGAAACTCGCTAGATGGAGTAGGGTAACGTAAATGTATTTTCATAACCGCTAAATGTGATTGGGATTGATCAGTTCGAGTCCGCAATGTAATATTGTATCCTCTGGCTGTTGCTAGACCTATTATTAGACGACACAACACATTATTCGTGATCGTCTTTTCATTCAATTGTCAAAATAATATGTATTACATGTTAACAAAATGCTATCAAGTGCAGCGTTTTAGCAGCATGGAAATGTGTATTAAAGTCTGTAAATTTGCGACTCAATAGATTATATCCGCCGAACATTCAACTGAGCATTGCTATAAAGCCACGAAATATCTTAACATCAGCGAGGCGCGTGGCATATTTGGACAGAATAGTACATCCAATCTAGTTTCATCTATTGCGGTCTACAAGTCTGCGTTCTAATAGATTTCCCGTTCTATATTTTGTATTTGAGGTTTGCCGGAACCAAGTTTTCACATCCCATACAATTACTGCAGTTACTTACATTTGACGATCACCGCTTTTCATCAAAGATTTTGCTGAATTGAACGCAGCCTTCTTTGACGCCGTGTTTTCTGCCGCCTCTGGCTCTTTTTGACTGTCGCCGCCTTCACCGCTAGCGACAGTAGCGTCGTCATCACCACCATCGCCGGGAACTAGAAATGATCAGTTTATTAATTAAACAATATTATTCCAATCATCAGCATATTATTACAATCCACATTATTTCTATTGGAATGTTCCTTTTTCCAGCCGAAGTACAGAGGCCTTTGAAAAACCTATGATATCGTTTGTAAGGTCGGCTTTGTACTGACACCTCATGAATATGTAATCTACAACTGTATTCTAATTATAATATCAGTATTGCAGAAAAAGTTCTACAGTTAAGAATGTCAATTTTGACAAAAGAACTATAGATTTGTAAATAGATTCGGTCATTAAAATCCTTATCGGTCGTTATCAGTGGATTTCCATTCCTCTATTTGATTGCGTTATGTCCATATAGCAATACACTATTACGCAAAAAGGATTTTGTAGTCGGTAAAAATCACACGCCGACCTCGATGACCGAGGTGGCTAAGAGCGAGTACCGACTCAGCGCTTCAGTCCAATAGGTCGCGGGTTCGAGTCCCACCTTGGGCGTGGTTGTTTGTCCCTTGACTTTGTATGTGTTGTCGCGGAGGACCTCGCGTTCTGCTGACCCCAGATCAGAGGAGCCCGCAAGTGTGTTGGTGTCTAGTGTATGGTCGAATATGCGTACCAACGGGACGTAAAGGGTCCGGCTATTGGCTGGATCACCGACTGTTGGCTGGAGAAAGGCTCTAGAAAAAAACACACTTACCGGCCTCCGTTGTCGCTGTAGCCTTGCCATTCGGAGCCTTGGCAGTGGCGTTCCCTTGCGTGCGGGCGTTGGCTTGCCTTGGACTGGAGGCCCCGCTGCGCGGATGTTTAATGCGCACCACGGTGAAGACGAACAGCGCCAGGTCAACCAACAGCGACAGTGCCATCGGCCCGTAGTAGTACACGAAGGTCGCGGACTTGCCTGCAAGGAAAACAGTAGGGTGACTGTAAATCTTAATAGGTAATTCGCACAGAGCAAATCTTGAAACTACTCGAGTACGTTATAGACAACAACGTGACCTGCAACTTTTGTCTTAAGGGTTTGAACAACCTTTTTCTTTTTAACATTATGGAAATGAAAATAGTTCCGAGCTGTAATGGCAGTACAATGCTAAATTCACATAACGTAATATCATCTTGATTCGCATTTGATCGACTAGAACCCATGAAAATGTTGCAGCAGACGATATAAAGTTAGCAGCACACATTCGCGCGAAAGTTGGGAGCAAATTCCTCCTGATCACGTCATTTGTATCGTTCACATTAGGAGTGTAGTTTTGCGAGCTCGCACATGATAATTCTGGGACATTATCGTTTTCGAAAAGAACTCTATTGTAACAATCAAGTAGGAGAAAAATTGGTGCGTGGACTATCAAAACTCGGAACGATCTGACATTCAGTGTACGTGGCACAAAACTTGTGGCTGTTTTAAAGACCGGACCTGACTCCTTCTACAAAAGTAATTGTTGAAATATAATTTCTTTCGTGAAAACTGATGTTAAAAAATACTTTAAAACTAATTTGATATCTTCAAACGGTGGTTATATCCCTTTTCCAAAAAAAGATTGTGACCCTAACATACGGACAAGGGACCGCGTACGATCTTTTCTTCCTTTTTGTTGTCCTTTCTTCACCCCTTATATACACTACATTCACATGCACCACACAACCACACCAGTCGGAATACCGGTCAGGAGCTTTGCGCTGGTCGAGGCTGGGGCGGTGCCATGCTGGTGGGAGATACCTGGCCGGGGAAAAATCAGCAAGCCGACGTAGGTCGGCGACAGATCTCGCCACCCAGCAAGGGAAGATCACTGCCTCTTCCTGAGGGAAAAACATGCGCTACACTAACGGAACTAATGATCTTAGTGGATGACGCACTCGTAATCAGTAATGAAGCAATCAAAAATACATCAGACTCGCAGTCTCCTTCTTTACACAGAAAATCTTAATTTTACAAAGTTGTCAGACATGTTGAGATATCGAAAATGATAAATTTTCTTGGCAACTCATCAGGTATTGGTATCAGGCACATAAACAAAGTTATTTTACATGATTTGCCAAACATAAATGCATGTTGAATTGCCTAACAGTTAGGGGCAAATGTCAAATGTGCATCTTCATTATAAAAAATATACACCACCTGTTCACTGGTAAAATATTTTCGTTGCCCCCCCCCCTACATGCTTAAGACGTTTATTCTGAGATATCCTATCCTTGGCAAATTTTTAAAATGCCTAGTTTTCACAACGAAGAAAATTGGAAGGAGTGAATTTGGGACAAAACTCTTCCGGGGACAAAGTCACCCCAATAATAATCTTCATAGAGAAACAAGGAATAACTATCTAACTGCAATTACATCGCACGTACGTAATTGAAAGTACACCAATAATCTTATTTCAATCACCAAAGAAAGACAAAAGATTAAGCTTTCAAAATTTGGGAATGGTACACGTATCTTACGTATCTACTAAACGATTATATTACACAAAACGACAAAAAATGAAATTGTTGAGTCGTGTTCTTCTTTCCAATTCAGCAGCTCTAAGAACACAATATGGGCGGAGTTCTGCCATAAGGATTAAGATTTTGCATGTTGGCAATCCTACTGAAAAGACACCCCCCCAAAATTAAAGATTTCCATGTCTCCCTGTTCCCCAGGTTTTCGGACTCTCTCCTAATACATGACTAAAAGTGAATAAAAAGTAAACTGATCTACAGGGTCTTCAAACGAACTGCTCAAACTCTTGGTCACGTCACAAAATGCTAATTTCAGCTCTTTCATTAGGGAAATTTGTAAGTCATCGCGAGGGGTTGTCCGTACTTATGAACTCACGGACGCCGTCCCTCCTGCCAGCGATTTCGCACGTCTATTATACACTTAGTTTCAGATCCAGGACATCTGATAACACTTCCGCATAAATAATAGATTTTATATGACCCTATAAAAACATTAGGTTTGCAGTCTGATTATGTGGACTTGTGATCTTCATTGCTGAATAATGCCATGTGCTATACACGAGCACAACTAGCCTCAATACTGGAAATGGCAGAATATCATGCAATTGACCTAACAGAACACAACAAATAAAAGGCCTTTTTTGTCGCTTGTTATTGACTACCTCGCCACCTCCGCTACATAGAAATCTTATCGCTGTCTGATCCAAATTTCCGGCAGCCTATTCATCGTACGGTGAAAATACAGACACACACTCTCTCTCTCTCTCTCTCTCTCTCTCTCTCTCTCTCTCTCTCTCTCTCTCTCTCTCTCTCTCTCTCTCTCCACACACACACACATTTATTGTGCCATAATCTCTAAATATTCAAATTGCGTGTTATCCTACATAATCGTTTACTTTTAAATCCGTCAAACATGCTTCATGAAAAATTAAATATATTTTAGAATTTGTTATTTAGAATAATAAAATTCTTATCGTTTTCTCCTAACTTTTGTATCAAACTGTAAGATAGCATTATAATAAGTCAGAGATGATATAGGAGGAAATGAAAAAGTAAGGTGGAGGACGAGAAGAAATATAGAGCGAGGAGGAGGAGGAGAATAAAAAAAGGTGAATAATATAGATGTGAAGAGCATAGACTTGAGAAAAGAATTTCGAGAAGAATCACAGAAACCATAGAATACCCACTGTCGAACCAGCAGCGTCGCGCGCCGATGTTAGGCAGCAGCGGGAGGTCGGGCGGCACGATGTGCGCGGGGGCGAACTCCATGAAGAGGGTGATGGCGGTGACGAGGGCGGGGCAGCCCCACGCATACAGCGAGTACCACAAGATGCGCCGGCTGCGTTCTCCGGCCGCGCTGGCGACGCGCCGCCGCCGCATCGCACTGCGTAGGACACGCCAATGAATAACTAGCCCTTACTACGTAGGATCTGTGAAAGAATTTTATGTGCTCTTTCTTTGGGAAAGTGGTTGATAGTTATAAATAACTAATTTTCATGATCTATCGATTTCACTAAGAGGGCGACGAAGGCGGGGCAGCCCCACGCTACAGCGAGTACCACAGAGCGCCGGGTTGGTTCCGCCCGCGCTGCGACGCGCCGCCGCCGCATCGCACTGCGTAGGACACGCCAATGAATAACTAGCCCTTACTACGTAGGATCTGTGAAAGGATTTTATGTGCTCTTTCTTTGGGAAAGTGGTTGATAGTTATAAATAACTAATTTTCATGAACTATCGATTTCACTAAGAGGGCGACGAAGGCGGGAGCCCACGCGTACAGCGAGTACCACAGGAAGCGCCGGGTGCGGTGTCCGCCCGCGCTCGCCACGCGCCGCCGCCGCATCGCACTGCGTAGGACACGCCAATGAATAACTAGCCCATACTACGTAGGAACTGTGAAAGGATTTTATGTGCTCTTTCTTGGGAAAGTAGTTGATAGTTATAAATAACTAATTTTCATGAACTATCGATTTCACTAAGAGGGCGAGAAGGCGGGCAGCCCCACGCGTACAGCGAGTACCACAGGAAGCGCCGGGTTTGGTGTCCGCCCGCGCTCGCCACGCGCCGCCGACGCATCGCACTGCGTAGGACACGCCAATGAATAACTAGCCCATACTACGTAGGAACTGTGAAAGGATTTTATGTGCTCTTTCTTTGGGAAAGTAGTTGATAGTTATAAATAAATAACTTTCATGAACTATCGATTTCACTAAGAGGGCGACAAAGGCGGGCAGCCCCACGCGTACAGCGAGTACCACAGGAAGCGCCGGGTTTGGTGTCCGCCGCGCTCGCCACGCGCCGCCGCCGCATCGCCCGGCGTAGGAAACGCCAATGAATAACTAGCCTTACTACGTAGGATCTGTGAAAGAATTTTATGTGCTCTTTCTTTGGGAAAGTGGTTGATAGTTATAAATAACTAATTTTCATGAACTATCGATTTCACTAAGAGGGCGACGAAGGCGGGCAGCCCCACGCGTACAGCGAGTACCACAGGAAGCGCCGGGTTTGGTGTCCGCCCGCGCTCGCCACGCGCCGCCGGCGCATCGCCCTGCGTAGGAAACGCCAATGAATAACTAGCACATACTACGTAGGAACGTGAAAGGATTTTATGTGCTCTTTCTTTGGGAAAGTAGTTGATAGTTATAAATAACTAATTTTCATGAACTATCGATTTCACTAAGAGGGCGACAAAGGCGGGCAGCCCCACGCATACAGCGAGTACCACAAGATGCGCCGGCTGCGTTCTCCGGCCGCGCTGGCGACGCGCCGCCGCCGCATCGCACTGCGTAGGACACGCCAATGAATAACTAGCCCTTACTACGTAGGATCTGTGAAAGAATTTTATGTGCTCTTTCTTTGGGAAAGTGGTTGATAGTTATAAATAAATAACTTTCATGAACTATCGATTTCACTAAGAGGGCGACGAAGGCAGGGCAGCCCCACGCATACAGCGAGTACCACAAGATGCGCCGGGTTTGGTGTCCGCCGCGCTCGCCACGCACCGCCGACGCATCGCCCTGCGTAGGACACGCCAATGAATAACTAGCCCATACTACGTAGGAACTGTGAAATGATTTTATGTGCTCTTTCTTTGGGAAAGTAGTTGATAGTTATAAATAACTAATTTTCATGAACTATCGATTTCACTAAGAGGGCGACGAAGGCGGGGCAGCCCCACGCATACAGCGAGTACCACAAGATGCGCCGGCTTTGGTGTCCGCCGCGCTCGCCACGCGCCGCCGGCGCATCGCCCTGCGTAGGAAACGCCAATGAATAACTAGCACATACTACGTAGGAACTGTGAAAGGATTTTATGTGCTCTTTCTTTGGGAAAGTAGTTGTTAGTTATAAATAAATAACTTTCATGAACTATCGATTTCACAAAGTGGGCGACGAAGGCGGGGCAGCCCCACGCATACAGCGAGTACCACAAGATGCGCCGGCTGCGTTCTCCGGCCGCGCTGGCGACGCGCCGCCGCCGCATCGCACTGCGTAGGACACGCCAATGAATAACTAGCCCTTACTACGTAGGAACTGTGAAAGGATTTTATGTGCTCTTTCTTTGGGAAAGTAGTTGATAGTTATAAATAACTAATTTTCATGAACTATCGATTTCACTAAGAGGGCGACAAGGCGGGCAGCCCCACGCGTACAGCGAGTACCACAGGAAGCGCCGGGTTTGGTGTCCGCCCGCGCTCGCCACGCGCCGCCGCCGCATCGCACTGCGTAGGACACGCCAATGAATAACTAGCCCTTACTACGTAGGATCTGTGAAAGGATTTTATGTGCTCTTTCTTTGGGAAAGTGGTTGATAGTTATAAATAAATAACTTTCATGAACTATCGATTTCACTAAGAGGGCGACGAAGGCGGGGCAGCCCCACGCGTACAGCGAGTACCACAGGAAGCGCCGGGTTTGGTGTCCGCCGCGCTGGCGACGCGCCGCCGCCGCATCGCACTGCGTAGGACACGCCAATGAATAACTAGCACATTCTACGAGGAACTGTGAAAGGATTTTATGTGCTCTTTCTTTGGGAAAGTAGTTGATAGTTATAAATAACTAATTTTCATGAACTATCGATTTCACTAAGAGGGCGACAAAGGCGGGCAGCCCCACGCGTACAGCGAGTACCACAGGAAGCGCCGGGTTTGGTGTCCGCCCGCGCTCGCCACGCGCCGCCGACGCATCGCCCTGCGTAGGACACGCCAATGAATAACTAGCCCATACTACGTAGGATCTGTGAAAGGATTTTATGTGCTCTTTCTTTGGGAAAGTGGTTGATAGTTATAAATAACTAATTTTCATGAACTATCGATTTCACTAAGAGGGCGACGAAGGCGGGGCAGCCCCACGCATACAGCGAGTACCACAAGATGCGCCGGCTGCGTTCTCCGGCCGCGCTCGCGACGCGCCGCCGACGCATCGCCCTGCGTAGGACACGCCAATGAATAACTAGCACATACTACGTAGGAACTGTGAAAGGATTTTATGTGCTCTTTCTTTGGGAAAGTAGTTGATAGTTATAAATAACTAATTTTCATGAACTATCGATTTCACTAAGAGGGCGACGAAGGCGGGCAGCCCCACGCGTACAGCGAGTACCACAGGAAGCGCCCGCACTGCGAAGCCGCATCGCCCTGCGTAGCAGGACACGCCAATGAATAAATAGCCCTTTTACAGCGGCTTGGGATCAGAAAAGGAAAATACTCTATTTTGAATCTTAGAATAGAAATACGTGAAGGAAAACGGCACCCATTGACTCAAATGTTGTTGATGCTTCTAATATTGCCTTACATCAACTGTGCCCTAATTAACTGCAGTGCATTTTCATTTCTCGTTATGAATCAGGAAATGTTTTTATCCACCTTCAAAACTAACTTTACAATAATTGTCTTATAACAAGTATTCCCCAATATTATACTAATCATCATCAAACGTAGTCATCAGCAAACTTATACCCAGACCTTGCTTTTCTGAAAACGACGATCATGTATCCTTTTACCAGAAGGAGTTTTTAAGATACCCGATTGTTGACGTAAGGATACTTCTACGAAAGAAAGGCACTTTTGAAAGATACATTTCTTCTTAATGCTCATTGCATTTTTCCAAATAATAGAGCGTGAAACATTTAATCTTAGGCCGCTTTCATACGGATCCACTCGGAAACGCCAGGCCCTCATACGCATCCACCATCAATTGAGCGTGGGAGAAGAAATAGTCGTGACGCGTACCGCTCTGAGCGCCAGCGTTCGCAAAGCAATGAACATGTATACTCCAATTGAAACATAGGGCAAATTGAGAGGGATCAACTGGGATCCAGTAATCCAATCTAGAGCTTCAATATCAAAAATTAAGTTGTAATGACGCTCCCGATTGGATAACGATGTCCCAGATGATGAATACTCAATATGACCAATGTTTTATTAAAAAAAACGGCTAAGGTTAGTGGCGCGTCCAAGTATTCTAGTGGTAAGGCTGATGTGGCATAGGATCGTGTTGTACTGGCGGTGGCATGGAGGAGTGTCTGTTGGTGGAAGGGTTCGCCGCCAATCGCCATAGCTGCACAGCTGTTTCGCTCGTAAATAGCTTCACTTAAGCCGATGTTTTGCTCGCAGACTCACCGCTCGGAAGCACTGCTTAGTGGCTTTGTGTGAAGGGGTCCTAAATCTGAAATAATTTTCACACACGGAATTAGGACTTCGGCCCAACATATAAAAGTACATCCGGGGACTGAAAACTCCAGACCCATATGCCCAGTTTCCCCGTAGTACATCAGGAGGTAATAATAACTGCAGATAGGAGGCGGGTAGGGAACCCATAGTCCATAACCCTTGGGTGGGTACTGTGCCGTCATCCCAGTACGGATAGCGCCCATTTGGGCTCTGAATTCTTCGTCACACTGCCCAATTCTCTTGTGAATTGACAGGGAACTTGTCTCAGCGCATGTAAGTTACACTAAGATTTTTTCATCGCGTTACGGCTGGACTGCATACCATCTCAACAACGTACTTGTACACCTGCGGTGGGGGAGAATGAGATAGTCTCAAGCTATCACCCCGCGGTCCTGGAAATTCCCGTGGGAAAATACAAGTTATGCGCAGTAGTATAGAGGCTTTACGGAATCTTAAATAACGACAATCTCCCTTTCCTTTAATTGGCATTCCTCCCACAAGTTACTTTCGCATCTAAAGCAACGTACACATGAATGCCGATACAACAATAGTAAAAATATATTTTAATTAGCTTTAAAGGAAATGAATAATAATTATTTTCAAGGTTTATTTAACAATAAATCAACACAGATGAGTCTTCTTTTTTTTTAATTAATTATCGTAAATGCATTTTAATTTACATTATGAAAAAGTTTTAATAGCATTATAAGTTGTATTGCTCTTTATTGCTAATTTTCGATTAAGCAGCGACATCAAGTATTGTTTATTTCGCATAATGTGAACTTGTAGTAAATTAAGTGACTAACTTACCCAAAAGTCCATGAAAGATCAAAACACATCACGTTCAACCAGAAGAATGTACTGAGAAAAGAGAACTGCACCACGAATGCTGAAATCAGATAGAAACAATATCAGATATTCTTAATTCTTATTTGGTAACCAGTTTTGTACCATTACGGCAACAAATTTTGTGACATTACTTTAAATAATACGAGTATTTTTCTGAATTTGTTATTACTTGTATATATCTTTAAAATTTCACCGTTGTAGTTATCGAATTATTGTTAACGATATGTGAATCGTTTGTAAATCAACAATTGAGTCATTTTACTATCAATTACTCTGGTCAGGCGAAAATCAATCGAATATTAATTCCGTATTAACATGCTGGCGCAGCCTATGGAGAATGAAGAAAGTGTTTTTCAGAAGAGTGTGGGAAGTTAAGTACCCACGCTAATAAATTCGTCCAAGAAATAATATTTTTAGAATGTGAAATTTGTCTTGATGTACCGACCGGATCTCATTGAAATATTGATGCAGTGGTGAGGTGTAGTTGACCTTTACATAATTGGAATGATTGAAGGCGTTGTCATTGTCAACAATAGTATTACTACTATTGTTGACAATGACAACGCCTTCAATCATTCCAATCTCATTGAAATACTTCTTTGCGATGTTGTAGCAATCAATAAGTCGTCATTATTTTGAAAAAAAAAGTCCTAAAACTGGATGTTCGGTTTGGAAGGAGGATGCCCAATATCCACCAGGCCCATCATCCACTACTCAGCTCATAATAATAGGGATGGGAATTACGTACCTGTTATTGTATAAAATGCGTTTCATTTGTTTTAGTTGCAGACGTTTTGGATATTTTTATCCCGGTAATAAGAGTTTAATTTTGTTGAATTTTTAATGTATTATCTAAAATTGGAATCGCCTTAACTACAAGAGGTCTAAGCCAGAAGGTCTTTTACCATTTAGCAATTATAATCTTTTATTGCTTCGTATTATGCCGAAATCTGCCGAGCAAAACATGAATACGAGCCGACAAAGAGTATCTCTGTGTATAACTCATTATACTAGTCGGTAAAACTAGATTATATTCCTTTTGTACCGCTATCAATAATATTTTTAGACAGCCCCTAGTAAAATCTGTTCGTAATATAGCATGCAAAGCGCGCTTAATGTTCTTTTAGCACTAGTACTAAATAGGAGAATAAATTTAAGTCAGATGAAACAGAGAATGGAATAAGGGAAATATAATTATCATGTCTGATCTCAAGTACTACTCACCTAAATGTAAAATACTACTCAAAAAAGTGATCTGTATACTTGAATTACAATAAAATGAAAGTCAAAAAGGATGTCAAAGAGTTGAAGAGCTGTGTATGACACAAGTGGAAAAAGTGATTTTATTTTGCTAGTAAGATTGCGCAACTCGGCCTAACAATCTCGGGCCGCAACATTTCTTATTCGCACAATAGTGTGGGACTTTCACCATTCGCATCACATATCATATGCAGTCGTTTTTTTTATAAAAAATTGAAAATTGTTTATTTAAATAACAGGCTATTTGGAGGTTGTGGTGATCGCCAGATTACACCGGAGATGGAAAAACGAAAGGTAAATGCTTTCCGTCTTCCGTAACAACGGGGTTCCCTACCTGATAGAGTGCAGAAGGGCTGTGATGCGATGCGTTGTATATGGGCGATGGCGAGTGTAACGGAGGCGATTAGCAACGAGGCGCAGTGGCACATGAGCGCCTTGGCGTGGGCGGAGCGGCGCAGCTCGGGCACCAGCGCGTGCACCACCAGCGTCAGCAGCAGGAACAACGAGCCCAGCAGGAACAGCAGGCTGACATGCAAAGAAAGACATTTTAAAATGGAGTCTTTCACTCTCGGTGAGAGCAGCTTAGCACAAAGACACATGAGCGCCTTGGCGTGGGCGGATCAGCGTAGCCCAGGCACCAGGGCGTGCACCACCAGCGTCAGCAGCAGGAACAACGAGCCCAGCAGGAACAAGGCTGACATGCAAAGAAAGAATTTTAAAATGGAGTCTTTCACTGTCGGTGAGAGCAGTTTAGCACAAAGACACATGAGCGCCTTGGCGTGAGCTGAGCGGCGCAGCTCAGGCACCAGGGCGTGCACCACAAACGTCAGCAGCAGGAACAACGAGCCCAGCAGGAACAGAGGCTGACATGCAAGGAAATCATTTTGAAACGAATTTTCATTGTGTGTGAGGGCAGCGAGCCACAAGACACATGAAGCCTTGGCATGCCGATGCAGCACAGCTCAGGCATCAGCGCCTTCACCACGAGCGTCAGCAGCAGGAACAACGAGCCCAACAGGAACAGCAAGGTGCCACGTAAGGAAAGGCAACATTTTGGCATACAGTCTTTCATAGTGGATACAAGATGTGAGGCAAAGTGACACATGAGCGATAAGTCATCTGCGAACTCCGCAGCTCAGATATCAGCGCCTGCACCACCAGTGGCAGCAGCAGGAAGAACATGTCCAGCAAGAACAGCAGCCACGGAAGGAAATTTGGGAACGGATGCTGAGCACCGCTCACCTAAAAGTGACTTGAGTTCATACGTTGAAAGAAGTTAGTTCGTTCCAAGATATTGGAGGATACTGCATCCCCCACGATTTAATTTTAAGTGATTCAGTGATCTCCTGACTGAGATGTGACCCGAAGTTGCTTGCGGGAGATATATGTGATCACAGAATATTCACCTTGGACCCTGGTAATGAAAAAGTGCTAAATTTAGTGGGGAAATCTTCATCTTCTGATGTAGCCAGAATCCATGTTTTGTGGGTCCTTGATAACGAAAAATTCGAATGACGACAAAACGACTCTCTGTCCGTCTGTCCGTTCGTTAGTCTGTGAACAACGCTAGCGGCTAAACCGTTCAGTCGATTTTCTCCAAAATTGATATTCCCCTATCAATCTGGCTGATATCGCGGCTTTGTGAATTTGAAATAGACATTTTAAAAGGAAGGGTACTTTACATAAAGCCCCTGGGAAATGTTCCAAATTTTTTTAAAAAAGGCTCTATAGTTCTTGATTAAATTTTATGTTGGATAGTGTGGAGGACGCTTAAGGAAATGGTGTAGGTTGCATGTTCGTTGAAAACCCTGATTTTTTGAAAATTGCAAAAGTGCAATATTTTTTCTGTCTTCCAACAACTAAAATATTAAAGATATTTTTTTACTTAATGAAACTTAGTCCTTAAAGATAGATTTTGAAATAACACCATGTACAATTATTCGATAATTTGAGTACTATTCGCATCATTTTGCGTGTAAATACGAGCGAGAAAGTATAAGTTATTTTAGCACCCCTAGTTTATTATTTGAATGGGATACTTTTACGAGGACTACGTTAAGGGCATTCTGGTTTTAAGATCTTTCGGAACCCACCTGTAGAACATGTTCTCCGGTTTCATTTCCGACGTCGTGGAGCGTTTGTGGCAGAAGAAGAGTTCGGAAATGACGCCGCCGTTGGTCGTTTGAACCTCAACGTGGCACACGTGCTGTCTCTCGAATGCTCGCCCAAGATTGAAGTTCTCGATGATGACGCTGCCATTGCGTTGGATCCAGAAACTTTTTGTTGTTTCATAAGAATGAGAGTTGAGAAGGTGTCTGCAATGATAAGATGATTGTTAAAAAACAGGTGCGGGATATTTTCATTCAAAACCTTTAAAAACTCTTTCTAATTTCTTGGATGCCGGCGTTGTGTAGTGTTTAAATATTTATCTATTACGTAAATACATTGAATAAATGTATATTTTAAATATATTATAATTTAATACATATTTATCATTCACGTTTTTTTACAGTAAATGTACGGTGAATTTTTGTGGAGTCAAGGATATGTTTCTTTTCTACTTTTTGGGACGAAACAGTTCTCGGAATGCTTCAATTTTTCAGACAAAAATACTTATACCAACGTAGACAAATGATGTATAAAAATAGACCGTGTAGTATCACAGTACAGATAGCGATCATATTAAATCTCTTTAATTACTTTTCAAAATCATGTAACCGCTAGTGATAATGTAACTTCTTCCTCAAGCGCTAACACGTACCTCAAATCGGTACGTTATTCAATATTACGGTAGACGTTCTTAATTCATATTGAGAACTTGTCTTAAAAACTATGCCAGAATTGTTTAACTCTGCCTGTGACCAAATACACAGAAGGTGCCCGATTATCTTCCTTACATTTATAAAGAATTTTCAATTAAAAATCAATCAAACCGTGAGCGTTTGATACATTTTAATTACTGAATTTCAAAAATCACTTTGTTATTGAAGGATAGGACGAAAATGAATAAATCCAATTTTTTAAAATTTTCATGTGAAACGTATTTAAAATGTACTTTGTATGTAAAACGTATGTTAAATGTATGTATGTAAAACGTATGTAAAATTTGCAAATTAATTAATATCTTTCTCATTGTGACACAGTTTGCCGGAGTGCGAGCTGCGAGATAGGATACTTACAGACAAGGATACATTTCTGTGCAATTTATACATATACCAGTTGGACTGCATGAACTGTGCAAGAGCATATTCTCCTGTATTTAATCATACATTTATTTTCTTAATAAATTAATCATCCATTTTTGAGGTAGCATTCAATACATTGGATTCAATTAATCAGTTTTATCGTTCAGTCAGATATTTAAATCTCATTGTTCCCTGCAGTTAGTCGTATTTAAATACAGTGTCAAGGTGACCTCAATTAGGCGGTCATCTTCATTAACAATAATTTTTGGTTAAAGCGATAGAAATAACAATTAGATATCTTTTCCCATACGATATTCCCTCTTTTAAGCGCCCACTTAGTCCCGCATTCGTTGTATATTAACCTGCATTAGACGGACGTCACTTTCAGAGGAGTTTGCGATTTTATACGTGGGTATTAATGTTCACTCAATATCTTCGTGCTTCGTGACGCATTGTCAGATTACGTAGAATGGTCATATTTAATATGGCTTATTCTTTGAGCCCGTTAATTTTTGTTACGGTTGTCGATAAATTATTGTCATGCATGTTCTGTAGGTGAAAACTGCAGCTTCGAATCGCGTTGGGAACGAGTCTATGATTGGGAAAAAGTACCGTCGCGACGGTGTGAAGAAATAAGAGTACAAATATCAGAAGTTGATTGAAAGTGTTCGCTATTAAGTAAATTAAGAATAATTAAAAATATGTTTACAAGCAATGCATACTTGATTCATTGCAAAAAGGAAAATTAGAACAGATTTCTCTTCTTGCTTGTATATTACCATAACTTCCAGTACGCCTCCTCCTGTGTAACGGTAATTGTTTTCGGAATAATTAGTGACCGTTTAAGACATGTTTAACTCTATGTTCAAATGTTATTTTAACCTTCATGTTCAAAATACGGAGATTTTCCTGAATATGATAGCAGGTCCAAGTTTAGTTTCTATTTTCCTAAAGGATGGAACGTCCTGTGAAACATCTACGACAAGAAACGTGATCAAACTAGCGTTTTACTCATCTGCACTGAACAAGCTAGTACACTTACTTGCTATAAATTGCGTCATCACACTTGATCGAATGCGCAAACAACTCCGTGTACACTACTCCCCCACCATCGTCTTCGGCTAGGACTTCACCGTTCCTGATGTTGAGCTGTTCGATCCCATTGTAGAAGACTGGGTCCTTCCTGAAGGCGGTTCCGTTGCTTACTTTCTTGCAAGTGGCGCTCAGTCTGTGTCGGTTCTTCTGTGCCTCAAACATGGAATTCTTATTGCAGCAACGGTTGAGGCAAGTCACGCGCTGGCAAGGGCACGCCAAGATCACGAAGTGCCCCATCAGCGCGCTATCCATGCACCACTCCTCTGGCGACAACGCCACCTAAAGGGAGAGGAATTGCTTATCAGAACTACCACAGCCCACCTGCTTCATTGATATCAACGAATTTAACATAACCCGAACCAACCACCGGGAGGGGGGTTCAGGTCATCAACTGATGTCATCAACAGTGCCTCTGACCCCGGAGGTCCTGAGTTCCAGTCCCAATGGTGGCAGGATTTTCGTCACCAGCCCGTCAGCTAGGTCGAATGCAGTCGCTGTCTGGAGAAGAATTCTAGCGACCAGCTGCTCTGAACGGTAGTTTCACGTGATTTCTCCGATCAACATCAGTCAAAAGTCAGAGCAGTACCCAAGCAAACAGTCCACAGGTCGCGTGTGATCTTTCCTTCTTCTTCGTTGCCCTATCCTCACCTCTTACACACATACACACTAACAGACACTACTCTACCACACATGCCGGGAGACCGGTCGAGAGCTAAACTGGCTGGGGCGGTGCCCCGCTGGTGGGAGATACCTGGTTGAGGAAAACCCCGCTAGACGACGGTAGATAGGCGCCCAGCGGGATGACGAGGCAAGATCACCGTCACCTCCAGAAAATATACATGCACTACACTTACAGGACTAATGATCTTAGCAATTGACACGCCTGGAATCACTATCAATCACTCAACCGAACAAACCGTATAAATGGAGAGTTGTGAATTCCAATTTTTCTTGGTAATTGAAATGATTGAAGGCGTTGTCATTGTCAACAATATTATTTATTTCAATAAGAGCAGCTTTCGATGGCTTAGCCATCATCATCAGTTTTCTGAAACAAGAAAAATATAAAAAATTAGAATTAACATAGTTACATAAGCTGCTCTTCTTGAAATAAATAGTATTGTTGACAATGACAACGCCTTCAATCATTTCAATTTTGTAAATGTCAACTACAACTCACCACTAGACCAAAACAAAACAATTTTCTTGCTAAACTATTTTGTATCTGGTTTCAATAGAATCTTGCACTAAAAACATTCGAATGAGAGTGTTTTTGTTAATTGATCTCAAATATGAGCACTCGTTAAAGATATCTACTTCGAAGACCGATGAGTCCTTATTTATTCACGTTTTCAGAACAAAAACTAACTCATCTTCAAAATTGCAAACTACTATATATCCACTACATCACTGACTTTTACTTTCTCGCCCTTAGAAGGTACTTCTTAAGAAGAGAAAGATTTGTAAATCTGAGAGGAAAACGAATTTTCGCCAGAAAAACTCTTATTGTCGGGCCCTGGTAACGAAAAAGTGGATAAATCTAGTTACTAAATTTAGGAAAAAATCTTCTAACACGTGGTGTAGTCAGAATCCAAGTTTTGTGGGTCTTGATACCGAAAAATCGAATGACGGCAAAACATGACTGTCTGTCCGTCTGTGAACAATGCTAGTGGTTCAACTGTTCTCCAAAATTCATATTTCCCAATTAATCTGGCTGATGTCACGGCCCCGTGAATTTGAAACCGATATTTTAATTTTGGGGAGTACTTTACATGAAGCTCATGGGAGATTTCCAAAAAATGGTTCCGTCGTTTTTATTAAATTTTGTTGTTAGTATGAAAGACGTTTGAGAGAATGGCACAGGTCTCATTTTCGTTGAAACTCCTGATTTTTCGAAAATTACTGTGTTCAATTACATAAACAACTACAATTTTGAAGATAACTTTAAAATGAAATTTGTTCATAAAAACTTTTCTTCAAAAGGGATCAGGTTCAATATTTCGAACATATGAGTATTGTTAGATGAAGCTTAGGCGTTTTTAAATGCATTTTAAACAATTTTCTCAGAAATGGTTTCAAATTTTGCCTTTCATTTTTATCCTCGTATGTACCAAAGAACTGTAAAGATAGTGGTGATGATCATATTTTCTGCGCACTTGGCATTTTCGAAAAGTATGGAATTGATAATTTGAATTTCGCGCGCTACGTTTCAGGCGTTGCCAGTTCAGAAAATAGCAACACAGAGGTTTCAAATTCCTTTGAAATCATCTCAGTGTTGTCACTCATGATGATTTGCTTGATGTAGATAATATTTTTATGAAGAGAAATAGATTGAAGGAAGGTAATAAATTTTAACTTAGAACGTATACGTAAAGATGTATTCGTTAAGATGTTTTAATCGCTGACTATGGTAGTAAAAATCAAATGTAATCAAGGTAAACTTGTGTGAAATTATTCTTGCTTTTCTATATTATATTTTATACTTTAACTTAAAATTTTTCATGTTCATTTCTAAAAGTAAAAATTCCTGACAAGGAAATAAATGGAGATGATAACGAGAGGGGATTCGTTTGAATTATACTTTTTCAAGTTATAACGGAGTTTTAGTATGACCGAAATTACAATATTTTAATATTACGTAATTATTTTCAATAATGCGAGAAAGTATGAACTGCTGTTCGTGTCTAGTTTTTAAATGCAAAGCTTAGTAAGTGTATATATAAAACGCAAAGTTCGGAATTTTTATGACTCATGTGATCCTTTACATTAACCTTTCAGTGATTGTAATTATAAGTAATTAATTACGTTTTTATGGTTGGATAGCATACAATAGCAGATCACAACATACATTTACGATTAATGTGAATATATATTTCAATAGCATTTCCAGAAACACATTTAACTCTGTGTTCACAAAGCATAGTGATAGTATTGCTTCAGAATTTGGAAAACTCCCTCATGTCATTCACTTTGGGAAAAGAAGAACGGCATGAAACAGTATTGTGGGAGGTTTCGATGTCCTATATAGCGCATCTTTTGGGTTTTAATTTTTCTACAGTTATTGTTTTTGTGAGATGTATTCGTAGGGATTCAGTTAGTTTCAGATAAATATTTTTGTGCGAAATCTACGTTTATGAGAGTGATTCCGTGCATCCCGTTTACAACTTTTTTCTATTCAAATAATTTCAAATTGTGAACACTTGTTCGATCATTGGAAAAGTATCAAAAGTATTATAGCCGGGCCATTGTGTCGCGTTTCCTATAGTAGGAATTGTGGCCAATACGCTTCCCTTTTAGAATGTCCGCATTGGAATAAACACCTTTAGGAAGTATCGCGTACGTTAGCGGATGTAGATAACAAACAGATAACGAGGTAAATGGAAAAACAATTCTGAGGCTAACGATTTTCCGTTTGCACATAAACTGCAGTGGCGGCTCGTGCTTAGGTTGCACGGTTGCACAACCCCCAAAAAATCGAAAAGTATTTTATAATATGTTAGGAATATACATTCCCATTTTAATGACATTCAGTATTCAAGGTATTGCAGCAATATCGATGGATGTGAAATCGTTTTTAAACCAAATAGCCCCTAACTGGCGTTATCTCCGCCGTCTGGTGCCCTCCCAGGTTTGCTCCACGCTCTTGACTTTTGCCTCTATTACTGCGTTTAATTCATTTAATCTCTGGCCCTATGCTTTAACACGCTTCAACATTGGGCCTTCAGTGCCAGTGAATTGGGGTTTGGTCGCCGAGTGCTGCGTGGTATCCCGAGGGGAATCCCAATTTTGTCTTCGTCTAGTGTCATCACTAGATGTGTTTATGAATTTCGCATGTTTTTGAAAGTAAGCAAGTTCAATTATTGGCAGAATTGAATGCATTATTTTTGGTGTTTGGGGAATTCATTTTCCTTTCATGATAGGTTTCTGATTCAAAATGTACATTTGTTCATTGTGTAAAGTTGGCCGTTCTGGAAGGAAGTCCCTTTTTGTATGTCACGGTGGGTGCGTATTTTCGGCAGCAGTTACAGCTGGGTTACACTCTGCGAGCGTGTGGAATGTGTGGAATATTTTTATTACAAAATACACCAGCCTAATGGAATTTTCGAAATTAAATAATTTCGTGAAAAATGTGTCCAAGCAATAGTGCTGGTTGCAAAGTGCTGGAGTGCTATGACCGTAGTTTTTCAATGAAGTCTAATGCAACTACCTGCAGAACGAATACAAAAACTTAAGTGCCCAGCGCAAATCAATGCCAGAATCACATGCGTGGAATGTGTTATATACCTGACACTACGCATAAAATTGTGTAAGTAGTGTTTTTATGTAGACTTTTATTAAACTTTGTTTTAAGTAATTTACATGAATTGCGTACATTTTTTTATGTATCAATGTTCTGAATTTTGAAAATTATATTTCCGTCATTCGATAGAGATGCAACCTTCAGTCTGATAGGGCACTAGTCGCCACTGATAAACAGTAAAGTTGACGCGAACCGGACGGAATTAGCGGTGTGCGGCTTGTGCCACTTATGTGCGCGCGGCGTCCGCACCGTGAAGTGCGCTGACTCACTTAGTATTAAGTAAGGGGCGGATTTTAATGAAATGTCAATTTTTTTGTCACTTTAGAACAATGTCCTTTAATATTCATATTGGTTTTATATTATGTCAAAAGGGAATGGCACATTTCATGATTTTTTAAAATTTTTTATCATTTTTTCGTCCGTATTGACTAATAAGTCATTTTTTTTACCTTTTCCCGTCATTTTTAAAGCATTTCGTTTAATCGATTTTTACCATTTTAATGACATTTGCTTCAAATAATATTTACTTCATGCAGCAAATGTTCTCCACAGAATTCCTGAGTAGCCTATTCGATTTCTTCTCTTAGAAATTGTAATGTCAGCCGTTGTTGAGTATGTAATATACGGTTTATATGACGCCTATTATTTCCATTGTCGGTCGGTCGATTTTGGGATAACTAAAGACAGAGATTTCGTGGTAAACATTTAAAAAACGTTTTAAGAGGTTTTTATTGGGTGATGTTTTAGAACATCAAAATACGCTACTTAGCAATAACTTATTCAGTTTCAAACGACTCGGCCATTTACCGAAATATTATCAATACAAGCGAGGCTATAGTTCAACCGTGGAAGCGAAGGCTATAGTTCAACCGTGGATCCGATATGTCATATTCGGATTCATGTCTTTAAAATGTTGACGATTCTTGCAAAACTTATTTACTTATTACATTTACACTTAAATGTAAATAAATTTTAGAAATAAATTATTATTTATTACAAAAATATTATTTTTGAAGGATGAATTTCCAAGTGTAGTCGAAGGTGAACTGTTTAAATACACTTATACAATTTCTACGGGAATACCTGGAGAGGTGGCTCAGTGCATCACCTAATGTCACTGCAGTGCCTCTGACGGGGAGATCGTAGATGCGAGTCCCGACAGTGGCACGATTTTCGACACAAGCTTGTCAGCTAGGTCAAATTCAGTCGCTGTCTGGAGGAGAATACTGGTCGGGAGCTTAGAGCTTGCCCCGACTGCGGTGGTGCCCCGCTGCTGGGAGATACCTGGTTGGGGGTAAACCCGCTAGCCGACGGTAGGTCGGCGCAAAATCTCACCATCCAACGGGAGATCACCGCGAGCTCTCGAGGAAAAAAGATGCACTACACTTACGGTACTAATGACCCCAGTGGTTGATCACTAAAAACCAACCAATCTAAGGGAATCCAAAAGCATAATGAAGTGTTTTAACTACTATATGTAGACGTCTGGTCAGATGAGCGTTCGGAAAATTTGGATTTTAAAAGTGTAATGAAACATTAATTCGTAAAAAATAAGTAAACAACATAATAAATTATTTTCTTCAAACAATGTACGAAATTATTTTTAAAAATCCCCTCAGGAGCAGCGTGCTTGGTTGTAACAACAATGTATATGTAGCTTTATAATGCAAAACTTCTCAGTTTCTATAGCTGTCTGATGAAAGAAAAATTAAGCAAGACCAATATGAGAGATACGGTGAAGGGAGTACGTCATACTCGCTACTTGTCTCCCTTACCTCAAAATAAGGAAATTACTCATGTGATATTAGCCTCTGATTGATAGGCAACTCAATTTTCACTAGAATTTGGCAAGCACACGAAACGTGTTTGAATCAGAACTTCAACCTACCAAACAGCAGCGCATGGTGAATTACTTACAAATTTTCAGTGATTGATTTCTTTTTGTTTTCACATTTTGAAAATAATGGCGAAAATTCTGCATATTTTCAACTTTACCAAAATTTGGCCCCTTTAAAAACTGACAAGCTACATACCGGTACTTTCGTACGACCTCTCCCATCTCCGTTGGTCCGCCACATGGGCAACACGAGGCTTCCGTTGGTGAGTAGCTGGTACATCTCACGGCGCAAAGTAAACACGAACTGGGAGTCCGAGAAGGAGCACGGACGGCGTCCATAGGTAGCCCGAGCACCTGTCCACGCCGCTCCGCCCCCCAGGGGTAGGAGGCTGTGCGCCTCCAGCACCGTCAGGTCAGGGTCGATCCAGAAGGGAAGCCCTCCGTTAAGGACCATTTCATCTACGGAGGAAAAGAGAGTTCTTATTTAAGAAGAAGAAGAAATGACTGTTGGCTTCATGAGCTCCCCCAAAGGTGCCTGGACCTCCAGCGGCAGGTGGCTGTGCGTCTCCAGCAACGTCAGGCTAGGGTTGGTCCAGAAGGGAAAATCTCTCTCAAGGATCACTTCTCCAAGGGAGGAAAAGAGAGTTCTTATTTAAGAAGAAGAAGAAATGACTGTAGGACAGAAGAGCTCCTGTCAAAACTGCGTGAGCCTCCAGCGACAGATAGCTGTGCGTCTCCAGCAACGTCAGGAGGGTTGGCCCAGAAGGGAAACTTCAAGGATCACTTCTCCAATGAAGGGAAAGAGCAGGAGCAGGATAAATGACTGTAGACCTCCTCTCAAAGCTTCCCGGACTTCCAGCGACAGGTGGACAACTCTAGCAACATCAGGTTAGGGTTGAGAAAGAAGAGAGACTCTACGTCAAGGATCTCTCTTCCTAGAGATTAAACGTACGTCTTTATTAAAAAGGAGAAATGTCTGCAGGCTTCATGAGCGCCTATCAAAGCCACCTAGACCTCCAGCGACGATCTTTCAGAGTCGACAACAGAGCTTTGAGATTTGGAATTGTATTCAAAGTTCCGGTGAAATGCAGGTTGAAATGAAATTGGAAAATTACAAAAAAACAACACATTCTACAGTAATCTTCGCTTCGAAGCCCCAAACAATAAAGAAATTATTTATTGCTAATTCTATGAGGAAAACGCTGGTTTTTCTTCTGAAAAGATTCGTCCTGTACATGTTATAGTTTCAGTAAGCTTCTAGCATACTTCCGATTTTTTCTGACATCAATCTCCTTAGACCTGAGGCCATGTTAATTTTGATTGGAATTTTCTTCATTGCCAAAAACTAATTTGTTTGCATAATTTGTTTACATGTTTCGTCTGCATTATTCGTTTCCTATAAATGCATAGAGTAGAATTTGGATTTTTTATTAAAATATCACACTTTTCACAAGAAATCCCAATCAGTAAATTGAATCATCGGTGAGTCATTACTTTATTTATGAGGCATTACTAGAGATGATTTTCAAAACGTTGGAGATTAACCTAATACATTGCGTTCAAATTATTTTGCTCTTTGGTCCTAACAACGAAATTTCAGCGATCATCTGATATCTATAAATCTCCCTCTTTCAAGTGGCTCTAACTTAAATATGGTTATTTGTTACTCACCCGAGGGTGTTATACTTGAATTCTCGGTAGTTGTAGACAGCTTAGTGGTCATGAATGATTCGATGGCTGTGAACGATTCGGTGTTTGTATTAGAATCTGTGGTAGTCACAGCACCTTTAAATGGAACGCATTCGTCCAGGTAATCACTCAGTTTATCCTTGGCACCGCAACATTTGTTGATGTGCATTTCACCGTTTACGGAGGCAATCAACAACATAAGTACAGCTAAGCATTTCACATGCCACCACAGCAAATTTGACCATAATGGCGATGGTAATGACCAAAGCGAAAATTGCGATGTCGATGCCATTGTGCTGAGGATGCTGAACACGATAGCACTCTCCACGATGAAGACTGTGTAGTGGTCGTTGATGATGTCCTCGACGACGTTAGCAACAGTGTAATGATTTGACCTGAGCAGCGAAATCTCACATTGTGCTGATTATAATTCACGGTCAAGCGACAAAGTGGCGTCCGCTTACTTTGAATCTGAAAAAAAAAAAAAATTAAAATATAATGTTCAATAATTTCTCAGTAAAATTCCTTTTTAATGAAATTTTAAATATTTTATTTCTCTGAAATATAAGGCATCTGTATCGACTGACTGTTTTTCTAATATAATTAACTTTTTCTAATCATGTTCGCTGTAGTTTTGATGATACCAGTTTGCTGAAGAATTTGGAAGGCCCTAGAAGACAATTTGAAATTTAACAACTCCATGAACGTCACTATTAGGAAAGAGTGGTAGCAATTAGTATGTGGGAGTTATGCAAAATAGAACAGAAATATAATATTACGTATTTCTTGCTAAATATTTTAAATAATTTCCATGACTCAAATAACGAATAAATAATGCCTAAATGGAAGTGAATTTTTTTCCAGCCTTGAGTGATTTGTAAGAACCCTCACACAACTGACTATTATTAAATAAAATCGTCCGACAGTAAGCCGGTAGATCAATAAATTTCAGCTTTCTAAATATTCAATTTCTGCATTATAATTCAAATTTAGGAACTCGATATGACACAAAAATTGTTGTTTATGCAAATTCCAAAAAAACAAGGAGGAGTCATACAATTACAATGAAATTTATTTCACAGATTAGGGACATGATAATACAAAAATTATTACAATTTCAGAACTGTATATGCATTTTGACGGTGAGAATTCAGTGTGGTGTGAAGCCGCCATGCACTCTCATCAGATCCTCTAGACTTCATAGCATGAATTCAAGGAGAGCCTGGATATGCTGCTGGGGACACACTCATGTGGTTTGTACGCACGTCCACATCTGGAGAATTCTAACGACCGGCTGCTCTGATAGGTAGTTTTCCGTGATTTCTCCGTTCAATACCGGGCGAATGCCGGAGCAGTACCCTTACAAACTGGCCACAAATCGCGCGTGATGTTTTCTTCCCATTCTTTGACCTGTTCTCTCCCTTGACTTACACAAATTTACACTTACACGAACTGCACTACCGCACATTCGGAAGGCCAATTCAGGGCTTGTCGCGGCTGGGGCGGTGCCCCGCTGGTGGGATACTTGGATAGGGAAAACTTCACAAGACAACGTGTGTGACATCACCGGCGAGTACGAACATTGCCACCTCCCGAGAAAAAAACATGCACTTCCTTATGGGACTAACGATCTTAGCAGTTGACGCTCCCGGAAACACGAAATAATCAATGTGGTCTTGTTTAATGGGCAATTTTATACAGGACCAAAACAACATCCCAAAGGCAGCGTGTGCGTGGGACATTACAGCAAATTGTTTCTAAAGTATCTCATTTGATCGCCTATTTTACTACGCCAGTTTACACCCTAGCGCGAGCATTCAATTAAAACAGAGCAACTAGTTCAAAACCCTTTCAAATAACAACGCAAGCTCCACCAAAAACTTTATTTTCTCTTTATTTTTGGATTCTGTAGGACTTCTAGTACATTTTGATTGAGCTTTATCAAAATATGTTTTTATTAATTTTATATCGTAGATTCGCGTCTTTTTTAACATTTATTAATTAGTAATTGACAATAAAAGAGTGTAAATCTGAAGAAACGTTTTTAACAAAATTTTCCATTTAAGTGATGTTGCTTCTAGACAAAAAAAGATCAAAGACCGTTTTCCAAGCCTAAACCATTCAGCCGAATTTCTCCAAAATTGATTTTCCCCGATCACATAGAACGAATTTGAGAGTTTTTGAATTTCAATTGGGTATTGTGATTTTTGAGGGTATTTTACATGATGACTCGAAAACATTTTCAAATTTTTCTCGAAAATGATCCAAATTTTTTTATTAAACTTTATCCTCGGATAGCGTAAAGGACGCTTAAGAGAATTGTGCATTCCGCATGCTTTTTAAAATCCATGATTTTTCTAAAATTGCAAAAATGCAAATTTTTTGGGGGGGGTCATTCTACAACTAAAATATTGAAGGTAGGTATGTTTTCCCTAAACTGAATCTGTTCTTTAAATACAGATCTTGAAGTAAGATCTTGTTCAATTATTCGAAAATATGAGTCGTTTTCGTGTATTCTTGCGCGAAATATAGGCAATTTTATTTTTTTTTACAATTTTTTCTTTAAATTTTCTCCTTGTCATCAAGGAACTAAAAAATATGACGCTAGTCTCATTTTCGGCGAACTCTCCGTATTTTTGAAAATTGCAGAAAGTTAACATTTTAAAACTACAAAATTAAAGATAGGGTTTTTTTCTTTTGATTAAGACAGTTGTAAAAACTCTATTCTGTAAAGAAGGTCATGTATATTTTTTTTCGAAAAAATGAGCACATTTATCGTATTTTGTGTCTAATGTTTAGGCAATTTCTAAAAAACATTTTCTCCCAACATCCCTTCACATTTTTCTTTAGTTTTTTTGTCACGGGTAGAAGATGGGACGCTTAAAATTAAGGCGCGAGTCTTATTTTCGTTGAACTCTCTGCATTATCGAAAATTGCATATTTAGAAATAATGCGAGAAAGTATATACTGTTGAGCGCCACTACTTAAGATCCGTATTTTGAAATCTCTACAAGAATCTGAATCTATTCGAGGTAGGTTAGAACAAACAAATGCTACTTTTGAGTGAGATATTGAACATTAATTACTTTTGTGCGTGAAAATAGTAGATAGTTTACAAAATGTTCATGCTTCACGTTTCTATTTCAATTACAAAAACTGTAATAGATTTGACAAGATTTGATCACGAAATACTACGTTTTTTGGTATTATTCCACAACTCCATTAATTTTCTAGAGAGAGAAAATTATTAGATTTTGGTGTGTGTGTGTGTGTGTGTGTGTGTGTGTGTGTGTGTGTGTGTTTAACGCTAAACCATATCGTCGGAGCATAAGAATAGTGACACATCTTAAAATTTATAATATTTCTGGATAAGTTTTATCTTGAATAGAGCCCTTTATTCCTGATAAAACACATTTTAAAAATTGTCATTTTGCAGGAGAATTTTTATCCTGAATAGAGCCGTTTATTCACGCTCGAATAATTTTACTCCAAACACCAGACACCTGACTTACGGGGACATCCATGGACATGCACAGCCAAAAATCTTACTACATTTCATTCACACACAAGGGCAACTGGGCTCATTTGGCCTATTTTCAATTTAACTTTTTATTTACATATGTCATATTTTAGTATATATTAAAAACAAACTACAAGGAGAATAAAATAACAAATGTATGATACAATTAACACACCACTGATTTAGGTTGAACAATTTACAGCTTTGTCAGATGGTTGTTTCCCACATATTGTGCATCGATTATTACCCAAACCATAAGTTTAAAAATGTGAAAATTTATAGGAATAAAATGTTTTCTTACGTGGAGCACAGGGGAACATTTCAAATTTTTCAGAGGCACCACAGTCCCGACCCTCCACGTGCTCAAGCCAATACGGACGTCAGAAAATAGTATTTTTTGGTAGTACAAATGTCATACAACTAGATCCCAAGACAGACGGTATATTGAGTTTTGCCTTTGGGCGCGAAATAAACAGCTCCTGTCAAGATAAAACCATTCCTCTGGAAAATGACATCTTCTGATACTTTTCTTGTACACTGACGATATAATGTCCTTCAAATTTGAAAGCGGAAATGCGAAAATGAAATTACAGGTCCTAGATGTAAGTCACATGGATGAAACCAAGGAAATTCAATACAAAAAAGTTGACTTTGTAGTTATCCTTTAGAAAATTGCAGGATTGATAAACAAAACTTAAAGATTTAGATCACACGCAGAACAATTGTTACTACTCTTATTTTCACCTGGTCAATTGAATATCTGAATGATTTTGAATTTCAGTTATACAACGACATATTCACGCAAGCATACGCCTCCCAAAGCGAAGCTTGTTGAATTGAAATGCACATTTTTTAAACAATTAACTCAGCTATTAAAAAGCAATTAGAAATAGAAATTTCAATACTTTTTCTGTTGATCATCCAAATATTAGAACGTAAAAATCGCAGCCGCTCTGAATGCAAAACTGGTGTTAAGATTTTGGTCCACACAATAAAACACGTATAATCAAAATGTATTGCACATCACAGTTCCCGCCGTACATTTGTATTACATTTTTGACAACCAGCGCACAGTTTTCATCAAATCTCTCTTTCATACACCGTGAAGATATAGTCGAATGTTCACGTCAGAAGAGCTTCGATGTTAGTGTTGTGCACAATAGATCCTACACTACATTCAAGAGTTAAAATAACCGAGAGCACCGAGTAGATGGCATTTTCGAACTCGTCCCTGCGACTGATTTTCGGTTCGAAGCGGGGGTCTTGAGGAGCGTCGCGGTCCCGCGCCGCGCCGCACCGCGCCGTCCTGCCGACTGCGCGCCGTGCGGTTTTTGCCGCAGTTGCCACGTCAGTGGCGGCCGGCTGGAGGTAATGCCTCCGGCACCGCAGAACATAATAACATGCGTAGCGCGAAGGTGGGGGCCGCGACCTTCGTCTACGAAGGGGTTCTACGTCTGGCATTCCAGGAGGCCGAGCAGGTTGCGTCCCTACCAAGACAGTTTGACGCCCCCTTCTGGGCAAGTATGAATTTTACCCTTCTGAAGATATAATTAATTGTATGGTACGATTGAAACCTAAGGTGAATTAACATTTAATCTGCGGGGATTCGGTTACCCAATCGGGAGGTTCCTCGACTTAATTTTTGAAATTGTTCTTCAGATTGAATTACCACGTTTAAGCTGATCAAATTTCAATAAAAAATTGACTAGAAATCTATTTCATTTCGTGTTGAGAATTCATATTACTAGAGTTTATTCTGATTGTGCTGCGCAGACAAAGATGTTTTCCTTTTTCCTTTGAACGTCCCGAAAAAGAAATTAACCCGGAAGTTTGTGAGAAGCTTGTACTCGGTCGAGGTCACAGAAGGAGAACTATACTGAATGTCGACTCAAAGACATAGACTTCCTAGCATTTGACATGCACCCTCGACACAAAAAAATATATTCCCAGTTCCTGTGAAACAGCATACAAGAAAAACAATTAAATATATTATAACTAGACATGGGATGTTTAGGGAAATGCCTATTTTATTCTAGTGAACTTTTCACGAATCATGACAAATATGACAAAGTTTTATAATGCTTATTTTTGCTTATTTGAGCATAAATGCATTTTTTTGCATAAATACCTTTTTAAGGACTTTTTTGCCTCTTTATTTATTATTTTTATACACAATGTTAAGATATCGGAAAATCGGCGATGGTCCAACGTGACCATTCATTACGAAACCTTCAATTCAGGTCTTGGTATTTTAAAATACAGGATAATTCCTGAAAGTATGCCAACTGATTTTTCTCCATTTCCCTATTTCATAAATACCAGCCATGATCTGAGAACATGGTCGATTGACAATACACCGTGGGCACCGAAATTTTAAGTGGAAATAAATATAAATTCCCGGAAGATTTCAGTGTTGCTACTGTTGGACTTCTAAAATATAAACCAGTCACACCATTAAGATATCCTTCTCCGCATTCAAAATGATTTGGTCTCCCTGTCGTCGCATAATTTGAAATTGTGATCCTTGAAAAGTTACCGGTAATATGCAAATATTACTGGTTAATGGAAACTATTGAGAATAAAATTTAGAAGAGTAGTAAATATGTAAATATAGTTTTACATTAAAATGTACGAACTAGCTTTGTGCATTTCAGTTTACAAATTAATATAGAAAAAATTTACAATTTATTGTGTACGTAACTTATGACAGTGCCTTTTTTCTCCTTGTTCTTGACATTTCAGTGCCTTTTTAGGCGCCTAAAAGACGATTTTAGTGCCTAAACATCCAATATCTAATTATAACTTACGCAGGAACAACACTTTTCAAACAATTTGTATATTTTCCTCTTGTTGATGACATCACGTAGCTTAGTCATGCTGAGCGTCAAGCGTTTTGTTTGTCAAGAACCTCGGAACATTGCAGAGACTTCTTGAATAAGTTTCGAATCTTCGAAGAATTTCTAGATTATCAATTCTAGATTTGCAGGCAAAACCCCTTACCATTAGTCCCTGTTGGTATTATAATTAACTTCCAAATAAGTATGGTACTTTGTTCAGTAGTTAAAGTTTTGATCTACGAATTTCAGGATAAGTTGTGATTCTTTTCTCTTAATGTTGATATGCGTTGTCCAAGTTAGACGTTTATCTGAATGCATCGCCAGATATTTTACAGTTTCAGATTTGACGAGTTCTGTGTTGTTAGGTCTTACCTTCGGACCCTGTTCTTTTCTCATTGAGAAAGTGTTATGTTTGCTGCGTTCACTGTGACTCGTCATTGGTCTACCCATTCTTCCATTTTATTCAGGTGATCTTGAATATGTTATGTTTTGTGAAAATCTGTTTTATAACGAAAGTTCTAATGCTGCGGAAGAAAAAAACATTTTGTAGAAAACTCGTTTTATGTCTCTCTGATACTGTAAAAGTGGATTTTTGGTGCTCCAATAAGTTATAAATTACGTTCTCTAATACATACCATAATCAGAATTCACATTTTATGGGTACTTAAAACCGAAATAAGCTGTTCTTACTTTCGCGTATACGTATGTATACACGAAGTAATTTAAGTAGTACAGAGAAAATGATGTAAAGTTGCAGAAAATCGATTTCGAGATTCCAATGGGAATGCATTTTAGGGGTCTTCAGAAACAGAACGTTTTTTTTTTTTTTTTTTTTTTTCAAAACCTCCATCCGTCTGTCTGTTTCCGTCTGTCTAACCGTCTGTGAACAATACTATCTTTAAACTATGCGTAAGAATTTTTAGAAACCAATTCCTATGTCGATCTGGCCCGACTCGAAGTTCTGCGATTTTGGGGGTATTTTACATGATACCCCTGGGTCATTTTCAAAATTTTTTCACAAATAGCTCCAATTTTTATCTTCAAATGTCTTGTCACAATACACATAAATATGGCATAGGTTCAATTTTCGATGGACTTTAGCGAAAGTTCAAAATTCTTTCGGCATAATTCTACGAGTTAAATATAAAATAAATTCTACGGTTAAACATAAAATTCTACGGTTATAATATTGGAGAAAGATACTTTTATTTGAAGAAAATTTGTTCTTGACTGTTAGTTCTATAGTTAATATCACGCACTTTTTTCTTTTAAAATTTTCTCTTTGCTCTATTATATCAATTGCTCTCCAAATCCTCTTGGCTGCTATACTCCGCACGGGGTTGGCCTTTACGTAATTCTTTTCGCTTAGACAGTGCGAAGTTTCCTTTATCAATTACTCCGCCATCCTCCTTGCTCTTCTTGGTCAACACTGCGTAGCGTCTGCATAGCAATTCCATGCGATTTTGAGCGAAACTGTCAGAATACGCACTGGATTAGGTGGCTCAATTGATGCCACTAGAGTATCTCTGACCGCGAGGTCCTAGGGTTTGAGTCCCGACGTGTCATCACGTCGCGACGTTGAAGTATTTTCGACAGTAGCTAGGTCGAATTCAGCCGCTATCTGGAGGAGAATACTAGCTGCCGGCTGCTCTGATTGGTAGTTTTCCTTGGTTTCCCAGATCGATATCATGAGGATATCTGGAGCAGTTCCCTTATAAACGGGCCACGGACCGCGCGCAATCTGTCCTTTTCCTATCCTCTCAAAAATCAGTTACCTCAATGTTAGAAAAAAAATTTCTATCAAATGTTTTTATTTTACGTTAGGTTTACATTCTGGTAAAAAATACTTGTCATAAATTCAATATCAGTAGCTCTTCCTGGGTCATTTTGCTCGTTTTCGTTATAAGGGTCCCTATAAACGTTTTTTCGAGGCAGCTTCAATTGCCGATGTGTGTGTTTTTGTAGCTTTGGAGCTAGTGACATCCAATCATTGTCTGCATCACTAGAAAAATTAGTCTGACATTTACGTATCTTAAAACAACTGTATCAATCAATGTAGTTTTTCGCATTATCCGACAAAACGAAGGCGTGTATGCCTGTATGCCCTGCGTATTATACGTTTCACAGGACATTTTCATTCACTTCCTGAATTTTCGAACGCCTGTTTTCCTTTCCCATTGCAAGAAAACACTTATTTTAGACCCTTTTCCTTCATAAGATTGACGTCTTTCATTTGTCGTTCGCTGTCCAGAGATACCTTTTGTTTCTGTTTCTTCAATTGCTTACTTTCTTTCATTCTTGCCGATAGCTTGCTATCTTTAATTCTTCAGGCTGCTTGTCTTTGTTAATCAGTAGAGTGTGACGTGTACAATTTTAATGGTATACCGTATTTTTAAATAAATGGTAATGGTAATTTTAATGTTTATTCCAAGAACTTGAAAGGAGCTTCGTGTTTGTTCACAAATCATTTCCTTTCCTAATCAACGTTTGTATGACCAACTACCGCTTCTCAGCTACTCGTTCCACCAACTCTATTGGGGCTAAGTCGTGCGCAGTGAGAGAGAAGAGAGTGTTAGCGAATATCTCAGTGGTGGGCCATCGAACGATCAAACTAGTGTTCAATCTCTCGCATATCCCACCCAACAGATACCCTAGAAACACCGACGTGTTCGAAGTCCTGGGTATAAAAAGCCAATTCTTGCCGGAGTTACAAAGGCGCTCAGCAATGGCGCTTGCAAAGGCGCTGGGACCGAAGTCGCCGCGCATCCTGCGCGACACCGGCCGAGAGGCGAACAGCGACACACATCGGTCCTATAGAACGATTTTCCTAAGGATGAGCCAAAGTGACAGTTCGTGAAAACAAGTGAACATCACATGTATTTCAGAGAAGTATCCCTCCGCCGCGACAGCTATTCAGTCACACCCCTTCGTAAAGTGCTAATGGCTCCTGTGAAAACATCCCTATGAAGAAGTCTAAGAGTTTCGCTGAGGTATATGCACGTACGCGAGTCCGGGAAATATTTAAATTTAATTACATGTGTGGAAAATCTCTTAACATGCTCTCACAAACAGTAAAAGAAAACTGCCACGAATGTAAATAGAAAGAAAAATGATTTTAAGCCTGAAACACGTGCACCGGTACGCATCTTGCATTCAAGTCTCGGTTTTAAAATAAACATAATATTTCTCTCACAAAAAGTAAATTTAATGTAATGTTTGTAGAAAAAACGAATTTTTACGGAAGAGCACATAACGTTACACTTCCTAATTTTTTTTCTCGCGGCGCACTATATTTTTGTCGGACGAGGACATCACAAAAGGAAGCGTCGAAGCCATTTACAAGTTAGCCAACTGCTAACGAACGAATGAGGGAATGGAGTCTTATGGGCTTAAAGGCACAACGACCACAGAACCTCAGTTATGTTGCCAGCACTAGCTGTCACTTTGGCTCATCCTTACGAAAATCGCTCTATATCTACGGAAAGGACCGAAACACGTCGCCTTCACCTTCCGCGCGCTGCCCCACGACACGCTTGCTACCTTGTGCGAGCAAGCGGGGGCAACCGAACGCGGAGGGGAAGACTCGTCACCGGCCGAGGAACTACCGCACGCGCCTCCTGGCCACCTCCCATGGCTGAGCGCCACGACCTTTGAGTCAAGCAGTGCCGGGGCACGAATATCGCCCAGTGGCCAGATGAATGAGTCGAATATGGATATATATATAGAAAATATATATTGAATTTCCCAAAACGGCGACATTAAGAACGCGTCAAACGTTGCAGAGTCGCCGTGCGAAAGAAATATTCAGTTTCCTCAATGATTTAATGAATGAGTCGAATGAATGGTATTAATATATATATATATATATATATATATATATATAACCCTTCATTGTATATATAATGAATGAATGATACGCGAATGAAAAATAAATTAAAAAAAAAGAATCAATACAATCAATACAAAAACATTATTTAGAATGAAGAAAAGAAAAACAATTGTGAAATGTAAGTCTGCCAAAGTGCTACTAAATAACTATTAAATTAGATTTAAGCTAGAATTAAATTAGCTTTAGTTAGTATTAGCTTTTATACCTCTCCCTCTTATCTGCTTAAGCCGCAAGGCAGCAGCGCAATGTATGCCACTATGTAAATAAATTCCCGCATCCTCAGGGTTACTGAGGGAAAACTAGCAAAAAAAAACCTCTCGCAAATCTTGCAGGAGATAATGCTCAAACCTCGCTGACACAGAAAGGGAAACGGGGCCTGAAGGTAGAGCGTCAAATGCAATATTGAGATAGTGTATTGACGACGGGATTTACTTTATCAAGCAAAAAAGATAGGAAGTGTAACGTCACCACATGGCGGCCAGGTTCGACCATCTTTAGATAGTTTAGCAGAGGGGAAGGGCATCCGGTCGGCTAGTACAAAAACTGTTAGTAGCTTTTGTCAACTGAAAAGGGAGCTATTAACACTCCGGGACGCAAGTCGGCCGGGCAGAAGGTCCTGACCCCCCGCCGGCGGTCAGGGGAGGCTGGCTGGTCATGTGGTCCCAGAGCCACCCGCACGTGCAGAGAAGCTAGGGGGTGGGGGGGACTTGACCGCCAGAAGCTAGCCGGCCGGAAGGAGGAGTTCGTTAAGAGATCGCCTCGCGTGCGGACGCAACTACGGCCCGTTGGCGGTAGTGCATTCCTTGGACACTGCGAGTGCGTAGCACCGGGTGTCAGGACACCGGCGCGGTAAAGCATGGGAGCAGGGTGCGTGGAGTCGCGGAGGTAGATTGCGAACGGAACCCCAGAGCTGTACATACTGTATAATATTCTGTAAATAAATATTGTAACTAGAGCTCGTGTCTGTGTAGTCATTTCGCTACCACGACGCCACAGAAGGAACTGCTCCGCGAAATTCGTTGAATTTGTAACACAATACTTCCAGTAATGTGAAATATGCCTCGCGTTAGCAGGCTTGTGTTGATGGGTTCAGCAAACACTGACAGATCCAGTATAACGTACCCGATTGCTGGTACGTGTGAATACCGAACAATACAAAATATTAAAAGGAAAGTTTCTGTTAGTATAACTGTTTCTAGCAATTCTCCGTTCAACGATTCGAGTGTGATCTCAATGGAAGGGTTTCTCGTGTGTCGCAGTGTCGTGTACAGTCGGATTAACCCGACTTTTGCTAGATAGCGGTGTTCCCAGGCCGGTGATCCATTTTATTTATTAGCCACCGCTGGGGGTTTAGGGAGTTATGTAGTGAGCTTGATGAATTCTCTTCACCGTATCTAGCATACTTGGCCTGTGTGAGATTTTCTTTCGTCACACAGCTATAGAAACTGAGACAATTGAAATGGAAAGCTACAGCTTCCTTTTTGCCCCGACCGGGATTTGAACCTAGGATCATACTATGGAAAACTAGGACGCAGCCCTCGAGCCACTAAAGAGGCATAATAATAATAATAATAATAATAATAATAATAATAATAATAATAATAATAATAATAATCATAATCGCTTATTCTTTCTTAGAGAAGGCCTCTATTGAAGATGTGTATGTGTAGCTGTTAATTGTATTCATGACTGATTTAATGATGATTCCTTGTGGGGAGGAGAAACCACATTCGACTGTCAATCACTTCACACACAAAGCACTTGTCACGCCCATCTTTGTCACAATGAATCACTTATGATATAACTCTTTTACGAAAGCTATTTTCAACACGCGGAAAATCCATACACTTCAGGTAGATTGCATCAAACATTACATTTCACAGCTAACAGGTGAGCTAAGAAGATGTGTTCCGATTACGTTATATCTGCATTGTTGCAAGGCTTGGCAGCTGTCACTAGTTAAAGAATTTGATGTTAAACATTTTTTGTGAAGTGAATATGTATTGTGTGTCCAGTCCGCACCAAAAGGTAGCAACGTATGCTTCTTATAATGACGAACAAGCGTGTATATACTAAAGTTCGTGCGTTTCGTTATTTCGTTTTCTTCCGAGAAATAGTGACACACGCTTTACCCAGCAGTACAGTGTTCTAAACACATTTCTGAGCACGGAATTCAAATACTTTGTGCTATATGGATACACAGGCTGTAGATGCGCATTTAGAACGATTGACGAGTGGTGACGTCGACATCGGCGATATTTCCTCCTTAATTGCGCGAGAGCACCCTGGTCCCAAAGGTGGCACCCGGCAAAGGTGGCTCAGGACATCAACTGAGTGACTACAGTGCCTATGACCGGGAGCTCCTAGGGTTCGGATCGCGACGGAGGCAGGATTTTCGACACTAGCTATACTGCTAGATCGAATGCAGGCGCTGTCTGGAGGATAATTGTAGCGATCGGATGCTCTGATGGGTAGTTTTCCGAATTTGTCCGATGAACACCAGCCGAATGTCGGAGAAGTACGCTAACAAACGGGTTATGGACCGCGCGAGATCTTTCCTTCTTCTTCTTCGCCTTATCCTCACCCCTTACTCACACCTACAACCGCTATACTTCTACACGTGTCGGGAGACAAGTCAGGAACTGAGAGTGCATTCCGGCTGGGGCGCTGCCCCGTGGGAGATACCTGGTTAGGGAAAACGCCGTGAGCCGACGTGTAGGTGAGCGTCGAATCTCGCCATCTAGCTGGGAAAGATCAACGCCACCTCCCGCGATGAAAACATGTACTACACTTACGAGAATAATGACCTTAGCAATTGGCGCGCCCGGAATCACTTATCAGTCAATCAATCGATCAAATCAAAGAAGTCAAGGTCTCCAAACCGAGACTTATCGTTACCCCTTTCTTGCGTCACTCAACGCAGCACAAGTGCAGCGCGGAGTATTGTACACCCGGAGGTAGAATAGTTGCCTTCTTTTTTTCTGAGGTTCGACAGGAGATCTATTGTACCGAACTTCCTGAGACAATGATCAGAGAATGAGTTTTTTCAGATAATAGGGTAATTTGTATATATAACAAAAGTAACTATGTTTGACCGCTAACTTTTTCTTGATTGAGGTCTCAACCAATCATTGTTTGGAGACACACTAGATAATGACCAACGTTGGTATATAAAATAATTTGAATGACTACTTACCAATTCTGAATGTTAATATTGTGTAAAACAAAAAATTAAATTAAGTATGGCCTACGCCCTACTATACTAAGTAATATTTTTACAATTATTTATTATATTTACTTGTGGAACAATATTGTACTCGTGTTTTCGAAATTCACAAATCAAACTCGTTCTGTTGTGGGCTTTTAAAGTAATATGACTCCACCTTTCATAAATGCAATAAATATCGACTAAATATGACTCGTTCGTATAAATTTCATTGAAACAGAAAAGAATAATTGACTGATTTTTTCGTGTTTCCGGTCGCGTCAACAGCGTTGGTCATTAGTCCCGTAAGTGTAATGCATGTTTTGTTCCTCGGGCGATGGCGTTGATCTTCCACCGCTGGATGGCGAGATCCGGCGTCGACCTACCGTCAGCTAGTGGGGTTTCCCCCTAACTAGGACTCTCCCACCAGCAGGGCACCGCCCCAACCGGGACAAGCTCTAAGCTCCCGACAGGTCTCCCAGAATATGTGGTAGTGTATTGCATGTTAATGTAAGTGTGTGTGTGTGTGTGTGTGTGTGTGTGTAAGGGGAGAGGATAGGACAGGATAATGAAGAGGGAGGAAATATCGCGCGCGGTGCGTGGCCCATTTGGTAGGGTACTGCTCCGGCATTCGCATGGTGGAAAACTACTGATCAAAGCAGCTGGCCGCTAGAATTCTCCTCCAGACAGCCATTGAATTCGACCTAGCTGAAAAGCAAGTGTCGAAAATACGGCCGCCGTCAGGACTCGAACCTCGAACCGGGCGTTACTTGAATTTGCTCCTCAGGCGACTTCCAAAACCTCGAGGCAGAAGCCTTCGGGTTTGGAAGACGCGCTTGGGTAAAGACATTATTAATGTTTAATGTCTTAATAAATAACTATTGCTTTCTTAGACCGTCATTATTTTCCGTATACTATGCAAAGCTTGTATTTTTGTTGTGACAGGTATAAAGGAGGCCTTTTTTTTCTTGATTTTCAACTTTCTTATTACTTAGTTACAAACTTTACAACCTATTTCGGCAAAACAATTTATACTGCAAATTTTTTGTGATATTTTCCATTAAAATGTTTCTTTCGAACCTCAAGAATATTGCTTCCTTCTACAAAACAGCTTGTCCTTTCAGGTAATTTTACATTCATAAGTGATGTTTATATAGAGGTACATATAGTTACGTTGAATTAATACTATTTTCATTTTTGTAGGTTATTGGGCTCCCAAAATCTCAAGAGGAGCATATCAGTTGCCAAGCACTTGAATGACAAAGAGGAATGCAAGTGAGCGCTTTAAGATGTTTTTCTACATTTAATGAAGTTATCTCTATATAGTTCTTTACTCACAATTTTGTTGAACGTTGAAAGTTTTCTCTAAATAAAGTATATATATTATTAATGTATTTATCTGCGAACTCCGTCTTCGAGAAACGTGGTTATTTTGTAATTCTTCTTTCGCTGATGTCATGTCGAAGCGATAGTAGACAAGCATGTCTGAGCACCCAAGGAAAAAACGTGCAAAGTTTTTAATAATAGATTTACGGTCTATATGCGAATTATTAATGACATAAATGCAATTATTATATTTTTTTACCTGACTAAATTGATTGAGTAAACGAATAAACCAATGAGTACTGCAGTTTGTTGTGATTTGTCTACTTTGATAGTATACTAATTTCATATGTTTCAGCTTGAAGTGTCTGTATGTATTATAAATGAGATTGTTATTTTGAAATAGGTTAGTGTATTGTGGGGGTTGGTTTTCCACATTTATCATGGAAGAACAGTGACATTATAGAAACATTTATCACAATTTTTCTTTAGAAGTTGAAGAGACACGGGGGAAATTTGTCAATTTTCGGACACAAACTGAAAACTGAATTTACTGAAATCTTCAAACGACCATTAGGCAACAATTACTTCACCCAAACACACATTATTACCTTATGAACGGAAGCTGTCCTCCTTCCCATCTATTATTGTTCCTCTACTTGCAGGAAATTGAAAATTGGTGACGTCGCACGCTGCTGGGTCTTAAACTTCTTCTGGCCGTTTATATTCTTTTTCGAACTGTTCCCAAGCATATAAATTCATTCCATTAAAGGAGATATGCAAATTTATAGAATTGCGTTATCAGCTAGTTTCGTAATATCTTCTTGCTCATCAGCATTAGTTGACCTACATTTTAGTTTCATCTGTATAAACATTACAATAATGCATAATAATCACTTAAATCGACACAATTTGAATAAAATTTGTGCTTTGTTACAATTGTTAGTTCTTATGTTATATTTATCATAATGATATTTAGTTGATTTTTCTTACATTACCATTGTTAATAATTTTTGCTTAAGTAATTTTCTGAATATTTGTCAATTGTACTTTACAATGATGTCATTCTTTATTCTAATAATTTCTGTTTTATTGTTATTAAATTCTTCTTACTCGTCACATAGTCAGCACTCTTAGTAAATGCCATTGACTTATCTATGTGCAAGTATTATTGTAATTTATCAACAAGGTGTAAAAGAAACAAGTTGTTAAATAATCCATTCCCGCTCTTACATATTTTCTATGGAATGTCGTGAGCCCAAGCGAATACATGAGACGGCAGTTACGTGTTGGATACTGATTGAATTTTGAATCTAAAATGGTGAAAATAAAAACTTGTATCTATGTGCAAGTATTATTTACACTCCATAAAATTTACGTCTGAAAAACTACTACAAACCTAGCCTAGTTCGGGGTTTATAATCTGCCTAGTGCAGTGTCATTCAGCAAGTTGCTGCAACTTCTACTAATGATGATGATAATAATAATAATAATAATAATAATAATAATAATAATAATAATAAATAAAATCTGGGGGGTACTTTACAATTTACAAGAAGTTACAACGAATTTTTTTAAAAAATTCTCAAAATACCCTCTTTTTTGTCTAATTTTTTGCTTCAAAAGAGCAATGCACACTTTTAAAAGCGTTGTAGGTCCGAATTTCATTGACATCTTTGAATTTTCGAAAATTGCAAAAGTTTAGAACATCATCGATTTCCTCGGCCAACTACATTATTGACTAACATAATTACAAACATCCTTTTTCACAAAACTTTTCTTTTTCTCGAAACATGTCTGTTCCTACACATTTTAACGAGCGTCGGGTGATGAGGGATGCTTATTTCTTTTATTTTAGTGAGCGTGTTCGCCTCTCTCAACTCTCTGCTCTCACTCTCAACTCTCTAAAAGTCGTCTGCTCAAACATCGTAGGTTCTCGAGTAGTAGTTATCCCATCCATAGGACCGCGAGAGAAAGCTCAGGGCAACAACTGATGTCACTGCAGTGCCTCTGACCGGGAGGTCCTAGGTTTGAAGCCCGACAGTGGCAAACTTTTCGGCACTAGCTCGTCAACTAGGTCAAAGGCCTCAAAGAAACGTTCCTCGCATCAAAATCTACAAGATGAGCTTCTTTTAGACATTGTTACATTTTCGTTGCTCGGGTGTTGTCGATACTACTCAATACTTCTATACTACTGTCGTACTGTCCATCTGTTCAGACATACAGAATCTGCAACTGTATGTGATATTAAACTAATTATTTAATTTTCTTTGAATTGCATTAGTGTACTTCTCTGATCATCAATAAAGTTAAATTTTATTCAAACAGTAGGGTTGTATACTGGCCCAATGCTGTATTTTTGCATGGACAACTTTACGTAGCTTTCTCAAGAGTAGAAAGCTTTTGTAATATTCTTGTGACTCTCTATAAAAGCGTGACTGTCAATGAAGATTGTAAAATTACCTCAAATGTTTTAAGTAAGTGTTGTGAATTGTTCCAAGAAAATCTTTCTATAATACTGAATTTCTCCATTGAAAACTTGTTAAAACATCAATTGCATTGTTCTTTATTTTACCTTTATACTTTTTATACAATCACGTATTGTTAACACCTTTCCCTCTCAATTCGGAAAAGGAAGGATTGGGAACAGAGTGGGGTTTAACTTGCGAGAGTTCTCGGGCGGGTACGCTAGTATTATAATGTTACGTATCCATTACATATAAAACGATAAAGAATGTCCTATTGCAACGCATCTAGCTTCTTTGCCCTCCTCCGTATTCTTCTTCGTCTTTTTCTCTTCATTCTGACGTACCAACCGTAAAATGAAGAGTATGGAGGAAAAGTCAGAACTCCGAAATTGACGCTGCGAGAAGTTTTCAATTTTCTTATATTTGTTAACGTTGATATTTAGATATATTTTCGAAATTTATATATTTCATATTTTTTATTGGTCTAGTATGGTTTATTGGTAATGCATTTTTGCTTTGGCAGAGAAGAAAAAGAAGAACTACTGTTTGATCCAAGATGTTCCATAGGCATAATAACGGGGGGTGCGACAGGCATTGGATATGCAGCCGCCTGCCACCTTCTTTGTGAAGGAGCTAAGGTAAAGTGGAACATTATACAGTCAAACTTGCTCAATGGGGAATTTCAAGGGACCAGTACTTTTTTCTCATAACAATGTAATCCTGTAGAATTCACGATTTCCAGGAAGAGATTTATTTTCACGTTGGTGAGGTTTCCGTGTAGTACACGTTCCCCCATTGAGCAACTTACTATATTTAAATTACTATAAAAATTAGTAAATTACTAAAATAAATTGCTATATTTGTTTTATACTTTACATTCATTTACCGTAAAACTTAGCAGCGGCGACAAGGAAGTGTTGAATTTTAGTATTGTAATGTACCTCTCTCTACTCTATTCTCTTAATCTCTTCTACTGCCGGCTTTAAGATGGGCTGCCAATATAATACCTCTCTTCAAACCTACCTTAGTTCTATATTTGAGAATATATGTGTTTCTTTCTTTCTACAATTATTTCCCTTAAATCAAAGACTTCAGTTAATTTTATTTACACCGGAGTACCTCAATTGCAATGATGAAAATGTTAAATCATTTAAGTGGTTAGGTTGCCACGATGGGAGGGCGGCTTGGACAACTTTCCCTCGGCCCTACGTTCTGTGGAGCCGCGAAAATGGTTTTACATTGTAATAAAATAAAAATATATTTACTCCTAATTCAATTTAACCGCAGTAAATTATTTCTGTTGCATGGAAAAATGAATTCTGTTTATGTATTGGGGCGGGGAAACTCGTTTGAAATAAGCCTGCCACAGGGCGCGCCTGAAGAGGCACCTTTTGATCTGAGATCTTGTCACACAAAAATACAATGTTGTTGTTGTTGTTGTTATTATTATTATTATTATTATTATTATTATTATTATTATTATTATTATTATTATTCCTCCAATTCACGACTAAAGATGTTATGAGTCAGCATGAGTATAAACCTACTCCAGATTGCAACCAACTTCCTAAGGAGCAGATCCAGGGACGTCTGTGCCTCTACAATACTTCGCGCAAAATGTGGGCTGTTCCCATTGAAGCAATGTCTTGCATTTCCCAGTCTTTTGAATGACCTGGGAGTTTAGCCAAGTTCTTACATAAATTTTGCGGAACAAATCGCAGAGCTCCATTAACTATCGGGACGACCTGTGCTTTTACGTCCCTTATTCGGATGATCTCGATTTCCAAACTCTCGTATTTATGACGTTTTTTATAGTACGTTATTATTATTATTATTATTATTATTATTATTGCCACATGCATTCAAAAATATTCTTAAAATGCCATTAATCACTTAAAGTGTAACTGAACAATGCAGGTTCAATTAATTTTTTTCTCTTCTAATGCAGCATGTCATCATTGGAGGTATCAATCGCCAAGAAGGTCAAGATGCCATTCACAAGTTGAATGGGAAATTTGGCAAAGATCGAGCCCATTTTATGGATTGTGATGTTACCAATGAATGTGACTTCGACAGTAAGTATAATGTTTGGGATCTGAACAAATTTGTAGTTGAAAAATTGCATATAAAAATAGTGTAATAAATCAACGAAATAAACATTAAAAATTCTTTAACGTAGAATAAGATTAGTTTCTAGTGTTAATAACAGCTTTATATGGCAATATTTGGCCAAAAGCTGTTAATAAAAGTGTCAAATATTCAGTTGTATATTGAAACGCGGTGACACTCTCTTCCAAATTTAAAAAAATCTATAAATATCCATGTCTCAAATCACAGCTATGCTCATTTTGTCCTAGGAATCTCCAATGTTTCATATTTGTTGTTTATTTCGACCTCGATCACTTTTAAGTCCACTATTTACATCGCAATATTCACATCTAATATTTGCCCAATATGGCTACCCAATGTTCTCTTGGTAAATGTAGCAGACTACTCCTTTACTTTCGCTCCCGGGCACCAATACATCGAAATGAGTCACTATTCCATATTATTTTCCTCAATAATTCCCTTGAAATATCTGAGTATGTCTCAATATACAACAAAAGTATCAAATGCATATCATTTCTTATTATCATCTACGCAAGTAAACTGATGAACTGAATAACTGAGTTTGCTGAATGTTTCAGATCTTTTCACTGAAACCAGAAGAATATTCGGATACCCGGACATATTATTCAACAATGCCGGCATGTTAGAAGATAAGAAATGGTCACAGACTGTAGATGTCAATGTTAAGGGTGTTCTTTTAGGTTGTTTCTTGGCTTTCAAATACATGGGCAAGGATCAAGAAGGCGGAAAGGGCGGTATCGTCGTAAACAATGCTTCTATTCTTGGCTTCGACCCTTGCGCCGGTTGCCCTGTCTATAATTGCACAAAACATGCTGTTGTTGGAATCACCAAAGCTTTAGGGGTATGTAAATAATATCACATAATGTTTCGATTCAAGATTTTCGTAACGTCTATGTCTCCCAGATTCATTGATCAGAATCGGAATAAAATGCGGTCAGATGACAGTATTATATTGTCATATTCAAAATAAAACGTAAAATATTTAAATGCGTCAAATATTTCAGGATATGAACATCTGTTCCCGACGAATCTATTTCCTATCAGCGTGTATTAGTTATATAAAGAAACTTTTTGCTGTACATATACTAAAACTTTGATAGATAGCAGTAGTCCTCGTCCCCTTCTCCTAGAAAAGGAAAAGTTTAGTGAAAGTGATAGTAAGAGTCAAGACGCTTCCCTCGATTTTTAAATCTCAGATATGCAGTTCATGAAAGACTTATTACAGGTTCCTGCAGGCTTTGTGGATTTAAACTAGTGGTGCTACACAATGGTACAGACTTTCTCGTACTACTTAGTTTTCTAACTTCTTTGGTCTGGGCTAGCTTTTCGGCATTGCGTATCCTCTTGCTAGTTGCCACCTATCGCCGCCGAAAAGACATTTTTTAAAAAATGTTCTCAATTTTTCGGTTTCCTAACTGGTAGAACCGAAATATTACTTTAAGAATATTGTAGAAAAGTACAACTTTGCCCAAAAAGGAATTTTTCGATGAACAATTTTATCCGTTTTTAAGAAAATGTCGTTTAATCGTTACTGTAAATGCAAACTAAAACCTCTTTTACGTAGAAAACTTTTGAGTTTTCGAAAAACTTCATTGGCAGTCATTTGAAGCACTACTACTCACAAATATATTACTGTATGCAAATTGTTGGAAATGTGCATATTAATGGCGAGAGAGAGATATTTAAAAAAATTAATTGCGTAACTTTTTAAAAACAAAATAATAGCAAAATGCAGTACATTTAGCACTATCTGTACAATAAGTTAGAAGAAAAAATTGCAGCCGTTTCTGAGAAAATAACATTTCTGAAAATACGGAAATTTGAGCTCATTTTCACAGAAAACAATTGATTTTGTGCTAAACATACGGTAGCCAGATGGGTTGGAGAGTCACTTCTCCAAATGTATAATTTCCCAAATTGTCAAGTTTAAAAAGCGAAAAATCAAGGATTGAACAGAAAATAAAATGTTTTATTAAGTAAGGCTAGGGGCCCCTTTGAATTTTTCTGGAACAACGGCCTCTGCGCGCGCCTCTGTTTATGCCAGTTCTAGTGCTCGTAAATCGCAATGTATATATATTCTTGAATGCTCAATCAATTCAATTCTACTGCAAGAAATTCAGGAAGTGAATTGCCCATATGTGTCCTTAATCGTTACGAAGCGAATTCCAATTTAAAAAATACAAATACGGAGACGTCCCTAAATGTACTTTGTTTAAACGGGTAGAATATACCCGATTTGACGTATATTATCTAAATACTTCTGATCGCATTTCAATTTCTCATGTATTCAGGCCGACTTCCATTACAAGCGCACGTGTATACGTGTGTGTTCTCTTTGCCCTGGCGTGACTACTACTGATCTGGTCACTTCAGCGAAGGGACGACAGTACATGGGTGATTGGGGCGAAGAAACGGCTCGAGAGCTGGCTGAGCTTCCACAACAAGAGTAAGTCAAGCCTGCATGGGTGTTCAGTTTATTGTTTCTTGGTCATGTCTCTCAAAAATACTTGTAATGTCCAAATTGAAGCGTTTGCTGACAAAATCACCCCATTCCTCTTGCAAATATTGTGCAAGAGAAAGAAAAATCTCGCGCAAATTTTCACACACAGTTGATATAAAAGAAATACTCGTTCTTTCACGCCGCATTTTCAATGCGTAATGAGCTGAATGTGATCCATATCCCTTCGGGAAGTTATAAAATATCATCTAGACTTATGAAAGAGCAAAAAAGGGAATTTTGGAAAATAATGATACAATCTGGTTTTTAATAGCAAACGCCTAAATAATTGACTTTGCCAAGATGATTAAATAAGCAAAGAATTCGTGAAACATTTTGATCGCTCATTATATCTTTACTATTGCACTGTGAAACGGGATAACAATTACCATTTTGTAGTGCAGGATTTTGACAACAATTTTTGGTGTGTCTGATTACACTAAGTGAAAAGAAAAGGCCAAATGATATGTGAGAACTGGGAGATATACGAGTGATTTTGTGGCCGAGAATTCCTAAGTGTCCGAATATTAACTTATAGATAAAATAAGACTACTTCTGTAAAATGGAACCTACGTATTGTATATCAAGGATTCGGAACGATGCCTCAGTTTTTGATCAGATTGTTAATTTTATATGCTGTATGACAATAACTATTGTAGGAATTTTGCTGCAAATTTTTTCTTGTAATATTTATTCTGGCTGCGCATTCTGTCTGATTCTATCTAATCTTTATTTCTGCCGTTACAATCCTTAATCGGTCTGCAATTCAAAGATTTTTCCTACATGTGAAGGGGTCAAATATGAAAATATTCCCAATTTTTATCCCATTAAATCCACCCTGTGACTATCAATTTCTTTTTTTTCCTTCTGTGTTTTTTCTTTCTGTCCTTCCCCTACTGCTACACCTACCACTATTTCTTCTTTATTTATTCCCCCGGATCATTTTAAACCGGAATTCTTTTCTTTTCTCTTTTGAACTTCTTTCTGAAAATCTCTCTGTAATTTCTTCTTATACAATATTCCAAAACTTTCTTGACTTCTTGCCTTTGGGGATATGCCAGAAAGAAGTCTCTTATTGTTTATGATAAAATTTCAACCTTTCCAACCATTTGTCATATATAAGTATTTATGAATCTATTTGCAGGATTGGTGCAACTGGCCAAGCATTCATGTACATTGTACGTCATGGATATTCTGCACAACACTACATCATAGAAGGATCAGAAGTGTTCCATGCAAAACCACCACCACGTCAAACGTTTAGCACCCTGAAACGCAGCTTTAAGAAAGATTAATCCCCTTCCGTATGAAACCTCTTATAAAATGCTATTAAAATTACCTCTTATTTCCTTTAACGTTTGAATAAGTTACACTTCAATTTCATTATAAATAAAAATGAAAAATTGTCAATTTGAACGAGATTTTTTCTTTTATTTGAATGTTTATGTTCCAGAGCGCTTGAGAACAAGTTTTACTCTTAGTATGCTTTCGTTACTCAACTTAGATAATCAATGTCTGGTTTGTCGTTAGGCTAAATAGGCATTGCAACTTAAATTTAAAAAGACTTCAAAAATTAAAATTTGTTTTTATTATGATAATATCTTATTCTTTGATATGCTGATGCATGCTGCAGGCTACAAAGATTTAGTGGTGTTACAAGACATGCTTTCTTTCATTATTTCTAACTTTTGCAATTTTCGAAACTTCAGAGTTCAAAGAAAATGATAGTCATTTTTTAAACGTGCTTTACTCTACCTGTGGAAATAATTTTTAAAAATAGCTGCTTTTGAGAAAAAAGTTTTTTATATAATGTAACTTCGAGCAAAAATTACGAGAAAAATTCTCGTTTTTACTTTCTCGCTTCTGCTTGGGTAGAATGTGTAATGGGTAGAAATTGTAATGCTGCGGAAAAACGGCGAATTTTCGACAAACTCTAGGGTTTCCTGACAATATTCTATTAAAAAGGACCCTCTTTCGTACTCTCTCATTTTGAAATATTGGACTTTTTGTACTCTTTTTTAATAATTCCCATAAAATATTTTAACTTCAATATAAAGTATTACATTAAAATTATTACATTCTTTCGAATACTTCCACGCAATCTATCCATGTTTTCTGGTTGTTAGTTGTCGACGATTCGTTCTATATCTTACTAAAGAGGTAATGCTAGAGTTCGAAATCGAGGATTTAGAAATTCTTTGGCAGAGGAGGAAGTAGTTTTTGTGTTTATTTGGTAATTTGTATCTAGCCCTGAATTTATCCCTTTTATTTTATTATTCTACATAAAAGGAGTCACCATCCTTCACTCACATTGTGAATATAAATCAATATAATCTGGATCAAATATAAATCTTCAATAAATAATACTATTTTTTTAATCGACTTTATTTCTTGCTTTGTTGGCAAAAGCATCCTAGGCGAAAAATTGTTCAGTTAACAAAAAGAACAGAGAATTCTTTAGCTTCACCCTTTATACAGTCTGCATAAATAGTTTCTAAATGTTAGATAAGGAACTGTGATATTAAAATAATAAAATTTTATAATTGAATAATTAAAATAATTATTCAGTTCTGGGTTGTTCTAGCTTTCTAGAATAAAAATCATTGGATTCAAAATACTCTGGCCTACAAATTGAAATATTGTTTACGTACCTTCTATGTTTTTATTTGAGAAATATTTGCAACTAAATCTATGGAATGCAAATGATCGAAGTTCGAGTGTCGGAGAGTAATTTCTCAAAGAAGGAAAAGAATCTCAGCCTTAATTTTTCTCTCCTTTTACACATAACAGTGTAGTTACTTTTTGTAAAATATCATTGGTAAGTAACGTACCCCTTGAAAATTACACCCTCTTAAAAACTGGAATTTTCGATTTTCTCCAAATTTTCAATTGTAATATAACTGTTGGGGGACCAGATATACATTTGAAAATTGCACACATAGTAGATCGCCATGATTCCAAACTTCAGTAAAAATTTCAAATTTTAGATTTAACTCAAAGTATTTTTTAAATTAAACCTCATTTCTACATTGAGAATACGTTGTGAAAAGTAGTAATCATATTATTTTGAAGCTATTTTAAGGTAAAATCCATTTTGATTTAAAATATTTATACGTTATTATTAATAAACATAAAAGTTACGTAGTCTAATTTGAATACAGTTAAAAAAATTCTTTGAGTTAAATCTAAAATGTGTGTGCGTGTTTGTGTGTGTGTGTGTGTGAGGGAGAGAGAGGGAGAGAGAGGGAGAGAGGGAGAGAGAGGGAGAGAGGAGAGAGAGAGGAAGAGAGAGGAAGAGAGAGAGAGAGAGGAGACGGAGAGAGAGGGAGAGAGAGAGAGAGAGAGAGAGAAGAGAGAGAGAGAGAGAGAGAGAGAGAGAGAGAAAATCGCGCGCGGTCCAGGCCCGTTTATTAGGGTACTGCTGCGGCATTCGCCTGGTGTTGATTGGAGAAACCACGGAAAACTACAGATCAGAGCAGCTGGCCGCTAGAATTCTCCTCCAGACAGTGGCTGAATTCAATCTAGCTAAAAAGCTTGAGTCGAAAATCCTGCCGCCGTCAGGACTCGAACCTAGGACCTCCCGGTCACGGGCGCAGCAGCGTCATCAGTAGATGCACTGAGCTACCGCTCCCGGTCTGAGGTAAATTATTAGCGCGTTTTTTATTTTCATTAGTGACATTATTCACTTCGAAAAAGAATTCTAGTCTTTCTTGATAATTTGACCACGAAGCATTGACATCAAAAGGTCCTTCGTGTCCAATTGTCGGCGCTACAAAGCGCATTTGTGCTGCGATAGCTTCGTGACCTGTCATGTCCGTTACTTGTTAGTGACAGATTTTTTTAACAATGTTTCCTTATTTTCTTTAATCCTCGTCGCCAATTATATTATATATTTCATTAAATTTCACGACTTCATTTTAACATGGTCTATTGTATCATTTAACTTGGCAACAATAACATTCCTTTGTTCCCCCTTGAGAACAAGAACTATTTGAGCACGGAACATAAATAACATATATACAATGTGTTATTTAAAGAATCAAATCAAAATCTTTGTATATTTTGTGAGTTAGTTACTATGTGAGTTAGTTAAAGACATTTAGATAAATGTTGTGTTTTTCTTATGAAAAATATTTGAATATGAGACACTTTACATCTTTTATGACAAAACGTTCTTCAAATTAGACGTTTTTTACGGTGAGGGACCTCTGATGATCTTGTAACCAGGGCTCCAGGAGAGATAATTCCGCCACTGAAGAATATCTAGTCTTTATTTATTTGTTTGTTTGTTTGTCTGTCTGTCTCTGTTTGTTTGTTTGTTTATTTGTTTGTCTGTCTGTCTCTGTTTGTTTGTTTGTTTATTTATTTTACGTCAAAAACAGTTGAAAACGTGTGTGGCATGCGGCATGGAGAAGTGAATTCTGTGCGTTTTCATAATTCTGCGATCCCTACCCCATGCGACGTACTAGTTTAATTCTGAATATAGAAAGAAATGAGCGTTTTCGGCAAGAATTGTTAACAAAATTTTCATTCCGGTGTAATAAAATCTATTTTCAAGGGTAAATAAGCTATAGTTTTTTGCTCTTATCCCTCACCATGTCCTTCGTGGAGGAAATCTACTTCCTTGGGCCATTCATGAGACAATTCTTGAATAATATATTGCAATCAATGTATATATTTATAAAATATTAGTAAATTCATTATTAACTGCAATAGTTTATTCAAGAAACTCTTCAATGAAGTCGTAGGCTTCCGCGGCAGAGTCATGTAATGATCTTGTGTCAGGTGAGCGGTCGAGCTGTATGACGTTTCGACATCTTGTCGTGGTCTTCCTCAGGACTGTTGTGCGGCACAACAGCCCTGAGGAAGACCACGACAAATGGTCGAAACGTCGGCAAACAGCCTTCGACCGGTCACCTGACAGCCAAGATCATTTACAAGAAACTCTTCGTCTCATGAAGGCCAAAATATTTTTTCTTGAAAATAGAAAATGACGGCCAACAATTTTAATAATAATACATCCTGCTACAGCAACATGGAGAACGATAATTTGAATAACTAAATTTCCTACTGAATTCTAGAAGACGTGTACAGATAATGAAGTTCCATTTTTGTTCAGAAGCAAAACAAAGAGCCATCTTAGCATTGGATCAAAGGATCAGAGAAACCGGACGAAACACCTGCTCGAGAGGGGATCTTGTTTCACGGTAATGTCTCTTACGACTCATTTGTCATATCGTCTTAAGAAAATTAATAACTAGACATCGGATGTTTAGGATAATGCCTATTTTAGTGTAACGAACGTATTTAAAGGCTGATAATATATGTGCACGAATCATGACCAATGATTATATAAGACGAAGGTTTATAAAGCTTATTTTTGCTTTTCTTTTAGCAGAATTGCCTTTTTTGCATAAATATCTTTTTTTTATAATTATTGGACTTTTTTGCCTCTTATGTATTATTTTTACATACAATGCTAAGATATCAGAAAATCGGCCATGGTCCAACGTGTCCATTCATTCAACGTGACCACGAAACCTTCAAATCACGTCTTCGTGTGTGTGTGTGTGTGTGTGTTAAATTTGTTGCATCTAAATTGACGCAACGCGTATCCAAGCCCCTTGGGGGGCGTTAAGCGCTTCGCGCTGCGGAGTAATCCTCTGTTAATCAGTGCGCTTGAGGAGTAATCCTCCATTAATATTGTCATAGTACGTCACGTAATATAGTCATATTAAAAGAGGATCGCCAGGTACATCTCCGCGTGCGCGCCTTCTACTATACTTGGGTTTTTCTTATTTCGTATTTGACGTAAATCAGCTGTTGACGGTTTCGTCCAATTGGGAGCTTATACGTCACCACAGAGACGACGCTATGATGGCGTTTTTTTAAGCTCTCGATTGGATGACACCGTAACAGCTGATTTATGTCAACTGCCACGTAAGAAAAACCCAAGAATACAGGCTCCTGCGTCACTACCCAGAGGCCAGAATTGGGAAGGAATAACCGGTGCACCGAGTTTTAGTTGGTTCTGTGCATCACTAATTTGTCACGGACCACGAGATCACAGCACAGGCACTTCGTTTGAAAAGCCAGACCAGACGCTGGCCGCCATGTTGCATGGAGAGTGAGTAGTGCAGAGAATGATTATGTATTTATTTATTTATTTTACGTCAAAAACAGTTAAAAACTGCGTATGACGTGCTATGGGGAAAAGTGAATTGTGTGACATTTTCAAAATTCTGTGATTCCTACACTAAGTCATATAGTACTACTTAAATTTTGAATTTTGAAAGGAGAAAAAAACTCCCATGTAATAAAATCTATTTTCAAGGATAAACAAGCAATAAATTTTGAATTTTGAAAGGGAGAAAAACTCCCATGTAATAAAATCTATTTTCATAAATAAGCAATAAATTTTGAATTTTGAAAGGGAGAAAAAACAAAAACTCCCATGTAGGAAGTAATAAGAGCCAAAATGTTCTTGATTATTTATCCTTGAAAATAGATTTTATTACATGGGAGTTTTTGTTTTTTCTCCTTTCAAAATTCAAAATTTAAGTAATATATGACTTAGTGTAGGGATCACAGAATTTTGAAAATGTGCACACAATTCACTTTTCCCCATAGCACGTCATACGCAGTTTTTTATCTGTTTTTTTTTTTTTTACGTAAAATAAATAAATAAACATTTTGAAAGTGGTACAAAAGGACAATTTTCAACGGTAACCAACCAAAAATAACATGACGAAAGTGTACAAGATGCAATATTTAAAAGAAATGTTTCATAAATCTGTTTCTCTGTCTTGTAACGAGATGATTTTGGTATCTGGCTGTATTTAAAATTCCCGCTAATCGTGTGACGCCAACTGGTGTCTGAAGCTCATTGGCTGAAATCGGATGGGATGCGCCCAGAGTGAATTATCGAGCTCCCCCCTCTCCCTGATACAAGACAAGTGCTGCGAACATCATAGACAAGTACTCTGTGAACATGGTCGATTAACAATACATCGATGGAACAGAAATTTTAAGCGGAAACAAATGCAATTCCCAGGCTTCAGTGCTGCTAATGTTGGACTTAAAAGTATACGCTTATATATTACACTATATCAGTAGATGTTGAGAGATCCTTCTCCGCATTTAAACTGATTTTGTTTCCCAATCGTCGCAAATTTGAAATAGTGCTCCTGGCAAAGTTCCTGGTAATATAATGCAATGCAAACTATTAAGAATAAAATGTAGAAGAGTTGTAAAAATATAAATCTAGTTTTACATTAAAATGTATGTACTTGTTTCGTGCATATAAGTTCACAAAACAATAGTAATTTTCATTTTATTGTGTATGTACCTTTTGACTGCCTTTTCCTCCTTATTCACATTTTCAGTCGCCTAAAAGACGATTTTTGGTGCCTAAATATCCGATATCTAGTAGTAACTCAATAGACCTCTAAAGCCAAATAGTCTAGGACGTTCTAGATAATTTCAATGACTTGAAACTGTGACTTACATCTATCAAACAAATACCATGCAATAACTTGCAGCACAGAGCCTTTTGTATTAATTGCGATTAATTGTCTATGACTATCGTTTATGGCTGGCAGCACTTCTCAAAGGAAGGGAGCCATAGTGAGTCAAGAGAAGGTCTATGAAGGCCGCGAAAATTTTACTTCACGTAAATGGAAGGTATAATAAAAGTACATTCTATGAATAATTTAAGATACTAAGCAATAAATTCTACATTTAATACATAACTTTGTGTTTTGTAATAAAAGTAAATCAACGATTTCCGGAAAAAGTCTGAATGTAACATGTTCACCAACTGTGATGTCTTCGTACGTAATAAGAATATAATAATTCTGTTCATAAATGGTTTTAAAATTCAAACCTATCACAGTAATAATACGTAGAGAAATTTATGTAAGGAGATATTGTTAAATCATCGTATTGAGTATATTATTTTTCGTTGTCCCTAAGGTATAATTTTTTTCCATAGATGGTGGACATTCTGCTAACGAGAGTGTTTTGTGTCTTCACAACAAGTTGTATTGGTTAGACCGAACTTCTACTGATGCAGTTTAACCGGTGTTTCGCGATGCACACTAAACTGCGTAGTTGACTGTTTACTAATATTTTATCGTGTGGTGCATAATAATTTATGTGAAATTGTTTGTGGCGTGTTTGTGTTCTTTGTGTGTGTGTTGAATATTGATGTAGATTAAGATGGCATCTACCGGTTCGGTGGAATCTGCGTTGTGCCCACAAGTTCTTACAACGGAAGAATATGAATCCATTAGCGACAATGTTAGAAGTAAAATTGAAGCATTTGTTAAAAACCTGAGTGAAGATAGAATTGTTTCTAAAGCTCTCCTTGAAACCACAAGATTGAATTCAGGTGAGTTTTTGTCATTTAAGTGCTCTCACTGGGGGCAAATAATGCCAATAATTTGGCTAAAATAAGTATTAATCATGTTGAGAATGTTGTGTGTATGTACTTCTCATGATCTGTTATTTTTAACTTGTGCAGAAGAATTTTAACAAATGAGCAATAATGCTATGGTGTATATTAATGTATTAACAATTCCCTTGAGTAGTATTATATTCTGTATAATTTGGAATATGGTTTTTATTGTTTCTTTGGCTAGTTGAAATAATTTAATTGTAATTTACACTTTTGAGAATGTAAGTGAAATAAGTTAAAATTATACGAAGGCGAGTGCATCTGGAGTTTGTTAATGCATTAGAATGGCCATTTGATACGTTTGTGAGGTTAATTGAGATTTGGGGTCTACAACTTACGTCCAGGCAGAAAGAAGATGGAAAGGAAGTATTATAAATGAGAATCTTGCTATATAACTTAAGTCACAATTATTAATTTCTGAAATTGTTTCTTGAATCTTATTAATAAAGTAAAATATGTATTTGTCAGCACATCCTTGTTCCAACGGTGAAATTTACAGGTTTCTGTATTAACAGTAGATTATTGTTGAATAATTAATTGTATAATTACTTGTAATAATTTGGTGAATAATTACTTGTATTCACACCAAAACATGTGACGCCGGAGACTCTCAAAACTCTTAACCACTAACCTGTAATCTTTGCATTTTGCTTTTAGTTTCTGATGTCATCTAATATTTGGTATTTTCTTCATTGACTTTGGGCCTTGACTAAATTTTACTATTGATATAATGCTTTCAGGGCAATATTATCAGCTTACACTATGCATTGTTTGATTTATACAGCATGTTGTTTCTAATCTCATCACAGAATGATGGAGAGCAGTAAATACAGTAGCTGTTTGACATTGTTATTTCAAATGATTTGCTTTTCCATATTTGCAGTGCATGCCCTCACTGTCAATAGTTTCTTATTTTTAATTTGGTTACCACTTTCACTTTGTTATTATTATGATGAGGTTGACTAATTTTTAGTGCCAAATTGAACTTATACTTTTTCTTTCAATTGATATGATTATGATAATCCATTATATCTCTCTCAAATTTGACATTATTTCGATCATAAGGGAATTCAAAATCAAAATTTATTGAAATATTTTTACAGAGGAGATGCAGTTTAAGGTGTTAAATCTACTTTTGTTTCTCTTTCAGAGCAAGTTGTTTCTGCTCTAGAACTGAAAGTAAGTGAAAAAGAGTTAGAATGTAAAGAATTAAATACTAAGTTAGAAGCAACTATAAAAGAATTGGATGACATTAAGGGAAAATGGCAAGAATTGCAGAATGAAACTTCAACTTTAAAAGATCATATAAATAGGTAAGATAAAGAAATCAAGTAATAATTTTATGATTATTGGTGGTGAGTCAATTATGTTAATATGAGAAGTTTTGTTATTGGTCAGTGAAAGACTAGCATTTCTCTTTACAAGAAGTGTTTCTTCTTTGAGTGCTGTTTGATTTGTGGAAAACTTAATAATGGATTCTTATGGCCCTGGAAAATCATGGGATTTTACAAACTCAACTGTAAAAATTATTCAATTACAACAATGATAATTAAAAATTTGTACATTACTGTTATAAAAATTTTGTTCCTCTTTGTCAATTTAAATCGTATCTTGAAAATACATTATGTGTACTATATGTCAATAAATTTTTTAATTTAGATACATTTTGTGCCATTTTCACTTCTATAGTGTGTGTTCACACGTAATTTCATGTGGTATGAACTGAAGTTACATTGGTTGAAGAACAAACTTTAAATAGATTGCATTCATGTGATTAATTTCAATGTATTAAAGAATTTTCTTGAACTTAAAATCTTTCTTTCAGATTAGAAGCTGAAAACAATGCTTTTAGACTCCAACGAAATGCAGCTGTGGATGAAAGAGATGATCTCTTGAAAATTGTGGAACGCCGCAACGCAGAGCTGAACCATCTTCAGGAAGATTATCGTTCATTGTCATCTCAGCTGCAGACAGCGATTGCTGCAAAATGTGAAGCATTAGTGAAGTCGGAGGAAGTAGAAACTCAACGATTAAATTTGGAATTCAAGTTAGTTTTTTTAAATTGGTTTAGAAGTTTATAACAAATTTAAAAAAAAATAATAACAACAGGCCAAGAATGTAAAACGTTTTGTAAATTTATTCTGAAGGCATGAGTTTTGTACTCTTGTCTCTGGAATATACCTAATCTTCACCATAATAAGTTGTCCCTTTCTTCAATGTATGGTATAGAATATAATTCACTGTGCAAAAAATGTGATGGTAACTTTCTTTCACTTTTAGACATTTCTTTTTTTAAGAATTGTTTAAACATGAAAAAGTACTAACATTTTAAACATGCGAAAGTAATTCTTTTGCCAATTTTCACTTATTGCTAGAAAGATTCTGTTTTTTGAAAGAAAAAGTGAAATTTGACATTCAAACATGAAATTTCAAATAAAAAACATACAAATAAACCACTTTTAGAAAATGCATGATACTGTTTCAGAGTTATTTGGGATTTCATTTTCTTTTCTAGAAAATAAAAAAAAAAATCAATTGCTCTCTTTGTTGTTTATTAGGGAGAAACGAATGGAAGGAGAAAGAGAGCGAACTACTAGAGAAATTGAAAGTTTGACTTCTGAGGTTAATAGATTAACAGAAGATATTATGAATGTGCGCAGAGAAAATACTACGAGACGGTTGACATTAGAAGCACAACTTAATGAAAAAACGGAAGAAGTAAGTTTTTTTCTCGGTTCATAACAGTTTTATATTAAATGTAAATTTATTGACCCATTGTCTTCTGCAGCTTAAAATTTGTCAACAAACACTGGAAGGTTTGCAACAATCCAATGTTCTTCTGGAAGAGAAATTGGAAGATTCTTTGCGTAAATTGATGGCTGAGCATGAAACCATGAACAAGTTGCAAAAAACCTTTGAAGAAGAACTGATGCAGCAAACAAAATTAGCAGACTTATATAAAGGTATAGTATTAAATAAAATTGTTTTTACATAGTTAATTTTTAAAATTTTGTTTCCATATTTATTTTTGTCAATTTGTCTTTTCCTCGTAGGGATGAGTGAAGATGCAACAGCAAAATCTGAGAAATTGGAAAGTGGAATTAAAGAACTACAAGATCTTCTTCGTTCGCGCTGAGGAAAGTGAAAAATCAGAAGTTAAAATCAGAGTGTTAGAAGAAGATCATGAAAGAAAGCTTGCTGAAAAAGATGAATGTATTGAGAACCTTAGAAAAGAATTAAAGTCTGCCAATGATTTAGTAGATGTGGTTAAGGATGTTTTAATGAATTATTCTGTTTGTTGCTTATCTTATTATATAATTGAGTTAAAGTTCAATTTGGGAGAAGAAATTATTTTAAATAAGTCTTTAAACATCTTGGTAGCCTGTATGTACTTACAATTTTTTTAAAGTATTCTGTGTGTGACATTCCATTTTTTAAAATAATCTTAACATTAATGAACTTACGTTACTTAATTTGCACTTTCCTAGTTTGTTTACGTGATAGTAGGAATTAAGGAGGATGGTGGGTTATAAATCAATGTTTGGGCTTTCGGGTAGTCAGGGTTTTAGTCATTCAAATTACACAAATTCAAGAATGATCATAAAATATTTTGTAATAGTTCACAAATAAATTTAGATCTCTTACATAAACAAGAAGTTAAACATTAAATTTTAATTGAATTGCATAATTTTTTTTTTTTTAAACTACACACTTTGGAAATTAAGCAATGATATTAAAATTTGAAGAGCAAAAATGTTTCTTTACTTACTGACAGGTATCAAGTTCATTGGGAATATGAAGAAACATCTTGCAAATTCAATATTGTAGGCAAGCACAGCCAATGTGAGGAGAGGTCTACTGCCTTTTCTGTGCCCCTTATCCATTGAACATTTTTGTTAACTTTTAAGATATTTTACCTGTAAAACAATTCTCTTTTTACTTTTTGGCATTTGTAGTAGGATTGACTTCAATGGCTGCATGATTGAGAATAGATTTGAAATATTTTTCTTTTTTTTTTTTGTAGCTGTTTTCGACCAATTTTTGATTTCTTTACATGTTTTTAGTGGTTTCTATAGGGGATTGAGCCTCAATTTCACACTTTTCAACATTGGTTTCAAAACATTCTTCATGTTTTTGGGCAGAATTTGTCCATTACTCTGCAGGTACACAACGGATCATGTTGTACTCATATTTCATTCCACATTTTTACAAAATAGATAATTAAGACTTAAGGACCTGGAAGGCCGTATACCTACAATGTTAAAATCAAGGAACATTTTTTCCAAACTATATGCACTAGAGGACTGATTTTTTATTGTTGTTTATTGGGTATATTTTAAATGTTTTACCTTAGGATTTTTAAGAAATTTGATTTTTGATGTAGATATGAATTTTTAAAAGTGTAGAATGTTTACACCCACATTTTTATTATAATTCACATAATTCTTTAAAATAAGATATAATAAAAAGGCTATGAAAAAAGTTGTAGTTTGATTTGGAGAAGAAAGCCTGAAAGTTTGAAGCCAATAGCTCTTAATAGTTTTGGAAATAATGTTCTTTATATACCAAAACACAAACTTATAGGAATCAGGCTTTAAAATTTGCCATGTATTTTTCGTATATTCCCGGTCAACATGATGTATTTTCAGAATCATTTGACATTTACTCTTTTAGTTTCTTTTTCACTGATGTCCTAGTGCGTGTACCTTGCTTCTCCATATCACTCTCAGAGTTTCCTTATTTCTCTCATTGTGAAGTATAAAATAGAGGTAATTTCACATTGGCAAGTATGCATAACAAGGTCGATGTGCATTGTATTATTTAATTAAAAAAATACTCAGAGACAACATACAGATAAAATGAATACATCATTGAAAAGGAGAAATATTAAAGATTAATAAATCAGTAAAAAGTGAAAATCTGTAGTTTTTTAAATTTTTTGCATTCCAGGTCTTAAATATACAGATAACATTACAATAGAGGATAGGCTTTACAAAAAAAGAAAATGAATAAATAAATTTGTGCTAGACATTTGAGAGACAGTGATGAACCCAACAGTGGTTTCCTAGTGACACAATAGCAGCAACTTTTCAAACAACATAATCCTCCCTTGTTGCCACCAACTGGGAATGAACAGAACACTGTACCTGTTGAGCACTTTTGTCATGCATATGTGGTGCCCGACATAAAAATTTCACAACATTAAAATATTCAGACACTTTTGGTACCAAACTGAGAAAAATCAAATATAGGACCAAAATCTAGTATTCACTTTAGATTACTTGTGAAATATAATACAACGAACATGTGGTAAGGGCAGGAAAGCACTGCAAAGCTTCCTGAGCCAAGACTCTCCTGTCAAGCTCAAAGATGAATGGTACAACGTGCAATGTTGTTACGATTTGTCTTCATTGCTGTTCATTTTAAACTGCCTATACTTAATACACTTCATTTATACCAGGAATTTATTGTGTTCAAGGAAGTAAAGTATTTTATTTTGTGTGGCTATGGGTCCCATTTCAAAATTTGCAGAGGGCCAGTTTTGTGGGTGTGTGTGCATATCAATATAACTTCGTTTTCAATGAGAAACTAAAATTTTAAATATTTTATCAATCGGTTGAAGTTATTTCTGACTGCTTCTGCTAAGAGAGCGATCATTATTAGTCAGAGTTTCTGCTAAATAATTAAGTGTTCAAATGCAATGCAATCTATAAAATTAAAAATTATGAATTTAGTTATCTAAAATTCCTTAATCAAGTTAATCAGTACATGTAGGTTTTTTTCTCGATTTCATAAGTTAGACTTCGAAAATAATAATTTTACAGAATTCAGAGTATATTTTGGTATTAATAAGAGCTGAGCTCTGTTTTTTGAAGTTTTATTTATATTTTATGCATGTTGCAGATAAGAAAATGGAAATGGTAGAAGAATTATCTCCTGCTGCTGCTAATATAATTCATTTATTTAATTCTCGAATGACTCTCACACAAATCTACATGGAAATGAAAAATATGTCCCAGGAATTAATTAAAGAAAAGCAAGAGAACAAACGATTGAATGATTATCTTGATGAAATCGTTCAGGTAAGTATTAAAAATTTCATGTGTTTATTTGAAGATTTGTAAAGGAAGAAATAAGAAAAACAAACTTTGGTGCATTTTTGTATTTTAGCAAATTGAGAAAAAGGCGCCAGAGTTGCAAAAACTTCGTGATGATCATTCATCTTTATTGAGTGACCGAGATCAGTTATGTGCTACTTTAGAAATAATAGCTAAAGAATCTGAAGCTTTGAATGAAGAAATAAAAGATGTTAAAAAGTTAAAAGACCAGATTGAGAGAGAAAATGAGCGATTGAAGAAGGAAATGGTTGATTTAAGCACACAGGTATGCTATTTTGCTCAGTTTTGCAAACACCTCTTCGATTGCATTTTGTTGTGAAACTAATGTTTCACCGAAATGTTGCCAAAACAGTGTTTTAATGGTATACTTGAAACTAGTCACACTGCTAATATTACTGACAAGTTGTAACATATTAACTTCGACAATAAAGACAAAACCTTGTAACTATTCTCACATACCCATACAAGCATAACTAATATTTCCATTATTGCAAGTTGGCCATAACATCTGTTTAGAATTCTTTAACCCTTTCTACGTCCAGCATCTCAAGAGACAACTAAAGAATAATGGCTACCAGCTTGTATCAGTATGTAATGTGACTTTACGGAACTTGTAGGGCATCTGCCACACCAAAATTCCTAATTGACTCGTAAGGCATCTCACAGGTGCCCATGTATTTTTCTGGTTTGTAAAATACATTTTCTATTGTTCAATTGATCCTGGCTACTATTATATTTTTAAATAATATTGATGTAATAGTGATATAGGATATACACTTGCCATTTTACTGATTTGAAATAGCTAGTGCTGACTTGTGTGTACATATAGTGTTGCAGCATATTTTTTTGACTTCTGGATGTGTCTGTTACCAATGCATTCGCATTGTTTGCATCATTAGAAGTAAAGGGTTTTAGAAAAAAAAAAAAAAACATTTTAGAACTTGTAGGAGATCACAGGAACATGAATGCAAACATTAATTCACGCACATCTACAGGGGCAGACAGCATTTTGGACAACTGCAAGATAAATAAAAGGATTTCAATCATCTTTTCTAGAAACAGTAATCATGACTGTCATGTTGGCAGCAACAGAAAAAATGGGAGGAAAAATAAAAATTTTTCCTACCAAACTGTCCAAATTAGCTAGCTATGTACCCTGGGGAATGCTTGAAAGCATTTCATAGAAAAAATCCAAAAAATTAATAAATTGTAAATTATTATATTTCAATAAAATGGTTCTGAAGTATGCATTTAATAAAGTATTTGTTCCATATGAACGGTTCACATATCAATTACACATAAAATATGAAATAGGGAATTGTGTAAAAACAAAGATATATTGGTAGGCAGTTGGCTCCTGTGACTGGCAGAATGATTTAAGAGCTGGAACAGGGGAATGTAAAATATCTGCTATGAGCTGTGCTGCCATTTTCAATTGTCATCTTCCAGATGCCTTACGAGTTTTGGGACCTCATGGTCCATGGACACATCCATCATGCAGTGCATTCATGGGTGGCATGTCACAGATGCCGTATGAGTGAAAAGGGTTAAAATTCACTTCAAATTTCTTCAAGTAACAATACTTGGTCTTCTTGCAGACAGATTTCCCCCCTTTTTTCATAGCTGATACCATTTCACTTAACTTTCTTCTCCTCCTCCTCCTCCTTTTCTTCTTCTTAACACATACAGTAAAACCCCGCTTTACGTCCCGCGATTTACGTTTCCGACATTTACAACATTTCTTGTCGGTCCCATCAGTTTTCGGATATTCACAATGTTATAAATACCCCATTTACGTTGGTATAATTTCAGTTTTCCGCGATATACAACAGTTTGTTGCCACAACACAAGCCGCTTTTCCGATTTCCCGGTCTCGCAAGGAGCGCGATTTGTTCACGCGTGCGTTCTGGGTGGCGTCAGTCTGAGGGAGACTTAGGCCATTCAGTATCAGTACTGCGTTCATTGTGGCTTGTGATAGTGCGAAAGTGATAGTGATTTTAAGTAAATTGCGGGGTGGAATTGTGCGAAAACTTGGAGCTGTAGAAGTGGAGTACAATGGAGAAGAAAGATAGAAGTTTTTCTATTGAACAGAAAATGGAGATTTTGAAGAAAGTGGACGCTTTTTCAGGACCACGTGTTGTGTTGGCAAAGCAGTTGGAAATTTCTATTTCAACTCTAAATACAATCGTGAAGTGTCGAAAAATAATCGAACAGAGTGCAAAGGAGTGCGGACAACAATCTAAAAAGAGAAAGTACGTGAAATACTCAAAATATGAGAAACTGGAAGAGATATTAAAAAACTGGTTCGAGACAACAAGGGCATCCAATATACCAATTAATGGTACAATTTTGAGGGAAAAGGCTTATGTTAGGAATAGACGATTTTGTTGCATCCAATGGTTGGATTGATCGTTTTAAGAAACGGTACAATGTTGTATATAGGGCAATTTGTGGAGAATCGAATAGTGTTGATAAAAATATTGTTTCTTCCTGGAAATACTCCAGCCTTCATGAATTAATTAGTGAATATGATGCAAGATATATTTTCAATATCTATGAAACCGGGTTATTTTTTAATCATCTGTCGGATAAAACGTTTGAGATGAAAAATGAACCATGCCATGGGGCAAACATAGTAAAGTTCGCCTCACGGTAATGTTGGGGACAAACGCAAATGGAACGGAAACCTTGTGTCCGCTTGTTATTGGCAAAGCAAAAGCCACGTTTTTAAAAACATAAGAACATTGCCAACATCGTACGCCTCAAACAAAACAGCGTGGAAGACTTCAGAGTTATTTACTCAGCAAGTTCATGCTCTTGATGCTAAAATGGGAGCACAAAATAGAAAAATCCTTCTATTTATAGATCAATGCCCAGCACATCCCAAAACGTTGAATTTAAAAAACGTAAGAATGGAGTTTTTCCCAGCCAAATGCACAAGTGTATTGCAGCCTTTGGATTTGGGCATCATTAATAATTTCAAAGTGCACTATCGTAGAAATGTAGTCCAGAAATATTTAAGGTACATTGAATGTGGTAAGATGCAGCAGAAATGAAGATTTCGATTTGGATGCCTTGCATTTTATTGCAAAATCATGGAGGGAAGTGAAGCAGTCTACTATTGCCAATTGTTTTAAGAAAGCTGGCTTCTTGGCAGATACAAAAGAGGCCGCGGAAGATACTTCTGATTTTGAGTGTGAGGGCTGGACAAAATTTAAGAGTTTGTATCTGTGGACAATGAAGTTCGTACTGCTGATGAACAATCATCATTAGAAGATATTGTTCAAGATTATCTTCAAAATAATGCTGTTGGTGAAGATGCTGATGGAAGTGAAGATGATAGTGACGATGATGATCAACCTCCTCCCACGGGTGCACAAGCATTTGCAGCCCTAGAAACATTAAAAAAATACCTCTCTGCTGCAGATGGTGGTGATACTACTTTTGATAAAGTGAATGAACTGGAGTCTCAAATTCAATCAGTTCAAGCTAAAAGAAGAAAACAAACCAAAATATCCGATTTCTTTTTGTCTTTACAATCTTATTTGTGTATAATACTGAATATTATAATTCTTATTGGTTTTTTAGTATTTAAATACAATTTATTTATAGTTTTGAAGAAAAACCATTTCCCTTATTTACATTTCCGCAATTTACACCATTTTCCCTATGGTCCCATGAAAAGTGTAAAAGAGAGGTTTTACTATATTTTCTGAAGTATGTAGCCCTATTAATGATGCTATTTGATTTTCACTAAGATGTTGCTTGAAAATATTTATAAATATATTAACTTTGAAAATGTGCAACCAACTTTGCATTCAGTCTCTCTCTGTGTCCCATCCATCCTCTATGAAGTATCTAATCCAAGTGTCCTTTCCATCTCTAAAAACTATTTCTTTCTCCTCTTCCTCTCTGAAATACCTTATGTATATTTTTAATGAGTATGCCTGCTGATGGACGTGTGTGACACAAAGCTAATGTAATTCAATGTTAGTTTCTACATTGTTCTCTTGCCAAAAGCATCCTCAATCAATTTTCTTACTAGCTGATGACATTTTGTCTTTCTTTCATTTATAATTTTTTTTCCAAAATAAATCTTTTCCATATTAAATGATGATTATATTTCCAAAACCATGTAAAATTATTAATATGGTGGGATTTAGTTATTTGACAATCCCAATTTACTTTGTTTTCAGTAACAATGAGGTATGGATTACCTTGGTAGAATGGTTTACTAATTTATTTTATTATATTTAAAAAATGTTACATTTTAAAAAACGTTCTGTTGCATAAAATTTGCAGTTTTCTTTGTGTACTGCAATCTCTTACACGCAACATTAGACACCCAATGCTTGAATCAGGCAGTATGGACTGTTGTAAGTCTGTACACATTATGGGCATTTTTTGTTGCATTTAAAAAATCTGTATAAGAGTTTCCTGACTATAGAAAGAACATTAGTTTCAGAGGAATTTTTTTCCCCACTAGGAAAGTCGGAAGTTAAAATGACAAATTTCTCGTCATGGTGTGGTGACTCTTGTGATATAGTCTTCAGCATGTTTGTAAAAGGCTTTATAAGAAGGGATTCCTGACCATTGAAATGATTCAGCTATGTATGAAAATCTTACCTTTATTTTATTGTGAATTAATGTGTTGAAGATGGCAGAGTCTGCTTCACAATTGCCTGCTAACAGAAATAACAGTGCTAATAGGAATGTGAAGAAAGCCGAAAGATTTACTTGCCTCAGGGCATTTACACCTGTTTCTTTGGTGTAGTGTTTTCCAATAGATGGCTGAAGTATTCATAGGAACAATAGCAATATTATAATATTATGTCACCCGTACAAATTACTTGAGAAACTGTGCTGTTGTAGCATCACTATTTTTGTTCATGATCTCATTATTTAAAAGAAAATCATGCCTGTACAGAAGAGTGAAGATAATTTTGTATTCCAGGTTTGCTTCCTTTTGAAAGAAAACCAAGACATTAGAGCAAATCAACAGTCTGTTAGAGTGAAATCTGAGAACCAAATAGATGACATTCCTGAGGTTATATCTGCATCTGAGGTGAGTTTTGTTAATAATGGAAAAGTCCTTTTAATTTTGTTTGGATAAGTTGTTGTTTTTTAGTCCAGGATGATATTCCATGGATTCTTTAAGAGATGCAAACTTTTAAAGACAAACAGGTTTTTGGAGTTGCCTTTTATTAAATTCCAGATTGTGTATTTTTTGTTGTCATTGTTTACGTAGGATTTTTATTGAATCTTGTGCTGAAGAGTTCAATATGTAACCTCTGGTGTACATTATTTCTTCCTATTTTTACTTATTAATAATTTATGTATCTCTGCCCCATGCTTGGGAGCCCCTGTAAACCTCTGGATTAATTGTACTTTTAATTTAATTTTAGTAGTTCTTCATCCGCCCAAGCATGAACGACCATGTAAACCAAATAACCTTTCTCAAATTTAATAATAATGAAAAAATCAATTTTAATAATTTTCGCAAGATGTTTCGGCTACACTAATTGATCTTGCAAATCACCTTTCTTTAATTCTATTATTTATTTATTCAGGTTTTTTGTATAACAAAAATAATATAAAGATCATTCGCAAAGATATGAGATCATGTGGATGATCCTGAAATAACCATACAAAACTATATAGCATTCAAATAAATTATTTGATAATACAATTTTTTTCACGTACACTGTGCATCAGCGTACCAAATTTTCAACTCTGCTATTAATATTTCAACTAATCCATCGGTTTCAGAAATTCTGGTCATGTTCTGCATAGCCCGTTCCATATGGAATGCTGGGATTGATTTTGGTAGTGTGTTTTATCACGGGAGTTGGTGGCGTAGGTCAGTGTTGGATCTAGATTGATTTTGTTTTTTGAATGTCCACATAATCTGCACACACATGCTTCAGTTCTATCAGCATATTGCTAATGGGAAAGGGTGTGCTTTGAAACCGCTGGCAAAATAATTTTTGTTACTAAGAAGTGAGTGAGAAACCCTAACCACAAAAGAACTCTAAATGCTCACGCCTTTGGGATACCCAGAAACACAAATCAGAAATTCACAAGACATCATCTCCAAAGAAAAGGAAGAAGTAAGACGAATATTTACAAATATCAATATCATGGTAAAACTATTATAAATTATTTCTATTAACATTGTTTCTTTCTTTCTACTTGCTACTTATGCCCCTGGAAAAATGACAGGAATACAAAATCCCAGAGCTTCATGTACAACGTTTGCTAAGAACATTCAGAGCACATTATTCTGTGATATAATTGCAAATTAAATGTTTAAAATTTCTTATTGTGTGTTAAAAGTTCAAAATGAATGTCCATTTAATAATAAAAAACCTTTCATTTAGTGCTTCTTTTTGGGCTCCAAACCAGTGTATTATATGCACTAGGCCTATGAGGCCCACTAAGTGGAAAGTCTCAAAATCCAGCCTCCGTGCATTCAAGGGTTAGGAGTTACAATTTTAGAAAACTCGAGAAACAATAATGCAATCACAATGATATGTGCAAGACAGAACTCTGCAAAATGGACTGAAGAAATGTTATGAACAACTCTTAAAAACACTCAACATTTTCTAACCATTATGTTACAATTAAAATCACTTGACAATGTTTTATTGACTACATTACAAATACATACATATATAAACATATGATATATTTAAATATCTTCACATAGGTTTAAGTCTTTTAACAATTTTATAATATTTATAATAGTGTTTAATGAATTAACATTTCTTTTTAAATCATCAGTTATTTCCATAACTTTTCTTCTCCATGTTTAGATATTTATTTAGTCAAAAACAGTAAAAACTGTATGTGACATATGTGGAGAAATCATCTGTCTCGCTGTTCAAATTCAAATATCATTTCTATCAATAAGCGATAAAATATAGGATATTTGAAATTTGGTAAATGGTTATCATTAACATCTTTCTTTACACACACAATTGTTGCAGGAACATTTTAAAATAGAAACACATGAAATTTGAGACGTACCGTATGTACAAAATCGTCATACTTCATTTCTTTTGTACTTTTTCTTTATTGTACTTCAACATTCCAGTAACACATAATGAATTGTATATGGGAATTGCATGAGATGCAGATGTTTGGATTAGATTTGTGTAATACAGGACTGTAAGTGAGTCTACTAAGTTCAATGATGTTAGTTTGCATTCTTCTGTTAGTCCCACAGGTTGGTTGAGGCTCATAGATATTTTCTCTGATTTGATGTATACAGCGCTGTGTTAACACATGGACCTGAAAGGTCTGGTCCCAGACCCAGCGCCCTTAATGTTCAAGAGCCCCCACAAGTTCTTAAAAAAAATATTTACTTTCTAAATTTACAGCTACTTTTCTTGATATACAGCAAATAATGTTCATTCGTACCCTTATTATTATAGCCATAATATTTTATTAGCATCAATATATGATACACAGGGCCCTTTACATGTATTCTCTTACAAAATGAAACTAGAGGTGCTACAGAATGGCACAGATTTTCTCATAGTAATTTTTCTATTTTTCTTGGTGTGGTACTGTACAGTTTTGCCCCTCCATCTTGCCTACTGTCATTATCACCGCCCAAAGTATATTTTTTTGAAAATTTCTCAACTTTTCAGTTTCCAAATAGTAGTACCGAAATTTTATTTTAAATATTAAAGAAGGCTAAAATTTTGTCCTAAATAGGACAAAGTTCAAATAAATTCAAGTATCAAATAAATTTTTATTGAAATATTTTGAGCTGTATTTCAAAAAATGGTATTAAGTGTTATTTTAAATGCGAAATTTGAAGCTCTTTTTGATCACGGGAATCCATCGAGTTTTCAAAAAACTTCATTTGAAGCACATCCACTCACAAATGCAATAATGTATGCAAATACATTGAAATGTGGATATTAACGGTGTGAGAGATATTGAAAAAAATTACATTTGTGTAAGTTTTGAAAGAAAAGAATACACCAAAACAAACTTTACGTCATATTAAACAGTGCCATTACCACTATCTGTTGGAAAAGTTTGAAGAAAAAATTTGGAGCCATTTTTGATAAAAATTGCGTTTGAGCGTTTCTGAAAATGCGGAATTTTGAGCTCCTTTTAACAAAAAACTGTTGTTTCGATGAAACTTTTTATGACCTTATTTAAGGTGCATATACACATAAAGTGAAAAAATCGCCTCTAATGTAAATATTAGTTAGGTGGGGAAGATGAGTAAAAAAAATTACATTTTTGTAATTTTTGAAAAAACAATATGGTGTTTATGTCATCATATAGGGTTGTTTTGGCACTAACCCTACCAAAAATTGAAAGACAAATTTGGAGCCGTTTTTTGAGAAAATCTCCTTTTTATTAATTTTTAAAAAAGCAAGTATTGCATGCACTATTGCACGAAAACTAAAATTTCTAAAAAATCTACTTGACCTTTAAGAAAGAACTGATCATGAGCAACACATTTATTCAAAGGAAAAATCTCTTATCTGTAATTTTGTAGTTGTGGGAAGACGCTGGAAATAATTCAATCTTTTGACATTTTCGAAAATTCAGAGTTACCCCAAAAATCGGATCTATGCCATCTTTATGTGTGTATTTCACTCTATTGTTACAAGAAATGTAAAGAAAATATTTGGAGCCGTTTTTGAGAAATTTTTGGGGGGTCTTCATGTAAAGTACCCCCAAATTTTAAAAAAAATGTATTTCAAAGCTTCAACTAGAGCCAGATAGACAAGGGTTTCTTCAATTTGGGAATAATCATGTGCATATTTTAGGCGCTAGTGTTATTGACATACACCGGACGGACGGACGTTTTGAAAAAACTTTTTTGGTATCGGGGGACCCCAAAACGTGTATTTCCGTTGAAATCTCGAAATCGATTTTCCACAGCATCGCATCACTTTCTCTCTACTGCTTATATTACTCCGTAGTACGTATACGAGAAAGTAAAAACTTAAACTGTTGATTGTACCGTCAAATGATCAATTAATTTACGCAATAAACGAAAAACTATGACCAACATTTATCCAACTTTCATCTTAGTACATTATGTTCGTTTTCTCATTTCCGAACTGCCGCATTTTTCGTAGCTATGAAATTGGCACGTTATTATATCATATCTTTCAATTTTTGTCTCCATGTTTAGATATTTATTTAGTCAAAAAAAGTAAAAACTGTATGTGACGTATGGGGGAGAAATCATCCGTCTCGCTGTTCAAATTCAAATATCATTTCTATCAATTAGCGATAAAATATAGGATATTTGAAATTTGGCAAATGGTTATCATTAACATCTTTCTTTACACACAATTCTTGCAGGAACATTTTAAAATAGAAACACATGAAATTTGAGACGTACCGTATGTACAAAATCGTCGTACTTCATTTCCCTACTGATTTTATGCATCAGTCCAGAGCAACTTTTCTTGAACTATGGATTGAAGAAATGCGGGTTGAGTGGGGGTATTAGTTACAAAGCCGGCCACTAGAGTATTTACAATAATGCTAACCTCTGGAAAATCAGTCAAACCTGTTATGTGTGCGGCCAGGTCATCGCTCTGGGTAGGCAACAGCAGGGACACTAGAGGTTTTAGGTGCCTCCCTTGAAGGACCTGGATCTGCCTCAGCCATTTCTTTAGATAATGGTAAATAAAGCTGAACAGAAGTAATCGACTATGAAAGCAACTAGCTCCTATTTCGCGCCAACGAAATTTTCATGCTTGGAATGTTGCCATCAGTGCATGCTGCGAGCTTTTGCCTTCAACTGTTCATTGCTGAAGGTAGGGGGAAACAAGGTCATCGTTCAAGAAAAGTGGCGCGAGTAGTAATTTCATCCTTTATTTTTCTGGGAGTCGGTATTTTTCCATTCTCGTTTTCCGTTTTCATCCTAAAGAACCTGTTGCTCTCAAAAAATTCATTCAAACGATGGAGTCCGTTGTTGGTTGTTTTCCTTTTTAAGTTCTCGACTATTTAGAAAATGTGTTGTTTTGTTTTACCACTTTTTTCTCTACGATCCATTTTGATCTCTTAAAATTGACCCACTACATGATTGACTAAATTAGTAAGTACCTATTCTTTACCACTGCACATTTTACCTGCAAAAATCGACCGACCAGAATAACCAACAAGATGAAATTCTCGAAAGGGCTTCTTGTGGTCAATTGATTTCGATGGTCCTTTCCGCTAAAGACGACTTCCTTTCAGCCCTACAGGTTACACATCTTGCATCTGTGCCTTGTCTTTTCGTCGCGTCTCCCGTCGAGCTCAAAAACGACTTCAAAACAAACATCAAATACACAGAAATCATGCATCCAAAGACCTTCGGGTGATGATAGAAAATAATTTCATAATTTTACCCAACTCTTTGTCGCCGGAAGTTTTTAATTGGACTTCAAGAACGAAAATATCCCATCGATGATATATTTAATGCACAAATTGAAAATTCACACATTTTCGTTGACAAATCATTTTTTTAAAGAAACAAATTCTTACTTATTAATAAAATGAAAGCATTTCGCTCAGCTGAAGTAACTGAAATTTTTTTCTAAAATAATTCCACCATTTTTTGGGTGTTTTAACGGTCTGAATAAAATGTGTTTAAAAAGTCAGTTCCGCGGAAATCCGGCGTTTTCATTATTTTATTTTAAAAGCAAATGAATGATACATTTTTCATGATTACTATCGTGTTCTTCATTTTCTACAGGACTTTTTTTTACTTGCTTTTTCAGCAGTCGATTTGGCAACAGTGCACTTGATTCTTCCATAACATTGTCTATTAGAGCTCATTGTGTCTTGACATGAAAATGAGTACAGACCTATTTTCAATGCTGTTGAAACGGCCCAGGATGTATACTTTTCTTTTTCTTTTTTTATTTTTCTTCAAAAATTAACGCAAATGTATTTTTTTAAAATGTCTCACGCCGTTAATATGCACATTTCCAGCGATTTGTATACTTTATTACATTTGAAAGTGGAAGTGCTTCAAATAAATTCAATGAAGTTTTTCGAAAACCTGAAAATTTTATGTGGAAAAGTTTCAAATTCCGGATTCACAGAAACGTTAGAATCACATTTGATCAAAAGCCACTCCTAATATTTCAAAGAAAATTTCCGTATATAACTAGATGTTAACACAGTATATGTGTTCTATAATATTCTTAAAATCATAATCGGTTCTACCATTACGAAATATTGAGAAAATGTGAAAAATGTACTTTGTGCGACGATAGATGGCAGCAGAGGGTGAGGCAAAACCGAAATGCTAGCCAAAAGCAAATAAATTAGAAAACTAACTAGTACGAAAAAGTCTGACATTCTGTAGCACTACTACGTAGATCAGCTTTTGTTCTTTGACGCTCGTCAGCGTAATGTGGAAGTTGGTGCGAAGCGTTCACCGAGAGCGGAATAACACTGAGAAGCGTTCACAGCCAGCGAAAAAGGTATGAAATAGATCAGATTTATTCTGTGTGGCCATTTTAATAATAGCACGCTAACTGCGAACAACATAACATATACTTGATTTATTTAGTCAAAAAACAGTAAAAACTGTGACGCATGGGGGAGTCCCATCTGCGCACATTTTCTTTCCAGAGCACCTTCCCAATATTTTCACTCCAACAAATAAAACAAACAAAATAAATCATAAAATTTAACAAAGCGCCAAATTCGTGACTTTTGAAAAACTTTTGTCGTTTCCGAGTTATAGAAAACATTTACATCGGTGAACGAACCCCAGATTTGATTTTTCCTCATTCAAAATAGTAACTCACCCCCAGCTCTAATAACACTAACAGCAAATGGAGAACTCAACTTAATGTGCATACATTCATGTGTGCTTAATTCATGTCCTGAAGCTAAACAAGGGACCATCTCAGAATTTGTTCAATGGATCTGGGAAACTGGACAAAAACATGATCATGATGGGTTTTTTAAAATATAGTGGCAGTTATTGTATTAATAATCTTTTTGAATTACTGTTATTTTATTCAAGTCTAAAACAATGTACAGGCAGAACCGGATTTAGCCTGCTTGGTATTACGTGATAGTTATATTTATGTTAAACAAAAAAATAATAAAAGGTTATTTATTTAACATATTTTATTAATTTGAATTTAAATAATGTTAGGAAATCTTTTACTTATTTGAAGTACGTTTCAAATATTAAACTGTCGAGTTTCATCGTCATTCATTGACATAAATCATTTTCTTCTTCGCTTGGGTGACCTGGTCACTTAGGACCACACGGAATCAACACTTTGTGGCCTTGTTAGCCCAGTAATCTCATACGCAATGAATGGGTCTACTTCAAACTCGCACCTTCAAATCATAATTTATTTCATATTAAATAGGTAATATCGGTAATCACATAGGGAGTTTGTTACAGGATTATTTGGAATATTGTGTGATTGAGCCGAGTACTTTTTTAATTTATCTATCATTGGTTTATTGCAATATTAACTCATTCTACCTGTAAGGGAAAGGTGAATTACATGTGGGGAAAAGCGGGAATTGAACGTGAATTTTGTTTTACTCCTAGCTTATTTACAATTGTTCGGATCTTCAGCCGTAATTAACACTTTAAATTATTGTCTCCAGAATATCAGTGCTCTTACGAAAATCCTACAGTACCGGCAGTGTGTAAGCTACTCTAATTCAGTGCACTGTTGCCACCCATTACTGCGCACATGGTTCCACTTACATCACAGATAAAGTACATCTCAAAACATTAACACTTACTGACAGGCTATGCGAAGTCTTGACATGTTCATAACTTTTGCCAAAGCCGAATCTTACCGCCTCGGCGACTTCGTATGAGTCAAATGAGCGGCAATGCTGAAACCTGGCTGAAAGAAAGTAAACAAATCCTCGCAATCTGATTGCTTCAGAGCAGGTCATAAGACGTACCACAGCGCATGGCGAGAGAACTCATTGTCGAAGAAGAGTCGCTTATTCGCTGCCGATATTGTAGTCGCCTCTTTCGAGAGTTTTATTGAAAGAGAGAAAAGTGTCGAAAATTAGCCCTGGTAGTTAGAAATGATTTCCAAAGTGAAGTGCAAAGTTTGTGGAAAACATTTAACATTTTGTGATAATACAACAAAGTTTTGGAATCACCTGTTCAAGCTTGGGTTTTTGTGGAACCAAAATACCCAAATGTTTACGAACTGGCAAAGTGATTTAAGGAGTCCACTTTTTTGTCCGAATGTATACTTGACAGCTAGCGGCTGACAGAGAGGGGGTTCCGTTATCCAATCAGAGGCTTCAAATTCTGATGTCACTGCAGAGTTGCGGATGCTTGTTAAGAAAAAAAGAAATCCAACAGCTCGAAGAAACTGAAAATTAAAGAGCGCCATTATTTCTTTGGTTATGCATCGTGTGTGATTCTGGATCGTCCACTGTTGTGGAGCCCTTACTGCGATTTTTCTTGCTTTTGTTGCTGTGCTGCGAGAACGACCTCACGACCACGTATCTGCCGTCTGAGTGTACTTCGATTTATTTAGTGCTTCATTTGACAGATCATCAGCTGTTACGGTGTCGTCGAATCGGAAGCTTACATGTCACAATGGTGACGTTCAACCTCTCGATTGGATGGCTTCAAAACTGCTGATTTTACGTCCCTCTGATTTAAACCCCTTTTCCCTTTGATTTAAACAAAGTATAAGAGGCAACATCGCTCTTTCATACCCCCAGCCGTCAAGAAGACAGAATTATTATTTTTTTCATACCTTCAGTTTTTCTCGAATGATGTTCCTCGCCTCTATAAGACGTAGATTGTGGTCCGCAAAAGGATATATACGCATTATTTTCTATAATAGCATTAAATAGAATCAAATTTAATTTCTTGAAAGAACTTTATTACGACGTCACGGATATTTGACGTGTGTCATTAGTTAGTCATCTGTTCGGTTTACTGCTATCATCCGAATAATATTTGTCTACTTGACAGCATGCGGTTGAAAGGGAGTTATCCTATCAGAAGCATCAAATTCGGATGACGTCACTGCAGAGTTGCCGATGATTAAGAAAAAATGAAAACTTAGTACGCGAAGCAACAGAAAATTAAAGAGCGCTATTACTTTGTTTATGCTTCTGTGTCGTACTTTGTGCTTTAATGCGATTTGTTTCTTGTTACTTCTGCTTTGATCTGAAAGTAAGAACGAGCTCGTGTCTACCGCCTGTAGCAACATCACTCTACCCCGAGTTGTCAAGTATTGTGTGAATAATAGTTTACGTGACAGCTGGGGGTGGATTAGAGAGATGTTGCAACATTCTCGGACGGTTCTTGCATCAGATCACAAGAGCAGGATTAGTGAGAAACAAATCGCAATTAGAGCACACAATATACGACACGGAACCACACACACGACGGATAAACAAACAAATAATGATAAAGCATTGAAGGCTTTCATGGCCGGAGTCAATATTCATGTTTTCTTCCGGGCTGATGGGCCGTGGTCCAATTGGACCACGGCCCATCAGCCCGGAAGAAAACATAAACAAATAATGGCACTTTTCAATTTCCGGTAACTTCGCGCTTAATGAAATTTTTTTCTTAATGAGCATTGGAACTCTGCAGTGACATCAGATTTGAAGCCTCTGATTGGATAACGGAGCCCCTCTCCCGTCAGCCAGTAGCTGTCAAGAGGACTGAAATATTATTCGGACAGTGCCTCTCCACGATTCTCTCTCTGCGATTGGCTGAATGTATAATATTATTTGTTGCTTAAACGGCAAACACATCGTAATCTGTGAGGGGGGGGATGCCGAGAATACAACCGCGAAATATAATTTTATATTGTAGATGTGCGTGATATTTACCGTCTTCGAGGCATATTGTTATGTTTATACTTATGACTTTCGTGGCATGGAAAGGCAAGGTAAAAATAAGTCGTAACCGACTTGGCATAATATGCAAGTGTAAGGAGACACCATATTTTTCGAATGCCATATTTAGGATGGGGAAAAAAAAAAAAAACCAGAAAAGAAAAAAAGAAAAGAAAAGAAAAAACATCCTCGTCTTAAATGCAGGTAAATTCTACCATCTGATTCTTGAGAGTGTGAGAAATTATTTGAAGACGTTCTTAAGAACATTTTATTCACAACATTATTTCTCATGTAACACTTGTTACCAGTCTTGCATTTAGTTAAGACATTGTATTGTGCACTAACTGTAATAAAAAAATACAATGAAAGTATACAAAAATTTGTTTTACTTGAATTAAAAATGTTTGGATTCTTGTGAAATTAAGCATATCTAAACCTAAATTGAAATGAACTTCTTTTCTTTCTGTACTATCAATCCATTCCTGAAGTTTTGCTGTTGAACTTTGTTACCCCCGCCTACCTTCATAAATAAATGTGGGAGTGTGTATCATAAATAAATTTTTAATGCATCAAAAAATTGTAAGCTTTCAAGGCTGTCTTGAATCAAGAGGATACAAGGATGCTACAAGTTAGAGAGTGTCCTGGGTATTTGTAATCCTAGCTTTGCCTCCTGAATTCTGGTGATATTTTTAAACCCTTTGGCAGTTGCACTAATGTATTGCATGCATGTTGCAAGATGGGACATTTCAGCATACAACCAAGTATTAGTCCTTTACCATGTGTATTAGAAATTTCTCATTATATTATATAAATTATTGTCCATGCATATATGCACACACATAGCATGCTTGTCTTGTGTATTAAGAACAGTTTATCCTGGAAATGTGAAATGTTGCAACTGTCACATGTCAATGATTATTCTATGTAGAAATTCGTTACATCAAAAAATTTTGGTTCTGCAGGTCATTTCAAAACATCTTGTCACATTTAGCAGTATACAAGAATTGCAAAGTACCAACAAAAAACTTCTTAGTCTTGTCAGAGAATTAAGTGAAAAGGCAGAAAAGGAGGAAATGCAAGTTGAAGGAAAGGAATCCTATGAGGAGATAAAGGTGAATTTTAATGGTATATGTTCAATAAAAATAAATTTGTAGTTTATTGATATTCTAACAGATAAAATTGTTGATTTTTTTGGAACTAGACTTTGTTAGGAATTCGTACAAGAGAGTTGGATGAAACCAAAGAAAGACTCAGCAGGTACTCAAAAATGATGGAAAAAGCAATGCAACAGATGGAGTACTTCAGAAACAAAATACATCGTGAAGGAAGTATTGCTGATTCCAGAATGGAAGAGGACACATCCAATACAAAAAGCCCTGATAAACTTGGCTTATTATCTAATTCTTCAGCAGCATCTTGTGATATTCATGAAGAAGAAATAAAGGAGGTAAGGATTAACTACATTCTGTGTTTCATTATGTATGATGTACTATTCATTGTTCTGCAATTTATTTAAGAATTTCTATCATATTAACATGTATTGTTTTACAGCTTACAGAAAAGTTCAGAAAGTCTGAGAAAGATTTGCAGGAATTGCAAGAAGAGTTTGATATGTATCGAACAGAACGTCAAACAAATGAGAATGCTCTCACAGAACAAGTTGATGCAATGCGAGAAGAATTACGAAACTTGCGTATGAATTGCAGTAAAATGACTTCTCAGTTGGAGTACAGTGAAGAAAGATTCAAAATTATGCAAGCAAATTGCAATACATATAAAACACAGATAGCTGCTTTAGAGAGCAAAAATAAGAATTACAATAATACTATAGTGAAACAAGAACAGACTCTGGCCTTTTTGCAAGAGTAACATAACAATAATAACAACAATAACAAAAATAATGATGATAATATATTTTGTTGTGAAGAATTAATTTTATGAAAATAATTTGAATTTATATTAGTGAAGTTATACTTTATATTTTATTATAAACAAACTTTCAAGGTTTTTAATGCAAATTTTTAAGGCAATGAATTTTGGTTGCAATTTGGTATAATGACCACATCTAAGACCTATTTTGATAAGATGTTAATATATTGGAACTAGTAACCTTTCAATTTGATGTTTTATGAGTTGGTGTAACATGTTTTTGTCAAATTGTTAATTTATTTTACCAGGAATTACTCAATACTCAGAACAAACTCTCAAAGACTGAAGTATCGTGTGAAAATTATAAACGTGATCTTTCTGTCTTAAGAGAGACAGAAACACGATTACTACGGGAACGAGAGATCTTCCAACGTGAACAACATACTCAATCTGCTGTTCTTGCGAATTTGGATACCCTTCGAGTCAGCTTGGAACGAAATGAGGTGGAAAGTCGGGCTCGTTTGGAATCCCGTTTAGACGAGTCTTTGAGAGAGTGTGGAGCACTGAGACGTCGACTTCAGGTACAATATTTATTTAATTATTTATTTATTTAGGTCTTCTGAAGACTGAAAAATAATACAAAGATTCTTCGCGAGGATACGAGATCCTGTAGTGCGATCCTGAAATAACCATACAAAACTATAAACATTCAAGTAAAATAACACACATATACAAAATAAAGTAATAGAATAACACACACATAGTATACAGAATAAAAGAAAGTAGTGCTGTTTTAACTAATTGTTAGAATACAAAATATTTGTGAACATAACTTTATGAAGATTGAGTAAATTCCTTAATCACATCAATATCAAGTTCAATGAACCAGGGCTCAATAGTTTCCCAAATTTAGGAATGATAGAATCACAATTTTTCAAATCAGAACTTAGTGCGACCTTAAAAGCCTTACTACTAATATCTATGACTAGTTTTTGCTAGTTGCTTATTCACCTGCAAAAGAGGTAAAATAGCATGCCTCTTTATAGAGCAAAAGCTCTCTGTATTCATTTTGGATTTGGGGAAAATTTAACATTAAAGTCTTTTCGATGTAGAACTTAATTGGTACAGTATTGTTTTCGTTGAGTTGAATTGCTGGTTGAATACAGAATGGAGGTTTTCAACAATATTTTCAGAATCTTTTTTTCTAAATTAAATAAGGGTATGAGGGTGCTATCGTAGGTTTCTCCCCAGGTGATAATACTGTAAGTAGCTGTAGACCAAAACTACACATGGTACGTAATTAGAAGTTGTTTAGAATTTAATGTTATCCTTAATTTGTAAAAACATAAATAAGGTATGCAGTTCTCTTTACATGTATATGTGGCGACCATTTCAAATAAGCATCTATACGGACTCCTAAATACTTTGTCTTCATCACTGTAGATACAATGAGACAATTACAATTTAGTTTATCACAATTAGATACCAATGTTTATTGCACCATTAGGGTTTTAAATCAATTGATTAAGTGATTTAAATCAGTTGATTTTTTAAAAGAAATTACTTTAATTTAATATATAAAATATAAAGTGTAAAAAGTACCTACAAAGAAATTTTTAAGTTCGAGTGATTGAGAACATTGAAGTATATGTGGTTATCGTTTGCAGAAGCACTTACTGTGAATGTTTTATTGGGTGCAGGTGTTTCATTAAATCGTAAAGGATGATTACAATGAATGTTTAATTCTCTTCCAAATGTGAAGTTATTCAAAAAATTAGATTTTCATTGAACAGTGGCTGTAGAGAGTATGAAAATAATGTAGTATTTTCTGCCATACACTTCAAACTGTGAGCTAACACACCTTTTTAAGGGTTAAATAACTGGGTGATGGACTCGACTGTATTAGAAGTATCCCTAACAACTCAACATTTTTAAACCAGACATGAATATTAAAAACTTATCGTGATTCGTCATACCAAAGTTTATTATGAATGTTTACAAATGAAAGGTTTATTAATGATATCTGAAAAGATCATTTAAATACTACTTAATTTAATGTTCTTTTACCCTTCCACAATCTGTAGTTCTTTATTATTAGAGAGCGGTTTTCTATGATATTGCAGATTTTTATCCATTGCTTCAGGGCATACCTAAGAGAAATTTTTGGTTAGAATTGAATGCTATGTAGTTCAATATGTTAGTGCATATTTGGCTGATTTTTTCCTGTTGGTCAGTATTCATGTAATTATAGGAGTATATTTTGTTCAGATGGAGACTTATCTATTAAAACATGTCATGTTTTCATAGAATGTATTCTTTGTGAGCGTTCATTGATTAGAAAGAGCTGGTCAGAGTTTGAGTTTTTTACCTTTTCTCTTTTCTTTCTAGACTTTTAGGTCATCAATTCATATTTCAAGGTATTTTAGGGCATAAAAATCCTCTCCCTAGTTATTATAATATTAAATGATGCTGTTGATTTAGAATCCAATAAACTACAATATATAATTAATGATTCCTCTACAAAGCTAGAGCTTCTGTTTTTTGATCTAGACTTACTGCTGTTGCGTCTTTTATTTTGTAATGCATCGGAATATTGAGTGTATGTTGATATTTGATGGTATGGTGGTATTGATGGTATATTGATATTTTGTGCTAGAAAAGACTTAATTTAAATTTTTCTTTGTCCCTCCCTTCTTAGGAGGAGCAAGATAGGTTTAGGGAATTATCAAATCATCTTGAGCGTCAAATGGAAACTGCCAAAACCCGTGTTGAAGAAGAAAAGCAACTTGCAACTCGTTATAAAGAAGAACTTGATGCAGCCAAAGATGAGTTGACTAAAGCAAAAAGTGTTGTGGAAGATCTTAATAAAAGAGTTGGTGACAAAGAACCGACAATCTTGAGAGTAGAGAAAAAGGATGGTAAGTGGATCATTGAACCCTTCCCTGAGCAGTAATCTTCTAATATCAAAAATGTTATTTGGTCATGAGGACTGTAAGAAGCAGATTCAACTCTGATGTTGGAGGCATGGTGGGGGTATGCAAGAAAAATGTCAGCAGCTAATTGACTCACGTGAACTTCAGTGATATCATGTGGTAAATGAAAAAACTTATCTCAGCTTTTTTTGGCCAATAACAATGCACATGCACATACTCTACCAATGCCAAATACACTTAAATGTGATGGCAGTGTGCAGTGTAGATGGCATTCACTTCAGAAATGAGTGTGGTGGCCGTTGTCTGAAAATGCCTTAAAAGTTCCACTGATTGAGTGATGTCGCTGAAGTTCAGATGTGCCAAATAGCTGCTGATGCTTTTCATGAATTCGTATGTTCCAGCATACACTTTTCATACATTCATACATTGGGACTTGTCCTGGTGCAAGTGAATGGTGCACTGATTTGACTTCAGTATTAGCAGGGATAGCTGGGAGCTCTGAGCTGACAGGGCAGCCCCACCCAGGCATTAAATGGGGAGGTTGCTGTGAGGGCAAACTGCATTCCGAGGTGATCCGGATACCAGTCTGTCGTCAATCTTTTACACTGGCAGGAGGGTGAGGATAAAAGTGAAAAGCTCAGCCCCCCCCCCTCCCCCGTTCGCATCCACTGGTAGAACAAGAATTTGTGTGGAGTTGTAGACTATACAGGGTGCATACATTCTCCACCACGAAAGTTGAATCTCCTCCTTAGTCTTATTCATGCATTTGGTGTGTGATCATCTTTAGGTTTTGTTTAGAATTATCCTGTTCATGTGTTTTAGAGAATGTTTTAAATTGGAGTTCTTTTGTAATGGAAATAATAATAGAGAAAAATTCATTATTTTTAATTTTTTTTAAAAAAAGGGAAAAAAAAAATAATGAGAAAAAAAATTTTAAGAGATAAATAGTGTTAAATTGAAAACCTTGGAAATAAATAATGATAACCCAGTCTTATATTTTTGAGCCTCCAGTTTTGAAATGAGGATTGTTAATAACCATGCAATGTTTCTTGAGCGATGGCCTATCTTCCCCCTGTAGAGCAATAAACAGTTGAAGGTAAAAACTTGCAGTGAGCACTGATGATAATATTCCAGACATGGAAATTTCTAAGACGAAAACTTTTCTTTGTGTTTTTTCTTAATTATACCTAAAGAAATGGCTGAGGCAGGTTCAGGTCCTTCGCAAGAAGCTTTTCAAACTCCTGAGAAAGTTAATAGGATGTATAGTAGTGGCGAACACAAAATAATCAAGAAAGTTGTGAATGCATGTGTATTGAACTTCATACACTGGATGTATTCTGTGTACACTATTTCCACAATATATTTACTAAAGACAAGAAGATCTAATGGCCCTTTACAATCCTTAGAAACGCCTGATAAAAAAAGGTAATATTCAAGGAAACCAATTTATCATAGTCTATGTATCTATATTTTTCTTACATACTATTTCCCCCAACTTTCCACAGATCTTCAAATGAAAGGTTGATATGCAGTATTTCAAGTCATTAAAAATGATTGTCTTGTTAGTTACTATTTACATTGACACACTTGATAAGAAGAAATTCATTATAATGAAATAAGATTCTTTGTGACAGGCAAACAAATCGGCGTGTTTCCTGAGTCAAGAAATTCAGTCGTGCATTACAAAATATGAAGGACAATTTTAAATACGAATTTCAGATAAAAATTTCAATGAAAGTTATGAGAGCAAAGATTAATTAAGCCATAATGAGTGTTGAAAAGTTCTGAATATATAGAGAACATATCTTAGTAGTGAATTATTTCCTGACCCGAGTGTGCCAGTAGCAGGTTTGAATTTGATTATCCCGATTTGATTTGCCGTTACTTCAAATTCTCTAGTGGCCGACTTTGTAACTAATACCTCCACTCTACCCGGATTTCTTCAATCCATCGATCAAGAAAAGTTGCGAGAATATTACTATTTTCTGGTAAGGCATGTAGTTTGTTACAGAATTAAAAATATATTGTTTCTACCTTAGAATGTATTCATGAATTACTTGGACTAGAAGAAAGATCTAGTTGAATAACCCTTTTTAATGCAAAAAGTGAAAAATCTCATTTTGTGGGTTATCTTTTTTATGCTGGAGGTCTTCAATTACTTTACATATTTTATAAATTAGTTTTTAAACAGTTACTAGTGGTTTTAAACTGATATGAGCCATGGGTTTACTAAAGTCTGTATAAGTGAGATAAATGTTTCTTGCATCACTTTTATGAAGAAAGTCTGTTTCTATCTATTGCTTAACATTGTAAACTTGTTCTTTTTTTAATAGTGGAAGTAACAGCATTAGAAAAACAAGCACGAGAGTTGCAGGCTAAGATCAGATGTTTAGAAATTGATCTAAATGGAACACAAGAACAGTTGACAGTTGAGAAAGAGCACAGCAAGCAATTTGCAGAACTCTCGGAGAGCCTGGAAGTGAAAATGTCTGAATTAGCAGAGGAATATAACAATTATAAGATCACTGCTGAAAAGAGGTAGTTCTTTCTTTTACACTATAGTTCTCAAATATTAATTCTTTTGACTTCTTGATAAACATTCCATATTTCTGCTGTGGGTTTCTCTTAAAACACTTGCCTTAAGCTCTATATTGCTTCATTCTTCTTGCTGTTCCCATCTCTTAATTTTCCAGTTATATCTTTAAGTGTGACTGTTTTGCTTTTGCAAAATATTTCTAATAATAATAATAATAATAATAATAATATTTTCTTGGAGATCTTTTGATGATTCTTTATTAGAGATATTGTACAAATCAATGGTTAGGGCAATTCCGTGTGATGCACAAGACATTCCTTGTTAGTTATGCAAATGTAATTTTACGAGATTTGTAGATAGCAGTCTCCAGTAACATTCAATACTTAATTATGTAAGGTTTAATCAAAACTTATCAGAATGAAAGATCTAACCATAGATATTACAGTGTTTACCTGAAGATAAGATGTTTTGTTCTGATAATCATTCAAAAAATATGGGGTCATCTTATATTTGCACAGAATGCTGATGCAACAATAAGCTTCAGAGGCGATAAATATCACACATCTGTAATAATATTTGCGGACATATTGTTGGCATCCACCATGGTTTTGTTGGGCAATTAAGACCAATATTTTTGAATGGACTGATAAAGAGACGCTCTTAAATGAATGACATTGTACCAAGTGAAAGTAACATGAGAATGAGTAAAAATCGTTGGCGAGATAGAAATGAAAAAAAAAGCAAAGAGTGGAAGCACATCAATGCATTCGACGTCCAAGCCTAGGCATAGAATAATAAAATAATGTTTTCTTAGTTATTCTAAAATTAATAAGATGGCCACTCTCTCCCTCTTGCATGAAAAACAGAGGGACAGAGATGTACAAATTCCCAGTTCACAACTCGATCATGTAAACGTTGGAACAATGCAAATTTTAAATACATTCTGTTCAAGAATGTAGAAGAATGTAGTAGAATGTAGAATGAATAATAAGAGAATATGTAAAAGATCGCAACAGTCAGAAAATCTGATGTCAGAAGGAAATGTTTTTAGGTGACATCAGATGACAGAAGGATGTAAATTCAAAATTTTCAAGGGTGCCTAAAAAAGTTGGACAACAACACTATAGGAGAAGGAACAAGAAAAAAGAAATGATATGTGACAAAATGGTGGGGGCAAAAATTATAATTTAAGAAGATTTTAAAGAACAAGAAAATAATGATAGCTCAGGCATTAGTAAGTTTTGACATTCTTGTTAACAAGACCTTATTCTAATAATTTGCAGTTTTTTTATTAAAAAGTAAATATTAGTTTTAAAAAATTCAGAATTTTAGGATGCCTCTTGAAAATTTCATGAGGGAGTCGTCCTATATTGCGAGTTATCTGTTATTCGGGTAAATACAGTATATATGAAAATTACTAGAAAATTTTTTTGGTGCCCAGGACTGAAAAATCACTTTTTCCGTCGCATTAATTAAAGATAATTATAGTTTTCTTATAAGTGAATTATCAAAGTCTCGACATTCTTAGTACGAAAATATTATGTACTGCAACAACTTGTTCCGCGAATTTATCTTACTATATTTATTTTTACACCCATACGTTGGGCGCCTAATGCAACAACTTCTCTATTTCTCCTACTTACTCACTATATTTCCCTTATATATTTACTCACGCCGCACTGGGCCAATGCAACTGTTTTCTCTATTATTCATACCTTTCTCTGTTTACCTGTCACGTGAACTATTTTTGCCCCACCCTAGCTCTAACTTACAATTGGGTGCCACAATGCCTTTGCTTGTCAGTTGCCCGTACCTCTGCTAGCTCGTATCACTATTATATCCTACCTGGTCGTGAACCACGCGCTCATTCCATACGGACTTGAGGTAGGGTCCGTTTCATTCGTGCCTGGGTCAAATTTTACACAACTACTAAATAACGACACATGGATCTAAGGCAATTATGAGCCATATGGGATGCTCATACATTTAATGTCTGATTTCTTTTCTCATATACCAAACATAAATACAATATGCCCTCCGACTTGCGAAACATAACAACACAAAACAACACAAAAAAATACAAACATGCACACTGAAAATATAATACAAAATCTCATACACACACAAGAATGCACATTCTGTCATGACCTTTTTGATAATTCTATTCTTAATCTAGTTATCAGGACTTGGTCTTCGACAGTCTCTTTCCTCGGACTTGAGCGTGCACAAAAAAAATAAAGTAATTGCACAAATCGTGCACTTCCGTCAGCGATGTCGCTCCTGTCAGCGCCTGTCGTGTAGTTGTAATGTGCAGTCTCCATGCACGCAGTCCCTGTTCAGCTGCCATCAGATCCCAGATGCACTCATCCATTTAAAATTACCAAATGTACTCACAATTATTGTTCCTCGAACTAATCGCCTTCCATAAATGTTCTTTGATATCTCGCGACGATTTAAATTTTACGACGCCATGTTCCCCGGCCTAACTTGCGCGAATAATGTCCATGCTAATTTTCCTGAATTTCAAACAAATTGAATTAAATTTTAGTTCCACATCGCTAAACAATTGATTTTACATAACTGAATATGAATTAAAACTTTTGCACAATAATTTCGGAAATTTCTCCAAAATCTAGCATAGCATCAAACACGTCATGCTCACCATCAACGCCGACCTTATCTCCGTAATACATTTTACATTGTTGGTCCACAAAATCTGTGTGACTGTCTTCTTTCAAACACATGCCCATCACTATAAGAAATGTTCGAAAACGTTTACGCTTTCACTGTTTTCGGCGCCTTGCGCCCTTTCTATCGGCTTCATAATTTTACTAACTTTTATTTGGTAATTGTCACGCTACGAATTCCCTTTCCTGTCTTCCTTTTTCAAAAATCTTTATTTTTCGCCTTCTCAGCTGACGCCATTTACCTCTTCGACCGCTTCTTTCAATTCTTTCTTAATCCTCTATGCTATGAAACTGAATAGTAATTTATTATGAGCCCCACATAAATTCCCTGCTGTGACTAATTTTGCCCTGATCTAAATATTTTTCTTTATAATTTCTGAAAGTTTGGCCAAAATCCATCCAGGCATTCGCTGGATATTCAATAAAACCCGTCTTGTCATATACTTACAACAACAATGGGTGCCATATTCTCAATCTTCGCCGTGTTATACATGCAATTTACACAATTTATGATATTTTCGGAACCCGTGGCTCGAATAATGTGATTTTTGTTTTAAAATGTTCCTGAATTTGGGTTCTATTCACTGTTCATAACGCCTATTTCCGCCCTTTATGTTTTCTATTACTTTCCTGATAATTATTATTACGCAGCACTGTTGTCTATTGTTTATTTCGTTCTTAGTTCCTCTTTGATTACATAAAAGTTCCGTGTTCCATGCATTCTTGCGGGCTAGTCTCACAAATAATTACAGTACATAGCATCGCACAAAAAACATTATATAACTTTTTTTCTTTCTTTATGCGTGATGCGTTTGAAATGTGTTACAAGGGACATATAATCTGTAAAGAAAATTGGGCATCCATATCAAGGCAAAATGTAAGGGTCATTAATGATTTTGAGTTATCCATTATGACTCAGGCAGGAAAAACTATACTTTGGAAGTGGCTGTTGAAGACTGACATGTTGCTCCGGTCCCCAGTGGAAATGTTTTAAAGTATTAAATCATCGGTGTCAGTAAATTCAAGGGAACAATGCAACTTCCAAAATGTTACATTTTGATTGGCAATGCACAGGTCATGAGCTTTTATTAAATTTCAACTAAAAATGTTTAATGTTAAATATATGTTTATGAATATTCAAATTTACAATAAATATGATTATTTATTCATTCTCTTATGAAACCCGAAAAATAAATTTTTGTCATTGAAAGATGGAAAATATCAGTTTATTGTTTGTGTCACAACTATTAGAAGTGGGTTCTATTAATAAATAATATATATATAATAAAAATAAAAATAACAAAGGTTTCATGAAAATAAATTTGTTTCAAAATTAAAATTTGGTTTCAATTTTCAGCCCATTAATATTTTGTATCTTTATCTAGAATTGCTGAGTTTATGCAAACAGAGGAAGAGCAAGTGAAAAAAGTGTCTGCTCTTGAAAGCAGATTGAGTTCCCTTCAAACTGGTTCCAGTCAATCATCTGCACAATTAAGCATCCAGTTACAGAAGACCCAAGAAGACCTCCGTATTGCTCAAGAAGAATTGGACAAAGCAAAGCATGATTTAACAAATGCAAGGATGGAAGTTGCTTCTCTTTCAGCAACAGCCCAATCAGCAGAAGACAAATATGCCCATGAAATAGTCATGCATTCTACAGATTTACAGGTGAGAGAAACGTATCAAAGAGTGGAATGAAAGGACAGTATGAATGTGTAAAAGTTTTGTATATCATCCAGAAATGTTAATGAGAAATGTTTTGTATCTCAGAAGATTGATGACGAGAGATTAATATTGAGTTCTCAACCATCCAGTGATGTTTTATCAGTAAGAATATTGAAAATTTCAATTTTTGTTGAGAATGTTGTGCCAAAAACTGATGAATTCCAGAATTGATAATTTTTGGAAAATTTGGTTGGTTGTGGCTGCTTGTGAAGTGTGTTATGAGCAGTATGAATGAGTTTGCCATGAAAAACAAGGAATGTTTACCTTCTTTTTGTTGCAGACCTTGCTTACTGTGAAGAAAGAACTAGCTGAGGTGTCTGCAGAAGTAAAAGAATTGAGAGGTGCTAAAGCAAATGCTGAGCAAGCTTTGGAGCAAGGGAAAGAAAGCTGGGAGGAGAGAGAATCAAAGTTACAAGCAGAGTTGACCGAAACTCAGAAGCGAATCACAGATTTGGATTCTCACAATGCTAAATTGCATGAGCAATTAGAAGAATTAAGTTCAAAAGTTGCCATTATTCAAGCTCAGGTAAATGTGTGTGTGTTTTTCTAGAGATTGTTTTATTGGAACTCAAACTAGTAGCCCTCAATTTTGTTTGAAATACAGCAGAATTTGGTAATATTTCTAATGTGTGTTTCAATTGGTATTGGACACTAGATTGGTCATTACATGTTTTTTTTATTTATATTGTCTTATTTATTTGTATTTTATCATTGCAATGATTCATGCCAATAGTCCGTGCAACTTTAGATATTGTTGAAATTAGAATACACAAAATAATTAATTTTCTTATTTTATATTATATATACCATATTTACCCGAATATAAGGTGACTGTCTAATTTTGAAGAGGCCTTCTGATAATTATTTAAATTTTTAAGTAATTCGTACGATTTAGTCAAAATAAAATCACAAATTGTCTATGTGACTAGAGAATTGTCTTGTGAATGACAGTGTGACTTATGCCTCAACTAACACTATTTTCTTGTTCATTAAAATCATAATCATGGTTTTTGACACTACCCTCTTCATCATCACATACATCATTGTTTCTTTTTGGTCCTCCTCCCATACCGACCTCCTCCTGAATTTTTAAGAAGAAAGAGAGCCAGAAAATTTTGTGCTTTGATTTTACTTGAGTAGTCTTCCAAATAAAGCCATCTAAGTAAGGACATTCCCTGGTGTGTGGGCAGATTTTCTTTCTGTCCTGCTCTTATTCGTCGCCCCAGATTCTTCAGTGTTTTTTCACATTCGGAGATTCTGTCGATCTTCTGGTTATGGGCAGAGTATGTTGTTCACTTGTTTTAAGACCCCTTAATTTTAACTGCATGTTACTTGTACTGCAACGCGCTGAAACAGTGAGGGAATACTACAGATATTGTATGTATTTTGCAAGTAGTGGGTGTAATTTGTGAACAAGTGAATGCCACCCTCCACTTGTAACCAACAGATCCCTAGAACACCCTCACATTTTTCAACAATAAGTATATTATATACTCGTAGATAAATATACTTAAAATTTGCTTCGCTTAACATTCGTAAAATCGACTTCTCAACTGCAAACTTGTACAGTTCTGTTTCTTCGTTTCACTGGTAAAATTGGGGATAGAAGCTGCTATCTCCAATGTTGCTTGGGAAGGTTTTGTTTAGAAAATATTTGTTCTCTGCTTATCATCCTTTTCTGTGGCTGAATTTAGAATGCGTATGTACTTCTAAAATTGTGATTTTTTCCATTTCCATCTCTTGTATAACACACATTTGCACATGCTGGGCATCAAACCGAGAGTCGGCATGATCTTGTCAATCTCATGCACCATGCACACCATGTAACAAAATCCTGGTAATGATTTTTATTTTTCATGTTACGCTTCACTTGGCACAATTCCATTTGTTTGAAATTCTCTCTTACAACCCATTCAAAAAGTTCGGTCTGAATTGACTGGCAAATTCTCAGTGGATGTCAAGAATACGACCAGGAAAATAATTACATATTATAGTAGATTTGCATGATATTTTTATCATATACTCGGCTTACTGTTATGTCAACATTTACCAGTTTTGTGTCATGGAAAGGCAATGTAAAAAAATGATTGCTAGGCTTTATCTATGAATATTAGACGTCCCCTTATTTTTCAAATCAGATATTCAGAAGAAGAAAAAAACTCTTATATTTGGGTAAATAAGGTATTTCCACATTATTCATATTTTGTGGTAAAGAAATGAAAGAAATTATGGTAATTTTCAGGGAGTTCAACCTTCGCCTAATACAAGCTTCACAGAGGATCCAGGAAACAAGTCTGTAAACACATCTTTCTCTGAAGATGAGATCAAATCAACTGATCAGTTAATGCAGATAATAAAGTATCTTCGAAAAGAGAAAAATGTAGCAATTAATAGGTATGATGTTCTACGAGCTGAAAATATGAGACTCAGTTCGCAGTTGGAATGCATTAAGAAGCAGTTGGATGATGCCAAGAATGCCCTTAACGCAGAAAAAGAGAAGTGTGATGTAACTGTGCTTACTACATCAAAACATTCTGAACTTCTGAGAAAGGTGAGAAAATTTTTCCAATATATACTATGTTGATTTGTCTGTGTCTTCAGAGAAGTAATTATTCTTATTATCTTTCAGCTAGAAACACTAAGTGCCATTACTGATAGTAACAGGATGTTACGCAGTGAACGAGATGGCTTACAAGCTCAAGTGAAAGAATTGCAACTTAGAGTAGACAGTCTAGAACAGGAATTAGGCCCAATGCGGGAACAGAATAGGGATTTGACAGCTCGAGTTGATGCATTAGATGCTGAGAACATTGCACTTCGCAATGAAGCTGGCCGCTTACGCCAGCGTGTTAACTTCCTAATTGAGCGTTCTAGTAAAACAAGTCCTGAAGATTGGCGGAGGCTTCAACAGGAAAGAGAATCACTTGCTCGCCAAGTCTCAGCTGATCGAGAAGCATTACAACGTAAAGATGAAGAAGCAAGAGTGTTGCGACAGGAGAAGGCTCGGTTGGAAGAACAGGTATTTAGAAATGTTATTGAAAAATATACACACATTATCATGCACACTTTTAAATATTGTATTCATTTTGTAAGCCAATTAAAAAAGAAATGTTGAAAAAATCTGCTATTTATTAAAAATATGTATTTTGTTAAGAAAAATTACTTAAAAAGGAATTTTTAGCACATTTCTTTAATATTTTGAGTGAATTTAATTGAAGGATGGACTGATAGTGTTTTTACCCAGTTTAGGTAATCCCAAAATAGAAAAACATCAATAATTTAGTGTTATGAATTAGTATATGGATAAAATTGTTGGCCCTCAGTGCATTAAACTGTTACTGTGAACTGTATGAAACTTCATACCAATTTTTTTTTAATTGAATTACCACCTAATTGAGCAAAGTGCGCAAAGATCTCATGGTTACATCTGTCCATTTAGGTAAGTTCTGAAGTTTCTGAATGTCAGATGTTGATTTGGCAAATTGCTAGAACATTGTATACTCCTGGCCTTTGTAAAATAAGACAATAGAGGACTTTGTAATATTAGACAATATATATTTACAGTAGAGGACCTTCAGAATGTGTGATAGTTTGAATTTTCTTTTACAAATTTACTTCACTGCTATATGCTTGGGGTTTAAACAGAGAGCAAAGGCAGTTGTAGGGAGTCCGCATGAAAGTTGATGCGGCATCTACACATCTAAAATCAGTGGTTTTCAATGAAATCTTTCATAGAGTCCATTTTATTTTAAGCATGGGTTGGACAACCCTATTCTTAGGGTATAAAGGAAAATGTGCTGACAAGCTCCAATATGTTGCTTTAGAGATCAGGCCATACAACTGTCCAAACTTTTCAAAATATATAACTTTGTTAATGTAAAGATAAAATAACAAAGAATAACTCATTTTTAAAGAAATTTAATTATCTACATCTTTTACTATGAGGATATTGCTGTAAACCTAAGTGCTTGGGGCTTAAAAGCAAAGTTAATTAATAAATGTAAAGCAATCAAGGGTTGTTCTTTTTGAAAATTTTAGATTTTCACCAGCAAACAACATGAAAGCTTTAGGAGGAAGAATAATGAATAGAGTCAATCTCATCGCTCTTTTCTCACATGTCGTTTTGAATATAGTAACCTTATTCACACTTTGTACTATTTTCAATGAATAAATGGAAAAAACATATTCCCTGCACAACCTTTTTCAAAGCTGGTTACGGGAAGGCATTTAGAAAGTCTTCCTTATTTTCACTTGATGTTAAATAGAACACTTCTTTTAAAAGATTTTCCATGGCACCATTTAGCAAAAGATGGGCTACGTGTTGCTACGCGTTCAGAATTCTTGCAAATTCAGTCAGCCTTCATACTGCTCGTTGTGTATATGTTCATTCCCGCTTGAGATATGACATAATATTCTGGGGAAATACATCTTATAGCTCCCAGACTTTTAGATTACAAAAAGAATTATATGAATAATAACCAAATCCCACCCACAAGCCTCTCTTCATTAATCTAGAAATTTTACCATTACCTGTTGATTTACGAATCAGTGGTTTTTGTCAAAAATGACTTGCTTAAGGGCGGGACTATATTTTCAGAAAATGCCGATGTCTTTTACTATAACACTCGACATAGAAAGCTTATTCATCAGGTGACAGTATCAACAGCTCATTACAAAAAATTCACATACAATACATGTACATTATTTTACAACACTTTGCCAGATGATATTAAATGATTAAATTCGATAGAAAATTTTAAATGCCAAATGAAATCGTTTCTGCTGCATAACTGTTTCTATACAATTAGAGACTATACTGAGCATCACAAGGAAAGTAGCATTAATTTTAACAGTGATATTTAATGTATTATTTACTATTGGACTGTATAATTCTAAACAATATGTAACAAGTATTGTATCACAGCTTCTGGGTCAATGATCCCCATCTCGATCAGTTTTTTCGTCCAGTTTCCCTGATCCATTGAGCAAATACTGAGATGGCCCCGTGTTTTGCTTCTGGACATAAATGTAACTTCATTATCTGTGCATGTCTTCTAGAATTCAGTGGGAAATATAGTTATTCAAGTTATCGTTTCCATGTTGTCGCGGCAGGAAGTATTATTCCTTGACACATCATGGATAAGAGCCCAAAATTTATTGCTTATTTATCCTTGAAAATAGATTTTATTACTTGGGAGTGTGTTTTTTTTATTTATTTATTCAAAATTCAAGTAGTATATGACTTAGTGTAGGATCACAGAATTTTGAAAATGTGCACAGAATTCACTTCTCTCCATAGCATGTCATACGCAGTTTTAACTGTTTTTGATGTAAAATAAATAAATGGGATGTGGCAAAATGTGTGTCATTTCAGTGTCTTGACGAAGTTTTTTGGTACAAAGAGACAGATCAGAGTAAGATTTATGCTCTTTGATATCGGGTACCCACCATAAGATTTTTCTGTCAAAATCACCACTTTCTACTGCATATTTACAATAGATCTTTAGTACAAATGTATATACGTAGTTGGTGAGAAAGAAAAAGTAATTTCAAAACTTTCAAATCAGGAGCTGTTGGATTCACTGTAAGGATTTCACTGTCAGGATTCACTGTAAGTTTTCTACCTTGATTTTTCTAAACAATTTTGTGCATCTCGTTCCAAGTGTTAACACCACCCGGTTTGTAATATAATGCTACTCAGCGGCTTCATTAGAAAAAATGCTCTGTGGATTTAAGCTGTTAAATATTTTCCAGTGTCGCACAGTTTTATAGTAAACTAAACTTTTCTTTTAAAGATTTTGTGCATCTCAATAAAGATTCCTTGCGCCTATATCTGTATTTCTATTGCTGGATTCGCTGATGATCTCTTGAAAGGGCTTTTCTACAGAAGGTGCTTCTAAATTTATCTTTTTTGTTTGGGATGAATAAAATGCAAATATATTTTCAGATAAATGCTATGACTCGACAGCAACAACAACAGGCAGAAGAAATAAAACGTCAAGGAGAAGAATTAAATGCTATTCAGCAGCGCCTCAATCGTGTTACTCAAGAACTAGGAGAATCAAAAACGTTATGTAACAAGAAGAACGAAGAGTTGGCAAAGATTACGGAAGATTTGGGAGCTAAAGAAGCAATGTTGACTGATGCTAGAAACAAAGAATTCCAGGTTTGTAACATTATATTTTTAATTTAATGAGAATGATTTGAATGTGGTCAATTATTATATTGTTTCTCAGTGGGTTGATTAAATAAAAATTTCAGTTTTACAAAATTATTTTCAGGTCCCGGTTGATCGGTTGGCGGTGGTACAGTTCCTTAGGTTCCTTTCAATGATTTATAATTTCTCGTATTGGTATTATTGTTCATTGTTGTTGTTGTTGTTTGTGTAGGTCAATATAATACTATTCCCTTTAAAAGAGCGAGCATAAGCACTGGAGCAACAGCGGAAACACGAACCACGTCACGCGAGCAAGGGCTACAAGACCCTTGAAAGAACATGGCAAATGTTGCATTTTTCATCCATCAGACATGCATTAGCACATTGCAGGCTTCTTGGTGTCAAAATGCGCTAGATGTAAAATTGCGTTGGCTATAAAATTAATTTCTAGGATGACTTATTCATACATTCTTCTCTTTGCGTTGTTGAGAACCAACCCCTTCCTGGCAAATGACATTTTTGGTTTCAAAAGAACCGTGCCACCGTCAACTCCCGATTTACCTAGGTCCCTGGCAGTTCACGAGTCATGTAAAATAATTTAATTTTAACAAAATTCAAAGATTTGTTATTAGAGTGTTCACAATTAATGACTCGGTTGTTTTACCAACATTCCACTCTTCAGAAAGAAAGTTGAACTTCTGCAGTTAGGAAAAAATATCTTTCTCCAACATTTTAGTTATAAAAGATGCTGAAATTTTTTTTTTTAACTTTGATTATATTCAACAAAAATAGGACTTGCCCCATTTTCATTTGCTCTATTAGAGAAACAAAAACAATTAAAGAAAAAAATTGGAGCGGTTTTTGAAAATATTGAGGCGTTACGTAAAGTACCCGCAATAATGAAATTATCTGTTACAAATTTAAGGGGTCGTAACATTAGCAAGATTGATCAAGAAATAATATCGGTTGTAGTGAAAATCAAGTGAACTGTTTATTGTCAGAAGAATATTTCTGTCTACTTGACAGCTGGGGATGGGGTAGAGCGATGTTGCCTCTTAATTCAGCCAAGAGACATATGTGGCATTCTTGCATCAGTAGCACTGGCAAGAAACCCATCGTGAGCACTTAACTAGGTTTTTTTCCCCCCTCAATCATTGGCAACTGCTATGGGCCCATTTTGAAGCCTCTGATTTGATAACAGAAACCCCTCTCCCCTCTTAGCTGCTATCTCTCAAGTAGTCATAAATATTATTCAGACAATGTGCGTTGTTCTATTCTTTGTGCTTGATAGTTGGACAGAGGCAGCATTGCCACGCTGGAATATTATCACGATGTAATTGTGAAGTTATTTCTTTTTATTTTAACATTTATATTTTGTAGTAAATGAGGTTAACTGGTTACACTGGTTATTAATCCTTTGACTACTATTGATTTATTAATAATGCAGTTGAGTTGGTGAGACATGGGAACAGTGGACATCTTCATATGGTGCTCCTTTGATAGAAAGTGACACATCTCCTAAAAAACTTCTTTTTGCAGAATGGTTTTATTCTGAGTGGAGTCCTTTATTTGAAGGCAAAAGGAAAGGCATTTCACTCTCCACACTAGCCACACTGTCACTTTATGAAATTTTTACTAGTAAAAATAGATTGTTTAAAAAGAAAAGTGTGCACTTAACTAAATATTAATGCCTTTACACTTTTCTATAAATGAAGCTAGATGGTGTGGTGGCCTGTGGTAGGTGGATGTAAATGTGTTTACACCAACTGTGTACTTCAAGTAAAACATTTTGCTGTGATCTTTTGAATTTTCAAATGATTTTAATTTCTAATGTGCAGTCCTCGGAACTGGAAGCATGTCTTATTTCTGATAGTTTCATCTCAAATTTGTTGAAAACATGTTGTCCTGTTTCAAAATCTTTTTCTTTATTATGCCTATACTTTGAAACTTAAAATTTCTTTACTTGGCAAAACTTGATGATCAATTTAGACATTAGCCTAAAATTATTATTTCTTTACCTGGAGCTCTTTCAGGGATATTAGAGGTGTACATAGTTACATGTTGGTAGACAGTTACAAGTAGAGTCCATAAAGCCTGCAGGCTTCAGTCATGTGAGAGATTTTTTTTACTCTAATTAATACCAATCCAAATTGGGGAACATAGTCAGAAATTAACACATGGATATTATTCACATTTATTTCACCATTACTCTGTATTATTCTTGCCATTATGCTACTGGCGAACATTCACTTGACATCAGTGTATTTATATAGTGACAATGCAAGAAAAGTATTAGATTTGATTTATTTAGTCAAATCAAATACTTTTCTACAGGAAAAGTACACTTCAAATATTCTTTAAAAAAAGAAATTATTTGCATGCTTAGTTTTGTGACTAATATTTAGTCTATTGCAAGTCTATTAAAAGTGTGATAAAAGTAAACAGTACATTCTCGTAGAAATTTGATTTATATGGCCTGTCTGTGTATATTCGTTCAATGACTTAATTCATTTTCGCAGAATCCGTGTGATCGCATCCATCGCAAAGATGGATGAGCTGTAGAAAAGTTATAGTGGAAAATGCTTCGTATAAACAAAATGTTTGAAGTAGAATACTTTCAATTAATAGTCACGAACAATCTTTTTAACGATTGCTCAACACAATGTTCTCTAAGCAAGACCAACTGCTCTTCCTTTCCCACGAACTTGCCAATTTATGCGTTATGCCATCTTCCTGTTTGCATTCTAGCTGCACATTTCAAATAGTTGTGATCTATTCAATGTATAGTGACCTCCACTCCTAATGTTTTTGTGTTTTTCCCTCACCTGTTTAAAACAGTTCACTGGGAGCTGGTTGGGAGAGTCATCAAAATTGTTCTTTTTACAGCTTTTATGTGTGTGATACATACATACATATTTTCAGATACTTTTCAATTTAATTTCTATTAATTCCTACAGTATTATTTTTAGTGATAATATTATAACAATCATTAGTGAAAACTATCTCTTAGTCAAAGGATTAATGTATTTTACTACAAGAAAAATTTCAGTTTGGTCAAATGTTTATAGAAAGTTATTTAAGAATGCTCTTAAGATTTATTTAACAAACCTTTCTTTAAAGATTCGCAAGATAGCAAAGAAATACAAAACACAGTGGGAGGAACTAACTAAAACATCTGAGGAGGATAAAAAGAAAATTGAAGAACTTAACAAATCTCTCTCAGACGCCAACGCTGCTAGCAGTGCAGCTGCAGAAATTACACAAGAGACCCAGGAACAACTGCGTGAGGAAGGTCGTCGTGAGGTGGAGATGAGAATAACGGAAGCAGAAAATCGGCACTCTGATCGTGTCAAGGAACTCGTTGGGCAGGTACAGTAAATTGCAATTAGTTCTCTAAATGCCTTTTTCATCAGATTATTTCCCTTTCAGTCATCAAAATTGTTCTTAGTCTCGGCAAATAAAAATTATGGATTGAAGTGTAAAATTTTAGAAGCTAAAAATGATTTGTATTTTACATTAATCAATTCTGAAGATTACATTTGTGAACTATTCAAAAATAAAAAATAGTTATTTCCTTAATTGAAAAAAAAAAGCTAGATTGTCATGCTGGTGCTTCTATGAGATACTTTTTGATAGCCTATTATTAATCATGTCTAGTTCAGGACTTCTGACTTCCATTGTTTTTTGGATGTTTACAGTCAGAGCCTACAAAATGTATCTTTTGGAAACGATTTGAATATTGAAGTAGATTTGCATTATGAAATACCAGGAAGGATTTATTTTAAAAAATTCCTATTTATAGGTTACAAGCTCACATGAGGAAGCTGAAACATTGCGCAAGGAAAATGATTCTCTGAGAAATTCAGCTAATGAAAAGGAGGAGCGAGCAAAACAAGTTCTTAAAACTGCTCGACAAAAGATAATGCAATTGACAGAATCAAGAAGTGCTTTAATGGTGGAGCTTGAAGAAACAAAAGGTCGCCTGCAGCTTGCTGAACAAGGAAAAGGTAACACTTGCATTTTAATTAATAAAATTTTAAATACTTGGATAAACCTTGTTAATGCAGCAAATTTACAAACAAATTTTGTGTTTTGTAAGAAGAAGACTCAGTGCGCATGAATGCTCTGAAGTCACAGTACGAAAACCGTATTGCTCATATGGAGAAGGAAAATGCAGACTTGAGAGCCGAGAAGCAGCATGAAATGGAGGCTTTGAATCAAAGAATTAGTCAATTGCAAAGGCAATTGGAGAAATTGCAAGTAAGAAATTTAATTCTTCATTTATATCATCTTTATATTACTAGTCTTCTTGATGAAGTTTTGATGAATTATTTTTGGTAGGGCTCAAAGCCATCCACCAGTTCAGGAGGTGGAGATAAAGCTGGTGGGGAGCCACCAACAGCCAATATCAAACCAATGGCAGGTCCTTCTTCAACTGGTGTGAAACAGACTCCGGTGTGTATTTTTTTTTATATAATGGCAGTAGTTATTAGAGTTTTATGATAGATACTTACTTGAATTCAAATAGATTTCTTTGTCTTACATTATTATTGTTGATGACACAAGAACTAAAGTACCAGCAGCTTATACTTGTGGATAAGCGACAATCAATGTACCTTTAGCAATAATCTGACAAATCTAAGTGCTGTTGCCACACATTATTATGCACATTACACCACTTACATAACAGATAAATGAAATCTCAAAACATTAACCCCTAGGCTGACACATGAGTAGCAATGCTAAATCCTGGCGGTGAGAAATTAAAGAAATCCTTACAAGCTGATTGCTTTTGACAAGGTCACATGATGTACCACAGCACGTGGTGAGAGAACTATCAGAGTCACTAATATACTGCCGGCACTGTAGTTACTCGTACTGCTGCATGTACTTTTAAGTATTACTTCGGTAATGATTAAAATATAGTGTTGAGAGTTACATGTGAAAGAAAAGATTGATTTCAGTGATTAATGCTTTTATTTCTTTAGTCCCAGCAATCTGTAACAGTCACACCATGGGCTGGAAGGGGGGATACTCCATTTGCCAGTATCAGACCGATGTCCATGCAGTCCAGAACAGCAGCTGTCCTTCCTACAAGTCAGTCTGCCAGCAGTACCTTGAGGTTAGTGTTCTCTACTGTAGATACTTTCAATACTTGTCTAGTATGTACCAGTTCCTTAATGTTCAGTATGTGTGAAAAGTTTCTGAAAAGAAATTGTGTTCTACCTACAGCCCTGCTACACCAGTATTGGTCCCACCTCAGCAACAATTGGTTCATACCACTGGATCCAGCAGTGGCAGTGGTCCTGAAGGGTTATCTTCATCACCAACTTCATCTCATACTGATTACATTCCCATGCCTGCCACTAGTTCAGCTAGCAGTGGTTCATCTGTAGTACGCCAGGTTGCTGTCCCACCAACAGTGACAACGGTTACTCCTAGTTCACGCGAGGAGCCTCCCCAGACAGCACAGAATGTGGCTGAGTCTACCCAGGTAAATGCAGAAACATTCCATATTGAAATTTTGTGGTGATTCATGGAACAGTTCATAAAGGGTTGCAGTTATATAAAATAGTCCTATTAATTGACTCACTGAAAGTTAAAAACCAAATTAGCTAATATTGTTGAACACTTAAATATGGAAATAATTATTATTGCAAATAGTTTTATTTACATTTTTTTAAACATTTACACAGACTTAAATTAATTCACATTGAAGCTTGGATGATGAAGTTGGAGTCCATTTGTTTGTTTTTATCTATCATTATTCATATATAGTAGCCTTCTTCATAAATGTACTACTAGGCCATTACGCTGTAATTTGCACTCTCACTTCCACGTCTACCGTGACACACACCTCTACCATTGCTATTACCCTAGCCTCTGCTCCTACTTGTGCCTTCCGTTTTTGCTCTTGCGTCTGGCATTGCTTCCATCCCTGCTCTGTGCCTCCATCCTCACTTTTCATCGCTGCCTCCACCCTTGCTTCCATCCCTGCCTCCACTCTTGCTTCCATCCTCCTCCTCTTGCTTCCATCCCTGCCTCCCTCTTGCTTCCATCCCTGCCTCCACTCTTCCATCCTGCCTCCTCTTGCTTCCATCCCTGCCTCCACCCTTGCTTCCATCCCTGCCTCCACTCTTGCTTCCATCCCTGCCTCCACTCTTGCTTCCATCCCTGCCTCCACTCTTGCTTCCATCCCTGCCTCCACTCTTGCTTCCATCCCTGCCTCCACTCTTGCTTCCATCCCTGCCTCCACTCTTGCTTCCATCCCTGCCTCCACTCTTGCTTCCATCCCTGCCTCCCTCTTGCTTCCATCCCTGCCTCCACTCTTGCTTCCATCCCTGCCTCCACTCTTGCTTCCATCCCTGCCTCCACTCTTGCTTCCATCCCTGCCTCCTCTTGCTTCCATCCCTGCCTCCCTCTTGCTTCCATCCCTGCCTCCACTCTTGCTTCCATCCCTGCCTCACTCTTGCTTCCATCCTGCCTCCTCTTGCTTCCATCCCTCCTCCCTTTAACTACTAAAAGAATAAACAAGGAATTTAGTAATAATATTGCAGCATGAGTATGAATATCTTCGTTCTGGCACCCCTGACAGAGATATGTGTTCTTAGAGAAGGAATTTGATGCATTTGGAGCAAATTTCCTCCACGTTGTTAGCTCTGACATCTTAACTGTGCCTCTGGACTTATTATTATTAATTATTATTATATTTATTATTATTATTATTATTATTATTATTATTAGTAGTATAATTATGATAATTATTTGCAATACCAATAGGAATGTTCTTGATACTGCACAACTGGCAAACTCATTTCTGAAAAGATCAAGACCTAGCTCTCTTATCTCCAGATTTTGAAGTTTTTGATGTAATGAGTAGAGTCCAGAAGTTCAGGCATTTATTTTACTTGAAATAGGCATGCAAAATGGCATTTATTTTTACTAAAATAGACATTCAAAAAAGGCATTTATTCTAGCTAAAGTGAGGGTGCAAAAAGGCTTGTAAATAATGAAAACTCACATGTAAAAGGAATGATAAAAATAATAATTAAAACTGTTCAAATTCTAAAATTTACATGATCACTTCACGTGTAAGAAAACAATATTTTCTTTGTAATCTTGATTCCACATGACCACGCGGTATGGTGGCTACAAATTTCTTTTTCTCGTGACCCTGTCTCTTCAAAATTCTATTGTGAACTCTCTTTTGAATCTTGAAATGCCATCAGTGAAAACAAAGTTCTTTTTCATTCTTCGCACTTGTGTTATCACCAACACTAAGAAGGGTATATCATATATAGAGAGCTGTCCACAAAAGGAACGGTGGTCATACTCAAAAGTAGAATGGGATTGCTTGTGAACAAACAAAGCCTGATGGTTTCAGTGATAAAAATAAAAAGTCTTCATTAGTATCCCCTTCCTTTTTCATTCAGATTTTTATCACAGCGTCTGCTTCCACAGAAAGACAAAAGACTACTGTGGCTACCTTACCATTTGTACTAAATCATCATTCTGCTAAATCCGTCATAAAAGGAGATCTTTTTTTATATTTTAATTTCCTTGTGCATTTAACTAAAATGTAGATGTTTTGTACAATTTTTAAAGAAAGAAATTATTAAAATCTAATGAATGTTGTCTGTTGAAAGTAAATAGTGGATTCAAGGAAGAACAAGTATTTCTTCATTTTCCATGAAAATAACCAGAGAGGTAAGAAATCTTAGTAGTAAATAAGAGTATCAAGAAGGAAATAATACACTGAAGAGCCAAAAAAAAATTGGTACAGCCATGCATTAAATAAAAGAGAGAGAGAGAAGAAGAGAGAGAGTGAAAGAAAGAAAGAAAGAGAGAGAGAGAGAGAAAGAAAGAGAGAGAGAAAGAAAGAGAGAGAGACAGTGAAAGAAAGAGAGAGACAGTGAAAGAAAGAAAGAGAGAGAGAAGATGGACTATTTCATGAGTGTACCGTGAATATCAGGAATGTAATATAAAACATCAAACCGCCGGCATTGCTGCGGCTGAAGAAAGATCGTACAAGAATAAGACTGACAACAGCAGATGAGAATCATTACATGACAGATGTATAACCCTTCCATATATTGCTGCAGATTTCAATGCTGAGTCTTCAACAACCATTCAACAAGACATTATCAATATGAGATTTTGGAGCCAAAGGCCCTCTTGTGTGCCCTTGATGACTGCATGACACGAAGCTTTACACCTCACATGGGTCTGTCAACACTGATATTGAACTGTTGATGTCTGGAAACACTGCCTGGTTCTATAACATATTACTTTTTGATCAATTGTATGTTCCATTTAATATTTTAACATTAAAAAAATGCAATGAGTTTCTTTGACATCACTTATGTATTTGATCTTTTATCAAGCATATACCCTTCCTGAGGATGAGTTTTGATAAGACTTATTATATCAATATTGTTTTTAAGTAATATTTTGGTTATGAAATAAAATGAGTAAGATCCAATCCACAAGATATAATATGTACGTAAATATTATGTTTATGTAATATTAGTAAATAGATGTAATGTATTTCAAAAATACTTTGCTTGTAAAAGCAGTTCCCTTTTCTCAGGATGGATCTCACTCGGTCATGTTTGGCAGTCACGTGCTTGAGGAAATATTAATTTTTAGTAGTTACTAACGGGGCATGTTTTTACAACCAATTATGAAAGAGAATAGTTTCAGCTAGAAAATGAAATTAGAAACATCACGGAATTGGTAATTTGAAATTACTAGTAATTAAAATTATTATATTAACTTTATACATTTTAATATTTCATTCTCCATTGGTATCATGAATTATTGTTTTATGAAACATTTACAAAAATCACTGTACAAACCTCGCGGAAGAGAATCCGTACTGCTGGCATTCTCTGCACAACTTCATAAGAAAAAACCACTTACAAACAGATGTGCTGTTTGCAGCTCTACTTAACCCTGCAAAGGATAAGATTGGGTACCTACAGGTGGCAGGCGAATTGACCCAGAGGCACGAATTGGGGAGAAACCGATTCCCCCAAGTATACAGTGTGTCATAGTATGCACAAAAGTTCAGTGAGAATCCATTTTTGAGGTTTTGCCCAGGATTTGGGAAAAATGTACCATGCATCATGATGTAATTAAATTTGCTATTTGACATCAATCTCTTAAAATCAACCGTATTTCCAAATTAAAGTTTTCCTTGCCATGTAACTTGCATTTTTATTGAAGGACTTGAGTGCTTGTATGAACTCCTTTATGGCCAGTGTTGCAAAATTCCAACATAAAATTCATAATTTTATTTTGAATTTACAGTTTGTAAATTATTTTTTTTATTTTTTTTGGCAAATGTTGGCTATTTTGTATAGTTGTTTTATTTGACCTGTGTATATTTTATTATGGACAATAATTTTACACATTTTCCACAAAAAACATTTAGTTTAATATTGTTCTGGAACGTTTATTAGTTGCAGTTGTATAAAAAAAATATTTGAACACATAGTAATTTGTAATTTCTTTTTGTGTTGCATTTTCGCAATGTTGGCTGGATGTGGGTCTCACTTTGTTCACTGCTATAATTGTATTTTGGGAGTTAGAAGTATTAGTATCTCCCTCAACAATAAAAGAGTACACATAGACACACATTTATTTTTTTCCCCTTCTGAAAACAGGATATGGAAGCAGAGCCAGCTGTTACCGATGCTTCACCACAGACAGGCACTTCTCCTCAACAGCAGCAACAACAGCAGCACAGGCAACAACCTGACCATGTCTCCCAACACAAGGTGGAGCCCCAGCTTCAACAGCAGCAAGTTCAGCAACCACCTCAGCCAGCCCAGCAGCCACAACCTCCACAGCAACAACAACCTCAGGCTCTGCCACAGAGTCAACCCACTGCTGGAACTTCCCAGCAGTTGACTCAAGCCTTAGCACCATCAGCCCCACAGCAGGGCCAGGTAATGATAATTTTGTGTCTTTGTTTATTGCTGGGTTTACGTTTTGAATTTATTTTTTTAACATATGTTGTTTCAATGATGCAAGAACATAAAGCTTACTAGCCTGATTATTGAAGAATTATGTACATTAAATTTACTTCTGAATTTTGCCATTCATAAAGTGGAATTTATTGTTTTTCATTTTGTATCAGGTTAAAGAATAGTTTGTTAGAAAATGGTGCAAATCAAGGAAGACAAGAATTTGGTAAAGGTACTAAAACTTTAATTAAGTAGTAACATTTTTCCTTTGTTTCATTGTATTTTTTAGTACATTATTCGAGTATTTATTTTTGTTTAAACAATACCAAGTCGATTACCAGCAACACATCAGTTCAAGTTTTGTCAGAGGAGAGGTTAGGATTAGAAACTAGTGTTGAGGGAAGTGCTGTTAGAAATTTGCTGATCTGGATAAATTTGTATAAAAAAGCATCAATTGTTTTTTATTTTGTTGCTTTGTAAACACATGGAGAAAATAAGTGATATAATTCCATTGACCACACCGGTTGACAGCAGGCTGTGGCAATGGTCCTCCCCCGCGTGGAGCAGCAAGGAACTGTTCCTCCATTGTCTGGCCAGGGACAGCAAGTGGAACAGGCAGCAGCTGCTCCAAGCAGCCAGGCTTCCAGCAGTAGCAACACTGTGACAACGTCCCAAGCAGGTGTTGGTGGTAAACGGGCACGTGAAGCAGAAAGCGAAGGTGTTGATGAGGATAGCAAGGCGCAGGTTTGTGGTTCTTGGACAATTTCTCTCTCTCTGTCTGTCTGTCTCTCTCTCTCTCTCTCTCTCTCTCTCTCTCTCTCTCTCTGTCTCTCTCTGTCTGTCTTCTCTCTCTCTCTCTCTCTCTCTCTCTCTGCTCTCTCTCTTCTTCTGCTCTCTCTCTGTCCTCTCTCTGTTTCCTCTCTGCCTCTCTGTCTCTCTCTCTCTCTCTCTCTCTTCTCTCTCTCTGTCTCTCTCTCTCCTCTGCTGTCTCTCTCTCTCTGTCTGTCTCTCTCTGTCTCTCTCTCTGTCTCTCTGCTGTCTCTCTCTTCTCTCTCTTCTCTCTCTCTCTCTGCCTTCTCTCTCTGTCTCTCTCTCTCTGCTGTCTCTCTCTCTGTCCTCTCTCTGCTTCTCTCTCTGTCTCTCTCTCTCTTGTCTCTCTGCTGTCTCTCTCTGTCTCTCTCTCTGTCTGCTTCTTGCTCTCTCTCGTCTGTTCTCTCTCTCTGTCTCTGTCTCTCTCTCTGCTTCTCTGCCTCTCTCTCTGTCTCTCTCTCTTCTCTCTCTGTCTGTCTGTCTGTCTCTCTCGTCTGTCTGTCTGCTCTCTCTCTCTCTCTGTCTGTCTCTCTCTCTCCTCTTCTCTCTTCTGTCTCATCCTCTCTCTCTGTCTCTCTTCTCTATCTATCTCCTCTTCTCGAATAATCTTATCTTTTAGTAAGTTATTATTATTATTATTATTATTATTTAATTTTAAATTTTAGAAAAGATTAAAAAAGTATGATGTGAAAACATAGATTTATTTTGTATTAAAATGAAGCGTAAAGAATACTGTGCCAGAGGAATTGAAATCTTATCATACATTTGTCTGGCCAAGGCTCTTTATGCATGTGAATATTTACAATTTTTTATGTTTTGTGTGCTTGACTTGATACTGCTTAAATGATATTGTAGAATGTTATCAATCTAATTAGATAGCTATGCCATTTTCTTGGAGCCTATCTCCTTGGTTTCCCTTCATAGACACTTATCAAATTGTTCTAGTCTCCCCAAACACAGTTTATCTTTCTTTTTCTGGCACTTTCTTATTACCCCCCAGTTATGTCGGCTTTCACAATAATATCCTCTTTAAGTATCAAGGCTGAGTGAGCCTTGCGTCCCTTTCCTGAGTAATGTCTGTCCCAATTGTATTAATTTTTCAGAAAGTAACTATTTATAATTTACAGGGTAAAAGATCTCGATTAGCTGGACAGCAGGACATGTTTCCAGCATCTTCTGATTCAGTGCTTGAAGTTGAATATCAGGTCCCAACATCATCCCAACGAGACCAGGAAGATGAAATGGTTGATTCTGAGGAAGATGAAGAAGGCATAGCTGATGAAGGGGTAAATAAATTCTTCTTTTTAAACAAATCGAAAACCTTTTTTCAAATATTTGAGCTTCCTTTATTCATATTATATCCTAGAAAGTACAGTAAAACTTCACTTATACAATTTTCCCTTCAGTCTCCTGAAAAACGTGTAAGTGAGAAAAGTGCATAACTGAAATTGAATGTTATGAGCTAAGCAAAAACTCAATATTTTTAAATTGGCACGCTCCTATCTTGGACCTGCTCACTGGAACTCCTTCCAATGCTACATTTAATTTGATTTGATTTTTTATTTAAAAGTACATTAAAAATGGTATGTGACTTATGGGGGAGAAGTTTCATCTGCGCACATTTTCTTGAGCTCCAGAATCTTTTCCCATCATTTTAACTTTGAGTAGTTGAATGATAAGTGAAAGCTTAAAAGAAGTGAAATTAGAAACTTTTGAAAACTATACATTTTTTCTCCTGATCTATTGAAAACAAACCTATTTGCATCAGTAAACAAACTGCTGCTGCTTTTTATTTATTTATTTTTATTGCTAACAAAATAGCACAACCCCAGCTCTACTCTTACTTCTAGTAGCAAAGGGTGAGCTCAACAAAATATGTGTAGTGAAGCTACTTAATCTCCAAACGCAAAATAACTGGCCATCTCAGCATTTGCTCTGTGGTTCAGATAAACTGGACAAAAACCTGATGGTGAAGGAACCTGAAGAACATTTCTTGTGACATACAAGAAGTGCAGGTCAGATGTAGGCACGCTCGGAGAATATTTGAAAAAACCTGGATGAACTGGGAATTTGATTTGAAAACGGCCATTTTATGTTCTTTTCAGATTTATCCCCAACTTTTAGCACAAATTCACTTATGGCATCATGTTCAATAAATTGCACGATTCAGCTCTCTTTGTGATGATGGTGATTGGTAAAATCGAAATACGAATGAAAAATGCCACATGCTCACTTGCGAAGTTCTTGACTTGTGTGTCACACAATTTCAGTCACTGTTGCATGTGTAGGTGCAACGTGGGTAGAGTAGGTAGCACCACAGAACACCTATATGGTTGTCTATATGTAGCACGAGTACAGATGAGGCATTCGCAAAACAAGCATCAAATTAACAAGAAATGAGGGCTTACATGCGGAACAAAACAGTCAATATAACAGCTACAAAAATATACTAGTATTTGCTCTTTATCAGACTTGCATTTCATTTATTTTTCATCGATTATTTTCTTTTAAAGATATCATCAGTGGCAATTGTAATTCAACATTACAGTTGAGTGCATTAATTGAAAATTTGCCAGTTAACTTATTATCACCATGAGGAATTCCCTTCCCTGTTATTGTGTCTACGTCTACAGTATTCATATTGTAGGCTGTTCACTGTTCTACTACATGTTCACTGTTTGTGGATCACCCAAAAACTAAACTAGAAATGAGGTAATTTATAAGTATCATATATAATAATTAGAGCCCAAAAGTTTGGCAAAATGCCTTTTTGTTAATTGTTTTTATTTCATGACTTTTGACGATGGGTATCAATTAAACCTTCTGGCGTGTCTTTTGCCACCCACCATTAGCTGCTGCAGCGAGACTTTTAAATTTGCTTAAGTTGTTATTCAATTTTCTTCTAGGTTAAAATTATATATCTTCTAAACTATTTAAAGAAAATATCTGAAAAAATTAGGATGTCTAGATGAAAGTTCTTTCATTTAGTTTATTCAGGGAGGCCAGCAAACCTTGAATCCTCGAAAACCAGGAATATGAAAAAGCCTGGAAGAACCAGGAAAAACGGACATTTAATTTGAAAACCAGGATTTTTCGTTATTTTCAGATTTTCCCCCAACATTTAGCCCAAATTTACAAATGGCATCTTATTCAATAAAGTGCAGAATTCGACTCGTTACATGATAACGGCGAGTGTTAAAATCGAAGTACGTATGTGAAGTGTTTGCCTGAGGATTGCTAAGTTCTGGGCTCACGCATAACACAACTTCAAACACTGCTGCTTGTGTAGGTGCAACATGGGTAGAGTACCTTGCACCTCATAGCACCTATATGGTTGCCTGTGGGTTGCACGTGCATTGACGAGATATTTGCGGGACAAAAGTCTCACCGAGAACTCTATCGCTGTGTTTCAATTAGTGTCGCACCTCTTCTTTGATGACATAGGCGATACCACTTTGCTATTTTTTCTTATCAAAATGTCCATATTCAAAGGGAATTTTAACATATTTTGTAGAAGAGCGCAGTCGGAGCTATCTTTACTTACAGCCTATTGGGAGATTAAGAGTGACAGTGTCTGAATTGTCAGGGAGCATGAAGAAAATGAACATGCGGAGATCTTGACGGGGTTGGACACTTGGAAATCCAAGTAGACCCTTTCCATCGCTGCATTGCTCCCCAAGGCAGCGCATATAGTAATATCAAATGAAAGTTAAAATATTGGTACTAAGGTAGTAGTGAAATAAGATGCAAATCTGTCCCCAGGGGATAAAAATTTTTTATGTTGAAAATCATAATTGAATTTCTATAACGGGGGGAGGAAATTTCATTTTCCTTTCTGGAAAGTTTACTAAAGATGTTCTTCCCCTCCTACTGAGGTTGCAGCACAACATGGAAATACCACATACTACAGCAGTAGTTAGGTGACTGTAGAAGAAAATGTCTTTTTATTTACACAACCTTCATCCTGTGGATGACAAAATTCCATTGCAATTGTTTTCCAGGCTTATTCCTGTTTAAGAGGTAGGGTCCAAATGTGGTTTTGTTTCTTATAAAATCTTCAGGAAAACTGTCTTTGACGTTCTGCATCGCGTTAAGAACTGACATCCAAGAATGTCATCCAAAAGCTATAAAAATGAGTTTTTGGGAGAAATTGCTCATTCTGGATTCTTGGTTTTTTAAAACTCAGTATTCAATAGTTAAGCAACAAAATTATCACTCGTGCACCACTTTCTCAGGAAAAGAGTTAAATAAAGATGTCAACAAAATATAATGCACATGTTTGATGCATCCTAACATCACAAGAGTTCGAGTCATCTAATGGCAGGATGCACCAGTTGGTCAGAATTTGACAAAAATTTTGATGATCATCAAACAATATGGTGTTTAAGAAGTGTTTTGCGAGCGTGTGAAAAATGAATTAAGTTTTTTTTCTTGTTTATTGTTGTCACACATTACTAAGATAATGCTTATAATTAACAAATGAAGAAACTGCTTAAACATTCATTGTTTAGAGATCACAGCTATACATTAGAAATATTAAATCGTTACATACAGTCCTAATTTAATATTTCTCGAGACTAGACGGAATGGTCAGAAACATTTAAACGTTTTAATATTTTAAAAATGAAACTTAATTAAAATCGATAAAATCAGATGATTTAATTTTATCTAATCAAAGAAACTGGGTTAAGTATAAAAAACCAAAATCCCTGTTTTGAAAAAAAACCGTTGTAAGGAATACTATACTTCAAACTCTGCATTGGCATCAGTCGACTTTCCGGCTGAAAACATACTTTCTTAAACATTTCAGGACTCTGAATATTAATTAATAACATGCTTCCTAGCAAAAAATCTGAGATTTCTTGAAAGCTCCTTTTTATATAATATTGTACACTGTAGTACTGGGGTTGTGAGGGAAACGTGGAAAAGTGTGAGTAATGTTGTACGGTTAAGTAATGCACAGAAAAATGTGTTGTAATGTGCAAAACCTGAAAAATTTATATTCTCATATATAGAAAACCAAGAAAAAACTTGGATTCCAAAAAGCCAGATTGCTCGCCACCCTGTTAATGCACTCCATTACTTTTCCTAGCATTCTATACCCCCTTCAATGTTTTGGAGAATGTTTGGGACGTACTTTGTTAAAATGGGCAAAGAATATTGTAGGTTGGGAAATCATGCAAATAATATTTATATATAATATAATAATTGGATTCAACATGATACAAAAACGAAAAAAATGTTTTAAAAACATTATTTTTAAATAGCAGCTATCTAAAAATTAGCAGTTATCTAAAAATAATTCAATTTTTTAACGATTTTAATAATTTTTCCGGGTTTGTTGCATTAAAAAATTCCAAGGTAAGGCTGTATATATAAAGTTTCGTGTAATATTTTGTTAACCCTATCTGCTGATAAGCAGCAGAAAAATTGCATAACAAAATTTTGTTTTAAAGGTCACTGCAAGGTTATAGAGGACATAAATGAGCAAAAACCTTAAAAAATCTATTCTGAAAATACGTCATAGTCTTTTCAATTTTCAAAAACCAAAATACTCCTAGATACCTAGACTTTATGCCTACAAAATTTCATTCTTGGTTATTGAATGGATTCAGATCAATGACCATTTTTATTACAAAATTTGTGACGAGAAGTTGTTTTTATCTGACAAAATAATTTTTTATTGGAAAACAATAGGCCACTTTAATTTTTTTTCCTAATTTTTGGAGCTTCTATCTGAAGATATTTTACGTTTTGCGCCTATTGTCTCTGGATCTGCTAGCTCTGTAAGAAATGTGAGTAATTTTTTTTAGTTTTTTTTATTAATAAAGTAATTATATTAGGAAAAATTTCTGAATGCACAGCTTGTTGCTGGTTGTTTGGTTGGGGTGTCTTGTAGGTAGGGATGTTTTTTTCAAATCTTCAAGAATTGTAACACAGACACCACATAGTTGCACAAGAAATGTTTTAATCAGCAAATTCTTCTCACCCTGGGGGATGCAGGTGTAGGAGAATCTAATACCTTTGATTGGAACAGCAAACTGAAATTTATTTTGAAGATTTTTGTTTGCTTGAATTCCTCCTTTTGCTGTGAAAGCAAACATAATTCCTCAGGAGTACAGCTGCAGAGGTGTCTGAACTGGAGGCTGGCTCTTGCTGCTAGTCTTTTAACAGTTCCGTTTAACCCATCACTTTTGAGTTTCCCACTATCCACAATGGAAACTTGGAGTTAACCATTCTTTTCTTGGATAGATTTATAAATAAAACAGTCAATGCTTCACTCAAACTATTGTTAAATAACATAAGATTAGAATATAAGTTGCATAAATTCTGCAGTATCAATAGATAATCAGCTGCGAAGAAACCCCATTTGTGATAGTGGGATTGGTATTTTCATTTTTCATAATTATTTTCATCAAGTGCAGCTGAAAAAACATAAGATTTAACAGAAAGCAGTGGGTGTTATACACCAGGTGATACAACTGGTTCCTTTATATCCAAAGAATTTTTGAGAGGAGAAGCAAACAATTCTAGCATTCTTTTGACATTACCATAAAATTATTTTCAAAAAGGTTTAAATAGCATATTATATCAGAAAGTGCTACCGCACAAGTTTTTTATGCAATATTGTATTATACCAGGATAGGATAATTGTTTTTAATTATTTTTATTTTAGGATTTTAATAAATTTGATACCTTTTCTCACAAAAAGTGGATTCTCTTAGTTGCGACTGTCTCTGGTACAAACCTGCATCTTTTACATCTCAAACAAGTCACATTACTGATTAAGAAAGGTTTCTTGTCATCACTACAATGTAAAGTCTGAACTCCTGTTAGAGGACGCTCAAGCTGGCACAGAAGCAAAGTTTGTGAGGTATTGAGGACTGTAATTGAGTAATATGGGATGTTTTTAAGGGGTCATATCTAACAAAAGCAGTCTCCCCGAGTTATAAACTTTTGCAAAATGACTCAGGTTTTTTAGGGAATGGACAACTTGACAAAAGTAATTGTTTGCTTGCAAACTTAATAATATTGTAGAAGTTTCCCTTGATATAGCAATATTTTTGTTATACTTGCAAAAATAACATATTATTGCCATTTCTTTTTATAAAAATTCGGGTTTGTTTTACAGTGTTCTGTTCTCCGTTGTTGATTTGGTGTGTGGGGTTGGTTGTTTGTTTGTTCGTGTGTGTGTGGGGTGTCAATAAAACTATCTCTCTCTCACACACACACACACACACACACAAATATATATATATATATATATATATATATATATATATATATATATATATATATATATATATATATATATATATATATATATATATATATATATATACATTGTGTCAAGTTAGTTGTTAATTTTGCTTTCAAAATTCTTGCTAGGTAATTGAGGAACCAGATGCTGGCCATGAATTTGAAGACGATGATAATGAAGATGGATACGCAGTACAAGGATATAGGGATGAGCAGGTGAGTAAGCTTTTGTGTGTGTGTGTGTGTGTGTGTGTAGTTTCTGTTACGTCTGGTGGCATTTAATCCTGATAAAATATTCCAGATTCTTTACCTTAATACCATAGCCTACACTTTCCTTTCCAAATAGGAGACAAACATTACAGGGTATGACTCAGTGTAATGAGTTTGGTGAAAGATATTACGTGTAATTTATCTTAAATGTTCATTGTCATGATGGCACGTAATTGACAGAGCCACAATTTTGGCAAGTGTCAACCCAAATACTTACACCTATCCTTTGTCCTTGCCTACCAGACTGTTCATCGGAAGAGGAAAGGTTCAAGAGTAAAGCGAAGACATGAGAAGGTAATATAGTGTGAGGTTGGTTTGGATCTTCAAATTTGAATACCAGTCATGGTCTAAGTTTTTGGACTGTACTGATTTGGGTTTTCTTGATTTATAGGATTTGACTAGTTTTGAAGAGGTAGAAGGGCCAGATATTGACGAAGAGAATCCTGCCGACCAGGAAAACAATGAAGCGGAAATCATGGGTATGTGTAATATGTATCTTGTACAATTTTATCTTCCTGTTTGTGGAATAACGTGTATTTTTTGATGAATGAATTAAATGCTTTATATGAATAACGACAAGGTTCAAATTGTCTCAAGGCAAGTACTGCGATGAACAGAGAGAAGTCTTTAAGCAGTAAAACACTGTTTTTATGCTCCCACAATTTACATTTTCCTGATATTTACAACATTTCTTGTCGGTCCCATCAATTTTCTTGCATTCATAATGTTATAAATACCCCTCTTTTACATTAATATAATTTCAATTTTCTCACAATTTACAACTCTACCTACCACAACACAGACTGGAAAGCACTTTGTCACACACATCCGCACTGTTTCAACTCTTTCCCTCCACCTTCCCACTTTAAACATGGACAGAAAGACAATTGAAATGAAGCGATATTGTAGAATTTTGTGAAATGCTTCGTGAAGACTAGAAGATTTAAATGCCGTGAAAACAATTATTGAGCAGTTAGGCATTTACACATTTTCATGACATTACAGTGATATTAAAAAGGTAGAAAAATGACCAAGATGCTTCGATAAAAGAATATATGAGAGGTAGTCTCGTGATCATTTGTTTATTTTATAACATTCTCCTATACAATTTCACATTTTTTTATTATAAATAAACATAATATTTTCTCATCCTTTAATAACTCAAACATCTCTGTATATGTTTTTGACTGTAAATTCGTTTCGTGAACCCTTTTTCTGTTATTTTGAAGTCAAAAACATTTTAAAACAGTAGTAGGAAGTCCTCACCAACTGCCGAAAACAAACTTTGTATCGAATTGGGGAAAATGTAAACTTAGCATTTTTCTTCTAACAGTAGAAATACCATTGCCCTCTCTTCACCTAAAAATGAGTTCATTGTTGCTTCTTCAAAGGCTTCCATTAGTAGATGGCAGGAACTCCAGGAAATGTCGTGACGTCATTTAAAATTGACTATTAATATGCTTCAGTGCGAATATGCCTGCGATTTCTGAAGTTGCACATTTTCATCCGATTTTTTTTTACTCTGAAATATTGATTATTATGTATCTAATACTGCACATTAAAGCATATCATAATGCTTATTGTTTTATATTTCTAAATACATTGTGATCCTAGTTTTGAAGAATAAAAATCATTTCCCATTATGTATACTTCTCACAATTCACACTTTTCTCTATGGTCTCATGAAGAGCGTAAAAGAGGGTTTTTTATGTATTTGTTTTATCTTCTGGAGTTTTTAAAAACAGGGTAATAGCCTCTTCCAATGGAAGGATGACGAAAATCTATTAAGAATTCTTATATTTGGACTTGTTCACACTTAGAATTGGTGCTCTACATCCAGTGATTTTTTTAAAATACAGTACTTCTGAAATGTTTATTTTGGATAAGAAGTTATCTTTAGTAGAACCCTCTTTAACAAAATATTATTTATAATTGGCAGAAAAAAACAAGAAATTTGCATTAATTTTTTTCTGGATATGATGTTCCTCCTTATTAAAGCAAAAGAGACCTCTTCCTTCAGATCCAAGACTTCATGTGAATTTCATTTCATTCATTTGAATTTTACTCAGTGGGTGTAATTGAAAAGATAAACATTTCTCGCTTTCATTTTCTTTCTACTTTTTTTCTCTCCTAATAAGTTTTTTTGCACTAAAATCCTTGACCATCAAAATATATTATTTGGATTCTATTGTAATTGTTTCTACGTCAGAGCAGGCCTAGTAATCTTGTTGCCAACAGTGAGTGAGTTTCCTACAGAAATGTTTATGATACAGATACTTTCTGGTGGATTATTATGAGAAAAAATTATGAAGAATAATAGTTTGAAGATCTTAGCAATCGGTGAGACACATTCTGCAAAATAACAGGAAGTAATTATTTATTATTAATATTTTGTTTAGCTTAGTTCAAAGAGTATCCTTTTTTCTTACTTTCTTTGTAAATATTGCCTGTACTACCTCACAAATCTTTGCTTTTGCTGAAAGCGGTACGTTTGTCCAGTTTGTAAAATACTCCTTTTTCACATTAGTATTGGGTCTGGAACAGGGTGCACTCAACCTCGTTTGTACAAATTGAAGAACTACCAAAATGTGGCATCATCATCAGTCTAGTAAATCAAGATAAAGGTTAATGGGAGTCATTGCACTGACCTCTGCAAGCCCCTGTGGTAAACAGAAAGGGCATTCAACTCGATTCGCCTTGACTCTTCACAAGGTGTCATGCCAAAGATGAAGAATTGCTGCATTTGTAGTACTCTATTGAACTCCTGTTTAAATTCTTGAATTATGAAGAACATGTATATTGAATAGATAGTAATAGTTTCTTAAGATAGTGGTTTCATGAAGCATGTGATCATTCAATTATTCTATTCATAATGCTCCTTAGAATATGGCATAGACCATTTTCAAAATGAACGATACAAAATTGTAAGGATCATTTCATTTATTCCCTATTTCGAAAACTTGTGTACAAAGTTGAATGAATGGCTTGAATCTGAAGTAACTCATTCAAAAGTTGTATGTATTAGCTTGTATCAGCCACTTTTTATCCATTGCAAGTAAAGAAAGCTTTTTTATCGTTATAGTTCTATTTCGGTGTTAAGTATGAAGCTTTGTTCCTGATTGTACTTCTGACATTAGGCACAAGATAAAATATTTATTATTGATTGTTTCCCAAATAGATGACAGCAATGAAGTTCCAAATCAGTCAGGCACCGACAGTCCAGCGAGGCCAGCAGGAGAACCTACATCACGCCCACCCACTGCTCCTCAGCAACATGCAGAGGCCAGTAGTAGTGGCACCAGCTCTAGTGGTGGAACAGAAGTAGGCAGTGCGTGTGCAACTGGCGTTGGCACCAGCCGGGTTGCTTCGTCTGTGATGGGCTTTGGACGTGGTCCTGCTCGCAGTGTACCACCCTTGTCCCGACAACAGCAGCAGAATCAGCTTTTATTGGTGAGTACTTACCAACATCACTGGTTTTGGTGATTAGAGCCAGGGCTATGTAGTGTTAGTGTCTTATGCTCTACTTTGGTGAATGTTCCTCTTAACTTCCCTGTTGCCTTGCATCTCAGCTTAACCTGCCAGAGCAAAAGCTGGGATCCACAGTGTATAACTTTGAATGGTGCTCTTCAACTTGTCATGAAAAGTAGTATGTTAAAGTTCTTTGTGGGTTGAGATCTAAATTTGTATATATATTTGTATATATTTTGATATATATATTTTTTACTTGAACTTTGACCTTAACTATAAGCTACCAAGGTGATAAAAACCTTGCATGTCTATTATTTATTTTATATTTGTGGAAATTGGGCACCTGCCATAGATATGTTAGGCAATATTTTCAAACGTTTTGCTGGTAATGAAAGTAACTCAAATAATAGGCATAGACATACTATTTGACCTATCATTCCTCCTTATTTCATGGCTTACCTTTGCATTTGCTCTTGTTTTGTTTGTATAAAATGTGTCCCTGTACAATCCTTGTTTGTATTTTCTATTATATCTTGTATCAATCACATGATTCCAGGTTCTCAGCCTCCTTTATTTATTGTAGCTCATTCTAGGCTCTCTTTTGTTGTATTACTGTCGTTATTTTTGTTCTCTTTTTCTTTTCTTTCTTCCTTACTTTCTCCCTTTTTGGTTTTCTTTCTTCCTTTCTTTGCTGTGGATTTGGTATTACCGCTTTGCTTACAAATAGGTAATGGGTGATGACTAGGTGATAGGGTAATCAGTATCTATTTCTTTTCCTGTACATACTCTAGGGCAGGCTTGTCAAACCGCACCTGCATGAGCTTACTTGCCCACCTGGATAGCCTGGCACTCCTACGGACATGGCCAACTTCCCCCGACTTCGCACTCATTTCCCCTTAAAATCCAGAAGGGTGTACATGCGCAAGCTGGACTGGCGCAAGGCAGTGAATAGTTGCTTCATATGAAAATATGTTTGCCTTTTTTTTCTCCATCAAATAACCGAGAATTATTACTCCTAGTTATTACTATTTGAAGTTTATTTCCTTACTAAATTCTCCCTTATATAAACCTTTTTGCTCAGTGATCAGAGTATATTTGAATGGCAAATTCGTGCCCTATTTTCATTTTCTGTTTAAATATTAAACCATTCAGTTCTTTATTGTATTTAGCAATAATATGAAATAAATTTACAAGTCTGTGTAAGTTAACAATTATCGCTTGGGGACGGATAGTGCTTTTAACAGACAATATTTGTCTCTTAAACTTTCTAATTTCTGAATGTAGAAACTTGTTGCTTTTATATCACTCTTAAGTAAACAGGATTACAAAATCAAGATACTTTTGATTTTAATTTTTTTCTTCCTTTTTTAATTTTTTTTTTTTTCCTTTTTTTTTTATTATTATTATTATTATTATTATTATTATTATTATTATTTTGACTCAATTGAGAATTTGAAATTGGACTGATATTTTATTTTAATGGATTATTTCCTTACCTTAAAGAGAAAATGGGAATTAATATAGCCAAATTTTTGACAATAACTGTCAAGTAACTCCTTCCAAAGACTGTTGTCGGTCAGGTATCTAGTGATGTACTGTCACTCCATATCATTTGAACAACCCTTTCTTCCAAATCTCGTGCCAATTTCTCTGAATGTAGTACCCACGAGCTCCTGAAAGCTTGTTACCTTGTTCGCAACCTTGACATGCCTGTTCTAGTGTTTTCAATAGTTTACATCGTTTTCTCTTCTGTAATTACATAATCTATTGTTGATCTTTAATCTCCATTCTCTCAGGTGTACTGTGCTGAGCAGGTTTGAGTTTGATAATGTGTTAGTTATTTTACTGTTGTTGAAGATACAAAATTTAATGGGTTATCGTATCATGATTATTGATAGTCAAAATAACATTTATTTATTATGTATTAAAAATATATGAAGGTACAATGATTCTTGAGTATTTAAAATGTGTTTTTAATTAAATCAGACAATATGAAGGCTTTGGTTTGCAAAGTTAATTGAAATGGACTCTTTGCGGTTCCCAAAGGACCTTGCTTGAAGTGCATAGATATCTTTTTGAACTACACCCTTCATTTCGACTCACAGTATCAAATAACATCCAAGTTGCAGTCCAGAAAGCAGGATGTCTGAACCAAATACTGGCGGTGCACAACATTATTTGAATATTTGATTTTTAAAGTGTTGTGTAATGTAGTAAAGTATAGTTAATATGTAGTTTATCTTCATTGAATAAATTGATTTTGAACTTTAACTGAGTTTATTTAATATTCTGCAATAGCGAAGCATTGCTGATCTGCTAGTATTTAATAACATTAACAATTAATAATAAATAAAATCATTAATTAAATGTCTGTATAATACCCTCTTTTTCCCCAAACATGTTCAGAAAATTGCGTATAATTTTTCCAATTAGAGGATGAATGATATACTATTGTATACAAATAATAGAAAAGTGAATGTAAAACTATAATAAATTAGAAATACACTTCATAATTGATCAGATTTTTAAAATGTAAATTTTGCGTTGAAGCAACACTTGGTATTAAAAATTTTTAGTGTTGTTAAAAATCTTTGATATAAATTAGATCAATTCTTTCTGACCACAGTGTCTGCTTTACACAATCTGTCTTGGAGCATCAGAGAACACAAATGGAAAAATTTTGAATTGTCGCACTGGAATGCTTCCAGGTTCTCACACTTCCATCGACCAGAGTTCTTCCTCTCCATACAACCCGTGAATTAACGTTTCTTCACACCTCTGACTTCCACTGTCAGATTTAAAAAGGGAAAATAGGCAATTTTTTTAATATTATTCTCTCAAAAATATTTTAAATTAGAAAATATTTTCCCCAATTATTTTCTAAATTAGTTTTTTTTGTTTTTTGTTTTATTTCTCTTCTGAGAGAGAGCTAAGGTAATTAAAAAAATACCGCAGAATTAATTTTTGTTCAACAAGCTGAGGTTTCAAATATTGCAAGTAATGCAAGAAAGAATGGGCTGGTGTAGCATCACTAGTTTTTGGGGTTCATGCTTCAGGTTCCTACCGAGGATATTAATGTATATAACCTATGTCAGTAGGTCAAATCATGCTTGGTGTAATGTTACTTCCAACTATGTCATAAACATCAAATACTACAATGAAATTTGAATTATTTTGTACTTGAAGAATAAAAATAATTAACTACTCATATAGTTTCAACTATTTAGTTCGGGCAATATAAATCATGACAGGACAAGGCATATTTTTCTCTAGCAACTTTTTATTGAAAAGAATCATTGATTTCTTTTTGTGTGTGTGCGACTAATAGTGTACTGTTTGTGAACAGGGATATGAAGAATCAGGTGATGATAGCATAGTTCCAAGTACACCCACGTTATTTGTGCCAAGACGATCAGATGGTTTTGGCGAAGCTGTAAGTTCCCCCCAAGTACCACAAACCAGGTTTACATTTTCTGATGCAAACCCACCAGCTACACGCACAGTGTCACAAGGAACATCGGAAAATATGGATGACAATCGCATGGATCTCAACCAGTTGGAAGAAGCTGGTACAGGTCGAAGTGTTCCTACCACCCCACCTCAGGTCTCTCCGCAAGGTAGGTTTTTACATCACATGTAGCATTGCAACAGAAATTGCACGCTTTAATAGTAGAAATTATAGAACCAGGGGTAAGTTGATGCAAGAACATGCGGAACTTAGGAACGACATTCTGAAGCCGCTCTTTGGTAGTCTGATGTACTGTGTTTTGCGATTTTGGAGTCTTCTCTAATGTAAAATCAAATGTTCAGATATTAATGGAAAATTTATCAGTGTGCCCCTGCATTGAGCCTGGTTTTATAACATTATGTAACCTTATCAATAATACAAGAAAGTATGTGTGGGGTTGTACCACAACTAGTTTCTTTTGTTTGAGCTTTTATTATTATTTGGGTTTATATTGGTTTGTTCACCAGCCCAAAATCTGAATTTGAAACAGCTAATGTTTCATGTTTTTACTGCTCACTTTCTCTCTCTCCCTCCCCTCTCCCCTTCTCCCCCTCCCCCTCCTCTCCTCTCCCCCTCTCCCTCTCCCTCTCCCCCCCCTCTCTCTCTAGTTGCAGATTCTGCAAGTCTGTGAACAGGTGGGGTAATACCGAGAAGTGTCGGACCAGCAAAATTGTAATAGAATGTTCAGGGAGATCTCTTCCTGTAGATTATGATGTGAGAAATGTTTCTTTGAGGCCTTAGGCCTCAAAATTTTAGTTTATAATGTCGTAAAATTGTGTCACCCCTAAACATGAATTGAATGCAACCCTGCAGTGAGAGTAGGTACTCTTCAGTAGTTAGTGGTGTGCTCCATGGGTCATCTGTGCATCGAAACGTGTATTCTTTAGCGTAGGTGTGTTCAGTTATTAGGATGTGAGTAACTCAGTCTGTTTTCATTTGCAATCTGTGCTATGCTTAGTGTAGCCAGGATTATCTACATTTTCGTATGTGTTTTCACCTATTCGGAGCATACAATTTCCAAAAGAATGTAGTGCTCATAACTGTAGATATTTCTTATGTGCAGGACAACAATGGATATGGAGTGCCCATCACTGTAAATTGAGTAATGTTAATATTGAATTTTCAAATCTTGTTTGCGTTGTCAAGTGAAAATATACATTTAGAACGATTTGTGCACACTGTGCCCATCTCTGGAATTTGAATATGCCCATTACTGTCTCAGTAAATTTTCTGGTTATCACTAGGGAACAGATTTTGATGTCCAAAAAATGATTAATAAAATGCTCTAAAATGTATATTAAATTACCTAAAGGCCCAGAAAATACATGAAAAATTGATTAAAACCATTTCAGATTATTACATACATTGATTTTGAGATGTAAAGACACCCTGAAGACAAAGAAGTTCTCACAGTGAACAATTAAATCTGTTATATGTTACTGATGTAATTGAGCCTTCTTCCCTTTGTTCAAGAGAGCCTAGTTTGCAAACTTTTGGTTTGGACTGTTCTTTACTAGGAAATCCCTGTCTTCGGAAATTGGTGGAACCTAATATGGAGTTGATAGCGTCACAAGAAGCGTAGATTACACACTCACAACAGTTGACATTACAATTTCTGAGTGAAGAAATTGAATAGGCCATTCTGGAGGTGAACATTTATTTCATCTAATAAATATTATTTGAAACAAGTACTACCATTATGATAGTACCAAATGATATTTAAATTAATGAAATCAGCAAAATATACCGTAAAAGGGAAGGGAAAAATAAAAAATGACTTATTAGTTGAAATTGACATGTCGAAAAATGCAAAAGCCAAATCATGCAAAATTCCTTAAGTCATATCATAAAATGAATGTCTATACTGAAAGGAATTGTTCTAAAGTGAAAAGATAAAAATGACTTTTATTTTCACTTCATCTTATTTCTGCCAATTACTTTCAACAATGGTATTTGGCTTTGTTCGGCTTTTTACAATCGACTTTTCTGAGTGCCATCACTATGTTACAAAGTACCCACAGTAGCTATCACTATATTTTCTGGCTTATTTTAGTTTCATTTTTATAAAGTGTGAAATATAATGTTCAACTATTAAACTTACTATCCTCATAAATGTACACATCTGTAGTTATTCATTTACTACCAATAAATTTTCCAATGTTCAAATAAACAATTATACAATGACTAAGACCTGTAGGTTGCTCTTAATATGCCAATCACTGTGTGCTGTACCCTAAACGCAGTTGTCTCGTGCATATCTCTCTGTATGTTATATCTATATACAATAATATCTGTTCAGAATCTAATTGTTTGATGTTTGTGCAACTTTATCCCGTATTTGTCATATATAATTAGTTTTTGAGGTGTTAAATGTTAAATATTGATACTGTAGCTAAGTAGCACATCTTCAGAACTCTTAGTTAGGAAGTGTTCACATGATTTCTTTTTTAATTTTTGAAAGCGTCTGCATCCACAGTCTGAGTCAATAGATTTTTGGGTGTCAGGGAGACGCTGTATGCTAGGCCTGTACCGGACAGCTAAGAATCTCATAATTCTTGTGTCTAAGTTTGAAAAGCAATTGACTTGTAGAATTATGCAGGTGTCAAGGAAATCTTGTACTTTATTCATTTTGTTTACACTTCAGACTAATTAAATACTTAAAGATAAATCACATATTTCTATTTCTACATCAATCATAATGGGTGAAGGTTTTGTAAAATATATACCATTTATTCCAGAAATGTCTTCCGAAGTTGGGCAGAGTGAAGGTGGTTCTGAAGAAGTCTTGCAGCAAAGTGAAGTGCAACCTGAAGCCAGTGGTTCACAAACGACTGTACCTTCCATTACTGTAACAGAAGCTTCTGAGGAAGACACTGGCGATGCGGGGGAGGAAATGCCTCCTCCAGAGATGACTGGTATAGTTCCCACATTCTTCTTGTGTGCTGATATAGAACCTATTTTTCCATTTTTTTTAATGTATTTATTTGTTCTTCTTTCAAGTTAGTTTCATTAGCTTTAAATTGTTTTCAAATATTCACTTCTGTCTCCTTTCACGGATATTCGGACTTAAAATGGTGAAGTAGATGTTTATAATTTACTTGCAAAATAGTATTTTAGCATAGTAAATTAGAATTTTTGAAGGCTGTTGGATCTTCAGAAATTTCTCAAAAGCAGAAAATTTAGTAATCAAATTCAGTTCTCTTTCTTGTATATGCTTTTCTATTTGTGTTCATGCCTGTGCGTGTCTCCATTTCCATCAATTTCCATCCTTTCCACTGGACAATAGTGTGGTGATCTGAACCAGGTTGAAATACATGCATAAAATAATATTCATTGAGAAACTTTTAATGAAATAATATCTATACTGTGATTTTCACTGACTTGGACCTGACGTTTCGGCCAGCTGTGGCAGTTCTCCAATCAGGAGCTTATACTTCAGGATATGTATTGCAGAACTGGCACAGCTTGCCAAACAGCTGACGAAACATCAGGTTAAACTGTGTGAAAACTGCAGTATAGGTATAAAATAAGGTTTTCATAATTTTATTGTTTATTTGTTAAAAACCTGACTCATCTGTACCTGATATGTCTGGTACAGACTCAACATAGACCTCTTATATAATAATAATAATAATAATAATAATAATAATAATAATAATAATAATAATAATAATAATATAATAATAATAATAATAATAATAATAATAATAATAATAATAATAATAATAATAATAATAATAATAATAATAAATAGTTTTTAATTTGTCTTTTTCAATGACAAAGCATCTCCTAACACTTGAGGGGCATTGACTGCTTGAAGTAGGAGTAATCCTCCATAACTTCTATTATTGCCAAGTCTCATCACATCGCAGTCAATGCCTTTTATCCCTTTAGCTAGGGGGTCAGCATTGTTAGTAACCAGGGTTTCTAGATGGTCACTCGACTAGGAGTCCTCAGAGTCTTGAATTACTTAAATTCTGTCACGGAGCATAGTTAAGCAATTCAGCTAGCAACGCTGGCATAGTTGGACATGGTCATGGAACCATTATGAGGCTTTGTTTTATTTATTTATTTGCTGAATGCCAAAAACAGTTGAAAACTGTGTGTGACATAGTATTAAGGCTAAAATATGCCCCGGATATATTCATGAATAAACTGAATTCAATTCCAGATATATATTTTTGTTTAAGCTTTTGAATAAAATACATATATTTCACGCTTCAAGGTTGAGTGAATTTTGAACCGACAGAAAGGCAGAAATTGTGATGTAATATTGCAAGAAAGTATCTGTTATCCAAGCTTCTTTAGTTTTCCTAATGAATTTCTTTAATTAAGTACAATTTTTTAAATGTCTGATTTCCATGTAATTTTTTGAGAAATCGCTCCAAATTTTTTTTCTTTTAATTTTCTTTTTCCAATAGAACAAAGTACATTTTTTAAAATGGTGCAGATCCCATTTTTGAAAATTGCAAAAGTTCAAACTTTTATCAGTCATCCTGCACATACAATGTTGTTGTTGTGTGAAAAATTATGGATTATTGAAAATGCAAATGTTCAACTAACTTTTTAAAGAGTCAAGGAGGTTATTTTTATCTCAGAGGCCTGTAATATAGGGACAATGTGAATGGCATGCTAAGCCTAAGAACCTACGTTTGAAGCCCAGCAAAAAAAATTGTTTGCTTGTTGGAAACTCAAGGTTTAATACATTACGTAGCTGCTGCAAATATTTTGAAAACGTAGGTGCTATTGAAGCTCCCTAGTTAAGTTGTGGTCTTGTTTTATCATGAGAAAATTTGCAGTCTAAACTACATTATTGATCTTGAGCAAAAGTTTATTTGGGATAAATCTGAAAGAACTGGTTATTTTCGTTAATATGGTAAAGGCTAATGAGGTTGTTCTGTTTTGTAACGAGTCAAGAAGTTGGAATTTCAGTTACTTTTTTAAAAGAACATTGATTTGCCATTTGAAATTTCACAATTTTAGCTTGTATGGTACCACAATGACAACATGTTTTCTGTAAATAACATGTTTATTTCACTGGATGGAAATGAAAATTGAAAACTAACACTCTTTAATTAAATGGTAGTATAATTTTTATGCTTGCAAGCACAATTTTCCTTTATATTTTACATTGCATAAATTTTATTTAATAAAATCATTTATTTATTGACAACATTGCGGCATCATTCTTCAACAAGTTTGCAGCTGATAGGATCCAGGAGGATATATCAATTCTCATCTCTTTGCATTGAATATTGTGCAGTTTTGCAAAAAATGTACAATGAAAAGTCACCATTCCACAATTCACCATAAAAAGTGTCAAACTTCTCACACTAGTATGAAAATGCTGTTAACTGAATAGAGTTCATATAATTCATGGTGAAGTAGATGTACAGGTAATCACGATTATATTGCAAGTTAAATTTTAATCATGATTATTTAAACATGGTTAGCTAGGATTGAACAAGTTCAGTGAAGACAGCCCATAGATCATCTTGCCTTACTTTATGTTTAAATTGGCCCTGATAAGTCTCAAATGTTTCTCGTAAACAAGTGTCTTCCTTTTCATTCACTTACTTTACTTTCCCTAACTGACCTGTAAACTTGTACTTCCTTCAATGCTTTTATTTTTGTTAATGCTGCTATATTTTACATTAATGCATTATTTAATTACTTGTGTACTTTGAGCCCTTTTGGATTTTACTTATGAGATAAAGTGGCTGTATATATCTCATCTCATTAATTTTATATCCATTTCTTCTCCTTTATTTCTTGATTATTTATTATTACTCTGGATGTATGGGTCTCTCCTTATTCTTAATGGTTGCATTTTGTTAATGTTACAGAATATGATGAAAGCACTGAACAGCGAGACACATCAACAGAACAGGACCAGGAAGAGAATCTGGAATTAGCTGATGAGGGTGGGGATGGTAAGTCTTCATAACATCACACTGTGCACTTCAGCAGGCATGTGGCAATTGAGTGAATTCACCTTCTCCAGTAATCTGTCATTTTTAGTAGGATGCTCCGAATGTATGTTGTGCCTTTCCTAGCTACTGACCTTTAATGTACTTACTTTAATATCTCTGTTGTAAGAGATGAGAGAATCAAGTGGTGGTTGCTTCTTTGTAACACCATTTGCCTAATAAAACATTCAAAGAATGTAGTTGTTCTCTGTTTCCTGTTACCTCATAATTTTTTTAAAAATTTTGGTGCAAAATAAGGATTTTAAGGATTACTTGGTTTTCACATTGTAGAAATTCACTGTAGTAGAAAAACCATGACAATTTACCCATTGCAGTGTTTAATATATTTGTACACGTTAAAGCTACAAATATGCAGTTCCTGAAAATTCCCACACTAATAGCACACACCTTATTTGTGTAAATGTCAAGGTAACTGTGGGCAAGAAAAATGAAAGAAAGAAAGGAATGTGTAGTAGCCAAAATTCAAAAAAATCTTAGATATGTAATTTATATTACATTATTTCGTTCCCATTTCTTCTGTGAAAACAATGTTTTTAGGTTTGTGTATTGCCAATGAAAAGTGTTTTTCTGGTCTTTCAAACCAATTTCACTTATTGTGTATTCGGCAGACTTGTATACTTGCAATAGTTAGTGTAATTTGGGATATTGCATGCAAAGATGGTTGGAAAGTGTCATTTCTTCATTTTTCGTACAACTAGTGCACAAACCCTTCCTTTGTCTTATGTAACAATTTTTTCTTTCTTTGTTTTTTTGAAAATACTTTTCGTTTCATATTTAGTTGAGATTTGCCATTTCTTTGTTTCTTTATTGTGATTTTTGTTTTATTTAATTTTTAGATTATTCACTTTCTTTTTGTAATGTCTAATTTAGTTAAAGTTGTATTTTTAATTTCATGGGTTTAATGAAAGTGTGCAACTCTCTAGTCTTTCATGCCTGTGAATACATTGATTTATACAATAGTTTCCAGTGTTCTTTTTTTAAGAGTTATTTTGTAAAATGCTTTATTACTGTTTATAAAGACAATCCAAAAGAAACTTATAATCTACTTGCTCATAAACAGACATTTTAACAGAAAAAAACATTTTCAAAACGCACAATCTCTGTATTTTATTGATATGTCAGGATTTGTATAATAAAAAGCTGCTTGTTTTTAGCTCCATTCATTTATGTTACTTGCACGTTTCAAATATCATGTGGAAGTAGTTTCATGAACACACATTCATAAGAATCTCCATTCCAGTGTCAGTATCTGTGAATTATACTTGCAGCAGATCTGCTATATTTTTACTGTTCTCTAGAGATTATATTCATTATATATTTAGGGAGAAAAGTTCCTCTTTGCTTTGAAGGTATGATATATTTTCTGAATTCTCAGAATTAGTCAAGTCATTGTTGATGAATTTATATAAAATTTATTCTGAAGAGAGATTCATGTGAGACTAACCAATTTATTGTTCTGTTTATAAGTCACTCTAATATTGGTGATTGAAGATGGTGGTAAAATTTTGTATGTATATGTTAGAAATTTCTGTGGAAGATGACAGATTATCAAAATTGAATTTAGCTGTAGAACACATGCATGTCTGCTGTTTCATCAGTGGTTATTTAAGAACTACTTGTGAGTTGATTCACTAGTAATTAATTGAAGTTCATGTGTAAAATGTGTAATGATGTGTATTATACTCCTTTGTTTTATAAATGCAAGAGGATTTAAATTTGTACCCCAATGTAGAGCTGCTTTTGTTATTTTCTATTATATTTGCTCAAGAATTGTTTATGGAGACATGGTTTCTAAAATGTTATCGCAGTGAAAATTAAGTGCAATATTTTGTCATTTTAATGTAGTCATTAATTTAAAGTTAGTCATTGTTAATATTTTCAATAATGTAAATTTTTCTTCAAGAAATTATAATTTTTGTAGACCCATAAATGCGTTGTAATTCTAATTCCTCACTTTAAAATGTTTCAAATTTTCATAGAAAATAAAATTAAGCAAATTTAAAAGGACAATACAGTTAATTTTCACTTATAAAAATTATTGTATTTACCCGAATATAAGATGACTTGTTTCCAAAAATCTCATTAAAAAAATATCGGGTCATCTTACATTCGCAGATTCAGCCTAGTTAGTTAAGATTTATGTTTTTACATTGCCTTTCCTTGTCACGAAACTTGTAAATTTTGACATAACAATAAGCTGCGATGATAAAAGTATTACACATATCTATAATATGTTATTACTTAATTACTATAAAAACATATTAGCATAATTTTTTCATGACCACCTCGCTCCCACGATGAATTTACTGGACGATTCAAACCAATGTTTCGGAATAGGCCGGTTAAGAGAGAATCTCAGACGAACAGCATTGCATCAAGTAAAATAAGATGTGAAAACAAATAAAAATCTTTGCAGAGATTTTGTTGCACAGTGCATTGATCGGTGAGGCTGTACAGACTATGAGTTCAATGCCCAGAGAGTGCAAATCTGCATTTTGCAGGAGATGGAAATGCAAAAAATTTACAATGATAGATGTATGGATTCTGCGTACAACCCCAGAAAAGATGATAAAAATATTTCTATAGTAAAAACTTCCCAAATTTGGAACCCAGGTTATCAGCAAAATGGAGATGTACAATACGAGTTTGCAGTTCATAACTTTGGCATGAAAATTAACCAATGCAAATTCTAAGATCACTCTGTTAAAGTATGTGAAAGAAATGCTAATGAATCAGAGGCCATGTGCGAGTGGGACAGGAAGAAAATCTGGTAATAGAAGGAAATGGAAGCACCTAATGAAAGATAATGCAAATTTAACTTGCAGAACTTTAAAGGGAGTCTAAAAAGTTGGAAGATGCCCTGCTGTGAGAGGACCAGAATAGAAAGAAACATGATGTATGTGAAAACGAAGAGGGTAGTGAGAAAAATTATGATGATTTTAGAAAAATATGAAGAAAATAGTGCTAGCTCAGTTGTAAATTTTATCATTCTCTTCGCCAAGACAATTTTCAAGTCAACTAGACAATTTGAAATTTTATTTTGACTAAATAGTAAAAATCAGTTAAAAATTTTAAAAACTCGCAGGAGGCCTCTACAAAACTAGAGGTCATTTTACATTCAGTCGACTTATAATCGGGTAAATACAGTTACAAATTTGGGAAAGGATGTTATGTTTAACAAGAATGGAGTACTTCCGGGATTGTGTATCTATTCAAGCAAGCATTTGGATAAAAACAATTTTCAGGAAATATAAGTTCAATTTGAATTGACTCTCCAGTCTGCTTTATTTGAATTGCAATTTGTATTTGTATTTTTTTTTTTTTAATTGGGACATCAACCTCTTTAAAGGAAAGGTGGTGTGTAGAATGCTTTGGAAGCCACCAGAATAGCGAGTGGACTTTGGGAATGTCCAAAGAATGAGTTGTATGTATTGAGACTATTTCATGAATGAAATACTTGAAATATATTTAGTTGATGTCAATAACTAATTCAATATCAGTCCATAGTATCAATGTTAATAATATGCAAATGTGTTGTTGGGAATGAAAATGCAGCTAGGTCAATCTAGACGACAAATTTTAGCAGTCATGTAAATAAAGTAAAATATTAAACCAAACATGACAATTCAAATCGTTCAAGGTTTTGAGTTACCCCAAACAGGAATTGAACCCAATTGTGTGGTTTACACACAGTTGCTTTTACAATTAAGCTGGTTGGTATCAACCCTCTCCGCCACAGGTTGATACTGTCACCTTGTTGGAATAGCAAATACATTGGAAATATGTTCTGAACAGTAAATGTCTTACCATGATGTGACCTTGTTATTTCAATGTTGCATATCGAAGTTTAAAAAACTATATCTCTAAAACAGGAATTTTGTAGTTTACCAAACAAAATCACGGCAGTGCCTCTGGCCAGGAAGTCCTAGGTTAGAGTCCCAAGGGTGGCAGGATTTTCGACACTAGCTAGTGAGCTAGGTCAAATTCAGTTGCTGTCTGGAGGAGGATTCTAGCGGTCGGCTGTTCTGATCGGTAGTTTTCCGTTGTTTCTCCGATCAACACCAGGTGAATGCTGGAGCAGTACTCTGTGCACGATCCGTCCTCCCTCTTCCTTCTCCTATCCTTACCCCTTACACACACACACGTACACTAACGTGCACTACACTACTACACATGATGGGAGATCGGTTGGGGACTTAGAACTTGTCCCCAGCTGGGTAGTTGACATACCCCGAATCACTAATTAATCAACCAAACAAAATGAATCTTTACTTTTAATTGTATTCTATTTAGAATTAACATTTTTCAAAGTGAGAACACTTTCTAAAATATCTTTCTTGATTTACTTTTTTAAAAGTGAAAAACAATTTCATTAAATTTTATTTTATTTATTTACTCCAATTGTCTTTGTACAAATAAGTAAAAATTCATATATTAAAATTATAAAGCTATAACTAATTTACAATAACCATTATTGAGCAACAAAATTATTGATGCATGTAATTGAAATAAAGGTTACAAAACTGTGACGGAATTATAATACATAATTGTTGAGCAAAAATGATCAAATTAAATTGTGTTCAATAGGAAAGTCATATGAAGGAAGGATCACGTTTCCTATGTACTAGCTATTCCAACAATCTGACAGGGTAGTAATGATCGAAAACTTATTTTACACTAAAGAATTATATTAGATTTTCGTGTTAACTCTTTACATAATTTTTACTTGAAACTACAGATGTAATGGATATGCAGTTGTTGACTACAAAAAAGCTGTTTATAACTTCTTGGAAAAACACAAGAACTGGAAATTTTACTGCAGATCTTGTTAACGATTTTGCCATAATTATTCATTGTGAAGAATATTTCAGAGAGGATGATTTGGAGTTTTATAAATTTCTTCCACACTTGTTTGGCCCCCATGTTTTTTGTAATTATTTGCCTTTTCTGTTTCAACTCAACTACCTTTAGTGAGATCATTGCTGATATTGGCCGTAGTTGTTAATTGCCGATGGGGTACATTTCTTTTGAGAAATAGGATGTCCAGATTGTGTAAGGATTTTGGTATAAATCTACTCATAAAACTACATACTCTGATACATTGATTCATAAAAAAATCTTAAAATTTAGGTTCATGTTTTGTAAGTGGAATAGTCTCTGTGAATTCTGTAGTTGCTTTTGTTGTTGTTTTTTATACTTGGGCAATTGACATTTATGGGGATAGTGACTGGTGTAATGTGATAAGATAATGCAAAAATTGAGCATTATGAGACCTAAGAATATTTCTATTTTTACATTGAGATGAAATTGTGATGAAAGAATTTTTTCAAATAACATTTTCTAGAAGTGAATGAAGCCAAATTATACAAGATACTTGGATCTTTTTTTTTTTTTTTAATTTTGTTTTATTTTATTTTTGCATGCAAGTTAATGTGCATGTTATCTATTCTAATCTGAGTGTGAGGAAATCAAACTTGCTGCACAAACCAGTGAACACTGCTGATACAACAAATAACATTAACACTGGGATGTTTTTATTGTTATGACATATACAAATATATTTTACTCATGATTAGTTCAGCATTTATAATTTTATATACTGATCACTCATTTCATTAGAAACCAAATTTATTTTTGAATTTCTGAACTCTGAAACTACTCTGAATCATACAAAGCTGGCTGGTGTGCATGTGAAACAACATTATCTTAGTTGGAAAAACTATACACACGATTAATAAACTTTCAACCAAATACAATGCGTGAAAGCTCGTTGATCGGTTTTTTGTTGTTGTTTTTTTCTAATTAAATAAAATCTCTAGTTTAATCTTCATTATTTTGACTTTGTTAGTGTATTATGATTTCATTTGTTTATTACTCAAGTACTGCGGTTCTCAGAATAATGTCCATGAATGGTGATGCCACAAACCCAGCTGATCGCTAAAGGGTCAAGGATTGAAAGAGAAGCAGCCAGCTGAAGATAACTCAAGGTTTACAAGTTCCTTCCATGAACTGCCCATAGTTTTTTCCATCAGTTTTTGCACATTGGAAAAGCCTCTAGACGTTTTTAACATTAGTGATAATGTAAGGAAGAGGATTAATTCTACTGGAAATTGCATTCATAAAAAGGAAACGAAATTGCATTATTTGAAAAAATCAATGGACAAAATAATTTTGAAAATTATTACTTTACTTGCTTCATGGTTCGTGAAAATTAACTGTCATTTTGGGAGAACGGAAAGGGGGGAAATATTGGTTTCAGTTTGTAAGGGAGCAAATGTTTTGTGGTGGTCAGTAATACAAAGTAATATTCATCAATTGGTGTGTCTATTTGCTTACGTTATCAAATTGTTTCAAACAAGTAAGCTTGTGTTTCCACCTGTTCATTCATTGCGGGTTTGCTTCAGAATAGAATGCCAAACTATTTATTAAAAGTTTTTTAAAATTTATTAACAGCTGATTTCTAATTCCATACTTAGTCAGTGTTTAAGAATGTTGAATACTCGGTGACAATGTGTTTTTAAGTTTTGCAATGATTTAATTTTATCATAATTCGAAACCTGGTGTTGATTATTTTGTTTGGTCTGTTACATAAATAAATATGTAACTTCTAAACTGAAGTAATGTACATTGAATGTTTCTTTTAATTTCATAGTAGTGATCAAAATAATTGTGCCTACCAGTTCATAGACAACTTCCCATGGTCTTTGAGAGTATTTTCTTGTCTCTTGTAATTCAGTCCTAATCTTTTGTTCATGCCTCTCCAATTGCCTTAGAAAATTTTTATTTATATTTTATTCAGTTCTTTTTCCAGTTGGGAAAGTTCAGTTCTTTTCTCTTGATTCATTGGATCATTTTTAATCTTTGTTTATATCTGATTTAGACTCTTTCTGCTTGCTTCACTAAAATTACTTTTTATGATGCAGCATTAAATTATGTTTTGGTTATTATTCATTTTGGAAAGTTAACAAAAAGTTTATAAATGTCTTTACATTTCAAAGTTTAGTTTCATTTATATTTGTAGTAAACTAGTTAGAATGCTGGTTTATATGCTGAGAACAATATTTCTTGTTCTTTCAGGCTTTAAAATTTTAATATATTTGTATGCCCTCATTGAACTTATTTTTGGAGTCGGGTATCTAGCATTGTTTGTGTAATTTCAGGCTTTTCCCGAAATGTGGTTGAAATTGGGCAAAAATATTAAATATGGTCTTCTTAAAGCTATATATAATACTATAATTTTATACAGGTGTCCTAGCAATGATGGGCCATCCCCTTAACTTCTAAACACAGTGAAACTTTGATTTTATGTTTTCCCGGAATTTACATCATAAATGAGTAGTCCCGGCAAAATATTCATACAAATAATGTAAAATTTTCCTCAATTTTGCGTCTGACTTGTGAAGTCCTACTGTGTATTAAATCCCTGATATTAAGATTTTGGCAAGGCAGGACTCTTAATTGAGACGGACATTCTGAAAGAAAAGGCATCAATGACAGTCTCGGTTTTGGGAAGGGTGGCGGGTATACATATAAATGTTGTGTGTTTTGCTATGAACAAATTATAGTATATCTTGGCAAATGTTCTGATTTCAATGGTTGAGTAATTTTCCAGGCCCACATGTTTTGTTATGAATAGGATTGTTGAGTTATTTTGTTGCCAGTGATAAGTCAGTTGCTGGTTTTTACTTTCTTGCTACCACTTACACAGTCGAGTGAAAGATGTAATCCTGCCAAAAAATGCTGCAAGTTTGTGGCAGAAAAACTCTTATTGCTGGGTCCTGGTAATGATAAAAAAAAGTGGATAAATCCAGTAGCTAAGTTTACGGAAAAAAATCGTCTTAATACGTGTTGTAGCCAGAATTCATGTTTTGAGGGTTCTTGCTAGCAAAAAATTAATTGATGCCAAATGTCTGTCCACCAATCTGTAAACAAAGCTAGTGGTTCAGCCGATATTTTTCAAAATGATGTGATTTCCCTATCAATCTGGCGGATGTCACGACCCCTCGAATTTCAAACAGATATTGTAATTTTTGGGGGTACTTTACATGAAGCCCTTGGTTCATTTTCAAAAAAACGATTCCATTGTTTTTTATTAAATTTTGTTGTTGGATAATGTAAAGGATGTTTAAGAGAATGGTGCAGGTCTCATGTTCATTGAAAACTACGACTTTTAAAAAAATTGCAAAAGTTCAAACTTTTTTCGGTGTCTTTTTACAACCACAATTATGAAGACAGACTTTTCTCCCTGTAATGGTATCTTAGCCTTAAAGATAAGATAGTGAAATAAGGTCCTGCACAATTTTTCAAAAAACTGAGTACTTTTCACGTCATTTTGCAAGAAAGTACATACTATTTTAGCACCACTCGTTTCCATTCATTTCTTTTCAATTGAAGTTTTATTGCATTATTTATTATTTTTAGAATTACAATGTGTTTTGGTGCAAAATCTATGCAAAAAATAATTAAATAAATAAATTTTTAGTTGCATGGAAATTTAATCATCTTTGATTGTTTAAACAGAGATATATATTTTTATCATCGGCAATGGATAGATCATAAAAAGAAGAACACAATAATGTGTCATACATTTGTAATTGTGTTGTAATTTGAGTATAAAATTTGATTTTCTGACATATGATTTTAAATTTAAACTGACAAAATTTCCTGTAGTAGGCCTCACAACTGTTGCCTTTGGGGCAGGTGGCCTTAGCAGTGATGCGACTGGACGTTAAATCACATGTCAGAAAGTCTAATTTTATACCCAAATTACTATCAAAATACTAACATCAAAATATCAAAATATAACAAATTCCGCTTTTTATAATCTATCCATTGCCAGTAAGAAAAATATATAAATCCATATAAAAAATCGCAGCAGATTAAATTTCTTGAAAACTAAAAATATTACCAATAGTATCACTGTAGTCTATTACTTACCTCCATGATTGTGTATTTTTGAGTGAAACTGCATTTCGATATCGTGAACTGTTAGAAGTTATGGAGGGAGCCCATAGTTGGTGGTACATCTGTGTATAAAAAATTTACACAAATAATAACACAATTTATTTTAGCCAGCTGCTGCTCTAGTCTTAGTTATCAGGATTGTGATGAGTGAAGCATTTGAACATTTTACTTTATTTGCAGTTTTTATTCTTCTAATTTATGTGACAATAAGATTCTTTAATTATCCCTGTTTTCTTGTCAAGGAATTTTATTGCTGTAACTATATGTACTTTTTTTTAATTTGCTCTTCAAATTTTTAGGCAAATTTATTTTTATTCGCAAGAGGTGCATAGTTACTTCCCTTGGTATTTGACAATAAACAGATGCTGGGCGCCAGAAGGGTAGATACAGAATATAAGAATTATGCTGTGTATATAGGTGTGAGCTCGGAGGGGGAGAAATCTCAACCTTTGGAGGATGTTGAAGAGGGTCGGGAAGCTGAGGCTACAGAGGCTGGAGATGCACAGGATTCTCCACGGCGAGTGACACGCGCGGCCAATATTGCTCGGCGGTCAGCCCGGACCCCTTACCGAAACCAACGGGGGCGTGGCAGTATGCGTCCCACTCCCATTGTTTGGAATGAGCCAGGATCGAGTATGGGGTCTCAGCTTCCTAGAGGTGAGTGTCTTTACTTGAAAATGCAAAAGAGTTAAGGACTTTTTGGGAAAATCTTCAAGGCATATCATCAGTTACAAAATTCTTGACTCTAAAATTGTAATAAAAGATCATGCAAAATTAAAATATATCTGCAAATATGTCTTAATTCTCATTTTATTGTTCAGTGTTACAGAGAGCTTTAGAAAAAGGGTATAAAAAACAAAAACTACCTCTTATTTGTGGAAATTATTCTTGGTTAAATTTTATTATAAAATATAAATTTTGTTACTTATTAAAATATAATTGATATACATAATAAAAAAATAAGCAATTAGCAGAAGTAATTCTTTAAAACATATTGATTTTTCTAATAAAATTAAATTTAAAAGGGGTTTTTCATTTATTTTTCCTCAGAGTTAAGATATTTTTGTTCAAAATGTACCCAGTAGTATTCTCTTATTATTTCATTTAATTGTTTTGTAATATTCCAAGGTTAACCTTGTCCATAGGAACTATTAAACATTTCCTTAAGTCATTCAATGTGAATTTTTAAAAGTTTTAAAACTTTCTTTGGCAGAAAGAAATCAATAAATTTTATGCACTGAGTATTTTTTGGGTTCGGGATGATATTTTACCTATGGATCAATTTTTTTTCAAACTTAATGTAACTACTTTCCTGCATCCATATCAGGGAGTGCTCATACCTTGAAAGTGGCATATCTTTCAACAGTTTAGATGTTTCAAAACAAATTCTAAAGGCAATATTTTTTAAAATCTAATGAAATTTCACAATTAGTGGTATTTACCCAATAATGTGCATGGAATCATAATAATGAATATTACCCATGCAAGTCTTTCATTGTGAAAATTAATTTTAAATTCTCGGGTAAGATAGCCTCATGGAAGTGAAAGGAGGGGGGACTTTGAGAGATATACAGAGCAGAAAAGTGATTCGGGGATCAGGGATATGCCAAATGTGTAAAACCTGTTTAAAAGACATTTAAGTAAAATGATGTTGTCATAGTCTTCCCTATTTGGTTATCACTGTTTCTCCGCATTTAGTAGTCACTAGAAAACTCCTTATTTTGTTACTATCTGCAAGATTTTTGTTGACATGCTGTCTTAAGAATAGCTGCTAGAGAGGCATTTGTTCAGATAAACAAACTATCAAAACTTGAATTTGATGTAAAGGATCTAAGAATGACCATTCTTTTTTGTCGAGAAAAAATACTGTAAATGTACCTGTGTGTTTTGTCAAATACCATTTTTGCATTACAAATTGTGGTTATGTGATTCAGCCCACACAATAATACAAATTTATGAAGTTACCATTGAAGTATATAGTTGCAAGCTAGTACATATGCTTATATATAATTTGAACTTGTGAATATTCAGGAAAATAAAATATAGATACGTGTTCAGTGTTTCAAAATAAGGTTTGCAAAGAAATTGTGAAAAGGTCTTGTGAATAGCGGTGATGGTGATATAAACCAGTCTTGTGGATGTCCATTGTAGATATCCAATATAAATACTTCTATATTCTGATTCTGATTCCAGGGCGAGCAATAATGATGCGTGGTAGCCCAAACGACCCTATGAGAGGAAACTTTGCGAGGGGAAATCCACGAAACAGGAGGCCAAGAGGAAAACCAAAAGGAAATTTTAACCCTCCTTACCAAATGAGGTTTTGAAATGTTTTTATAGATTTAGTGGAACATTCCTTTTGTATTCTCTTTGTTGCAAGGTCCTTGTGTGATTTGTATATTGTTATGTTTTGTGTTCAAGTTGATGGTGAATGTTTATGTTCTAAGTGTACTTTGATGAGTAAGATGAAACCAGAAAAGTGATTACATCTTTCATAGTGTATTCATTTTCTCATGTGGATGAAATTCACTAAAATAAAATCTGAGAAAAGTTTGATGTCATTTGATAGACAGACTTTATCCTTCTCTTCCATCCTTTTAAGTATTCATATATTTGATTTCAAGGTAAGTGATTAGGAGTTCATACTGATGCATAAGGTCAAAGGTACATGGAGAGGGGGGAGGATTTATTTTGATTACTGCTTTGTTGGTAAAGTGCGAATTCCAGTTGTATTGGAAGAAATTCACAATACCCTTATGTCAAGATTACTAACAAGACTGCACAATTTTAACATGCATGTGTTCTTCTGATAATCAGCATTGTATTGCTCCACCCTGCCTGAGCTGTCAGAGCATAAGCTGGTTAACTTGCTTATGCTTAAAAGCCAAGAGCCATGAATATGCATTCCATGTCTTTAAAAATAAAAAAGTAAAAAAAATTAATAATAATAATAAATGAATAAAAAAACAGCGACATCAAACTCTTTAATTATTCTTGTAAGAAGGAAAAAAAATCAATGTTGATATTGAGATTTTGATAAAAATACACGTTTTGGGATACAAAAAAATATTATTTTAATAATGGCTATTGGTCTGTCCAACTGTAAGTGTGTGGACAGCACTAATCACTGAACCATACATGGAATTTTTCCCAAAATGAATATTCCTTGATCAGTGTGATTGATCTCGAGGTCTTGCAATTTTCACAGTTCTTTCAAATTTTGGGTGTAGTTTATACGAAGCCCATTAGATTCATAATTTTCCCCAAAAATGCCCCAATTTTTTTTTTTAAGACTTTTGGTCTAATAAAGGATATCACTTCAGGTAACAATTCACTTTTCATTGCAAACTCTGAAATTTCAATTCTATACTTTTATTGGTTAAGCTGAATTTCTCTCTTAATACAATCTATTCCTTTAGATTAGCACCTAAAATTATTTTCTGAATAGTTTTCTGTAAGTATATAGTTGTATTCACATAATTTTCAGTTGAATCATGGCATGTTTCCAAAAATACAAAAGCAAGATTTTCTCAAAAATGCCTCTAAATTTTTTTCTTTCAACATTCTCTCTCTCATGGAAGTCTATGTCAATATATTTCAATTTTGAGAAATTTGACTTAGGTCTCCTATGAATAAAAAAGACCTACCATGTTCCAAATTGAATGTAATTATACTTACTGAAATAATTTTGTGAAAGATGCAATGTTTAGTGGAGAAACAAGAAATTTGTCATAAGTGTGTAGTCTATGCCCGAATTGTTTCTAATGATCACAAACTACAAAGTTTTGCTGTGTATTCATCACATAAATATTGCACATTGACAACACAGTTTTGGCTTTACTGTCTTTTGGTCTGGAAAGTCACACATTTCTCACATCTGTTTACTTCTCTACTCACCTTAAAACGTCACTAAAGGTGTTAGCAAAGTGACATTTCAGCAAATGCTCAACCAAACTAAAAACTTAATTTGCAGGAAGCCAGAGAGTAGCAAAGATTTCAAAAAACAACCAAAATATTTCTGTCATGGTCTAACAGACCCCAGTGAATGTATGTAGGGATACAATGTGTGACAGCTCTTGTGCTTCGTTGGTGGAAGTCAAGAGATGGCTGAAGAATTAATATAATTCAATTTGCTTTATTATATTCACTGTTACAAATAGTGCAATGTACATGTTGTTGTAGGACCACTAGTTATTCATTATTATTGTATTCAACAGGATTATTAATTAGCATTACTAGTTAATATTCCAATATAATTTCTGTTCAACTTTTTTGGTTAGATGATGTAACATCTTTTAATAAATTCGAGCTTTGTTTCTAAGAAAAATTGATTGTATATTTAATAGATAATTATATATTGTTATTAAATATAAATTAATAGATTGTATATTTAATAAAGAAAATTAGTCCAGATAAATGAAAAGACATGTAAAATAACCGTTGTAGTCATGAATCTAAAATTGATGACTCTTACATATGTTTCTAAAACATATTCATGATGTTGAATTTTTGTCTAAAAATGTGCAAAAGAAATGTTACCAGCAACAAACAACTACTAGACAAAAAAACACTTCTTTTTATTCGCACGTCTGAAAACTTCGATGAAAGAGAATCATTTCGGATCGGTCGGGCTACAACGTGCGCCTTGAAGGACGTCCCGGAAAAGGGCTTATGCGCCGCCTTTGGCGCATGGAAATTACGCTGGCAGCGGTGTATGGATGCAGGAAGGATGTACTTTGAAGAGTATTAAGAGATTGTACCAAAACAAGTAATAAATTATTTGCTCTGAAGTCATTGACATTACTTTCCGGACAAACCCTGTACATACTTAGCATTTTATAAGTACGACAACTCAAATGTTTGCAAAAAATCTTTAAATTTTAATTTAGACATCATTAGTTTAACGCAAATCTTGAACTTCATACATTTATAGAATTTAACATGTCCCCTTTTTAGTAACTTTTCTTTCATGTTCCTCTGCCCTCTTGAACGTCGTTCCGCGTCCATTCCATTCAAAGTTTAATTTTAGTTGAAATCCGGTCCAGACCTAGGCGTCTTCTTCTCGCAGACACGTAATTCTGGTTTTTCTTTTCTACTCGTAACCTTTTCCTACTCATTACTAATTTACATAACACTACCAAATCGTAAACGCGTCTCTGCCATCCGAACGCTACCAGGTCATAACATTATCAGCCTCCGCACGTCACCGCGTCGGAATATTGTCAGCCCCGTTTGTTTGTCTTACGCGCTCTTCATCTGTCTTCTTCGATGCGTACGATCGTACCCAAATGGGATTCTCCTTCCTCACAATACGCAGGCTATTTCGCTTCTTGCACATATTCTAATTTTTGATTGGTCAACGTGTTCTTGCACTTGATTTATTCACTATTTGCTTATCGATTCCTAATAATTTAATTTGAAATTGCTCACGTGTCCATACACTGTTTTATTTACCACTACATTCCCTATTTTCCTCTATATTAATTATGTCGCCATTTTCTTGTATTTTCATAAGTTATTATTCGATCAATTTCTTCTTCTCTGTGCCCCATTGTTGCTGACGATCTGTTTATGTATTTCATTATATTTATATATATATATATATATATATATATATATATATATATATATATATAACCAATATGTAAATCATTTTTATTAAATGTTATTTGTCGTAAATGGGTGGAAATGCTAGGGTAATTAAATAGGAATATGGCGCCTTAGCAACGGCGCGCAAGTCGTTGTCAAGATAAATAAATATTCAACTAGCATTGAAAGTGACAGCGTGGCTAGTCAGATTTGAAAACGATTTGGGGATTGGTTGGAGAGAGCAACGATAGTCTATACTACTGCGGAAGTATGTCTGATTTTTTGAGAAGAAAACAGTAGAAAGGGGGAATCCGAGGTTTGGAGTGCTGAGCAGTACGTGTGCTACTCGGTACTTTGCCTTTTCGTCTCGGGGTCGTATTCAGACACCTATCCGACAGACAATCATTGCTAAAGACCGTCTTCAGCATCGGAACAGTCTCAGAAGCAGTCTTGCCGAGTTTAACACAAAACGTGATCGCCATGCGTTGCTCGATAGAGCGTTGCATTTCGAACTCTGACGCGTCACGTAAACGTCTCTCACGAAAAATGCTGCCCTCACCCTGCGGCAGCTCGCAGGCAACTGGCATAAAGACGGCTTTGTTTCCGAAGCCCCCAAAATAATTACCACGCTAGAAGAGCGAGCTGAGACATACAGTCGTGTCGCAAAAAAATCATTGACATTACTTTCCGGACAAATATTGTATGTGAGGTTTGTTTCCACAGCAGAATATAGATTACAATGTTTGTTTAACTTGTATTGTTATTCCTTGATAGCAGGAAAGAAACTTCCCAAGCTCACGTGAGAAGGAAATAAAAATAGCATACGTAAATTTTCATAACCGAGCCTCTGTAACGATGTAATGATCTCACTCACCAATGAGTTTATCACGACAGATCAACCTCGGTACATCCTTCGGGCTATTGTCAGGTTAAATACCTATAGAAATATTGAATGAAAGTTAGGTAGAATAATCGTTTTCGTTTCGGAAACTTCCTATGAAATTCTCAAAATAATCGGTAAACTAAAAAGTAATATTCGACCGGTTTAAATGAATTTCCGGATTCTTTGTTAAAGACTTGTGCGTATGCCATTATACACCCGTTAACTCACATATTTAATGCATCATTATGCACCGGAACTTTTCCAGATATTTTCAAAACAGCTAAGACTAAGCGGCTCGTCAAAAAGGCAACAAAAATTAAATTCAAAATAATCGGCTTCTTGTCACTTTTCTCAAAAATATTAGTTACTTTCTTACATAGGAATGGAAACTTTCCTCAGTAAACACGACGCGCTTTCAGATTGCCAACGTGAATTTAGAAAATCAAAATCTACGGAAACAGCCATATTTTATTTTCTTAAAGATGTCATCTCAACATTGGATCAAAACGAAGCACCTATTGGATTATTTTTAGATCTTTCAAAAACTTTTGACGTCATTGATCATAACATTTTTACTTCAAAATTACCTTCATATGGAATGTGTGGTATTGCCATAGATTGATTTTATTCGTACCTTAAACAACGATTTCAGACAGTAGAAATACCTTACTGGAATGTTGGAACATTATGTTCACACCTTTCCGACTCGGCCAATTGCACGTGGAGTCCCGCTGGGATCGATTTTAGGCATATTCTTCTACTATACGTAAACGATATGCCCTCGACGAATCAAAACGGAAGAACAGTTCTCTTCGCGGAGGATACAAATATTCTTTGCAATAAAGAAACAGTAAATAGTGCAATATCATATTTTCAAATTGGTTTCGTAATAACAAATTAATAGTAAATGAAAAGGAAACGGTTTCAATGCAGTTTTCCATTTCAAATAAACAATTCAGTACTTCCTTGTCTATGAACGGTGTACCATTGACTGATGTAAAGGTAACAAAATGTTTAGGTCCCTCAATTCAGTCAAACCTCAAATGGAACGTCCATTTAAATTAATTGAACTGAAAATTAAGTTCATTATGGTACGCGTTCAGAATTCTTTCAAATTCAGCAGCTTTCATACTGCTTGTGTATATTTCGCGAATGTTCATTCCCGCCTGAGATATGCCATAATATTCTGGAGAAGTACATCTTATAGATCCCAGACTTTTTCTATACAATTAGGGACTACACTGAGCATCGAAAGGAAAGTAACATTAATTATGATATTTAATGTATTATTTACCATTTGGCCTGTATAATTCTAAACAACCAGTAACAAGTATTGTACCGTAGCTTCTGGGTCAATGACTCCCATCTCGATCAGGTTTTTAGTCCAGTTTCCCAGATCCTTTAAGCAAATGTTGAGATTGGCCCCTTCTTTTGCTTTTGGACATAAATGAACTTCATTGTATTGCACGTCTTCTAGAATTCAGAGGGAAATATAGTTATTCAAATTCCTTCACGAACGACATGACGAGGGATATAAGTCCAAATTTATTTATTTATCCTTGAAAATATATTTTATTACATCGGAGCGAATATTTTGTTAACAATCCTCGCAAAAAAACTCTCGTTTCTTTCTGCATTCAAAATTCAACAAGTATATGGCTTAGGGTAGGGATCACAGAATTACGAAAACGTGCACAGAATTTACTTGTTCCCGTAGCACGTCACACACAGTTTGTAACTGTTTTTGGCGTAAAATAAAATAGAAAGCACATATTGGATTATTATTAACACACCCACCTACTACCTTCGGGCTGTTAGGAGGTTGTGGGATTCTTGTGACGCTTATCTTGGCAAAGAAATCCTTTAAAACAAAGCTTGTGCGCGCGCGTGCATCGTCATGATGCAACATCCAGTCCGTGGCGATGGTGAGTCGGACGCATTGGACCCGAAGTTTCAACCTCTTGAGCACCTGGACGTACAATTTGACTGCCACTGTTGCCTGGTGGTACGAATTCGTGATAGGCGATCCCTCGGATATCGAAAAAACACAATCAGCATTGATTTGATTTTTGATTTTGGCAAACTGACCTTATTGGGCGAGGGAACGTTGACTGAACTGTTGACTGTAAGAAAACGGACATTCTGTCATATGTGGTGACGCTGTGCGGGTCGCTCGCGGATAGATAATTTGTGTAATTGGAACTTATAATTTTTCATGAGATTGAGGAACGTTGGACTCCGAATAATTTACAGTGTGTTAAAAGTATAGCTCACGAACAGTTTGGACTTTAATTATTTTTACAACACGCGGAAATTAGAACTTGTGAGAAGTCGTATATGATAGGACTCGGAAATATTCTGGACGAGTAATTAATTTGTGGAACTTTAGAACATTTCCGCTGTGTAATCGTAAAGAACTGGGTATTATTTTGCATGTTTAATCGAACTAGAACTACGAATATTTGAAGTAGTGCGGATCAGTGGCTCGGCAACGTTCGCGTGGAAGAATAGGAAAGAACTCCGTAGCACGTCATACTCAGTTTTAACTGTTTTTGACGTAAAATAAATAAATAAACAAACAAACAAATAAATAAGAACGCGATACTTCGACTCTGGAATTCGCATCACCGGGGAGAAGAGAAGATAGTCCTTTGTGGCGACGTCGATCAAGAGCGCGCGAAGTACTGTGCAGTATAAAGGTTCGAACAAGGTCATGACCAAAGGACAGTCTTTCCGTTTCAATAAGCAATAAATCCTAAGTTTCTTTTTGAGAGAGAAAAAAAAAAGATTTTCATTGACCAAATCGAGCTAATAAGTAGCTAGATTAAATATTTGTTTTCAGATTCCTCGCCAGTCTGTATGGATGGCAGATCGGGTAATCGGCTATCAATAGATAATAGCGATTATTTCAGACGCAACCCATCGACCTAGCTAGCGGGACAATATTTAGCTTTCTTGAAAGGCCGACGTTTGCCGACGTTGACCGACATGTCGCGGTCCTCTCAGGCTGTACTGCCCTGAAGAGGACCGCGACATGTCGGTCGAAACGTCGGCACCCAGCCTTCAACGCGGCGTCACCGGACAGCCCAGATCATAACTCTGGCCGCGAAGCCTACGATATCAATTAGAGGCTATATTGCCAATTAACGAAATATGTAACCATAAAGTGAAAACAGAAAGAAGACGAAGACCTTCCAGCCCTATTCAATGTCAAAGATGCCTTGACTACTGACACATATGAATAATTGTGCCAACTGCAACGGGGAACACCAGGCAGATGTTAGATGTGCAAACTGTTCTTACTATAAAGCTATCAATGAAAGAAATACCAATAAAGCAAACAGAAACAAATCGGACATCAAACAAGAAACCTAATCCCCCCTCCTAATAATTCAACATCTCAAGTCCTGCCAACTACTGAACACCTCCACAATTTTACCCACAGTAACAATGCTCCATCCCGAAATCAGAACAATGTCCGCAATGCAACCTTCTCATAGCGTGAAAGTAATAAGCATATGCCTCCCAATTAAACAATCCCTTCCTAAACACAATAATCAACACGATAACATCATGTATCAACTTCATTAATCTCTACTATCATTACAACAATTCAATATCTTTTATTTAAGCAACAGCTATGGCAGTTCATCTCCATAATAACTTAACTCTCATAAATTGTAACGCAAATGGCATTACAAATAAAACAGAACTAATTAACCTTCTACATTCCCAAAAAGTCGATATAGCATGCATAACCGAAACACAGTTAAAAAATAAAAAATAATTGTATATTTCAGGCTACACCATTCACAGAGCAGCTAGAAATAACAACAATAGAGGTGGAGTTACGATAGCTATAAAATCAATGACGAACACCATGAAACGCACATCTCTGATACTCCAGGTATAGAAACAATTGCAATCAGAATAAGAATAAATAACCAAAATTGCAACGTCATAGCAGCATATACACCACCTTCGGCCAAAATAGCCACAGCAAGCATTGAAAACATATTCCAACCCCATACTAATACAATTCTTCTTGGTGACATTAATGCAAAATATACCCAATTGGGATGTCATTAAAATAATGAAGATGGCAAAATACTTGAAAGAATAGTAAATCAACACAACCTAAAAATCACTGCAACTGCAGAACCGACTTTCTACCCGCGACTAAGAAGTCCAGACATTCTTGACATTGTAGAAACTAACACAATTTTTTTAATCCCAATTTTTTAACTTGGCTCTGACCATATGCTCGTATTAATAACAACTCGCCAATTATACCCCCAAACCCCTCCCTCGAAAAAAAATATCTTGAAGGTAAACTGGCATTTAGAAAAAATTAAGAAATGAAATTCCTAAATTCAAAATTTTAAATCATCCACTAGAAATAGAGAAGGTAGCTTCAACATTCAACCTAATAATTCACACTACCCTCGAATCCACGCAAATAAAATCTCACAGAATCTAAAAAAACCATATGAATCCCATAATGATCAGCCTGAAATTCTAATGCTATAAAAATAAAAAATAAAACACGAAGACTATTCATTAATTATTAAATCAGGGCAATTACTAGAAACCCTGATTTAAAAATAGAACTTAATCTAATCACGAATGCAGTTAAAAGCCTAAAAAAAAACCCAAAAAAAAACCCAAAAAATTCAAGGCATTTCAAAAAAAAAAAAAAAAAAAACATTACACCCCAAAAGAATCATAATAAAAAAATTTCCAAAAAAAAGATAACAAAAATTAATTAATAATTAAAAATTTCCCCTAAACCACTTTTTTCCGCAGAGTTATGGAAAAAACACGCAATAGTTATTCCAATACCTAAACCTAACAAGAATACAACAATGACGAATAGTTACAGACCAATAAGTTTATTGTCCACTCTATCCAAAATATTTGAAAAAATAATATTAAAACGGTTAAACAAACACCTAATAAGCACCAAAGTAATAGCTAAAGAACAATTCGGTTTCATTGAAACAAATCACGCAACACCAACTCCTGAGAATCACGGAACACATGTACACGTCATTTCAGGAAAACAAATCATACAATAGCCTTATTAATAGACATAACCCAAGCATTCGATAGAGTCTGGCACAATGCATTAAATTACAAAATTCGAAAAGCTGGGACACCTCACTACAGTACTGAAATAATAAAAAACTTCCTAAATGATCAATCATTTTCAGTTACAGTAAACAATCACCAATTCAATCCCAAAATATTAAAGGCTGGTTTACCCCAAGGATCTCCCCTTTCACCCATTCTCTTCAATCTACATGTAGCCGACATCTCGAAAAAAAAAATGGAGTTCATATTGTACAGTTTGCTGATGATACAGCCATATTCTCATCCGGAACTACATTAACAGGCTAAAACTGCAGCAAAAAATTTTCACTCTCAGACCGTACACCCCCCCCTTAATCTTAAAAATGCCCAAATAAGCTGGTACCCTCCAAATAAACCAATAAGATATCTTAATTAAACATTGACACACGCCTTAACTGGAAAACAACATATTGACAACAAAATTAGCCAAATCAAAAATAAATTACACCAACTCAAACCTCTTATAAACAGAAATAGCAATTTCACACACAACACTGCTCTGATATTATCAATACAATCACACACAACACTGCTCTGATATTATTCAATACAATAATAAGACCCTTATTGTTGTACGCCTGTCCAATATGGTTAAACGCATCCAAAACAAACATTCATAAAATGCAAATCATCCAAAATCAATATCTAAGGTCAATAACATAAGCGCATGGTATGTTACAAACAATTAACTACATAAAGAATCTAATCAAGAGCAATTAGCCCATCACATCACACATCTTTCCTCAAACTTATATACAAATCTCATGCAAATACTATATCTACCCGAGTTCATGCTGTGCAGAAACCCAATCCACAACACAAGAATCAAAAACAAGTGTCCATTCCATGTATTCCATAAATTGTTCCCCGAAATGGAATAAACAGAGGTGAGAGGTGTCTTAATAGGTTTCCTCAGCCCAGTGGCGGCTTGAAGGGGAAGTGCGAGTGTGACATGGCACCACCAACAAAAAGGAAGGAAAAGAAATTTTTCACCACAAATGTGTGTATAAAATATCGCTTCTTCCAAACGTTTTTCTTTATAGCAATTCATTTGAACGAGTGCCTAGTTATTCGATGCATTCATATTTAGTACTTTGTTCATATATATACTTTGTTGGAAACACCGACAAGCTTTCCCGGATGCATAGCCTTCCTCTGTGATCGGACAAACCGTAATTCGGGCTTAATTCCTCCAGGGCGAGCACTTTCCTGCTGCCTGAGCTTATACGTAATTGGATCAATTCAAACCGCCTCTTAACATGCGCAGTTACACTTGGGAGCTGCCACCAGCGCCAGTCAGGGAATCCCGAACACAGGACCGCGGCCTGCTCGTAACTCTTGGAAGATGGGGAGTCCCTGACAGCTATGCGCAGCCCCCATGGGGCGTCCCGACTAGGGAAAAACGGCTAACAGTTAAGACATCAAGTATACTCCGATTAAAACAGGAAGTCCTTTCAAGTTGTGAGCTGGCAGGAGAGGGGACATTGTCATCAAATGGCGAGCTTCGTTACGGATTAAATTGGTATTAAAGCTCCCGATTCATGGCAGTGTACCTCCCTCTCTCTTCAGCTCGTGACCTTCAAAAGACTTCGTGTTTTAATCGAAGTATGGGTATTGTGAAAACTCTCTGTTATAAATTTCTGCCTAGGCGTCACCAACACCAAATTATTGGGAGGTGGGGAGTCGATTCGATAGATACCAGTAGACAGACAGATTGTCGGGGAGAACCTTCCATTGTACCCCAAATACCAAAATTATTGGGAGGGGCACGAACCAATGTTTCCAATGGGGACACTCTTAAATTTTTGATTTTCCAAAAACTCACTATAATGTAGACATTCCTCAAGTTTGTTTTACATCAGGGATACTCAAACTTTCTTTTACATCGACTCTTTTAAAGAAATTGTTTGATTCATCGACCCCCTAACGCCTAACATTTTTGTCTGTAATACTTTCTCGACCGCATTTTCTCGCAAAATTACGCGAAAAGTACTAAAATTTTCGAAATATTGTACATGACCTTATTTAAAAAACTATTTTTAAGGTTCAGATTTCATTAAGGGAAAAATCTCCATCTTTAATATTTAAGTTGTAGGAAGACTCGAAAAATGTAAACTTTTGCCATTTTCGAAAAATCAGGGTTTTCAATGAACATGAGATCTGCTCCATTCTCTTATACGACCTTCACACTATCCAATAACAAAATTTAATCAAAAGGATGGAGCTATTTAAAAAAATGGCAATTGAATTTATCCACGTGTAACTTGGGCCCTGTAATAAGTGATTTTCCCCGAAAATTCGCCGTTTTTTCGCGCAGCACTACATAACTTTCTCTCCTCTCCGCTGAGAGAAAGTAAACCCTAAGAGCCTCGACATTAGTGGGATCGATGTGGAGCTAAAACAGCACGTATTTTCTTGCCTTCAGTAATGGTTATGTAATGCTATTTATACCTTAATTTCTTTCCAAATTCAAACTTCTCAGTCGTTTTTTTTTTTTGTTTGTTTGTAAAACGCATTACAAATGATGCATTTGTGGCGAAAACTAAATATTTTCAAGCAAATTTGACCATTATAACCGATTTTCCTAGAGCTAAATCATGTCACAACAATGAGTCGTGATTAACAGAAATTTGCGAGTCGCGATGTGCAATGTTATTGTTGCATTCCAATCTGATATACCCTGAAGGCTTGCAATCTGTATCTGCATATATTTCAATTAGGCATTAAATAATTTCTAAAAGATTAATTTGTAAACGTATAACAAAAGCTCGAATGTAAGAAACGAACAAAGAAATATAAAGTAATATACACAGTCTAACTTACATAGCATCCAACTGCCTCACAATACATCTAAATTTACGTTCACGAAGCCTAGGATTTTCGGAGCGGGCGACATAGTTTGACGCCAAAATACACAAAAATACTCATATTTTCCAAAAATTCAAAATGTCGCTATTTGAAGATCTGCTTTTGGTGAGCACATTTCATTAGGGAAAAATTGTATCTTCACAAGTGTAGTTGAAGGAAGACGCAAAAAAATTTTTTAATTTTTGAAAAATCAGCATTTTAACGAACATAAGGCTTGCACCATTCCCTTAAGCATCCTTTACGATATTCAAGGTCTAAATTTAATCAAAAGTTTTCTGCTTTTAAAGAAAAAATGCTTTCAATAAAATAAAATTGCCTACGTTTGACACAAAATTTCGCAAAAACTCAAGGTTTTGAAAAATCGAACATGTTATTTTTACATGTTTTATGAAAATATTTCATTAATAAAAAATATTTTCATAGTTATAGTTGTAGGAAGACACTGAAAAACAAATTATTTTTTCAATTTTCGAAAAATCAGGGTGTTCCACGAACAAGAGACCTACGCCATTCTCCTAACTGTCCTTTTCACTATCCAATAACAAAGTTTAATCAAAAACGTTGCAGCCATATTTTTGAAAATATTCCAGGAGCTCCATGTAAAATATCCACCCCCAAATTAAAATATCGGTTTCAAATTCGAGGGGCCATGACATCAGCCAGATCGTTTGAGGAATGTCAATTTTGTACTGGATAAGGGTGAAACCCCTTCAAAACAGTCGAATATGGCGTAGGTGAAGTTTTTTTTAGTGATTGGCGTAGAAACAGAAGCAAGTTTTTCTAGTAACAAGTGCTCAGACTTATTATTGGACAGAAAATCTTTAAAAACATGAATATAAAAAACTGGTGAGGCATTTTTTTATGTTTTACCCAACAAAGGCAAAGAGAATGCCCTCTTTCAGGTCTGATTCTTCAAGAAAAAGGTTTGGTGTTTCAAAATGAATTTGAACAGAAGATACTAAAAATTTCACTGATAGTGTAGGCTAGTTTAACAAGTGGAAAAAAAGATATGGTATTCGGCAACAAGAGATGTGTGGAGAGAAATGATCGGCTGATTCTGCAGAAATTACAAGAGATAGTTAAAAATGAAAAATATACAAATTACCACCTTTATAATTGCGATGAAACTGGCCTGAATTGTAAAATGCTACCTTCTAAAACACTCGCATCACGAGAAAAGTGCTCCAGGTCACAAAAAGGGCAATGAGAGACTAACATTTGCGGCGTCAAATGCATCAGGAAGTCACAAAATGAAGCTCGTCGGAAAATCGGCTAAGCCAAGAGCCTTTAAACTCTTGCATAACGTCTCTACCGGTCACGTATCAAAACCAAAAACGTGCTTGAATGACACAAGATATATTTAAAAACTTGTTTTACTCTGATTTTGTTCCAGAAGTTAAAAAAAAAAGAAAAAAGAAATCTGTCCAGCAAGACCATATTGGTGCTTGATAACGCGGCTTCCCACCCAAATGAGAATAAATTAAATTGCGACGGAATTCGTGCAATTTTTATCCCCCAAATGTAATCAGTTTAATCCAGCCCATGGATCAAGGGGTTCTCCAATGCTTAAAAAAGTATCGCCTGAGATTGCTACAATCGAAAAAAATAGAATAAAATGGCTTAATAAAAAACGTTTTCAATGCAAGAACAACATCGGAACCAATAAAATCGTTTTTAAAATGGGTTTAGGGATGTCACAAACCTCAAGAACACCCATTTTCCGGCATTTTTCGCAACTTTTTGGAAAATAACGAATAAATATTATTTAATGTTATTTTAGCATAAACTTCTTTGCCGAGGCGCACCCGCAATATATTTTGGGTTTAAAAAATTTAATAATATTAATTATTATGATTTTTTTAAATATTTATTTGGTACCTGTTCAATATATTGTATCACAATTTTTCCGTGATTTTTGTACGATAATTTTGATTTTTCTTTGCGTACATACCTTTTTGCACCCATATTTTAATCAGAATAAATGCATTTTTGCATGCCTATTTTAGTGAAATAAACCTTAATATTTTTTACCGGCCTATTTTAAATAAATAAATACCTGATCTTCCGGACTCTTAATTATTATAGATGTATTGTTTATTTGTTTTAATTATAATGTTTGTATATTTGTAAGATTATATAGTAATATATGTAATAGAAAAAAGGAAGGGAAATGCATTGAATGTATTGAAACACTTCCGGGATCCTCTTCTCTTGCGTTTGGATCCGCACCAGACTGCGCAAGTGCTAAACGTATGCTGAACAGGATTCTCTGTTTTGCACATGCAGCACTACTAAACACACACATTCGCAGGATGATTCTCTGAACCTCGTATTTCACAGTCAACTATAGATCACAGTTAATTCCGGAGTTGGAATTCGGATATGAAAAATTACATGACTTTTACACCACAAATATAAATGAGTAATGATAACATGTTGAGGTATTCGCGAATAGGGAAAATGTTCTAACGTGAATAGAGTTGACGTCTTTCAAATTATTTAACCCTAAAATAATTCAAACCAATAACGTCTTTGAGCAAAAACAGCTCTGATTAAGAATTTAAAAAAAATAATTATTTCTTCTAATAATTTATTATCCTAATATGCAGTGGTCTTCTAATAATTTATTATCCTATTATTTATCCTAATACGCAGTGGTTATGCATAAGAAAATATCCCGGTAATCTTTCGTATTGCTCAATTTCGTGATTCCTCTTTTTGAAACAATAAATTATATTTATATTAGAACAATTAAAAAAGTTTAAAACCAATAATTTAAAACACATTTTGAAAATCAATTTGATGAGTTTAAATTTGCTAGAAAATTGCTTAATTGTTAAAACGTACTAAATTACTACGTGTGCTAAACGAGTACTAAATTATTATTTGGACATATTTCAAGCAACCAAATTTGGGTGTCTTGATTAGGGTTTATAGAACCAAAATTTAACATAAATTTATTCTTTTACGTTACGTTTTTCATTATTTAAAACGTATGCCCCTAAACCACAAATTAACTTGAAATATTATGAAAGGATCAAAAGTGCACTCAAAACTCTTTCTTCAAGACTCATAAAAACTAGCTTAAAGTTCCATTATAAAGATGTAAACAAAATTATTTCAATAATTTTATCATGGTATGCGATATTGCGACACGTGCGACCGAGTGCGTTAAGAGTTTTTCGCTTTTTGAAATACAGCATCGTCATTATATCCATGGTCATCAATGTAGTATCTTCGATCCCGTGACAAAATAAAACATAATTTGAACATCAGGATGAATGGAGATTCCTGAATAAAAAAAAGGGGGGACAAGAAATGGATAACTTCATTGCAAAGATAATCATGTAACTATTTTAAAACTTTTCTCAATAATATCAAAAATTGAAATTAAAGAACGGGAAATATCATGCAATTTTTCGCTCAAGATATTTAAACAAGTATTTCTAAAGGTTTTGTAGGAGACGTTTCCCATTTCAATAGAGATTTTAACATGAATATAAATAAGATTAAGAAATATTTTTTTGAATATTCCTTTTAATAAAAATTATTATAAAATAGGCAAACATTTCACATTAAGTATCAGTAAATAGTGTTTATTCAAGGAAGGACAAGAAGTTATATTTGGTTAAATTGTGGCAAGTTTGATAAATTACTTTTAATGCTTTCCCGAATACTAGAGTGGTTTAATAAAAAATTACTAGAAAATTTGTTATTTTTTTCTTATGTAAAACCAATGACATGAATTAAAAAACTAAAAACAATATTAAAAGTTCCTTATTCTTTTGGGAATGTTGGAGTGCTTTTGGAAGTCTTGTCTAGGTTTTACAATGCAACAAATAAAATACAATAATAAATTAATTTATTTGAAATGGCACAAATAAAATAAATACAGTTGACTAGAATAAAAATCACAAATCAATGAACAAGCAATAAAGCACATTTTTATCCAAAATACTTGGATTATAATACTGTTTTTCCTTGCAAGTCATGCAGAGGATATCTGTTTTCTGGAAATGTACAGTGAATTATTCAGTCTTCTACATATCACAATTGAAAACTGAAGAGTTCTCAAGATTACATAACTCACATCCACACTTTGATTTAGCATTATTTTCAGTTGGAATGAAATGTTCTAATTTTAAAATAAGATTATGAGCATCAAACAGTAGATGAGGGCATTCTCTATTTCAATTTTTTTTGATAATTTACTTGTATTGATACCCAGACTAATTTATCAATCCCGAAAGTATGGATTACCAGTTAAGTGCATGCCTTAAAGAAAAGGAGCTGGCTATTTAAATTATTAGCTCCAGTATCCCTATACTCTGATTAGGAAAATGAACTTTTGTCGCGTGAAATAGCGTAATTTGTTAAAAATATTTTCATTAGTACCTATATTAACAATCAGTCTTTGTTTCGAACTACATTTTCACTGATTAACAAGTGCTTCTCTCACTGATTACTCAAAGAATATTCGTAATACGACACGAAATGTGTTTGACACTAAACGGTTTGAGTTATTAATATTTTGGAAACGTTTAGGGAAGATGTTCCAATTCCAGTTTTTCCTCATATTGATCTTCCCCGGTAGCCTGTTGCGTTGTTGCAAATAATCACTTTCGCCCCAATGAAGCGAAACATTCTACAATACTTTACAAAACCAAACTAGGCCACACATTATTCGCCCAGTCTTTTGTTTGTCACCGTCCGAATAAAACACTAACGCCGCACAACAATCGCAGTCAGCAGACAGCTGAAGAGCAGCCGGTGCACGTGGGCCGGGCGGGAACTGTCACTGCGCGGCCCGAGCGCGCGGCGTGCGGCAACTGTTCGTCGGCGTCACCGGCCCTCTTCGGATTTGAGTACACACTCGCAGGCCGTGTGGTTCTGGAACTGGTGCTCGATGGAGCGTTTCCTCTGCGTGCCCACCGCCGTCGCGTGGAAGTACAGCGTGACTGTCTCCACATGCGGCTGACAGCGATGGTCCTGCGGGTTGGGCTTCATACCGCAGCAAGCCAACTCGTCACAGCGGTGCAGCACCGTTTGGCGAGGATGCACCACTTCCATTGGGCCCACACCCTGCGAACGGAGAAAAACCAAGGTGAGACATAGTGTTAACGGCAATTGCATTCACTGCTTAGTGATTTAAAACTGTGTTAATGAGTTTCTTGAACGCTGATGGATTTTCATGTAAACTAGACTTGCGAAGTAATACATTTCATAAATTCAAACGCATGTGGTTGACTACGTGGAAAGAGTATTGCATATTTGTGTTTTTTATTCATAATTAGAGTATTACGACATACCTATTTTTTAGCGAGTCAAAAATGGAGAAATGAAAAAATAAAGAAAATAGTTGAATCATATTTACGGACTGTTATAACATTGTATTTAAATATACAATCTTATCATTCCATGCATCATCAGTCAATTATCAGTCATTTTTTCCGGTGAAAACCCTCTTTCAACAGAAACATTTTTTCCTCCATAACTATGAACTAGTAACATTGTACGTTTAGAAATGCGAATTGTGTAAATTTTAAAATTATTATTCCCGAAGCGTTTAATTTACGAAACCACTAAGAAATGCACGAAGACAAACATGTTGAAAAGGATTACTGACAAATAAAGTATGTGCGCGATAGACAAACACCGAATTCCTTGTAAAAAGATAACGTAATAGTGATATGAAGCAGAATACACAGAACAGATTACGAACTAACAAAACGTAAAGAAAAGTGAACACAGTATCAAAAGGTTGTGAACAATATGATTGTTGTTCGAACAAGTGCAGAACAAAGTGCCAGGTGGCTTGCGGTCGTCATCCTCACCTGCAGTTCGTTTTTCACTTCAATAGCTCTGGGTTGCGGTCCCTTCTTCCACAGCGCCAGCACACGGTTGTAGTTCTCCCTGACCTTGTCCACACGTGAACTTGGCCTTGCCATCGCGTCCACTGCCTTCACCGCAATCAGCGCCAACAAGAGCAGAACCGCTGCGCCCAGTCCCGTTGTCCTCCGCGCCATCGTTGTGGGTTGTCTGTTGCGTGTGCTCACTCCTTGCCTTCACCGAGCCGTATGACCGGCGAAGAACCTGGCGCATACTTATATCGGCGGCGGCGTCGAAGGCGACAGGCCTGCCCGGTGACGCACTGCCGACACTTGCGCATCGCGTGCCGTGCCCGCCGCCTCCGCCGCCTCCGCTGCCATGTCTGCTTCCCCTCCGCTCCGCCCCTCTTCCCCGCTATTGGCTCCGTCTGTCGCAATCCCACTCGAGTTTTCCTACGAGCGTCTGTCATCAGCGGAAGGGTACAATGGGGCAGGAAGAGCGGTAGAGGACCTTCGTTGACGTAGGTTTAACGCACCAGCCCTCAGAATGTTTTCGTTTATTGTATTTTTAGCACTTGATCTACCTGGAAGGGTTACGTGATGATCCTACCTGTTGCGAAGCAATATGAAACGTGTCTAGACTTGAAACCCTTGCTCGCTGGTTGTGCCAAATGTCGCTGACAACACTTCCAATTCGTTTACAAAACACATCACTTCTGTCGTTTTTCGTTCTTTCTTTTCGTTGCATTCCATCTTTTACCTGTATTTCTCTACCAATTCGCTTCTATTAACGCCGACTTCAGTTCCATCACCGGCGGAGAAGATAAATGAAGCATATAATCCAAGACCTTGAGTTATATGGTAATAATCACACGAATCCTTAAGAAATCCTAAGAACAATTTAACTTATTTTTTGTAAATGCTGTATGCGCACCACAAATGCCCGGGGGTCACCTAGGGTGTGTATATAATGTGGTACGCGACATTGATCATCAGTAGTATCACTACGCTACATAAGTCTTACTACAGGAATGAGCGAACATCTAGTATTCGCTCATTCCTTTCACAGTACTCAAACACTTTATGCCTGTTATCTCACGTGAACTCAGTGAAAACAAGTTCTCACGTGAACTCAGTGAAAACAGATAATTTTTTTTTCCGTAAATAAATATCAAAGCACTGATCATCGAAAAGAATTGCATTAAAAACTCGTAATATTAAAATGATAATAATAATAATAATAATAATAATAATAATAATAATAAAACAACAACAAATGTCATTTTTAAACAGAGTAGAATCGATTCCTACCTAGTGCAGCTATACAAACTAGGCAGCATTTTAAAACATTTCAAGAACAAATGAGGGGAATCAATGATTTTTCACAAATATCTGAAGATAATTAATTCGTTACTTAATCATTCTTCATAGTATTTGTCGGGTAGTCATGGTAGCAATATTTATTTATTGTTTCCTGTTAATCTACTTCCTAATAAATACAACACTGTAACAAACATTTTCAACGAAACGAAATTCAAAATAACTTCATTCTGAATGTTTTTTAAAATTTTCTTTACGAGAGTAATGGAAGTACAATATTATTTTATTTTGATCTGTAAATTTGATGTTCGTATCTGTGTCCTTCCTGTTAAGATCAAGTGTTATATGTTAGTCCACTGTATTATCTCCTACTCCCTCATTCTTTCCCGTTCATCTTCCTTCCTACATTTCCTTCACTTATCTTCCCCTTGCTTTCTAGTCATCTCGCTCACGCAACTCCGTAATTCGTGAACGAAGATGGAATAAGTAGTTGAAGAACCTTTCTTGCCGAGTCCACAGTTCACCAGGAAGTATCTATACATTACACGTATTATTAGCATCTAAAATACCTTTCAGATGTGGTCAGCGGGTCTAACATGTTGCACAGCAGCACGAAACGTGTCTGGACCTGTAACTCCCTCTTGCACCTTCAATTCGTAAGATTGCATTTTCGATTCTTCTCGTTTAATTCAATTTTGCTCTTTCTCTCTCACATTTTCTCCTTCTTCGCTTTAATTTTTTTCTATCTCGTGCACCTGTACGGCCGTGGTCGAATGAGGTCAATGAAATGCCGAGTCAGGATGATTCAGCAGAAGTCTGACTTGTACTGAAACATTCAGGAAGTAAAAGAATTTCAAACTTGACGTAATATCACGTAATGCACAGTATGCTGGTATATTTCACACGTAGTATTTTGTTTTGGAGTTCTGAAACTTCTACCTAACAGCAAAATGTGTTACATAAATTCACCCGATTCTTAAGTTAAGTTTCTTTCCTTTAAAATACATCTTGCCTGCGTCTCTCTCATCTTCCCTGTGTATTAATTTACTTCCATTTATTCTTTCATTATTTTCACGTTATTCATTTGATTTTTCACTTTCCTCTCCAAAGCTACAATTTTTTGTAACTTATTATATATTAATTCAATTATTTATCCATATAATAAAGAAAGAACTGGTAGGAGACGAACAAGGGCGAAATTTATATGTGGCACACGTCTTCTCGTCCGGAAAATGAACGTTTCCCCATTTGAATGAATGAAAAACTGATGGCAACAAGTTTAGTGACCATTTCATTCTCTATGAATTTATTTTTTAGAGCGTAACTACTCCGTGCCTCTTTACACCTGACATCTTCTGACTTATCCGATCGTGCGTTAGGCATTAATCTTTTTGATGATATTTAATTGTAGTGTTAACAGAATGTGATGTGTTCTACGCATCACAACAGTATCGAATACCCAAGAACAGCGCCCATATTAACGACGTGGACCGATTGTGCAGTTCTTGACACCGAAGCGCTGAGTCAGTTGGTGGTTTATCCACCTGTTGGGATTTCCCATCTGATCCTACAAGTTCCGTTGGTAATAAGCAGATAGAAAAGTTGAATCTGATACGCTGACACATGCACTAAAAATACTAACTTGCCATTTTAAGAATGTGGAAGAATATTACCAACATTCTTCCGCGTATAACGATTTATCACAAGAATTCAATATGTATGGCATTCTCGAAAAAATGTCATTTCAATAATAGTCTCGCCAACTTCCCGTTCTCCTCCCTATTACGAAATGCACAAAAGCAAATTACCCCTTTGCGACTTGAACTTAAACCCTACTAAGTCTCAATCTTCTTTCCTCTTCTTCTCTTTCTTTTCTTCATCTTCTTGAGGATTGACGAAGTCTTAAATAAACCTGTAAAATATTTTCTTAGAAAACTTTATGAAATAAGTATTTCATATAATAATAACAATAATAATTTTACATATACAAATTAATATGAGTGCTGTTCTTTGGTTTTTGATACTGTTGTGATACATTGAACACATAAAGTTCTGTTAACCCCGACATATTTTTACATATAATGTATTCATAATAAATCCTTGTATTTTTACAAAATTGTGAAAAAGCAAAGACTATTTCAAGCTCATTCGTTCCGTTATTCTCTCTCGAAACAAACAATACATTTTATGGAACATTAACTTTGAAAAATGTAGTTACATGTACAAGTAATGTAATCACATTACTTGTACCTTACGTTTTTTCAGCAAGTAGTATGCTGAAAGCGCGCAAGTAGTACGCGACGTTATGCTTTTCGTATTTATGAAGTGGTATATAAATACTCCGTTACCAATGTAGATCAATTTAATGGTTGAAACAGCGCTGTCTCACAGAGTAAGGCGTTTTCAGGTTTGTGAAACTTTTTCTCTAAATCAATGACCAGTAGTCAACTGTGTCAACTGTGTAGACCACTGAGAGACATTATTATAAAAGGTGAAGAACCAGTGGTAAGTTATGTTCTAGTGGGTGAGATTTCATGTCGTTGTGTTCTGGGGAAGCTAAATTCTTATCTCAAATCCTGCATTCAAAATAGAAAAATTGGCATTTTCTTAGTTTTCATTTGAAAAAAGTCCTCAAATGTCAGCAATACATTTTTGGAAAACATAACATAACAATGGAAATGGAAACTCTTCAATCTTTTAATAATGACGGCAATAACATTTGTATTCTTTATAGATATACAAAGGCTGTGGGTCGGGGCGTTGTCTTTAGAAAATTGTCTTAGAAGATTTTACTTTTATTATTCATTGCATTTCTTTCACTTTAATCGTTTTATTAGAGTATTTAACGTGACGCTCAATAGATGAGCAGCTTTTGCTTCTTCAGGCTACCAGTAATTCAGTAATATAATACTCCACCAATTCTTCGGAGAATGTGAGCTTCTAGATTCATTTCGCCAACTGCTATTCAAAGACATTCATATCCACGAGCATTGTCATTACTGACTTTTTAATTTTTCCTACCCAGCTTTTTTTATGTATCATTCGATATCTTGTTGCATCAATTAATTTTTTTCTCCCTTCAATCATTTCCATTTTTTTTCCTTTACGTGTTTGGCCGTTGCTTCCTCCTTCCGTCTTATTTGCCAGTGAGATATTTTGAAATTGCGTGCGTGGTATTATTTTCACTCGTGTTGCTCACGCAGGATATTTTCCGGAGAGGCGCGTGGCGCTGTCGGCGGTGGGCGTGAATGGAGTTGTCTTCCGGCGAGGCATGGGTGAGGAGGGCAGGGGAGGGGAGGGGCGTGCCGTGGCGGGGAGCACCGGCCTTGGGGGGGCTACGCCAGCCGCCTGGTGGACATCCGGAGGCGGCTGACGCATGCTGGCACGCGGAGGGGAATGCCTCGCGCCGCGCGGCGCCGCCCACGCACTGCCCGCTCCTGGCCCAGCCCAGCCCTGCGCGGCGCATCTGCAGTGGCGGCGAGGGTGGCGATGGTCCTGGTGGTGTGTTTGGTGCTGTTTCATGATGAATATAGTAGTAAACTGGGAAATCAAAGGGTGATGGTAGTGGTATTTCTAGTTGGCGGTATATAGTGCGGTTTTTATTACTCTGCCACTCATGGCCCGTCACCATTATGGCACGTTTTTTCGCGTCTTTCTCGGTCGTGCCCTACAGTTGCTTCGTCTGTAGCACTGCTTGATACGGTCGCGATCACGCGACACTAAACGGCACAATAGACGCGAAAAGCCGTGCCATAATGCCGCACTATATGGCACGCAAAATGAGGGGACAATGTGAGGCCGGGGGGCGGAGGAGAGTGCGGCGCAGGGCCGCGGGCGGGTGGGAGCGGAGAGCGTGGCGGAGAGCGTGGCGGAGAGCGTGGCGGAGAGCGTGGCGGAGAGCGTGGCGGAGAGCGTGGCGGAGAGCGTGGCGGAGGGCGTGGCGGAGGGCGTGGCTGAGGGCGGGCCGAGGGCGTGGCGGAGGGCGTGGCGGAGGGCGGCGGAGGGCGTGGCGGAGGCGGGCGGAGGGTGGCGGAGGGCGTGGCGGAGGGCGTGGCGGAGGGCGTAGCGGAGGGCGTGCGGAGGGCGTAGCGGAGGGCGGCGGAGGGCGTGGCGGAGGGCGGGCGGAGGGCGTGGCGGAGGCGTGGCGGAGGGCGGGCGGAGGGCGTGGCGGAGGGCGGGCGGAGGGCGTGGCGGAGGGCGTGGCGGAGGGCGTGGCGGAGGGCGTGGCGGAGGGCGTGGCGGAGGGCGTGGCGGAGGGCGGCGGAGGGCGTGCGGAGGGCGGCGGAGGGCGTGGCGGAGGGCGTGGCTGAGGGCGTGGCTGAGGGCGTGGCTGAGGGCGGGCTGAGGGCGTGGCTGAGGGCGTGGCTGAGGGCGGGCTGAGGGCGTGGCTGAGGGCGTGCTGAGGGCGTGGCTGAGGGCGGCTGAGGGCGTGGCTGAGGGCGTGGCGACCAGCTGCGGTGTCTGGGTGGGCGGGTCCAAAAGGCGTCGGCAGCTGTGACGTGGGCAGAGGCTCGCGACCAGTTCAAGTGGTGTCGCGCGGTGACGGTCGAGAGATGACCGTGGAATGATGACGTGGAGCGGAGGTGGTGGGCGGCGGCCTGTGTAACCGCGCGCTCGCGTTGTTCCGTCATTGATGCGCCGTAAGAGGCATTTAGTTCCGATTCCTGAAGTTTTCGAAAATAGTAGAAAGTGGTATAGAATGTCTTTAGGAAAATTTGACTTTAGTTTTATCATGTGCGTTTATTAAAGGAAAAGGCATTTTCGGCCGCATTGCGACCATCTGTAACGCAAAACGTGGGGTGTCTGATAGAAGAAAAGAAAATGCCATTCTGGCCTTAGCTGACTTCGCCATATGCCAACATAGCCGCCGCCTTCACTGCTACCTCCATTGCCATTCCCAACTCCTCCTCCGCCTCCACCGAAGCCAGTCTATCTGTCTCTTTTGATGAATCGATTATATTGTGCCGTATAATGCCGTAACTGCTGCAACGTCTCAAATGATATTCTTTTTTAGTCTGTTATATAGACTATTACTATTATGATACCGTTCCAAGGGTTTATCCAGAAAGTATTTCATGGCGTGATGAGCGCGCGAGGATGTGTGTCTGTTCGTGTGTGTGACTATTTCAACTGAGACCCTCTCCCTTGAGACGCTATAGTGAAGAAGACCCTATAGAAAGTAAATCTAGGTGCCATTGTTTTAATAAGGGATTAAACGAGAGAGTGCGAGATTAGATTTCAGAAAAGCCGAAATTGAAATATGTAATGATTACGTCATTTAATAAAATTCACGCCATTTAATATAATGGATCAATTTTCTAACTACATTGAATGACGGATCATCGTTATCAATTTTATCACCTGACATTTTTCAAATTCCGAGAAAATGTTATCATCTTTGTGGAAGAGAGGAATTCCATAATCTCCCTTACTATGTATTGTTAATGTTAATTGTATCTGCATTCTTTGTGATTGAATACATGCAGTACAGTTCATTCAGCTTTATTATTTAGTAAACGTTGATTTAACGTTGGCAAACACGCATATGTGATCTACGTAATTAAAAATTGACTCAAAGACGTTTTTCGTTTTCCTTATCTTAAGGGTAAGTATACTTTGTATGAAAAGCCCTAGAGGCACAAGCTCGAACTGGTCTTATCACCCGAAGGATCACTTGCGATTGCAAGCATTGCGGAAATCGAATATTTCCTTTGGAATGACTGTCTTGATAAGTAGGGATTTCACTTCATTTGCGTCGTGGTACTGAATGGCATGTCTGATTTACTGAGGATGTTGCGCAAATATTTACTCTGGTGCGAAAATAGACCTGTGAAGTCACGATGATGCAATTTCACAAGATGTTTTGGAAATTGTGAATAGTTTTTGCGAAGATGGGGGAAGAATATATGAAAGTGCATCCCCGTTGGCTCGCTCTTGAATTATAAGCCAAACGTTTTTGTTTCAAACGACGAAACATAAAAAGGAGGAAAATATGTCTGTTCTCTTTCACGGAATGTCTGTCCTCTTTCACGGCTAAGTCTTTGATTTTGCGCATTTGATCATCGTTTCCTATGTTGACATTATCCATTTATAGTTCTTTCGCACCTGAGAGATTTCTCTGACAAGATAGAATAGCTAGTTTGAACTATCGTGTATTTTCAATTTTATGTTGTTTGCCATGGTACTTTCCTGACATGGTACAATACTTTCACATTTCTCGTGATCCGATTAAAAATAAACTTACATTGTTATTTTTCATTATTCTCTACACGGGATTATGCGTTTTTGAAACATAATTCCAACGTTTCAACGTTTTAATATTTCCTCCACATTTACTACTAGATCACTTAAAGGGTTCATTTGAAACTACTTACTAATTACATATAAACTAATTTCCAGCATTAATTACTTTAAAAGACGTATTGTAATGAACGAACTGAAATTTCTTTCCTTAAAAAAAGTATTATTAAATATTCTTCCACTTTTTCCCCATCTCATTGTCCAAGAATGTTCTGATTCTGTAGGTTTTTTAACTTACGCCTTCAAAGGAAGATCAATCGTTCTGATGATAGGTTGTGTAAGGACTATTTGGAATGATGTAACTAAACCAGGACTCAGCGGAGTTTCTTCAGGCGAAGAAGTTTGTCGTATCCTGCTAAAAGGACTCAGTAACCCAATTATAAAGGAAAGTAAAAAAAAATATGGTTGTGTCAGAGGTATTCAATCGTAATCCAATTATTAATTTTGTTCAACATTTTATGTTTTGAATGAACCTTTGTATACAAAATGCGTGGAAACTTTAGCAATAAATTAATGCCCATTAAAAAATATGGCGTTTTGGTGAGAAATCAAAGTTGATATCATCTTGAATCGTAGGTTTTCGATAAAAAAGGAACTAAAGAGCAAATGCTAGAGTTGTGACCACTTTGGCGTAATCGCATAGGATTATTTTTGTTTTGTATTTGTTTTATAGTTGATTGTGGTTTACGAGCATTCTTTCGAGCATTGTTGGAATGCTCCTTAAGCTATGCATAAATACACTTGAGAACCGCTCGGTTATGAAGTCGGGACAATGAGAGTCCCTCCGCGACAATGCACAAGAAAATCAATGCCAAAGGTAAGACATGATCTTGAGACCGCACTCACAACGCTGTCTGAACACCGGTGTGATTTTTGAAACAACTTCGACGCATGCGGACGTAGTCCATGACCTCCGAATTCTATTGAACTGTCCATGAGTCAATTGACGCTTACTGGTCGATCAAAGTAGAAAGTCTTTGGACGACACTCGATCTTCGAATCATCGGGGAAATAGCGTACGATCATGATCATCCTTTGTACGCTAACTTTGTGCAAACTCGCGTGCCAAAAATGGGTGTGGTTTTCTCTGAATCGACGAGTCTGGAAACTCCATCGAGAGACATTAGTTCCGAGTCTGCTCTCGAATAACTTCTAGGAACTGAATGCAACATTAGAGGCTCCCAATGGGAAGTCACTTAGCCAGGATGTTTGGTTTAGCTGTCATAAGAATGATAATACAAATTAGATGTAGAAAATGATTTGTCATCAGATGTAAAATTTTGTATTGTGTAGTTTGTTATGTACTCGAAATCTTCTAATACAACGTATGAACATAAGTGCAGAATCCGAAGTATTGTTTGCAATAGCTTCCTTAAACATTCGGCCCTCAGCTTTTTTTATGCAATCCGCAGCCTCTGAAGTGTAATAAAAAATTTTTTTTCTCTATTATGAGCGTCAATCATTTGTACTCATCTCATGCGGATGACGACATTGTCTTTGAAAAATGAATACCCATAAGTATTATTTAAATATATATTCCTAGCAATAAGTATGTCAGTCATATACATTCATAAGTTAATGAATTGCAATTATTACATTGTTTGGCTACGTAAGTTTGCTTGGCTTGGGTTTTGGAAGTGAAAACAATTCCTATTTTTTTTACTTTAATTTTATTAAACAATTTAAGTTTTCATTAATAAATCATTAAAAACTACAAAATGTAAAAAATATTGAAAAGCAACATAAGAACGTTTATATCTTGATACAACCTATTTGTCAGAATCACAAACCTTAATTGAAGTGAATTGAACGCGTTTTACGATAATTTTTATTTATTAGTCAACTGAGATCCCATTAAGGGCAAGGGTTTTTACGATAATATGGGTGGGAAATCCAAAGATTTTTTTAGATCAGTGTCACTATCAGAAAGCGGAACTTTTATTATCTTGCCAATTACAGTTTTCTCAGATGATTTATAGGTTGAACAATTGTCAAAAATGAATAAACATTGATCTGTTAAATTTATTTAAAAACCAAGAACAATTAAAATTATAAGTTGGGGAGGGTATTTTCTCGGTATTTTCAAATTGTATGTGGGGCGACGAATGAAACATACGGGTCAGAGCGGTGGTGTACACTGATATTTGGAGATTTGGTGCACGAGATCACATCTTGGGTATGTGATTTGACTCTCCAAACAATTCATAATACGTATTTCGTCAAATTCTTTAGTACTTACCACGCATTTTCTGACCTTAACAACGTACATTGTGTAGATGAGTAATTTATGGTTATTGACTGTATATTCATTCATCGAAACCTGTCAGTTACAACAATGTCTGTTGTAAGTGGTCTAGAAATCAATAGCGTCATTAGTGGATTTGTAAACACTAATTTTCCAACCGTGCTTGTCACAGGCAACAGTGCGTAAGTCGTAAACCACCTACCCTGCTCAGTGGCTTCTGCCTATTAGCGAAGGTCGAGGTCGGCCCCCGGGAGGAGGAAAAACGATACACCAAAAGGAACTCGTAAACAAGCCCTCCTACTCGAATTCCAAGGGGATTCCATTCCTTTGAGGAAGAAATCTCTTTTTAGGCAAACCCCCAGAGCGTCTACTTTCACTCGTGTCGTTTATGCAACACCCACGAAACCAGGCGAAGGCGTTGGGCTGGCGCCAGGTCACTACCGCCAGCCAGCCTCGGTGGGGGGGAGAGGCAGTTGACTTGCGCTGAGAAACCTGCGCGTCATGCTTGAATGTGCGTGGGAGGCGCAGCCTTGAAGTGCCTTCTGCTAAAGGTTGTTTAAACTGGTACGTCGGAAACCCATGAGGTAAGAGAGATTCAGTGAAAGAATTGTCTGTCGTATGCAGGTGCTTGTATGAAAATACTTTCCGGTAATCCCCCTCGCGTGCATGGTTTCTTGGTATGAACCCAACCGTACATTATGCATTGTAAATTTTGCAATGTCAATCTCCCCTGATGTTGACGTGGACTCGTCACATCAAGGTTCGTGAATTTGTATGTTAATTCACTGAATACTAGTGACCTGCAGTAGAAAAAATGCTGCTGCACCAAACCTCACAAATGTTTAGAAGGCACACTGCTCTTTGCTTACCAAAGAGTAGTAGGCACACTGCTCAAGAACAAATAAAAACATTCTCTCGTATTACATTGCAATACAGTAAATACATGCATTTAAACAAAGTGAGTCTTCATGTATACTGCGTAGTACGTTATAAATGGATACGCAGTATTTACTTCCGAATAGAAGAGTTCAGTATGAGTAGTTGAAATGATACGAGTTACTTACAGAATGAAATGTTGTCCATAAAGTAACACATTAATAGGAAATAATATTTAATGGCTGGCGGCCTCATCTTCGGCGATTTGCTGTTGTATAACATTAGCTATGTTGTAGGCATGCGGAACTGAGTACGACTATTCAGTCGGTAAGCGTAGTATGAGACACAATCGAATATTTGCATTTTTTCGTTAAAATGGAAACATTTGATGGGTTTTTGTATTTTACCCGTGTTCTTAGGTATTTGAATGAACCATAGACACCATTCATATGACCGGAGGCTACGTTGTTTCCTTTCAGTTTCAGTGATGTTATTTGAAATCTACTCTTATTTTTGCAATAATATTGTGAATGTCAGCAAAGTCGTTAAAAACCAAATAATTATTATTCAAGGTCACAATTATATTTCTTTCAGACTTAACGATTTTCTTCAGCAATATTTGATAATGTTTTCAAGAGAAGAACATTTAATGACAAGTGAGTAAAATTATTGAGTTCTTCATCTATGAATAAATTACAGCATCCGATTGAAATAACAGCATGGTGTTCTGTATATAATAATGCGAGCAGAATCACTCATAAAATATGAATATGTTTAAGAGATACTATTTCAAGATTTCTGTATTCAAGAAACTATCATTCAAATATAGACACAAAATATTGTGGTTGCTTCTCCAGTAAGGTTGAAAAGAAAAACCTGGTATATTGTAGATTCATTTTTCGTCATTACCAAGCACAATTGCGCTTAAGAAGAATCTCGATGCAAGTAAGTTTTCTTGGCATAGAAAAGGCTTTTTTAAAAATAAATGTAAGATTAAAATGGACAATGCCGTAGTCTCTGTACTATAGACCCTCTTTCCTTAAAATTCCCCCTCAATTTTTTAGATGATCTCAGAAACCTTCGGTGTGTACTTCACGTTAAACGCTGGAATGTTGTTAAAAATTGCTAATTCCCTGCAATTTTCATTGTCAGCTGGTCCCAAGGATATTGCAGTTTTGATGTAGGAAATCATGCCTATGTAATCTATCTATTTGTAACATTTCCTTGAAAAAAGTTAATTTTTGAAGAAGAAATATTTCGATTTATTTCGAGATACTTTTGAGCATACAATCGAGAAAATACGGTATTTAAATTGAAAATGCGAAGAAAACAGCTTTCACATAATCTGGAAATACGGTTTCAAATTGCAAAACAAGTGTAATGTTTAAAATAAATAAATTTATAATAAAGAGCATCAAAACAAAACGCTATTCAAATATTACTCAGAAGGATATTAACATATGTTCATAATTAGAGATGAAGATGTTAATATCTTGAGGTGTTTAAAAGGTAGGTGTCTCACATTTATATTTATTGTAAAATATATTTTGAGTGGGTTGGTGAAATCCTGAAGCTCTGGCTCTGGTCATACACAAAAAAACGCGAAGTGATGGACTCATATAACAAGATATTTGTGCTTCATATGTTGTTTCAACCAAATTCGCAAAAGAAAAAGAAAAATTTGCTACGTAATTGTTTAAAAGGAAATTCCCAATTCTTGAAGTTCCAATTGTCTGCCTTTAATCCTTTTCATGAACCAGGATGTAATTTCCACTTCAATGAAGACTTCCTGAATGAATACTTACTAAATAATAATGATAATAATAGTAAAAAATAGTCAGTAAAGAAAAAAATGATAATAATAACAACAACAATCACTTTTTAAACCTCTCGGGGCAATGTCTGTATGTAAATATTTACGTTCATTTTATACATCAACATTCCGTGCATTGACACGTAATACACGTGTGACTTATGTTCTGTCGAAAGAGGAATGACAGAATTACATTTTCGGCGACGAAATGAATCTCGTGTTTCCGGATGAGTAATGGACGGAAACAAGAAGCCGTCTCTGGCAGAGATAGTCGAGGGAATGCCCTACTTGCAACCAGCTTGGTGCTTATCACGCACACAAGGTCGGCGGGAGACAACTTTGTTTTCTCCCAGAATAAACATGTTGCACTTGCGCCATCCACAATGTATTTACACAATGATTGAAGTCATAAAAGTTACTTCAAATCTGGCTGTTTGTGAATACTGAAAAATGTTATATCCTTTTCTATAACATGAACGTAATTTTTTCTCTCAGTGAACATCGTTATTTTCCTAGGACCTCACTGGGGGGACCCTATCTTAATTCCTTATGAGGTGAACTTTTTTAAACATAGAATTACATGTTGGTTTTGTTAAAGTGTTTTGTCGTACAAGACCAATTGGTAGTTCTTTTGGCGTCAGGGTGTGAATTGATGGGACTCGTGTTCCAAGAGCGTTTGATTTACCCTGCAGGAAAAGTTACTTTATTCTTGACAGAAACACAGTTAATCCATTTCTAGGTTCATCTTTTATTATTTCCATACTTTGAAATGTTCAAATCAAGAAAACTGAAAACCAGAACTTTCACGACAACAGGATAGTACTTCCTCCTAAACGCACTTGAACTGTTGCGTGATTTTGGCTTGTCTAGTGATTTATCTATAGGCATGTGAATAGACGTGTGGTGAATAGACGTGTATCTATAGGCATGTGGTCTCCTATGCGTATGTTATGCCAAAAATTGCAGATTAATGATCTCCCGTAAGGAACGGGAGACAAGGTGCAATGTTGCACAACATTTCGAAAGTGTGGATTGATCATTTCTTAAGACGAGATGCCAGTATCGTATCTGATTTCGGTACCTTCAATTGTGCATTACGTTTTGCCTTCAGTCCTCCCACCATCTGAAGTACAACTTCAAAATCAGTAGACCTTAGGAGGATGGACTTTCTTAAGCCAATATCTTCCAGGCTTAACTTAGTTAATAACATACTTCCATGTAGAACATGTAGAGATAAATCGTTCAGCAAGTCTGCAAATGTGTACTAGGCTTCATGATTTATTCATACTGCTGCGTAAGCAAAGTTGTCCATTCGCCCCTGTCCCTAAAGTTTTGAAACACTCTCCTGGAGAAAATTGCCAATTCCCATCTTGGGAGTTGTATTACGCACATAATAAATAGATAAAAATAGTAGTAGTAATTAATTATACTCGTATTGTTCATTAATAGGGAACGAATTTTGATGTAATTACGTTTTTACAGGTTCTAGATAACGAATTCAATATTTTTTAACATTGCGAATTAATTAGAACTATTTTTATTTTACATATTTTTACATATTTTGCTACAATTATATATTTTTACCTATTAATATACATTTCGTTACATTTTAATTCATTTATACGTGGAAACGGAGCATTTCAGATGCGCGTTTGCAATATATGTTACATCTTTCTTACAAATCAAATCAAATGCTGTTGCGCTTCTATGACCACCACATCTTCGCAATGAATTTGCAACCTTACACCCTGCCCCCGCTTACTGCGTACTCCGAATCAAACATGAGCGAATTTTTGTGAACAAAAGTAATTTCAACCGCATACTTTCTCATGTTTCAAATAGACATTCGTTAATTGAGCGAAAACTAACAAATATATATTACAGAAAATTGTCTTACAGCGTTGTTAGTTTTTTTTTTGAGGGGAGGGGGGAGAGTATATTCCCCTTAACCCCGTACCCTGGAATCTTTCACTGGTTACACAATACTACTATTCACCTGCTCCTCGTAAACGTTGTAATATACTATGAGCGTATTTTATATTTCGAATAAAATTCTTACTCGTGGTGAAGTCTAGTGTACAATTACTTCTGTAGAAGTAGTACCTACTTTCAGACACTCCGAATCCTTGTTAAGAACTGATCGGCGACCTTCTACGCTCAGGAAATGCTTATAGAGAACAATTATAAACACAATAATGAATTTTTATTTTATGTATTTTCTATTTTTTCTTACATGTTTTGGAAAAAATAAGTACATATATAAGTACATATTTTGCATTTTTTATTACAATAAATTCCGTTCCCTATTCATTAATAATACGAAGGTTCTAGTCTGTTAACGGTTTACATTTATTAACTATCTGTACCCGTTACGTTACCTGCGATCATTTCGAGAGATGATTAATGAGATAACTACGTGACGAATCGATGAAGATGACAAAGGGATAAATAGTGGGGCAAAACTGCAGCGAACTCGCTTTGTCTATCTCAGACCTTCCGAAAACAGTGGCCCCAGGGCTACCTCCAAGGGCAGCTGTGGGCCCACGAATTGCCACCAGGGCCACGCGCAAATACTTCTGAGAAGACTAGGTGTGAAGAAAGGAGTCCGAAAAATCGCCAACAGAGGGAAGAAGGGTGTGGGAAGGAAATGACGATGCCTCGCAAATGTATCTCAGGCCACGTGGTCCTGAATCCAGCTCGTTGGGCAGGCCTGATCTAGCACAAATTTACAGTGATTGTGTGGTAGTAATTGCTAGGAGTAAGTTCTTTAGCTTACAAATTAATGGTTGTATATTTGGTACTTTATCAGTGAGACCACTTTACAACAACACAATTAAAACAATAAGTCAGTAAGTTAACTCGTTTGATTTAACAATATAAAGTAAAAATGTACAAGTCGCATTACAACAGTGGTTATGTCGGTCAAGGGGCGATCAGAAATGGGGGGGGGCGGCATCTGGGGAACTTACCCCAGACCCCGACTTCATTGGGGCCTCAATTGTTTTCATTCAAATGTAATAAAAATGTATTGATCTCTAATCCAAATTTAACGCTAAAAGTTTATTCTGTTCATGGTAATATGAAATCTGTTTATGAAATGGGGGAGGAGGGAATTTTTTGTTTGAAATAAGTCATCAATTGCCCCAGTCCCAATTGCTCCATGCATCAATTGCCCCAGATCTCTGGTTTTCTTTGGGCGCCCCTATGGCAGTCATACGATCACAATGCAATTTATTGTTGGGTTATGACTGACTTGTTCATTTTTATTTCACATTGTTAAATCAGATGACTTAATACATTGATGTCATGTTTTAATTATGACTCATTGAATATGGCCTCATGCAACGCGTCGTCTTAGTTTTGTAAAACAGCTCTCGTAGTATAACTTCATCTCGTCATGTTCTTCTCTCATCTAGGTTCAAACATTCTAATTCCATTTCCCCTGCAATAAAATGATCCTTTAGGATGAGAAAATTCTATTTATACAATATGCACTTTTTGTTTTAATTTCTTTTTGGGATCTGTGTGTTTTTCTCAGCGTATTCCCGACCTCACTTTCTGCAATTACGAAATGCTTCATAGCGTAGTTAATTGGACAACTTTCAGTTAGTTATAACAGCGGTTCTCGGACCAAAAATTGACTTTATAATGACACAGTCATACTTAAAAAATTTACTCTGAGCATCTCTGTCTTACATTTACGAACTTTTTTCTTAAAACGAACCTTTTGAAAACATGCTATTTTGCGTTTCATAATTGTTGCCGCGAATGAAAGACATAATACTGATGATGTATGAAATGTTCTCAATATTTACTGTATGGATATTAAAGTAATCTAGGGGATTAAATATATAATATATATATATAATATATATATATTATATATATATAATATTTTAATGTGTTTCATTCTTAAATTGAATAGGATAATTTTCAATCTTCTTATTTAGAAATTGAGTGACATGAAACTATAAGTTAATTTATAATAAAAACAATTTGACCTGATTGCTATGACTATTTAGCAAATATCTTTATATTGTTTAGATCCATCATAGATGTTATCAATCTATAATGCGCGATCACTGATGATGGAGAAACGACTACACTCAGAACACGTAGCGGCTAATAAAAAAAAATTATTTTAATGTGTTTTCATTCAGTCTTTATTGTGGTTGATTCATTCATCCCAGATTTTATCATGGAATACCACAAAATCTCCGCTGCCACCACAGAAGATATTAAAGTAATCTAGAAGATTCCAACATTAAAATATAATTATTTTAATGTGTTTTCCATTCTTAAATTGAAATAGGATATATGTGTCAATCTTCTTATTCGAAGGAAATCTGAGCTGACATTGAGTAACTTCATAAAGTATAAATTCAGTGAAATTAAAATACCAATTACTTTGAACCCTGAGGTTGCTATGACTCCATTCTAGCAAAAAATATCTAAATTATATTAGCCTCTCAGCGATCCACTCCCAGTAGATGGTTACGTCAATGCCCCTCAATAATTGCTGCGCATTTCAGGTTCTTGTGTCATTGCTAAGTAATTTATTTTAGTCATCACACTTACGGACTCAGAAACGTAAGCGGCCAACGAGGACTTGAAGAAATGGAGTTTCCTCATGTCTCAACCCTCGTTTTAGCTCTAGCTGAGCTGATTGTGTGTTGGTGCGATTGGTTGTTTGGTTGATTGATTGGTTGGTGATTCCAAGCGCGACAGCTGCTAACGTCATTAGTTCCGTAGGTGTAGTGCATGTTTTTTAACGCGGGAGGTGGCGGTGATTTTCCCTCCCTCGGTGGCGAGGTCCGGCGCCGACCTATGTCGACTTGCAGGGTTTCCCGAACTAGGTATCTCCCATTAACTGGGCGCTGCCCTTATCGGGACAAGTTCTGAGCGTCAGACTGATCTCCTGCCATGTTTGGTACTGTAGTGCGTGTAAGGGTGTGTGTAAGGGGAGAGGATAGGACAAAGAATAGAAAAGAATAGGAAAGATCGTGCGTGGTCCGTGACCCGTTTGTTAGGGTACTGCTCCGGCATTCGCCTGGTGTTGATCGGAGAAATCACGGAAAACTACTGATTAGAGAAACCGGCCGCTAGAATTATCTTCCAGACAACTGCTCAACTTGATCTAGCTGTCTAAGTGTCGAAAATCCTGCCGTTGTCGGGACTCGTACCATATAACCACTCAGTCAGAGGCATTGCAGTGACATTATTTGATGCCCGGAGCCATCATTTCCGGTGCTGCTTTTGAAAAAGTTTCAAATTTCATTATAATTGCATGCATGCTTAAATAATTGGATTACGATCCGTACGGTGAGATAACACGGATGCGCGGCGCATCCAGTTGTACTTGACACACTAGTTACCCGTTTGAGAAAAGAAATTAGGGGAAGGAATCAAGTTTTGAAGTAATATATTGTGTTGGACAAGTGCGAATATTTATTTCGGGCGCCTCAACTACTATGGTCGTTAGTCCCACAAGCGTTGTGGATGTTTTATACCGGGAGGTTGGTTATATTCCGGGAGGTTAGAGTTCGGGTAGTGTTCTTTCTCTTGAGGAGCGTGAGATCCAGGGCCAACTACACATTGGTTTATAAAGTTCCCCTTCCAGATTTCTCCCTCAGCGAGGCATCTCCCCAGGCGGGACATTCTAAGCTCCTTACTGCAACCGTTCCGACATGCGTGAGAATGAGTGCGATGAGAGAATGAGGACAAGGAAAAGGAAAAGAAAATAACTGGCGGTCCGTGGCCTGTTTGTTAAGATACTACTCCGGCATTCTACTGGTATTGATGGGAAAATCCGCGAGAGTTGCCGACCGCTGGAATTCTGCTCTACAGCGGCTGAATTCGACCTAGCTGTGTAACTTGTGTCAAAAATCAGCCACCGTCGGGAATAAAGCCGGTTAGAGACGCTGCAGCGGCAACGGATGTTAACACTCGGGCATCTTATCCCGTATCGACAGACAGACAGACGGACGGACGTTTTGAGAAAAAAAACCCTCTTCGGTACAAGGACCCACAAAACGGAAAAAAATTTTTTTGGTGTTAGGAACCTGTTTGTCAAGAAATTGGCAGAAAACGAACAATTTCAAAAGCTTTCATATCTAATAGTGAGAGAGCGTGACTAATGAAGAAATATAGGAAGATATCAAATTCCTGGTTGGATGTGAATGATCATGTTCACATTGTGGTTAAATGGATGTAAGAATGGTGACTAAATTTCCGTCATAAGCGGTGAAGCGGACGTTATGTCTTTATGCAGGATGATATGACGTTCTTTTAAACTAAGGGAAAATGTTATATTCGTCATTAAACAATCGTCATGAAAAAAAACGAACGTCAGTATTATTACTGAAATGCTGGCTTTGTCTGACGTCTCCAGAGGGTATTGTCATGTTAAAATGTATTATTTGTGCCTTGAAAGTTCATAATAAAAATAAATTTTAAACAGATTACATTTATCCAGTATTCTTTCCACAATCATTAATTCCACCGCAACTCGTTTCATCAATTTCATAGAGGGGATAGCAGAATAAGATAGGAAAATCTACCCCCTGGGAATAAACATTTTTTATGTTGAAAATCGTAATTGATGTGTAAACAAAACAAGTTTTTCGCCGGATGTAAATCAATTCATCCTGACTACTGCGCACAAATGCGCTAAAAACGTGTTTTTTAGCTTTTTATACAAGTTAAAAAAATTTTAAACTGCGTTACGCCTATGAATGTGGTCTTAAATCATCTGTTCTGAAGCAGGTCATAAAAAGGTCATAAAATCTCTCCAGCTTCCCAAAAATTCAACCTTCTATTTTATAATTTGCACCCGACAACTCATTATAAATAAAACGATAATTAAATAGTTTATTTCTTTTCTTAAAATTAGGTTTTATTTTATTAATTTTCGTAGATTTTCTGTTTTCTGTTTATTAAAAAAGATTAATAATGAAAAACATATTTGTAAGAATAATATTATAACCTATTGTAATTTGATGAATTTAATGAATTACCGGGATCGATCTAAAGAACATACCACCTCAAATAACAGCAATGGAAAATATTAGTAATAAAATTACTACTACTACTAATAATAATATTAATAGAAATATGATCTTACTAAGCCGGACCCCCCCAACTATCACAAATAAAAAAACAACTAATACATCATGATAATGTCGACAGATCTATTATTATTGAAACTCACTTGAATAAAAAACGACAACCTATATATTACGTACAAGAACTAGACAATATACAGAACAGTCAGCCAAGCAACCATAAAAGATGGAATTCTTGTAACAATAAAATCTACTTACCAACACAATTTAACAAATCTCCCAAACTTCCAGGCTTGAAAACCGTGTCGATAGAAGCAGTCTGTTATAATAACGTATGGAAAATGTATCTGTTTACAAGCCCCCACCTTGCACGTCTTTAATATTTACATTACCAGCAATGTGTATACATTATTGTATTTGTATGTAGAAGTGCTTTTGATTGTTTCAAATGAAGTTTCTGGAGAACACACAATTTTGCTTTGAAAAAGAGCGTCAAATTCTGCATTCTGCGATTCTCAGAAACCGCTCCAAATTCTCCAACGAAAAGTTTTATTTAGGACGAGGTTTTTCCTCTTTTATAATATTCTTAAAGTCGTATTTCAGTTCTACCGTTAAGGGCCCGATAAAGTCAGAAAATGTAAAAGAAAATTTTGTTTGGGCGGCGATAGATGGCAATCGGAAAAAGGATGTGGCAAAATCGAAAAAAACAGCCCACACCAAATAAATTAGAAAACTAACTAGTACGAGAAAGCATGTACCATTCTCATTAAAAATAGTTAATTTCTGTAAAAACGAGTACTTTCCGCATAATTTCGACTTGAAATTAAAGCAATTTATTTGTGTGTGTGTGTGTGTGTGTTTTGTTTTGTTTCTTTGTTGTTTTATGTTCTGTTTGGTACATGCATTCTGTTCGCATGTACAGAATTCATGAGACTGTTGATCTATCAGTTTGTGCTTCGTGGCACTGGCTCCCCTATTGTAAAATGATTTTTGCGTATAGTTTTTGCCGGTGGCATGTTTGATTTGTACATTACTTGGATATCTATTTATTGAAGCGTCTTTAGGTAAGCTGTTATCATAGTTATCCAAAGTGTACATACATTATTAATTTTGTTCATTGGTATTAATTGATTTTTATTTTTTATTCTTATTTATTACCTAACAACTCATCTGTGTCATTTTAACGGTTCTTTATTTCAAAGTTATTGGAGTAACTGTCACATTTTTAGCTGTAATATCCTTGTTTAAGTACACAATAACTGTAATCTCTTTTATGTTACCATTCGGTACATTTTCGTCACTAGTAATTTATTGTTTTTCTAGTTTCTGCCTAAACTTTGTAGCCACCTAAATTCCATATTAAATTGGATATTTAATGTAAAAGTATTAAGATATTTGATTGTCTATAATCCCATTGTAATCCAATCCTCATTTTAAAATATGGACTGGCGAATGTACAGGCGCCTTCACAACTGGAGATTACAATGCGTCTTTTCCCTTTTAATCCAAGTCAAATTTTAAAATATTCCAAATTCCCGTTGGCCTCAGCAACGAACTAGTTAGCTAAAGCCCTTAATGCACCATGGGCGTTAATCAACGTGTTTGGCCCTCAGGCGACTTCCAATCCCTCGGGTCAGAAAGATTAGAAGACGTCCTCGGGCAAAACATCTACTTAACCCCTAGGTATATAAATAACTATTTTTTACTGGTACTTTGTTTGTTATTGCCTTAAATGCGGAGCTCGAAATATAGTGCACAACGTACCTGGATCACGAGAATCGTAATTCAAGGGGAAATGTAAATGATGCTACATGTTCTCTTACAAAGGGAATTAAGAAAGGAAATTATGGAAGGGGAAAAAGACAAACACAGTCACGGTAACTTCTTGTTTATTAGTAAATAAGTTAATCAGAATTTTAAAAAAAACTTGTATGTATCACGGGCGTTAACTGGTTCTAATGATCGAGTGGCGAGAAAATGTCAGACGGTTTTTTGTCGCCATTCGATCTTTAGAACCCGTATAACGCCCTTAGTGCATAAATAACTTTCATGTTACTTTTAATACTTTAAATCTTCTGCCAGACAAAGCCTTCTGATACATTGCTTCAGTTCGAGGGAGAACGGGTTAGAACCTTGAATATGGAATTGTGTGTCCGAGGAGTCCGTATGTATAATGCATGCGGTAGGTAACAGTTTAGGCAGAATACTATGAAATTCAAATGTCTGCCCTGGGTCTGGTCGGTGACCTTCCGCTATCAGAGAACCGTATTAGGGAGTCAATGCATACGGAATATTCGCTCTTAACTCACTACAGATTGTTCAAAACGTTTTCGCTGTCTTTTGACGGTTGGAATATATCGCGTACCAATATTCCTTGTGCGTTTTGTGATCGTCGAGTATTCAGCATTTTGGCTTCTTGGTTTCTTACGAGATCGATCTCGACTGTAGTGCGTGGATTTTCGAAGAGTGAACAACCCCTCAAAGGCCATGTCACACTTACGGCATGTTAAAGTTCCCTGGCTAAATGCTCACTAAATTCAATCATCCGACATTTCCCGTCTTAATCAAATTCCGTTTTCGCTTAGACGGGGAACACCTGAAGTAATGGGTAAATATTACCGAAACCGTTATTAGGGCGATACCTGCCGGATAATATGGAAGTTAAAATTTACTGGCAATTCTGGGAGCCTAATAGATGGCGACTGCAAACTTCTCGCCAATTTCGTCCACTTCGGAACGCAAATTTGCCAACGTAGAGAGATAAATAAATGCCTGGGCAACATCGAGATTTTCCAGTCAGCAAATATTAACGTCAAATAATACTGGACTAACGCAAACGACTATTCTTCAGTTTTTGCGAAATGATCCTATCGGCCAGAAAAACGTTTTTTATTCGTATTGTGACATACCAATATGTGAGACATAATATGGTACAATATTTATTATAAACAACGTAAATTATAGGGATAAATATAGGTGAATATGCCAGCATAGCAACGGTAAGCGAGCCGTCGTCAAGGTCAACAATCTTTATGCAGTGACAATCGCGGAGACGGCTAGTTCATTTTGAAAGAAATTTAGGGATTGGCTAGGCACGGAAGTACATCGAGCTTGTCTGTAAATAAACAATCGAAAAGATGGACCGAGTTTTTGAAGGGTTGAAAGAATATGATAAGCATTCATTCTGACTGATGCCGTGGTGTTGAACGGATCGTGCACAATTAATGTTGGAGTTTTTTGGGACTTGTAAGCATCTACTGGGGAGTAGATATTGGTAGAACTTTGAATTTGAATGCTATGTTTGGACAGTAAAACTTAAAATATTTCAAGTGAACGAGTTAGAAGGACATTGAGAGCTTAGGCGAATTTATCAGTAACTGGACTGGAATGCTAACAGCAGATAGTTTGTTGATCGTTGAGTATTCAGCATACGCGTGGCATGAACTTGGATATCGTAAATTGGCGAACGACTTAGACTTTATTAACTTCGGAAACCGTGATGAACGATGATTGAAGTGCGCTTCTGCAAAGAAAAGAAGAGAGATGGTATCTGGACCTGAGGACAGCGACGTCGGAGAAGAATGAAGATAGTACAATGAGGCACCTTCGTCCAAGAGCGCGCGAAGACGAATACTACATTATAAGGTTGGAACAGGTCATGACCAAGGTTTTTTTTTTCATATTGTGTAGAATTATCAAGTACCAACATTTTTTAATAAATTTCCATGTTTTGTGAAATGAATACATGATTCTCATTGAGCCAATTCTAGTAACGAAGTAGCAAGATAGAAATATAATTGCTTTTCAGATTCCTCGACCACTCTGTATAGATGGCAGATCGGATAATCATCTATTAGCATACAATAGTGATTATTTCTATGAAACCCATGGGCCCAGGTAGCCGGAAACTAATTTATTTATAATTAGAGCTGAAGGTTGACTTGTATGATAGTATTAGCGTAATATTTTCCTGGCACCCATTTATATAAATTCGGAACGTATTACGTTGGAATAATATCACATAATATTAGAAAGACGAAGATAGAGTCAAAATTAAAATAAATAAATCATTAATATATTCAGTTTATTTCAGTATATTCTCCGATTTCTTTCATTTTGTCGAAAGTGTGATGTTGATTTCTCAGTTCATTAATAATTCCTACCATGCGTTCTGTGGATAGGAAAATCTACGAAACTGAATACGAGAGGTCAGACACATGAAGATACGAGAAGCCGCTTAGCGCGTGGCGTGCGATAACGCTCTTGGAAACAGCTTATTTTCGAATGAGACCAGCTAAAGGAGGCCACATGTCAGAGCATGTGTAATGATGTACCCAAGTGATAATAATATTCATGGATGTCATCTTCTGCCCCTTTCTAATTTCACGTTTTGTGCTTGGACATTGCGGGAAGTTACGCGCTTGGACATAGCGACAGTCTAGCAGCCATAAATATAATCCCCTTATTATAATGAAGACATAACTTTTTAAATGTATTATTTTTTTAATTTAATTCGTTAATATGTTAATGTTTTAGTATAAGACTGAATAAAAGGAATTATTTAAGCAGATGTTAATACTGTGTTATTTTCGACTGTAATTCAACGAAAAAAGTTTCTTTCGAAGCATATGGAAATGACACATGAAAAATGTAGAATAATTATAATCGATTGTCTATAATATAAGGAACCCTACAATTTTAGCAAACTACACAAATCATAATTGTCAACGATATAACAATTGGCACGGGTTGAATTGTGCCATTTTGAAAACTTCACGTTGCCGCCGATCTTTCGTTTTCTGGCGAGAAAATGTCAGAGAGATTTTTGTCGCCACTCGACTTTTAACGACCCTCATAACGCCCTTGGGAGCTAAATAACTATTATAATATGGAAACCGTAATATTACGGAAAATATTGAACGAAATGTGGAACGCAAAGAAAAGAAAATCAGTAACTTAAATTACAAAGTAAAAATAACTTAAAAAACAATTATTCCAAAGGCGGTTGGTGTTAGAACTAAAACAAATAGTTATGTTTCATTAATACAATTAATTAGGGTCATAATTTCAATTTCCATATAACTGGGAAGAGAAATATTACGTACCTTGTAAACTATCAATGACTCTGAGAATACACTTTGTAGTTTTCATAGAATGGATAAATGTGACCTGTGCCTTGGATTAACTACCTCCATTAATCGATTGTTATATATCAATTAAATTCAATGATCATGATTTGCAAATTATTCGTGACTTAAAATTTACTTAAGTTTTAGCATCAAACACAGATATTGTAATTATACACAGTGACAAAGGAGGTAGATACGTTGCCATGGTCAAAACAGAATATATTTATAAAGTACGTGCCCAATTTTCTATTCCAAATAAATATCAATCTTTAGCAGTAGAAAGTAAATCAACTTATTAAATCAATTCAAGATATAATTTATCATTGGAGATACAGATGTTATATCGAAGAAAAGGTCTATTATACAATATATTTCACGACAGGACAAATACCCGGAGCCTATGGTTAAGTTTAGGTGCATAAAAATGGATTCCCAATGAGACCGATTATTTCCACCATTGACACACCACAATATCAGTTACGTACGTAAATATTTGAAACTACTACTTAAGCCAATATTGAAACTAGATTCAAATAGTCATTAAAAAGAGTTTTCAACTACAAAAAATTGTTGATATTGCCATTCCCCAAACTATGTACTAGCCTCTCTCAGAATGTATGGCTACGTTTCGAACTTACCACACCATTTGATTTTTGAAGGTTTAATTGAACATCTTCAAGATCCATGACTCCATGATGACGATACATATATACATATACGTATATAACTACACATATCACATACGTATATAACTAATACATATACCTCATGGTGAGATCATTATATTTGATAGATGCCAACTCATTAATAAGAAATTCACATAAAGGAGAAATATCCACGAATTACATGTAACTCCCATAGGTGAATCCTTGTCTCACTTTTCTGAAATAGTTATGCGAAGACTTGAAAATACCTTGGTTCTTCAATTACATTCAAAATTTTAAAAATAATATGTAGACGATATCATTATTATAGTTGACAAGAACAAACTTCAATTCACTACTTACATGTGTAATTCTTACTCATCTGACATATTTACTTCGGAAGTTGAATATAACAGTATTCATTTTCTGGATATTAAGATCATAAAGCTACAAGGATGAATGTCCACTAATTTGTTTACCAAGGAAATTGCTACGGCATGTACACTTAACTATTTTTCAAAGAATCTTGTCCAACAAAAGATAGGCGTAGGTACAATCATGGTGAATAGGGGATTATGTTTTCAGATAAGACATTTCATGTTAGCAACATGATAAAGGTCAAACAACAACTGATAGCAAATAACTATCCTTGCAAGTTCGTGGATAGATTCGTAGAGGCGGCCTGTATTTGCATCGGAACCTCATAAATGTCGACTTACAAGATACAGCACTCACCGCGTCCGAGAGATGCACAATTTCTTTCAATGCTTGAGAGCTAGAATGTGAGCGACTATTCAGTTTCGTCTTATAAATTGTCGACGAATAAAAGGCACGCTTTATTGCAGCGAATACAATGAAAATAATAATAATAATAATAATAATAACAACAACAATAATATATTATTATTAATTATTATTATTATTATTATGAAGATGATGATTTACGCAATTTATTGGAAAAAATGAATTTTAGTGACTTATACTGAAAGTGTGATGGAGAACGTATCAGTAGGTGCTGTAGTCACTCACTCTCACACACAGAGATTAGCAGAGACGAACCACTACGTTCTGAAATGTACACGAGCGACAATAGACAGAGAATCCTCTAAAGATTGAAGACACGGTACTTACGCCCGTATGATCACTGCCCCTGGGTTGGGTTGATTGATTTTTCGTGTTTCCGGGCGCGTGAACTGCTTTGGTTATTAGTCCGTAAGTGTAGCGCACGTTTTTCCTCGGGAGATGGCGATGATCTTCCCTCGTTGGATGGCAAGATCCGGCGCCGACCTACATCGGCTAACGGGTTTCCCCTGACCAGGACTCTCCCACTAGCGGGCACCGCTGCAGCCGGACAAGCTCTAAGCCCCGACAGGTCTCCCGAAATACGTGCTAGTGTAGTGCATGTTAGTGTAAGTGTGTGTGTGTAAGGGGAGAGGATAGGACAAGGAAGAGGAAGGAAAGATCGTGCGCGGTCCGTGGCCCGTTTGGTAGGGTACTGCTCCGTCATTCGCCTGGTGTTGATCGGAGAAACCACGGAAAACTACCGATCAGAGCGGCCGGCCGCTAGAATTCTCCTCCAGACAGCGACTGAATTCGACCTAGCTGAAAAGCTAGTGTCGAAAATCCTGCCGTCGTCAGGAATCGAACAAAGACCTCCGGTCAGAGGCGCTGCTGTGACATCAGTTATATTTGATGTACAGTCAACTCTCGTTAGCACGATCTTAATTTAATCTGCTTTCCTACAAGACAAGTCTATGGAATATTTGCTATCGAAATATTTTTATATTATATTTGATGTACAGTCAACTCTCGTTAGCACGATCTTAATTTAAACAAGTTTCGCCGTAATGTAAAGAAAATTGGGTCCCGACAAGGAAATATAGTAAAATGTTTATGTATAACTAGCGTACCCGTGCGAGAAATCCCGCATGTTAAACCCAACCCTACTTTTTCCTTAGGGTATCTGAAACTGAAACATGGGAGCATGTGGTCCATTTCCATCGCAGTTCCTTCCACAACAGTGGCGTTTTCTTTGAGGGTGCAAGTCCTATGTCACCGCCCAAGGAAATAAAAAAAAACATTTTATCCTTTGAATTTGTTTAGATTTTTTAAAACTTATTCGGTCTTCTGTGTGATCGGCCTCCTAGATCGGCACCAGCGCGTTCATACAATGCAAGCAAGAGCGCGAGCGGTACGGCCAGGCCGTTGGTGAATGCCTCCAACGTCTTCAGGTCGGATCGGGGAAGTTCAGCGCATGCGCGCGACGTCCCCCACTCAAGGACAAAACGTGCCAAGGCGATGGATCTCGATTTAACGGCCTGCTGGAGAGCGAGCGTGCACGATTGTGATATCCTCCGTTGCGCGTTTCGGGCTTTAGCGATACTCATGAAATTAGTGTTATTTTTTGATAACAGTAAAAAGTGGAATGATTGTTTTAAGTAATTGTTTCTCTTCCCTTTCGTACGAAGAATAGAAACCCATAATTGAGTGATGGTCGATCGTGCCCTAACCTGATAATATTTCAGAATTTAATTTTTAAACCGAGAACCGAAGAATGAGAAATGCGTGAGCATGTCTTTTTAAATACTCTAAAATGTATTATTCTAATTTTTGCAATAGACAATATAACATCCTCGTTGATATTTTGCGACTGTCTTTCCCTAATTCTTCCAACATTATAATTTAAAATAAATAAGGATTTTGGTTACATAATTCAGTTTTACTCTAAACATGTAAGCGAAAAGAGAAGTGTAACACTTTCCTTCACTGCCAACGTCCTAGTTTCAGAATAAGGAAACGCCACTGTTCCACAATTTGGTACACAACACTTGTAGACCACGGCAAAACGTTAAATGAATGGTTGCACTTCACGCATAAGAAACAAAATCTTCATCGGTATCAAGCAACTATTATAGACTTGTTTCTGACAGCAAATCTTGAATTAATAATTTGAAGTAAACTTCGTCAGTTGCAAACCACGATAACGGAAAGCGTAAATAGTGAAGATTAGAATCTAAACCTTAAAGCGTGACGTCAAAAGGATGACACAGCAGAGGTTGAAATACAGATGGAGATAGATATATGTATTTCACGTTAGAGGTATTGGTAGTATCAATAAGCACCGAGCGTGAAATGTAATAGAATATCTATTAATTCTCATCCTGTAGATTAGTTCATACGGTTTATTGACAATACAATCAACTAAACATAAGCGAAAAGAAGGTAACACTTTCCTTCCTGCCAACGTCCTAGTTTCGAATAAAACGCCACTGTTCCAAATTACAAACATGCACGAACTAAATGAATGTGACTTCGCATAAAACAATCTTCATCGTATCAAGCAACTATAGGGCTTTGTTTTGCTGACACAAATCTGAATTAATAATTAGCACCGTCAGTCTGCCCAACACAATAAATAGTATAAGATGAATCAACCTTCCAAGCGTGACATCGGATGACCACCAGCACCGGGGCTGAAAACAGGACAGAATGATATTATGTATTCCTCCACGTATAGGAGGTATTGGTAGTATCAATAAGCACCGAGCCGCTGAAAATGTAATAGAATGTCTATTAATATCTTATGCTGTAGATTACTGTTCATACGGTCCATTCGGCCAACACAATCACGGCACTCTTGCAGAAATTCAAGTCGGAGATTCTCTGTCACTCTCCACACTGTTCAGACATCTCTCCCTGCGATTACGCCTTAGTGTCCATTTGGGGTCTGAGGAGCAAACGAATCACCTCGGACGACGACGTTAAGCCGTTTGTACGGAACTCGTTCACAACGATGCCCAGGTAATTTTACGAGACAGCCATTCACCGCCTTGTGTCGCAGTCGCAGGGGGACAAGTGTCTCAGCAGCTAGGGCCAATACTTCTGACATACAGGTACTGGTGTTTGTTTCTTTTTTTAATGCTTCTTATAGATTAGTACAGTAGGTACAAGACTTCACCTATACTGGAAACACTTTTAAAACAAGTAGCGGTATATTGCACAATGACAACCATGCCTTTTCTGCCAAGCACTGGGAACAGTCAATTTCTCTATACCTTCCAGTAACTATTGATTGGCATTTTTTCCTTATTATTGGTTTTCAAGCTTAGAAACATTTCTTTTTCAAAACAATCTTACCTTTTCCAGAATATTTGGGCATTAAAAGCACTGTTCCTTTAGATGAAATATTTTAGAATCACACTTCCTGATGAAGTATGACACTAATATTAGAGCAACCAACTATGTTAGAACAGCAGCAAAACTAACAAATCTACAAAAATTATATTACATATACGTACGAACTAAATGTTATAACGCTAAACAACTAGTTTTACAAAATTAAAATTTAAGGAGCAAACGAATCACCTCGGACGACGACGTCAAACAGTACATGAGGAACTGGTTCACAACGCAGCCCGGAGAATTTTACGAGAAGCCATTCATCTCCTCGCAGTGGAACAAGTGCCTCAATGGCCAGGGCCAATACTTTTGACCTACAGGTACTGGTTTTTGTTCCTAGGCCTCCCTCCGCCTCGTCTCTTTTTGAATGCTCCTTATAATGAGCTTCCTATCAACACATCATTTATTTCTGGAAGAGAGGGACGTTTTTCATTAATTAAGTTCATTCAAATATGACCCCAAAAGATATTATTTTCCTTGGTGCTTTAGTGGGCACGATGCATTTATCCAGCGTAGTCTACGGAAGGAAACTTAAATTAAAAAGTGTTTAAAAAGATGAATACATTTTTTTAATGCTTTGTACATGAAGATGATGAATACGGACTCACTGGACGATCTCCGCGGCCAAATATTTTTAAAATTGGTGATAAAACGTATGTTTCATTTTGCCTGACTACTTTCTACCGTTGACGCAGCCCGATAACGTGAATTTTGCACCTAGCATCAGTCAAGTTAGAGAAGAGAAAATAACCCTTAATACTGGAAGTCTAGCGCACCAGTGCACTAATGAAATAATACGAAATCCGTCTCCAGAACTCTTGATTCACATAATCAAAGGATGCGCTGGGGAATTTAGCTGCAGAAAATTTGGAGTGAAGTTCTGTGCTCTAAGCACGCATAGTTCTGAATGTGCGTGCACATTACACATGTGTAACATATGTGAATCCCGAAATTGATGACGCTGTAAATACCATTTCACCCCTCAAGATTTCACTCAAGAGCAAGAAGGCGTCGAAACCTTTTCTTATTGTGTTGTAGAAAGTAATGAATTAGCTGGGGTATGTGAACGAAAAAAATCAAGATTGCTTTCTTCTGAATACTAGAACTACTTTATTTCATCTTCTAGCATATTATGTTACATTTCAGTTATGTACGACTTTCATTTTTCACAATTGTTTTAATATGTACCTCATTTAATTTACTATCAATGAGAAAATTATCAGCTGACAGAGAGATCGTAAAATCCAAAAATTGTGCGATTATGTTGTGTAGTTCTTCCAGAATTCCATAGGACAAAGTAGAAATTCCAGTCAATGTATCGTACATTGCTTGGTCTTGTCATAAAAATATTGACGAAATGCATTTGCCAAATGTGCGAATTATTTGCGAATTTGGAAATGTGCGAAGGGTGAAGGTCAGAGCTTCGTCGCCCATTCGACAATATACAGCGCAGCGTCAATTGAGGTAAATTGAGATTAGGTTTGTCAGTACTGCGTGAATAGAAATTTATGAGTTCTCACTGGAACTTGAAAGTACACACCTTGTCTCTTGCTAGAGTTAGAAACTCTTCACTAGCATTTTGATTCTTGTTTATAACATATCTGCAATTCCTCATCACTCTAAGATACTTCACTTATCATAGCTGTTCCGTGTTGACTGATGTGGAAGACCATCCGACCAAAGTCCGAAGTATGCTTTGAAACGTGTCCTACTTTTGAATTTATCCACCCATTTTGGGTGACGTAAACATCAACCATCTAATTCCCGAATTAGCCGGATTCGCACTTTCTCCGTATCATACACGTTGTATTGTCAAAGTACTTATTCGCCAATTATTTATACTTTATCTGAATACCCGGCTCTGCCCAGGAATTTATTTAGCACAATCGTATGTTAAGCGGACCTACTCGTCTCACTGTGCCGGTTCAGTTCGTATTATCCACATTGTGTGCATCCGGTCTGCATAATTTTTTTTACAAATGAACTACCTTTTCACCCCAGCTCTAGAAATTCTATGAGTGTCTTACACTTAAAATAATTTTACCCCAGTGGAGTAATAATGTATATCAAGTTTTATTGAAAATAAATTGTTACCGAATTAAAGCGTTGAGCTGGAACACGAACATACATTCACATTCATCTATTTCTTTATTTAATCAGCATCTTCAAATTCCAAAATTATGAAAATTTATTTTATAACTGAGGGGTACGCCTTACGTGCCACATTTGCCTGAGACTATCCCAACTACTTAACCTTTTTTCGTGTATGTAAACTTAAAATACACAAAAGGCTTCAGCCGATCTGATAGCTAATAAATAAAAAAAAGTAATGAGATTTTTGGCAATGAGTTTATATCTGAGATCAATTAACATTGACGGTGAGTAAATACTGATATTATATCAAATTATTATATATTGAATAATTTGATTCAAATACTACAAACTTGAATATTTTTGTACACATTTCGGAGAAATGTAAAACTAACTGTTTTTAAGAAGCTATAGTTCGCTTGGTAATTGGTTCAAAAATAGTTGGTAAATAAACGTTGTAGAAACTTTATCATCTTTAACATTCTCTCTCTCATTTTCTATATGTTAGACACAGAAAACCCGAAAAAGGTAAGAAAATGACCGTTGTTTGTGCCTTCCGGATTTAGTACTGGTCGAAAACTATGGGTTTTAACTCGTGCCTGCGTACATATAGCATACCCAAATTAAAAAAAAAATTATTTCCTCTTCCAGGTAAAATGTAATTGTCAATTGGATTATTACACTCGCTTTTCTTCATGCTTGCACTGCCTCGTTGTTATTTGTCACCATTACTTTCATCAACTATTTTTTTCTATCTTCTCCTTCCTTTACCAATCTTAAACGGAATTTTTACTATTAAAACTATCGATTTCAGACAATTCAGACTGAACATTAAAAATTAAATCATGTCCTTCAGAAAAAGATGTATAATGCCGGTAAAAAATTCATCGCGAGTTATCTTCAATGAAAAGAGTAAAGGCCAAATATTATATTCTTCACGGTACATTACCAGGTCAATCAATAGACTAAAGTGAAATAAACGTGTTCATTACAAATGAAATCCCGTTAGTTGCACGTTTCAAAATTAGGTTTATAAAAAATAGATTATTTTCTTTTCATTTGAACTAATGGAATTCAAGAATAATATACTCTTTGCGAAAGTATATGCTAATTGCTGCTCGAACTAATTTCACTAAACTATCTACAGTGTTCCGTAGTTCATGGTGAAGAGTTGTAATGTGATTTTCAGCGCTTTCTTTAATCTTATCGAGTTCGCGAACCCACATCCTGAAGAAAGAAAACACATCCTGAGAAAAAAGGAAAAATGCGGTCAAAGTGGTGAACTGTTTTCCGTTTCTGTTATCTGTCTAAACAAGATAAGTTTGAGAAATTTCAATAATAACTGGAGTCATCTTGGCGTTTTATTTGTATTCTATCTAACTCATGCCTTACTTCGTTATTTTTTTAAATCTCGTCTCTTCTTAGCTTTTGCGGCCCTCTTAGCTATCCGCTAATGCAACTGCCTGATCTATTTCGGCTACCCAGGTCAGTGTTCATGTTTGCCGTCTCCTTATTATTCACATGGGTGATTATTTAAAATTTATAGAAAATGTTTTTACTTATCAAAACGGTTAAAATCTTTATATGGTATGAGGAGGGAGAGGAGGAGGAGGAGGAGGTAAAATGTGCATTTACTCAATTGGTCAAGGGAAAACTCTATGTTCCAATTCAATTGGGAGGGGAAAGTGTACAACAGAATGCGAACCGAAATTCTCTGGGGTATATTAATTTGTAAACCACGTGTACTGTAGAAACGTTTTTAATTTGTCACATCTATATTGAGCAAGCGCCCTAGCCCCTTAACGAGCGTGAGCGCTTGTACTGTGGAATAATCCTCCGTTTAACATTTTATTTTAGTCTAGTGTCCAGTCTCATCGCAATCATTTGTCAAGAGTGCCGCCAGGTAGCATCTCCACGTACGCGCCTCCTACCACGCGCTCCTGCGTCACTTCCCAGCGGCCAGAATTGGGAAGAAAAGAATATAGGTGTAGGGTTTAGGACACTTCACAGGGGTTGGACTAGCCCTTGTGAAGGATCCTCGTTGTTTTGGAACAAATTTCACATGAGATCGACGGAGTGGAACCCAAACCTCAGTGGTGAAGGCTAGCGACTTCGGTACAAGCCACGAGCGAGCTTTTGAACGAATTTGAACGAACGTGTTTGAATGAATGCCTCAGAGTTCACGGAATATTTCACGAAAGTTACATCTATTCTACCTGTCATACATTTGATCAAATTCGTGTAATTTATTTGTTTAGCAAATACTCCTAATATTTGCATTTAACGGTATAGCCTTTGATTTAACGCCGATTTTTATCAAAACCCTAGAATTTAAAAAAAATGTTAAAAGGTCTTCCATATGCAAACAACTCAAGACATTCGAAGTAATTAGCAGCAAATGGGTTATCATCCTGCATTTTTTCTGCATAAAATGCCAAACATACAGCGACTTTCTAACGAGTTTGCGAATCTGCAATTAATTTGAAAATGGCATTCATTCTGTGCCAGCTCAAGTCTTGGAAAGAGAAAGTGTTTCGACAGGCAGTTGATTTTCCTCATACTCTCTGCGACATTCCTTGTGGTGTGCATATCTCTGTGGACGTACCTCCACTGTTTGTTTTCTCACCTGCTGCCTTCAGAGTACTATCTACTAAGATTGTTACAGTTACGTAAAATAACCTACATTTTAAGAGATAACTTATTACAGTAGTTGCAATGGTGACAATCGTTCTATGATAAAATTGATAATTTTTTATTGTGCGACTGTTTTCAAAGCAAGGAGATAGAAAATCTTTTTGAATTATACTTAATGCTAATCATTCAGAAAATATTCATTTTGGAACCTGTGAAATAAATGTTACGTATTGTACGGAATTAGATGTTAAAGCTTGAGTCACTGATACATGGCAATTACTAACCAATCTGTTTTCAATATCATACATATTTACTGAACTCTTCTGAATGTGGTAGTTGGAAAAAAGACGAAGTTAATTTGATGTGAATTTTGTAACTAGTATATTGTATTAAAGCTCCGGCCTGTTTTGCAATCTTGAACTAGCTATGAATCAACACATCCTATTTGTACGATTCAATGGAAAACAAATTAAGCGTAATCAAATTATTATATTATCATATACTGATTATATCTATATTATTGTAAAAATAATTTTGAGATAATGGTAATTGTAATAACAATTGGTAATAATGGTAATTGTGATAATGGTAATTTAATAAAAATATCTGACAAGCACATTGTCACCAGAATGTGTGGGCATACACATGTTTGTGTTATAAATGTGAAATGCTTTGGATGTAAAATAAGAATCGTTTGAAGCAACAGCAAAAGGAATAATATGAAGAATTCTCTTGTACACAAGGAAAACCACAGAAGTGAGGTGGGTAAACATTATTTCAGTTTTTACGCTTAATATATATATATATATATAACACAAATGTGTACCTCCTACTATATTTTTATGGTATGTAAAGATTATTTAGACCTGAAATGTGAAGTATGGTATTTATCGTACAAGAGATACCAGTTTTATTCGCCCTCTGCGAGTACAGGTTCATTCTGAATGTAAATAATTACTATTCTAGTTTAATGGAAGGATTTGCCCAGCTTTATATCTGCAACATATTCTTTCCGGTAAATCTATTTTATTCAAATACAAAAATATAATTTGCAGTAATTGTATAGAATTAATGAAAATAAATTAATATTGTTACGGCATTGTGAGATAATACCATCGTAACATCTGCTTCATCCCTTTGAATGATTAAATTCTCAAATCCAACGAACAACACCAGAATAAAAGAAATCAGTATGTGTGAATGTGTTTACTACTTACTACATCCCGTACGTAGAGGAATCCTCAGACAGCACAACCATAGAGGAAAGTCCGCAGCCATCTCTTCTCTATGGCACAACATACCTTTTTCTCGTTTTTTTCCCCGTCTTCCTCCAAGCAGCCTTCACCCAGGAGTCGGGAGCCCGGATGCAAAACCGGTCACTAGAGTCGTTCACGTCCCGGCGTCACCGTATGCCTCCTTGTTCCGCAGGCGCCAGGTGAAGAAGCTGCTCGCTTTGGACGCCTTGTTCCTACTAGCGCGGCAGTCGCTCGCAAGTCCTCGCTGGTAAGAACGAGGCAGCCATTGCGATGCGGTAGGGTCGCGGTGTGTCGCGAGGCCTGCGGCTCCGGGAGGGGCGATGAGATTGGGCGCTGCGGCCGCCGCGTCGCGCTGTGTCGCCGAGGCGGCCACTGACGGTTCACAGGCGCCACTGCGTGCTCTTATAGCCGCGCCCGGGTATCTTGCGGGGTGACGTAAGCCGATGGCTCGAAAAACAGGGGCTATCACGAGCTTACATCTACTGTCAGTTGGCTGCTGTGACAGAAAAAAAGAGCTCGGGGCGAAGTTCTAGTTACCCGTTAGGAATATTATTCGCTCGTACTGCTTTGCTGGGCTCTTCGTATGCAGGCTGACCACAAATGGAAAGTTATTCCTACTAAAAGCACGTTTTTCCTGTTGTGGTTAGTCGGAAAATAGTTACCTAAATTGCAGTGTACGCTTCGGTTAGGGATAATTTATGTCGTGTTTACCTGTTCTATTTTCATGCGTTAAAGGGAGGTGTGGAAGTCTTCACAGAGTGATACAAGAACGAGAAAATGGTAACATTGAATCCCGAAAATGTTCAAATAATTTAATGTGACGTGATTTAAATGTGTGTTAAAAGGCAGTAGAAGAAATATTTGTAAATCTCTTGTCAAATTACGGTTTTAATGGATTAATCCCTAATGTCACGTATGACTTACTACCTTTCAGCGCATTATGCACTTCGTGTTACTTCTTCCATTATTATTTTTCCTTAGTAAAAATATTTTCAAAAGTTTGTTTCCTAGTGCGTTTTACTAGTTGTTGGTAATTTTTTTTTTGTTTGCTATGAGAACTGATATTTCTCAGTCTTTGGCAGTATTTTGCTGCTTAATGAGGCCTGCTTCTCAGAAGAAAGGTCTGTAGAATTTCTCATACAGTTGTTTGCTTTCGGGGAATCTCTGTAAAGCTTAGTAAATAAATCGAGTTTTCACGTGATGAATCTTCGTTGCCTATGTTTTTAGAATAACTTTCACGCGAGTTACTTTATCAGTACGTGACTTTTCTCGAACATCCTTTAAGAATCTCTCTAGAACTACTTACGATCATTCTTCTGGCGCCAATGCCTATGTATTCAAATAATGATAACAATGTATAAGAAAATATTAGATTTATATCTTTTTACATTCGAATTTACATACGTAGGAGTTCATACTTCATCCCGTTTAAGAACACCATATATCACTGCTTGAAGAATTGCAGGTTCCAAGGGTCAAATTTCGTCTCTAAGACTATAGGTCTGATACCGGCTGCTTCGCATAATGTTCCTGGCGTTGCCGATGGATTCTCGGAACCAGTCGCTACAACGTGTGTGTGTGTGTGTGTGTGTGTGTGTGTGTGTGTGTGTGTGTGTGTGTGTCGAATGTGAGTGGACGTGCGTGTCTGCCCGGGAGTGCGTGCATGATCTTTTACTTAATAAGTATTTCTCAAAATGATGAACGAAAGTAAGCTATTTTCTCTATGTGGATGGTGTAAGTGATATTATTTCCATTGAAAATTTCGGTAAAACCTTTACGGACGTCCATACCGGTATATAAGTCTTAGCAGTTCAACCGCAGCAAATACATTTGGGTACTGCCGGGTATCTTCCACCTCCCCCGTAACTTCAAAACCGAGTCGAGGAGCAACAAAACGCCAAAAACAACTCGGAGCAGCCCGGACAAGGCACAATTCAACGTACTTTCAAATCCTTAACAAAAATAGAAATTCTTGAAAAAAAATGAACCTGTAGGAAATTTAAAATTTTAAAATGATAGTGAATTCAAAGCAATAAAATTTCCCCCAATTATTATTCAAAATTACATTAAAAGAGATGATGAATTGTTAAATTATAAACTGCTTAAAGAGGATATTGTGAAAAATGAAATTGAAAATTTTGAAGTCAAATACAGTAACGATAAATTCAAAGTGCAATTTGGTAGCATCGAAGATTTCAGCTAATGTAGGCATTTTTGCGAAAATAACGAGATAGAGTTCAACGCCTTTAAAGACTCATAAAAACATTTGAAGCAATGATAAAAGATGTACCGGAGTGTCTAAATGTTAATGATATTTTAAAAAAACCTGATGATAAATTCCCTGTATTAAGTGACATAAAGTCTTTATAAAAAAAGCCAGAAAACTCCTGCAGATAGTTGCTGTAGCCGTAGAGAACAATGTTGCTGGCAGATCAATTATAAAATTAAACAAGTTAGTCTACTATATTATTAGAGTCTATGTTCGAACAGAAACTAAGCTTCCTATTCAGTGTAAGAATTGCCAACGCTTTGGGAATACGCAAGCTAATTGTTTTAACAGTTACCTTAGTGTAGTGACAGTAACTTAGTGTAGGGATCACAGAATTCTGAAAATGTGCACAGAATTCACTTCTCCCCATAGCACGTCATACGCAGTTTCACCTGTTTTTTTTTTTTTGACGTAAAATAAATGAATAAATGAAAAATGAATATCGTTGCGTTAAATGCCTTAATGACCATTACTACTCTAAATGTACACTCCCTAAATCGGGGGTTAAACCTTCTTGTGCGAACTGCAAGGAAAATCACACAGCAAATTATCGTGGCTGCTCTGTCTATACGGCTGAATTAAACAAGAAACTTTATAAACTTGCAAATGGTTGGAGATATAACGCAGAACAGGGCAAGGCATTGAATAGTGCGCAAGGTGTAGATCAAGGGATAAGATATGAAAACAGGCAGGCCAGGTACCGCCAACCTCCAGTCTTGAACAATGTCCAATTCCCTCCCCGACCCGAAAGACCAGGCCCTTGGACAAGACCTTTAAATAATTCTCAATATAACGTTAGAAATACGACGCAGTATACAAATCAAGGCATTAATATGAATAGATTAATCGAATCAGTCACAAGTACTGTGATTACTCAAGTAATGAATTTTCTGTTACCACAAATCCAAAATATGATTCAGATTGCGTTACGAAAATGAAGCGTAACCAGCTCACTGTTTTAAGATTATTAAACTGGAACGCAAATGGTTTAAGCAAAAAAGAGAATATATTTAGGAACTTTGTTCTTTCACGAAATACAAATAGCTTGCATAACAGAAACGCATTTCCATCCAACTAACTAAATGAAGATACTCGGTTTTAATATCTATAGAAATGACAGGCCTTCTTGTAAAGCTGCGGTCGGGGCCGCGATTATTATTCGTAAAGAACTTAGAGTGCCTAGAGACTGTAGCAATAAATCTAAAAACAACAGATTTAGAAATAATAAGAACCGCCTACAAACTAGCTAATAAAAAATTCCCAGAAAATACCTTGGATACAATATTTAATTTCAACAATAACAATGTGTATTATTATAATAATAAGAAAATCATTGTTATAGGTGACCTAAATAGTAAAAATAAAGCATGGCACTGCACATTTACAACAGAAGAAGGTCGTAAACTTTTACAGTTCGCTCAGAGACATACAATTTTAATCCATGCCCCTCTTGCACCCACACGGTATCCATTTAATAATAAATGTGCCCCAGACATTTTTGACATAAGTCTAACCACAAACATAAACTGTTCCTTTTTCCACTCCGTAATGCCTGTACTCGATTCGGATCATAACACCGTAATAATATAATTTCAGAGTACCGGTAAATAAATATAAACCAATCAAATAAAGTATAAATCAATAATCTAATAGAAGCAATAAGTTCGCGATTAAAGAATCATGTCAACCAGAGCAATTGAACAAACATTAATCTTACTGGCTTAGACTACACAGAATTAGAAGACTGGCAGTTGTATAGACGACCACACTTAAAAAATAAGTGGAACTCACAAGCTAAACTTTCTCGCTTAATAGATGTATAACCCTCCAGTTTTAACAATCCATAACAATCCTGTTCTCTGGTTAAACAATAACAAACCAGTCAAATACATAGGAGTCAAATTAGATAGTAGATTAACGTGGAAGGACCACATAGTTGATATTGCATACAAAATTTATGCAAAAATTGTCAACCTTTAACCACTAGTAAATAAAAACTTAGCTATAACAATAGAAAGTGGAGTAACAATTTATAAATTTGTCATTCGTCCGTCGCTTGCCTATGCATGCTCAGTATGGGGAGGCGCTGCAAACACACATATTAATAAATTATAAATCATCCAAAACTAATTCCTAAGACTGGTTACCAGAGCTTCCTGGTTTATTCCTAACGCACAAATCCAAAGGGAATTAAACTTTAGTGGCATTAAAGAGTACATAAATAAACTATTGATTTTTTTTTATTTAAGGCGTGAATCTTGTCCCAGCAAATGTACGTTCAACCTTGGCTGTACAGCCTACGATCAAGGATATTGTCATGCTTTCCAAAGGATCGCTTAAAGCCGCTATGAATTGCTGGTGATATGATTATAAACATTATATGTGTTGTAAAACTATATATATGTATTACTCACAAATGTGATATTTTTCTCAATGTTATATTCTTGTATTAAATGTAAATAGGAACCTGTATATAGATTAAAACATAAGCTCAAGTAAGCGTACGCGTGCCCTTATGGACTGAAGGAGACTTACGTTCTTGAAGTAATGTATAGTTTGGAAATAATAACCCCCGAAAGGCTTGAAGGGCCGTACGGGTAGGAAATCATTTTTTTTTTAAGTTTCCGAAACCTTTTTTCCTTTTAAAACAATTCAAAAAATTCGGAAAGTTATACAGTTATACTCCTGATAAATATATTGATAAATATAGATTTAGGATAAAATCTTTTTTTCTGTAATAAAAAGAAATTGCTCTCCTCTTCATCGAATCAATCCAACTGATACAAATTTAATTGTTATTTTTTCCACATAGTAAACATTACAATTTATTATTCTCTGAGTTACAAAATACTCACTAGTTAAATAAATTTTAAATATAAACATTTATATTGAATATTTCGTAATGGAATTTTTGGCGTTTAGAGGGTTGAAAATGCCTTTCTGCGTGTTCTATACAATCTCTTTCACTGCGTACTCATTGACAATTTTGTTCATGAATTCCGTGAAATTCTAGTTATTATAATTTTAGTAAATAGCGAGCAGATTTATCATTGCCAACTCCACCAAGAAAAAACAACTTCAGTTCACTGAACGCACTTTCGATTACGTACACATCTGGTCGATAAGGGTCGACGGGACTGCTAGAATTTGATTGCGTATTTATCTAATATATTGCTCATAATCAGAGTAAGATGCCATCTACACTCTGAAGAAATATAGTTGTTCACCTTTTCGAAGGTTCATAGTTCTTAATGGAGTTGTCAATAAACTTGTACCATATTTCAAACAAAATATATAACTTCGTTTTTAAACGCTTTTGTTTCTTTCACATTAAACGTTAAAATCATTGTCATGGGCATCTACGCGAAAGAACCTCCCTCCCACTGATTTCCTTAATATTTTGCGTGAAATAGCCTGTAAATATTTTACGTGAGAGCAAAATATTATTGTCGATACGAATGCTGTTATGATATAAAAGTTTTTTCATGTATTGATGAGGAGATTCTTGAGTTTAGTATTGGGTTCTAATATATTTGAATAAAAAATGTCCCATACATCGCAAATTTGCAACGCTATGCACCAAGGCCACAATTCACCTCCTCCACAGAAGGTACTTTTGCGGCAAAACGAGCTCGAATCGTGTAGTCGAATTCCTGTCTCCCAGGCAGCAGATAAAAAAACGGCTCTACGTCACTACAGTTTACTCCATATTTCAACTCTGAAATTCGCAAGTTTTCACCTAATTCTGGCACACAAATTCCCTAAAATTACCACCTATAGTATTAAAATAGATTTAACGCTCACTTTCTTTTCTTTATTTCATTTTAACTTTCTCCCTACTTTATCCCTAGTTTATATTATGTTCACTCGCCCGTACGTTAATTTAAAATATATTTAAGTAACATCACTCTATGTATTATTTCATTACTAAGAAAATAATTTTTGTTCAGTTATAAAATAATGTCATAATGGCTAAGCTGTCAAAAGCTGCAAATAATGTGAAGAAAAATGTTGGCATTTTGTACAAATATCTTGCGTTTTGTTCAGTTAAACATACTCTGTAAGCCGTGATGTACTCATCACAAATGGTGACTATTGATTTCTTGCGGAATCTACCCTTAGGTTCAATCCTGGGGGATTTTGACTTGAACATGCTATATTTTACCTGTTATATGTGGACGGGCAATCTGCACAGAATTGCGATATCTGGAAGTTCTGTTAATTAAATATATTATTTTAATTGATAGCAACTAACTACAAATTATCAGTCTTTTCTTCAATAAAATAACATTTATTATCAATTTTGATTTACCCTTGCAACTGAGCTCATTGATTTAATTAATGTTATTTCTCTGGTATACAATAATTATCCTCCTGTATAGGTTCTAAAACTAAGTTCATGACTTACTAAGATCTTTGCGTGCATCGGTGATTTCTCGGTTGCATTCCGATTGAAATGTCCATCCCATCTTCTCTCTTGATGCTGCCTATTTGCTGTTAACGTTGCCGTCCCTCTTCCGTATCGTATTCTCTGCTGTCATGGTTTCTTAATATACACACAACCTCTTTACTCCCTTCCTTATAAATACAAATAAAACTACTTTTATAACTTTTGAATCCTTGTCTTGCTGCATGGGTTGTGATACACAATTCCAACGAATTTATATTTCGTGAGTTCACGAATCCACTCTATATAGGAAATCGAGAATAATATTACTATTACTTCAAGAAGATGTATATATTTTAATTATTCCCTATCATCCAGGTTGTTGCTATCTAATAATAAAAAATCCATGAAATTTCTATCATAAAATCGTATAAAATTATCAGGTTGGTTTATTCCGTATTCATTGACAAATATTCAACGAATTCTACCTCGCTTTTGACGACAGCAAAACATAACAAACATAGAACAAACACATAAAATACCCTTTCAAATGACCCACAATCTAATATTTAAGATACATATTTTCTTCCAACATTCACACAATTTAATTATTATAACATTCACACGAGTACACTTTACCAGTTGAATAATTTAAAAATAAATGAATGATCATGTCTTTTCTCTAAGGTCTTAAAAACTAACAATCTTTGGCCTTGCTATAAATCTTGATGATAAAAATATGTTTTTTAAAATTCCTTTTTACTGCACGACGATTGACTGCCACTGCTGCCCATATCACTACATTTCAAAACAAACAAACAAACAAATCATGACATCTTCAAAATTAACTTCATAAAATTTCGAAACTTTACCAACACTTAAACCAACACGTGATGCGTCCACTTCGGTAACTCGAGATCATCTCAAAAGTAATCGTCCGTTCGATCCATAACCACACGATGCGTTCACCACGGAATCTCTGTCACATCTCTCAATTTTTTTGATTCTACCATACCGCGGAGTTTAAAACAAAAGACAACTCTTCTCTAACAATGCTACTGTTTCTTTAAATCTTTTTATTATATTGTCTTTAATAGCCTTTGAACGTTACCATAAGTCCCTAAATGTATTCTAAAATATTTATAATGGTATACTTAGTACGTCTGATTGGACCGTCACACTTCCAATGTCAAATTCTGATTAAAAATATCACCCGGGATCTTATCAGTTCGTTATCGATTTTATAAATAATTATAATAAATTACCACGCGTTTGCGAACACGCGTTCCCTATGATGAACCGCGTGTGGACTGCGTGGACCTATTCGCAACACTCAGAATAACACGAATTGTTGAAAACTAGAACGTCAACAATTCTGCCCTCTCATAAATTGTATTCCAAGTACAAAGTCTATTTCAAATTTCACGTAACATCCAAACATTTTTTTTACATGTTTAGATTTTTGACGCTTAACCCTTTCAGAGACGAATTCTGAAAACTTTACTGGAAAATTCTGATTTTTAGGGCATTAATAAATTAATTTTTTACTTATTTTTCATATTCTGAAAATTATACATCGCCTGTGCACCTAAGATATAAACTGTCCTCTGAGAGGACATGGTGACTCAAAGCAGTGTCAAAGAAAAAGAAAGGAAATTTGAATGATATATATATATATATATATATATATATATATATATATATATATATATATATATGGTCTGTGAACACTAAAAATTAGTTTCATTTAAAAATGTTTATGCTTATTGTATAGAGATATAATATGTTCCATTGAATTTATTTTGAGTGAAATGCTTCAAAACAGTTTTTTCAAGTGATGCATACATGTAAATTCCATTTTTAAATTTGATGAATGTTTTGGTTTTGCACGAATGTTTTCATCGACCTGCCTCCTTTACATCATCAAAAATTGGTATATGATTTAGGTGGTCGTAACGTACTTATTCAAGCGGTCTAATTTCATTTTGAGGCTTAGACATTTTTGGAGAATTTCCGTGGAACTGGTGGAAGGGTGACCTCGATTTTTGCATTCAGTTTTACCAGCTACGATAAGGGCTTCAGCACCCTGGAGCCAAAGGGGGGAGGGGAGGGAAGGAAGGAAGGAAGGAGGGAGGAGAGGAGAGACTGAATACCAAAATTAGTTCGTATTCTATACGCATCAGACGTGCAACTTACAAATATCTTGATGTCATAATACCAAAATTTCATCTTACTATCTTCACACCGCCTCTCCACACATGTATTACAAGAGGCTGTGCTACTTCTCGTTCCGTAATATTGTCATTCACGCGTCCATGAAACATCGTTCTTTATTTACAGCTAACGTGATAACCGTATTCTATGACTTAGTTCGTATTCTATACGCATCAATGACGTGCAACTTACAAATATCTTGATGTCATTTATGTAAAATAAAACGGGAGTATTCTGGCTTATTACAGGCTAGAAAACAATGCTTTGACTTACTTTACTGTCTAACGTAAATGCTCTGACGTAAGAGTAATTTTGATTAAAATTTTTTTTTAATATTTCTCACGTCCTTAATATTCACATTAGAGATGTATTTAAGAACTTTATGCATTTTTGTGAGCATATATGCTTCAATTGATCTCTTGTAAAGTTTCTCAAAATCTTAGAAGTTCCGAAAGTAAATAAATTGATAAAGAGGCAATATCGGAATCGCTGTAATTTATATTACCCCAAATCTGCTTTAAACCTCTACTTTCAAATTTTCATTCGAAAGTATGTTTCAATCTTCTGTGATACCCTAAAAGTCTCGTATCACCCTAACTGTGGGAAACCTAAATATTGTGAAAATGTAAAACTACGGGTTTTTTACTTCCTCGCTATCGTTTATGGAGTACAGAGAGCAGCTGCGCGAAAAGACGACGAATTTTCGGTAGAAAACTCTTTGGACGCTGGTAACTAAAAACTGAATAAATCCAGTTGATAAATTTAGAAAAAATGATCCTCTAATTGTTTCTGCAGGTAGATTTATACAAACTGGTGGCAGAACACAATAATAACAATAATAGCATTAACTCTACATTTTATGCTTAGGAAATTTAACACAATGTATCTTTAAATTATTTTAAGACATAATAATAATAATAATATAAAAATGTTAACAATAAAAGCAATAATAACAATAATAGCATTAACTCTACATTTTATGGCTGACCTGCACAGTTATTTTAAACTATTAAATGCACGACTACACGACTTTTTAATTACACTTCAGTTCACTTCACTTCACAACATTTACAATTCACTTCTTTCTACTTCTATATTGCACTACACACACACCACACTTACAATACAATACAATACAATACAATAATAATAGAAATAAAAGAACAATAATCAAATAATAATTGTTATACTAAGCCTAAATACTAAATTAATAAAGTTTACAAATATCATTAGTTAATTTATTGCTAAATCTTTGAACACCTAGAGGAAAGGCTTCCAAGGCTGCCGCAGGTAACTTATTCCAGTCCGTTATTGTTCTATTTGTAAAGGAAAATTTTCCAATATCTGTCCTCTGTGGTCTAAACTGAATTTGTGCTTGTGATCTCCTCTACTAAAGTACAAGGGTCTACCGAGTCGGATGTAGATGTCTTTCCAAACTGAATAACTGGCATACGCTTTGTACAGGGCCCAGTCTTGCCTTAACCCTCCTGAGTTCTAGATTCCCACTGTACTTTCTTCCTATTGCTTCGAAAAGTAAATTTATACGCTCTTCTCTGTACTCTATTCGAACATTCCTTTCTTGAATTTCTATAAGGGTCCCAAGGGTCCCAGGATCAATGTATATTACGTCGAAGAAAACTAAACCGTTAGGTTAATAGAGAAGGTACATAATTATTACATTCTACATCATTAAAGCCTCTGGGATGGATCATGGGCAGCGTACTAGCTTCCCGTGCTGTGGTCCCGGGATCGATTCCCGGTCGAGGCAAAAATAGTTGTGGTTTTCCTTTAAATTCGCCCCAGTTTCTTTAGCTGTGTGACAAAGAAAAGCTCAAGCAGGCGGATCTTGCTAGTTACGGTGAAGAGAAAACGTCATGTTTGCCTCATGTCGCTCTTACCTCCAAGCATTGGCATTTAACTAAGCGCAGGCAAGGGGGACGCCGGTAGCTGGCCGGCGAATTCGATAGTAACGCCAAATACATACATCATTGTCCACATATGCAACAAAAATATAATTTTAACTTCTAAAGTGCATTGTTGACAGTATTTTAGGCAGTTTAATAAAGTGATATTTGAAAATGATAGCTGCATTTTTTGAGATTTTTGCAGTATATTCATTGTCATTCTACACAACCGTTACACATTGTTTGAGGACGCTTTTGGCATGCCATGTCGTAGCACTAGTTCTCAAGTTAATATTATAATTTCTCTCAACTAATTATTTTCATGACGAGTCGCTTAATAACAATTGGAACATTCTCTATATTTTCTCAAAAGTGGTTCCTAGTTTTTCTTTAGTTTTTTTTTCTAGTAGTATTTGTATAATTTTGAGAGAAATACGGGCTATTTTGAAAACAAGATTTTCAACAAAAGTGCCTCCATATTTTTACTACAAAGATTTTTACTTTAATAAAAAATAGGAAAAAAATTTTTAATCAACGTCATTTTGATGTAAACTTTTGATTTTGCAAAAAACTACACAAAGATAATCTTTAAGAATTATCTCTAAAATCTTTAAGTTTTACACTATAGCGTTTTTAATATTTAATGCATTTGTGAGCCACCAGTGTGTAAAGATAATTCTTGAAAGCTTTTTCGAAAACTAATAAGGGTCCTGTAAAATTGAGTTCACAATTGGGTGTTTCGAGAAAAACTCAGACGTCATTTTCTCCGAAACAGGTCTAGATTTAACAAGGAATTTTGTATATAAAACACTTTTCACTTTTTTACGATACTTTTAAAGTCATATTTGAACTATACTATTAGAGAACCGAAAAATAAAGAAAGGGCGAATATGTGTTTTTTTGTAGAATTTCTAATTTCTCAATGTAAGTACTAAAATAAAGTAAACTAATTCATTGAGTTAACTGATATATAGGGTAAATATTACTCTCTACCACATTTACGGTAAAGCAAGTGAATTTTGAAAGAAAAAACCTTCATTACTGAGTGCATAGTTGATGGATTTAATTGCTCAAGTTTGTGTACATTATTGCTATGGAAACGTGTCGTGCCACAGACATTCACATTCATAACGAGAATTACAAAGCATATTCAAGGCCGCTAATGCATAAAAATACCAGTTTTTTATATTGTTAGTTTTATCAAAAATATGTAAACATAAACACAATCCTTCCTTAATCTCTTGGCTTGGCAGGCACCTGTTTGTTAGGTACTATACGTCATTGAAATGGTTACGTACAATTGAAATGGTTCCGTACAATTGAAATGGTCCAGCACAATTGTAAAAGCACCGAGAAGGTCCAAGGATTACCATGGGTAAATATGTAAATATACGTGACGGACTATGTTATGTTCAGGGAGACCTAGTGCTCCTCGCTCACCTCATGTCCCCAGAGGAGCGATAGGAACCGCGAGAGGCCCTGGTAGGTCCTTTAGTTGCCGACAAACAGTCACTGGGTAGAAGGTGAGAAGAAACGAAAAGCTAGACAGATTTAAAAGCAGAGGAAAACACTAGTACAAAAAATCTGGGCGAATCTGTAGCACCTCTAGGTTACATGCGTCTACAATGTTCTAACAGACTTCATCTGCCAACTCTTTTCTATCGCCAATTTCCCAAATAAGTCTTAATTACTGTCTTTTACATTATAATCAGAATAATTAATCACATGATTAATTTTGTAAAACACGACGAATAAGTGAATCTGGAATCAATTTGGCGCCGCCCGGGCTATTAAGGAAGTTTATGGTAGCTAGCGGAAGGCGCGGAGGCACGTGGTGTCCATGTTGTTGCTCTGCTTGCTGTCAAAGGTCGTTACTGTCTCGTTAGCTACATTAGCGTCCGGTGGTCGGGTTATGTTTAGTAAGGACGAGCTCGAGGCTTATAGGTAGAAGACCACACGAAGTGGCTCGCTCGTGGTACAAGCGAAGTCGCTAGCCTTTCACCACTGAGGTCAGGGTTCGATTCCCGTCGAATCTCATGTGAAATTTGTTCCAACAAAACGAGTTAGCTGCTTCACAAGGGCTAGTCCAACCCCTGTGAAGTGTCCTAAACCCTACCCCTACTCCTATTCTTATTCCTTCCCAATTCTGGCCGCTGGGTAGTGACGCAGCGAGTAGCAAGAGGCGCGTATGCGGAGATGCTACCTGGCGGTCCTCTTGACAACTGACTGCGACGGGACGTGACATGACATGAAGGATTACTCCCCAGCGCAAAGCGCTCAACGCCCTTTAAGGTGGTTGGAGACGCGTTGCGTCAACAATTTCCCAAATAAGCCTTAGTCAAATTGTAGATGCAATTTTTTTTAAGCTGCCGAAAAATGTCGAAATTGCTGCACTCGGGTACCTAAAAATTGGGCCAGTTTCATTTTTCATACACGAAAGTGCCGATTATTGAATTAAAATTTAAACTCGTGGTGCAGCAAAACAACACATACCCTCTTGTTCTAGTTAGTTCCATTTCTTTTAAGTAGGGTCTCTCTCTTCGGTTATGACCCACCCCCCTGCGCAGCTGCATCCATCAGCGCCTAAGAGACCTATCGGGGCTTCTTGTGGTAAATTCACTCCCCTGGAAATAATAATAGATAATACTACGAGTGCTTTGGAAATTGACAATAAATTCCCGGCTCTCGAAGCAATGAGGGGATTTATTTTAGAATTTTCAAAGCACTCGTGGTATTTGTGAGGACTATTACATTCCACGAATGAATTTACGACCAACATAGTTCCGAAATGCGCTACAATTGAAAGTTATTGAAAGCATGTTAAAATCAAAGAGGTTCTGTTATAGTACATATGCGGTTTATTGCACATCAACACAACGATCGATACATATGGCCTTCTAAGATAAAGGAGTCTCAGCTTATTATTGGCCAATAGACAGGAGCGGTAAGAAAAATCCGATCGAAAATGCGATAATTCTTTTGCGAAACACCGCTCTGAGTGTAATATTTTTCATGTATAGTTAAACACCATTGGTTTTAATTTCACAAGTGGAATACTAAGGAGTCTCTTGCTTCTCCCTAATAATCACACCGGAGAATCCCCTAGGCTCACCAAAACCGTCCTGTACCAATACATAAACGTCTCCCCGTGCAACTTTTCTTGAACGATGACCTTCCTTCTCCCTCCCTAGAGCAACAAACAGTTGAAGACCAAAGCTCGCAGCGAGTACTGATGACAATGTTCCAAACACTTCCTTGGCGTGTAACAAAATCTATTTACTGTGGAAACCGGTAACTCCTGGTCGTATTTTTCTAAACAATATCTAAAGAAATGGTCAAAGCAGATTCAGAGCCATCGCAGGAGATACCTCGAACTCCTGGGAAAATTAGAACTCAATTTATTGGGAAAGTTGTGAAGACATGACTGATATTCCAGAAATTGGCATGGCTTTATAAAATCTAGTGGCCGATGTCTTAACTAATACCCCCACTCCGCCCGCATTTCTCCAAGCTACCGTTCAAGAAAAGTTGCGCGATTAATACGTAGGCCAATCTTGGTGCGTGTTGTTGTTGTGGGTGTAGAAAATCAAATCCTCAAATACGCTCTCAAATATCCTGCAAGTGCGTACCGTTTAGTGCAAGGTATTGGGACATAGACGTAATAAATCAGGGACTGGGAATACCCCTATGCTACAAAACACAACTCAAAACGTCCATGTCTTACATGAGAGACGAACCCACAGGTCTAGTGTGCACTTGCACGAAGGCTCCTGTGACTCTAGGCCGCCTGAATTTTACTGACTTATTTCAAACTGTTAGCTAAAACAATATTGGTATTGCAAGCTGAATACTTTCTATTCTTCACCTAGTCAGTATTTTCTCTTCATAACTGCTTGTAACAGCATGAAGCGTAAAAGCAACTTCATAATTAATGTGGACTTTTTAATGATTTCGAGACCAGTTATGTACTTTGATACACTGAATCTATTTATCTTAATATTATTCAGCACCATTCGTTGCCATGTCAACATTGTTAAAAGTTTCCTTAATTTTAATATATTTAACCTCTCCTTCATTAATGAACAATTCTCTCAAAATTAAATAAAACTACGGAAAGTGATTTTCGATACTTATACACACCGTAAATACATTGATACAATGAAATATAGCATTTCAATTAACAAAGTGTTTGAGCTTTCTTTCCAATAATATTTATGTAGAGGAAACTGTTTTACACAAACGCCACAAACCGGCAGCGGTAGCTCAGTGCATCAACTGATGTCACTGCAGCACCTCTGACCGGGAGGTCCTAGGTTCGAGTCCTGACGTCGGCAGGATATTCGACACTAGCTTTCCAGCTAGGTCGAATTCAGTCGCTGTCTGGAGGAGAATTCTAGCGGCCGGCTGCTCTGATTGGTAGTTTTCCGTGGTTTCTCCGATCAACGCCAGGCGAATCCCGGAGCAGTACCCTAACAAACGGGCCACGGACCGCGCGCGATCTGTCCTTCCTCTTCCTTGTCCTATCTTCTCCCCTTACACACACACTTACACGAATATACACTACACTACCACATATTCCGGGAGACCGGTCGGGAGCTTAGAGCTTGTCCCGGCCGGGGCGATGCCCCGCTGATGGGAGAGTCCTGGTTAGGGGGAAAGCCCACTAACCGATGGTAGGTCGGCGCCGGATCTCGCCATCCAGTGGAGGAAGATCACCGCCGTCTCTCGAGAAAAAACATGCACTACACTAACTGGACTAATGACCAAAACAGTTGACGTGCCCGGAAACACGAAAAAAACAATCAATCAATCAAGCCACAACTTTTTTACATTTTCTTTATTTTTCGATACCATAATAGTTAATTGGAACGAAACTCGAGGTATTAATAAAAGTCGGACCTCTGCAATTTTTATCAGCAAACCGTTCGAGAGTAAAAATGGAAAGAAAAAAATTAAACCACTCTTGAAACTTTTCGAAAAACGTCAGGAGTATCAAGTTTCCCCAAAATTAAAAGATAAATTTCACATGCAAGGCAGCACGACATCAACGCGATAGATCGCGAAATTAAGTGCGGCCGAACAGATTGCCGGACGCCCAATATACTTGTTTGGTATTAGGAACCTCTAAAACACACCAAAATCCGTCAAAATCTTAATTTCAATTACTTATGTACTCCATAAATACACAGATACAAAGAAGTAAAAAGAAAATACATATTCATGAAAGCCAAAGTGATTTCATCCACTATTAAAAGCACTTATTGCTGAGAATGTTTCCGCCGTTTGCCGTCCTTTTGAATCCACAGTTTCCTGATGTGGTCGAATCTCGAATCTCGCTAGCGTGCTAGTGTTGCAAGTTCCATGATCTCACACTAGATAGCGAGTTCTGCGCACAGCGCATGTAGCGGTCTTTTAAACTTCGGAGGAAGCTATACCTTAAAATAAAAATGGTCAACTATTCATCACAATATATTGTTGATTAATTAAAATTTCTTTGTGATATTTTGGTCAGGAAACGTTTTCATGAAAAGAATAGAACATTTTAAAATTTTTTTCGTGAGTTTTGGTTTAAAGAGGAGTTAAGATATGTAGGTGATTGAGCAAAAATGGTCGAGAAACCTTTTGTAAATTAGAAATTACAATCCTTAATTTCTAGTTGTTTTTGAAATATGTGCATTTTTCTTACGTGAGATTATCCGAAACGAAGACATGGATTGTCATTTCATGACCGTAACAAGCTTCTTTTCCATTCAAGCTTTTTTAATTGCAGTTTTAAATGTTTCCCAGAACGAGTTTTGTGACCTTCAAAAACCATTTTACTCTCTGAATGGAAACAAATTCAATTCCAATTTATTTACGAGAAAGACGAAATATGTTATTTAAATGTGTTGTTCGTTAAAAAAAATCCCAAAAATAATTCTCCTCCGTGAGCAACGAATAGTTACTTTTAGACTTCTGTCATATTTCAACTGCAGTATGTGGTCCAAGTAAACTTGCCTCTTATGTAAAGTATGTCTCATTATTTTTACTTTCTCGATTTCTACTTGCATAGTTCCGGCAAAAGTGGCTCAGGGAACCAACTGATGTCACTGCAGTGCCTCTGATCGGGAGGTCCTACGGTAAGCCCCGACAGCGGCAGGAGTTCACGACACTAAGGTCCGAATAAAATTAGAATGTGATTGACATTCCGTGGTCACGTGACGACGCTAGTGTCGTAACCTAGGCAACAGCGAAATCAGAAGCTTCGGCATTTGCACATTGTTGTCACCTAAAATTAGGGAACAAACATTACAAGCAAACAAATATTATAAATATTTAAAAAAATGTAACATGTTAGGAGCAATCTTATTACGAGTTTCTCAACATTCCTTTCTTCTGTTTGTCAAATTAGTGTTGAGAGAACGTGGTAGAGTGCACAGTATGTGGCAGCCCCCTCCACACTCATATGTCAATCACATTCTAATTTTATTCGTAGTATAGCTACTCGTAGATAGCTAGGCCGAATTCAGTCGCTGTCTGGAGGAGAATTCTAGCGGCCGGTTGCTCTGATCCTTAGTTTTCCGTGGTTTCTCCGATCAACACCAGGCGAATGCGTGGGAGATACCTGGTTGGAGAAAATCCCCGCAAGCTGACGTAGTTCGGCGCCGGACCTCGCCATCCAGCGGAGGAAGATCACCGCTACCTCCTGCGATAAAGAAAATGCAGCCCTCTAACGGCTCATGATCTTGGCAGTGGACGCGCCCGAAATCACTAATGAATCAATCTACTTGCATAGTAAAGAATATTTGATGGGTCATATGTGAATTTGGTGTATATATTTTAATCCGTAAGTAGCACGCAGTAACAAACATCTTCGCACTCCTGGGAGACCTACTCAGGAATATCTGCGAAAGGGATGAGGCTCATTACCCCCTGCCGTTGCACGATTTGTAAGATTTTCTACAATGTGATTACGAGAAAGGAGTTTTATAAAATTTAAGATGTTAATTTAGCAGTGGAATATCAAATATTTTCTGCTATATATTAGGGGTGAATGCAATATGTAATAAATTTCTCCTCTGGCACTCGTCGTAATGCAGACGCTAGCAAAGGCCACAACTCGACCCGGAAAGTAAGATTGTGAATTTCCTTGACTTGCTGTGAATTTATGGTCAAAACACAGTACATGTTCTACGCGATGAAGTATCGAAGTTTCCACACATCATAAAGCTCGCGTATAGAAAATGTAGTGTGCTTAAATTCATAAATTGACTTAAATTTAAGAAACTTCACATATTAAGCCAAGAGCTAGAGAAATCTTAAACTCTTGTTTTCTAAAGATTGCGTATTCGATTCCCGCGTAAATAATTGTTTTTTGATATCGTGAGAACAGAGCGATGCCGTCATTGACATTTGAAAAGGCCTCTATATGCAACTTCTTGTGAACTTATGTACATAAATTGACCTAAATTCAAGAAACATCTCGTATTAAATAAACAGGCAAAGAAATACTCAAGACACTAAATCTCTAGTAAATCATTGGTCAATCAATTGTGTAATAATGCATTTCTAAGAAAAAACTAATACATGTAAAAATTAATACATACATGTTAATGTCAGAAGGTCGAGTTGCAGGTTTACCAGTCGAGACTTTTAAAGTTATTTGCAACTCCGCTAAGGTTTTTCTTCTTGATGTATTGAGTCGTAAACCCCAAAGTTCAGTTTTGGATAAGTGAAGTCGCCTTGATGAACTGATTTCCTAGTAATTTTTATGAACTTTTCAAGGCAATCGTCAATGTTCGGCGGCCCGAAAGCGACATTTTTAGACGATTAGAAAAACAAACACTTCTTTCTGTTCTTCAAACACTGTCATTATCGCTCGCTCTCAATATTTACGATCTTCTTCCACCAAACGTTTATGCCTTAAAAGCTATACATAAAAGTACGCCCCGTTACAGTCTCACGTTTTTTGTTGTTCTTTTTTCGCCGCCACCACGCCGCAGGATGGAGCCCGGAGACTTTTTCGAGCAGATTGCGCACTATGTACATTCCTAATGTAGGTACTTAAATATTTGTTACTTATATTTTTCAATCGCTAAAATAAATAGGGTTTTCTTATTTTTCTAAATAAGTTGTATATATGTATGTATGTAGTGTGGGTAGTGCGAAATGTGTGTATGAAGCTATACTGGCAATTTAAACAAGGTCTTTGAAGGAAAATTGCTAGTCTACGGAAATAACTAAATAAGAAGCAGACATGTCGTATAGTTGAACCAAGATCTCAAGAATGATCATTATAGATTCTTTCTTTATTTTTTACAGAGTTACTTTATTATTACGAGTAAATGTGTATTCAGTTGCAAATATATAATGCGACCCCTTATAATTCTTTACTTGCTTCAACTAGATGTACAAACTTCGTCAAGGTATTATCCATTTTCCTGACTTTGAAATAAGAAACCTCATTATAGAATAACATGGCGCAGCACTTAGTACTCTGGGGATACTTTACTTTGCCCTTCTAAGTACTTATTCGACGTAGTAGAGAATACTCTATTTCTGTGGCAGAAATCTGTGATTTTCGCAGAACTGGTTTTGGGGCCCGATAACGTGAAAATGGATAGATTTGATCCTTAAATGTAGTAAATTTCATCCGCTAACACGTCTTTCTGTCCTGTCTATCGACAGTCCATTCATATTTGGTCAACTCTAGCGCTTAAACCGTTCAGTCGATTGTGAAATTGATATTTCCCGATGGGAATATCAATTTTGAAGAAAATAGGATCTGCGTCAATTTTGTAAGCGCTCTTTGCTTATGAGCAAAGAAATATAGAAAACATTCGGAGATTTTTTGAGAAAAAATATAAATTGCATTAAATTGCAGAAATTACGCGAAAACTATTGTTTTTTCAAAACATTGTGTATGACATTATTTAAAAATATTTTTTTAGAACAGATTCCTTTAGGGAAAAAATCTCTCTCATTTTGGACTTGAACAATTTTATTTTTTTCCAATTTTCTAAAATACAGAGGTTTGCTAAAATGAGACCTGCGCCATCAGAGGATAACATTTTTAAAAATTGGAGCCATGTTTAAAAAATACACCTTCTGTTCTCGCAAGCTACTTTTTGAAAAAAAAAAAAAAAAATTACCTTACTTAGAGTTCTGACTTTGGAGACCAGATTTCATTAAGAGGAAATCTCTATCTTCAAAATTGTAGTTGCCGAAAGAACGGCGAAAAGTTTGAACTTTGACAATTTAAAAAAATTAATACATTTTAATGAAACCGCGACCTGCGCCTTTTTAAGTGTCTGCGCTATTCAGTAAAAGTTTAATACATTTGGAGCTATTTTCAGGAAATATTGAAACCCTTGTTAAGGGTTAATGTAAAGCACCCCCAAAAATCAACCGGGAGCGGTAGCTCAGTGCATCGACTGATGTCCCTGCAGCGCCTCTGCCCGGGAGATCCTTGGTTCGAGTCCTGACGGCGGCAGGATTTTCGACACTAGCTTTTCAGCTAGGTCGAATTCAATCGCTGCTTGTAGGAGAATTCTAGCGGCCGGCTGCTCTGATCGGTAGTTTTCCGTGGTTTCTCTGATCAACACCAGGCGAATGCCGGAGCAGTACCCTACCAAACGGGCCACGGACCGCGCGCGATCTGTCCTTCCTCTTCCTTGTCCTGTTCTCTCCCTTACACACACTTACACTTACATGACTACACTACCACATATTCCGGAGACCGGTCGGAGCTTAGAGCTTGTCCGGCTGGGGCGGTGCCCCGCTGGTGGGAGAGTCTTGGTTAGGGGGAAACCCCACTAGCCGACGGTAGGTCGGCGCCGGATCTCGTCATACAGGTGGGGAAGACCACCGCCACCTCCCGAGAAACAAACATGCCCTACACTAACGGGACTAATGACCAAAGCAGTTGACGTGCCCGGAAACACGAAAAAACCAAAAAACCAAACCACAAAAATCAAATTTTCCGTTCCAAACTCACAGGGCCTCGAGTGCGGCCCGATTGATCTGGAAATATCAGTTTTTGAGGAAATCGCCTGAACGATTTAGGCGCCACAGTTGCCCTGGGACACACAGACGTTCTGCTGTCAACCATTTTTTCGTTATCTTGGACCTACAGATCGTGAATTCTTACTATTCAACGTGTTGGGTGAAGTTATTTACTACATATTTTAGGAGCAAGATTGATCCACTTTTTTGACATCGGTGCCCCTTAATAAGTTTTTCTATTGAGAAATTGCCGTTTTTTCTGCATCATTACAATACTTTCTCTTTACTATGTAAGTATGTAGTAACGCAAGAAAGTAAACCTTGATATGAATATTTATTTGTATATAAATAGGAGGAGTACGTATCTTGGCTCGTCAACCTTCCATTTCTCTTTCTCTGTTGTTTTTATGAAGGAGCTTATAACGAATGTAACGAGAAACTGCGAAACCAGGAATTCTCTTCGAGACGCGAATGATTTTCTTTGTATGCCATCATTTTAAACGACTTTTTCTGTTGCAAGAAATCGTTCATAAAAGGGCATTTTACTGCACAAATGATGACGTATTGGCATTTTACGCAACGATTGATTGCGTCATCACACATTCAGCCAATATCATCGAGGGAATCGCGGGGGATAGCGGTAAACGGAGAAAGTTGTTCCGCAATATGAGGTTTGATCCTCTTATAAATTTATAATGCTGTTATACTGAAAATAGGGTATGCAATTCGTTTTTAATGTTGCTTTATTGCATTCGTACAAATTTGAAAACTCGCTTCGAACGTTCACTCGTTTTCAAAACATGTACTCATGCAATAAAGCTTAACGATATAAACTAATTGCATAAACTACTATTCTTAGCGTGTTTCTACTTAGTTTACATTCTGCGAATGCAATAAAATTCCAAGTGTATGTGAGTAACACGCCGTAATTTTGACAAGCAAGCGGCGTACTGGAGCTGAGTAGGCAATCGTAACGTAATGCCAAATTGTTCATATATCAAAGTGACATGAACAACTTTCCAAGCACTGTTCATCTTGTTTACTTTTTATTTATAGGAAGATCCGAGATCGTGCAGATGAAAAAAATATGGTCTTCGTTCGAGGAATGATCTACATGAGATGAGTCGCAATTATCGCAACACTCCTAGGAGAGCGAGGGAGAAGGAATATAGCAATTGTACTTTCGTAGAATTACTTCAAATACACGAATGTGGGTGTTTTTCGATTCCTTTTGACTTGTTTCCTGGTTATGTCTCCGAATTTTGCTGATGTAATGAACGAGATATTGAAAAGTTCCTTCCGGTTTTGATAAGAAAGTGAAAGGAAAATTGTGAAAAATCACCCAATCAATCTAAAGAAATGCCGTAACTTCGTGAACGTAGTAAGATTGCCCTATTCCGTAGGAAGATTGCCATTAGCCACTTCACAATTGATATGGCTGAACACACACTTGTCGGCATGCACTCGCAAATGTCATAATGAAGGTATCGGCATATTCGGTTGTGGCTTACATATCAAAGCAGAGTGTTTTCAAAGAAATGTTTGAGTGTACACAAACAAAAGAAAATTAGACGTAACATCATAAATGTTTATGTAATTTGGGTTTAATGCCTCTCCTTCATTTTTCAGTCTCTTCGATCACATTCAGAAAGCATGTTAGTTGTATTATCTACGCAATCGATTTTTCCCACACTGGTCCTCTGCGCTTGAGATCAGAACTAGAGGCTAATCGAATAGTTTTCAATTCAATAAAAACGGAACTTGAACTCATTTGCCATTAGAAGGTAGCAATAGGCTGTCTGTTAGAAATGATTTGACTTGAAGGTTCCAATTATTAAATTATAGACAGTCAAATAGAAAATTTATTCTTTTTTTATTTATTTTACATATTAAAACATAAGTCATTACAAGATTTTCTGCAGCAACGTTTCGGAGGTGAGGTGTACCTCCATCATCAGGCCTGGCCTACATTGACATAAGTTGGGAAACGTTGGCTAGGTACTAAAAACAAAGATGGTTGACTCCATTCTGAGGTCAAGTGTAAAAACAGGCATTAAAATGAAATATTAGAAGGTGTCTAATTAGTTGGATTGTAAAAGATATAAAACACATTTAAGGTAAAAAAGTTAAAATATCTAAATCATACATTCAAATAAGTTATGGTATATGCGTCTAATTTGTTGAAATATTGAAAGATTAAAACAAATTATATATGACGTAAACAATAAAATGTTAAATGATGTTAAAAGTAAATGAACAAAACAAAACAAAACAAAACAAAAAAGGCAAGTGCACAGATGAGAAAGTCAGTACTCACAAAAAAGGAATCACCTACTGTCGCTGGAGGTGCGGGCGATCCTACTACGGAGGTCGTAACGGCAGGAATGACGAGGTTGTGTGTTGCCGTGATTTTTTACGCAACCGTTCTTCCGTTTCTCTTCACAATCCCCCCACCCAGCCTACCCGCCCCCCTCCCATTACCTACACACAACCTCGTCATTCCTGCCGTTACGACCTCCGTAGTAGGATCGCCCGCACCTCCAGCGACAGTGGTGATTCCTTTTGTAGTACTGGACTTTCTCATCTGTGCACTTGCCTTTTTTGTTTTTGTTTTGTTTTGTTTTGTTCTATTTACTTTTTAACATCATTTAACATTTTATTGTTTACGTCATATATAATTTGTTTTTAATCTTTCAATATTTCAACAAATTAGACGCATATACCCTAACTTATTTGAATCTATGATTTAGATATTTTAACTTTTTACTTAAATGTGTTTTATATCTTTACAATCCAACTAATTAGACACCTTCTAATATTTCTTTTTAATGCCTGTTTTACTTGACCTCAGAATGGAGTCAACCATCTTTGTTTTTATACTAAGCCAACGTTTCCCCAACTTATGTCAATGTAGGCCACGCTGATGAGCACCTCACCTCGAAACGTTGCAGAAAATCTTGTAATGACTTATGTTTTAATATGTAATAATAAATAAGTAAAAAGAATAAATTTTCTATTTGACTGTCTATAATTTAATAATTGGAACCTTCAAGTCAAATCATTTGCCATTAGTTGGGCTTTTTTTTGGTTTATTTAGGTCTTCAGCGACTCGGCCACCGGACCGACTAGTTGGGGGTGAAAGGACGAACACAAATACAACCATGCCCGAGGCGGGACTCCAACCCGCGACTCTTCGGTCCGAGATTACTACGACACTACTGCCTTAGCGATCTCGGCCACCGGACCGACTAGTTGGGCTTTGTTTTCAACTATTTCATCAAATCTGTCTGTTCTTGGCGCGACAGCCCGCATACGGGCCATGGCCCACCAGCTGCGCCCCTGCCGTGGCCTTACGCGTGATTAGCGCGAAGACATCCCCACGCCGTATTTCGTCTTCTCAACCTGAGGAGTGAGTTTTCTCATCGTCACTTAGCAACACATACTGGCACATTGCAAGGAAAACGCACATTATAACCTTGCTTCGACCGAGAAACGAACCCGGGTCTCGTCATGGAAAACCAGCACGGTGACCAATGAGCTAAACCGCGAGGGCGTTTCATCAAATGACACTACAAAAGGAGATGGAAAACAGATAAGGGAGTATTGAATCCATCCGAAGAGACGAGTAAAACCCGCTAGTTTGTCTTTTTTAAGAGGCAGATTTTTGTTACCACATAAAAAGGATTTCGGATTATAAATTTGGTGCCAGCTCTTTCTCAGCCGATTATAAGTCCTCTTTGGAGCTAATCAAACCTAAGTTTGTGCATTTTTAATTCTCGCGCCTTCGATATTACCAAAATTGCGGAGATTATTTTAAAATTTAAAAAACTGGATCACCGAAACTAACCACACTACCAACGCAATAGAAGAGATTTTTGAATTTCAGCATCATAAGGGACCTTTCCCGTTATAAGAAATCGTTCGTAAAATGACATCTTATAACACATATTATGATGTACTTTCCGTTTATGGCACGAACAATAGCGTCACCACACATTCAGCCAATCGCAGCCAGAAAATCGTGGGGAACAGCCCACCAGAGTTTTTTCGCACAATGTTAAATACACGTGAGGTCACAATAAATTTCTATCCAAAAATTAACTTTAATTACCTTTTACAAAAAATAATGTATGCAATAGAGATGGGATTAACAGCTTTTCTTCAATAGCTGTTATCACAAAAACAGCTTACTTGTAATAGCTGTTATTAATAACAGTTCAAAAATAACAAGTCCATGACCAGCAACCTAACATGGCCGACTGCTGGGAGTTAAAGCAGTTGTAGCAACTGCTAAGAGCAAAACGAATAATGTTGGTAGCAACGAAAAGCTTGTGCAGCTACCTTACGGCGCTTCCTTGTACAACTTTCCCTGTGTTTGAACAGAGAAGCAGCTGATATGAACGAGACTGGATGAATTGCCAAGGATGATTAGTAGTTCATATAATGTGTAGCGAATGTGTATAGAATATAGAATATTACTAAAATGAAAGTGATTCGGGTTCAGATTGCAAATATTCTTTCAAAATTGCAACTTGTGCATAGTGAAGTGACGAGTGTCAAATATAATGAGGAGAAACTGTTTTTGCTTACCTATAGCGTAAGTGTTAATGACTGTCGAATATCAAGTATTATAATGTGAGTTATTTGACTGTAACTCATTTTATTTTATCGGACCTAGGGAAATATTAGTTGATCTCACATAAGCCACAATGGGACAGAAATAAATTAACAAATTGGACGGACTTAATTTAAAGGACAAATATTTTGTTGTCGTGTATACAATAAAATATAAAACTATTGTGGCACGTGGTGTGTAATAATGACGAATTACGTATTAATGAATATAATTTGAACACTGGTAAATCATCATTGTTTAGCTGCAGTAACGCTGTTATCGTACAAAATGGTTGCCACAAAAGCGTGTAGTAGTTCGGATTAGACCCAGTAGGTATGCATTTCAACCGATAACTGCCAATAACAGGATAAACGAAATAACTGTTATTTCGCGTAACAGTTACGAAACGTTAACGGTTAAGAAATAACAGTTTAGCTGTTAAGAGCACATCCCTAGTATGCAACTCGTTCATAATGTTGGTTTATGGCAATCATGCGAGTACAAATTTGAAAACTCGCTCCTAACGTCTTTGATTTCAAAACACTTACTCATGCAATAAAGCTTCACATTATAATGTAGTTGCGTATTATACTATTTGAAAGCGATTCGATCTGTCATGTGTCGATCACACGAAATTACAAACAAAATTAGTAAATGAACGACAGTGAGGTGATATACGAGACTAGTCCGAACTTTCTTAGAATCTAAGGTATTATTATAAAGATTTCATGTAGTGATAACATTTCTTACTGATTTAGGTGCTGCGTATGTCAAGTGCTGCACGGGATAAATTCTTTTAGGGCGTAATCAAGTATCATCTTGGTATGTTTACTTTTTCCAACTCGCAGACAATTTTTGAGTTTTCGAGAAACTTCATATGATATAATTTAAAGTCCTTGTATTCACAAAAACATTAATGTTTACAATTATCGGAAATGTTAATATTAACAACGTGAGAAAGATATAAAAAATAATTTTATGTAATTTTTAAAAACAAAAGAGTACAGTGAAGTGACTTTTATCTCCTCTGTTACTGTGAATTTAGCAGCATCGCTACAAAAAGTTTAAAGAAAACAATTGATTCGGTTTTGAGAAAATCTTGTAAATATGTTGCATGTGCCCAAATTGCACTCAAAATTGCTCGAAAATTACTAAGTTAAAAAAATTACATTACAATAATGAAAGTACTAACTATGGAGAACAATTTTCATTTGAAGAAAATATCGTTGTAGATTTTGGGAAAAAAAAAATTTTCGAAAATGCATATTAAATAGTGAACATCTGATCTAAGCTGTCTTTATAAGTGTATTTGACTCTATCCTTACAAAAGAAGTAAAGAAAAATTTTGGAGCCATTTTTGAGAAAATTTTGAAAATGTACCAGGATAATGTAAAATACCCCCAAACTTTAAAGAATGTTTTTCAAAGTCGCAGAGCTTTCAGTGGAGTCAAATCAACCTTGGAAATATTAATTTTGAGAAACGTATAAATAGGTTAAGCGTTTGTGTTGGATGGATGGACGGATGTTTTGAAAAAACGGCCAGTCGGTTTCAGAGGACCTCAAAACGTGCATTTCCGTTTAAATCTCGAAATCGATTTTCCGCAGTATTAAAGTAAAAATGGTACATGATGCGTTTTGTTTTCTTTTGATGCAAAATCCTTCGTTAATTCAGCAAGTATTCACGTTTGATTCACCTTTAAGTTCTACCTGTATCGCGGGCGTTTGTAAGTTGTTCGCGGGGCAAAATATCTTCACAACGCTCTTGGTATATACACAAAAGATAATTTATGAAGCTACTAAAGGAGCATTGGAAATGTGTTAAATCATTGTGCAATAGCAGGTGAACTACTGTAACTTATCATACAATCCTTAAATGTGTTTTATCAATAGGATATTTCATTTTTAATCATTAACTTCTTGAGAATTTCCCATAAAAAATCAGAAAAAAATATAAAATGGATTTTAATTCAGGCAAATATCTTGTGATAATTCATTTGCTTTTGATTAGATTGACTGTGTGTGCATAATTTTTCCATTTGGATGTTAGTTTTATATGTCGATAATATTCTAAACTAAAGATAAGGCTTAGTTTGGTATAATATCTTATCAGAGACACCGAATCAACTTCAATATCCTCTTGTTTCCAGTCTTTTCAAATTTAGTAAAAGAACGTACCCTGAAATCAGTGGTTTTACTACTTTTTGTTTCTGAACAAAAATATATTGTTTTTGCAAAATATCATAATTACTGTAATAGTCATATAATGTAATGTGATAGAATACTTTTAATAATCGCTAATAACCAAGTTGTTGTTAAGACTATAAATAAGTTTAAAAACATATGAATCAATTCAGAGTGGCCATATTCTGAAGACAATTAATTTTTCTCATGGATATTTTTATAATTCTTCTTTATTTCGGCAACACCACCATCACGGATACCTGAAATAATTATCTAGAAGACTTTGAAGCATGGATCTGCTTGTGACTAGAGTATGCCTATTTACTTACTAAAAACACTTGAAGCATTAAAAGCTAAGAGAAATGTTATCGGATACGTGTTGTATAATGTATCAAATTCATTGAGTATGTCCGTCAGAGGTCAACATTATTAAGATAGTATTACATTTCTGGAAGCTAAAAGATAATACTTTAATTTCAGAGTAAAAGTATGAGATAATAATTTCCGTGAATTATTAAGAAGATAATAATTTGATGAAGGAACAATTACAACGGCAAGAGACACAAAGATACGAATGTTATGATGAACGAAATATCAAAAACAATTTGTATTACAACAGTACATATTAATCCCATATTAATACTTCTGGTTTTGTAATATTGTATCTTCTAACCCCCTAACACTTCAATCATCATTTGAAAAACTCTTGTGTCATGTAATTTTTTTAAATATTTTAAATGTCTAAAAAAGTCTAAATCAAAATTGCTTCTTGTTAACGCGCTAAATATAACAAAAAGGTTAAAGAATAAAAACAAGAATGTGGGATTCGAACACTGGCGTTGTGGGTCTATCGCAGGGGTTGTAACTGTTTCTACGTGGTAATCGTGTTTATTGACATATATTTTCGTGATATCTATGTTCTAGTGATCCTCTATAACTCACCTCGAGATTGTACAATGACCAGCAATATAAAATGATTTAAAGTCATAATATTGAAGAATACTTTACATTAACAAATACTTCTCCACCTTCAATATTAAAGGTGTAAGATTTTGAACAAATTGGAATTGTCGATTGCGGTTTTTAAAATTCCCAAGGTTTCAATAAAAATAGGACCAATGCGTAATATTGTGATAACATAATTACATTGTGCAGAAAATTTAAATACAAATTGGGAGCAGATTTTGAAAAAAAAAACTTTTTAAATTGTACATAATATTATTTATAGATCTATTTTTGAAGTAAAAATAAAATGTAGTTGTAGAAGAGGATCAACAAAATTTTAATCTTTTGGAATTCGATGATGATAATGTCAAGATATACAGAGAACAGTTTATTTTGTGCATTTTTTCGCAATTTATATTTTTCAGCTGCAATCGTCAGAAATTATTAACAAATCTTTAGTGACATTAATTAGACCAGGAATTTCGGAAAATGGGAAAAGGTATGTCAATTAGTAAGTTCCGTTGAAAAATAAAACATTTATTTTAATTGTAAAAAATAAATACAGATGACTAGAAAACAATTAAAGGTAAAATAATAAATAATAAAATATAACACTTGTATTGTAACTTGTCTAGCGAGTGCTAAGTTAGAATAAGTTTTATATAAATTAGAAATTGAGCACTTCCACGTTGAAGTTCACTGAGACTTACTTAATAATACTAGTCTGAGGTACTTCTGTCAACGATTTTGGAAAAATGTTTCTACTTATCTTATCGTTTCACGCATTAGCGTATCATAACTTAACATTGTCTTTCTTTTATGTTATGCGCTGCACCTGAATTCACGGAGAAGGCGATAGTGTCGTTCGTACCTGCAGTAATTATAAATTATTCGCTTACAACTTTTAATATTATTCAGAAATACAACGTACTGCAGCACATCGTACACACATCTTGATATTTTGATGTACTGCATGTAAAAAAACTTGAAAATATATAAAAATGAAAATATGAAAGAACAAAACCAATAAATTTGGATTTCTTATGGAACCGGTTTGAACGACACTTTCTTTTTCAACCTGTACTACATTCATAGTATACGTAACGTAATGTTGGTATTGTATAAGATGAAAGGAATCAGTTATTCATTGCTTTAAACGACTTAACTGCATCAGTTGTGAAGTGTTGTGGCAAAGAGAGTAAAAATCTCTTATGACATGGCGTGAGCTTTTACCGTATTGTAATCTTCATAACTTCCCCCTACAATTTAGGAAACGTCCCTGGCGCTTAATGAGTGCTTTTCTCAAAGTAATCATTAGAAGCTATTGTTATAAAGTGACGTTCCTCTTTAACAGACACTGAGTGGGCCATTGCCACAAAAACTAAACCAAGACTCTCGCTCAGAAACGTTCAGCATCGCTTCACCAGCACAGTCACCAGCCGCCAGGGGCCGAGCTGCCACCACTACGGCCCGTGCTCGACAGCGCGGCAGGCGCACGCGGTGTGGTTGGAGAACTCGTGCTCGATGATGCGCCACGTCTTGGAGGCGACGTCGACGGCGCGGAAGTACAGCGTGACGCGCTCCTCCTTGGGCAGGCAGCGCTGGCCGGGCACCTGGCTGAAGGCGCAGCAGGCCACCTCGTCGCAGCGGTGCAGCACCGTCTGCCACGGTTCCCCGCCCGCGACTTGAGCTGCAGCGCCGGCGCCACGCCCACCACGCGCGGCTGCGGCCCGCGCTCCTTCAGCCGCATCACCTGCCGCACGTTGTGCTCCACCAGCTTCTTCTGACGGTGGAAGTGGTGCCGGGCGTGGGTGGCGCTCGCCGCCGCGGTGAGGAGCACCACCGCGAACCATGCGCAGGCGGCCGATTTCTGGACCTTGAGGGACACCATTGTTACGTCACTTGTGCTGGGTTGCTGCTCGTTATCGCACTGAGCTCAGCGACTCGTGTCTTTTGTTTACGACCAGCGGTTTGAACCTCTGGGCAATATTTGGCGCGTCACCTCAAACTTCACGTTTCTCGTTACGTATGCTGTCGGGCACTGTGCACCGATCCTCGGTTGGAAAGTGCCCGAGTCGGTGTTTGCTGCGATCCGGTCGACCTTGTGCAACGTACGATTTCTTCCGCCGCGATGCGTCTCGTGTGTGTGTGTGGTCCCTTCACGTGTCGGCACGCTCCGTGATTTTCTCTCTCGTCGACTGGCTGCGTGGCGTGTGGTGCGACGTCGCGGCGTGAACTGACCGTGGCCGGGGCGCGCTCTTCTTATATGCGCGTTCGAGGGAAGGTCTGACGCATACTCGCGCGGCGGCGATGGCGGCGGCGGCGGGCGGCCCGGTCTCGCGCCGCTGCCGCCTCCCTCTGCGAGCAGCTGCCGCCGCCGCCGCCGCCGCCGCCGGTCGGCCCTCCCGCGCCTCTCCGCGCGCCCTCGCTGTCGCCGGAGTTTTCCTCGTAACTTCCGGGATGGCTCTCGCCCGGGCACCTAATTGACGCCCGGCCGCGTCACAGCATACCATAGACCTCGCAGTAGTGCAGATGTAGATTTAATTGAAGCGTTCATATCTATATTTATTCGACATTATGTATCTATTTTTTTTTAAAATATTGGTTTCAACAGATTTTTCAAGGATGAGCATACAGGCGAGAGGCAAAACAATCGTTGAAGTTTTCTGTCTTTTTGGAGAATATACTTGTTCTAAATGAACGTGAATGTGCTCCTTTGTTTTGCTTTTGAACCACATGCAGATTTTCTCCTTAAGTGACAAAGTACAGTCTTCATCCACCAATAGTCACATTGTTGTTACGGCCGTGAGCAGCCTAAAACGAGAGGTGTGGCATCTATATTTGTGGGACCCTTTATCCATTTTTGTTCTGAATTTTTGACAAATTTTTGGAGTAGTTTCGCACATTTTCGATATTGTTAGCCGTTGTCTGCTGATTTTGGATTTTTGACGCATTTTTAAGGGTGTCTATGAGGGAATCAAGTCTGGATGGCTACCTTTCAGGATAGATGTGAAAAGTTCTTCACACGTTTGTCCTGAATTATTTCCGTTTTACTGTAGATACGTTTTGTACAATTTCTCAGTTTGCGGAAAGTTTAAGAATTTTTTCCTTTTTTCATTCCGCATTTTTTATTTAATGTATTTAATATAATTTCATTAAATTCAAAAATATAAAATAAATGTAAAAATTAATTTTAATCACTGAAAAATGTCCCGAGGAGTTAATGAATCCTACAGGATTACAAGTGTTGACTTTTACTACAAATTAAACACCGAAATGTTTCATATTTTACATCCTAGGCAAGATGACAAGGATACTGAAACATAGATACGACGACCCGTTTGTCATAAAATTAAAAATGAAATGTACTCATTTTCCCTTTGGTTTTTTTTCTTATTGAAAATTTCAAAATATATTTATTATTTTCTATACGTCAATTTTAATAGCGATTTAACATATGATAACATCATCATTTATCTCCACAAGCACAATTGCAAAATTTGAAAGGAAATTTGGTAATTTTAAATTCTTGAAATTTGTCTTTGGTAACTTTGTAATTTAAAAAAAGCGAAAAACGCCCCAAATGAAACATTTTAGGAACTAAATGTATTAACATGGAGTTCTTTTAACTATTAAATATACTATTAACTATTTAAAATTTCAGAAGATATTTTGCGCTTCCCGCATCGGCAAGCTATAATTATGCACAGAACGCGTCACACACGCACTTTTCCTCCCTACTCCCGAGAGTCTCGTCCGGACGTTGAATAACAATTGAAGACCCACGTCACAGCTGATAATCAGCTTCATTGCGGCGAGATCGTAGATTGAAGGCATTACAACCGTGCTAAATTTGTCTGGAAACTAAAAATAAAACAGGCGTGTGTTATGATGTGGAATTTCGTTAAAAGAAAATACTGAAAATTAATTGCGAATATTTACGTGTTTATCCTTTGATTTTACTGTATGTTTGCGCCAGTCTATTCAATGAAATAAAAACTGTGGATACTAGATGATTAAGAAAGGTTTCAAATTCGAAAATAGCAAACCTAAAACATAAGAAACATTAAAAGTGTAAATATCAACGTTTTAATAATAATAATAATAATAATAATAATAATAATAATAATAATTTTTATTAGAGAAGTTATTCCGTTAATGCTTGCTTAATGTTATTCCGTTGCTGCTTAATGTTAAACCGAACGAAAGACTGTCGAAACCAAAATACGCAAGACAGAACAAAATAATTTAGTTTTACTGTTGTACTACGGCATATTGTAAACTGCGGATATTTGACTTTAATTGAAATGCATTAAATGTTCGTAAAGTTTCCCAATGAAGGACTCGCGTATTTTTCAGGGGTCACTTAAAAAGGGATCGGCGAAGGACTTAGGTTCCCCAGTGTTCTACAAGTAAAGGGTGTTTTACGCTGGAATTTCAGGCAAGACTTTTACGTAGGATTTTTCGACTGTGTGTAGTCGGAAAATCTAGGTATGTGGCATTTGTTTCTTGCTGTTATTTAAAATATAAATAACTATGTTGCAATGAGGTCATTGCTAGTCGCCGGACCCAAAACTTCCCCCTCTGTCACGCCGATTAGGAAGGTCCCTGATTTGACACGGCTCAGCGCAAGACGCGCGAACGCGTGCCAGGAGACTCAAAAGATTTACGATTAGGGTGCAATTGTCTCCCGGGGACAGCCTTTCTGGCAAACGGCGGCCAGTCCACGTGCACGGCTAGGCACCGGAACAAGCAAATTATACCCCGGCTACTGTTGAAGTTATCCCGTAGGACCCATATAAGCGTCACGAAGACAGCAGAAAGGACTGCTTTGTTCATCTCCGGTGTACACACACGCACAACAAAGACCACCAATCAGGCGCCCAGAAAATGAGGTTAATTTGAAAATACCCTATCGGCTTGACTCGCGTCGAATATTTTGAAACTAAGATTTCGGCCAATAATATTCAAAATTCCAATCACGGGAAGGAGCGATGGGCGAAACTTGGAAAAAGGGTGGGGATGCGACGCAGGAAGCTCGAGAGCGGCGGATTTTTGGGAGAAGACGGATAGAAGGCGAGAGAACGAGACAGAATTGAGACTGCAGTGTCGATGAGAGGTAGTGGGAGCAGTGACTTGGGGGTCGACCAACATAGTGCAGGCCGCCCAGTATAAAAAGACAATCAGGAATTTATTCCGATTTCAACGGGCCGGCGCCTCCGAAGGAATGATTGTGCAGCCGAGTCATTGAGGCTGGCCTGGTGAGGAGTGGGTGGCGTCAGACGACTTCCTCCAATAATCACCGATCGGAGCCAGGAGCACTAGCACCGCACGCACTGCTGCTTCCGGTTGGCTGCGCCTTGCCGTGGTGTGGCTCGCGACAGCGACTGCTTCGGTGACGACTACGGATTGTGCAATCATCGAAAGAGGTGAACGAAAGACTTTCATTTTGTAATTATTCCAAAGACAGTAAAAAATAGGAAAGGTGTCATTTAATGTAAATAACATATAATTTAGTTTAAGGGGATTCCTTACCCAAACTGTATTATAGAAACAAAAGCAATAAATGTGTTCTTGCCATTCAGGTGATTGACACTTAAAGTTACAAAACTTTGTGATTATTGTAAAGTAGTGGTAGTAATAGAAGCCCTGTGCATGCCCTCATTCAAGAGTGCCTACCCCTTGAGGTTCTCGAATGCCGGTGCCAGGTGACAGGTAGCCCGTTTGGCGCCTTCATTGATAAATTTAACGCGCACACCTGTCAGTGATTACGACGCACTTCGGTGACGGTATTTCCCCCCCCCCCCTGTGAGGTACCCAGACCGCGAGCTGCGCGCATTGCGCGCATGCGTGTGTTGCCGTGGCGGCAGGATGGGTTCATCACAATGTTTAGTTCTCTAGGCTATTTGTTTTTCGCTCCCAAGTGAGCACTCTTCTTAGTTTTTAGATAGGAACTTTAATGCCCCTAACCTAACCAATATCGGCAAACCAGTTTTATTTCTTTGTGAATCTTGGACTTTAATTTGTCGTTGGTCTGCCAATTGCCGACATTACTTAAAAACATATTTTTTAATACTCCGTACGTGAAACACTGTTTTTCGTGAAAGCGTAGGCTTCGACCGCCGGAGTCTAAATGTTTATGGCTGTCCGGGAGCCCGCGTCCAAGGCACAGGTGCCGACGTTTCGGTCGCCATTCTGCCACCTTCCTTTGGCGACCTTCCTCAGGCAGCATTTCGCCCTGAGGAAGGTCGCAGAATGGCGGCCGATACGTCGGCACCTGTGCCTTGGACGCGGCGCCTCCCGGACAGCCAAGAACATTCACTATTTTTCGTTCTTTTTATTTTCTCGTGGGGAAACATCCACTTTCCTTCTAAGAGTCTGCGAAACAATTCGAAGGATGCGCGATACATCGCGCGGTTTGTGCGAGATTTTCTTTCGCACGCGGCGTTTTAAAAAGCAGCATATGCAACACGTGCGTGAGGTGATTCGCGCTCTCGCCTGTTGTCGCTCTCGCGCACTTATTTCATAACTTACAAACTTTTGTCATTTCTTCTCCCCGGCAGATTTGTGATATTCCCGTGCGTGGGGGGGAGGAAGTTCTTTCGGAACAGTGTAATTTTTACAACATGCACCTGACGTGATGTCACACCAGAAGAGGTAGCTCAGGGCGTCAACTGACACCACTGCAATGCCTCTGATCGGGAGAGCCGACGGTGGGAGGATTTTGGACATTGAAAGCTAGGTTGAGTTCAGTCGCTGCCTGGAGGAGAATTCTAACGGCCGGCTGCTCTGATCGATAGTTTTCTGTGGTTTCGGTGATCAATATCAGGTGAATGTTGGAGCAGTGTCCTAACAAAAGGGCCAAGAACCGCGCGCGATCTTTCCTTCTCCTTCCTTCTCTTTCCTTATTCTCTCTCTTACGCACACTTACACTAACATGCACTAAATATGCCGGGAGATCGGTCGGAGGATTAGAGCGTGTCTCAGCGGGGGCGGTGCGCCGCTGGAGGGAGACACCTGGTTGGGAAAACCCCTCTAGCCGACGGTATGTCGGCGCCGAATCTGGACATCAAGCAGGGGAAGATCACCATCACCTCCCGCGATAAAGTATGCATTACGCTCACGGGACTAATAATCTCAGCCGTTGACGCGGCCGGAATTACTAATCAATCAATTAAAAACAAAACATAATTCTAATTTGCAAGGTTTTAGGGTCCCTAGTGCTCGATTGTGCTACTGGCAGACCAACGGCATTAATTTTGGCCGAGGCCTCAGATTTCCGTCTATAAATTACGACTGCCGTTTTTGTGATGTTGCATTTCGGAATACAAGGAATGCGGTTGACCTCATCCCATGGGATGTGGTGTTAAGGCGCTTTCGAAGTTAAGTAGCCAGTAGTCCAACTGCCTGCGCCGGTTGCCGAACTTCTTAACCAAGCTCCGTGAAGCCATGGAAGTTAAGATGCTCGAGATATCGCGGGTCTCTGGATGGATGACCGCCTGGGATTCCCGGATAGTAACGGCGCTGAGCCCCTGGCCGAGTAATAAAAGGCAATGACTTACAATTTGACTTGACATATGATTGACAATTGTCAAGGAGAATTACTCCACGTTCAACGCCAAAAAAGGCTTGAAACGTCTTACACAAATAACAAGTAGTAGATAAATGGCTGGCTGGGCAGTACATTGGTTCTTAATCCTTGCAATATTATATATACATTTTTTATTTGTTTAGATGTGTTGTACACAAACCTAGACCCGCAGAATAATATTAAAACAGCCATCTGAAATTATAGTCTACCTTCTTACTTCAACATTTACTGGGATGAGAACGCTCCCATTAGAGAACTGTAGAACGTCTGACGCTGTGCGGCGTTAGAAACGTTGACTAAAGGGACCGCTCAAAATGTGTCAATTAGTGAGGATCTACAGGCGCAATGGCAATTGCGATCTTTCCTGCGATGCTCGATCAAAGGAAACGAGCAGAAATCTGAACGTGACTACCAAATAGGCCAGGCTGGAAGCTTGCTGTAAAAGTGTAAGTAACTGTAAGATACATGTGTAAAGTGTGAGTTTAAAAATGTTTGTGGCCTAGTCGTTTTATTTAACGTATCGATTATTTTCCGGGGAAACGGGTATTGGCTGTCGTTCCTCACCCGTGACTTTCTTTGAAGCCTACTCCTGGCGCGAGACAAGGGGACCTGCGTTGTGCGCGTCTCCATAAACGCCTGGGTGTGACTCAGTTTTCTCCACTAGATGTCGGTGCCCGAACTGTCTGGTTGAGAGAACTTCATATATCTTTACGACGGGGAATTGCAGAAGAATGTAATTTCTCCAGACACTTGCCAGGGTTCCTTTACCTACCACTAGGTTGACATGATCGCTGTGGGATTTTCTGTCCTTCGAAAATCTATAAGCCCCAGCCGGAATCGAACCCGCGCACTGGAGGTTCAGAGGCCACGAAGCTAACCACACGCCGACCGGGGAGCGTAGTCATGAGTGTGGTAGTTATTTTTGGTATTTGTATTAGTGTATTGGTCTGGTGAACATAGCGCCTTGCAAAAAACGGAAGGCTACAGAGAAGCGCAGCTTCTTTCGGTTGAAATAAACGAAATTATTTTTCTTGTGAAAATGTTGGTAAAGCTCTGTCATTAAGCTATTTCACAATTCACACGAGAAAGTATAAAAAGAGAAAACGCAAGGTGCATATAATTGTTAGTTATTTTCTTTTTTATTCTAGCAGTGTGAGAAATCTTACATAGACGCGGCGATCCTCCGTGCGATTTTGCAACTTTTTGGCTCTCGCACGTCGTAAAATAGTTTGCCTCTTGCTTAGAGAGACCTTTTGTAATGCACTATTTGTAGAAAACAAAATTTTCAATGCAGGAAATAGGAATGCAATAAATATTCAGCATTCGTTCTTGCTTCCAAAAGACGCGGTTTCATAAAAATGTTCGCGTGAAAACATTGAAATGAAATAAAATTGTATATGAATGACATGTGACGTATACCAACATATAAAACCTATTTATCGTGTTTTCTAAAGTGTAAAGGACATTTAGTCCAAGATTGCAGTATGCAGTCTTGATGGACTTCGTTTAAATAGAAATAGCGGTATTAGGGACACCGGTCCTTAAAAGATGTGAAGCTTGTTTGAAGATACTGTATGAATGAACAGCTCAAAATGTTTACTTAGTCTTTTAAAATTCCCTTCTGCTATCTTTTTCAGTAATCTTACACACACCGAAACTCATTGGAACAAGAAAGTACAATGCTGGTGCAATAGTGCAACCGGGGGGTTACTAGAATGTGTGTCCCTTGAGGAAACACGAGTGGTGCAATGTGTGATGATAATGATGAGGTTGATGATGCGTGTCATTAGAGAGTTTTTAACTTAACCTAAACGGCTAACGTTAAAGGTTATAAATAACATAATGTCGAATCTTGTGTGAAACTCAAAGAGAGTTCGTGCGCAATGCTTACGTTTACGTTCGTGCGCAATGAAACGTCTTTTCATCATGGTGGTTTCAACTTAGTACTTATATTATTTACATGGAGCTAGGAATACAGGGAGATGGCATGACGCCACAAACTTGGAGCCACCGATCAGCTATATTTCTGTGCCCAAAACGCGTGTAGACGTCCTCGTGTTGAGGTGTGTTATTTATTTTTAATATTTAAAAGTCTTGATCAGACAAGCAAGCCTTCATAACAGTACTTCATAGTTACATGTGTGGCTTACTGCTGTACAAATCGTTCGGGGAAGGCGTGAAATAGTTACTTTATACGGTCTGGAGAAATAGGAAAATTAAAGATTTGGGTTGATTTTCATGATTTTTCTCTTCTTACCAAAAAGGATAGCACTATACTTTAAATGTGCAAATACAACTGGCAGCCTAGTACATACAGCAAGTCATGCTCGGTTCATCTTCAAGAAGAGAATTTTGATAGGCCTTCTTTATGATACGTGCATTTCTGATAACTCGTTATTCCAACAATTTTATCGGTTTTTCTGCCACACCTAAGACGACTAAATTGTGCAGGAATAATTATTTACTAAAGGTATCTTCAAAAGGTTAGCTAACATTATTTTTGACGTGTTCTACAAAGAATCCCGAACGTTTTGCACAGTATTGACATCAGTTGTATTACTGGCCCCTCTACAATCTCTAAACTTTAGAATCCTACCCTTCTGACTTCAGATAAGGGTACTGAATGTTAATGTATGAAATAGTGAAATAAAAAAGGAACGCAATATGCTTTTTTAATCATATAGTTAGTGTGGTAGCCAGACTTCGAATATTCTGACAACTCTAATTCTAAGAATATTTCGTAATAATCTATGCATCACATGCTCCTTCAGAATGTCAGCAATATTAAGTTTTTATTCATTTGCATACTTTTTGTGAGAGAATATCAAAGGAAGAAGACGCACATATAGTAATATAGTATTCTTGACGTTTTATGTTTGAGGTTATTTTGGTTTTCACGCACTGAAAATACTTTAGTGTCCTCACAATTTGTAATGAAACTTCTCCCTTTTAGTTATTATACTCTTCAATATTTCCAAGATTATTAAATTCCATGGAGAAATGGGTTCTAACCATTTACTATTGTGTTTGACAGACGTGTTTTTGGCACACCAATATCATGGAATGGCTTCACTTGCAAAACATGGCAGAGGTTGGTAATGCCACCTCCATATATTCATAGCTCCATGATTATTTATCTCGTAATCATTTGTTTCAGGAAAAACAACACCGAGAAGCAATTGCCAAAACTAGCCATGTATTCACTTGTTTTTACTCCCTGGATGTGTTCGAAGGCCAGGTGTTTACGAAGATTTCTTTTCAGTGCATGTGGTCGTCATTGTTGATCCCTGCTATGGAAAGATGTGCACTTGTGACTATTGACATGGATCATGTAGAAAATGCAATTCTGCGCGAAATATTAGAACCAAATTCACCTGGAATCATAAAGTCTGTAACATTTGAAACGTTGAATGGCTTTGTATTTTAAATGGATTCCCCGTTTGCGAAAACACAAGAAATTCAATATTCCTCTTTAGTGGCTACAATCTTCGTGTATAGTGGAAGACAACACTTCTTTCAGTGGCGTACATCATATTGTGCAGAAAACCGCAGCCGGCTTTCGCAGTTAATGAATTTTAATTCTCTAAGACACGCTACGAACCCAACCCAAGTATAACCAGCAACTAATTCGGTACACGTTTGCTTTGACGCTTACGTTTGCAACAGAGTCCATGATTGGTGTTCCAAGCGTCACGACACCATTTTAGGGGTGACACCAATTATAACATTTTAAAGTTCGAATTATATAATTTTAATGATTTCTTTAATAAGCAGTGAGCCACAATTCCTTAGTTGTCCAAGAGTCTCGATTTCGGCGATTATTTTCTCTTATCTTATCGTTAATCGTGATAAAATAATTTATAAAGTATAAGGTAGTAAATGTAATGTATAAACTATTCAGATATAGATATTTTTATATTTAATTTAGGGGAGTGGCACCATTAGTTTTACCCCGGGTGACACCAGCTTAAGCTATGCCACTGTGTAGAGCCCTTCCTCCTCAATCCTCGGAAGTACCATTCAGGAAGGACTGGCAGAACTTAACGTGTATTATATTTTAAATCATCCAAATCGTTCGCCATTCCTTCAATGTCGTTGAAAATTAACTGTAGGCCTGGAAAGGTCAAGTGCACTCTAGGCCTCAATAGTTTTCCTCCCAACTTCCTGGACTTCATGCTCAGACACTTGAGTACTTCTAACACCAGATGAATAATGTAACGGAGGTTCGTTGATTGAAGGCATCGAAATGGAACCAGATTTGATCGAAAGTTAAAATTTCTTTCTACGTTTATAAGGAACTTTCGTGTATTTTTTTTACAGGATCCGCAAAAATCCGGTTAGTACTGATAATTGGAACACGTTTCGACCCTGATAAGTGTGTTTACAGTTTATTTGCACGTTAACAAATAGATAGTAGTACCCTTATCGGTTAATTACTTCAATGTTCTGAAAAATTCTAGATGGAATAGGTGCCTTCTTATGTGTATATTTGCTTTCGAAAGAGAGAAAAATATGCATATCTTTCTACTTAAATTAAAACTGTAGAATATCTTGCGCACTGCAAATTCGATTCCGAAAAATGTGTGAGGCGTGCGTTGTTCTATGCCTTATTATATGTAATATTATTATTTTCATTGTTACTTACTGAATCAATTTAAATGTTACAATACGGATAATTCCTTCCTTTAAAACGTCATGTAAAACAGTTTCATGAAGGGTGTGGTGACGTTGGTAGAGTAAGAGATATTGAGAATAAAATAGTTTGTCAAAGCTGAAAGAGAAAATGCGAGTGAAGTATCTTTTAGTACGATACGTGAGATGTAGTAAATGTTTAACCATAAAATACAAAAATATTCTCATTTTGGTGTATTGTGTATGAAAGAAAAAACTAAAAGGTTAATGTAATATGGAAAAATAAAATAAAATCTTTCAGAAGGCAGGAGAAGTAGGTGCATTTCGTTCAGGCAAAGCTGTGTCGAAATAATGAATCAAAAAGAAGTACATAGCTGATATAAAATGAATTTGGGTACTATGATTCATGTAACTCCTTAGTTGCATATTGCCATCACATGGGTGGGAGATAAACAAGGGCAGTAATCGCACAGCAACTAGTGACGCAACAGGAAGTAGCCAGTGTCGAAAATCCTGCCACCGCCGGGACTCGAATCCTAGGACCTCCCAGTCTGAGGCATTGCAGTGACATATATTGATGCCTTGAGCAAGCGTTGCTGGTGATGTCATCGGTTAAAGAGGTATTTATAATATTAATTGAGTGCAAGAGGAATACCCAGTTCGAACACGTGTACCTACATTTTTGGCGAATAATCAAATGTAAAATACCTTTGTCCTTTTGCGCACCTACGATACAATGACTTATGAATAATACAATACTTTTAATTGCGTCAATTCTCAGAACATTTGCTTGGTATCGTCATTATTCTCAGAAATTAACCATTAAGTAACCCCTCGTCTCCCTTGAATTCATAATGTTCTCAAAACTTAATTTATTTAATACATTTTATGTGATAACATTTTAATAATTATCGCGTACGTCTAATAAATTTATTTAGTCAACGGAATTATAAAAATGTTGCAATTAAATGTGCAAATATCACACATTTCATGCCTCTCGGTAATTAATTTGTCTTCACTACAATTTTTGTATATTCATATAATTCCCTTCATAAAAATTCTACAAAATATTTCAATATTTATGGTATTGTGAAATATATCATAATTGTGTTTGAAAGGAGATTACAAACAGTTGCACCGGAGAGGATCGTCAAGGCACATTTGGCGACACGTGCTTTACTCTGAGTAAAAACTCGAATGTCGAAATTGTTGATATGTACATTTAACTTGAGTTAAATTTCTCGAATTTCAGCTTGTGGTCATTTCTTGGATCTTATGTGATTTTTATAAATTGTTCAGGTGATGGTGATGATGGTAGAGGTGGTGTTGTTTGTGTTTGGCAAGATTTCAAAAGTCTACTCATGGCGATTCATTTGCGTCGTAGTTATTCGTAGCGCAATTATTCCTCCTCAGAGCTTACGTTAGGATGAAAATCTCAGAATTGCGTGCTTGGAAACTTGGTATGGATCTGTTCTACAAAAGCTCTAAGATCTCGAGTGACAAATTGGTTAGTTTTTGTTTCGTGAGTCAGGAAGTGTCAGGAAATTGCGTAGAAAGCGGCTCCGTAGAAATATCGAATTTCATGTCAGTTTGGGAATTTACACAAATGAAATGGAGTGAAGAAATACTGTGATTTTCTACAAATATATTGTTATTCCTCTAGCATGGATCACGTTCTTGTCTCGTCAGCAAACCTTTCAACTATTGGAAAAAGTGATTCAGTTATCAATATGAGAAGCTTACTAAAAGTACTTAATACAAAGTTTACTCAAAGTATAATTGACACAGTGACTCCCTCTGACTTTCATATCTTTCCTCAATGCACGTATGCAAGATGGTGAATAATATTGTGATTTTCCTTTTACGGTTTCGAGGAAGCTGAATGGGTTAATCCAAGTTTTATGAGTTTAGTGGTAATTGTAAAGGTGAACTAGGCGATATTATTGATTTTGAAAGAGAGCAATAAACTCAACCCCGAACTTTCCAACCGGCAGTCTTTGGAACCGAGGTGGTTTGGCCTGAGTCGACTTGAGTTCGATTGAAGACCTCATAATGTTTTACATTGCAGAAGAAAGATGACATTGCCCTGGATCAGTAATAACTTACCTTTTCAAAGTGCGCAAAGAAAGAGTAACATTTGCAGAATAAACAGAAATTAACCGTATGGACATTCATGTTTCTAAGGATCATATGTATTCATGCTCACCTGTCTCTCAAAAATGTGAATTGTTTTAACTAGCACGCTGAAAATATTATTAAAAACCGGATTCCTGAGTAATTACACATTTCTTTGCTAACTTGAAATTGGAAAAAAAAAATTAATTAAACGGAAGTATTTTTTTTTTGCACATTTTGGATAAGGTTGTCTGAAAATTGCACATTTTGAGGGTTCATTGGACGAATTTCCATGATTCATGTTTTTATTGCATGATGTAATTCGTTTATTATCAGCTTGTTTTAATTTATGCTTTTTAAAGGTTCTAATAAAGTTTTTATGACTTACCCTTACTTTTCATGCTGTATAAATTAAATATAAATTTATTTATGGAATTATATATTTTTCTAAGGAAATATACCTATTGCATCTCTGTAAATTTTCACTTATTGTATGATTTAAAGCTAGTTTTTTTTATTTTGTATGTTCACAAAAACTTAGATTGTAAATGTTAGAAAATAAGAATATTGTTAAAAACACGCCTAAAAAGTAATATGTGGAAGTAGACAGATAATAAATTATAAATTCAGTATTGCTAACCATCACAACTGGTTATCGATGGATAGTAATTCCAAGACACAACTATTTACATTATCTCTGAAAAACAAGTTGGGAATAAATCTTACTTCTTATCTTACTTCTTCTTCTTCTTCTTCTTCTTCTTCTTATTATTATTATTATTATTATTATTATTATTATTATTATTATTATTATTATTATTATTATTTTTATTATTATTTTTATTATTATTATTTTTATTATTATTATTACTATTATTATTATTCATGTTGACATGTCATTATCTTATTAAAATTTCTGAGGGATTGCAGTTGGCAGTAAGGATATGCGGTATTGCCTCGAACTCGATCCCGTGGCCGCTCCGCCAATGCTATTTTCGGAGTCTTTCGTCCCAGTCGGATCATATATCCGTTTTGTCAGACTTCGCTAATTTACCAACACGAGACTGCATGCCCGAGTCACTTCTGACCTTACGTCCGGGCGCAAAGCTTAGTGGCAAGCTGCACTGAGTTTCAAATTCATCGAAATTCTCGGAACAGATGTTGCCCTGCGAGATACGAGAGAGAATGAACCCAGTTTTTGACCGCTATTAGCTCTGTACAGACGTGCACCATAATGAGGCTCAAGAAACAGACAAGTGTGTGTGCGCGCGTGTGTGTTTTTCGCGTGTGTGTTTCTTAAGACACACTATAGAACAGACAAGAAGAAGGAAGTTTTTCCTGTCTGAAACATATATTAGTTGATAGAAGATATAACAATTTCTCAGAAAATAATCCGGAAATGTACATATTTGTAAATTCTAATGAAGGCAATTAAGAACATATCTTGTATAACTAATTATTTTTGGTTTCTGAAAGTATTTTTGTATTTTTCAATTTTTGTATTTACTTTTTTGTATTTATGCGCTAATTTAATTGTATGTGTGTATAATATTTAAAATATCACTCATGATTTCAGATCCGAAGAATCGTAGGATCAATAAATGAAGTGATTGGCAGGGGGAGGTAATGAAAACTATATTAATGTGATGCTCTCAACAATACATTAGAGCTTGGAGACAGCAGTGCGACAGGTGATTGACTAGAATTAGATGCCTGATCAGATGCAGTCGGCTTTACATGGTGAAATGTTCAAACCAGACACAAAAACAGATTAATGTATCTACTGTTCGATGTAGGAAAGATCTGGACCGAGCTTGACAGTTCGGGTTTGATCCTCTTTGAAGGAAATACACCCCTGGAGATATAAAAATCGATATCATTGAAGATTAATATAATTATGACATCACACGTTGAACTTGAAATGAACGGTGCAATGAAAGCTTAGGTTAGAACACAATCTTTCTAAATACTTAATCATTTTGAAGCAAAAACCCTTACTTCCGGTTCGGAGTTGGTGTAACAAAATGAGATAACTACATCAATCAAGCCAAAAACTGTTTTTTACCATCTCCGTTCTTCTAGACGTACGATATCTGCTAGATGCTTTCAACTAAACGTGGAAAAAACACGTATGTGTCAAACGAAGCAGTTTAGGCAACTGTTCGCAAACACACTCGTACAACAGTTTAGCCAACTGCACTTTCAGGTGCAGATTTATTCACTATTTGTAGAGGCTGCGTACTTTTAGGAACGCTTACCTTATAAACTTTCATACATTTATAAGTGAAAATTGTGGAACAAATAGAAAATACATTAAAAATATGTGTGCGAGCGCCAGTGCCCGCAATGCCTTGTGTTTCGTGCCTGGAAGTTGTCGCGCGCTGCAACCCATCCTTATCGTGTTCCGCGCTGTACAGCGGTGGCCTCGGCTCGGGATTCCCCTTTCCTCTCCCCCGCCGCAGGGAACAACCAACTGACAGCTGGCGCATGGTCGTAGCGGCCACAACAAGAAGGGGATTCTCCTGTGTCGGAAAGAAAAAAAAACTTACGAAAAGTGTATCTGGCACACCACGTGTACGCTTGGTAGTGAAGTCCAATTTATATTGAGAGGAGATCTTATGTCGGAGGGGGAACGCAAGTGATGGATGAAAATCAGGGGATGTACAATTGGTACCACATTCGTTATGCTATAAGAACATCAAATTGTGATTACTCACCCCCTCTATTTTTTTTTCCATTGTGGATAGAGAAACACTTTCAGGTTAGCCTACTCAGATTTATTTTACTCCGTACCTTTTTGTGAGGTAACATGTAAAAATAGGTAGGGATCTATGTATGTATACGAGGCTCGCTTTTATCCGTATTCATAAAAGCATAAAATTGCAACAGCAACATAGGAAACGGAAGGAAAATATTGAAATCACCTTAACAATATCTTAAATTTTCAGTCATAAAATACGGTTTTATTGGACTTTTGAGCTGTTACATCGCCCACACATACATAAGTGTTAAGCTCTTTAGTGCTGTTTCAAAGACGTTCAAGATTGGTGCAGCTGGTAAGGAGATACATCAATTTTGTACCCGAAAATCTGGATATTTGGTTGGATGGAATTGCGTATAACTGTCGGATTTTGAGTTGACCTTCGAGCTGACACTTGATATATACTGTCCCTTCCCGGAGATCATTTTCATATTTCAATTATTGAGGGTACTTTACATGAAACCCCTGCGACATTTTCAAAATTTTCTGCTAAATAACAGATATTTTGCTACAACTGAAGAAATGTACTGTTATAAAAATGGTAGAGTTTACATTTTGTTTAAAAGTTAGAGATTTTGAAAATTAGAAAGTTCAAATTTTTTTGGAACATCTTCTACGCTTACAATATCAAAGGCAGGTATTTATTTCTCGGTGCAATTTATCCCTATGTTTCAGATCTTTAAATGATGTCATGTATTTAAAATGCTTGTTAGTGATTCCGGGCGCGTCAACAACTAGCGTTATTAGTCCTGTAAGTGTAGTGCATGCATTTTCTAGGAAGGTGGTGGTATTCTTACCCCACTGGATGGCGAAATTCGGCGCCGACCTACCGTCGGCTAGCGGAGTTTCCCCCTAACCAGGACTCTCCCTCCAGTGGGGCACCGCCCCAGCCGGCGACAAGCACTAAGCTCCCGACCGATCTCCCGGAATATGTGGTAGTGTAGTGCATGTTAGAGTAAGTGTATGTGTGTAAGGAGAGAGGATAGGATAAGGAAGAGGAAGGAAAGATCCGTGGCCCGTATAGTAGGGTACTGCTCCGGTATTCGCGTGGTATTGATCGGAAAAAGCACGAAAAACTACCGATCAGAGCAGCTGGCAATGTTGTACTAGTTGTTGTAAATTGGATTTGGAGTGAAAGTTTCCTGAAAGTGTTTGGCTAATAAATTGGCTTTGTCTTTATCTGAATATGCGATTTCTGAAGCGCTTTTTAGAATTGAGATTTCTACTTTCTCTTTGGTGATTCGTTTCATTGAAGACCACATTGGTCTGCTGTTAGGATGAATTGTTTTATTATGTTCTGATATTCGGAATAACGAAATTGTTCTAGTCTGCATTTTATTATTCTGGAAATTTTATTTAATTCTACCTTCAGGTCTGGTCTCCTGGTTGTTTGCCAATATCGCCTAAGGTTATGTTTAGTTTTGATTAGATTTTCTATTTTCAATGGTATTGGTTTTCGTGTTTTAACATTTGCGTGACATTGTGTTGTTGATTGTTCAATTGTTTTCTGTATCGATTGTATTATATCCAGTACTTGATTATCTAATTCATCATTGGTTTGAATGTGTTGTGATAGGGTATATTATATTGGTGTCAATTAGCTCCTTAAATTTATTCCAATTAATTCGTCCCAAGCCTTCATTACATTGTAATAATTCGGCCGAAGACGAATTGCAGCAGTTTATTTTGATAATTACTGGGGAGTGATACGAGTTTTTACCTTGCAGGATCTTATTGTAGAGCAAGGGAATCAAATAAAGGCTCTGCTTACGGAGGTTCGTGTATTTATGTAAGAAATAATATTGATTCTACCTTCTTGTCAGAATTCAATTTATATGCAGTTCAAAAAGTTTTTGAAATAACAGTTGTACATCTTACTACGCTCAAAATTATCTTACTTTGCATCTACAGACCTCCAACAAAGCAAGCTGTAGATTATTTCAATTTCTGTAGAAATCTAGAGATAACTCTGAACAAAATTAGTAATCTCTCTTTAAATCCATTGTTGTATGTGGAGATTTCAATATTGATTTTCTGAGGCGAATCCCAGAAAAGAGCAGTTTCTCAATTTAATTCATTCTTTTAATTTAGATATCACAGTGAACGTACCTACACGGAATACTCTTAAATCACAAACAGCAATAGATCAAATTACTGAACAAAAAAAAACACACAATAAATAAAACACGCATGTGCCGAGCATTTACTTCAGTTAACATAAAGTTATTTACGGACTACTTGCTGAAAGAATCATGGGAGGCAGTTTATAACGCTATTGACACAAATAAAAAATATAATTTATTTTTCTCAAAGCTTTCATTTCTCTTTAACGCATGCTTTCCTATTAAAAAAAAATTAAATTTAAAAAAAACTTGGATCACAAAAGGAATTAGAACATCGTGTAAAAATAAACATACTCTCTACTTTATTTCTAAACGTCATGACGTATCTCAAGATTTCCTTATCTACTTTAAAAAATACAAAACATTGTTACGAAAAGTCATAAGGCAGGCTAAAATCATGAAAAACGATCAGAATATTTTGAACTCAAATAATAAAACAAAAGCAATGTGGAATATAATAAAAAATACTACCAAATCAACTAGAAAACCCGTAGAGAATGTTGTTTTAAAATATAACGATATAAATGTGAACGATCCGGAAACAGTGGCTAATCTCTTTAACCAATACTTTTCGAGAATTGCTGCCGATCTCACTAAGGGTCTTCAGGCACAAAACTCAAAAACAGACAGTCTGGTTCGGGCAATACTGTTTGAATTAAGGGCAAATTGAAATTGTTTGTCAGTACTATATCTAGTATATCCGGAATAACATTGCTGTTATAAGAATAGTGTGTTGGATATTGGGGGGGCCAAAATATGAATATCCTTGGATACTGCGTAGGTAAATAATTTTGAACCGTGGTTGGAAGTGGTATTGCATCCCCATATTTGATTTTTACTGTTTAAATCGCCAGCTAATAATATATTATTGGTATTGTTTTTAAAGATTTCATTATAAGCTTTTAATGGGAATTTTTCATTTGGTGGTTTATATGCTGCAATTATTTCGCAATTATTGTTACCTATATTTATTGTTACTGCTGTTGTTTCGAGTTGTGGGGAGTTTAGGCTATGAATCGCTTGGTGCTTTAATTTGTTCAAAACTAGTATGGCTACACCTCCTGAAGCCACTTCTGAGGTTCTATAGTTTCTATATATTTTGTATTCTGGTATTTTACATTTTTCATTTAGCACTAAATGTGTTTCTGTAACACACGCAATATGAATGTTATAGTGATGCATGAATTGTTCGAATATTATCTGCTGCCTTTTGATGCCGTTAGCGTTCCAGTTTAATATTTTTAGCTCTTGGATTTTATTTGCCATTTTGAAGGATTGGCATTAACGACTGCACTATGTTTTGTTCCAAATCGATTTGTGCCAACTGTGGCGAGGGGCACACAGCAAATTATCGAGGCTGCCGTGTGTACCAAGAACTTCGTAGGTCACTGGCGGCATTCTTTTCAGAGAAAAATCTCGGTAAACCGCACCAGGCAACTGAAACACGTGAGCAACCTCCTATTCTTTTAAATAATGAAAACTTTCCCCACAACGCAAACTAACAGCTTGGCAAATAGCACGGCCACCTACAAGCCCACAACCTCAAATTGACGTAATTCAACTTGTTAATACAATAGTAAACCAAGTAAGCTCAGCTATAATACTCCATAAATAATGGATGTAGGCTCACTTTCCCATAAGATGAGATTTAATTAAGACAACTGGTTCCGCGGAAGGAAAAACAAACCACTTACTCGTTCATCTTTATCACCCAGTGTCACTTGCCCCTAGCGAATATAGTTCCAGGAATAAGAAAGGGCCCTCTCTGAGTGGAAATGCATGATCGTCCTTTCAACAAGACACATGAATATAACTTTTTTGTTATTTGGTGCTGTAGGGTAAGGATTTATTGTCTGGCGTGTCGGCTAGAGAAGCTGTTTTCTGAAGGTCACTGAACACTTTCTGAGAAATATTTGAAGCTTGCCGCAATGAAGGTTGCTTACAGCGGAACAGGGTCATCTGTGTCGCGAACTGGGCGTGCGATTTCAACCTTCAGGTATACAGTAGTAAATAGTAATGAATATATTATAATAAAAAAGATAAAGTGTTTATGTTTTTATGTGCCACAACAACTTTAGAACCGCTGGAGTGATTTCTCTTAAATTTGGCACTGAAATTTTGAGCTATGAAGAATAAAAAATAGCTTATTTGCGATTCAAAATATTACCCCCAAGGTGTTTTCTTAAAATAATTAGTTAAATATAATCAGCCGACCTGGATGGTCGAGGTGTCTGTGGGCGTGCTCCGACTCAGCTCTTCGGTCCCAAGGGTCGCGGGTTCGATTCCTGCCTTGGGCATGGTTGTTTGTCCGTTGTCTTTCTTGAATGTGTTGTCGCGAAGGGTCTCGCGTTCTGCTGGCCCCAGTTCAGAGGAGCCCGCAAGTGTGTTGGTGTCTAGTTTTTGGTTGTCTATACGTCCTATCGGGACATAAAGGGTAACCGACTGTCGGCTGGGTAAAAGCTTGTGGCCGGCGGTTATATTGCTTTATATCTTCTTAGATTCAACATTTATCTTACTTTTCACTTTGCATTCAAATCAGTTGATTATCTTGTTTTGAAAATAATATTTTAAATTGGCAGTAAGTATTTTATAATGGTCTTGCATACAACGCATTAAATATACGAGAAATTAACACAAATAAAAGGGACGAAGACTCCCATATGGTTTCCTGAACGAGGGAGAGGATTCTCATCTAGTGAAAAACTCTTACAAAATGTTGACGAGGAAGAACGCAATTGTATTTTTAGTTGCTTCTGTAAAGTATTCGGGAGGTGCCTCAGCAGAGATGCTTTTTGCGATAGCTTGCTGGACCAATAAAACTGTCACCCATTCTTCCAAAGTGAATTTCCACAACTCAAATGCACATGATAGTAGCAATGTTACGACATAAATGTTTGTTAGCTTGTTTCATGTAATTGGGGATAGTAGAAATATGTTGGTTTTCTTGAAATACCAATAGATTATTTCAGCATATCGATTTATTGATTCCGAACAGTTGTCATGTGAACAAAACTACTTGTGTTATCTTAAATATTTTGGTTTTTAATTACAAATTGTTTAATAAAATCGTTAGCTCAGAAGTCAGCTTATATTCACTTAATCCAATTTAAGTATTATCCTTTTTATTTTGTAATTTTATATTAGTTTTAGTAAGTTGTGAACTATCATGATAGCACTACACAGTGGAATTTTCTCTCTTGAAAATTCTCTGACATTATAAAAGACTAAAACTATTTGTAGATTTATTTAAGACTTTAAAAGGCAATTTGTTGGTCTAATATTCCGTTTCTCCGTTGGTTCATGCATATTAAACATGCTTATTAAATCTAGGTGTAAAATGAAAACATACCTTGAATAGTACGTGCAATATTGAGTTCATCTTCTAAAAACCCCATAACCCTGAGAGCAATAAAGTTAATTTATTTCAAACTTACTTCTCACGGTAATCTTAAACCCTATTGTGCTTTTCATTTGTGATTAAAAATAACAGGAGTATTCTTAATACTATTTGAACACTTGTCTTCGTATACCACAAAAGGAAGAGATGCTGAAAGTTTCCAACAGGAAAGTTCTATGTACTCCCTATACAGAAAATAGAAAATCCCAAATATATTCTTTCATATCGTTCAATCATTATTCAAGGCTAATGAAATGTAGATTTACAAATTCTGGCGCAACATAATCTCTCTTCACCGTGAACACAGTGTGAAACACGTTTCTAAAAATGTAATTAAGATGTTTACCTTTTATCACAATATGAAAGTTGTAGTGAGTTAAAGCATAGAAATTCAGCTTTCAACCTTAATTTAAAAAACAAAATGCATCACGCATGCATAATTATAATCCCTCCTTTTTTGTGAGGGAACACACATGTGTCTGACGATTGCTGGACATTGCGTCTATATTCCTTCGCTAATATTTGAGTTTCAAGACATCCTTTTAACTTAAGAAAAACTATTTTCACTTCGCTAACTATAACCCCACATTTACTTGTTTGCTTGCTTGAAGATAAAATATCGACTGCTTTCAATAGATAGATTCGCACAATGAAATAAATGAACACATGAGGACGAAGAGCGTTCATTCTATGAATTTTAAGATTTTATTACAATTTAGTGATTATACTATAAAGTGGATGAATGACACTTCCTAAGTTATATCCCATCTATTAGCCCAGTACATTTCATTCAAACAAAAAATAACGAAATTTGTTTGAGCATAAAGCTCAAATTTGTTTCTGAATGAAAATCCTAAGTGTTCTAAATATACAAATTTCGTTAAGATTTTAGTGAACTGAATACATCATTTTCTTTTGTTTTCTGCTAGATTTATCTTCAAAACTTAAATTTATTTTTAAACAGAATTTGGATTTATTTCTTCTGTTTCTTTAAAAATTTTATTGTATTTGTCGCATCTGTTTCATTTATCTGTTTAGATTTCCAACATTTGTTTGTCCTTTTCAGGATCCTTCTAAGCTTTGTTGTATCCATTCTTTCAAAATCATTTTATGCCTTTTCGAATTATTTTATTTATCCAATTTATTTATTATTAACGTTCCAATTTATTTATTCAATTTGTAAATTCTTACCCATGTTCTAATTCTGTAGTGGCAGCAGAGATCTTGTGGTGGTAATCCATGATTAAAATTTCAGGATATGAAAGTTATCAACCACAATAGTACGCTATATAAATTTACTGTGTAGAAAATTCAGCCTTACATGTGTTTCGGGAATTTTTTCTCATCATACGTGGCTCCAAGTAACAGATTAAACACATTAAGTAAACTTAGTGATGAGTCCTAGGATGGCGCCATTTTGTGATTCGTACGAGGCACGGAGACAATAAGTTCAGTATTAAATGGAAAGAAAGAATTGATTCAGTCTTCAATCAATCAATCCCAGATGTAATCCCAAATTGCAGGAAATCAATTCTGCAAAAAAATCAAATTTTCTCGTGCAGCTGTTTTGCTTTCATGAATTAAATAGCATAATTACTGTTTGAATGTGTAGTTTTAATTGTTCTGTGAAAACAATTCCTACATTAGCAATAATGCAAACATTTACTTGAAACTTCATGTGGAGCAGAGACGGCAAATTACGCAATTCAGTGCCCCAAAATTTTGAAAATTATAGGTGATAAAAATGGCTAAAACTCTCTTGTGTAAGTTAAGTTTCCTGTATGTTGAGTCGGGGCTAGCATTACGGTGTTTCTTGTCAGCTGCTCTCTATGGGCCCCCATAATACCCATCTCATTTTATTAAGCAAAACAATTAGTTGTACGAAGGCTCGAACACAAGAAACATTCCGGAAATCAATGAGTCGAAATTAAATTTCGAAGGTACATAGATGTAAAGATGAGCGTGATAATTCGAGGCGATCTCAGCTGAATTAATTAGACATATTACCACGTACCACAAGGCTTGGAATGCTCTCTTTGTTATGCGCTTATTAAGGTAATCTAATTGAAACATGAAAATACAAGCTTACACATCCTTGATTCGTCTCATACTGTAAAACGGAATAGCGTGCTGGGATCCTTAAAGGAAAGGTCAGATTAAAGCTCTAAAGCGAGTTCATAAAATAGCGACTAAATTCGCGAACAGAATTGCAATGGGGCGGATGTCAAGTGGTAATCATTAGTTATTCGTAAAAGGAATCACGACTGTGGCTTCTTCGAGGCATACACAAAGCAACCGACATGTAAAGTTATCAGAGAAGGACTTAACATGCCATGTTCCTTAAGCAGGGGCGACCACTCTCCCAAAATAAAATGCAGAGAGTGCAAAGAACGGACACAGGAAAATTCAACATTGTGAATAGTACCATTGTTTTCTGAAATAATCTACCTACAGAAGTGTAAGGTACTCTTGTCAGGAGCACGCAAGTTACATTTTTAAGAATTCTCAAACGCATAAGTGTGGAGTGCAGTATAATACGCAAAGAAGTGCAGGGACATTTTTCAGCATAACGAAAGGCTTACAAAAAGCTCTGTCATGTGTCAAATATTAACCTTTAAATTATTTGGCAGCAAAAGGACATGCTGTGAAGTTTTAAATAAAGACTATAGAGAAGAGAAGGGACAGATAGTGCACATTTTACGTCTTTTTTCCAATTTTTAATCTTCATTGTGTTTTTTTTATTTGTATGTACTATTTTTAATTTGTGTATTTGTACTAATCCATTTTTATAAACTTCGATCGATTTTACGCAAGTTTGTGGGAATAAATAGTAGTATTAAATAATAATAATAATAATAATAATAATAATAATAATAATAATAATAATAATTTTCTTCGAATCAACCATCCTTGGGCCAGGCAATACGTGCATCCCATCGGCGCTCAGTGTTGAATATCGGGGAAGATGCACTTCACTTTCTATAGCGGAAATCTTCAATTTTAATGCACAATTTTTATACCTCAGGGTTGTTAACCCTGGGAGATGGTGTGAAGTTATTATGATGATGGATGATGAAATAGACACACACAAACACATACAGAGACACACACAACACAACCACGCCCGAGGCGGGACTCGAACACGCGATCCTCTGGTCCTAGACCGCCACTGCATTACTGCCTTAGCGATCACGGCCGTCGGACCGGCATTATTATTATTATTATTATTATTATTTTATTATTATTATTATTATTATTATTATTATTATTATTATTTAATAGTTTTACAAGAGTTATGTGTATATATTCTCGTATATATGCCTTGTTCACAATTATGAAGGGCTTGGGGCAGTAGCAACACGTGACACTCTTCTACCAAACTCGAGATACTAATATTTACGTTTAGCGGGAGGCTTCCTTTGACTGATGTGTCTCTTCTGGTTGCTGCTCCAAGTCCTTCATATGTGTTGCAGAACAATATACAGAAAATAGTCTCTCAATGCTTCAAGATGGTTCAGGAAATGTCCTTATATTCTCACTCTGCAAAATTATTAAAGAGTATCCTACTCTTTCAATATATTTCATTCTGTAAAACTCATTTTACAATAGAATTCAAGGTATTCAACTTACCGAAGGAAATAGTTTACCCTTGCCGGTATGGTGAAAACAAACAATATTTGTTGTTGTGAAAATATAAGGATGCCCGGAGTATTACTGCGGTGAGGAGGAAGTTGATTACACAGGAAGACGGATACACGTTCAGGGGCACATGGACAGAAGGACTGACGATAAATTTCTCGATTAGTTACGAAATATACATGGAATTAGCTGCAGTTTTGCCTTGAACATTTAGCGACATCTATTTTTAACGTCAATAGACAAGTTTTGTATTTCTGCATATGAATGTAGTGTATCCTGATTATGCGGAAATATCCTAGTGCTTCCGTCCGTGTATGTGGTTGAAACGATAATAGGCACATTTACGCACGAAGCCATATGCGGACTTTTAAGGAGGGGTAAGAAGGAATTGAAAGAAGAGTAGTAATATGTATAATAAAAATTTATAAACAACACACACACACACACACACACACACACACACACACACACACACACATATATATATATATATATATATATATATATATATATATATATATATATATATATATATATATAAAGTTTATATAAGGTTGAATATATTCAAAATTTGTGGGAAATATAGAAGTATTTCGAAGTTGTTTTTTGAACGTACTGTAAGTTATTACCGCCATGTAACTGTTAAAAGTCAGGTTACTATTGAGTGGGAATCTAACGTTGCTTTCTTTTGTTATTATTAAGTTATTAAATTTTGTAGATACCACTGGTTGGTCTTGTAGCGGATGTTCTCGCCGTTTTCAGCAATCGAATAGTTTTTGTACAAGATAGCCAGTTTGTGTCTTACAAACCTGAAGAATTTTACTCGTTTTTGCGCAGTACTTAAACAACAATCTTTGCCCCTTACTAAATAATTGATAATTAATATAATAATAATTATAATGTCAAACTATAATCTGCAATATAAACAAAATCAAAATTAAATTACATATCACGTCGATACAACAATATTTTCATTTTGGGACAATAAAATATGTTCTTTTCAGGCAGACGCACTTTCCGATTATGATCGTACCATTGCTTATCGACACGACAAAATGGTTTTCTAAAAAGTGGCCCACACACTGAACAAGAACAACAAATAGTAGTCTCATATAACACTGCAATAACTTAAATTTTCGAACAAAAACATTATTCACGATTACTAAAACTTCATTCATATTATTTTTTAATTATTCTTTAGTGCGAATCAATTCAAATAATCATCTTTAACTTAGTCTAAAGAATAACAATAAAACTAAAAAATTTTGAAAAATGATAACCTTAAGCCACTCATTGTATCTCATTTAAAATTTCTTTCCGGCACCACTGAGTAGATTTGAGATATTTAAGTACCGGACAATTCGCGTTTTGCGGAACTATTGGTTTTATGCAAGGCAAATTAATTCCGAAAAACGTAATTCAAGTTTCTTGAAATAAATTTATTTAAGAATATGAATTGCGAATGATTAATGAAATCATGAATGGACGCCCGTCCGATCTCCTAATCCGTGTCGGTTACAGTCTGATTTTTCGAGACTTCTTGTGCACTGTGTTCTAAATGATTTCTAGAGAAAGAGAGAGGACGACAGAACAAGAGCCTTATCGGCGAAACTATGGGCATAACGTTTGGCTGGCCCAGAAGAATTCTTAAACCTGACTGGTTCGTATGTCCGGATGGAAATATTCCATTTGCACTTGGCAATCAGCCAAAGGGAAATCAAAAATCTTCTGTCTAGGATTAGGCCATTAGCCTTTTGCGCCTTTGCTTACGTTTATTGCAATTTTTACTCAATGGCAAACCGGTATCTCTCTTCCGAAGCGATGTAACGCATTGTGTATTTAGTTTATTCTGCTGCGAGCTTTTAGATTCTAACCAGTTGTCACTACTCGAGGTAGTCTTCTCTATAAGAAGGAAAGTACTGGTCAGTGTAGAGTAGAAATGCCACCTGTACCTTGAGTCTGAATCAACTAGGACAAATCAATGTTGAAATTAGGACAAGGGGGCAAGTTAAAATTCGATCCTTGGCAAATAATTCAGTAAGAGATATGTTAAACAAGGTGTAAAATCTGAAGATAGTAATTCTCGCTAGTAAATGGCAGAGACAGAACCAGTATGTATTTTTGGAAAAGGGTGGGGAAAATATTTCTTCAAAATTGTAGCGTGTCTTCAATAATGTTGTAGGAAGACACTGAAAAAAAATTATTTTTGAAATTATGGAAAATTCAGAGATTTAAACGAACATAGGACCAGCACTGTATTTATAAACTTTCTACGCTCTAGTGGAGTAAAAAATTCAAAAAGTCATTTTTGGGAACATTTTGTGTATTTATATTCTGTACCCTAAAAATACAAAATATCAGTTTCAAATTCAAAGGTTCGCGATATGAGCTAATTCGATTAAGCAACATCAAATTTAATCCAATAAATCAGGATTTTGTAACAAAATTTGCTGGTAAAAATCGTGTGAACGGTTTAGGCGCTAGCGTTGATCGACTAACAGACACGCGATTTGCCATCAATCCATTTTTCGGAATCAAGGATCTACGAAATGTTTCTGACTACACAAAGTTTTAGCAGAAGTAAGTAGAATGCGAGAAGGTAAAAGTAGTATTTCAATGCTTGGGCGGAAGGGAAATGATTTTGCTGGTCTGCACCGAACAATAAAGAAATACCGACATTGACTTTTCTTCATTCCTGTGAAGAAAAGGAAGATTGATATGAAAACTAAGTGTTATGGTATGTTCTTTGGCAAAGCGTTTTAAGAATGAAGATTATTTATTGACCGGAAACCAATCAAAACCGCTTTTTGTTCGCTCTTATACTGAAACGCTGATTTGCTAATCAAGAGTTGTGTTGTCTCCTATTCAACCAAGTAATTTTCAATCAAGTAATTTTCTTCGAACAATTAGCGTGCATGATTTTTTCTCCAGCTTCCTGTTATTTTCAAATTGTTCATTAATATTTCAAGAACATCACTTTTTTCTCAGCTCCCGTTTTAGCCAGTCGAGAAATCTATAATATTTTACCTACGGGTATTACATAGGTATCAATTTTATAATGTTTGAAAATCATTCATTTTAGCAATCATTATATTATATTCATTATTGTGATATAATATTAAATGTAGAACAATTAAGGGTTGCTACCTTTTTTAGTTTGACATTTTGCTTTATGTTTCAATCCTTCATTTTTCGCGTAATAATACGATAAGAGATGCAACGCTGCTTATCTGTCATAAAACAAGATTATTCATTTCTTTGCCATCCCCTTTGCGTTAAATGATTGATATACTGGTATCTCTTTCTCAGCTTCACACAAGCGTCCGTTGTAAGACATCTAGAAACGACTGTTATCTGGGGTTACCGCCTTGTGTCCTGTCTGCAAGATGCATGCCTCACCATATCCGGTTTGACGTGGGGTCTGCGATGCTAGACGGGACTCCCCGTTTTTCATTTGTTTGCACCACGTGATATCGTCTCAGCCCCGAGATAAAAATAGTGAGGAGAAGGCGGAAAAGGGATTCAGTTTTGCCGAGACCACATTCGGCTGTAATTTAGTAGAGCACCACGTTATGAGCAAGATAGTTATTCGATCATTAAGAATGTTAGGTCACAAAAACTTATAATTTAATGATTCTCTACGGGATTTGTGAATATGAAACATCATCCATATTACGACACTGACTAGAGTGAAAAGCAGAGAGATTCATTTTATTAAACATTTTCTCAAAGTTATATAAATACGATTTTGTAGTAATAATGAATCAAGAATTTATGATTTTGTTATATTAGAAATGTGCATTTCAAAATAAAAAAAGGAGTTCTCTCATTATTACTTTACATCTACATACTATTTATCTTTTAAAATGTTAACATTAGCGACTTTGAAATGATGAATTAAGTGGTCCATGAGGATAGAAATATTGATAACCATTCATACAAAACCTTTACATCCCTTGCATTATGCTTTCTAGTTAGGAGATCCGACCTTCTTCTACGAGCATTGTGGTAGACGCCGCCTAGTCTTCACAAAAAACGGAACTAGAGGCATCTAGCGGAGCAACTTTGTAGTTCTCAAGAAGAGGTGCGCTGTATTGCTCAAGATGTGCGAGACAGTCAAGCTTTAAGCTTTGTTCAACCACGCGGATTTTGTGCTTCAGGTTTGGGTCGAAATTTTGCCCAGCGTGAAGCATAGTGAATCCTACACAATACAAGCCCGTTTCCGAGAGTCCGCGCATGAGCGAATCTAATATTGACAACAATAAGATTGATATCGGAAAATGATACCCCTCAAAATTACCAGGTATAAATACGTGACTTGTATACGATGTAAGTAATGCGATCACGATAAATGGGATTTGTTTAAAAAATGACGGTGGTGTGTGCTGCTTTCTCTGTATTACCAAGAAACCCGATCATAATTACTTAGCTCTTGACGAGTTCGGGCGATCCAAGAATGTGGCATTATTGGGATTAAGCATAAGCAGCACATTCACCGGCCAAAATTTGGAAATACTTCCATTAATGGAGTCTTAAAACGAAAACGTACAACATCCACAATCAACCAATCTGCCGAGGGACATTCAACTGCCAAGGGAGGCTTCTCGGTCATACTCGCTAGCTGGCATTACACCCAGCAGGGTAATTTTTCCATGGGTATTTTTCTTTCAATGTTTATCCTTTACATTGGCGCCCATATCACTCACGCCTTCTCAAACCATTACAATTAAAAGCACACAAAGCATTGGAAGCACTGACCTGATTGAAAACAAAATCATTGGTTTTTGACTCACAGACATAGGCACATCCATGCGTAAGCCTGTGGTAGCATAAGGTTGCACGCACACCCGTATTAGCATACGTTTGAGTAATTAGTTTAAATTTTGAAATAATATGTGTGTGTACTTATTATTCAAAATGTATTATTTTAATTTTTATATTTTTATTTGAAAACATGTTATCGTAGTCATAAACAGTATAAGAAAGCATTTCATTTACGTTATTTTTTATTAATCTTCCGATTATTTTTAATTATTTTATGGTTTACTAGTACATTGATGAGTGTTTATGGATCTGAAACAAAACAATTCTGAATACCATTCCAGACCTTTTCGAATTCTTTATGCTCACACGTGTCTTTTGAAAACTTTATGCCCACTCCGCTACCAACAAAACAAATAACAGTTTTTATGAATTCGATTTATTGAAGTTAAGAAACAGGGAAACACAATAAATAAATGTAAAAATGTTCAAATACAAAAAATAACTCGTTATCAACAATATTTTGTTGAATTGATATGAAAATTGCAATTTTGGAATTTTCCCGTGAATTTATAATTCCCATCCGTTCAGTCACTTTTATGTCACAATTACTTATTACCCAGTTATCACCTATCTTAGAGATCTTATGCTTTTCTTTATGTATATGTAATTTTATTTTTTTATTTTACGTCAAACGTTAAACTCTATGCGTGCTAGAAAGTTGTGTGCACATTAAATTCGATCTCAGTCATATACTACTTAATTTGATTTGAAGAAAACAACAAACTCATGAGTAAATTCTTTCAGATAAATAACATTTTGAATTTAAAGGAAAAAAAAACAAAACTCATGTAAATCATTTTCAAGGATAAAAAGCTACATTTTGAATTTGAAAGGAAAAAGGTTACAGTAACATCCTAGAAATGTTATTTTGTAATCTCTAAATAACTTTAAAAAAATTCGGGACCTGTTGTACTTTTGACTTTAGAATTTCCGCATGAATTTCATAATACTGTGTAATTTTGTACGAACAAAATAGGTCCATCTGCGATTATGCAATTGTAATTAGATACGCACTCTTTTTTCTGAAGTCATATTGACATCTGACGATTACGATGCGTCTTTTCACTTTTAATTCAAGGCAAATTTTCCTTTACCTGAAAGTGTCAAACGAGAAGAGTCTCAATTCTCGTTTGGTTTAACAAGTTATAATTGCATAGTTACATAAAGTTTTGTATCCACCACAGACATTACTGGACGTTTTTGCCCCTCAGGCGACTTCCAACCCGTCGAATCAGAGGCTCTCGGTATTGGAAGTCGCTCTTGACGCAAAAAAATATCTACTAAACGCCTTAGATGCATAAACAATTATTACTTTATTCTTATTTCATTCAATTAAAACTGATTATCTATTAATTGGTTAAATTTGCTTGTAAATTAATGCATTGATGAATGGAGTTTGTATAATTGTTTTTAATTACCACATATCATTCCATCAACTCCTTCCAATCTGTGCACTCCCATTTCCAAAATGTTGTAGACGTCCACCTTGGTCCCCTTGTGACTTCGACGTACTAGTCGACGTTATGAAATAGCACGACTCAAAGATTTCCTGGAGCATATGAGCAAGCTTACTTGTTGGTGACCCAAGTTCGTCTGTTCGGTGTTAAAAGTTTTTTTTTCGTTCGAGCAACGAGAACAGTCATGTGTCGCATAGTTGTGACGAAGCGGACACTGCAACATCTGTTCCACCCACATACGTCGTACATACATGTGCACCGGCGACGCCACTCTGAAATCTCTCTTGCATTCCACCCACATTTGGCGCAACGGACGTTACTCACTCGTGAATATTTGTGACGACACGAGTTCGAATGTTTCTACACTGAAACATAGGGTTTCTCAAAACAACGTGGTTCACTACTTTTCTTCTACTCCATTAGATCATAGTAATATTCATCGTTTCCTCTCGTAAGCGAAGACTCCGAGGCCGGAGTCAATGAAGTCTTGGCATTTGCCTCCACAGCGTGACAGTCCGGGTGGTCGCGATTGCTGTGAGCTGTGGGTTCGAATCCCGCCAGGGTCAGCATTTCCACTTTGCTGCGTCTCTGACTGGGAGATACTAGCTAGGTTCGAGCTCTGACTGTGGCAGATTTTCGACACTAGCTAAATGAGTAGGTCGAGTTCAGTCGCTGTCTGGAGGGTAGCGCCCCCCCTGTTCTGATCGGCAGTTTTCTGTGGTTTCTCCAATCAATGTCAGGTGAATGTCGGAGCAGTACCCGAACAAATTGAAGTACCCTAATTCATCCATTTCGACACGGCCCCGCTATTAAAAGTGTTTCTACATTCATACTATATAAAAGTAAAATGATTCATATAACTAACTGGACCCCTAAATTTATTAATAACTAGAAGACTGAATCTGTGCGAACATTTCGCACTTAGTAAATCTTTTTTTAGAGTGAAAATTGCTTCCATCCTCGAATGTAGAAAGTTACCAGAGAAAATTATTCCTTACATAAGTACGTTAAATCATTGCCAATCTGATGTGTCTAGTCGTAACGATTCATGTTATGGCAGAAAGGCAATATAGTAATTCAGTGTTTCACCATGGTGTCTTGACTCCTCAAGTATATTCGATAATTATTCCAGAATGTTTTACGATTCGGCTGAAAATTGTCAATTGCTTTGTCATGTTGGGAGGAAGCGAATGATTTATCAATCATTTTCACATATGCCTTTAAAATCCGTGTTTTAGGAACTTTAAAAAGGTCCAAAACATATTTTCTAGAGCAATGTTCTGTGAGGGTTCGTAAAAAGCATTGTTAGTGCTCTTTCAGTTGACTGTGTGCGGCATCGAATAAGCCTTCGTTTGTCCCTTAGGAGCCGTCCATAAATTACGTGAGACAATTTTGACGATTTTTCGACTCCCTTTGGTGAAATGTTGTAAGATTTGGCTCAACACCCTCACCCTCCAAATCTCACGTGAGATTTTTCAAAATGCTTATTTTTAATGTAAATACGTTGATTTCTGATTGATTGCATTAGGATTTATTTAAAAAATATAATTTGCTTAATTAAGACGAGATATGACTAGTATTTAGAAAATAGAGTGACTGAATTGCATTGAATATTATTGCACTTCCAAACACGCTCGGTAATATTTCTTTAAAATTTCTATAAAGATACAGGTAATGAGATTTGTCTCATTAATGATAAAAAGTTTGGTAATTTTTGTTAGATTCGTTTTCTCTTTGCTAATTATTGTAGCATTCACATAACTGTGATGAACAAATATTGTGTAAGATTTAGCCGTATGAAAGGGGTCTTACTTAAATTGCCTCAATTTCCTCGCAATTTAGCACTGTTTTTAGCGAAAAACATTACGTGATATTTGCCGAGACCCCCCCCTCTCCCCCACGTAAAATTAGGCGAGATTCGCTTGACCCCCTGCCCTCTCGAAAGACCTCCTGTAATTTATGGATGGCCCCTTACGGTGGACCGAAAGAGGTCTGATTGTGAGTTTCGGACGAACTCACGGACACATGGAGGTTACCCGCTTTCTGCTTGTAGAATTATGCAGTTTGGATGTAGGTATTTCTTGTAAAGATTTTTTAGACCAAATATAGTATCAAAAGCTGTAGTACCAAAAGAGAATGCATTATTCATTTTGATCGTCTTGCTGCAAGGTAAAATCATTTTCCTTGTTTATTCGTTACAAAAAGATGAAAGGATAAAATTTAAAGCAATAGCTTTTATTAATCTTCCTTAAACGCCAAGTTTAGGAAAACTTGAAATTATTTCTTTATTATTTATTCTATGTTTTCTGGACTTAGGAACGTATCAATTTTTTTGGTGGTACTAGTTTGATGTTCCTGACTATTTTTGCTACATTCACTTTGTAGAACACGTAGAAAGTTGTAATTAAAAAGTCAGTCTACTAAAAAGCAAATACAATAATTTGTCTTAATGATTCCTTAGAATTTTCCTCTCCTCCTGATTGAATCTTCAAACGTACACTATATACTTTTAACATGTATGACCAGTACTTTTAGCGTTCAGATAAAATCATTAAAAATTAGAAAATAATTTTTATTGCGATCAGGATTCATCATCTCAAATACTAAAATATTTTCTTGTCAGTGTTGGTTTTTCTTCTAAGATATGTCCATTACGGAATCGGAATTTTAAATTTTTTCTTGTTTATTCTCCTTATACAATTCGTTTCAAAATACGATGATTATTTTGAGTTATAATTTCATTACAAGCATTTCTAGGGTTTCAGTATCATAATTCCATAAGTAAAGTTTAGCAGGGAGATATAGATATTTTAAATAATTCATAAACTAGCAATGTAAGAGATTTTCAATTTTAAAATTATTTTTATTTTAAGTGTCGTAAACTAAAAGATCAGGACTATTACAGTAATTAAATGCAATCACAAATCAGTCAGAATATAAATATTTTTAAAAAAAAGTATCACTTTTTCTTGATAACTTGGGGATGATAAAACTGCATTGAAATTTTTATTTTCTAGGTTCTCTTGTCTCTTTTTATTGTGGATGGGTCATTCCATTAGAACGTGGTGTATTGACAAAACAGTATTATAGATGCTACTAATAGATTGTGAAACTTTCTCAAATAGATATTTATGTGAAAATTGTGATTGATTTGATCCAATTCTTGATAAAGCATCTTATTCTTATCGATTAATTGAGGGCTTTGTTACAAGTCCAAAGAAGTTAGATATTTTAAGAAGTTTGCTGGAATTTTCATTTTGGTATGTTTTGTGCCATTGTATATTTAATACATTAAGGGAGAAGAACCTACCCAAAGCAAGAAACAAATTGAACGTAATGACAATTGGAGAAACTTCATACTGGCACACTGATTTGAATAAAATACCTGGTCTTCTAGACTTTTTCTTAGCAAAAGGAGTAGCAACTGATATAATTGAGATTAAGACCAACTACGCCCTAATTTCCAATCACACGCCAGTGGAGATGACTATCTGTTGGTATGTTACTGAGCGAAGATCGCCATCTAAACTGTGTAGCAAGTTTACCAACTGGGATAAATTTCGAATGTACGTTAACAACTCGTTAAGAGCAAACATGCCCTAAAATCAAGCAAAGATGTAGATGCTGCTATGCAGCATGTAACAGAGATTATACAAAACGCTGCCTGGAGAGCAACACCAAAAATTAACGTAGTCAAGAACTCACCGTGTCCCAAAGAAATTAGACGAAAAAATAACAGAAAAACGTCGTTTCCGTAGAATCTATATGTACACCTGACAACCTGAAGACAAAAAGAAACTTATCGCATCAGCTCAACACCTAAAAAGGGAACTAAAAGAGTACCAAGATGTAAGGTTTTCCAATTAAGTACAATGTTTGTTCTCAACAGCTACAACTAGTTACTCGCTGTGGAAAGCAACCAAAAGAAATGAATCGGCCACAACAACACATCTCGCCTATTAGAAAAGACGACAGCACGTGGGCAGGAAGTCCTGAAGAGGAAACAAAATGTCTTGCTAAACACTTTTCTACAGTATTCAAACTAATAGATAAACGAAGTACTTCGGAAAATGAGGTAATAGAATTTTTACAGGCTCCAAGCCAATAGCCGGCACCTATAAAAACGTTCAATTTAAATAAAATAGAAGAAACCATTATAAATCACCCAGATACTACTAAAAGCCCAGGACACAATCTTGTAAACGGTAAAATATTACAAGAATTAACCATGGAAGCATTATCATTCTAACGTACATCTATAATGCTATAATAAGTGAGAGTCACTATCCGAAACTACGGAAGTGATAGCTATGCCAAAACCTGGAAAACCGATTACAAAAGCTGCATCATACTGCCCAATTACCTGTTTTATTAAACGTCTTTGAAAAACTACTTTTACAACGACGTAAACCAATAATAAATAATATAATACCAGAGTTTCAATATGGATATCGGGAAGGTCATTCAACGATAGATCAGACACACCGAATAGTGAACAAAATATCTCAAAGCCTTGAAGAAAAGAAATATTGTTCTACCGCTTTCTTGGACATACAGCAAGTATTTGACAGGTTCTGGCACGAAGGTCTGTATTTCAAAATCAAACAACTACTCTCACACTCATTCTATCCCTTTTCTAAACCCTACTAATCCAGTCGCTCTTTCCAAATTAAATACCGAGATGTTTCTCTGAATTTAAACCAATGAGCGCAGGTGTCCCTCAAGGAAGTATCCTTGGACCAATACTGTTTGTAATGTATACTTCTGACCTACCAACAACAGAATGCACTATGATAGCCACATTCGCTGACGACACAGCTATCGTAGCTGCAACGAGGACTCAACTCGAGCATCACAACACCTGCAAGCGCACCCGGAGAAGGTAGAAGAGTGGACAAATCAATGGAGAGTAACTACAAACACAACAAAATCACAACATATCACCTTTTCTTCGAAAGGAATAGTGTCCGAAAGTGAAACTCAACTCGTCAGAACTGCCAGTAACAACTGTTGTGAGGTATCTTGGTTTACATTTAGATAGCCACTTAACCCGGAAACCCCATATCATAAAAAAAGGAAAGAAATCACAAATGAAAGTAAGCAAATTATCAAGGCTACTTAATCGAAGATCTAAGCTCTCCTTATACAACAAAATATTACTGGACAAAGCAATAATCCAGCAAACATGGACTTACGGCATAGAACTGTGGGGTACCAAGTCAGCAAGTGAAATTTGGAGATCCTGAGAAGATTTGAAACAAACCCCTTGAGATATTTATGCAACGCGCCGTGGTTCGTAACCACCAATAATTTGTATAAATACTTTAACATCTCAACTAAGGCAGAGACTTATCACCGAGCAAAGTAAGAGGCATCAAACCACCCAAACAAACAATCAGTGAACATGTTGGACAACAGTGAATTTGTGTACAGACTAAAGCGTGAACATATTCTAGATTTACCCTTTAGATTCAATTAATAGTTACTTATTTTTCATTTAAAAATTTTAAGAACAGATTGAAATTAGCAGTATTGGAAATAAAAAATGTATATTTAATGAATTTACAAATAATGAATAATAATGAATTTAATGATCATAATGAATTTACAAATATCTTGAAGTCAGTTATCAGATTCCAATTTTCTTACTCCATTTCTGTCCTCGATCCTATGAATATACTTTCAGGAAATCGTTGAATGTTATGCAAATCCATTATCACTTCCATAGTGGTAAGAGATAGCGATTGCCATTCGATGTAATAACACGCATACTTTACCTCCAGGACGCTCTATATCCTTGCGGTTAGGCCCATACGTGCGAGTGGCTCGAACGCGTGTGCGTGTGACTATCTCTTGCGTTGACAGTAGACGTCACAATTTTTTGCAACGTTTCTCTGAGCTTGTAGAAAATACTCAGCAACAGTCAAAATGATATCTAATATACTGTGTTCTAAGAAATCTTCCTTTCCTGGTTATGTGTCGTTGTGTGGGTTTTGCAAATTCCCAATTGGCTGATATAAGCGTAACTGAAGGAAATTTCCTTAATCTGTATAATCGTTTTCACGTTCCTCCTAGAATAGTTACACGCGTAAATGGAAACAGGTGAAGTATTGGTGACCGAGAAAACATATGCAAATGACTTGTATACATTTCTGAATGAATCATAGACCTCCGAAATTATTCAAATTTTTTCGTGGCTTCTTCCTCACATGCTTGTTCAGATCTGTTGTAGTTATAAATTACAACACATGCTCTTAAATCACAGTCTTCAACTTTATTCCTCTCTGATGAACAGGAAACGGAAAAGAAAGGAACCGGGAAAAAAGTCATCTGCATCTATTAAGTGAAAAATGACTGGCTTTTTAAACTACCTGAAGGTTATTTCAAATTGGAGTCATTTATGGATGATGATTCTAGTTCAGAGATCTCGCTAATCCTGATTTTGTTTTCGGAACAGCCTTGGTTTTCAATGCAATGTCGAGTGTTCAGAATTTCTTATACGAACCTTAAACGAACTCTTAGCTAAAAATGTGAATTAACGAAAAGAGTATATTTTTTCTAAGTTTGAAAAGTTTAGGGTACTGAAGACGAAGAAAATAGATCAGATCTATTGATAATCCATCCCTAACATGTGCATGCCCAATTTGATGCAATAATGCTGAGTAACTGTAATCCATCTCTGAATTCTAGTGACTCTTCTTCACTCGAAAGTTGAGCTCTGAATTCCGAAGGCTGTGTTGTAAAATGTTTCCGGGATCTTAGCGACCGGAAAGCTGTGATTACCTCTTTCCCCGAGGCATGGAATTTGTAAGCCCTTACCTTCACGAAACCTCAATTCTCTTAGTTTGCCGGTTGTGGGGAAAACCCTTCACAAATAGTGGTAGTAAATTGATTCACTTTCTTTTTTCGAAAGCAACTAACTAGTACTTTGAAATTGACACTTTTTTGAGTAACATTGCAAAATAAGAACTTTTGTAGCTTATGACCATGTAGTTACAGAGCGAATTAAAATAAATAAATAAATTAAAAAACAGTATTGTTGGGACAAAATTTCACAGATCTCGAACCTTTCTCTCTATTTTTTTTGTTGCGTCTATTTTGACGCAACGCGTCTCCAAGCCCCTTGGGGGGCGTTGAGCGCTTTGCGTTTCTTGGAGTAATCCTCCCATTACAGCGCTTGTTTTTGGAGTTATCCTCCGTTAATATTGTCTGTCGCGTCTCGTCGCAGTCGGTTGTCAAGAGGACCGCCAGGTAGCATCTCCGCGTACGCGCCTCCTACCGCGCGCTCCTGCGTCACTACCCAGCGGCCAGAATTAGGAAGGAATAAGGATAGGGGTAGGGTTTAGGACACTTCTCAAGGTTGAACTAACCCTTGTGAAGCAGCCGAACTCGTTTTTGTTGGAACAAATTTCACATGAGATTCGACGGGAATCGAACCCGGATCTCAGTGGTGAAAGGCTTGCGACTTTGCAATGAGCCACGAGTTCAGCATTTTCCTGTCTAATTGGAAGGTTTGGAAGGTACTTACAGGACCAAAACTCTTCCAAACTGAAGATATGAATGAAATAAATTTCTCGGGTTAAATTACTTCTCATTAAGTTTACGTTAGAGATATTCCTCTATTTTAGGATAAAGTGCACAGAGAGGTACTGTTCTGTAATTGGTTGAGTGTGCTTGTAAAGTTATTCTTTGATTCAATTTGAATAATATTACCATTTAAAGCAAGAGGCATATCCGGCTTCAAAAGTCTTATTTCAATCGTATATTTCCATACATAAACGGTTACTAAAGAAAAGACCAATTTTTGTTGAAAAGTTCCTTTGTTAGGAAGGATATAATGCCGTGCTCGGTGGGTGGTCATTTGATTTATTGTTAATCACTGAATTTTAAGACCCCAGTGGTCGTATGGTTTGCGGTCGAAGACGAGGCGCTCAATGATCAGAGGATGGCGACCAACGTGACCTCCCCGTGGCTCGTCCAGCCGACTAGAAGAGGAAAAGCTTTTTCAGGGACGGATCCTAATACGATTCTTTTGGGTGGAGGGTGTAAGGACTTTATATACTCGCATAATTATGAATTACAGTAATTCCTGATTAACGCGAATTCCAAGGGATCGAAATAATCGGAGTTCCCGTTGTAAACATTCGTGTTATCCGATTATTATAAATGTTTGTACTGAAATATACTGAAATCCCTTGCTGGGACCGACGTTTTGTTCGTGTTACGGCAAAATTCGTGTTAAGCGAATTCATACAAACGTGAGTTTAATATTATATATATATATATATATATATATATTAAAACTCACATTTCCTTCTCTCTCTCTCTCTCTCTTCTCTCTCTCTCTCTCTTCTCGAGAGAGAGAGAGAGAGAGAGAGGAGATAAACTGAATTGGAAGATGGGGAAGATATCATTATTATTGCACGGACGGACGACGATTTTCTCGGCTATGTTTCCACCATCAAATCTCAAAATTATCCTGTTCCCTTCCCATGATTTCATTGTAATCACAATTTATAATACTCGTGCATATTAATTTTTTATTATTAATATTTTATATTACAATTATTATTATTATTTATATATAACCTATCTGTAAATTCTAAATATGATTGCTTATGACTACCAATTTTCAGTTATTTTCTTTCGAAAATTTCCTCTTGAGAAAGAAAAATAGTAAGAATAGGAATTGATGAAGGACACAAATTGTGATGGTTTCATCACAATGAAAATGTATCGTTTTCTCATAACTTTATGAAGAAAATAGCGATTATATATTCAATAACTATTTCTGAGGCGTTAGGGTATCTATTTTTGTTCACCCTTACTTTACTGAGCATATAAACGAATGTACGTGGTCGTCACTCGTTCACATTTGCTGACGGACACAGCACTCGTTTTTATTGTATTCTTGTAACGTTTAAATCGGGGATCCCAACCTTTTTGTTTTATCAGTTTCTTTTAAACTAATTTTTCGCTTCATCGACCCCCGTACGTTTTCTAAATAATACGCAGTATCCATAATCATGATGCAAAGAATTGCTCATAAATCCCTTAAACATAACAATTTCGTACACCATTATTCTTGTAAATATCTCTAGTTTCTAATACTCGAAGACTAGTTTTGAGTAGCTGAGTTTCTTATCTTTAATAAAATGTAATGGTTTCAGAATGCAGTGTTTCTTTTAAATAAATTGGTCATTACATTTCTTCTGTGTTTATTGCCAAGTGTAATTTTTGTAAGATAGAGTAATGTTGTGAATGCACTGTTATAATTTCTACAGTTTTATAAACATTTTAATTCTTAAGAAAGAACGAGGTTATGTTTAATAATATTTTTGTAATCACTGGCATCGTGATTATCCTGATTAGACGCCAGTTCATATTCGGATATTAATCCCCAATCGATCGCCTTAATCATCGTTGACTCCCCCTAAAAATTTCATCGACACCCCAGGGAATCTATATCGCCTCCATTGGAATCCTTTGGTTTCAATGTACTGAACCCTGATCACTGAAAATAGTAAATATTTCAGTAATTAAATTGACAATTAATGATCACAGGAGAATTTAATATCGAAAATCAATTCAACTGTTGAGAGCTTTTGAGACATTCACCTACTCGAAAACTTTTTTAAAATTTCACTCACCTATTAAAATTTGTAATTCGCAGATTCAACGTCTTTATAGCACAAAAAAGCACTTGGAATTTTAGTTATTGTGGCGTCAACCAGTCCAGCTGGTTCGCAGACAGTGTACTTGGGATGAGTAAATGTTAATCCCATACAAAGTGATACCATGAGTTAAGTCAGTAAAAAAATTATAAGATCATACTTTACGAACTCTGTGAAATATAGGTTGATGTTGAGAAAAAATAATGGATGCATCGATCGGGATTCATGAACAGTGGTGTTTCTAGGTCCTGTGAGACCCGGGAGAGGAGATAAAGGGCAGATATGCAATCCACTCTGATTCTTACAGTCGATTAGTTAAAACTGAAGAATTTACTGTTTTGACATTTTATTTTGCAGAAATTAGTTCTCTACCGGTTGACCCCCTGTAAGTCTTATTACCAGAGAATGTATTGAAACGCTCACCGTTTCTGTCAATTATTTCTGCAACCGGTTTCCGAATTTGTCATTTTTGGGCGCCAGGAAAGGGTTGCGATTTTAAATTTCCCGCAAACACATCTAAAGGGAAATAATTATCCTACTAGCTCTGCCGGTTGGGTTCTTACGAAAATAATCGTCGCCGGTACTTACTTTCTTCCTAGCAAACGATCATTCGATCCGCTCTCCACACGGAAGAAGCGAAGAAAATGAAATTTGTTTCTGGAAAGAAATTATTAAACTATGGATTGCACAAGATGCTAAAGAAATGATAAGCAGGTTTTCTTTTTCAGAATGAGAACGTTGTGAGTTTATTCATCGATTAATTCTTTGTAACATAAAATGTCACCTTGGTCATGACTGATTATAAATAACGCTATTATTCTTACTATTTATATATCCATGCGCTCTTGGACGATGAGGCCAGGAAGAATCCACCGCTCCGACCAATTCTCTTGTATCTTGTTCTCGGTCCGTTGCCGGGTCAATGTCCTCCTCAACTTATTGTTTCACTTACTACTCCCGGTGCCAGAATTATTCAAAGTTCCAAATAGAATTACGCACATAAAATATAAGTCCTCATTGCTAAATTATTTCCCGTAAAATTCCACCAAGTCCCGCATCTATCATTTACAATGACCTCTGAAGTACGATGTGCACGGTACGCGGTCCAAAACTCCTCTCCAATATTACAAAATACCTTGGATGTCTTTAACTAGTCATACCTTCTTGTCTCTTGTTTTACAAAACAATTTCCAGTTTCCTTCTACGTCATACCCCATTACTAGTTTACCACCAATCCTACATGCTCTTATATCACAATCTTCTGTCCGTTCTTGTCGCGCTATGTTTAATTACTTCCGCTTCCCTAGTTGCTAAGGAACATCCTGCCTGCATGCCCATGCCCTCAACATTTACACTTTTTACGAAGAATTTGATAAATTCTTGTCCCAATTCCCATCAAAATACTGTGTGACAGTCTAGTATGTCACAGTATGAAGGGGAGGGCTAGGGAATAGAGTTGGGCTTAGCAGTTTTCTTCAATAACTGTTGTCACAAAACAGTTGACTCGTAATAGCTGTTATTAATAACAGTTGAAAATAACAGGTCCATGGCTAGGAACCTAACATAACCGACTGCTAAGAGTTAAATCAGCTGTGGCGACTGCTAAGTGTTAAACCACACTAAACGAATAACGTTGGTAGTACCGTAACACTGTATTTTGCCAAAGACTTAGTACTAATGCCTCGTATATTTAACATTGTATTTATTTATGACTAGAAAGTATATGTTTTCATGTAAACATCTGGACCGCGTGTGAACGTGTGTCAGGCGTGTAGATGGGTGCGGCATTTAAGGTTGATTTCACACCTAGCATGGATGAACGGTAACAGAATAAGTAATCCATGATACAGTGGTAAAAGTGACATTTATTGTGCGAGTAGGAAACGAAATCACTTTTAGCGCGTGTGACATGCTAATTTTTTGACAGCCTAATTGACTTTCTTTTATTTAAGTACACAAATCACTTAATTATGAACCATTTTAAATTAAGGTCAGTAATAGCTGATGCGGTCACCGAAAGTATTTCCTTTTTATTTTGTTTATTTAAAGTCGCTTTTTAACAACAAAGGTCATCAGCGACCACAATTAAATATACATCGATGTATTATGTCACATTTGTGTTTCACACATTAAGTATCTACAATTCAATAAGTATACACAATTAAATATCAATCGAATAAAGTATACATCTCGTTACAGATTATATTGCACGACTATTTATAGCATTATAACACATACTTTTCTTCATAATTGCATTACATCAAATTGCTAATCAAAATCATTAACATTTATTTATTTTACGTCAAAAACAGTTAAAACTGCCGTATGACGTGCTATAGGGAAAAGTGAATTGTGTGCACATTTTCAAAATTCTGTGATCCCTACACTAAGTCATATACTGCTTAAATTTTGAATTTTGAAAGGGAGAAGAAAAAATACTCCCATGTAATAAAATCTATTTTGAAGGATAAACAAGCAATAAATTTTGAATTTTGAAAGAGAGAAAAAAAAAACAAAAAAACTCCCATGTAATAAAATCTATTTTCAAGGATAAATAAGCAATAAATTTTGAATTTTGAAAAGGAGAAAAAACAAAAACTCCCATGTAATAAAATCTATTTTCAGATAAATAAGCAATAAATTTCGGCTCTAATCACTTCCTGCCACGACAACATGGAAACGATAATTTGAATAATTGTATTTCTCATTGAATTATAGAAGACGTGCACAGAAAATGAAGTTACATTTATGTCCAGAAGCAAAACAAGGGGCCATCTAAGCATTTGCTCAATGGATCAGGGAAACTGGACGAAAAACCTGATCGAGATGGGGGTCATTGACCGGAAGCTGTAGTACAATAGTTGTTACAGGTTGTTTATTCTCATTTATATAGTCCAAATGTTAAATAATGCAGTATGTATCATTGTTAAAATTAATGTTACTTTTCTTGTGATGCTCAGTATAGTCTCTAATTGTATAGAAACAGTTATCAGCAGAAACGATTTCACTTGAGATTTAAACTTTTCTATTGAATTTAATCGTTTAATGTCATCTGGCAAAGTGTTGTAAAATAATGTACATGTATTGTATGTGAATTTTTTGTAATGAGCTGTTGATACTGTCACCTGATGAATATGATTTCTACGTCGAGTGTTATAGTAATAAACCGGCATTTTCTGAAAAAATATTCCGCCCTTAAGCAAGTCATTTTTACAAAAACACTGATTCGTAAATAAAAGACACGGTAATGGTAGAATTCCTAGATTAATGAAGAGAAGCTTACATGAATCACGTGGGTGGGATTGGTTATTATTCGTACAATTCGGTTTTGTAATCTAAAAGTCTGGGAGCTATAAGATGTATTTCCCCAGAATATTATGCCATATCTCAGGCGGGAATGAATATTCGCGAAGTATACGCAACGAGCAGTATGAAGGCTGACTGAATTTGCAAGAATTCTGAACGCGTAGCATAATGAACTTAATTTTGTGTTCAATTCATTTAAATGGACGTTCCATTTAAGGTTTGACTGAATTGAGAGACCTAAAATTTGTTGCCTTAACATCAGTCAATGGTACACTGTTCATTTTCAATGGAGCACAGAATTGTTTATTTGAAATGGAAAACTGCATTAAAACCGTTTTCTTTTCGTTTACTATTAATTTGTTATTTCGGAACCAATTTGAAACATCTGATATTGTACTATTTACGGTTTCTTTATTGCAAAGGATGTTCGTATCATCCGCATAGAGAACGTTCTTCCGTTCGAATCGTCGAAGGCATATCGTTTACGTAAAGTAGGAACAGAATAGGGCCTAAAATCGATCCTTGAGCAACTCCACATGCAACGGAAAGATTCGGAAAGGTGCGTACGTAATGTTCCACCATTCCAGTAAGGTATTTCCAATCTCTGAGATCGTTGTAAACAACGATCGAACGTAACCAATCTAGAGCAATACCACGAATTCCATATGAAGGTAATTTGGAAAGTAAAATGTCATGATCAATGACGTCAAAAGCTTTTGAGAGATCTAGAAATAATCCAATAGGTGCCTCGTTTTGATCCAATGATGAGGCGACATCTTTAAGAAAAGAAAATATAGCTGTTTCCGTTGATTTTGATTTTCTAAATCCATGCTGGCAATCTGAAAGCGCGTTGTGTTTACTGAGAAAGGTTTCCATTCGTACGTAAAAAGTCTCTCAATATTTTTGAAAAACTGATAGAAGAGAAATGGGCCGATAATTTTGAATTTCATTTTGTTGCCTTTTTGAAAAGCGGCTTAATTTTAGCTGTTTTGAAAATATCTGAAACGTTCCAGTGCATAAAGATGCATTAAATATGTGAGTTAACGGGTGTATAATGGCATACGCACAAGTCTTTAACAAAGAATCCGGAATTCATCTAAACCGGACGAATATTTATTTTTAGTTTACCGATTATTTTGAGAATTTCATAGGAAGAAGTTTCGAAACGAACATTGTGTCTAAAATTTTGGGTGAACTGTCTGTTTTTGAAATTTTGTGCCTGAAGACCCTTAGTGAGATCGGCAGCAATTCTCGAAAAATATTGGTTAAAGAGATTAGCCACTGTTGCCGGATCGTTCACATTTAAATCGTTATATTTTAAAACAACATTCTCTACGGGTTTTCGAGTTGATTTGGTAGTATTTTTTATTATATTCCTCATTGTTTTTGTTTTATTATTTGAGTTCAAAATATCCTGATCGTTTTTCATGATTTTAGCCTGCCTTATGACTTTTCGTAACAATGTTTTGTATTTTTAAAGTAGATAAGGAAATCTTGAGATACGTCATGACGTTTAGAAATAAAGTAGAGAGTACGTTTATTTTTACACGATGTTCTAATTCCTTTGTGATCATCAACATCAAATTTTATATTAATTTTCCTTACTTAAGTTCACAATTTCCAGCAATCTCAGTACTTATGTACACCGTCTGCAGAGCTGAACAATTTATGTAAGTCAGTTTCTAGTTTTAGTAGGTTTCTTTCCATAGATATACGGGCATTGAAAGATAATGTGTTGTGTAAGATCTTACTACACCACATTTATGGCATAGTTCTGGGTCGGATTTTTAATATATAACAATATTTCATATTAAAATGACCAATCCGTAGTCTAGTGTTAAATGACTTGCTCTCTTCTTTAAGGCAGATTTTCGGCTGATTCCAGTACGGAGTTCCTAACCAGCATGTAGTTTTGATGATTATAATTTCCATTGTGAGTCCCAATATTTAAAGCAGAATGTCTTGAATAGCTTTTTAATGTCTTTTGTAATGCCACGAATTTGAGAATCAAAACTTCGAAATGAGGTTGCCGTTTTTATCAGCTTTCTCATTGCCAGTGATTGTCCTATGGGATGGGATCCAAACAAATTCGATTTTAATCCCTTTTTCACCTTCAATAGATACCATTTTTGGAGTTTTATATGATAGAATTGTCAGTATGTCTATTTTCTATGGCTTTAAGGGTTGACATTGAGTCAGTAAATATTGCAATGGCAAGTAATTTGTTTGTTGCAGGCTGAATTCGATGGCTTTAAGTACTGCCCATGCTTCGCATGAACAGATGGAAAAATAATCTGGGAGGCGTTGTAATTCGACTATATTGGTAGACTGAACGTAAAATGCACAACCAGCTTTTCCATCACATTTAGAACCATCTGTTTATATTTAGTAATAGTTGGCATAATCTTGTTAATAAATTTTGGAAATTAGCTTTGGGGCCAGAAGTAAGGTGAAGGCTTTTTGCTAAGATTAAATTTATTACAACATTATGATCTCGCCAAGGCGGGATGAAAGGCATACATGTAGGTAAGGTGGCTGGTTCGACAATATTAAGTTCCTTCAGGTTCTTAGGAATCCTCTCTCTTAGTGGTAGTGGTGATTGAGGGGGAGCTTCATTTGTGTGCTCCCATTTGATGGACGACAACATTTTTAATACATTTAATCTCTTTTTACATTCCAACTTGAGAGCAGCTACCTGTTGTTTCCACGAGTGAGTAGAATCAGAAAGCATACGAAGAATTTTACACATTTGTTCTTTTCAGTTGAAAGGTTCCAAGTCTAAGTTGATTTTTTTCATTCCAATCCTTGCGTCTTCTTGAAAACACAATAAATTCTGATTTTCTTTTCGAAATTGTGAATCCCGAGTTACTTGACCAATTATTGATTTTATTTAATGTTTCTTGGATGATATTCTCAGTTGTCTGAAGATATTTTCCACTGCAGGGCAGGGTGATGTCATCGGCAAAAAGATATATTTTTACAGGAAGTTGGACTACAAGATTCACTTCATTGATGGCAATTAAGAAGAGTAATACGCTAAGAACTGATCCCTGTGAGAGACCATTTGTCAACTCTGTGGGTTGCGATGCTGTATCTTGTATTCTGAATCTAATATATCAATGTTTTAGAAAGTTTATGATGAATGCCAATATGTTCCCTTTCATTTGCATGTTTGACAGAATGTTGATGAGTCTGTCTTTATATACCACTTCGTATGCCTTTTCAATATCTAGTGAGACAGAAATCACATGTTGCTTCATAACCAGAGCATCACAAATTTCGGTATCAATATTGACTAGGTAAATAATAAATGTGAAAGAAAGTCTCTTGAGAACGTGCGCATTCTTGAAATTCGTTATTTGTCCAGAGACAAAGGATGCATTAATTATAACTTGTCAGTATATCAAACCAATTTATTTTCATTTAACATTGCGTACGATGTAGAAAACGAAAGCTCAATGAGCCTCCCGACCTTTGCGATATCGACTACCTTTTGTCCTTGACTATTGTTACTACGCTAAAGGCTAAGCTCCCCGGCAGATAACAATCGCCGGTCGCCGGGGAGGACACAGGGGGCGGCGGATGGCCTCTGCGGAGGTATGTGAACGCACTCGAAAAACAGCTGAGCGCGCCTTCCGGCGAGCCTTCTCGGAGAGGAAAGCCAGTTCCGCCGGAAATGTGTGTCTGTGTGGCGGCGCGCGTGGCGAGAATACCGTAGGACGCGCGGTGTAAGGCCTGTAGCCGCCGCCGCCGCCACCGCCGTTGTCTCCGCGCGCCACCGTACTTGTGACTCCGCCCACTTTCATTCACAACGCCTCGGCAGACCTCCGTGTTGGAATACCTTGGAGTAATTTCCCGGAACCTGGAGGCTCAAAACTTCCGTGCCAGAGCCCGGATATAAAGCTGGAATTATCTTTACGCTCGCTCAGTTCTGACATGTAATTACTCGCGCGGCGCTCTGAATGCGCCAACAAAAGAATTGTTTATTCAATGACAAAACGAATAATATCGCAGTAATTTTTTACATAGAAAGAAAAATGATAACTTATTGCATAAAATAATATTTAAAGTTCAATTATTTGGTATATGTGGAACTACAATGGGCAATGAAGTACAAAGTGGAACATATTAATTAAAAATATAATACTACAATAACAATAATAACAGTTATAATAATAGTAATAAAATGTATGATTTATATATGTAGAGCAACATTGATATAATAATGTAATATATTAAAATATACGAAATATATAAAGATTGTAGAGAAAAAAGTAGATAATTACTGTCGTGTAGTTGTTGTGTATTTTCTTGTAAACAAAGAAATATTGTTTATTTGGATAATGTCCCGAAAAATAATAAATTTGCTTTAAAACATTGTACATTTGTTATGTAGAAAGCATAATTCATAATGTGACCATTCGAATGTTCAACAAACGAATTTGGCGCCGCCGCCGCTATGACGACACCTGTTTATTCCAAGAAGGAGGGGTGTATCGGAGGTAGGGAGGGGGTTCTCTCCATCCGTCCGTTGAGATGTCACTAGGCAAATTGGATTGGCCATTGGCAATTTGGGCAATAGGAAAACGTTCTTGTTGTATTCCAGACGGCGTAGAATGAGATTATCTTAAGAAAAAAAGGTATTAGTACTATTAACATTTTGTTAATACAGTATAGATTGTGATCAGTGCTTCGGTTGATAGAATGCATTGTGTTAGAAAATACAGTTTCTGTTAAATAGTATCATAAACATTTCAAAACAAGTACAAATATTTTCAGTATGTTCAAAGTCTAGACAAAGAATGCACTAAACTATTCCATCTGCTTTTCGTCTTCTTTCAACTTTAACTGTTAAGTTGCAAGTTTGAGGATTAATTCAATCGATTGTTCACCAGAAAACTCTTCAGCTACCACTGGGATGGGCTGATGTTCTTTATGTAATCTGGTGACATTATTAAGGAAAGAGTATTGTTCCTTCAGGTTGTTGTATATTTCGTCTTGGGTGATGAAGGGATGAATATTTTTGAAAACTACGGGGAACGTTTTGTTGGTTGGGTCCTTGTACGTTCGAAATTGTTTTTCCGTTTTTACGAAATACTGAATTGCTTTTCTGAAGTCTTCTATTTTTTGAAAGTTAACGTTGGCTTTGTAATTGTTAAATGATACGGTGAATTGCGCACGATTTGGGTTTTAATTTCCTAATTAAAATTAAATGGATGTTTGAATAATATTGTTAATGTGGATTGTTGGGATTATAATATTTTCAGGTGTAGCGGGGTCGATGAAGTTAGTAACATCGTCATCGTGAAGGTCAGCTAGACTGCTGAATCTATTCTCTGTAGGAATAGTATAAATAGAATTAGAGTTGGTAAGTACTTTTTTAGATTGATTGAGGCTTTGGATAGGGTCTCTGTTTCCCCGTTGGCCACTTGTTGCTTGCATTGAATACGCTGCCAGTGCTGCATAATGAAACATTTGCGCTTGTTGAGATGGCGTTGGTAGATACGCTGGAGCGTATGGAGCTGGAAAATCACGGCCGTCGCCTTCCACGACCTCCATTTGGCCGTCGGTGGAATAAACCAAGGCTAAGGCATCAGCGGTGCACTGACTGAGGCCAGCGTTGATGGATGTTGATGTAGAGTTAATCACTTATTAAATCACTGTACTTGGATTTAACGTTGTGCACTGTGTAGACTTAAACTTTTCACTAATGCTGTTACCTTAACACTATGAATGGTAACTGCTACTGAGAGTAGCGCTGCGCTCAGAGGTCCGCACAGGTCGAGTGCTCGGAGCGGAATGTGAATTCAAGCTGTTAAAGAAACTCTGAAGAGATGTAATGATAACGCAATTTGATGCAACTATTGTCGGAAATCAAGGGAAAACTATTGGCCCATTCAGTAAACCAACGCGAGTAATTAAAGATTAAATTATAATTATTATACCCATTAGTTTGTTATCCTTACAATTTGATGTCTTTAATATACAATGGCTGGAAATTAATGATTTATTAAAATATAAAATTACGCGAAACTACTCGTATTTGCAAAACCTTGTACAGGATCGTTTTTAAAGATGATTTCGAAGAACAGATATTATTAAGAAAGAATCTATGTATAGTTAGTGTAGTTCTTGTGTGATGTATTCTTAACACATTTTTATTTATTGCTACGTAAAGCTGTCTATAGCTGATATTCCAGCTTTTCTGTAACCTAGGTGACGCAGTCTTGAAGCAGCATCCTACTAAGCGAGAAAAAGACTGTGGGTCAAGCAAAATCTTCATTAAAATGTTGCGCTGTCTTCATCGACCATATTTTCGTGAATTTCTACACACTTTCTTCATCTCTTCCATGCCACTGAATGTCGTTAGATTTCGATTGCACTCATGACCGCACTGGTGTCCTGGTACCTCTTCACAATTAAATAACCTTTGTAATGAGCGATAAGTATTTTATGCTACCCGCAGAAAAAAAAATTTGTGATGAGAAATAATCACATCTTTACCTCCCATGATAATTTGCCTCTTCTTGCTCGTATATTTTCACATACCCATACTACGTTTACACATACAAGCACAAAAGTACGTTTTGAACATTTGTAACAAAAGTATTTGACCTATCAGCTGAATTAAATGGTTTTCTAAAATGATAATGTTAGTAAGACTAAAACTTTATTTTCGAAGGTTTGGGTTCCTTTGTTCTAAAAGAGCGCAAATGTTTCTTTTTAAGCGAATTATTTTTATTTCATTTTATTTTCAAGTTTCTGAAGACCATCATGTGATCAACCTATTTTTATTGTGTTTATCCAATGTATTCTTTATAAATGTTTAGTGTAGGACCTCTGTATCCTCAAACCTATCGTTGTAGGAATCTTGTACAGTGTTTCTCATAAGCTTCCCGTTGCTTCCGCTGACTTTTCATTTGTGAACTTTCAGATACTGAGTGCCGTCTACTTTCGTGGAGGTTTCTTTCAACCGTTTAATATTTTTCACACAGGAAAGAGGAAAGTGTTTTGTTGTCAACCATCACATACCTTCAGTGACATTAAAATATTTCTGGAAATAAGTTAGTTCATGTTCAGAATATTGCTAAATTTAAATTTGCGTTAAGAAATGAGTCTAATCATATGTGCGTCCGATATCAATATCAAGGAAATGCACATTTTAATCGAAATATACAATACGCTCTCCCTAGACCCTCCCCAATTCGTAAGTAAAATATAAATTGTTATTTACTCCCTAATTCTGAAATAATGTATCTATTTTTATTTGCTGGTATTTTTTATTTAAGTGATACAAATGTGCCTGAATTAGTATGACTGATGGATTGGTTGTTGTGGTGTTGCATTTGATTACTCGTTTATTAAAAGGGTAATAAAATAGTACCTGAATAAAATTGTCAGTTTGATTCAAAAGACCTCTTTGTTTTTTTCTCATTATTTTTTAGGAAGCTACGAATATGTGTAGCAGATCAGAGTTCATCATACCAAATACGGTCACCAAGGTTGTGATCAGAATGATCTAACACTTTGATCGTAATAGATTCCAGGAAATGTAAGGCCAATGGCGTTGTGGCATTTAATACCTTTAGCGTTGTGGAATAATTTTTTCAGTATCTCTACCTCACCAACGAAACTTCCGTGTTTTTTTGTCGTCGAGTGTAGTGTTCGTGGACTCACCCTACCGCATGAAGTACTGCCACATTGCTGCAAACTTATAAAGGATGGTCTAAACCATTAATCACATGTTCACCTTCTAGAGCCAGTTTTCTGACACTTAGCCAACGTTCCTAACAGGTGTGTTGTTCTAGAGCAGGGATTTTCAACGGGGTCAGTATTTTTGTATGGGTCAATGATGATAAAGAGGTCGAATAGGGGTCATTAGCGGATTATGAACCTGTTATTGTTCAATATAGTCAAGATCAATATCCCATTGGTTCTAAAAAATATGTGTATTAATGAACTTGATAATTAATTGTTTTCTGATGTACTTATATCTCTTTCGTATAAGTCATTTCATATCATTCTTAGGTAAGGTTAAGTAGGTTTAGAAAGCTCAAGAAATTATAACTCTCTAACTACACCAACATTTGCTCTCCTTGCATTCGAGAAAATTGCTCTGCCTGGCAGACTACTGCACTGACTGAGACTGACGTTATCGAAAACCTAATTTTAGAAAGGTCAGATATTTTGGTAACCTTTGCACAATTGAAAAGATTAGAAACTCAATTACACAGAAACAGAATTTTTTCAATTATAAAAAATCAAGATATTTACGAAAATGTTGTGTACAAAATTTTCTTTAAGGTATTTAATGAAATTCTTTCTGTTGTGATTACGTAAGCTGCATATTACAGAGAAAAAGTAAAGGGGTCAAAGAAGCAAACACTTTGTTTAAAAGGGGTTGATGAAAGAGGAAGGTTAGGAATCCTTTTTCTACAGGAAGACTATGATAACAATGGTGATGGCGACGATGATGAGACGATGGTGCTGACGGTAATGATAACGATGACGTCTATAGTGATTTCGATGATTCGAAAATCCCACCTGAGTCGATCTCTTTTGAAGTGGTTTTCTGTCCCCCGGAATTCGGGTATCTGAAGTGCAGTTCTGCATGCGAGTTTGAGTCGCTGCAGATTGCGATCGCAGCTCTGCGAAGCCACAAATGACCTTGCCGACTGGTTTCGTCTCAGGAGTAAAGAACTTGTAATTATTTTCGCTGGAGCTTGTGGTGTTACTAAATGGTGTCCTCAGGGTAAGTTTTTTCTGAGTTAAGCTGAACCAAATGGCCCTGAGAATATTCTAAGAATAATACTCTTAAACACTACCAGTTTCACGCGATTGTTTCTATTAAAACAAACGAATTGTGCTTGCAGAGTTTACATAATTTTCGAATATTTTGTTATCAGTTGTGAATTGTGTATTGAGAGTATTTGCAATGAAGTAATTTTCATTTAGATTTTGAGAAATTATTATTGTATTTTCTTTAAGAACCGTATCTATATAGTACAGGCGGATGTAAAGATTTCAAGCTCGAAATGGATGATACAGTAAAATGATGAAAGACACAGATCGGCTGACTTAGCTAGGGGTCAGCATTACCGTTGTCTCTGCAGCGACTTTGACCGAGGGCCTGAGGATTTGAGTCCCGACGGTAGCGGACGAAGTTTGCTATGTAGCTATGTCGGATTCAGTGGCTGTCTGGAGGAGAATTCTAGCAACTGATCACTGGGTTCCGAGGTGTTTGTTCGATCAGTGCCAGGCGAATGCCGGATCTCTAACAAATGGGCCTTGGCCAGCGCACTACCTTTCCTTCCTCATATTTGGACTCCGATGGGAGAGATACCTGTTGATGAAATTCCTCCACAAACCGACGTGTCAGTCGGCGCCGGATCTTATCATCGATTGGAGGAGAAATACTGCCCCCCTTCAGGATAAAAACACTTAATAACGAGGTTAATGACCTTAGCAGTTGACTTGGCCGCAAACAATGAATGAATGAATCAATAAATCAGTCAATAGAAGAAAGAAAAACATAATTTGTAAAAAAAAAACAACAAATGTTATTTATTCTCTTCTTTATTGAATGAAATGGCGAGCGTATGATTTGTTCATTTTTAATTATTGTTTGATTGTTAATAATTGAATTATCGTCGCCATTCAAGTGAGACAAATTGAATATCTGTACGGGCATGTATAAAAATACGCATGCTTACTGTTTTGACTTTGGAACGCAATAGGATTCGAAACTCGCATATTACGACATCTGACTAATTAAGAGAAGATGTTATCTTTACGTAAGTTAGACAGCCATCCTGGTCTTCACGATTCTCTACTAATGGAGCTCTATGCCTAGTGAATAGGAATGAGTTGTTGCAAAATGTCGTTTTACCAGTTTTGGACTCAACAGCAGGTGCTACCATTATTCATGAGCAAGTCCGTAAAATGATGCTCTCTACCAAGTGTTTGATACACAATTACTCTTATCTACTCCTACTTCCTTCCGTGTTCTTTTCTTTTATTACGTAATATTTGTGATATTTCTTATTCTTAATTAAACTTCTCACTCATTAGAGATGATATCTTGTTACGAATATATTCCGTGGCTTCTGTAACCTTCCTCTAAAAGGATTCTTAAAGGTCAATAACAATAGCAGTAGAAAATAGAATATAATATTTTAATGATTGTTTGCCCTTAACTTTAGGGAATGAATAATGCATATAATTACATATCTAATTGTGTGAGTAAACCTTTTTAATATTCCTACAATAGAAAATCAGATTTTACACTTAATCTATTAATGAATAAAAAGTATATGTAGAAGGTCTCTTTCAATAAGTATCTTCATATGCATATTAATTGAAATCGTTGGTGAAATTTTGTGGTTTAACACCTTCGTAAACATAAGGAACACCAAGTACAAAAATGTTTTTGAATGCAAAAATACAACTACTTTCTCTTATTAGGTTTGGAATATATTTCAAGGTTAACAAAAGAGAAATATTGTATACCCATAAAACAAAACAAAGCAAAACATCCAATTGAATGTCAAACTAATTAAAGAAGCAAACCACATATTTTTATCTTGACCTTATTTTGCATTTTAAAGAATCTGTTAACCACATTTCCCTACAACGGTTCTCTAATGTTTGATACTCTCATGTAGATACTTTTTGTGCTTGATCATAACACGATTTTTGCTTTTTAGCATACGTCTGCACAAATACAAGAAAAGTGATAAATATTACAGCAACATTAGATTTCTTGCTTTACGCTATTTGGTAATAGCTTCGGAAGCTGTCAAATTGGCATCAGTAAGAATTATAATCATGTATGTGCGGATACGATCTTGTACTATGTGCCAAATGCTATTCAATACACTGATCTTGGATTGATTGATTGATTTTTTTCGTGTTACCGGGCGCGTCAACTGCTTCGGTCATTAGTCCCGTTAGTGTAGTGCATGTTTTTTTCTCGGGAGATGGCAGTGATCTTCCCCACTGGATGGCGAGATCCGGCGCCGACCTACCGTCGGCTAGTGGGGTTTCCCCCTAACCAGGACTCTCCCACCAGCGGGACACCGCCCCAGCCGGGACAAGCTCTAAGCTCCGACCGGTCTCCCGGAATATGTGGTAGTGTAATGCATGTTAGTGTAAGTGAGTGTGTAAGCGGAAGGATAGGAAATGAAGAGGAAGGACAGATCGCGCGCGGTCCGTGGCCCGTTGGTAGGGTACTGCTCCGGCATTCGCCTGGTGTTGATCGGAGAAACACGGAAAACTACCGATCAGAGCAGCCGAACCGTACTGGTAGTCTCCTCCAGACGGCGACCTGACCTTCGACGTAGCTGGAACGCTTATCCTTCATTTCTTTCTGAGGATTCCAGTCCAGTGTGAAACCCTGTCTTAATAACGAATTCTGATATCGTACTACCGTTGTCTCCACCTATCCGTGCCCAATTCTGATCCTAGTACTCCAAGTCATAGCCCACATCCTCTTGGGTAAACCATAAACCATCAAACTGTTTACCTTGAACACTTTTTACGAATACGTGGAAATGAAATAAAACAGTACGGATAAAATTATCTCAAATGAATATCTAATTCCATTTGCAATCGCACAACTTAAAATATATATGTAATTATTGATCAACTAAGACAAATAGCTTTCGGTGCCGTTTTGTGTACTAATTACATTTGGAATTAGCTCCGTTAGTTGTAATGAGTTGAAAGGTGTCGTAAATGGCTTACTTCAGTGAATATAATGGCGAGTGTAAAAACTAGAAATTAAGGTTTAGATCACAAGGGCATTTTTTGAGTGAAGGAGAAGACAGCAAAACCAATACTCTTATCGGATGAAGCAAAGGACTGCTACCTATAAAAACATCAAAGTAATGGAGAAGTTCATTAATCTTAGATTTATATAGGTGTTTTCACACGGGCGTCCTTGAACGATGTTAGGAGTGTTATTGCTTAAGATTGGATTTACGTGTAACCGCATCTTTTCTTTGCTAACTTGAATTCGGATGAAAAATTAACAGAAATTTGCATCACGAAACGGACGTTATTTTAGTATTTGTTTTATTTTGTACGAAATTGAAAATTTTGTAACGCTGTCTGAAAATTGCATATTAGGACTTGTATTGACGAATTTACAAGATTAGGTGTATGTATAAAATATAATTACATTATCAACTTCTTAACTTTTAATGTTCCTTTTTTAAATGTTTCATTTAAATAAACGTTTTTATGACCCGGCAGTACATTAGGTGGGCTGTGAAACCCGAGTGTCGTTTAATATGTATCAATTCTGCATTTTGTTGCGCTATGAAACGAGCGTCTATACCTTTCACGATGCCTACTGTCTAATTAAAATTTCTTATTGATTGTCGTGCGGAGTAGACCTGAGAGATGCGAGGGAGAATGAACGCAGTGTTCGACAGATTTTAGCTGCGTACACACGTACGTGAGAGTGAGGCTCGAGATACAGATAAGTGTAAATGTTGAACAGTTTCCCTGTCTAAAAACATATTAGATGACAGTAGATATAGTAATTTCTCAGGAAATAATTTGCAAATGCTAATATAAAACGTAAATTAGAATGAAAACAGTTAACTGCATTTTTTTGTGTAAGATAATTATCTTTTGTTTCTGAAGGTAATTTTGTATTTTTCAATTTTTGTGTTAAATTAATTGTGTTCGTGAATAATATTTTAAATACCAAAAATCATTTGTTTAAACAACATGTACAAACTATAATAAAACCACTAAAATAATATTTCATTCACACTAAATTTCACTTCAAAATGTAAAATAAGTTGATAAGTGGATGAACTAGAGTTTTAGACACAATTTTGCAAACTGTTGATATTTTTATTGCATGTTTTTGCGCGTTTGGTGTTTTTACTGAACGTTTTGGAGAGTTTTACAGCACGGAAATCCGGTCTTTAGTTATTAATGAACTAAACTGCTTGCCTAGATCCAAGGTGGCGTCGCACATTTTGTGGGAATGTGAAAATGCATTCTGTGACGTTACTGAATGATGCACGTTTTGAAATGAATACTCGTCAGACAAGACAAAAACGAAAAGCGATTGGAGCCCGCACAGTCAAATAAGTCCGATTAAGAGTGACTTGCTGATTGTAAAGGAGCAGATAGAAGTAAAAATTGGTGGCCTACAGCAGCAAGAATGCTAATGAACGAAACCAATCCAACCGGTTTTCAAAATAGTGGCTCGTACACTGCTCAAGAACAAATAAAGTACCCCTGTAAAACACTGCAATACTGTAAAACACTGCAATAAATTAAACATTTAAAAAAATTGTCTTCACTAATACAGCAATAACATTCTGTAGTTCATGTATACAGTACAGCAATTCTTTACAAACCAAGAATATCAAAACGTTGTTGCTCCAGAGCGGAAGACGTGAATATTTAATGGCAGACGGTCTCTTCCTTGGACCCTTGGTGTTGCATGACGTCAGTTGTATCGTGAGCAGTGGCGCACTGAGTATAAGAATTCATTCGTTATGCGCAGTAAGGGAATATCACAATCAAAGTTTTACATCTTCAGTCAAAGACGAAATTGTTTTATTGTTTTAGAATTTTTCCAAGGTCTTGAGTTTCTAATTAAACCATAGACATCTCTTACTTGCCCGGAGGCTGCATTGTTTTCTTTCCATTTCTTCTCTCGAATTCTTGGGTATCTAACGAAACCGTGACCTCACCAGAGACTGCTTATTTTTCTTTCAAATTCTGTGCGCATTGGAATTTAAAAATGTAGTAATCGCGCACTTTTTCTTGATACTCCACAGCGGTGGGGGGGGGTGCGGGGAGAGGCGTCTATGTCACGGCTGTGCAGAGCTGTCAACTTTATCGACAGAAAGCTCAGCGTAATAGCGCGTCTTGCATTACATAAGAATGAGAAACAGAGCAAGGATTTTTAAAATTCTGAAGAAATAATTAATAGTTATTGAATCTATAGAGTATCAAGAAGGAACACTGTACGCACAGGTCATTAGAAAGATGCAGCGCCTCTGCCCGGGAGGTCCTAGGTTCGAGTCTTAACGGCGGCAGGATTTTCGACACTTAGCTTTTCAGCTAGGTCGAATTCAGTCGCTGTCTGGAGGAGAATTCTAGCGGCCGGCTGCTCTGATCGGTAGTTTTCCGCGGTTTCTTCGATCAACACCCGACGAATGCCGGAGCAGTACCCTTCCAAACGGGCCACGGACCGCGCGCGATCTGCTCTTCCCCTTCCTTGCCCTATCCTCTCCCCTTACACACTCACTTACACTAACATGCACTACACTACCACATATTCCGGGAGACAGGTCGGAAGTTTAGAGCTTGTCCCGGCTGGGGCGGTGCCCCGCTGGTGGGAGAGTCCTGGTTAGGGGGACACCCCACTAGCCGACGGTAGGTCGGTGCCGGATCTCGCCATCCAGCGAGGGGAGAATCACCGCCATCTCCCGAGAAAAAAACATGCACTACACTAACGGGACTAATGACCGAAGCAGTTGACGCGCCCGGAAACACGAAAAAATCAATCAATCAGTCAATCGTTAGAAAGAGTGAGCGAAAATGAGAAGTCCGCATTGTAAAAGACGAAAGTAGGCAGCATTGTAAACTGAGCCATGACGTTCCTAGTGGAGCTCATATTTTCTACTGGGCCGTGCTGTGCCGAGCTGAGCCAGAATTAGGGTCTTGGAGGATCAAGAAAACGTGCGCGCATAGTAGATAGTTCGTTTCACGGGTGGAAACAGTGCTGACGCTATACTTGGATTTATTTAACATGATATCACAAGGTCACGCGCGAAAGAGGGAGACGGAAGGCAAACTCCAATGGGGAGCCGTAAAAGTCAGAGCTGTAGTGACGTTGCAGCTCCCCATTTGTGTCCGTCTTCGTTCTCCCTCTTTCGCGCGTGACCTCGAGATGCCACGTTAAAAAAAAGCAAGTATAGGCATGGGCAGACCAGGCAATCGTTCAGGGACCGGCAAGACAAGAGCCTGATGGGGAAAATTATTAACGATTTTCTCGAGTTTCAATTTCTTCTTTATCATAATTTTATTAGTCGCGGTACTGTAATCTGATATTTCATAAAATTTTTAATATTTTTTCAAATCTTAAATGTGTTTTTTAATCGTTACTTACAAGGTAGGACTCAATAAAATAATGAAATGACGCGTGAGGGAAATGGGTGAATTGGAGAATGTTCGCGTCGTCTGAACGCTCAACTAATGTCATATGATTAGCACCTTATGTGTGAGGTGCAAATGTGCTCTAGGAGAATCAATTGTCATTGACACCGAACGTGTGACGTCACCACGAAGAACAACGGAGGAATATTGCATGGCGGTTCCTAATGATTATAGAGAGGGCATTAATGTCAATCAAAACTTATCGCATGCTCTATGGGAAGATTTTTATCGAAGGTCAAATATAACTCAATCTGAGATTGAAACATTAATTAATTTGGCATTAATTACGTTGGCATTTTCTTAAATTAAATTTCTAAATGGTTAGTCCTGAGCTCGTCTCTGTGTCATTCCGCTTTTCCCTTAGAAATAGATTCAAGGAAAGAACACTTTATGTTGCATTAACTACAGGAAGTTAACACTGTGAAGGTTTCTTTATCTTATGGCCTCCTTTGGTCTCTTTAGGAAGTGACATTTGACTTAAACGAACCTGTTAGCACTGAATCTGTTGTAAAATCGATGATGTTATTATTCCTCGTAAGGTACAGAAGATCTTTTAAAATTTACCTTTAATATTTACATATTTTTATTAGTGGTTTCTTTCTGGAGATTTCCTCCTTATGTCGTAAAATTCCTGCCTGGTGGAAGATTATCTGAAAGTCTACTCAAATTCAATACATAATATTCAACTGATATTTTTTGGGACAAAACATATTGTTTATTGAGCGAAGGAATCTTGTAACATCTTCGCAATAATCATAATGTTTATCTATAAAATATCATAATCGTATAATAATCGTTATAATGTGATCGTTTCTTTAGCATTGATATTGGATGATTATTGGTAGAGAGATCGATTTCAATTTCTGAAAAGATAATGAAAAATTTTCCTTTTATGTAACTGAAAACTAATGATACATGTTTTAATGCAATTTTTAATATTCTAGATACCTAAATTTGATATCGAAGAAGATGTGGACGCATTTCAGATCCGTTGTGAAACAGCAATACAGAAATGTCACCTGCAATCTTTATGATTAAGTGTTATTTACAAACATACCTTTTCACTTCTGTTATCACATTTACAATTTACACCATCCATCTTTTGCCACCTTTTTTGATGAAAACACGTCACTATATCACCAACTACAGTAAAGCTGTGATAACGATTAGGTCTGCTTGTACGTCCATAAAGCGAACTGTCATATATGCACACATACGGGTATATATTCACACAGATAGGAAATATGAATTTCTTAACGGCTGTATGGCATGCAGATGCACTCTAATGCCAACCCAATATTCCGCTTTTAAGTGAGAACTAAAAGCCATGGCTAAGGACTTTGTTTTAAGACTCTATGCGAAAGCTCAAAATAGGTCAAAACTGCAAATAATAAAAATATTTATCATTTACTTGCAGCAAAAATATTTATGTGAAGTTCCTCCTATGGACTGATGGATTGATTATTCCGGACGCTTCAATTGCGAAGGTCATTAGCCCTTAAGTATAGTGTACGTTTTTTCCTCTGAGGGTGACGGTGATTTTTCACCACCCGACAGTGGATCCTCCGCCGACCTTCCCATCGGCTCGCGGGGTTTTCCCCGTACAGGTTTTTCCCACCAGCGGGGAGAATGCCCCAGCTGGGAAAAGCTCTAAACTCCCGACCTGTTTCCCGGCATGTGTGGTAGTGAAGTGCATGAAATGTATATGTATACAAGGGGTGAGGATAGGACAAGGAAGAGGAAGAAATGATCGCGCGCGGTCCGTGGCCCGTTTGTTAGGGTACTGCACCGACATTCGTCTAGTATTGATGGGAGAAACTACAGAAAACTGCCGATCAGAGCACCGGCTACTGGAAGTCTCCCCCAGACAGCAGCGAATTTGATCTAGCTATGTAGCTAGTGTCGATAATCATCTACCGGTCGGGACTCAAAACCCTACGAGCTCCCGATCAGAGGCACTACAATGATATCAACTGATGCCTTGAACCACCTTTTCCGGTTCCCGATGGTATAGACGGCGACGAAAGAAAGGTTAAACATTCTTCACCGTGCAGTTAATGGCAGAAAAGCTTCCCATTTCCGAATGCTTTGAAGTTTTAAAGCGCAATCGTGCGTAATGGACTGCGGATATCTGCCTTTTCAGAAATATAGTATTAGCGAGTTTGCGTGGAAGCCAAGAGCAATTGCAAAAAATTGTCTAATTTATAATCTGGAATGACGAATTTTAAAATATTTGGTGACGTCATTATGTGCGTTCATCACAATTTGTCGTCTCAATTGGGTGCGGGAAAGTGGATATACGTTTGGTAGGCGGCTCGAAAGGAACGACATGGAATTCAGTTTGTGGCAGTTTGAGAATTTAGCGTAGATTTGCGCAACCTAAAGCAAGGGGGGAGGGCACTTACGTTTCCAGGTCTCTTTGTCCTCCACTGGGCCCCCTTTTCTATTATTTTTTTATTTACAAAAAACTTATTTTAGTAATACGTAAATAATATTATAGAAAGAAAATGGAATACTTTTAGTCACACAATGAAATGCTATTGGTTTTATGTTGAAGCATTAACAGGAAGTTTGGACGGTCTTAGTATTATTTCCCCAAATTGTCAGCTTAAAAAGAGGAGAAAATATGGAATTGATCATAAAAACTGAAATAAAATATTTTATTCTGTAGAACTACGGGCTCCAAATTGAGGAGGGCCACAGCTTCCTGCCTAAAGGTTGCCAACAATGTTCAGGTAAAATCCCTTTTACCTCTCACTTGACAAGCAAGCGAAAATAAAAGCATCAACTCATTTCTTTTTATAATTAATTCAGCTCTAATTCTTTCCTCTCCTTTTGGAATTCAAGTAAGAAGATTCGTTCACAAAAAGCAGTTGAAGATGGTCCGAGCGACTCTTTTTTATTTTAGTCGTCAGACAGAGACACGATTATGCATATGTCAAGTTCAGAAATACGTAAATAATATTATATATTGGTGTTTTCATTTTATATTGGTGGCTCGTATATATTGGTGTTTTCTATTTTAAATTTAAAAAAAACGACACAACATACCAGATGATAATCATGTGATAAAATAAATGACAAAAAATGTTAAAAATTTATTAAAAGGAGGTCATTTAAAATACAAAGAAGAACGAGAGAACAATTGACGTCAATGAAAGACTGTCCTCCCAAATGAAGGACTGTTGGTAATCCTAATCCTGCCCCTCTCTCAGTGCCGATTGAATTCAGCGTTAGCAGAACACTTTGCCGTCGGGGTAATTCGATTTAGAACGAAATATGCAAACAGTAGGGATTTTTTTGCACGGCATAGCAATCGGTTACAATATCGATCTTCTGCGCATACGTGAGATACACAGAAGTGTTGCGAAACTTGAACTGCACATGCGCAGAAGATTGATAATGTCGACGGCTGTAACGATTCGCCGGGAAAAAAACTCCCTTGCATCTCACACTTCACACGATACAGGTCACGTGGTTGACTCATAACTAGCGAATCAGGTCAACCCTAATACAATATCCAAATTTTTCATTACATAATTATACGTATTTTGTACTGTAGTACATATTTTGCAAAACTTTTTACTATTTTACCAATATTATTGATATTTATTTCGCAAAAAAACCTTTAATAAATTTTCAAAAATAGTTTCTATTAAAAATTCGGCACATATTCAAAATTGAGATACTGAAGATGCGAGGTTCTCCATGTGAAACCGCGGTACGTTGCCTGTACTGAATTTATATTTGGACAAGTGCACTGAGCGCTCGGAATGTTACCTTTAGGTGTGGAAAGTGTCAGTGAGGTCATTTTCTTAATGACTGAATGATTGATTGATTTTTACTGATTTCGGGCGCGTGAACTGCTAAGGTTATTAGTCCCGTAAATGTAGAGCATGTTTTGCTCGGGAGGTGGCGGTGATCTTCCCCCGCAAGATCCGGCGCCGACCTACCGTCTGCTAGCGGGGTTTTCCCAAGCACGTATCTCCCACCAGCGAGGCATCGCTCCAGCCGGGACAAGCTGATAGCTCCCGACCGGTCTCCCGGCATGTGTGGTAGTGTAGTGCATGTAAGTATATGAGTGTTTAAGGAGTGAGTTTAGGGCAAAGAATGGGAAAGAAAGAGTCGCTGTCTGGAGGAGAATTCTAGCGGCCGGCTGCTCTGATCGGTAGTTTTCCGTGGTTTCTCCAACCAACACTAGGCGAATGTCGGAGCAGTACCGTAACAAGGATTAGTGCAGTCATACAGTACAATAGAACAAAATACATAAATGTCGCAAGGATTAAAGTAACTCAAATCTAAAGATCATCTTAAATAATAACAAACGGTTACGGTACTGCTCCGGTATTCGCCTGGTATTGCCCTGGGAAACCGCAGAAAACTACCAATCAGAGCAGCTAGCCGCTGGAATTCTCCTCCAGACAGCAACAGAATTCGTCCTAGGTATCTGGCTGCGCTAATGCATTGTCTTAATCATTTTTTAAATTATTTCTGTTGAAAAACTGCTATGTTGTTCTTATTGATTCGATTTGTAACAATTCTGTATCTCACTAACTTTTAAAAAATTTTTAAGAAAAACTCATGCTAATCAAATTATTTCAAGTGTAAAAAGAATATTATTTTCAAGAGTTAATAAAATCATGTATAAATCTATTTTGTTGATAAATTTTGAATTTGAGGCACTCATTTAATAAAATATATTTTCGAAGAAATTTTGCTTTATAACATGATTTATGTTTATTTTATCCAGTTCATTATGCAATTCCTGCTTCTCGATAGAGCGACTTTTGTCATTCGCTCACAAATCATTTGCAAAAATGTTTCAGTTAAGCCGGAGCTCAGTATAGCCCAACGTAGCGCGCGACCGTAATCAGATTACGTTTATGTATTGGCAGGTAGTTCAGCAGTGAGTCAATCGAGGCTGCTAGTTGATCTTTTCAAGTTCGGTTACGGGCACTCAGACATGCACTTACCGCATTGGCTGTAGGCGATGCTGTCTTGTTATGAAATCTTTCATTTAGTGCTAGTTTACATTTCGGGATATAATCGTTTTACAAGTTTAACGATTCCATTGCTTATAACATATTTATGTACTTATTTCCACTCATACTATATTTCCGCCTCACCTACATTTTTACCTCAAACGTCCCGGAGCCGCCGCGCCAGCTATGCGCGCGGCTGCGCGAAAGGGCCGTGCGAGCGCCGGGCAGCTCTCGCGCGCTCCCCTCACCTTGCGCGCGCGCCCCTGACTCACGCGCCAGGCGCTGGTGGATACAGCGGTGTAGCGTGTCTCTGTGTAGGTCTCCGATTTGTCACTTTTTTTGGGATGGTTCGATTTAATTTGCCTACGCTGCTGGGAGCGCTGCTAAGTCGGATACTGCCTTCTTGTAATAGTTATTCACCTCCTATACATGCATGGATGTGAAGTACTAGCTCATGTAAGAATAAGATCATTTAACGTAATAATAATAATAATAATAATAATAATAATAATAATAATAATAATAATAATAAACGGTAATGATGAATCCTAAACGTCTTACAAAACAAATAGTTGAATTTTATGAGAACAGAAGTAAAGCAGCAACTGACACGATAAAATGGATCAACGAAATTAAAAAGGACCTTAAATTATCAGGGATCACAGAAGAAGATATTCAAAACAGGAACACTTGTAGATCTAAAGTGCTGTCATGGCAGATTGGTTTAGAAGAAGTACCAAAGTGTAGAACAGGGAAAGCTTGGACCGAAATGAGAAAAAAGGCGCACAGCCGTAGGATGAAAGAAGTATGGGCACAAAGAAAGTCTACGAGAGACATCTGAATACTTTGCGTAGTCCCAATTGGACTTCTTCGCAAGAAGAAGAAAAATCGTTGATGACAAAAGTCATCATCAGTCTCGAGTTTTACCATGACTAGCAGACATTTCTCAGACAAAATTTCTTACAAGTTGCTTATAAATAATTCACTACCATGTCCAAATTTGAATTTTTAAAATTTTATTATACCTGAGCAAATGCTCGCTTCAAATGCAAATCCAACTACCAATGTCGAACCTTCGTGGTGGAAGATCTCATGCTGAGTGGACACCCGTGGTTATATTCTGGAAGTAATGAGCAACGTGTTCGGTCGTGTTTTTTTAAAACAATGGTTCCGAAACAACGTTATTTCATTCTTCCGTGGTTATTTTCTTCCTCGCTTACAGATGGGCAGCGAATGCGAGGATCTACAAGGCGGTGAAGTAAGTCTCTCGCAGATTTAGTGGGCAAGTAAAACATCAAGAAGCGACATTTCTATATTCGTGTAGTGTAAATCGTGATAAAATGTAGTAAATTTAAAATACATTGTGTAATTTCACACATTATATTATTCATTTATTGATAAATTTAATTAAACGAACAAACTAGTTAGTGGAGCGATTCATTTGTTTCCATTTGTGTATGGACTTTACCCTTTTGATGCACAGAGAATGGGTTAAATATGGATCAGTCCAATGATGGTCCATCTTGGCAAGTCTGAATTGAAAATAAATTTAGACCTGCCTGCCTGTTTTTCCTACCAAGACAGCGAGTAGAGAGTAACTACGTTGCGGTAAACTCATGGTCTACGATGATACAACTGTTTAAATGTCTTCGTCATCATTATACGTACGTCCTTTTCAATTGCATCGTCTTATGTTACTCAAGTGCTTTGTACTAATATGTATACAATATATATTTCTTCAAATCTATTTTTACGAATATTGCTCGATTTTTTACTCTGGAGTTATAAACTATTATGTGCGTATGTAACCGTTTTGTAATTATTCTCACGGTACTCAACAAAGAAATGGACTGCAATTACTTGCCACATGACATTCTGGAACGGAATTAACTTCTTCTCTTCATTACATTTTACATTTGTCTTGTTCACTAAAATAATTCGGTAATTATAATTAATTAATCGCTTGCACATACAAATGGAAAAATATGAGTGATTTTTGCGCTAAGCAGGCTTTGTGTCAAGGTTAGCAAGACCGCGCAACTTGCTTCCCGTGGAATTTATAGCCTAATCTCTCTTTAGTTCCATAAAGATATGCAAGTGTTGGAAACCTTTGCCGATACAATTCTCGGAATTTCACAGAAGTTCACTTTGCCATTTAATTTACAACGCTTTTAAACAAAATCCATAATTGTCAATATTTATCTTCCGCGGAAGCAAAGTTTCGAAAGCGAAATAGGATACGGAGGTTAGACACAAATTAGTTTTTTTTTTTTTTTTTTTTTTTTGTTATTTAAGGTCGCATAAACATCTAGGTCATGAGCGACCACTTTTGGGAGTTAACCTTATGGTAACTATGAAGATGAAACGAAATGGAGATTATACAGCCATGCCCGAGGCAGAACTCGAACCCTCGACACTTCGGTCGGAGATCACTAGGACACTACTGTATTAGCGATCTCGGCCACCGGGCCGGCCCAAATTAAGAGCGTTCCAGTATCGTACAACCACTGCTTTATTCCTTCCATTGAATCCAAAATTCAATCACGAAGTTTTTTTTTTAAATTAACAATTGTAATTTTTTCCAATAACTTTTACTTTCTTGGTACGGAGTAGAGTGGAAGTTATGTAATGCTGCGCGAAAAAACGGCGAATTTTAGCCAAAAAAAAAACAACCTTATTATAGGGCCCAGGTAACGAAAAAGTGAATAAATCTAGTTGCTAAATTGTGGGGAAAATCCTCTAACACATGGTGTAGTCAGAATCCATGATTTGTGGGTCTTTGATACAGAAAAATCAAATGACGGCAAAACATTTGTCGTCCGTGCGTCCATCTGTGTCTATGAGTCTGTGAACAACGCTAGCGGTTAAAGCGTTCAGCCGATTTTCTCCAAAACATATATACCCCAATCGATCAGACTGATGTCGCGGCCCCTTGAATTTGAAAGCGATAATTTAATTTTGGGCGTTCTTTACATAAAACACCTGATACATTTTTCAAATTTTCAAAAAAATTGCTCCGCTGCCACCTTCGGATCTCGAAACCTAGGGCCTCCCGTTCAGAAGCACTGCATGGTCTAATCCACTTTTGCCGATAATATAAACCGGTAGCGGTAGCTCAGTGCATCAACTGATGTCACTGCAGCTCCTCTGACCGGAAGGTCCTAAGTTCGAGTCCTGACGGCGGCGTTTTCGACACTAGTTTCAGCTAGGTGAATTCAGTCCGTCTGGAGGAGAATTTAGCGGCCGTCTGCTCTGAGCGGTAGTTCTTCGTGGTTTCTCCGATCAACACCAGGCGAATGCTGGAGCAGTACCCTACCAAACGGGCCACTGACCGCGCGCGATCTATCCTTCCTCTTTCTTGTCCTATCCTCGCCTCTCACACACACACTTACACTAACATGCACTACACTACCACATATTCCAGGAGACCGGTCGGGAGCTTAGAGCTTGTCCTGACTGGGGCGGTGCCCCGCATATGGGAGAGTCCTGGTTAGGGAGAAACCCCACTAGCCGACTGTAGGTCGGCACCGGGTCTCGCCATCCGGCGGGGGAAGATCACCGCCATCTCCCGAGAAAAAACATGCACTACACTAACGGGACTAATGACCGAAGCCGTTGACGCGCCCGGAAACACGAAAAAATCAATCAATCATCCGATAAAATTAGGTGAAGATAGCGAGAGAGGGTAGCTTCTGCGTGGCACGATTTTGTGAGCAATCTTTCTTCAAAGCAATGTCAAAGGATATCAATTTGACAGAGGAGTGTAAAGCTACAATAAATTCTAGAGGTACGAATCACAAACGTCACTGGTGTGACACTGAAAGAGGAAGTGACACAAATGAGGATAAGATAATGTATTTGCGGACGACGTCAGTGTAGTATGTAGACGAAACGTTATTGCATCGATGGTACAGCTGACGTAGTCAGATGTGGTTTATTTTTAGAGAAACGTTTGGAAAGGTGTATTGCCAATGACGCCCGTTGCGGAATATTGAGCCCACTTTCTGTAGACTTTGTTTCAGCCCAGTCAAATGGTATCAAAAACAGCCGTAAAATGTGGGAAATACTCTAAGCGAACTGGGATATTGTAAAGATGATATAATGGCGTGTAGGGAAAATGGTCATAATGTATGCGGTATCTATGCAGAGCCGAACGAGATGTGAAAGATCAACGTTCACATAAATGTGTAGCAATATCTTTCTTCCTATGAGTTGTACGTACATTAAAACTGAAATTAAAGTAAAACCTACAAGTATATTTTTAAAAAGTGTACATTTAATTATTTAAACGCCTAATATTTAATAAACGAATCAAGGAAGAAATATGTCTTTAGTATTGATGGTTTAGGACAGATTCGAAACACATAGTCATTGTCGCCATATAATTCTAATTAGGCGAAAACTTCTTTTTCAAAAATGTGTACATTGAATAATTTAAATATTTAACAGGAATTCATTAGAAGAGAATAACAGACGGACGACGGCTAGACAGGTGATCGGTGGGACGGATACAGGGAGGGGTGTTTAAACACTTTTTTTAAGAGTTCTCAGGAATCCCGGACCCTCAAAATAACTCCGTCGAAATCTCGCCTAGTCTCGATGGTTTTTTTCAGCATTTCGTAATTTTTATTTATTTATTTATAGTCTCATCGGCAACGAGGTCATTAGCAACTACACAGATTCATTTTGCGATTATCATATAAAATTGAGTAACATATTCATGATCAAAAGTCTGAAGGCAAAATAAACAATGTGAGTGTAGTAAGTGGTTCTTCTAAAGTTTAAATGTTATTGTAAATATTGGTTTCTTTCATTAAATCAATAATCTCCAATATGTGACTATCCTGAAGTTCTTCTGAATGTAAAATACCTTACTTTACCGACCCCTATTCAAAACGCACCAGGCAAAGATACCAATTGGAAGACAGACACGATAAGATTTTAAATGTAAAATTTCATAATCCTCTCTGTACTACAAACATGAGAAAATTAAAGCAGATGGGCAATTGTCCCGGGAACGCGTGTCCTAAGTATTTACTTGGCTGTCCGCGTCCGGCATTTCGCCCTGAGGAAGGTCGCAGAATGTAGGCTGAAAGTTGGCACCAGTGCCTAGGATGCGACGTCTCCCGAACTGCCAAGTACTACTCGTGCAACTTTTCTTGAACGATGACCTTACTTCCCCCTCCCTTGAGCAATAAACAGTTGAAGGCAAAAGCTCGCAGCGAGCACTGATGGCAGCATTCCAAGCATTAAAACTGTTGGCGCGAAACAAGCTAGTCAAAGCTAGTAGTTGGTTTCATAGTCGAAAAATTATGTTCAGCTTTATTACCATTATCTAAAGAAATTAAGAGACAGGTCCAGGTCCTTCAAGGGAGGCACTTAAAACTCCCGAAAAAGATAAGAGGCCGTATCGTAGCGGCGAACGCAAAATTATAGAACAAGGTTGTGAAAGCTTGTGGAGACTTGATGTGTAGACACCTCCTCGTGGTGAATTCTGGGTAATTTCGACAAGAATGGTTGCAAAAAAAATAGCAAAGATCTACACAAACCGACCACTTAAATATATTTTATTTTATCTAGTGTCCCTGCTGTTGCCTACCCCGTGCGATGACCTGGCTGCACATGTACCAGGTTTGACTTCGATTTTCCAGAGGTTGGCATCACTGTAAATACTCCAGTGGCCGACTTTGTAACTAATCCCCCCACTCCGCCCGCAATTCTTCAATCCATCGTTCAAGAAAAGTTGTGCGAGTAGTAAATACTGAGTGCTACGCTCCCGTGTCCTCAGTGACTATGCTGGGTGTCAGGAATAGGGATGGCAAAAAATGGATGGTTTTAAAACATGGATGATTTCCACCAGAAACATCGATATTTTTCTTTCGGTCTTTTCTTCATATCGATATTTTGTTGCCAATACATCGATGCTTTTTTGTTTCAATAAAGTAATATCGATGTTTTGCGTCATCATCATTACCACCCTATATATTTTGCCTGTGGAATCGGAGGAAGTTTGGGAGGTGCTCGCGTTATGAGTGTACGTTATCGGTAGGCGTGTCATTGCCTGAATCGATAGTAGTTACAAGCCCTCAGACGTTTTTACAGGTCGTGAATCAGACTCACTCCATTAAATCCAGGGAAGTCCCACAGTAACATGTGATGTGTGACCAAGTATTGCTTTCCAAACTGGCAGGTCTTCTCCATGTAATTTATAAATAAAATATGTGTTATATGTACGAATAAACTTATAACTGTTCAACATTTATTACCAAATTATTTGAGTGTTTTTTTTATCATTTAGTAGTTTTTACAGTGCTATTAGAAGGATGAAGTGCTGGAGTTTATCTGGCAATACTGTCTTCCTCACATATTCGTTCATTTTGGTGCACGAGCGCGAGTGCTACACGCAACACAATTGAGTGAGAATTTCGTGAAATTGAGTTGCCAATTCCAATTGTCGGGTAGGTAAGTCAATAATTTATATTTGATAATGTTTGTTGTTCTGAATGTTTGGACGAAATTTTGCGACCTTAAAATAAAGGGGTCCTAACTTTACTTTTATGGAAAAATGAGTTATCGAGTTTGTTGATCCCATATATACCATTTACTTACTGTAATTAAAACTGGATAAGAAAATAGCAAGCTTATTAGTCTATAATTAAAACATTGATGATTTGAGCATCGATTTTTTGTCGATGTTTTCTTTGACATCGAAAACCCTTTAGCGGTGTATCGATACATCGATGTATCGGTAAAATTTGCCATTACTACACTCCAATTTTTTTTAACGTGGCGCCTCAGGGCCACGAGTTGGCCGAAGAGGGAGACACTGTCATCCAATCGAGAGCTTCGTTTAAATTTAAATTTTTAAATTGGAGCTACTGAGCTGGAGACGCCACGTTAAATAAATCAAAGTATAGTCGGGATGTTAGGTTTACCGCTAGGGTCCGTGAGCCTAGTCGTCCACCCCTGTCTGCGTTGCCGCGGCGTCGCGTCAGTGGAGTTGTGATACAGAAGCAGTGGTGGCTGCGTGACAGCGGCGAGAGCGAAGGCGAAGCTGTTGGGATCCGTTGACCTCGTTGGCGCAGGGGATTCCCCGAGATCCCTCAGTCCCTGGCGGGTTAGTCTCGCGGCCGAATTGGCACTAATGTTCTCTGGAGTTTACCAATTACCGCGGCTCAACTCAAAAGGCACACGTACATCCTCTGGAATGTTCCGTTGGAGTTATGTTGGTTCGAAGGCTAGAGTAGGAATGCTCTGTGTTGTATAGTAATGTAGTAACTGCGTTGTTACTGCGTTGCGAGTAATTAAAGAATCCCGCAGTTTTCGTTCAGCCAGAATGTCGGTGCTCCTGAGACACAAAAGACCTCTTCCCCCTTGCTTAGGAATGCTACGTGTTGGAGTGGTTGTGATCATATACATGAATACTTTGGCATTTTAAGAGACAGTTAATACATTCATTTTATAAATAATGTGTAAGTCAGTCATATACTGTTATATTCTTCAGATTGCGTAGGATTTCAAAGAATTTTACTGCGTTTACAAAACTACAACGTAATTACAGTAAACACGCTCAATGAATGTTTCTCCTCTGGGAACTCTAATTGATGACGGGTATTGTTATAAGAAATGTGATATGTATAATCATGAGTAAATATGTTGCTTTCAAAATTACTTACCAATTGGCAGTGAAATTGACGCATGAGTGATGGTGAACTTGTATAGAAGTTACCTCAACTCCAAAATTACGTAAAATATTTCCTAAAGCGTGTCATTTTATTTACAAGTACTTCAAGAATTCTTTACTCCTCTGTGTTTATGTTTCATTCAAGAATGGACCTCACCCGCCCATTGAACCCTCAACAGTATTGAGTGAATAGCATGCGCTAGGAGAAAATGTTTCCTAGTAAGTTATTGTCCATATGACTCGATGACGTGTTTTTGAATTGATCCTTTCTCCTTAGACAATTTTTTAAAATTGTATACTTGTTTTGTTTTTGAACTTTTAACTTAATATTTTCGGCTGTAGAAATTCTCAGAAAAGTTGTTATTAACATAATTCTGTAAAAAGGTATACGCAACGTATAATATTTGGTTATAAATACCTAATACTGGAGTAGAGATTCCTCGCCGCCGTGGGTTGAAAGAATTTCAGCGCGAATAACAAGAAGTTATAACTCATACCTACGAGATATGTAGGAAATTCATTATTTAAAGACAAATTTTTTGGTTATTTAAAGACAAATTTTTTGGTTAATTGAAATTGAATATGAAGTACTTTTGTGGTGATGCATCATTTTAGAACTGAAATTCTGTCGCTGTATCATTTAGACCGCCGAATAAAAAATTAGTTTGAAATACAAATTTAGCGAGTAAAGCCACTCTTTTGAAACGAATGCACCGGATATTGATCATTTCTCCTCACTCTTTACTAGGAAACTTGTAAGGGGAATGAAATTTTCTTTTATAGACATTCATTTCGATGACTTTTTACTTAGATATGCTTCCTCATTTTTACCGAGGAAAACTTTGTAAATTCATAAAATAATCAACAAAGCTAAAATGATTGCGTATTTCCGGTTTCATTCTTAACATAATATCCTCACATCGTTAAGAAATCGTAAAAGGGATGTCCTGTTTCCGAAAACTACTATGTAAGGAACTCAGGAAGGCAACACACCCACATCTTAACTTGCATAAAAGTGCTAATGGTGCAAAGTTTTTATGTGTCACCAAAGGTATCCGCCAGTATGACTCCTTCGGATTTCAACAGATCTCGTAACCACACGCATGGGGATGTAATGGAGACCCTCCTTGAAGCAGGATTCCCGGGGTCGGGGTTTCCCTGGCATTCTCGCGCCATGAGTGGAATACGGGGGGCTCGTCGGTGGCATTGGGTGGGCACGGCCAAGAAAATTCTTCGAAATTCGCCACTTTACGCCACCGTTTCAGTGTTGGCCCACCCAGCGTCGCATTAATGAGAGATGTGTTCGGCGTAGAGAAGCAGGGATTAGTAACCTTGCCCCACCCAGGGATGACGCAAAGTGGTCATCCGGAAGTGGGGGGGTACGGAGGGGCATCCCTCCGAAGCCTAGAATTTCCAAAATGTTTATCATGTTTTATAAAACACAGTGTGTCATATATTCGTATATGGTGAAAATGGTCATCGTCCTGACGTTCTCTGCAATACGAATGCTTATTATCCATTTTAGTGTATCGAACAGTATTGTCAAACACGATATTTAATTCATTGTCCAAACAATATATAGACCACTTGTGATTCTGGCTGCTTTGTTATTATGTCTCCAAACTCTGGGCAAGATGATTTCAGACCTTCTGAAGCCTTCAGCACTTTAATAATAAAATCCGTGAATTTGTTGACCATTCTCGTTACATACTTTGTATGCCAATGTAAGGGACATATTTGAGGAGTTGCCAGAACACCAACATCCCATTGGAAAATAGAAACCATAATATCCCACGTTGGACAATCGCGGAAATACCATTTGATTACAGTAATTCTGATAATGATGATCAAAGTCGCCACGAATATACCAGAGGTATTAAATAAAAGTAGCAGTAGAGTAGGTTTCAAGTATCAAGATGAAATCGATGAAAGAATTCGAATAGGAATAGCTATTTAGTAGTGAATAAGTATCGATCAACTTAAGAAGTTCAAAGGAAAGCAGAGAGGTTGTGCGTGGTATCACAATAGTATAACAATAGCAATAGCAATAGTATATGCAATAGTATTGCAGATGGTCTTGGTATAGCGTACAGCAATCAATCTTCTGTGCATGCGTGGATGAACAAAAGTAATGCGAAATTGCGCATGCGCAGAAAATCGATAATGCTGTCGATTTCTGTTCCGCATCGCCGTGCAAAAGCACCCTAGTAAAGAGAAATTACTATAAGAAAAGATCGCTTGACAGTCACTGCTTGGCCACTGCCAGCAATATAATGGGAGGTTATGTCCATCACCTCATTTTGTCACTGCATTCAGTTACAGTTAGCTCATTTATAAATGCCTTCTTCACTAGAGACAGGATTTTTATGTAATTACATATTTTTTGTCTTTCTACTTACCTCTCAAAACTGAAATTTGCAATCTCGCCATTTTGCTATTTTCACAAAATATTTTTAATCGATCAATTTTCTTACATTTTTTACCTATGAAAATAAGTATTTTTAAAATATCCTAATTTTTACCTACATAATTAGGAATTGCTGTCGACTCGAGGTGCGTTACATTACGACGCGGTCGGAAGTTTTTACAGTCCGGCGCGGCTGCTACATTTTTCTCAGAGAAGGGAAGTGCACGCGACGGAGATCATTTTCATCTTGGGGTGTAAAAAATTGTTACGGAAGTCACATTTCGTGACCTTCAACCTTAATTTCCGAGAAACTTTGGCGATCGCACATGCGTAACAATTCGCTGAGAACGCTACACGCAGCAGTGATTATTTTCAGGACGTAGATATCAGCAGTTTGTACGAGCTATTGCGTCTAGTTTGGTTGCTAAGCTATGGTTCTGGATAGCTATAGATCCCTGGATAGCTTTTATTACAGACGGAAAAGTTGTAAAGAGCAAAACGTGCATCAACTTATACTCTATAAATGATTTTTAAAAGGTTTGAATTATTTTAAAAAATTGTTTAGGTAATTTCTGATAAATGTAATTTTGAATTAGGTTAATGTTTTTATCATTTGTTTATTTTAATATTACATATTGTATCCGCTTTTACATATTTCTTACATATTCTGAGTGTTTTAATTACATATTTATATACATATTTTGACGTTTCATACACATATTTTTCCGGTCTCTATTCATCACTATGTCTTGCAATGTCGTAATAATTTATAACTGGCATTTTTAATGGCCCGTGCCTACCGACAGAGAATCCGGCACCGCGCGTGCTTCCCTCCGATTTTCTCTTATGCGTCACACCGTGCTTGTGCTCGACCATGTTCCCGCAGCCTGTTCCAAGAAAAAACTCGGCGCTCCACGCGGCCGCAGGCCTTGGCGCCGGTTGTTGCAGCCACGTCGCTCAAATGCATCCGCTCGAAAATTCCGCTGATGTCAACGCGTTCATTCCTCGTTGCTATACTTTGCAGGTTAAACCAGGCATGTCAAGGTCACGGGCAAGGTAACTAGCTTACTTGAGCTCGCGAGCACTGTGTCCCGAGCAACTGGGGCGTTGTTTAAAAGTAAGGATTGTAAAAATCACTCCGTGATGTCGGTACATCACTGGTTATTTGGCCCATGACAGTATTTTCATGAAGTCAGTTGACAGTTATTGCTTCAAATTTAGCTAGATTAATTCTCTTTTCATCTACTGAAGCAAATTAATGCTCCTTGGAAATGTAATAATACATCAGTAAGGTTTTAAATTGTCAATTGAGAATGAAATTAAACATTTCGAATCGAAAGTATCATTTCGTAATATATATATATATATATATATATATATATATATATATATATATATATTTAAGAGGGCAGTGATTGCATTCACTTCCTAAGTTCAGATTTGTACCTTTAACAAAGATTCTCGTCTGTTGAAAGAGCTGCCCTCCGTACGCGGGAATTGTTATATTATATTATTAAAAAAAATATCTGTAAGTTATCCCATTGCTACATCCACAAAAAACTGTATGATTTAATAAAATATAACACAAAACGAAAGCTTAGAAAGAACTCACCATTCAAACATATTCTTGCTAATTGTCAAAAATGTTTACACAAGGCAGAATTTAAAAAGAAAATGAACATAAAATAGTAATTAATAGTAAAAAAATATTACCATCATTCAAATCTTGGATGTTTGATGGAAGAAACTCAATCTGGCAAACATCATTTCGTATGTAGCCTCTATTCCATCTAACATGCCACTTTAGCGTCCTCCTGTACACCCCTCGCATGATTTTGAGGGGAAATGAGAGTGGATTCAGGGGAAGTTGCTCGTGCTCGCAGGAGCGTCGGGCTTTCCAGGCGGGTCAGTAGCTCGTGCGGGTGAGGTTTGACACAGCTGGGAAATATGTTAAACCAATGAGGTAATACGTCTTTTTCGATGCAGTTTTTGATCCGTATATAGACACCGGAACAATTCGAGAGGCAACTTCCCTTGTGTTGTCATACGACATATGAGTTATATGCGTGGTTTTTCTGCATGCCAATGAAATGTGTGGTTTTTCAGGCGATGGCTTATCGAAGTGCACAAGTAGGTTAGGAAACTCCGACTATATCAACTCATCGGAAGTATTCATTTTTAAAAGAATCTCACTCATATCCTGGAGGAGAACGTTACATCACATCTCCAAAGAAAGACATTTAAGAGGGCATTTACCCTTTCCTTCTAGAGTGCTTTTAAATCTTTCTCTCAAACTCTTTTTAATCATATTATTTTTAGTGACTATCAGAATTTGCTTATTCTTTCCTTTTGTAGCACTAAACGTCTAAGGAGTATTGAATCGATTGAACACATTGGCGTGTATCTGATAAAACCAGCTTCAATGTTGAAACCTATTTTACATAATTGCAGGTAACTTTTCTACGTCCTAGTTATATTATATTATAAAAAGTAATGAAGTTCTCCAGACAGTTTGTTGTGTAATCAAACTTCTCAATAGAAGGGTAGTTAAATTTATATTTTTGATTTGATGAGTAGTCCTAGGAGCAAACTAAATTTGTTAATTTAATTCAATTATTTTCTTACGAATTGTTTTCTTTATTTTGTGATTGCCATATTTCATAAATGAGTATTATTTTATATTTAGTTTGGAAAAACCGCACGGAATAGGTCGATCCCTAGCCTTGTTTGTCGCCTTACGCCGTGTGATTTATCTTGCGGAAGCGCTACCATAACCGTCCTTTCTCGAAGGCGAGATGCTTGTTCTGCGCGTTCGCTATCGTGTTTTTCGTACGTCGTCGGTCGAAGTTACGCCCAGGAATGGGATAGCGCTTACAACGAAGACGCTGTCCAGACGGATGTTTCGAACGGAGTGCAAGGCACAATCTAATCACCTCAACGCGCCAATTCAACCTCCTGGACCCCTTTGAAGTTGCTGTAAGGCATTCTGTAATGTTTTTGTGGTTACACTGATGAAGATAGTATCCGTTCGCTCTTCGGTGAGAGTTCTTTTCAGACGTGCTGGTTCCAGCTCTCACAAGGGAAGGAATAGTATGCTCGGACATAATTCCCTAGAGAGTATTTAAAAATCTATACTTCACAGTAAAAATAAATTATGTTGCAGCTCTCATAAGGAAAGGAATAGTATGCCTGCGCATAATTCTCTAGAGAGTATTTAAAAACCTGTGCTTCATAGTAAAGTGAAAGTATGTTAACAAACTATTTGTTGTCCTCAAATGTGCGAGAATTGGTGGAAAATATGTAAAACGATGCAATATTTATCTAAGTATAAAGCTAAGTAAACAAACAAAAAATAACATTTTGAGTTCATGCATCCGTGGGATTCAGTGGGGACGTATTTAATGGCGACGTAGTTGGGCTGCAGTGATGAAAGTAGTATTCGCTCTCTGGCGTTTTACGAGGTTCTGTTCACAGCTCTCCTAAGCGAAGGAACCGTTTGATTGGGCGTATTTTATCTTGGAGGAAACTAGACTTTCTGGTTGAAACGTTTTATACCGGCTTGTATTTGGAGCTAAGCAAAGTGTTGTTGTCTGAATGACCTTCTTCATTTTTGAAACTATCAAGCAGATTTTGCCAAAACACTGGAGCTTGTTGGGTCACGTGGAATATCTGCCGATCAATATTCACTTTTAATCTCCCTCTCTTTTTCGTTACATGTCGATTAATTGATGCTTATTCATCTCATTGAATAACTTATCCCAACTTTAATACTTAAAATAATCAAGAATTGCTGAATGATAAACCTCCAAAAGATTGAAAGGGCCATCATTTTTAAGTCAGATGCATTTTCAGAAAATCTTTTCGTAAGAAATGTGTTGTTTTTAAAATGTCTGCCTCTGTATGGAGCAGCCACGTAATTATAAAAGACCTGAGATACCGAAGAATAAAATTACTCAAATGGTTCTGACTTGTGTAAAGATTTTACAGATAAGTAAAGGTTACAAATATTACATATTTCCAAATAATGTGAATTCGACAAGAATGAAATAGCATGACTCCGAAAATGTATACCCTTTGATTCAAGAGGACACTTCATTTAGGGGTGGTGTTTCTGGTATGCAACGGAATCATTTAGTGTATATCGACCATCCTTCACATTGTTACAACCATGATGCAAGGAGATGGGTGTGCTGTTTCACGGCACCTATTTTTGCTCGTCCTGCGCAGCACCGGATACGTCACGAACCATGTGACCACAAGTCTGACATAGTATGAGAAGTCAGGCTAGAAGCCCTAGCCGCCACGCGCCATGACCAGCGACAAGAGTCGGTAAGAAACATTTTGAAAGTGGCTAAAAGTGACAGTTTTCAACGGTGAATAACCAAAAATATCGTAATGAAGGTGTAATTGAAATAAAAGACGTAATATTTGGGTATTCGAGCGGAGACTCGGTTAAGCGTTATGCGATGTTCATTTGTCTGTCACCGCAGTAACGAAATGCAGGGTAGTGAACTTAACCATTAAAGTACATTCTTATAAAAGTGTATTGGTAATTATGCGGTGGATAGACTCAAGGTTGTTTAAAGTGAACTCGAGGGCCAAAGGCCCGAGCCTCGCCGTGACTCTGGCGAGCGAAGCGAGGAAACTCGACTGTGACAGTAATTTGGCATGAAAATGCTGCGGGAACAAATTGTGGGGGTATGCGAAAATGGGGTATGGGTCAGTATGAGCCCTATCCATTCCTGTTTCATATATCTTCCCTTTAGGTTGACAGTATGATTACAACTAGTGGTGGAGACGACGTCAGCGAACAAATACACATCACACTCAGCTCATAACCAAGTCTGCGCTAGTATCCCCCAATATTTTTAAAAAATGCTACATATATCTGTTTCAATAACTTGTGACAAGTGATGATGGATTTAGTATCTTACTAGTTAGCTACATTTAAAATACCCGCTAATATTGTGATGCAATCTGGTGTTTGAAGCTCATTGGCTGCAGCCGGATAGTCTGCGCAACAGCACACTCATGACCTTGCATTGTGATTACGACCATTCTTCTTAACAAACTCATTCAAAAGTGAACATACCATAGCAGGAGCGAGGAAGTACAGTGGTTAGGATGTGGCGTTGGGGCCTGTATCAATGTGGACGACGTTGTCCGGGGAACAGCGGTTCTTCTTCCACCGGACATGGCCGAAGTCGAAGATACGTACCGGGAGCGGTAGCTCAGTACACCAACTGATATCATTGCCTCTGACCGGGAGGTCCTAGGTTCGAGTCCACACGGCGGCAGGATTTTCGGCACTAGCTTTTCAGCTAGGTCGAATTCAGCCACTATCTGGAGGAGAATTCTTGCGGCCGGCTGGTCTGATCGGTAGTTTTCCGTTGTTTCTCCAATCAACACCTGTATCAGTACCCGAACAAACGGGCCACGGGGCCATGGACAGCGATCTTTCCTTCCTCGTCCTTGTCCTATCCTCTCCCTTTACACACACACACACACTTACAATAACATGCACTACACTACCACACATTCCGGGAGACCGGTCGGGAACTTAGAGCTTGTCCCGACTGGGGCGGTGCCCCGCTGGTGGGAGAGTCCTGGTTAGAGGGAAACCCTACTTGCCGTCGGTAGGTGGGCGCCGAATCTCGCCATCCAGCGGGGGAGGATCACCGCCATCTCCCGAAGAAAAACATTCACTACACTTACGGGATCAACGGCCCAAGCTATTCTCATGCCCGGAATCACTAACCAACCAACCAGTCAAAGATATGTCTTTAGAAGTGGTTGGTTCGGCCGTGCACATTCTTTATCGCAGACCCTGCACTATAAACGACAGCTCGCTTTGCATCAAAACGAAAATTGTTGTACAATACTGAGTTTGTTGTACACGCGCGTAAACATTATGTACAGCATGGATACCCAGTGACAGACAAACTTCCGCAAACGATTTTAATATTTTAAAAGTCATTAAATTTAAATTTAAATTTAAATTTAAATGTAACCCATCTGTAGTCAGACCCCAAAATGGACCTTGATGCCTGTTTTCCAGTATCTGCTACTCTGCACCATTGATTTCAAGGAAAGCGAAGACTTTTAATTTCAAATATTTGTCTGGAGTTCGACTATTTCGCCATATACATACTCGCAAGGAACTCACCATGGATACTCAGCAGTAGGGGCGAGACTCTTCTGTTAGAAGACCGGTTTCCCTCTCAGTTGAAGTCCCCATTTTCTTGGTGGCGATGAGCAAGTTGTCCCTGGAGTAATTTGTCGCTACTTCCTCCAGAGACCTCGTGCACCAGACGTTCTGTTGGACAGCTCTCTTCTAGGCCCGCGTTTATGTATTCGCTACCTGGCAACCCAAGGGACAAGAAATTTACATGGCTGAAGTTCACATTCGATGTCTTCCCCCTAATTAGTGTCTTCGTCCTCGTGCTCTTGTCTTTTCCGCGCGGATTGTAGAGATCACACAACTTCCTTGTCTGCATATGGGGGATACAATGCGGTTGTGGACACGGAGAACAGATTGTAGTGAAGAGAAGGTTCCCACCGAAACATATTTGGGAGTTTAAGCACGGCTTAGCGTTACAACAATAGATAGAAAAATCGAGGCCAATAGCGGGTGAAGTTGAGAAAGAGGTTTTGCACAAATGATATTCAACATGGAAGATGATCCGAACTGTGGCGATAGTGTATGCTAAATTCACGTACTACCACATCCACTTGATTCACATTTGTTCGAATCGTTGATTCGTGTTTGTTACAGCTGTTCTAGAACCACTAATTTGTATTGATAATTAAATTATTACATTATTATTAAATAAATATAACTAATCCTACCATATTTACGTGTATATTTTTTTATACAGATGAATACCACCAACTTCACGTCACATCATGGGAATACGCAATTCACTGCACATTGTGCCGGCAGTGTTGGGAACAGAAATTTGATATAGTTTGACCGAATGGTCGATTAGTTTACGACATATTAGCAAGGCCCACTACTCGTATGGTGAGAGGCGAGTACTAGCGTAACAAATTGGACGGGGCGCAGTCCGCCATATTGTAGGTAAATGCGGGCGCGTTCATATGATACTGTGTATCTTAACGCTCTTCTCACGGGATATTACGGAGTCAAACATTAGATCTTCTCCTGTAAAATTTTGTTTTACTCACGAGGTTTTGCATTTAAGGTAACAATATGTTCCTCAAATAACAAACGGAGAATAATATATACAATATTAATACGCAATTTATAATTACTAATAAAAATGATCCCATTCCGACACATGAATGAGAAAATGTTTACCAAATTGAATGCCACGATTGTCCAAGAACTATATCGGGCAAACTAAAAGGAAATATAAAAGACTAATAGATGAACGTGGAAATAATATTTTAGAAAAACATGATATATTAAATTGGAAACCCAGAATGATAATCACAAAATTGATTTCAAGAATTTCCTAGGTTAATAGCAAAAACTCTTAATATTATATTTACATCAACATAACAACAACACATTATTGGTGAATAAATAATACTGTCTTTGTACAGTCTGTTTGTCTTGATTTTTGTGCAGCAGCCCACTGTTAGTTTTAGCTACATGGTGAAGCCTTGATTTAAATTAAAAAAAAACAAGCAAGTGAACAATATCGAACAAATATTTTTCACTTTTGAGAGACTAGAACTTGAAGTACAATTGTGCTCGTTAGAAATTTCACCACAAACTAAACTGATTAAAAGAAAAACCTTACCTAAGTTTATCACAGAGCACAAAAAAATAAATACAACAGCGTGTTCAAATACGTATAGCTGTGTTTAGACTTCTCTTGATAAGAATTACGAGTTTAATTTGGATATCACACATTTGTCATAACTATTACGCTTATTTGAGGGAAAGAGCAATAAAATGGGATATTATTTTATTTCACTTGCATTTAAAGTGTCATACCGACACTAAAATGTACTAGTTAATGTAATTTGTATATTTCCCGTAAATTAATTAACAGTCTGTATGTTGATTACTTCTGGTGTGAGAAACAAGAAAAAAAATTGGGATGTTACCTACTTCTGTTGCTAGCAAAAAATCACACAAGGGAAATTAGTTTTTTCTACAAAAGCTAATGTTCTTCAATACATCATATTACAAATCACGACGGTATTGTGTATATTCCTACCGTAAACATTATATTCAATCATAATATTATCCTTCATTATAAATAATTTTATTTACTATATTTCTTGGCTCTCACACCTGCAATCCATTCTCTTTTTCAGAGAAAATAAATGTACAAGGCACCGCTGAATTCTTCAAAATCTTTTTCTGACCACCTTCCCAGAAGTCTTCTGGTTTGAAATGATACGAACATATCCGATGATTTTGAGTGGGGATAAAATTCTTCCTTTTCACTGCAATCAACCATTTTTTCAATACCTATTTATCAGTCATCGGAAACCTGTAGACATATGAATTCTTATATCACTATTCATTTTTAGCTCAAAATTAATAGAGAATGCATCAACATTTTCAAAAACACATGTACACTCACTTGTGAAAAGATAATTTGTTTCCAGGTACATCTCTGTTTGTGCAGCCATATTATGCACAGGATCTTACCATAAGAAAAAGCTCTTGTGTTTACTAAGTATTAGTAACTCAAAAGCACTGCAAAATCAAAATTTACTTGGAAATAACCACGACAGTCGTTACGTACGGGCAAAGAACATACCTGTCAGTGAACTAGTTGCTTACAATATAGCGCCCTTCAATTTGTAACACTACTCTAGCACAATATGTGTGTCTAGGTAATATCTAATGTCTTTGCATATTAGGGAGTTTGTGCATGCCTTAGTGGACTGCAATCAACTGCAATCTCGATCTTCTGCGCATACACACATGCACGAAAGTAATGCGAAACTTGAACTGCTCATGCGCAGAAGCTCGATAGTGCTCTCGATTGCTTTAACGTTCGAGAGTGAATAAACTCCTTACTAAGTCGCCCGCTAAGTGCGCCGGATAAGCAGGCTTCGCTCTCTTGGAGTTCGATTTGGAATTTGCGCATGCGCAGAAGCTCGAATGTGCAGTCGATTGCTGTACGCTACGCCGTACTTAAACTCCCTGTTCTCTCCACTACAGGACGAATTTTGTGTCAGTGCTTTTTGACGGCACCTTTCTGAGTAGTCGAAGAGCCATTCCAGGTATTTTCATAATCAGTTAATCACCGACACGCATGTTACCGGTGTTTCTCATTGCAAAAACTCCATTAACTGTAGCAGGTTTGATTCGATGTCTAGGTAACTACCCTAACATAATATCCTCTATTCAATTAGGGTCGACCTATTTGCAACTATTCCACAAAACACTTTTCATTGTTCAATTAGAGCAACAATTTTTTATTGTTATTCGTGTCATATTCAGAATTCCTAAATGTCTGTAAATAAGAGATGGTATGAACGATGTTGAGGAAGCTGCGGAGATCACAGCTGGTCCCTGTCGGTGACGCCGGTGGGGAATTCTTTGGCTTCAACGGACGCGATCACGCCGCCTCCGCTCGTATGCAGATGGCAGAGGTCAGCGCTGGCCGACGCTACGCGCAAGTGAAAACCCCGGTGAATCGTCGCCCATTTCATAATCTCAGTGGCAGTATGAGAGCGTAGGCGTTGGCTTACGCCTTTATGTCCTCATATTTCCTGGGCACGTGTTGAGAATGGTGGGTTCCCTTTGCTCGTCACTGAAGGAAGAATGGTTGGGGGATCATGAGAGGTTAATGTCGATAAATGATTGATGATAAATGAATTACTGCGCCGATGGAATACGTGAATGCTGTTTGAACCTAACAACATCGTAGGCATAGGAAAACACTCGTACCTTACTTAGGACTCTAGCCCACAGCCATCGACTTCTGTCTGCGTTTGATTGATTGATTATTTCGTGTCTCCGTGCACGTCAACAGCTATGGTCCTTACTTCCGTAAGTGTAGTACATGTGGTGTACAACTGATGTGGCAATGTCCTTCCCCCTGATGGCGAGTTTCGGGGCCGACCCATACCTAGCCTTGCGGAGGTTTTCTCCGATCACAGCAGTTGGTCGGTAGAATTCTTCTCCTGACAATGCATGAACAACGACCTAACTCTCTAGCTAGTGTCGGAAATCCTGCCACCGTTGGGACTCGAACCCTAGGACCTCCCGCTCAAAAGCACTGCAGTGGCATCTGTTGATACCCTTATCCACCTCAGCTGGTGTTTGTGTTGGATGATCAGGTGCTATACTGAGGCCTGCGAATGTTCTGTCATGCTCAGGCGAACTAAATTGGGTTCCAGGTAGAGGAACGAGAGTTGTTTGGGGACAAGCCCAATGTGCATCCGAAGACAATTGAATTGAATTGAATTTGCCTTATTTTACGTGGCGAGACTCAGGCCATGAGGCCTGCTCTTCCGTCTGACCACGCAAATTTCGTTACTCTCCTTTCACCAATCATGGGAGAAAGAAGGTATTACTTGGGCGACGAAACAGGCGATTTGAATTTAGCTTAGAGGCGTCATTAGGCTTGAGGATCTTTTACATGCAGTAAATGTACTAACATGGGACAGCCGGCTTTACTTCCCCTCCGAAGGAAGGCGTACGAAGGATTTTCGCCCTTAAAATCCACGGCTTCGATCGGGTTTGAACCCGCACTTGGGTATAGCAGTCCGATACGCTAATCGCTAAACCATCGCCGCCGCACAACGCTTTTGGGCAAGAATTACTTCTGCGGTCTGTTTAGGGAAGGTCAATGCCTTTTGGATTCTCGCTGCGAATGTCTTAATATAGACGCAGGCGAGTGAAACTGTGTACGTGCTGCTTGCTCGTCTGGGAAGCCCGGCGCTCCTGCGAGCGAAGGCAACTTTCCTTGATTCCGCTCTCATTTACCTTCGAAGTGCAGAAAAGGGTTCGTATACAGTACACGCTAAAGCGGGGAATGTCAGTGCAAAGTGGTCGCGATGTATAACTACTTTCATTTTGTGTTATATTTAATTAAATCAATATGTTATGTTTAATCTCCATCTATTTAAACAATTAATCGAGTATTTATTATGTATATCAATAACGCGAAAAAAAATATTAAGTATCTCTTAAGGGTTGATAGTTCTTTTAACAGACAAGAATCTCTTTCTGTCGAATCTCTTCTCCTGAATTAAGGATGAATACAATTATTGCACTTTTAAATAAATGCGATTACGAAACCAAGATGTTTCCGATTCAAAACATTGAATTTTAATATCAATCGACAATTTAAAATATGATTGATGTATTATATTTTAATGGATCATTCCTTTGCTTTATTACGAAGGAAAAAGAAATGAAGATTAATATCGCTTTTGGGATTGTAACTGTCTACTGACTTCTCTAAAGGCTTCTCCGAAGGCTTCTCCAAAACACTGTCAAGGGGCCAGATCTCTAGTAACGCCCTGAAAGCCGCATTTCGTAGAATTTTTACTTTTAAAACGCACGCGCTGTTGCATCCAGTACCCGCTTGGTGCGGGTTCGGTGGTAATAACGGTTAGCGTATCGGGCTGCTGTACCTAAGTCTGTGGGTACAAACCCGATCGAAGCCGAGGATTAAAAAGGGAGAAGAAATCCTTCGTACGCTTTCCTTCAGAGGGGAAGTAAAGCCGGCTGTCCCATGTAGTAAATTTACTGAATGTAAAAGATCCTCAAGCCTGAAAGAAGCCTCTAAGCTAAATTCAAATCGCCTATTTCGTCCCCTAGATGATATCTTCTTTCTCCGCTAGATGACAAAAGGAGCATACCGAAATTTGCGAGATCAGACGGAAGAGCGGGCTTGACGGCCCGAGTATCGCCGCGTAAAATAAGACATTAACTAACTCTAAAAATCTAATTTTCTTGCCTGCGACCTTGAGATACTTGATTTAGAGCATGGAGCACAGTGGGTTGAAATAAACGATGAACGCAGGACCGAACTTTGTACTCGTAAGACTTCGGGGTGTGAAAAATGAATAACAACCTCTTGAGTCTATTTTGCAGATTACTAACATGTCTTTTTCGATTGATTGATTATTTCGTGTTTCCGGGCGCGTCATTGTCATTACTCGCGTAAGTGTTCTTCCTTCGCTGGAAGTTGAGGTCCAGTGCCGATCTATCTACTCAATGGGGCGTTTCCCCATCCAGGTATCTCCCACCAACGAGATACCATCCCAAATGGAACACTCTCTACGCTCCCGAAAATTTTGGCAATTTAGTGCATTCAAGGTAAGTGTTTGTGAGGTCAGGTCAAAGAAGAAGGAATTATCGCGCGAGGTCCGTGGGGCGTTTGTTAGGGTACTGCTTCGCCTGGTGCTAATTGGAGAAAACACGGAAAACTTCGGATCAAGGTGGCCGGCGGCTAGAATTCTTGTCCAGGTAGGGACTCAGTTCTACATCTAGCTAGTGTGGGAAATCCCGCCACTGTCGGGACTTGAACCCTAGCTCTTCCACTGGGTCAGACGCACTGCAGTGACATCAGTTGACGACGCTCTGAGCCACCTCAGCCGGCATCTTTTTCGTCAATATTTAGCATCACTTATTATGCATTATTATACCTCGTCGCAATTTGTCACAATCCGACTTCGAGTTTCGAACATTCGTGAGGAATAATTTCATACACTGGTCAATACCATGAGTAAATTCAATATTATTAGAGGTTGAAGACTGAGGGATCGGATATGTGCGTTCAGGCTACAGTACAGTTGGCTGTTTATAATAATTCTAGTTATAAAAATTCTAATTATTGGCTATTTTTCTCCTTAAAACCTTATTGTGAAAAATAATGTTAATTTATTTCCGGTTTTTTTTCCCAGCTCCAAGGGATGCCAATTTTTGACTATCCGCGCCGGATACCCACTATGTCCCTCATGGAGACACATTAATCTATACTAGACACTGACACATTGCGGGCTTCTAGGTATGAGGTCAGCAGTCTAAAAAGTCCTTCCGCGACAACACACATATATGAAAGAATGGATAAACAAGCACGCCCCCGGCTGGATTCGAACCCGTGTCACTTCCGACCGAGACGCTGAGTCGGCACACGAATTACTATAGTTCAAAATAATACTTCATTGAAGTTTCAGATATTTTATTTATCTGTTGCTCAGTATCTAATTATTGGCTTTGAAACTTATGAATCACAGGGATTAAACTTACGGGCGATTCAAATATTTCTCAGTACCCTAACATATCTACCTGAAAATCTACATAATCTAAGGCGAACATTAGCCATGGAAAGAAGGCTAACAATTCCCTTTTAAAAAATCCCGACCGTGCAGATGACATTGGTATTATTTTTAAAAAAATTTTGCTTATTTATCTTACAATTAGTGTAATACCTTTACAATAATCCTGCACATCTAACATACATTTCTTTTCTTGATACTATTTGCATAATCTTACAATTAGATAATAGGATATTATCGAATTGGTGCTATGATATCTTATTATGTTGTACAGGTTGTCTTTTTTTATATAGGATTTAAAAAAATTTTATTTTATTAATAGACTGAATTTTATTAATAGAACATCTGATCATCTTTTGCATATTGTTTGTATGTTGTATTAGCCTGAAGAATAAATCAAGGGATGATTTCGAAACGTCGCATTGAAGTCTATTAATAAAACAAAATGTGATACGTTGTCTATAATAAATTGAAGCTGTTTTTGTCTATAAATGCTATGATATCTAACAGTTTTACTTTCTCGGCAATATTTACGCAGTGTAGCGAAAGTATTGTAATGCTACCAGAACAAAAACGGCAAATTTTCGACAGAAAAACTCTTATTGTCGGACCCAGGTAACAAATAATTGGATAAATCTAGTCGCTATGTTTAGTAAATTACTTCTTTTAACTCGTTAAGTCAGAATCCATTTTTTGTCTTTGATGCCGAAGAATCGGTTGACGTCAAAACGTCTGATCGTCCGTCCGTCGGTTTGTAAACAACTCTAGCAGCTAACTCTAACCAGAATTTCACCAAAATTGATATTTACCAAATAGATCTGGCTGATATCGCAGCCTCCTATGATTTTAAATCGGTATTTTAATTTTGGGGGTATTTATTAAAGATGCCTTTGCGACATTTTCAAAATTTTCAAAACTTGGCCCCTTTTTTATACTAAACGTTGATCTCAGCGCAAAGGATGCTTAAGAGAATGGTGCAGGTCTCATTTTCGTTGAAATCCGTGATTCTTCGAATGTTCCAAGAATTCAACCTTGTTTGGTTTTTTCCTGCAACTTCAATTATTAAGATACATTTTTTTCCTAATGAAATGTTGTTTTCATTACTCCTCTTTGGATTAAAATTTTTGTTCTTCAACTGTCCTCTTGGCAATTGTTATAAAAGAATGTTTCATGTAGGGCACATTTTATGTTTAACAGTACTAATTCTTCGTCCTTTGTGTTGGTAACTATTTAAAAATGAAATATATCTATCATCATCATCATCATCATTTTTATTATTTTTATTTTATTGTTATTATTATTGTTGTTGTTATTATATTGTAATTATTATTATATTATTATTGTTATATTGCTATTATTGTTATTATTTTATTATTGTTATTATTCTTTTTATTATTATTATTATTTTCCTTAATTCTGGAATGCAGGAAATATTTAAGAATATATTTTCACGGAGATTTTGTAAGGAAATCTTCGTGAATACTTGGAAAAGCATTCTTAGCACAAGGTCAGAAGAAATGGGGAAAATTCTTTGGATGCTCATCTGATATTCCAACTCAGGACCCTGGGATTTCCTTGTTAATGCACTGAAGCTTTGATTTTTAACATTATTTCTTATTATTGCTTCATTAGAAATAAAAGAAAATGAAATATAGCAGCAAAATAATTTGAACATTCTACGGATTTCCCGGGTTAAAGAACAATTACGTAAATTTACAAGGAACTTTCAATAATAAACCATAAAGGAAATTGATAATTGTGGTTCAATTATTTTCGTTGGTTATAATTATTGACGAATGAAATTAAACTATAAATAAATAGTTGAACATTTAATAAATTCATTTCTTTGATGTTTATGTCATACTCTGAATCTAGTATTTTCCTAAGTTTTTATTGAATTTCAATGTCTTCAAAATTTCATTTGCCGCCGTTAAGTTATATATTTGATTTCTTTGTTCGATGAAAATTTTACATAATTATTTTGCAAATTCCATCGTTCACAAATAGATGTTTCCATTACTCAGTTCCTTTGTGAAGAGATATCCAGAAGGCATTTTATTTGTTTGTTTGTTTATTTATTTATTTATTTATTTGTTTGTTTATTTGTTTGTTTGTTTGTTTTTGTCTATTTTTTATCTATTTTTTATCTATTTTTATCTATTTTTGTCTATTTTTATCTATTTTTATCTATTTTTATCTATTTTTATCTATTTTTATATTTTTTATTTATTTTAATCTATTTTCATCTATTTTCATATATTTTCATCTATTTTGATCTATTTTGATCTATTTTTATCATTTTTATCTATTTTTTTTTTATCTATTTTATCTATGTTTATCTATTTGTTTATCTAGCGTCAAAAAGATTAAAAACTTGTGTGACGTGCTATGGGAAGAAATGAATTCTGTGCACGTTTTCAAAACTCTGTGATTCCATTCCTAGGCTACATACTAATTGAATTTTTAATACAGAAAACGATGAGCGTTTTTTGCAAGGATTGTTAAGAAAAGTATTCCCTCCGATATAATAATATCTGTTTTCAAGGGTAAATCAGCAGGGTCCGTCCGTCCGTCCGTCCGTCTGTCTGTCCGTCCGTCCGTCCGTCCGTCCGTCTGTCTGTCTGTGAACACTGCTAGCACCTAAACCTAGTTGAAGCTCTGAAATTTGGAAAAACATTCTTTCAAATTTGGAGGTACTTTCATCAAGCCTGCTCAAAACCAAGTCATTTTCAAATATTCCTCAAAAACGGCTCCATTTTTTTCTTTAAATTTCTTTTAAGAATAGAGTTAAATACCCTTATAAAGGTGACATAGGTTCGATTTCCACTGTTAACTAAATTTTCGAAAATTGCAGAAGGTTGAAGTTTTTTCGGCGTCTTCCTACTACTACAAAATTGAAGACACAGATTTTTCCTTCAAGTAAATTTGTTGTCCATAAATAGTTCTTTCAATAATCATGTAGTTTTTTTTTAAACCAAATTTTTTCTTTAAATTTTTTGTACGTTTAGTGTCAAACAAACCCTATACCATGACATAAACGTCATATTGCTCTATTCTTTGTTGTTGTTTTTTTCAAAAAATTCAAAAATGAATTATACTTTACTTGTCTCTCGCGTCGGTAATATTTACATTGAAGGCAATTACATAGCATAATTGTATTTATGAGTACATGTGCTTTAAATAATGTCAATTAAAGTGTCTCGAAAACTCAACAGTTTTCTGTAAATATGAGCACATAATTCCGCTTTATCAGAAACGCTCAAACGCCATTTTCTCAAAAATGGCTCCAAATTTTTTCTTCTATTTTTTCAATAGATAGTGCTAATTGCATTGTTTAATATGACGTAAAGTTCATTTTGGCGTACTCATTTGTTTTTTAAAAAATTCCAAAAATTTAATTTTTTTGAAATACCTCTCACGCCGTAAATATGCAAATTTCCATCGATTTGTATGCATTATTACATTTGTGAGTGAAATTGCTTTTAATGATTTCAAATGAACTTTTTGAGAACTCAATAGATTCCTATGAAAAAGAGCTTCAAGTTTCGCATTTGCAGTAATGCTTAATCGCCATTTTCTTAAAAACCACCTCAAATTTTGAAGCGGTTTTAATGAAAATTTCTATTAAGAATGAGTTTCTACTCTTCTTCAATATTCTAGAAGTAATAATTCGATTTTACTACTAGGAAAGCAAAATATCGAGAAAATGTAAAAAAAATGGACTTTGGGCGACGATAGATGGCTGCTGGCCAGAGAACGACCAGAGAACGTCCAGAGCACGACCTCAAAGCCAGACCACACCAAGAAAATTAGAAAACTGTACTACGAGAAAGTATGTGCTATTCTGTAGCACCTCTAGTTCATTAATTTACTCCAACTTGCGAGCACTAACGCGACAATAATGGACGAGCGCTATGACCACAAAATTATTCTGGGCACGGGTTAAGAACCTTGTATCTCAGTGTTTAGGATATCGCAACTGAGTATCCCTTTTCGTAATTACTTCTTTAGTTCCATATATGTAAAGACGGTAGCCAAGAGTTGCTATAAATAAAGAAATGACATTTGTGACTCAGCTTTTTACTACGACAGCATTCTATACATTTTGCTCATCTTTCTTGACCAAACTTTATGGTATTCCGTTTGTCTGATCTTCGTTTTAATTCAACCTTAGCACTTCAAATTCACCAAAGATCTTCGTTCATTTAGCCCTAGTATTTCAAAATGTCAATATACTAAATTGTCGGAACTTTGTAGGAGATAAGCCAAAAATGTATCGAAAGTTATCATAATAAAAACCGAGTCACAAATTTCATTTCTTAATTTATAACAACTTCGCTATAGATATTTTTTAGATAGATATTTTCTTTCACAATATGAGTATCTTTTACTCGTTCAATTTCCACGTACTACTTCTAAGATATTCGTGCAATAATGCATTTTCAGGACCCATGCGAACTCTTCTTAAATACATCATAAAAACGAATTACCGCTTCTGGTCAATTTTAGAACAGATAAAAATAAATTATTTCCACTGAATAAAGTTTATAATGTATTTACCCCGTTATTGTGACACCGTATTATGACTACATTAAAGATAAAATAAAGATCTTACACGTTACTATTCTTGCGGGCAAACATCGTGGAACTCGTTTGATTCGGAAGAAGACTCTCCGAAAACGGGTCTTTCATCAAAAGGCGTTAAAAAGCAAGTATATTATTTACATTTGTACCTAATAAAATTATGTATAAGCATTCAGCAATGCTAATGAGTTTGCGTTGTGGATCGCCTTCATGACCTTGAATCTTTTAATCTTCTTTCAGGAAATCATACATTAAACTAGGTACTCAATAGCACGCATTTTCTCGAATTTGTATCGGTTACGTAATATTGCAATTTCTTTCCTTACTAACACACCTCAGCCATCATTATTAAAACTCATTATCAATGGTAGCGCATTAGGTGCGAAAGCTAATTCTTTTAAAGCTAATACTTGAGAAAATTGTGTGAATGATTTGGGCGCTAGTGTTGACCACAGACAAACAGGCAGGCAGTTGTTTTGCCGTCATCCGATTTTTCGCTATCATGAACCACAAAACATGGATTCTAAGTACACAACGTTTTAGAGGAAGTCATTTCCTACATGGAGGAATAAAAATTATTCACTTTTCTGGTGTCAGGACCACCCAAAACGAGTTTGTCTGTCGTATTACGCGAGAAAGTAAAAATGTCGATATCATGTTTGCAGGTTTAATAACCACCCTTCAAGAAAAAAAAAACGCATTATTTCCCAAACTTACTTTCTGTAACTTTTTTCTTCCTGTAATTGTAGCCTGTACCTCAATTTTTCTTTTTTCATTGCATACAATAACTACTGATAATTGAGGTCCCTAGTGGGAGTATTCTCGCTCTCTTGTTTGTAACTCTAAATACTACGTGTGCTAAGTTTGCAGTTCTATTAACTCTCATAAATTGCTCTTGCCTCGCTGTCGGAGAAAATGTGAAAAAAGGTTAAAGACGACTGGAGACAAATGCAACGGTTTTCATTTATTAGCCCAAATATAACCTAATGACCTATTTTTTCGTTCTTCTGATTTCTTCCTGTACACTATTAAGAAATGAGAACCCCTATGAACCCCTCGTACGTAAATATTTTACAAAATTAAAAAAAGACGAGAAATTTCACTGAGTTGACCCCATGTCATTAAGATGGGCCTATTCATAGGTGATGCGAAATACCATCACAGCCATCTTGAGTAGCAAGGAAGCAACATGGAGCTCTTCGAGGTCATTATGGTAGAAAGTGCAATGTGTTGGAATCGTTGCGGAGTACCAAGACGGAAAAGTTCAAAGGTTTCGAGACCAATGACTTCATTAACGCGGAACTTATTTCACGTTTCCGGCGTCTTTTGTAAGAAAACAAAGCTGATATTTTTAACGAAATGAGGAAGAAATGACACAAAACGTAAACGAACACATCGTTAACACTTTAAAAAATGTTAATAATGTAACGCAAAAAATATAAAAAAGTCTCGCGCTACAATGCCAATTAAACGCAATTATTATAGGAAACACGCAGGGTCATAAGGATCATGAAGCTAGTTTGTGTTTCTTTCTTACTGCTGTTTCTTTACTGATTTATTCGTTTACTGCTTTCCGTTTAGACACTAGTAGGAACGCGGTATCGTCGCAATGGCCTTAACGACATGCTAATGTAAACATAAAGGCATGAATGCAATGTACTGTTGGAAAACATTCAGTTCAAGTAAAACCAAACATAAACAGATGTATAATAAACCTTATACTAATGATGTTAATCACTATTATTGCGCCGTTTACCGTGGCTCATTACACCCGAAGCAATTAATGTCTTTTCGTTCATCAGTTGCATCATTATCTGGGTAGATAATCTCGCCTTCTCGTCATTATTAATTTTTCCTTTTTGACAAGAAAATAATGTTCTTAAATTCAGTCCGCGAGGAACAAATGGTGGGCCATTTAGTGAAATAGCATATAACAAAAACATATTATGCTAATATAACTATTATTTACTTGTATATCTGCACCTATACTTCTTGCGCGCCTTAGTTTGTAGACGATAGAAGAAATTTCTCCATTATGCTGTACTTCCTGTGAACCTTACTTTGAAAACGTTGTGTGAAAGAAGGACTCAATTACTCGCACATGTCACGTACGGGGAAGGTGTCGTTGTTGCCTCACCATACGGAGCAGAACTCCGGGATGCCATTGTGGATGAAATTCCGCCAATTGGGCGGGAAATGATTGATTGATTGTTAGTAATTCCGGACGCGTCATATACGGAGGTCATTAGTCCCGTAAGTGTAGTGCATGTTTTTTCATCGGGAGGTTGGTGTGATATCCCTCCACTGGATGGCGAGAACCGGCGCCGACTTACCGTCGACGAAGTTTTCCTCATCCAGGTATCTCCCACCAGCGGGGCACCGCTCCAGCCGGGACAAGTTCTAAGTCCCCGACCGGTCTCCCGGCATGTGTGGTAGTGAAGTGCATGATGGTGTGTGTGTAAGAGGTAAAAATAGGACAAGGAAGAAGAAGGAAAGATCGCTGTCCATGGCCCGTTTGTTACGATACTGCTCCGTCATTCACCTAGTGTTGATCGGAGAAACCAAGGAAAACTACCGATCAGAGCAGCCGGCCGTTAGAATTCTGCTCCAGACAGTGACTGAATTCGACCTAGCTCACAAACTCGTATCGAAAATCCTGCCGCACTGGTTGAATCGAGCCTAAAACGTGGTCATAATTGCAGATGCCAGTGGATTTGCGTAAAAATGGGTATCAATGGGTTTCTGAGGTCGCTGAATTTGAATATCATAATGAAATTTCAAAATTCAAAATGGCGGCTTCAAAATAGCCGATCAACCATTTAAAAATAAACAAAAGTGCATAAAAATATACCTATGGGATTCTGGAGATCACTGATTTCGAATATCATAATGAAATTTCAAAATTTAAGATGACGGGTTCGAAATGGCTAATTGGCTCATAAAAATGAACCCAATTTGTGTAGAAATATTGCCAGAATGGTTCTCGCGGTCGCTGATGTTGGATATCGAAATTAAATATCAAAATTCAAAATTGAAGCGTGATAGTGAAGGGATTGTGCCTAGAAATATGGTTATACGGAAAGTACTACTTTCGAAGTTGCTGAATACACATTTTGCAACGAAATTCCAAACCGCTGGTTTAAAAAGATATATCGGATTTAAAGGGTAAAGAATTTTTTTATAGGGAAATGTGATTTAAGAGAGATACTTGATTCATTGATTTACTTAACGTATAAAAAGTGAACAATCGTTATGGTCGTAATCTGGTCGCATCTGCGCACCATTTCCTGTGCTCTGGAATCTATACCCCCTTCCTTTTCCTACACTATTTTTTAAATTGAATTATGAAAAAAGGGAGTTTTTGGTAACATTTGATATATTAACTGATCATATTAACTCTACTAATGTTCTTTCTTTGAAAAGAAACCTCTACAATTTGTCATTCACACAAACTTAATTGCGTTAGAGACACTATTATGGCAATTTATGATTTCATGTCTTATCCTAAATACACCGATATTAACGGAATATCTTGCCCAAAATCGAGATGATTTTAGAATATCTGTGCAAATCCTAACTATCGTTGGACATTTGTGAATCTTTTCATTCTTTTGACATAAAACGAAAGAGGCAGTGAAAAGAGACACATGACGTAGGAAGAGGATTTACTAACAACTGGAAACTCCTGGGAGATCCAAACTGAGTATGAAGATCATGACACCGGAAGACAAAGATCACTTCGATGCGTCACTGCAAGTCAGATGCTCGAGAACGGAAATGCTTAAGAAAATATGCCGTCATTCGAGGTCAAATGGGTCGTCGAAAATGCAGCTGACACACATTTCCTTGTATCATGTGGCGAAGAATTATTTACAAAAAATTATTTGAGGTGACTATACTCATTAATACGATAATGTATAAGAAATGCCCGTAAAGTAAATATTGACGACATGAGAAATATTTCAAAAACTATTTTTGTTTAATTTAAAAAACAACAAAAGAATACATCACAGTGGCATTTATGCCATGTTATTATGAATTGTTTATTCATTTTGAACTATCCGTACAAACAATGTAAAGCTAAAATCTGGAACCCTTTTCGAGAAAATTGCATTTGAGCGTTTCTGAAAATGCAGAATCTGGAGTTATATACATTTACAATAGTATAAATTATACTATAAGCAATATTAGAATTTATATGTATGTATTTATGTGTTACTCAATTGCCACCCATCTGTCGGGAATCAATGCTGTACAGACCTAATTTTGTCGGCACTTATTTATTGAAAAATATTATATGTTATTGAAAAAATGGTCAATTGTAGTTTCAGATAGCATTAAGTTCACTTTTACACCCGTAGAACTCTTAGTCTTGGTTTCTATGACAAAAAAATAAGAATCCTTCAAGTACCTACACTAAAAATCTTAAAGTGGTCGGTGACACGTATTAATATTGTTTATTCATTTCAAAAAGTTATGTCAGTTATTTTCTTATTAAAAGTAATTATCAGAAGAAGAAATCGAAAAAATATACCGAGAAAATAAATTCCTGGGGGGTCGAAAACACTTCCGGGATAACTAGGGTTACATCTTTCTATGTAGCATTGCAGTAAAGTGGCTATAAAATAAAAAGGTGCAGATATGTGCAGCTAAATGAGTGTTATTCTGATTAAGGGCATTCTACTTGATAAATAAAAAAATTGATTGAGGCAGGAATACGCAGGACAAATATATAATCTACAATAGACATGACTAACATGGTTACGCTATATAGGTTAGAATTCAGCCGTATTATATATAAAATAATTAGACACTTTTTCTTAAAAATATACTTAACATATAATCAAAAGTGTCTTCTATTCCAAAACACAAAAAGAATCCATAGAAAAACAGTTTAAACACTTTTATAATTTAACAAAAGTAGTCGACAAGAGGCAATGAATTCGCGTGTTTCGAGCAACGGCAACTTTAGGAGACCGTGAGGATGACGAAAATAATTGAAAGAACGTTCTAGAGCTAAAGTAGTGTGCTCCAATGTCTTCCAAACGAGATTTGATAAGTCAGAATTCCGAACGCACATTTTGAATTTTGCAATTATGGCCAGGTTTTTGGCCCGATTCAACCAGTGTGCGCCGTCGGGAATCGAACCTAGGACCTCCCAGTCAGAGGCACTGTAGTGACATCAGTTGATGCACTGAGCCACTGCTATCTGAACGGAAAAAAAATGCCTTAGCTCACGGGAAGAAAATTCATGTTGCCTAATGGGCGGAATTTGCCGCGCACTAGGCGAAATCTGGGCTGTTTTTATCACTCTGATCATGATGGGAATTTTTAGCCCTCTGACAGTAGCGACTCGTGCCGGATGTGCCAGAGTCAATTTAGCAAGTAAAACTGCAACGAGGCTTCCTGCTTACCGTCCGTGCTCCCTGTGAATAACAGGTGAAGAAATGAAGTGGCTGAAATGAAGTGCTCTGTACTAGGAAGTACAGTCCATCTCCCTGCCAACAGTACACAGTTCGATGTTGCATTATTCTTCTCATTTCGTGACGACTAATGTTAACCGCAAATATTTATATCCAATCTTTTTAATTTTATTTAATTTGAGAGGGTTCAATAACTTTGATATTGGGCGACATTTATAACCTTTCATGGTGGAGTTTCTCGGGATCTCCGCAACGCTGGTAGAATTAAGGCTTGCGCGCAGCGTTTGGAGAGGATTAGCTCTGTACATAAGTGTCTAAGCATAATCAAATGTCTAAGCATAATCAAATGTCTAAGCATAATCAAATGTCTAAGCATAATCAAATGTCTAAGCATAATCAAATGAAAAGATCATTGCTCCGATGTATCCACGGGCTGCCAGAATAATGCTTCTCTCGAAAACAACATTACTGCTCTACCCTTCAATTTGCAGCCCACACATCGACCATGTAGTAATATGGAATGATTTTTAGTGCACAATTTAACTATTAAGACCTTCACTATCTGTAACATAAGTTTAGGATGTTCTGGTTGTAAAGCAGGTACGATTCAAAAAAAAAAGAGAATTTTTATACGTCACATTTTCCCCTAATCCTAAACACTGACCTTCTGTGGCACTCATAACACATTTTTCGTATTCTATAGCGTGTGCCTCCTCTGTACAGGCTACTCAGATTTGGTGTTTCTTTGCCGTCTTCTTGTGCTCGTTGTGAGGAGCGTTCTAGGTCTTTCGAACTTCACGTGACCACAAGGATGTTCGGATGTGAAAAAAATAAGAAACGAAAGCAATATCTTCTCAATTGATGGCTAGTAAGGAACTACGTTATTCCTAGAAATCACATTCGTTTACATATGTTTTAAATAAGCAAACTACTATCAGATGTAAAACACACAAATTCTGTTTTTGATATTAATAATACCAATACTCTTACATTAGCTTGCAAGATAGTGTTTATTTTCTGTGGGGCGAATGCAGCTTTATTCATTAGCCGTATCCGTCTGCCAGCGGTACATCCTGTCGCCTTCCAGTTTTTTTTACCTTTTCATTTCTTATGTAGCTAACCGCAATGACGTAGAGGTGAGAATAAATTAAAATCTAGAGGCCATTTAACAAATAGCGTGTGTTAATCAGACTTTCTTGGAAGCCTCATTTTTCTGAAGAACCTTAAGAACAGTGAACAATTGCTACACAAAAAGTACGAATAATAATACTCATCGATTACACTAATACCCAATTATAATGCGGTTTACGTCGGCTCTTTCGGACTGTAAGTCATTTAGCTGTTTCTTCGCAACCGTAACCCGGCTGTAAATCCTCGCCCCTTTCTTTCCTTTTGCTTTTCCTCGAGTGCTGCGCTTTTGCGTGTCCACGTGACGCGAGTGTGCGCCGTAGAGGCGTCATCGTGGCCACTTAGTGGCGGGGCCCTCCCGCGCAGGCGCGGTGCAACCGGCGGCATTGGGCCTGAGCGGGGTGGGCGGGGCGGGCGCGCGCAGCCGCCGTTTTGCGTTTCCGGTTCCGCCGCCGCGTCGCCGCCGCCGCCGCCGCTGCCGCCGCCCGCGCCGCCGCCGCCTCCATCGTCCACGCCGCAACGCGCAAGCCGAGAGCAGTGGGCCGCAGTAATCAAATGAGCGGGCAACGGCTGCGTAGGTTTGGTTGTTTGTTTGATTGATTGGTTTGTGATTCCGGGTGCGTCAACTGCGAAGGTCATTAGTCCCGTGAGAGTAGTGCACGTTTCCTCCTTCGGGTGGTAGCCGTGATCTTTCCCCGCTGGTTGGCGAGATCCGACTTCAACCTACCATCTGCTAGCCAGGTTTTCCTATAACAGGTGTCTCCCACCAGCGGAGCACCGCCCCAGCCGGGACAAGGTCTAAGGCAAGGTCTGTTTTCTGCCATTATGCACAATCGTGTCAATACGGAATGAATCAACCATGATGTTGATTTAATTTTTTTTGGGGGGGGGAGAAGTAATGCAATTAAATGATGCTGGACCACCGAAATACCTGTTGAGCGGTTAGCATCTGTACAATTGTCTTAAAATTCAACTTCAATTCACCATGTTCAATTTTATAAAAATAAAGTTATTTAAAGTCTTAGTAATATGTTAAGTACCGTTTTAAGAATCGCTCTTAAATTAGAAAAAGGAGCTAGTACATACCAAGTCTGAAAATATTTGCTTAGTTTCGAGCACAGTTTATTGAAAAAACTAGAAGGGAAATTGCGTGTTCCCGGTGCGTTTAGTAAAGACTCTGGCTGCAGCCAGTGCATACCATTTTCATATTGGTAGCTCCTAGCTTCCTCCCTAGTGTAGATTAAAAACATCTTCAAGAAACGTTCAACATCCAATGTGAATAAGAATTCATTCGATAAGCAAACGAGTTCTTAGTAACGTATGTCAGTCATAAGGATAAAGCACTTTACGTGGAAGAGCGTCGGAGGAACAGCTAGACGTAGAGGAGTGAAAAAGAGATCTCCAAATGGGATATCATTGATAGCCCCGTGACATTTGAATTACAAGAATTGAAGGATACGCATTATAATTCATAAAAAGGAGAAAAACATAGCGAAACAACTCTCTCACTCGTAGCAACAGCAGAACTCTAGCTGTCATTGTACGAAAATTACTACTCCACAACGAATCGAAGTAATATATTTGGATCACAACAGCTACTGAAATAACTTACAGGGTTCAACACGTACTTTATCGCATTATTTCTAACGGTACGATATTATGATATGTATGATATTATGATATAACGTATGATTTTATAATACTACTTGAACCCGCAAAAGTGTTTTCAACTGCAATTTTTCCCTACATTAGAATCCAATCTCGGGTACTTAGGTTAGCCCGCCGTTTACGGTTCTCTTACATTATCATACTCGCAAGTCAAACAATCTTCTCAACGCTTTAAAAACAGTTAAACATTTGCATTTGTAATTTTCGAAAATTCAGAGATTTTCGCAGAAATCATTACCATATCCAATTCTGAAGAACAAATTTCATTAAGAAAAATGTATATTGTCAGTATAGTAGTTTAGGAAGGCACAGAACAAATTTTAAACTTTTTTGCATAAACTAGAGGCGTTACAGAATGGCACAGACTTTCTCGTTCAATTTTTTCTAATTTCATTGTTGTGATCTGGCTTTAAGGTATTGCTCCATTCTCTGGCAAGCTGCCATCTATCGTCGCTCAAAATATTTTTTTAAAAAAAATTTCTTACCTTTTTACTTTCCCAATAGTACAACCTAAATATTACTTCAAGAATACTAAAAAAAATGAAAAACTTCGCCCTACATAGAAATTTCCATTGAAAAATTTGAAGCCGTGTTTAAGAAAATGGCGATTAAGCATTACTGTAAATGCGAAATTTGAAGCTCTTTTTATGGGAATCTATTGAGATTTCGAAAAACTTCATTTGACGTAATTTGAAGCACTTCCACTCAAAAATGTTTTAATGTATACGAATGGATGGATATGTGCAATATTAACGGGTTTAGAAATATTAAAAAAATACATATGTGTAATTAAAAAACAAACAAAGAACACACAAAAATGTACTATTAAAGAGTGTAATTAGCACTATTCACGAGAAAATTTTAAAGAAAAAATTTGGAGCCATTTTTGAGAAAATTGCATTTGAGCGTTTCTGAATATGTGGAAATTTGTGCTCATTTTCACAGACAACCGAGTTTTCGAGAAAGCTTATTTGGCATTATTTAAAGCTCATGTACGCATAAATATAATAATGGGAAGAAATCGCCTCTAATGTATTACCGATGTGAGAGACAAGTCAAAAGCTTACATTATTGTAATTTTTGAAGAAAAAAAAAAGAATTGAGCAATATGACGTTTATGTCATCGTATAGGGTTCATTTGGCACTAACCCTACCACAAATGTAAATAAAAAGTTGGAGCCGATTTGAGAAAATCTTGTTTTTGTTATTTTTTAAAATTGCAAATATTGCACGCACTATTGCTTGAAAACTACCGTGATAATTGCATCTTTGCCATCTTTATAAGTATATTTTAGTCTATTCTTACAAGATATTTAAAGAAAAAATGGGGCTATTTTTGAGAAAATTTTGAAAATGTTCGGGGGGCTTTATGTAAAGTACCCTTAATTTTAAAGAATGTTTTTCAAAATTTCAAAGCTTCAACTAGAGCCAGATGGACAGGGTTTTCTTGAATTTTGAAAAGGTCGTACGGGTGGTTTGAGCGCTAGTAGTGTTCAGACAGACGTTTCGAAAAAAAAAACATTTGTTCGGTATCACGGAACCCCAAAACGAGTTTTTCCGTTGAAATCTCGAATTCGATTTTGCACAGCATTGTATAACTTTCTCTATACTACGTATATTACTCCGAATATGCGTATGTATACGAGAAAGTGAAAATCTAATTGTTAATATATTCAAAATATTATTGAATTAAGTTAAGTGATTTAGTTATTGATAGTTAGTGATTAAGTTATTGATAATTAGGGAACGAAATTTACTGTAGTAAAAAATGGAAAATATGTACATACATATGTACTTATTTTTTTCGAAATATGTAAGAAAAATATGTAATATGTAAAAATATGTAAATATGTATAGACAATATGTAAAATAAAATTCATTATTGTGTTTAAAATTGTTTTCTACAGGTATTTTTCAACCATAGAACGTCGCCGATTAGTTCTTCAAAAGTATTCGGAGTAGCTGAAAGTAGGTTATATCTTTACTAAAGTAATTGTTCACCAGACTTCACCCCATATAAGAATTTTATTCGAAATAAATAAAATACGTTCGTAGTATATAATACGTTTAAGAAGAGCCGGTGTACAAGTGAATAGTAGTACAGTGTAGCGAGTGATGGATCCCGCGGGGGGGGGGGGGATGGACATGTCCGACCCTCCAAATTGAGCAACGCGCCAATTTTCTGTAAAATATTTGTTACTTTTCGATCGAGTATCGAATTTGCTATTTGAAACATGAGCAAGCACGTGGTTGAAATTACTTTCGTTCATAAAACTCCGCTCATCCTCAATTCGCAAGTACGCAATAATCGGGCGGGGGGGGGGGTAAGTTTGACAAATCAGGCGGAATGGGGAATAAAAGCATTACTTTTATTTGTAAAAAATTTATAAAAATATTGCAAAGGAATTCCCCATAGGTAAAATATATAAAAATGTGTAATTATACCATAATATGTAAAAATAAGTAAAATAAAAATAGTTCTAATTCATTCAGAATGTCTTGTAAAGTCTAAAATATATAATTGAATGCCGGTATCTAGATGCTGTAAAAACATGTAATTACATGGAAATCCGTTCCCTAGTGATAATTAAAGCAACGTTAAGCACCTAAGTACGTGTATTAAGTGTATATCATTTCCCTATTTTTCTGAAATGAAGAATATAAACATTGAACAGATGAAATAACCCTACTGGCACATGCTTTTAAACTGATTTACTGCTATTTAAACTGATTGTATAAGGTGGTAAATCTACGGGAAAATACCATCTTTTCCCACCGACCTCAATTACCCATCGTCACTTTTTCATTTTTCCTGAATTAAAAAGACATGACACTGGCTAAGTAAAATCAAACTAATTCGGTGTCCTAAAACTGATTTATAGAGGCATACGAAGTTTTTGTAATGTATAGTAAAAAGATGAAAGGAAATTGCTCCTTCTTAATAGGCAACCCGTCGTGCTTTGGTGTTCAGTGCACGTTCTGACGCAGTGAAAGATACTTCAGTTACCTGCTGAACATTCGTGCTTCATGTGTTGCCTCCCAAGCAGGGGAATATATAACATTTGTTTGGAATTTCTCATTGCATTTTCATTGGCATGATAATCATCATGATAAACTTCACCACTCTACGTCTCATGGAAATTTTATAACTTATTGTGACACCTGTATCTCTTCTTCCTTTTTTCTTTTATCTTTTTATTTTAAATTTAAGCACCGAAAGAATTAATACCTTCTTGTATTATAATAATAATTAATATTATTCTCATTAAATATACATCAAATCATTTTACCATTATTTTTTCAATGCATCCTGTCTCTCATAGCTTGAACTCTTGATTTAATGTGTTTTTTCGCTTGCAAGCTGACGAGATGCCCTCTCTTTTTAGTTTTTGTTAGGGGTGGTTCAAAAATACATACGCATTATTTTAGCTATTTCACAACCACTTCATAGCAATTAATAGTATTTATTAGGAGTCCACTCATTTTAACGCTCATTTCCATTCATCTTCTACTCCCGAATTGCTCAGTCACACAGAGGTAATTTCATTGAATTTAAGTAACATCTCGAATGTTCAAATGTATTCACTTCATGTCTGGATTAATTTTAAATCTATCTCTAATTGGAAGTTAATAAATATAATCTTACAAATGCTGTCAGAGTGTTTCTTTTCTATCAATCATATCCTCTCTCGTTTTCACTCCCAAATTTTCACATATGTGAAATTTTCCCCCAATTGCGTACGTACTATTTTGTTTGAATGACTTCCTTTTTATTATGTACTATTATATTAAATTTTTGCAAGTGGTCAGACGGAATAGTAGGCAAAATGGCCAGAGCCTCGCCGCTAATGAAGGCGAATTTTTATCTGTATAAATATAAAACTTAGGTTTGGTTTCAAGTAGATCGGAATTTTTTGCAAAGCAATGTTCTTCAGCTCTCTTCACCCGATGATGTACTTTTTCTCCAAGGTGCGCAGTATGTTCTACAATTCTCAACTATCATCTAACGTTCATTATTCACTGACTATCCTGCATTTACATTCAGAAGATAAGTTATTAGTTCGGTTCCAAACAAGAATTATATTGGATTTTATTATTTATTTGATTTCAGTTTATAAAATCTCGTCACAATTTATTCTAGTGTAACACTCAAATATTCAGATTGCCTAGAAATTTTTTACATTGAAGAATTTGAACAGCTACATTATTTCCTTCGAATTTTCCAACTTCCGCTTATAGACAAATATTATGAACGATGTAACATCTTATTAGGATCGTCTGAATATCATCTGTTTCTGACTGAACATTTTGCGGTGAGGGTAAACGCTCTTCTCCAGAGTTATTATTGTAGTATTATAGTTCGAATCACCGTAGGCTAAGATCACTTAACAATTGCGGTGTGCTACAAGGCCAAGGCCAAACTAAGCTGATAAAATCCGTGTCATCGCCTACCTCACTATTCAACTTTTTAAAAAAAATTTTAAGAAATATACGTGCCAGTTCTCTATTCTTCCTCTGTTATTGACAGGAATACATCACTAGAAGAAAACTCAAATTTGAGCAATGTTCTCGGCCATTATCCTTTTCTGTGCGAGAATTCTTTTCATGTACGGGACCACTGTACACCGACTGTTCAATGGCGAATGTTTCCCTGGCGGGTGTATCTTCAAGCAGTTCCGTCGGCCTAACACTTCCGCCGCTTCAACCATCGCCTGTCGCCGCTGCCGCTGTGTCGTTGCCGCCATCCGCACCGATGTCGTCACCGCTGTCGGCGTAGTCGTCACAGTTGTCGTCACTGTTTCCGTCACCGGTGCCATTATCGTTGCCGTCTCCGCTCCACTGATGTCGTCACCGCTGTCGGCGTAGTCGTCACAGTTGTCGTCACTGTTTCCGTCACCGGTGCCATTATCGTTGCCGTCTCTGTTGACGTTACCGTTGGCGTCAGGAACGCGAAAATTGCCCGCTATCGCCCACCCCGTCGTCGCCGTCGTTACCTCCGCCCTCACCTAGCAACCCTCCACCGCCGCCGCCCTGTCGCCCTGCCACTGTCACCACTCGTCACCGCATTCACTGGTCTCTCTTGTCGCCACCGCCACTATCGCCATCCGTCACCGCATCCACCATCATCTGCCGCCCTGGTCATATGACGTCGCCGCTGCCACTGTCGCCACTCGTCACCGCATTCACTGGTCTCTCTTGTCGCCACCGCCACTATCGCCATCCGTCACCGCATCCACCTATCATCTGCCGTCGGTGCCACCGCCGCCGCCTCTGCCACTATCGCCACTCGTCACCGCATCCACTAGCCTCTCCTGTCGCCGCCGCCAGTATCGCCATCCGTCACCGTATCCACTATCATCTGCCGTCGGTGCCACCGCCGCCGCCCACCCGCCCCACCTTCACCGTTGCGGGCCTCCGCGCGCTCGACGCAACCACACAGGCCCACGCCATTTCCGGCAGAGAGCGCAAGAGGATGTGTGCCGAAGACGTCACCGTTAGCTTGCGTCCGTCCGAGATAATGGCAGAGCTATTCGCGGATCGGACGGAAAAACAGAACCAGCCATCATTATCGCAGGGAACGCCCTGAAGTACGTTCATCGAATTGCACGCGAACTGAAAATATTTTCGTGGGTAATCTAGTTCGCGATTCCGTAACCGATAGCAGTGTCATAATTAGTCTAGCGTTTTCCCCACTTTCATGTTCTTAGATAATACGTGTGACACATTAACCATATCTGTGAGGGTCAGGGTTGGGGTGTACTATAATGGATAACCGTTACTCAGCGTTCTTTGTATCTTTCGTGAAATAATGAAATGTACTTTAAGAGCGGATGTTGCAGTTCCAGATAATCCTTTCAATCTGAGAGCATAAAACGACAAATTTAAATGACGAGTTTTCGAGATATCGTGGACATTTCTACCGAAATAAACTTAATATTAGTGACCATGAGAATTTAGATGTGTAATGGGAAAATTTTGCTATAAACTACTCCCATATTTGACCTCAGAGTTTCTTTTACAATTTCACCTTGTATGGATGAGCGTGAACCTTTGTGTGTGGGAAGTCCTATGGGATTTTCTATCAAACCCCAGGACGAAGTCCTCTTTCTTAAAACATGAAGCTCGGTGGCACACTTCGTGTTTGTGTTACTGAATACCCTGCTGAATATGGTGGCTAGACGTCATCAGTAACCTATACGCATGATATAGTAATGATGTCACGTAATACAACTGCTTCGTTCTTCTGCCCCAGTCACTTTTAACGAGTGGAAATTTTTGAGGACATTTACATTCTCCAATCATGTGTTGGCTGTGCCTGAATTTTGGGCGAGGATTGCAAGTTCATTAGAAATGTTCATATTTTAGTTTGCCATTGGAGTCATTAGCTTTCGGAAGTACTAAAATATACCTTCACATTTATATTGAAGATTTGTTAACACAATAAGAACTTCAAAAAAAAACAAACACGAATTTCTGTTGGGGTTCTGTCTTATACGAATCACTTCTCTTAAAATTTGTCTTTGGGTTATTCAAAGAAACATTTTAAAAGATCTGTGAAGACAACAATGAAGTTAATTTAGCATTCAGCATTAAAATTGAAGTTTTAAAATAATACATGTATTGACGTTGCGTTGAGTATCTTCGACTCGCCATAATTTGGGTTACTAGTGTATAGATTATCTTTGTCGGATCTACTTTGGATCCTGTAGAGTGAAATCATTTAGTATAATCTTCATGATCACCATCCCACTAACACAGCAACTCCAGAGACGTATCGTACCTCGTGTTATCCTCTGTTGGAAGTGGTGCTATTCGGGTTGATAAGTGAATGTGCATCGGTTCCCTATAACCATTATTCCTGACTCTTAAGGAAACCAATGCCTCATTCCATTCAGAAATGGATTTAGAGTGTCTTTTAGTGAAGCAGAGTGCTCACACTTCCAGAAGTATCTTTAAGGATTCGTTTTTGTCTAATTTTTGTGAACAACTACTGCCCTCATTCTGACTTCCCATTTAGACAGTAGGAAGAAATTCATAGCGGTACCAGAAAGTATTTTAGGGGAAATATTTCAATTCAGGCCTTCATAAAATTTTTAGAACTAGTATATATTTTTTAATAAAAATGCACGCGTATATTCGTAATGCGAGTACCGTTTTTAGAATAGAATAGAATAGAATAGAATAGAATAGAATAGAATAGAATGAATAGAATAGAATAGAATAGAATAGAATAGATAGAATAGAATAGAATATTTATTTTGCTACTTAGGAATACATAGAATATTTCCGGTTGTAGCGTTTTCTAAGAAATTTCTAAAAATACACAAAACAAACATCAAACAACATTAAAATATTAACATGTTACCAAATACAATTTTACAAAATTAATCTATTAACCATATCTACTTAGTCTAATTTTAAAATTTTTGACATTTTGAGGGAAAGTCTCCAGCACTGCAGCAGGTAATTTGTTCCAATTTTGTATGGTTCTGTTTACAAATGAGAATTTACCTACATCTGTTCTCTGTTTTCTTTTCCGAATTTTGAAACCATGATCCTTCCGCGCGACGTAAGTTGGTTTGATAGTCTTTCCCGTACTTCACCCCACGGACGATCCCCTCTTATTGATTTGAATAATGCACAAAGACGCGATTTCTCTCTGCGTTTTTCCAAAGGTTCCCACGATATAAATTCAGAATTTGAACGTCCTCTCCTAACAAATTTTTCAGCATATTTTTGTACTCTCTCGAGAGATTTTATTTGCCCCAAACGATAAGGGTCCCAACATATGGAGCTTATGGGCGGTCATTTAATATGATGAGATCTACATATGGTGATTATTTTCAATTTATTGAATAAAAAATACAAATGTTAGCTTGGGGGCATTACCCCGTACCCCCCCCCGAACGTACACATTTGCTAATTTGCTTAATTGTTGAACATAACATAAATACTTTCAAGATTCTCCTCTTATCTGCTTAGTTTAATCGATAATGGTACAAAAAATAATTAGCTCTAAAAATTTTTCACATTGCTTTCTTTCGTCATTTGAATATAATGTGACACGCTTTTAGTTTTCTAGTTCATTTTAGTACTGTGCTTTTTATTCAATAGTATTTAAACGATTTTGAAAAAGAAAGTCTCCCATAATAAAGCAGAATTTCAGGTTTCGTTTATTGTTCTTGTCTTGAGAAAATATGTTATTTACAAATAAACTAACAATATTATTGCATTGCTTTGCAAATGTTAATATTACCTTCAACATAAAACCTTCGAAAATTGTGTATATTTCATTCAATTTTACAAGAACATTAGCACGAAAAAGGTTTTGATTTATAGGCATCCTTGAAACCAAGCCGAAAGTGTTCTCCGGTGACAAAATCCTCATGAAACAAGCAGTAATCGACTTCCTAACGTCAAGATCCGCAGCTTCGAATCGCTGGCCGGAGTGGACTTGTTGTTCATTGCAACAAGGAGGTGGTCGGACTCTGGTTGGGCGAAAGTGTGTGCGTCACGAGCCGTGCAGTCAAACTTCTTCCGGGGCCGGTGGTGGCGCCTGACCTACATTTCATCTCCGCAAAGGATCTCCGCTTCGCCAGGAGCTCTCGGGCTTCCCCTCGCAAGAAAAGGTGGGAGGAACAAATTGATCTGGAGAGAGCTTCTTTCCGAACGCTCTTAATGCTCAACAAAGGGATTCTACTTATTAATTCTTGATAGTGAGATTAACGAGCTACGACCATTATGACAAATTCATAGAAGGTTGGTCATAAAAATTAAAAATCGCCAAAAACATGGTTATTCGAATGTTATACACTAACACTGTAGTTACAGAAAGTACGCATTGGATTTTTACGGTCTTCTGTTTGTTTAATTATTTCATATATTTTCAAAGACTATCTTTCCTTCACTTTAGATTTATATTTATATTTTTCTTATAAAACAATGGACCATGATGAATTGTCCTAACAACATCCGGCGAAATTAATCCAAGCCCTTTATTAATATTTGTATTTTCTAAAGATTTGAAAGTAGTTGATCCAAGCTTCGATTCATCACAAAAATTAATGGCTACCACATATATACATCGTTTCTTCCAACCACAAAGAGACTTCGACTTCTGGTCATTTTAAAAATTAAAGTTTTATATTTCTCAGTCCAGCTTTCCTATTCCTCCTTGTCCTAAAACAAAATCCTGGCTGGCCGGAAATGCGTCAATGGCTATGATTTACGTCCGTGAAACTTCCTTTCCTGCAAGGAATATTCTCACATGTTGATTTTGTTGGCTCTCAAAACAATGATTATTATATACGAAGATGACTCAACTGCGTTTCAGGATTTAGAAACATGTGTAAAAAGATTTAGCGAACTATCTGCATTTTGCATTTATTTCGGCAATTCACGTAACAGATGAAATGAGAAAGATAAGTCATTTGATAGAACATACGCATAACATAGACCAGTTAGTCAATACAGATGTTGATAAAATTCATTTGTTATGTTTCCAGTGCTCACGTGTTGTTGACGTTTCTATGAATTTGTCACGCTTCTTTTTATTACATTTGATGGTTATGTTGCCTACCTTACACAGTCCACGTTGAAACTGATTTAACAACGGATGTTGACTATACCCTCTGGTACTCTGACACCGTTTCGCATCAATTTGGATGTGTTTAATAAAATTATACGTAATCACGAAAAGTCTGTCCACAACTGACATTTTATACACATCAGGTACCCTGTCCCGATGACGACCCACTTACGATCCGAAGCATGGACAACTATTTTCTGAGAAAATTTGTGTAATCAATGTAATTTTAGATGTCATTCAACTTCACATATATGTTTAAATAATATCGTATTTTTTACATAAGGTCTGGTGAATAGTATGGTCAATATCAAGTGAATCACATTTTAATATCAGAAATTATAAGGCAACATTTCACTACCATCAAACAACCCAACAAGCCACTCTTTTATTGAAAGACGAAAGTAATTTCTAACAAATTTAAAGAATACGAGTAGTAATTCAAAGTGCACTATATATTCCACTAGAACTTGACCCAAAATTCCCATACCAACAACTACAACAAAACTTTTCAACTGTTTGTAGTAGCATTACAGACTTACAGCATTCTTTCTTCAAAAAATACTAATGACATCTTTCAACCTTAAAATAATTAATACACGTATAGCGGACGTACAGAAATAAACCCGGCTCAGTAATGTTAAGAAAATAATGTAATATTCAGTTGTTTTTGCAGGTGTGTCAATCGCACACTAATTTTCATCGAAGAATAAAAATGCTCTTTCGTTTAGGTTCGTTGACCCTACTTGTGTACTTCTGACGGATGTTTTGGACATGCGAGTGGTGTCTGCCGTCGCAGACAGTCGTAATTGACCCGGAAGACTTCTTGATTATCTTGTCTGAAGAGCCACTTACTGGAAGGGAAGTTATTACCACGCAATTTCCTTACAGTCTTCCCTTTCTTTTCTGATCAACGGCTTTAGCATCAAAAGCAAACATTTGCAAAAAGCAGACGCATTGAATTTGAAAGGCTGGCGAATTATAAAATACATAATGATTCATCGTCACGTCGGCATGAATGATTTATACATTGGACTAGTTGTTCGTTCCTTGGAATGCATTGAAACCGCAGAAATGCATTGCAAAAATTCATGCATTCATGCATGAATGCATGAAACAGAAAACTTCGAGCGAGATTTTTGTATTTTACTCAAGTAAAATATATATATATATATATATATATATATTATATATATATATACCAAAATGGCATTTTATATATATATATATATATATATATATATATATATACCAAAAATGGCATTAAGAGGAACCACTTGGCACTAAAACGAAGCTAATATTATCTGGAGTTGGATGTTACTGCAGCCGTGTTTGTTGTTCCGCTGGCCAGACGTTGCTATCCACTTTTAGATTAACAAGGAATACATTCATTAAGATCCAAGGCCGCGTCTGACTGTAGATTAGATTATAGAAAATGATTACCTTGTTTGTTAAATAAGAGTCTATCATTTGCAGGTTGTTCCTGAAGTAGAACCCCACCAAAGATCCACAGGTCATGTAAAATCTCATCTCGCACGTTCTGATTGTATGACAAACTCATTCAGACTCAATTTTTAGCCGATGATTGTGATGACATGTTTGACATCAAAGAATTTTTGTAATCATTCTTAATGACAGAACATTTATAAATGAAAAATAATGAAAGCGTTCCGTGTTTTTGTCTAATTTTGTTACTTAATAATACTAGCTTGATGTAAATATATGGTATAATAAAAGGACTAATAAGCATGTGCAGATTTTTTCTGGCCCTCACCTAATCATTTGAATTTTGTTTTGTTTGAAACTATGATAAAATATTCATTTGTTTTGTCACTTTTGGATGATTCTGAATAAAGTGATAATCTGAAAATGTCATTTTTATGTTTGGTAACCATGGAGTCAGGATTCATTTCATAGAGGGACCCGAAGCATACCGAAACATACGCACTTGCTTTGTAATAGTAATACCGATTTAAATAGCTGAATTACAATTAACATTAAAATATCACTATAACTTTAGGAATTTAAAGAAATAATAAAGTACTCACAAAAATAACCTATCTGCTTGAAAAGTAATTAAAATAATTTTAAATTAATGAATCAATATTTACTATGATATAAGTTATGTTATAAAAGTGTTTTTTCTCATGACATTAACTATAACATCTTGTTCATCATCAAAGAGATATACTGTATGTAATTATTGTTCTGCGTCATTCAGACGTCATTCAATACATTAACACTTGTGTAGCAAAGACATGAACTTATGGTCAAAGGGCTTTGACCCTCTGAAAACACGGAAACATCCCCTCAGTGTACGTTCTGAATATGGACAAAGGTCAATTAAGTGACCTTTTACTAGAAGCCTCTGTCAATGGGTTTAGATGGGATGAATTTGCATGGCTAATAGAAGATAGTAAGAAGTGACAGCGTTATTTTGGGCATTGATGCTGAGCTTTATACTTCCGCTGGCTGCTGACTGTATTCTTGTGGCTGCTTTTTCCGGAGAATGGTTTGGATAATCGTATTTCCATGTTTGCATTAAGTTTCTAAGTATTCACGGGACAGCAGTGCGCCGGCATGCAAAAATAACTATTATGAGGATTGGGATTCGTGACGTATTAGTCGTAAAGCTTGATGTATGGGTTAGCAGATACCATGTGGAGTAGATCTAAACCTCTCGACGTTTTGTATATACGTAGTCTTCTACAATATTTGTAGAAGTTAACTCCATTTACATATTTATCACTTGTTCGTGTTTGACGTTCCCGTGTTTTTCTCAAGACCTGTAATCGTACCGCTTTAATTTTATCTTATCTTTAATACAATTTATTTCACGATAGACTTTCGCCCGAAGGTAGGATCCTGGCAAGTTCAAGAAACTAGTAGTGCTTCAGAATGGCACAAACCTTCTCCTAGGAAAGTTTTCTAATTTCCTTGGTGTGGACCAGATTTAGGGTTTTGTCCCATCCTCTTGCCATCTGCCATCTATCGTCACCCAAAGTATATTATTTGACATTTTCTCATCTTTTCAGTTTCATAATAGTAGAGCCGAAATATTACTTCAATAATACTAAAGAAGAGTAAAGTCTCGTTCTAAATGGACATTTTCATTGATAAATTTGAAGCAATTTTTAAGAAAATGGCGATTAAGCATTACTGTAAATGCGAAATTTGAAGCCCTTTTTTACAGGAATCTATTGAGTTTTCGAAATACTTCATTCAGTCATTTAAAGCACTTCCACTCACAAATGAAATAAAATCGATGGAAATGTGCATATTAACGGCGTGAGATATATTTTAAAAAAATTACATTTGCGTAATTGTTGAGAAAACAAAAGTATACCCCAAAATGAACTTTATGGCATATTAATCAGTGCAATTAGCACTATCCGCTGGGAAAGTTGGAAGATGCAATTTGACGACTGGACATTGAAAATTATTATTCCTGGCAATTGTTGAAAGAGCTCAATGTCAGATTTTCTAACTAAGCCAATGAACTCGTAATGTTTAGGGATCAGATCGTTGACACAAGATAAAATTAGTAGTTCTACAACAGCACGTACTTTCTCGCCCTTAGTAATGGTTAAAGACCGGATTCTCGTGTATTACATCTTTTTCTTCTTTGCTAACTTTAATCTAGAAGAAACCTTGGCAGAAATTGGAATCATGAAACGGATGTTATTGTAATACTTGTTTTATTTTGCGCAAAGTTGCTCGTTTGGGGGTTACTGCACGAAATTGCACGTTTTTTATTATGCTGCCTGAAAATTGCAGTTTGAGATTCTACTGAACGAATTTACAAGGTTCATAATTTTGTTGCATAAAATATAATTCTTATATTATCAACTTGTTTTAATTTATCTTTTTAAAGGTTTCATTTAAGAAAAAAAGTTCCATGACCACCCGGCATTTGGGTGCTCTGTGAAACCCAAGTACCATTTAATATGTATAAATTCTGCATTTGGTTGCGCTATGAAGTGAGCGTCTATACCGTTCAGGGCGCCCATTGTCTAATTAAAATTTCTGAGGGATTGCATTTGGGAGTTAGGGATATGCGGTGTTGCCACGAACACGGTCCGCGGCCCTTGGTTACGGCCTCTCAGCCAACGCTGTGTTCGGGGTATCTTCGCAATCGGATCATACAACTTGTATATCCGTTTTGTCAGTCTTCGCTGATCTGGATCAAGACGAGACTGCTTGTGCGAGTCACATTTCAACATGTGTCCGTGCGCGAAGCTTAGTGGCAATCTGCACTGGGTTTCAAATTCACCGAAATTGTTGAAATAGATGTTGCCCTACGAGATACCAGAGAGAATAAACGCAGTTTTTGACAGCTTTTAGCTGCGTGTACAGTACACGTACGTCAGAGTGGGCTCGGCACGCAGACAAGTGTAAATGTAGAACGAAGTTTTTTCCTGTCTGAAACATATTAGGTGACTGATGATGTAATAATTTCTCAAAAAATAATTTGGACATGTACATTTTTGTAAAACAAAAAGAAAACAATGCAGAACATTTCTTGTATTATTTATTTATTCTCGGTTTCTTAAGGTATTTTTCAACTTTTTATTTACGTTTCTGTATTTTTGTGCTATTTTAATTTTGTATGAATTCTATTTAAAATATCAATTTATTTGTTTAAACAGTATATACAAGATTAATTATAATAAAAACACAAAAATAGTAATATTTCATTCACAATAAATTTCACATCTAAAATGTAAAAGAACTTGATAAGTGGATTAACTGGGGATTTGAGGATACATAATACAGTTTTGCAAAGTTTTGATTTTTTATTGTATATTTTTGCACCTTTTGGAGCTTTTAATGCATGTTTTAGAGTGTTTTAGTGTGTGAAAATCCAGTCTTTAGTAATGGTTATGTAATAGTATTTATACCACAATTTCTCTCCTAATTAACACATCTCAGTCATAATTTTTTGTGAAACTCATTACAAATCGTGGAACATTTCGAGCGAAAGTAATTATTTTCAAGTTAATATCAATACAAATTTGACAATTACAACTGATTTTCATATAGCTAAATTATGTCCCAACAATGAGACGTAATGATAGAAATTCAGGTGCAGTCTTGGGCGCGCAATGCCACTATTGCAATCCATCCTGATATTTCCTCAAGGCTAGCAATTTTTTCTAATCATTTAAAAGAATTTTAAAAAAGAAAACCTAATTGGGTTTTAGAAAATACATTGAAATTGCAATTTATACATTCCTCGCAACACGGACAAAAATATGGAATAACAAATAGGTTCTAAATTATTTTTAAGGGTGTATTTTTAAACATATAACAAAGGCTCCAATGCAAGCCACGAACAAAGAAATATGAAATAATAATAATAATAAAATTCAAACTTACTTAGCATTAACTGCTCGGAATCACATCTGTATTAAGATCAAGGCCTGGACATTCGAAGGGGATGCCTGAACATACAGTACTCATTTTTAAAAAATTATCTTCATAATTGTAGTTCTAGGGAGAAGCCGAACAATTTGAATTTTTGCAATTTTCAAAACTTTGAATTTTCAACGAACATGAGACCCCCATTATTCTGTTACGCGTCCTATAAGCTATCAGAGGTCAAAATTTAATCAAACAATTTGGTGCGTTTTCTCAGAAAAAATGTTGTTTAAGCAAAATTAAAAATATGCCTGTATTAAAATTCCACGCAAAATTCCGCGAAAAATACTCAATTCGAAAAAATTGTACATGACCTTATTTCAAAATATTTCTTTAAAGAACAAATTTCATTAAGGGAAAAATCTCTATCTTTATAATTATAGTTGTAAGAAGACGCCAAAAAATATTTGAACTTTCCAATTTAAAAATCAGGGTTTTCCATGAATATGATATCTGCACCTCCTTAAAGTCCTTCCCACTATCAAACAATAAAATTTAATCAAAAACGTTGAAGCCATTTTTTTATTTTGAAAATGTCCCAGGAGCTTTATGTAAAGTACCCCTCAAAATTAAAACATGTGTTTCAAATTCAAGGGCCGCAACATCAGTCAAATCGATTGGGAAATATCGATTTTGGAGGAAATCGGCTGAGCGGATCAGCTGCTAGCGTTGTTCACAGACAGATAGACATTTTACTGTTAATCGAGTTTTCGGTATCAAGGACCCACAACATATGGATTCTGACTACACCACGTGTTAGATGATTAGTTTTTTCTAAATTTTGAATCTGGATTAATCGACGTTTTTGTTTCCTTGGCCCTATAATAAGTGTTTTTCTGCCGAAAATTCGCCACTTATTCTCACAACATTACTTGACTTTCCCTCTACTGCGTAAGTGGTAGCGAGGAAGTAAAAAATGAAAAAGAAAAAAAAAAAAAAGATGAGCCTCCTATGAGCCTATAAGGATATTTTAAAATAATAATACTTTATTGTCTCTTGGGTACTTAAACTATGTCCATCGTAGTGTTCTAAAATTCCAATTTTCCTTAATTCTTTTTCATCCTTTGGTATTTCAGACGTACCTACTGCATCGCCTCTTACCTGTCGCATCTTATTGCTTCGCGTTGAGTCATGTCCCGACAACTGGACATAGTCGGTTTACAATACCACTCGAGTCCTATTCAACCTTCAATCTCCATTACTTTTTTATCCTACCTTTTTCTTTTTCAAAGAATCCTTGACAAAATTACTTTCATTACTTCAACGCCTTCCGAGACCTTTACCATTTCACTTCATGATGTATAATTCATGAAAAATGAAACACCGAGGTCGTGTCGTCTCGTGCTTTATCGATGTTTTTCGTGAAAAAAAGTTGGAAAAATGCGCGAGCATCGACGTTGGGGCGTATACAGATGAATCTTACTTTTTAGATGACTGCGTGGTCGCTCATGCCAACCCTGGAAAAGCGATGGCAGTTTCTCCCCAAAACCGCAAGAGATTGTTCAACACTGCGTAATATATCCTGTGTATCAAGTGCATCAAGTACCTGTACATCAAGTACGCCATCTGTGATGCTGCGAGCGATCCCCAGACATACGCTGCTTTTTTCTTTCATGTTAAACAAACAAACTAAATGCTTGGAGTCATAGGTTGGATTTCCAAGAGTCTTCAATGTCCAGAGCTTAAGAACCACGTTCGTCAGTAAACTAAAAGCGACCAAAATAAAATACGCAAGTAGAAAAATTACCCAATTGAAGTAAGTATCTAAGTAATTATTTATCTTAGGGGTAATTAGGTAAATTTATCAAAATATTTTATATTTTAAAAAATTTAGTACGTTTTTAATAATTCTATTAATATCTAAAAACATCTAACACTATTTTGTTTCATTACAAAATTAATTTTAATTATCGTCAATCGGGTGGATCAAATTGTAACGATTCATGTAAATGCCGGGAAGACTACGGTAATTCAGCGTTTCAGCCTTGTACTCAAATGCGTTCAGAAACTCTAAAGAGTGTAAGTTTCTAGAATTCTTCCAGAATATCCTTGTGGGGACCGGCTATGAATTGTGCCAATCGATTGTCTTGTCGAGAAGAGAAGAGTGAGAGATGGATCACCTCTCTGTGCGTCATAAGAAACGAAAAAAATTATTGTTTCTTAAAAATGACAAAAAAACACGTTTTAAAATTTTTTGTAGAATTTTCTGGGTGGATCTGCAAACAATGATAAGCCGCCCATCAGGAGATCCAGACGCGTCGAATGGCACTTGATTTGTGACGATTGGTAGAATGGAAGCTAATGGCGGATAGAAGGACGAACGGACGAACTGACGGACGCAAGTTGCTCGATTGAGGATGGAATCAGTTACGTACACGTAATGAAATTTTCAGAAAATTGAGTAAGATTGAGTAAGTGTAATCATTTGAAATTATTATTTTAAATTAGGTATTCTGGATGCTCTCCGTTGATTCGACATTAACCCAATCATTATTTCGCAACGTATTGAGATTGTTGGAACCCTTTAGTGGACGATCTAAGGGGAGACGGGGTTGGGTACCAGGGGGCGGTACCCGTGCCCTTGCTCGCCAAAATTGTTTTTGCAATTTTCCTCACTTAAAAAAAAAATTGCCACACTGTAGTTCTCATATAATCGAAAGCAGAATTCCCATCATGAATATAATCATATATTTTTATTTAAAGGCCACAATAAAAATATTATTTCTAAAATACTTATGAGGGGTCCGAACTGAAATGACTCCATCCTCCGCGTGCCCATATTTTCTGGATCCACCTTTGAACATTTGATACCTCTAGCCCGGATGCGAGACCACATATTGTTGCGATTTTTACCCAGACGTAATACAGATCCGCCCCTCAAGTAGGCCAGCTCCGAGAAACGGTGAATCAACAGCTCACAATCCACATATCTGTGGCGACTCACCGCAACCGATAGAGTTACGGGCTTCCAGCGCGTGGCGGAGGAGGACCCATCCGGCGCCGTGTGGACTGCGTTTGTGTCGTCAACATTACGTCGGTGGCGTAAGAACTTCGACTTATCTAGCTGTGGGAGCTCAGGAAGTCTCTTGCGCTATGTAAAGGGAAAAGTATTGCAAAATAGCTTTCGTTTATTAAATATTAACCGAAAAGATAAAAAAATCCAGAGGAAGTTATTAAGTTTTCGAGTCGTGATATAAGTCGAGTTTTAAAACCGACAGTTTTAGAGTCGAGCTCTACAATCCATTTGACACATCGATATGCTTTAACAATGATAAAAAGTGACGATCTATAAAATCATTTATTTGTTTGCTTCATTGACGTATAAGCAAATGTCACTGTCATATCTTGTGAAGAGTGTAAAAATGTGTCGCATCTGAACTGTGCAGATTGTGATGGTAATGATAAAAAGTGACGATCTATAAAATCATTTATTTGCTTTGCTTCACTGACGTATAAGCAAATGTCACTGTCATATCTTGTGAAGAGTGTAAAAATATGTCACCTCTGAACTGTGCAGATTGTGATGTTGAACGCGTTTTATTTGCAAAATTTGTGCTAGGAAATAATCATTTATTTATAATGTACAAAATGTAAATGATGAATTTGTAGATCAAAAAGAGTGGGAACAATGGTATTAGGTTGCAATTTCATTAAGACAGCTAAGTTTTGCTACTGCCCCCATTGTCATGAGGGAAGCTCCCATTACCGTTCTCGTTGCGTGTGCAAATGTACATTCCCACTTGATATATGGCATAATATTCTGGGGAAGCTCATCTTTTGTGCCCTGACATTTAGATTGCAAAAGAAACTTATCCGAATAATCAAAAAATCCCATCCACTTGATCCTCGCAAGCCTCTTTTCATTAAACTTGGAATCTTACCAATGCCTTACTTCGTATTTATTTACGAATCTGTAGTATTTGTCAAAACTGACTTAACGATGGGAACATATTTTCATGTAAAACTGATATTTATAATTACAACACACGACGTAGAAATCATGATCATCAAGTGTCGGTTTCAATAGCTCACTACAAGAAATCCACATACAATACATGTACGTTACTTTACAAAGCATTGCCAGATGAAATAAAACAATTAAAATTGGTACACAAATTTAAGTTAAAAGTAAAATCTTTTCTGCTGCATAACTGTTTCTATACAATTAGAGACTATACTGATCGCCAAAAAGAAAAATAATGTTTACTTTAATAAAACAATAATATAGTATAATGAAGTAGTTTACATTTGTATTGTATAATTTTTAAAAATGGTTTAATATGCCTGTAACAAGTAATGTACTTCAGCTTCCGGGTCAATGACCCCCATCTCGATCGGGATTTTGTTCACTTTCCCTGATCCATTGAGCAAATGCTGAGATGGCCCCTTGATTTGCTTCTGGACGTAAATGTAGCTTCACTATGGCACGTTTTATTGAACTTTCCTTTTGCTTTGTGTAGTGCTCAGTTAGGCTGAGTTTCCATTTTGATAGGAATGCAGAAAAATTAAATCTACAGTTCATTTACCATTACAAATAAGTTTTCTAGAACTCGGAAACGAAAATATCTAGTTTTTGAAACTTTAATCTCTTAGCTTTTCAAAAATTTATTATTATTATTATTATTATTATTATTTCTATTTTCCATCTTCAACTATTGAAAGTTAAATTGGAAGTTCTGAATAATAAACCTAGTTGTTTACTGTTTTTGACTAAATAAATATCTAAAACCCAAGTGATTGGGTAATGAGAGTCGACCGAGTCAGTTTGGTTTTTCTTTGTTTACTCTTAATAGAAAGTATGTTTGCTTTTTGTTTTGAGATATTTTATGGATCGAACATAACAGAACCCAGATTAACAAAAAGATTACCAAATATCATTTCAACGGCAGTCTTATTTCACTTTTTCTTCAGTGTGCTCACATTCCCCCGTTCTCCGCTACTTCCTTACTGCCGTCCGCCCTGTCCGTCCTGCTTGTTTTCCCTGCGTCATGTTACAATACCAGTTATGTTGCCAACTGAAAAATTGCTTTTGAAATTTGTTTCCAAAAATAATTTTGGTTCTTTTATTCATTTATAATTACGTTACATAAAAATAGAGTATGCACTTCGTTTATAATGTTGTTTATTTTATAACCTCTACTATTATCGCATGCGCAGAGGAAGGTTTTTATTGTCTATGCGGGTTCAGTTACAACCGTTTTACCGACGCCGTGTGCTAACCCAAGAACAAAAATTGAGTGGGACGTATCGTAACAACATTATCTAAATAATTTGAAATGTAAAGAGAAGTTTTGCTCAATGTTCCATTCTTAGACATTGATGAATGGAAGTAGTTACAAACTGTGATGACAATGTGTGCTCAATTGTTGTAAAAGGGAATTTATAACAATTGGTGACATGAAGATTTTCAAAGATATTAATATTTATATGGAATCTATTCATGGTCCATGGTTCTCAGCATATACATAGAATACCACACTGTTCAAATTCTGCTGACAACAGGTTGGCGGGATCGGTAGTACAACTGCACACACTGCCGCCGTAGCTTTGACCAAATTCCATTTATCGTGATCACGTGACTTGAATTTTACACGATACGAATCGCGTAAATACCCACGATAATTGTTGTGTGTGTGTGTGTATCATTTTCCACTATAACTCTATTTTCCAATGCGTGCTTACGTTGCCTGCGCAAAGGCGTAGAGGCTCGAGAGTTCGTTCAGATCTTATACAATACGATGCTTTAGGCTGTCCAAACCTCTCCAATATCATTATCCAACTTAAGAAACGGTGAAGTACCGGAAGTGAATGTGGATTTTTTAGCGTAGCCCTTCGGCACCGCCCTCGCTTGCGTGTCGCTACCGTATAAGGCCGTGGGAAAGACGCTGCTCCGCACCGTCACGGCTCGAGTCCCCGCGCTCGCATCCGAAGTGAGTCACGGCGCCGCGTGAGCTGGCCGCGAGGAACTACGACGGGTTCATTCACGCTGGAAGCTCGGTGGAGGCCCGGGGCGGGCTGGCTGGCTGGCTCGCTGGCAGGCTCGCTCGCCCGCCCGCTCGCCCGCCCGCCCGCCCGCCCGCCCGCTCGCTCGCTCGCCGCTCGCTCGCTCGCCGCTCGCTCGCCCCGCCCGCCCGCCCGCCCGCCCGCCCGCCCGCCGCCGCCCGCCGCCCGCCCGCCCCCCCCGCCCGCCCGCCCGCCCAAACGTTCCACCGCCGCCAATGTTCCACACGCCCAAACGCCCCCAAACGCCCCGCCCAAACGCCCCAAACGCCCCAAACGCCCAACGCCCGCCCAAACGCCCCCAAACGCCCCCAAACGCCCCCAAACGCCCCCAAACGCCCCCAAACGCCCCCAAACGCCCCCAAACGCCCCCAAACGCCCCCAAACGCCCCCAAACGCCCCCAAACGCCCCCAAACGCCCCCAAACGCCCCCAAACGCCCCCAAACGCCCCCCGCAACGCCCTCCCAACGCCCTCCCCAACGCCCTCCCCAACGCCCTCCCCAACGCCCTCCCCAACGCCCTCCCCAACGCCCCCCAACGCCCTCCCCAATGCACCCCCAAACGCCTCCCCAAATGCTCCCAACGCCCTCCCAACGCCCTCCCCAACGCCCTCCCAAATGCACCCCAAACGCCTCCCAAATGCCCCAACGCCCTCCCCAACGCCCTCTCAACGCCCTCCCCAACGCCCTCCCAAATGCACCCCAAACGCCTCCCAAATGCCTCCGATTCCTCCAAACGCCCGTCCAAACGCCCGCCCAAACGCCCGTCAAACGCCCGTCAAACGCCGTCAAACGCCGTCCAAACGCCCGTCAAACGCCCGTCCAAACGCCCGCCCAAACGCCCGCCCAAACGCCCGTCCAAACGCCCGTCCAAACGCCCGTCAAACGCCCGTCAAACGCCCGCCCAAACGCCCGTCCAAACGCCCGTCCAAACGCCCGTCAAACGCCCCGTCCAAACGCCCGTCCAAACGCCCGTCCAAACGCCCGCCCCAAAGCGCCCCGCCCGCCCAAACGCCCGCCCAAACGCCCGTCCAAACGCGCCGTCCAAACGCCCGCCAAACGCCCGCCCAAACGCCCGCCCCCCCCCCCGCCCGCTCAAACGCCTACCCACCCGACCTACCGACCACACACCCACCCATCCACCCATTCGCCCAGCCGCTGATTGTGGCGTGATCCAATATTACGTGCCTTGGCGGCTTGACCCCGGCGATTTCATTGAATGAATTGTGAAAGGCAGTTTCTCTGAGGATGATCTGCCCTGGTGTGTCATTGTACAGCTGGGGTAACCCTTGTACGACGAATCCACATTAGTATCTGGCAATTTTCACTGAGTAATCATTACGAAATTAAAAAAAAAAATATTTGTACGTAGTAACGAATTTAATTTTATTAATACTGCTACCTATACCTGCTACTTATTACACAAAAAAAGAGGTATTAACGGTTTGCAAATGTAAACTTCATTTGAGAAACTCTCAAATCTTAGGTGCGTGGGCATCGCGGAGGACCTTTCGGAAGGAGTTTGGAAACAGCTCTAAAAGAAGATAAGACAAGACAACAAATTACTAACAAAAGAAAAACATAAGTTTTTTCATACCACGGTGGGGGAATCAAATGATCATTTCAACATTTTTCATTTGCTCATACTGAAAACAATATTACGATAATTCAATCACTTTCATACAAAACTTTCGCGTATCCATTGTATTGATTGGGATGAAAACGATGTAATCGCACCTCTTCATTTAAATCAGTGGGGATGTAAAGTTTTAGAAGAACATTTATTATACTTTTGTGTTATGTTTTACTAATTGCAAGAATTAATTAGATTTACCAACGATTATCTTCGCGATTTAATGAAAACAAGTAATAGATGTATAATGAAACTGTCGCATTTCACTGTCGTGACCCAGCTCGTATAACTGGTTGACAATGTGGAAGCTTCTCGCGAAGGTAGAAAATGCGAAATAGAAGGCGTAAGCGGTTACAACGACAGGTCTTCCGATCCCATAGCCGTTAGCATGGAACACCATGTCACAGCTATTGACTGAGATGTACTTTCAGAGTACATAAATTAACAGTTTGAATTTCCAGTTTGGGTTGTATGAAAAATTGCACAAAAATTTTCCGGTAATACTCTACTTTTCAATTCCGATTTATTTATTAATAGAATATTTAGTGATATCTTGGATATTACATCATTTATGGACAAGATCCTACGTTCGTAGTTGCTTATTCGGTAATACACAGAATGCAAGCGGCACTTGTTTCTCACCACTCCTCCAAGAGACATTCAAATTCATCGGGGATTATGGATATTTTGATCTGATGACTTGGTGATATGACATGGTTGGCAGCAGTAATGCGCAATCAAAAGTTCACCTACATCTCTGCACATCAATTTGAAAAATTGCCTGGAAAGATAGGAACGAGAGGTGGAAGAGGGGTTTCGCACGTATACGCCAATGGGATCAACAGAAACAACAGAAAGATACTTTTATACACATGCTCATGCTCAAAGCTAATGGAATATTTCAAATCAAAAAAATCAAAATCAAAAATGTCTTCTGTGTCTGTTGTCAAATGTATTTTGCTATTAACATAGAAGAAGTTACAATATTACATTCAAATGTGTGGGAAAAATAATTAGGGATCCCCTAGAAACACTGTGCGATATCTCCATCAGCTTTGTACACAAAAACAAAATTGTCAGCAGCGAGAGGCAGCTCGCTTACTCAAAGTAACATGCAAGAATAACAAAACAAAGATCTTAAACCTAATACTTCTGTGCACTAATAATATAACAAAAAAACATTCAGATCTAAACCTACTCTACAATACTAATTGAACTTGATACCATAAAAAGTGTAATATTACTCTTCAAGGGTAATCAGATTACATTTTGTAGATTATACAAGATTTTTCAAGAACAACAACAAAAATATCGAACAATGTTCTTTTTTTGTTTTTTTTTCTTTTTGTTTTTTTCTTTTTGTTTATTTTGTTTCTTTATTTATTGAGCGCGTATTTATACACATGTTTTAGACAGGTAACGGTAGCTCAGTGCATCAAATGATGTCACTGCAGCCCTTCTGACCAGGAGGTCGTAAGTTCGAGTGCTGACGGCGGCAGGATTTTCGACACTAGCTTTTCAGCTAGGTCGATTTCAGTCGCTGTCTGGAGGAGAATTCTAGCGGCCGGCTGCTCTGATTGGTAGTTTTCCGTGGTTTCTCCGATCAAAACCAGGCGAATGCCGGACCAGTACCCTACCAAACGGGCCACGGACCGCGCGCGATCTGTCCTTCCTCATCCTTGTCCTATCCTCTCCCCTTACACACAAACTTACACTAACATGCACTACACTACCACATATTCCGGGAGACCGGTCGGGAGCTTAGAGCTTGCCCCGACTGGGGCAGTGTCCCGCTGGTGGGCGAGTCCTGGTTAGGAAACCACTAGTCGTCGGTAGGTCGGCGCCGGATCTCGCCATCCAGCGGGGAAGATCACCGCCATCTCTTGAGAAAAACATGCACTACACTAACGGGACTAATGACCAAAGCAGTTGACGCGCCCGGAAACACGAAAAAATCAATCAATCACATATTTTCTGTCATTTTTAACGTAGGAACCAAGTGGTGGACTCAGAACTTTTCGTAACTAACGTGGAAATGTGACAAAGTTGTCGTTGGTATACAAAACTAGTTAACTGCAGTTCTTCCCCGAGTTCTTGGCAAGAGTTGTTAATTGTTGAATGGTACGAAAAAGTCTGAGAAAGTATTTAGATTCTACCCTTTTCCTTATTTTCTAATAAATCTTTGTTGGCTTATGGTTAAAAAGACGTTTCGGTTGTCCTCACCAAAACTATTCATGGGTCAATTATTACATTGTGCAACACGTAGCTAACTAACGCACGATTCTACAGCTCGAAGAGAAGAGGAAGAAAATTCCGTTCAGTCCCAATCTGTTGATATATCCTCTGCAATTAAGAACTATATTGATATATGATTGAGAAGTTAAGCACTTAACCATATGATATAACATGTTAAATAAATAAATAAACATATCTTCCCATTCCGGGACTTCTCAGATTCTCTATAACGACAGCACAAGAGTAGAGAAAGACTGTCATGATCAGATCTAGGCGGTCAGGTTGTTTCTTTTAAAAAATCATTGTGTAAATCGAAACGGAAATCTTATGGCAAAGTTGTCGTGGTTTCACTTACTAGTTACCGAAAGCTCTTGTCAGAATTAATGTGTTAATGTGAGTGTTTCAATTTGTAAAATTTGATTTAATTGAAAAAAAATATTATGCCGTAAAATGTTGTTTTCGTAGGTAAGTTTGGTTCAAACCACCTCTGACGTTTACTGATCAAATGGCCCTGGAGAGGCTCCGAGCATTTCTAGGGACACGATGCCTGATTCGAGCTCGTTCGGCAGCCTAGGTGAATGGGATTTCACCGGCTACAACTGCAGTGCTAAACTGTATTGCGAATTGCATAGCTCTTCACTGTAGGTTGAATGAACCAATGGAGTCAACGTGCGCACTGGGTGTGTCCTTTCTATGTGAATTTCCCAACATTTTATTCATAATGGTATCATTGGCATCACCCATCTCACAGTGCCATTATGGAATCATCCTGATTTTTTAAGTATACGAGAAAGCTCTAATTCGCTGTCAATGAATGGGATCATTCATGTATAACTGTTACGTACAATATGTATGTCGATTTTTTTCTTTCTACTCGTAGGTAGAATATTGAAAATAGTTACCTCATAGATTTCCATGCGTTTTATTTACGTAATTCGGCGCTTAAGTAATTAGATCTAAAGAAGCATTGAGGATTGGGAAATGCGGGGTTTAATTCAAACAAGGTGTAAAGATTGTTTTAAAATAAAAATGATCAGATTCTGATTGGTCGTTTCATTGTTTTCGATCAATCCGGAGGTGGCTATCAAGTGATGTCACGTCATTCTTCCTTCCGGGGCCACTTTCCATTACCTTCCTTAGGGTCCAGAGAGGTGTAGATTTTGCTGATTTCTTACCCTGATTTCTTATCATTCCCCATTGGTTGTACCGGCTGAGGTGGCTCAGGGCATCAACTGATGTCACTGCAGTACTTCTGATCGTATGGTTCTAGGATTCGAGTTCTGACGATGGCAGGATTTTCAACACTAGGTTGATGGGTAGGTCGAATTTACAGTTTACGGCCCGGTCAACTGGAACACAATACCTATCCTACTATGTGCATCATCTGGAAAAGCGAAGTATTAAGAAGGGGAAAAACTTGTAGATGACCTTTCTGACTCGGGATACTAATTAATGTGGCTTACGATTAATTGATCAAAGGTTCTGAAAATGACTTTTATTTTTTCCAAGACAATGGTTTTATCCGTTTTATTCCTGTAATATTTTGTCTTGTCATGAAGGTCTTCCTTTTGTCTAACTTTTGTATCATTCATTATGACTAAAGACCTGATTTTCGTGCAGTACAACTCTCTAATATGTCCAGTAAAAACACCAAAACGTGCAAAAATATGCAATAAAAAAAATTAAAATTTTTCAAAACGGTGTTATGTAGCCTCAATATTTTAGTATCCGCTTATCAGCTTATTCTATATTTTGAATGTGATATTTTAGGTGAATTAATTAAATATTATGATTTTAGTATTTTATTGTAATTAAGTTAGTTCGTATTGCTTAAACAACACATATTTGATATTTTAAATATTATTCGCACCCAAAATTAAATTTGCATAAAAATACAAAAAAGTAAATTCAAAAATTGAAAAATACTAATCTACCTTCACAAAAGAAAAATAATTATATTACAGAGGAGATGCTCTTAGTTTGTTTTATATACAATTATGTATATTTCAAAATTATTTTGTGAGACATTATTATATCTTCTAACATCTAAAATTGTGTCAAACAAGAAAAAATACGTTCCTCGTTTACACTTGTCTGTGTGCCGAGCCTAACTGGGACGTACGTGTGCACGCAGCTAAAAACTGAGTTTATTCTCTCTCGATTTCTCAGGGCAATATGTGCTCAGAGAAATTCGATGAATTTCAAATCCAGTACAGCTTGCCACTAAGCTTCGCCCATTTGTGCATGCTCGATCTCTTTGGTAAGGTCAGCGAAGACTGACAAAATGGATTTATGATCCGATTGGAATGATAGAGCCCCAACATTGCGTTTGTTGAGCGGTCGCAATCACCTAGTTCGTGGTCACAACACAAATCTCTATTTCCAACTGGAATCCCTCAGAAATGTTCATTACACAATAGGCACCATGAAAGACACGCCGTCCATAGGGAAACAAAATGAATAATTGATACTTATTAAACGCACTCCGGTTTTGCTGACCACCCGAGTGCACTGCTGAGATATATCATAAACATATTTTTCTTAAATGAAACCTTTAGAACAGATTAAGTTAAAACAAGGTGATAATATAAAAAAATATATTTTATGCAACAAAACTTTGAACCTTGCTATTTCGTCCAGTAAAATCCCAAAATGTGCAATTTTCAGACAGCATTACCTGAAACGTTAATATCGTGCAGTAACCCCCAAAATGTGCAATTTCGTGCGAAACAAAACAAGTACTAAAATAACATCCGTTTCATGATTCAAATTTCTGTTAAGATTTCATGCAGTTTCATGTTAGCAAAGAAAAGATGCAGTTACATGGTAATCTTTATCTCCAGTCTTTAATTACGACACTGGTACCTGAGGAATACATTACCAAGAACGACCAAATTTTCAATGTATATAGAAAGTTAATTCGAAATACGATTTTTTGAGGTATGACATTTGCAATGACACAACGAATTACTATCCTAAATGTTCGTGTTATTGAGAACATCGTCTTAGAAGGATTATTTATCTCAGAATAGTGTTTGGTAGTATTTCGCGTTCCAATCAACTCAACTGTGAAGAAAATTCTTCTTCAATTCCATTGGCTGGAGTGAAAAAGGGGATTAATTAATCCTTTCTTTTGGAGGATATAAAAACTAGACAACACTTATTGGGTCAGTGGCCATCTGTAACACTAATATTTCTCATGAGTAATAAGGTAGTACTTGGAGAAGCGGAGCGCTGATGTAATCTATCATAAGTACAAAGACGAGGAAAGTTCAATCGATCAACGGCTTGCTTATTCTTAGAACTTCTTTTTACTCTGATGAAAGAAATACAAAGTAATATAATTATTTTTCATAATGTCTTCGGTTACATTTTTCACATTCTTTCCTGCTGCCGCCTTTTAAGTTCGTACCAACAACTTTAAATATATCCTCAATGCGAAAACATCAGTACCTAGTGGAACAACAGTTAGTAAAAAATGTTTTCAAGTCTTTATATTTTGAAGACTCGTTTGGTGACTGAAAAGGTCGACAGAGAATAACTGATGCATAGGAACGAATACCATGTGAGTAGCTGGCAAATGACAGTATTGCATTAAATCAATGGCGCAATATACGTGTATGACATTTTAATAAAACATACGAGAAAATCAGTAGTTTTCAAATACTGAACACTCTAAACAGTCTGAAATCAAAAAGATCCAGGAACATCACTTACATTCAAAATTAGTATATTCATTTGAGATTAGTAATCACAATTTAATTCAACTGAGTAATTGGGAAATGTATTATTTTTAAATGTGAAAAAGCAACTAAAAGGGCTTCAAAATCGGGGGATTGAACTGAACTGAAATGGTACTCGAGATCAGATGTTAAAAATGGGTCTTTTGCAAAACTTGTTCACTCACGCTGCAGAGGAGCAATGATGTCACTGCATCAACTGATGTCACTGCAGCGCCTCTCACCGGGAGGTCCTAGGTTCGAGTCCTGATGGCGGCAGGATTTTCGACACTAGATTTTCAGCTAGGTCGAATTCAGTCGCTGCCTGGAGGAGAATTCTAGAGGCCGGCTGCTCTGATCGGTAGTTTTCCGTGGTTTCTCCGATCAACAACAGGCGAATGCCAGAGCAGTACCCTAACAAACGGGCCACGGACCGCGCGCGATTTTCCCTTCCTCTTCCTTGTCCTATCCACTCCCCTTACACACACACACACACACACATCACTTACACTAACATGCACTACACTACCACATATTCCGGGAGACCGGTCGGAACTTAAGAGTTTGTTCCGGCTGGGGCGGTGCCCCGCTGGCGGGAGAATCCTGGTAGGGGGAAACCCCACTAGCCGACGGTAGGTCGGCGCCGGATCTCGCCATCCAGCGGGGGAAGATCACCGCCATCTCGCGAGAAAAAAATATGCACTACACTGACGGGACTAATGACCAAAGCAGTTGGCGTGCCCAGAAACACGAAAAAAGCAGTCAATTAATATTAAATTCATGCCAACATTAATTAAGCTGTTTGTAATTATGTACAAATATGAAAACGTAAGAGAGACATATTTCTCTTGTGGAAATGGTACGCTTTTTTGGAGCTAATGTAATTTTCACTAATAGTTCCTGTCTGAGGAAAGGTAAATGATTCATGAGCGTTCATTTAAGAGAAACAGTAGACTAGGGAAGTATTAAGGTAATTCTGACCTTTGGAAGAACGGAAAGCAAGGAAATTATTACCTCAGAGACGGATGCAATTTCTGACTTATATAGTTACATACTACACGTTACGTACACACGGAAGCAGTTTCTGACTTACATAGTTACATACTACATCACATTACATACGTAATTATGAAGCTGAAAACATTAAAACTTAATTTGACAATAATAAAAACAAGATTGGATCTTCAGTGAAGTAGAAAATTCGAAATTTATTTTCTATTATTGGAGACCGCAGATTTTTTTTAAAAAATTTAAATGATACTACGATCCTCTTGAAGCAGAATATAATAGGTATATTTGATTTTATCCAGCTGTGGACGAATAGTTACATTATTTCCAGCTGAAAGATAAATAAGATGTTTAGAATGTCTTAAATTCTGTAAATGAATTACCTACTTGTATACATTGAATGAAAATATCGTATCGCACGTTAAAGTATACAAAGGCGTTTCCATTTCTCTTATTCGTCTTTAGAGTTTTAACAAAGCAATAGTAATAACTAATAATATACAATATGTTATTCTTATGAAGTAAATATTATTTTCAAATTGATTTAAGTAGCAAAATACATTAAATGACATTGATATATTACGTGTAGACATAGTGCTTAATACTGCGTACCAAAGGATTGTAAAACGACCTAGTAAGTGAATTTTTTTAAAGCAGATCATTACTTCGACAAGTGATGAATATGAATATTACGTTGCTTGGTATTTTTATAGTTATATAATTTGCTTCAAGTAGGTAATTTGCCGTGAATGAGGCATAGCAACGGCCATGTTCTAATTATGTAAAAGAGAAACCTGCAGGAATCTTGTGGGTGGCATTCATGCAGGCAAATAATAGTAAAAATGTATAGATAACACATTTTCCTATATTACAATGCCAGTAAGTCAATAATTTTGTTTAAAAGATAAAATAATATGTATATTTTTATTTTATAAATTTATATTCGGAGTATGAAATAGTTATTTATGATACGAGTAAGAAAAGTGATATTTCATTTTGCGAGTAGGAAAGGTTGCGAAAGAGGCCAATATCTGATGAGCAAAATAAAGTCACTTTTATCACGGATGTCATACACTATTTTTTTTTCAGCCTTAATGACTTTTATTTTATTTTAATTCAAGTACACAAATCACTTAATGAACATTAAGTTGCTAAGAGGCTGATGCGGTCAGACGAAAGTAAAGTGAATTCCCGTTATAATGAACTTCTGGGGACTAACATGTTCGGTTCATTACATTACATGTTCACTACATCCGATGATGTCAAAATTAAATAGAAAGTCTCCACAATGATTGAGTTAATGAATTTTGCTGTACACCTATATTAATAAAGAACACGAACTGAAATTTTCCATTTCTTTATTTGCTCTTGTTTGATTCGAACATTTTTCATTAGAAATTTTCTCTAGATTCTTCTCCAGAGTTTGTGTTCTCTCCATACTTCATTCTGCATTGTCCTCTTTCTCTAAGTATTGTAATGCAGTCTTGACACCTTTCAATGCCTCTTGCGCTGTTGGAACACCGTCCTGAAGGCCCTTTTACTCGCTTAATAACATGCGAGATCCAATTAATTTTTAGGATTTATTTCCTACGTTCACTATAGCTGAGGTTTAGGTTCCCTATAACCGAATCTTTTTATGCATATTTGTAATGTAAGTGAAACGCGATGAATGACTTAAGTTCACTATCACCGAGGGTTGACTATATGCGAGTACACTATAATCGGAGTCGTCAGTATTTTGTTTTCTTTGTTGCATTCACAGATATATCTGAACGTCTCACTTTTAGCATTAGTACTAAAAATGAACTTTTAGCACGCTATGCATGACCTGAAACCGCTTTTATTACACATGCACTTTTTCTTGTGCCCCAGAATACCCACCTCCACTCCTTTGCCAACATTAGTTGAATTAAGAATAAATGATAAAATCTAGCTTTGGAAAAATCTGATAACTAGAAATGTTCCCTTCCGTGTAATAGAAACTATTTTCTCTCTAAAAACAAACTACAAATTTGATGTAAAATTCCTATTGTCAAAATAACCAAACACCCCACTTCCCTCGCAACTTGCCAAGCGAGGGCAAAAAGAACATGCGTGGATAATACTAGCGTCTGACTAAAAAATGATTTAGGGCGGCATAATGTTTTAAAATAAAGTTCAAGTATTTTCTAATATTTTTTTTCATTTTTATTATTTCAGGACAACATTTAAGAGTCCCTCGCTTTCTCATGGAGAGTAAGTATGTGGTGTAATTATTTTTAATTTAAATTCTCTTAGTATTTACGCATTAATAATATGCCTTCAGTTTTCGTTTTTGAATGAAACTTTGAACGCTGTAACCAATAAGATTTTTATTGCAATTAGTTTGAAGAAAAATACATTTTGGAATAAAGTAATGAAATATGGTAATAGTTCTAATAATAATAGATGTTTAATAAAAGACGTATGTGCGTGGGTGGTGTGTTTTCGATATCGAGAAATTATGTTCGTCATATTTCGTCAGCATTTTCCTCGAAGACGCACGGTGCATCTCTCTTATTGCTAACCACATCGACGAGATTGTGAAAAATGGCAAAGAACAATGCTGGACTTTCCTAGTTGAATAGCGTGACTCACGTTATTGTATTTACAACAGCAGAATTAACATGCATAATTATTTTTCATACATGTTTATTAACTCTTCGTTAAATATTAACTAATAGTTGGACCACCTTGCTGTACAACAACCAACTGGTTTTGTAAACTGAATTTTAAACTTCTAAAATTATTAATAAATTATTTTGCTCCATATTACCTACTTAAACAATTTTAACAAACAATTCCAGGAAACACCGCAAAAATTCAGTACAGTTGACTCTGTCATAACTCTGTCATCAGTTGTGAAGGGAGATCAGGAAAAATGCGTTTTTAGGTAACTTCACTAACTGAACAAAAACATGTTTCGTAGAGTAAACGCATTATTCATCGCTGTGAGTTGAAAAAGGGAAAGAAAGGCGTATTGGTTCGATTTGCCCTTTCACCAGGGTTTCCGCCAGTGCAGGGTGCTGCCTGTGATGCCACAGCATGAGATTCCACCGTCTCTGAGTCCTACTCCTTGAGTTTCATTTCACTCGCGTGCACGTGGGCACCTAGCAGGAGCACACATGAGTTGAGTTGTTCTAATTCATATAGCCGGAAAAAGATGACGGTTTACAGGAGGAAGTCCTCCCTTCAGGCCGTAAGGCTACATTAAAAAACGTTTCCTCCTCTGGTCGTAGCAGCGCTGTATCGTATGGTCAATTATTATTTAGGAGGATGAATCGCTGACAACTCCTCCTCAATTCGATATCGAGTTTTCGTGTCGCTTAAAAAGCGCGTGCAGTTTAAACTCTGTCAAATTCCTGAGAACTATGAAATGTTAAAAAAAATCCTTCAGTCATCAACGCAAATTTGTTTTTCGGTATTTACATTCAGAGTCTATGTGTGACAAGCATATTCCTTACTTCTTTTCCCTGAGAAACTGCCACTGCCATAAAAATAACGAGGAGGTATAACACTACATATTTCGGATATGATATTGCATATGAGGACGAAAAAGACATTGCAAAAACAAACAAACAAATAACTTCCAAAGAATATGTAGGGCTATACTTCATCTTTAAGGGAAAATTGGAAAAGAAACTCAAATAACATTTTTAAAAGTATTGGCCATTTCCACAAACTTCGGGAGCATATCACTGTATATCATGTACGAAAACTAGTTCCTTGTAGGCTGGAACATTGTATCTTCGCTAGAGGAAAATTTTCTATTTTCTTGGTAAAATAATTAATGAATCAGACAATTGACGTAAGTGTATTTCCTTTTTCCTGACGATATGCATTGCTGAAAACATTTTAATTTTCGAAACTTTTTCCTACCATTATATGCCTCTTAGATGTATTCTTTGAGGAAAATCCTTTGATTTCCTCTGAATTGTTTCTCTGTTGGGTGATAGTGAATCAACATTGAACGCAAGCTTGCTTCCTATTTTTCTGGCTGCATTATGCAAAGCCCATACACGCAAATGCACTACGGCAATGTCCTTGCAACTCCAAACCTTGACAGTGATCAATTCCCGTACTTTTTCCTTGTTTTATCATTGTGGTTGCATACGCAAAAATATCATGTTTTCCTTATCATGATATACGTTTCTATTGCTTTTTCTCGATCGTATTTCTCTTCCAGTGATATCGTCCGGATGTGCGTACTTTAAGAAGTATTTGTGAATGATTGCATGTATTACATTGCTTTGGTTCTCTTATTTCAACTTAGCATGTCTCTCATTGTAATATGGGAAGTAAGTGATCATACTGAGCCCATTAAATTTAATTTAAAACTAGGTGAAACGTGCCGAATTTTTTTGGTCAATTTTGTGCAATTCTGTGCATAACTGTTTCTATACAATTAGAGACTATACTGAGCATAACAAGAAAAGTAACATTAATACATAATGCATTATTTACCATTTGGACTGTATAAATGAGTATAAACAACCTGTAACAACTACTGTACTACAGCTTCCGGGTCAATGACCCCCATCTCGATCAGGTTTTTCGTCCAGTTTCCCTGATCCATTGAGCAAATGCTGAGATGGCCCCTTGTTTTCTTCTGGACATAAATGTAACTTCATTTTCTGTGACGTCTTCTAGAATTCAGTGGAAATACAATTATTCAAATTATCGTTTCCATGTTGTCGCGGCAGGAAGTAATAAGAGCCAAAATTTATTGCTTATTTATCTTTGAAAATAGATTTTATTACATGGGAGTTTTTTTTTTTTTTTTTCTCCCTTTCAAAATTCAAATTTATTGCTTATTTATCTTTGAAAATAGATTTTATTACATGGGAGTTTTTTTGTTTTTTTTCTCCCTTTCAAAATTCAAAATTTATTGCTTATTTATCCTTGAAAATAGATTTTATTACATGGGAGTTTTTTGTTGTTTTTCTCCTTTTCAAAATTCAAAATTTATTGCTTATTTATCCTTGAAAATAGATTTTATTACATGGGAGTTTTTGTTTTTTCTCACTTTCAAAATTCAAAATTTATTGCTTCTTTATCCTTGAAAATATATTTTATGCATGGGAGTTTTGTTTTTCTCCTTTCAAAAATTCAAAATTTAAGTAGTATATGACTAAGTGTAGGGATCACAGAATTTTGAAAATGTGCACACAATTCACTTTTCCCCATAGCACGTCATACGCAGTTTTTAACTGTTTTTTGACGTAAAATAAATAAATAAATAAATAAATAAATTATTATGAGAAAATGTAAGAATCTACGTTACTAATTTCCAATGCGCGCACCGGGAGAGATGACTGAGGGCATCAAGTGATGTTACTACAGTCCCTCTGACTGGGAGGTCCTAGGTTCGAGTCCTGACGGTGGCAGGATTTTCGACACTACCTTGTCAGGTAGATGGAATTCAGTCGCTGTCTGGAGGAGAATTCTAGAGGGCGGCTGCTCCAGTCGGTAGTTTTCCGTGGTTACTCAGATCAGCACCAGGCGAATGCCGGAATAGTACCCTAACAAATTGGCCACGGACCGCGCGCGATCTTTCCTACCTCTTCCTTGTCCTATTCTCTACCTTTACACACACACTAACATGCACTACACTACCAGACATGCCAGGAGACCGGTCAGGAACTTAGAGCTTGTCGCGGCAAGCGTGGTGCCCCGCTGGAGGGAGATACCTGGTTGAGGAAAACCCCACGGTAGGTCGGCGCCGGATATCGCCATCAAGCGGAGAAAGATCACCGCCACCGCCACAGAAAAAACATGCAATACGTTTACGGGACTAATGACCCTAGTAGTTGACGGGCCTGGATTCACTATCAATGAATCCAATGCGCGCACTAATTGTTATTAACACAATGACAACTACAATCTATTTCGATTCGAAATAATAAGTAAATATGATAATTCAAAATAAATGATCAATGAAACAATTGACGCACTAATTGTCATCAGACATATGCAGCCTCCGGTCATACAATAGATGTCTATGATTTTGTTAAATAATCAGGAACATGGAAAAACACAAAAACACTAAAAAAGTTTCCATTTTGCCTGAAAGATGCTAAAATTTGATTGTGTTATTCCGTCTATTTTCACATTGCCCTTATCGACTGAATCCTAATTTTCAGCTAGTTTAGATACTAATTATTTCAAAGGTTTGACGTGTGCCAATAAAAGAATATGGGATTCATAAACAGTTTCATTTCAAGGCCTGGTGGAACAACCTTGTACTTCGTGTCACCTCCACCCCCACTCTTGACCGAAGCGAATGATATGAGCGTGGTAATTGATGGGAGGTGGGTCTGTAAAGCCGGCATAAACTGCCTAAACTGTGTTTGGAAAACTGAATGTCCGTCTGTTTTTGATACTTTTAACTCAAAACATATTTAATTATTCAGTAATAATACTTATGTTAATCCGATCCCCACTTTCATAGGTTAAGCAAAATTGATGAATTTTGTGGTTTTTGACTCTTCATTTAAAGAGTAGTAGGTATTTTTTTTACAAATTGTCTCCATGTGAGTCGTATTGACCAAGGGTTGCGTATGGCGGTGGCCGGGAAAAGGAGACTCAAGTAATGCTCTATCTCTGGCCCATTGTTCCAGCTCGCTTACTTTAGACTGAAGTGGTATTTTTACTGCGTACGAGACATGAGACACGTTTCTCTTGCTGTAGTCAACAAAATGAGGTGTTTTCAGATGGTCTATTACATTTCAAAATCACTTGTATAGAGATTGTGAGAAAAGTTCGAATTTGGGTTCCAGTATACAGCTGTATGCACTTTCTAAACGCGATTTTAAATAATGCAGAAAATGTCGACGCGTGTCGACGAGTGTCATCTAATACACGAGAGATTTAACATAAAACAACTGAAAATCTTTCTCTACATTATATCAATAAATAGATTAACCAATTTTCGAATTTAAAAATGTATCAGCATTTTACTCAAAATATTCAGATGAAATTTTATTCGGGGAATCACGTAAGCTGTTAATGACTAAAGATCGACATCCCATTTGTAATAATTTCCCCCCAGGATCCGTGCTCTGTCGAAGAACATTTCTGTTGAAGAAAAAATTCAGGAAAGTATAATTGTTTTTTCAAAGAAAGCTTGAAGGAAAGTTGCATTCAAGAGTTACATTCCAGAGTGAAGTTGACTGTTGATTTCACGATGTCGTTTTGACATATGACACTTCTGAGAAAATGAATGGACATATTAATGAGATATCCTTTCTTGGAACCATCGACTTTCAGCAGCATTTTTGTGAAATGCTGAAACACCAGGAAGATTCAGGTAAGCTTTAGGGAAATCCAAAAGTTTCATTAATTTCATATATTTTCATCATTGGGATACACCTTCATCCTCTGCATTATTATAATTTTATCGTTTAGTGCAACCGTTCGTATATCGAATGTAAGTATTGACATTCTTGTTTCGGTGAAAAGTTTGTGACATATCCTACAGAACTCATGCACTTGGTATGGTACCACATCATATCTACTAATCACTAAACGCTCGTTTTATTCTTATTAAAAATCAGTGTGTCCGTTTTTATCGCTCACCCCTCAAATTTCAAACTCTACTAATTTAAGTCAGTATACGTTCATGAACAGGGCAGTTAAAGAGGAGAAAGTATTTTTTTCAAACATGAAATAGAAATGAAATTTGATGGAAACAAAGGCCTATTTTTCTTTCACATTATTGTTTATTTTTCTGGTTGATTTTAAAGACCTATCATAAGTAATTTCAGAGAAATAATTGTTTTACCTTGTTTATAGGATCTCATATCTTTGAAGGTGGGTGCACTTCGCTTTTATAAAGGGAAACTCGCCGCAAGTCCTTATGCTGTGATGAAAAGTCACGAAAGGAGCTACAGTGTACTATGGGACGACCGAGATTCAAAAAAGGAACCATCTCCACGGAATTTCCAGGGTGTTCTGCGTGTGAATCCAAACGATAAGAGAGAAGGATCAAGATAATTTGAGAAGGGCATTATCAGAGACCTTAAAAAGAAAATTCAACTATGAAGGAAAGAGAGCTCTTACATATTTTAATGTTTTTCGTAAAAAGAAAGAAAGAAACAATACTGGCAAAGAATGCACAGTTGTGTTCAGTGAAGAGTAAAAACGGTGTCTTGTTGGGATTGGATTCTGTTTTATCTGTGCCAGGATCATCTTTATCAGCAGTGATTCGATGAATTTTTCAAGTCAGCGTGTTCTGTTATTATATTGAATTGAAAATGCTGGAAAATAATACTCTCCCTAGAGTGATTAGTAATTTCAACAATCTTGGACATGTTGAAGAATTTGCAACAAAACTTGGACTACTCTTTAGTACATTTAGTACTGTAAATCTGTTTTGAACAGCTTAGTAAAATATCTAGATGTCACATGCAAGCAAGTTAAATGTATTATTAAACATCGATTTATTAATAATTGAAAATAGGTGGAAATGTAGTTCATACCATATATGGTAGTCCAGATGTCGCTATTTCATCACTTGTTTTATTGTGAATATTGTATAAAATCATCACCTATATTAATTCAGTAGTATAGATAGGACGAGAGCTTCTTGGACTTTCTATTACATTTTGCTGGCCTGCCGCTTCTCGATACAACTCCACCTGTTGAGAGACGTGCAGAATCTGCAACTGTATGTGAAATGAAACTAATTACTTGATATTCCAGGCTATTAAATTGCACGGGTGTACCTCTCAGTTCGGTAATAACGTTAAATAATATTCCAAAGAGTAGGGTTAAACTATAGGGATGTGAGAAACGATTTCCACTTTTAAGGCTCATTCACAATGCAAACAAACATAAGCATAACGCATAGACATAAACTTTAACAAAGGTGAAAGACTGGAGTATTCCTAATGTCCAACATAAACGTAAGCAAAATAAGACTTTCTATTGTCTGTAGGACATTCTAGTTGACTATTAGTTGGAAATGAGAATTGATTTCGGCCTGAAGACCCATTCACAATACAAAAATAAACATAATCATAATGCATAGACACAAGTGAAAGACTGAAGTATTCACAGTGGAAAATCAACCACGCAAACTGGAAATCCAGTCTTTTGTTCGATCTATTGACTTCGATCCTATTACGATGCTCTTTTTGAGTTGTCGTACTGTGATTGGTTCATTTCTTATTTCTTACATAAGCATAAGCACAGAAGCCAGAAGCTTGCAAGCTTTTAAATTAACGCCTAACCTGTTATGCTTATGCGAACGCAATGCGAAAGAGTCCGCTTAGGGACGTAGTCCTAACTTTTATGTTAACGCCATTCTTATGTTTATGTTTGCGTTGTGAATGAGCCTTAATATGCCAGGGCACGCCACGCCCGAGCACAGTATATGTATTAAACTGTAGTGCAGCTTCTTGTTAAATATCCTACGGTGACGTGTTGGTCAGCGACTCTAGCGATTCATGCGGCGACAAAGGAACACTATGCCTCCTTACGATTCATAATAGAGCATCATTCTGTGAAATCTAACCAAATGTTAATGTTTTTTATAAATTTTTGTTTTCTTATGCATATAACTAAAACATGTGAAGTTGATGTTTTGAACAATTTCTAAGGAAAGAAATGATTTAAACCTAATGAATATTGTTCATTCACAATGAATTGTGGAATCATGAGGAAGAGCAAGTATTTCTTTACTTTTCATAAAAGTATCTAAAAAAGTAAGTGATCTAAGTATTAAATTAGGGTATGTTGAAAACAATATTTCTGTTGTGTTTTTGAATAACTTTCTGTCTTTTCTTTCTAGGTCTATTGAAACAGAAACATAGCTCGGGATTATTTCCTTTATTATTGCGGTATTTATTTTCAGAAAAGTTCGCACCTTTCGACACACGTATTGTTATTAATGTGTTAATTGTAAAAGTGTAAGAATTCAGTTGGTGCGTACCAAATGTATCCCTATGCATGTCAATGAAAGGTTAAAACGTTAGTTCCATGTAATTTTACGTGTTGTTTAATGACTTGCCTGTAAAATTCTAGGAATATAAAATCCTCGAGCTCAAGAACAACACAAATTATTTTTTAAAGTCTTTAACTAGCTGTTAATAAACTCAATATTACAAACAAATCCGTATAGTTCAGTAGCAGCTAACCGTAATTTTACCTTGTCTCTACCAGGCTCTATGCGGGCGGATTCCTAACTTGCCAAAAACAAGCTGAGCGGCCCTACTTTATTGATACGTATACTGTGTACCTCTTTCTATAGAAAAGGGAGCGGTAGCTCAGTGCATCAACTGATGCCACTGCAGCGCCTCTGACCGGGAGGTCCTAGGTTCGAGTCCTGACGGCGGCAGGATTTTCGACACTAGCTTTTCAGCTAGGTCGAATTCATTCGCTGTCTGGAGGAGAATTCTAGCGGCCGGCTGCTCTGATCGGTAGTTTTCCGTGGTTTCTTCGATCAATACCAGGCGAATGCCGGACCAAGTACCCTATCAAACGGGCCACGGACCGCGCGCGATCTGTCCTTCCTCTTCCTTGTCCTATTCTCTCCCCTTACACACTCACTTACACTAACATGCACTACACTACCACATAGACGGGAAATCGGTTTGGAGCTTAGAGCTTGTCCCGGCTGGGGCGGTGCCCTGCTGGTGGGAGAGTCCTGGTTAGGGGGAAACCCCACTAGCCGACGGTAGGTCGGCGCGGGATCTCGCCATCCAGCGAGGGAAGATCACCGGTATCTCCCGCGAAAAAACATGCACTAGACTAATCACGGAACTAATCACCAAAGCAGTTGACGGGCCTGGAAGCACGAAAAAATCAATCATTCTTTCTATAGACGACGAATCCTGCCATAAAACTGTCTAGCTCCTGTTCTAGCCCCGGTGTCCTCAATTTCTAGCCTTGCCACTTGCCTTTCCTCCACTTGCCTTGAGGAAGACAGTGGCCATAATAAATCCATAATGATGACGGGGGAGCCGCGAGTGGCCGACCTCAACAGCTCCCGCGTGTTAGTGAAATTTGTCACGCATCCTGCACGTGGATTTTTTCCCGATTTGATCACGTGTTGGAAGCATGTTGCAGAAGAGAGGGAAAGATTTGAGGAGAGGGTGTGCGCTCCAGGAATCATGTAAAAAAAGGCAAAAAAGATTAGGCTTAGTTGGAAAACGTCCTATTAAAAACATCATAGAGCTGATTAAATACTTCGGGGACGAACTGTGACAGTCTATACAAATTTCGCATGACTGCTTCACGTGACAAGACTAATGTCGCCAGCGTGCGCCGGTGGCGTTTGTCGGCCGGAAACGCACGTGAGGTACTTTACCCACGTAATCGCTTAGACGCGTGAACAAGCCCTCGTTTATAGTAATAACCTGAACAAACCAGATGAAGGGGCGAAGCCAAGCAGCCCGAACATGCATCTGAGGAGCTCCCTGTAGCAATTTGGGACTTGTGGCGCCCGAGAGCCTACCGCCGATCCTCGACCGTGCAGATTTTATTATTGGTCTGTCATCTTAGTCCTTTCATGCACTCGAAATGCTGGCTCTAAAATGGCAGAACCAATCATTGATTTAAGGCAACTATAATCAGTCAGGTATCATGCCAATCTTATATTAAATAAGTCACTGAAAGTTTATAAAAGACTGTAGGAATGCAAAAGATGACAGTTGGCATTTGCATTATATAATGCCTCGGACGGAAGGGTCGTGGGTTCGAGTCCCACCATGAGCATGGATGTTTGTCCTTTGCCTTTCATGTGTGTGTATGTTGTCGCAAAAGGCCGTGTGAGTCTGCTGACCACTGACATTGGGGCCCTCATGTGTGTCTACTGTAAAAAGGTTAATTATTGTCCCCATAAGGGATATAGTGGGTACCCGGCGTGAATAACCGAAATCGGCAACCCTTGAAAGTTGGAAAAAGCCCTCGGAAGAAAAAAAGATAATTAAGCAAGAAAGTAATGATACTTGTAAGAAAATGTAAAAAGAATGAGTGTTCATGTGTTATTGTCTATGCAATATTAAGTAAGCGTTAATAAATAAGCATTTACCCATCTGGCAATGTATGTTGAAAGTAATAATTATACAGCGGTTATGGTGAACTCAGATATAGTGAACTCTCGGTGATAGTGAACTTAAGTCACTGGTCCCGTTTCACTATACAATCATTATCATCATTGTACATTACAAATAAGCATAAGATGATTCGGTTATAGTGAATCAGAACTCCGGTTAGAGTGAACCTCGGTTACAGAAAATACAACGACCTGAATATTATTTCTCTCCTGGAAAAGAACATATCGCTTCAGTGCCGCTAGTTCCAACACTAGGCGACTTGAAAAAATATCGGCCAAATGTGCGTGGGCTGCAACATACGGCGACACGCGATTGCTTGCTTCAGTTTCAAGCTAGATGTTACTTGATATTTCGCGGAACAAAATGCGTTATGTCCTACGTAGGCGATAGGAAGCACATGATTGCCACAGCCTGGCGATGCCCGCCGTGCCGCGCGGAAAAGCGATCAGTTTCATTAGCCGCTTGCGCCATCCCCCTACCGAAAGATCTCGTATGTCATTAGACGAGAAAAAGGGTCTTCGAAGGGTGAGACTCATCAGTGAAAGACGAATTGGAGGGTGTCAAAACTGCATTACGGTACTTAGGCACAGTGGCCAATACAGAATCAAGCACGGGGAGAGCACGAACTCTGAAGAAGGATATAGAGAATTATTATTATTATTATTATTATTATTATTATTATTATTATTATTTATTATTATTATTATATTAATGAAAAATGAACGAAACAATCGAAAATAATTGATTTTTCGAGATCAAATAAAGATATTAAATTCTTTTAAATTGGTTATTTAAGGTCGTATCAACATATACGTCATTAGCGACCACTATTGGTGTTAACGGTATGGTAACTATGAAGATGAAACGATATGGTGATGATAAGGGGTGAAAGGACGAACACAAATACAACCGTGCCCGAGGCGGGACTCGAACCCCCGACCCGTCGGTCAGAGATCACTACGACACTACGGCCTTAGCGATCTCTGCCACCGGGCCGACATATTGAAATTTTATTTGGTGCTGTTAAAGTGTTTTGCCGTATCTCCATATTAATGAAATCGACCATTGTGGAGAAATTCTATTTAATTGATTGATTGATTGATTGATTTTTTCGAGTTTCCGGGCACGTCTGCTGCTTTGGCCATCTCCGGAGATGGCGGTGATCTTCCCCCGCTGGATGGCGAGATCCGGCGCCGACCTACCGTCGGCTAGTGAGGTTTCCCTAACCAAGACTCTCCCACCGGCGGGGCACCGCCCCAGCCGGGACAAGCTCTAAGCTCCCGACCGGTCTCTCGGAATATGTGTTAGTGTAGTGCATGTTAGTGTAAGTGTGTGTGTGTGTGTGTGTGTGTGTGTGTGTGTGTGTGTAAAGGGAGAGGATAGGACAAGGAAGAGGAAGGACAGATCGCGCGCGGTCCGTGGCTCGTTTGATAGGGTACTGCTCCGGCTTCTATTTAATATTGACATCATCCGATACAGTGAACCTCTGATGAAGTGAACCAGAAATGTTAGTCCCCAGAAGTTCACTATAACTGGAGTCGACTGTATATATTTTTTAACGCTTGGATATCCTGATATCATCTCTAACCCAGCGCTGTTCAAATCCCTGAGATCTCTAGAGCCGGTGACAGTCAGCATGACACAATATACAAAATAAAATAAATACAACACAATAAAATAATAAACTCTTCTTAAATAAGAATGGATTTCTTCGTTTGTTAACTTGGCAATTCAAAACACACACCACACGTGCCTGGAAATCGAAGTTTTCCATGCGGCTAGGCAGTACCATAATTTGCCTATCGCGCGCCTGAATCGAGTATGGACAAATTGTACTTCTACTCTTCGCGTTTATTAAAGAGGCTTTTCTCAGAGTCAGTCGACGAAGGAAGAGAGGAAACGAGATGAATCGCGCGGGAGTTATGCTATCAAAGGCCTTTTTGCTATTTTTTTATTTGATCAAAAAACAGTAAAAACTGTATATGACGTACGGGGAAGAAGATTATCTGCGAACGTTCTCTTGAGTACCAAAATCCCATCCCAACTTTTTAAAGATAAATGGTTGAAAAATGAATGAAATTTAAAACAACAACAACAATAATAATAATAATAATAATAATAATTATTATTATTATTATTATTATTATTATTATTATTATTATTAAAAACGTGGGGGGTTAGCAGCATTTAAAAAACTAGACATTTTCGTTTCTGAGTTATAGAAAAACTATTTGCAATGATAAATGAACTGCAGATTTGATTTTTCTACATTGCTAACAATCTAGTAACTCACTCTCAGCTCTACTCCTACCACTACAAGCGAAAGGAGACCTCAACAATGCGTGCGGAGAATGAAGCTACATGTATGTCCAGAAGCAAAACATGGTCACATCTCAGCATTTGCTGAAGACACTGGACACAAACCTGATCGAGATGATCATTGTCATTGGTCATTGACCCGGAAGTTGAAGTACATGAATTGTTACAGGCATATTAAGTCTTTTAAAAAAATATACAATACAAATGTAAAGTAATTCATTATATATCATTGAACTCAGAATACAGTTTGGGCCATGATAATGAAATGCCCATTTTGTATTTCGAGACAAAAAGCACAATTCTAAAACTGTGAAACTGATTTAAATTTTCTCAAAAGTGAAGTGTATTAAATATTCAATGATTATGTATTCATCGTGGTGAGTACTGTGGACCTTGCCTACCACAAGAAGCCGCCACTAGAGTTGATATAGTAACTTGTGTCCATATTCTCTTTCAAATATGTACTCGAATTTGAGCCGAATAGCACACAATTATTGTTGTAACTTTGAATCAACAGTCTTAGCACCTTTGTTGTAACTTTCAGTCAACTTCCATTCGTTAATTGCTGGGATCTCAACAAGAGAATGAATGTCACGTTTCTCTTGGCTAGATCTCACTGTATGCAGCCATCTGATTCTTCTGAGAACCGCATCAAACCTCAGAGCTTCCGAGAATGGATTCTGGGCATAATGTTTGCTTTCATTCGTCACGGCGGCTTTAGAAGTCGACAACTCGGCTCCCTCACAGACACGTCACTCGTACGAATAGTTCATGGGTAACAATAAACACAGCGCAGTAAGTTGTGGATCACAATGTTCGTTTTTCAACAATTTGTTCTCTGCGTTCGTGGATAACTAGATCCCAATCCGTGCACGAGACACACTAAATGAAAAATGATTTACTATATTCAAATTGTATTTAACCCGTTTTAGACTGGGATGTCGAAGACGTGAAACAAGAATATCGTCTCTTTCCAGTAAATGTGTGTAGGATGTCATGTTATGACTACTTATTTTAGTAGCTAGGAGAGAAGATTCAAGAGTTTTTACAATAAAATAGAAATACAAGAAAACGACATAATCGCACAATTATTAAACATTTTGAAGAATTCATATTTTCAAAAAATTATGGTACAGTGATTTTCTTTGATGTTGTTGATGATGTTCGATGTTGGAATTGAATTACAATAGTTTCATCACAATCTTTAAAAAATTGACCTAGAATAGTTAAGGGGTTTCATGAAATTCATTCGTAAATTGCACCCAGAAGGCAATAAAATCATGAATTTTTATGCCGTTTTAAAACGGTTATAAAGCACAATAAGAGAGGGATTCAATCGTAATCACGGTGCAGTGGTTTCATAAATCTTTTATTATCTGAGTTGGGTTTATGACCAATATGAATACGGCGATAATGGACATTAGTCATACTGCAGCTGAACCTGGGCTAACATTTCGCATGTGAATCATTGGTTTAAAAGATAAAATACCTTTACTCTGGAACGCAACTTCGAAGAAGAAGAAGAAGAACAAGAACAAGAAAAAAGGAAAAAGAAGAAGAAGCAGCCTTGAAGCCCTGTGGCGTGCGTTGCATCAAATTAGCTCGGTACTGTGCGTGGTTAAATATTCTAATATTTCTTTATTAAGAAATGAATCAAGTCGTTTTTTAACAAACAGAAAGGCCCTTGCTATTAACATTGCACAGAATATAAAATAGAAAATTATTCAAGGATTTGAAGATTTTTGCGTGTTACAGAGGGGAGTATCCAGAAGAAATAAACCTGCAAAAATGATATTCCCTTTACTCTGCATGATCTTTCACTCTTTTGGATGCTTCTTTTCCTCTTGCATGCATTGATCTCGAGTTGTGCACAACAGTAAAGTGTGCTCCAACATAACGTGTGTTTTCGATTGCGTTCCAACCTACCTAGTTCTTCATATCAACGTCTGGGAACTGTTGTTTTTAGTCATAAATTTGTTTGATGCAGCCATGAGCGGTAATTCCCCATCCAGGAGCAAGGGTTTAGATAATAGACATCTTGTAAATGGTACTAAACAGTCGTCTTTCTTCAGCGTTTTATGTAAAGAAGGGATGCAGTTTTTATTTTACTGCTTGATTATATCCTTACACTAAAACTTCCTAAGGAGCAGATCTAGTGGCTGTGCTTCTGTGACATTTTCACAAAATATGAGTAGATAACGCAGACTTGCAGTTGAGTCTTTTAAATGGCCTATGAGTTTGGACAAGTTCTTACATATATTTTTGTGGAACTATTTACAGAGCTCCGAAAAGTATCCGTGGGATGTTTTTACGCCGCACATCCGGCTGATCCGACCGATTTACAAACATATCTTCCTTCTGGGTTAGAAAGTTCTTAACCGACTCGTTGTTTGGGTGACACACATTCCATGATAGAATTGTTGTTTGACTCGCCTAGTTTAATTGATCATTGTGTTTATGACGCCTCAAATGTTTCTAACCACTGTGTGATTATGTATTAAGAAGAAAACGAAGAATTGTAAACCCGTAACACACTATTATACTCGTAATATTTTTTCAATACCTCAAGATAAATTCGCTAGGCTTGCTGAAAAAAGATCTTAGAATTATATATTATTAGGCGATAATTTGGAATTCAAGGTGAAACATAAACAACATGTGATGCATTTTATGGTTTGCAGGATATGATCCTCACCTTCAGAGACCGATTTTCTAAAACAGACCATTCAGGATAAATATCGAACACTTTCAAAATTTCATAAAAATAAATCCAGTGTCAAATGGCTGAAATACAAACTCATGTCGCATTTCTGCAATGATGCCAGCGGTATGGTCGATTCTGGCCAAAAACATTATCTTGTAAATTAGCAGTATCGAGGTACAACAATGTTCGATTTAGATGCTTCTTTACATTTAATGTTTCATGTCATGCCTCTCTTCACATTTAACAATTGACTGTCTAAATAAATTGCGGAATGCACAAGTTCAACTCACTACCACTTACATCAGATGTTGATAGCATCCACGAAATCTAAATTTTAATTTGTAGCAGTTTTATATGGAGTAGTAGTAGTGAAGAGTTTAAGAAAAGTAAATAAATAAAAGTAAATCTGTGTTTTTGCTTGAACAATGGACATATTTGCGTACGCTATTACAGTGTCGTCAATCGGTTCAATTTGAAAATTAGTCTGGCTTGAATTGAGTTCCTGTAATATATCATAACTTTTAACGTGGTATTATATTATTCTACTTTAGAATTCTATGGATTTTCATGTTTCTAAGTCGTTTCGTTTTATGTGAGTATAATTGACGAACATGAAACATAAAATACAAGACAAGAGGAATGTTGTTACTATCAATAACAACTAAATAATGGTTTACAAGAGGCAATGGATAAAATATACTACTCAGTTTTCTATCGATTGCCGCGATTGTTGACAAAATGTCCACTCGAGCTCTGCGAGGGTACAATACGGTACCCGACGTACAATACGGTAAAATTGTCCTAAGTGTGAGAACATTATCTCTCATAAGTCCCAACCTCGTATATCGGCGTTGGGGCTGCCCTCTTGTTGAACTCGGTGACGGTTGCAGCGGGTGTGGTCCTCGTCACGGGTCGAGCATTCCCGTTCAGCGGGCCACGGCGGCAGGGCGGGGCGGGGCGGGCCGGGGCGGGCGAGGCACAGAGCCCAGCGCGCGACGTAATGGGTGACTCAGGACACGCGGTGTCCGGGCGGGTGGGCCAGCGGGCAGGCGGGTGGTCGGGCGGGAGCGGGCGCCCGCAGGCGCGGACGCGGGGCGGCTGCGGGGGCTGCGGCGGCAGCGGGCTGCGCACGGGGCACGTGGCAGCGGCGGGCGGTGGCGGTGCGGCGGCGGGCAGGCAGGCGGGGGCAGCGGCAGGGCGGCAGCGCGGGGGCAGCGGCGGGGGCAGCGAGGGGAGGCGCAGCGGCGGGAGCACAGGGCAGCGCGGGGGCAGCGGCGGGGCAGCGGCGGAGGCGCAGGCGGGGCAGCGGCGGGGGCAGCGGCGGGGCGAGGGGGCAGCGGCGGGGCAGCGGCGGGGCAGCGCGGCGGGCAGCGGCGGGGCAGCGCGGGGCGAGCGGCGGGGCAGCGGCGGGGCAGCGGCGGGCAGCGCGGGCAGCGCAGGGGCAGCGGCGGGGGCAGCGCGGGCAGCGGCGGGGCAGCGGGGCAGCGGCGGGGCAGCGCGGGAGGCGCGGAGGGGCAGCGGGGGCGCGCGGGGCACGGCGGGGCAGGCGGGGGCGGGGCTGGGGGTGATGATGGCGGTGGTGGCGGCAGCACAGCGGTGGCGTGGGTGACGGTGGAGGCGAGGGCGGCGGCGATGGCGATGCCGCCAGCATGCGGATGGTGAGGAATGCCCAATAAAAACATTGGTCGCATTTGGTTTTTTTCGTGTTTGTGCAGCCCGCGTTGACGCAGGAGAGGCGAAGAGAGATATGCGGGTAGGGCTCGAACCCGCCAGGCTGCCGACTCAAACACGAGGAAGTTCGGGTCCCGACGACGGCTAATGCAGTATGAATCGACGCACTTGCTAAGCTGTTCCCTGTAAAGCGAATGACCGATGAGACCCGTGTGCCCTTCATCCCGACATATTAGTCGGGAGCTATTTTATTTTCCAAGTGTCAACCATTCGAATAGCGGAAGGTGATGTGGATCAGGAGGAGACAGATCTGCCGCTTAGCAGATAGCGTCGCGTCGCGTCACGTCCCTCGCGTCGCGTCGCGTCGCATCGCGTCGCATCGCGTCGCGTCGCGTCGCGTCGCGTCGCGTCGCGTCGCGTCGCGTCGCGTCGCGTCGCGTCACGTCCCGCCGCTGTGGTGTCGGGTCCAATTGTGGCGCGGGTCAAATTGTGTAGAGTTGGGACGTGTCGAATCGGACCGAGTTGTTTAGGGTCAGACCGGATCGGATCCGGTCGGATCAGCTCGGTCCGGGACGTACAAATGGGAAAATGGACGGTTAGTCCAACTTGCTACAGCCAATTGGTCATGCTGTATCAACGACCACTGTCATGTTGGACACTTGAACTTTCCGAGTTTTCTCTTGTGTCTTAATTGTACTTTATTCGTAAATATTGCTATCTACCCTACGTGTATAAAACGCAAACCATGCGATAGAAGTATTTGCATTCTTGAACTAACATTTTGTACGGTTCCACAGATGGATATAGTTTGCAGAGTCGAAGTACATCACTTAGTACGATAAAGACATGTTGCAGAGATACGCATATGGAACTATCAGACGTTCTAAAGTTGATAATCAATAATACGACTGTAGTAATTCAATGTTAATTTCTTAGTTAAGTTCAAATAAAATCTGAAGAAAATCGGCATTGTTTGCAAAGATTGTTTCGGTCTTTCGGTCTGTGGCATTATAAATTTTCAATTATCTACACATTCATCTTTCATTTTCAATTTCTTTCGAATTGCGAGTTAGGGTTGTTAGTATTTTGAAAATATTTGGTTGCATTTTCCAGTAAGTTGATCAATATCAACGGCTGGAGATCACAGGGGCAACATCGTATGATGTGGCTTCTACAGCATAGTCAAGCAGGTCTTCCTACGGTTCTAAATCCGACGATAGAGGATTTTTCAACTCTAGTTAGCTACACACCTGGGTCGAATTCAAGAGGAGCAGAATTCTAGCGGTGGACTGCTCTGATCCGTAGATGTGGTTTCTCCGATCAATACCAAGCGAATGCTGGACAATACTCTAAAATCGGGCGACGAGCCGCGCGCAATTTTATTTTCTTCTTCTTCTTCTTCTTCTTCTTCTTCTTCTTCTTCTTCTTCTTCTTCTTCTTTGTTTGTCGTTTCCTTTCCCTTAACACACACCACATTCAGTCTCTTTCAATATCATGTACTACACCACCACACATTTCAGGAGACCAATCGGGAGCTTAGGGGGTTGACCCGACTGAGGCGGTGTTCCTTTGACACCAAGAAACCGAATTGAGGAAACTCGGAAGCCGTCTCTCTCGTTCAGCGAGGAAAACTATTTTTTCCTCAGGGAAAAAATACTACACTTACGAGACTAATGACTCGCCCGGAATTTCTTAGTTAAGTTGAAATAAATTTCTGAAGAAAATTGTCATTGAATATTGTTTCGGTATTTCGGTCTGTGGCATTCACTCACTCTGTGCCATTGCCTTTCAACGGAAGTCAATAAGAAAAGTTTCTGTTTATCGTGTGCTTCTGTTTTGCGTGTATGCCCCGAGTATTCTTTCTCGAAAGTCCAAACATTGACTACTCACTCCGGAAGGAGAGAGGCAGGGCGGTGGCGACCGCAGAGATGCGAGCCATTCCGCCTACGGAGGCGCGCCCGCCTTTCTGTGGTTGTGAATGAGTAGCCCTTCAATACTTACGGAATGTTTGGTTTGGAGCGGTGGTGTTTTCGTGGTCGTGCGGATTCTTGTTCTTCCTCTTCCTTCTTACGTTAGCAGAGTGTTTACTTGAACTGTTTAATATATTAATGATTAAGTTCATCGTTAATTTTCCTAACCTGGGATTACTAATCTCTGAGGTGTCTTTTTTTCGGTTTAGAAGAAATGAAGTAAGGTTATGACCTACATATTATTTTCTTTACCAATTTTGTAATTAATTTTGTTTTAAATTTTGATTTGAGATGTCAACGTGCGATTAGGAGGGTCATTAATAAATCCTAAAAGGAAAAATATGTAAAACACATTACTTCTTTCATAAACGTTCTTGATATGTTTTTTTAGGAGGGTGATAAATTAAATATTTCGGTTACATAGGGGGAGAGAATGATGGGAGAAAAAGAGAGGAGATGGAGAAATGAAGTCTGAAAGGAAGAGAGAGGAAGAGAGAGGGAGAAATAAATTGCTGGATTTTGGACTGTAGACAGTAGCGGGAACTGGGACATTGATATATGGGACTCCTTGATGTGCCCCGTGCATCAATGATGCACCCTTAGGTGTATCATTCTACCTCCTGGACGGGGCACATTGCTACAAATGACTTTTTTAGTTAGAGAGCTACCTTAATTACTTTTTACGTAGACTTTTAAGGTAGACAGCTACCTTAATTACATACAGAAATACTACAAAAACAAGACTGTGCCTGTGAATTACACACTATACTAGTTTTTCTGGCATCACAAGGAAAATTATCTTGAAATTTCTGTTTTCTGGGCACCAACAAAGTTCTTGGAAGGAAAACGTATCAAGGGGCGTCAGTTCTCCCTATACATTAATTTCAATAATTAGTAGTTATGTCTGGAAGTTATCTTTCACTTTACACTGATTGGAACTGATCTCGGCATTAGTATGTTAAGCGAAAGCCCTTCCACAATTAATGCTAAAGAGTAACGCACACTAGCCTTGTGCGATTTGCCTTCTGACCTTCAATTGCGTCGGGATCTCTTGGCGTACGATGGAGGAAAATAGTTCTGAGTTCGTGACTCATTGTCAGTGCAGAATATTGAGGAATTTTTTTCCTCGTTCGTGACTCACCTTACATTTGGCTGGACACATTCTATTATATTTACTGTTGGTAGTTGAAATTTCCTCTATTTTTTATAATAATAATAACAATAATAATAATAATTATTATTATTATTATGTTGCAATCAGTGGAACTAGTGCATGTTTTACGTAAGCTCCCAATGCAAGATTCTGGACATGGTCTACTGAATTTTAAAAACGTTACATTATGTACAAAATTGTTTAAAATTTCAACTTAATGCAAGTAATTTTTATTTTTTATATTGTGATCTTAATTGTCAATTACATTTTAACCGTTTAACTCTACATACTTGTAGTACCTCTTTATCAGGTGCACGCGTGGTGTACGAAACATAGAGATGTTACAGCAATAATATTAAATATTAACAAAAACTATTAATGGTGTCCTGGTGTCTATGAAGATTAATTGTACTTTGTCTCGAGTAATATACAGTGTTCCACCTATTTTAACATCATTAAAGAAAAAAGGATCAAGTGGAAGAAACGACAACATACTACAAATAATAATAATAATAAAATAATAATAACTATTATTATTATTATTGTTATTATTATTATTTTCGCAGCGACAGCATCACCAGTTACGAACGTAAACATGCAAGTTGTCGCTAAAAGACGGCGGGGACGCTGGTATACAACAATGATGCGGTTTTGGTTTCGAATAAAAAAATCCTCATGATTTTATTTAAATAGTTATTTGGTTACTTTGTTGTATTTATTTTGTTACGTTTTAAATGCTGTGTCCTGCAATAAAATGTTACTTTACTGTATAGCAAAGTAATACCGTCCAATAAATAGTGAACGAAAGTATTTTTTTCCAATACACGAGTGTTGAAAAATGTCCTCTTTTGTTTTATTGAATGACTCGAACGCAAAACAGCTCTTTTCACTCGTTAATATGAGTTAATAATACCCGAAAATGCGGTAGAATCCAAACAAATCTTACTCACCCATTTAATAACCCATTGGTACCATATTACCCATTGGTAATATTCAGTTGAAAGAAATACCCCATATTACCCATTGGTAATATTTAGTTGAAAGAAAGTAATAAATATTCGTAGGGATTCATGCCATACTGACAGTCTGACATATTTTCTCATCTTATTATTTTCAAATGCAGAAATATAATCTAATGATTTTGAGGAACTGACCCGATTAGCCACTAATAGTGGTATACTTTCAGTGGCACAGGGATGCGGGGTAGAATCCACTTCTCCTACATGCCGATCGGATTGCACCCGCTACCGTATCTTAGGTAAAAGTGACGAATTTTACTGTGTGTCGTATGAACACACACACTTAGTAGTGAAGATTGGGTGACCAGTATAACGTCTTAACTCATTGTTTCAACTCTCGTACGACTCAAGTGGCAATTTGTACGATTTTCGCACAATCTTGTTGTATGGACTGCATGTATCTCCTCGTAACCTGCTCCAATTTTTAGTATGTTCGGAAAGTCGCAAATATTCTTGAGGTTTCTTCCTCGCGGCGACGAATCTCTAAAAGTTCTGCGATGTACCTCTTTACTTAAAAATAGGCTTTTAATCATCCAGTGGAAATATAACATGATAATTCGACAACAAACTGGTTTTGTTTGGTGCAGAAGTCTAGGGCGTATTTTATCAAATACGGAAAGTAAAGAAGAATTTAATTAATTTCCCCGGTTCTAAGCGTTGAAATTTTATCGTATCTCCGAACTTCGAGTTATCAGAACATGGTGAATATTGATTTTTCGGGTAGGAATAAATACTCCAGTGCATATTGATTGACGCACTAAGATGGTAATATCGTTTATTTATTTATAAGAAATTGTGTCTCGACTTTAAAGCTTTGTTCTGTTTTGACGAAATGTTACATCAGACATCAAAAATGTTTGTTTCTCCGCCAGATAATTTGGTACTTTTGCCGTTCTCATGGAATGAATATATTACTCATCATGTATGAAAAGCCCGCTGCAACGAAGTATTCATTTATGTTAGCAACTATTAAATTAGAATCCAATTTGTTATTTATTTTTCAGACAAAAAAACTTAGGCTAAGCGACATTATTACGGACGCGAAGATCTCCCTGTGGTCACAAACCGTGGATCCTGAAATTTACTTAATTTACAAAGAAGTTTATTCAATTTGGAATAGTAAAATTGCAATAGAAGAAATTAATTTTCAGCAATTATGTATAATTATATATATTATATAAATTAAATTAGTCGTTATAGATTTAATTAGTCTAGTTGTACACCATGATCTCCGGGATTAATTTAACGTCGGCTTACCCACCAAACTTTACATTGACGCTCTCTGTCCTCAGTGTTTGGTATCAGCCAATTTAACATCCGGGGCCCATACTTTAGGCTCCGGTTTGGTGCTTGGAGTCCTAGGGATAATTTTAGATTTTCCAACATATTACTCTCCTATTTCTATTTTTATTTCAGAATGTAAATCAATTATTAAATCAGTAGAGTGTATAATTTATGTAGGTTATGGGAACCAACATGAGTTCTTTTCTTCTGATATATCAGTCGAAAAATCTGCAACGGTGATTACATTCTCAGTGAACCATCATCTTCTTCTGATGTTATAGCGGGTTTTAGAAGTAAGTGAAAAAAATGAAGTTGAACTGATTGCTGACAGTATGAGTACAGACTGTACTGACAGTAGAGGTATTGGACGCTCCGACGATCTCTTAAAATAATATCAAGCATAAATTTCATATTTTAAAAATATTAGTACAATTTTGTGTGGAATGTTACCAGTATTTAAAACATTATTTCCTCAAAAACAGTTCCATTTTTTCCTTAAACCTTTTAACGAATAGTGCTCAATGCACCATAAACATTATGTAAACGCAATTTTACTGTCGGTTTTTTGATTTTTCAAAACTTCTGTTTTTTGAAACAAATCATCATTTGATCAAAATCAGCATTTTTCACAAATGCTTTTTTTAAGTATCTCTCACATCTTTAAGATTTACATTACTAGAGTTTTTAATGTAACTTCATTTGTGAGTGCAAGTGCCTCAAATGCATTTTTATGAAGTTTCTCAAAATCTCAACAGTTATCTGTAAAAATTTTTCAAATTTGCGCAATATCAGTAACTCTATAGAAACGACATTTCGTAAAAAAGTAGTTTCAAATTTTTCGCACAAAATTTTCAAATAGGGCCAGGCTTTACTCTTCTATAAAAGTCTTGAGGTCATATTTCAATTTTACTATTTGGTAATCAAAAAATTGAGAAAATGTGAAAACAATGCCTTTTAGACACCGATAGGTAGCTGGGAAGATAGTGGGGCAAAACCAAAAAGCTACTCCGAGAGATTAGAAAACTAAAGAGATTGGGAAACTAACTGTACGAGAAAGTCTGTGTCATTCTGCAGCACTAGTTTTAATTGAAAAGTCTTTAAAATCCGTCCTGTAAGTTTGACGCACTCCCCTTTATTTACTTTGTAGATGCCGAACTTATGAGGGGTGGAAATTGGAACCTGTTGCTGACCGCAGTATGCCAGAAGAGTCATTGACTATGTTCTGTGAAAGTGCACGCTAACAGGATCTACACCATGCACCTGTTCCGGAGGGTTAGTCAATGAGTCACGAGCTTCATCATATCGGTAGCCTCCTATTGAAATCCTCCAGATGGAAGGAATGTCAGCAACAGGGCCACTTGGATGGAAAACGTATTGATCGCTAATAAACCAAAAGGCTACGCTGGTTGTATAGAGAAAATGTATAGATCTGACAAATTGAGCCCTTCCTTCTGTAACCACCGTAACTGTCTATACATGCTGTATGACATTAATGAAGACTAAGAACATGATTCTACGAATTTCGAAGTGGGTTTATTTCTGCGATGCGTAATTAAGACTGGAAAATTGCAGAGTAATCATAACCTAGGAACCAGACTGTTGATCTGCACATCACATGGCTAAATGAGAATGTATTACAAAATTGGCTTCATAATTGCCGTCAAAATTGGATTTACATAATTTTCACTGTTACGATGTTTCAGAAATTGGAGGTCATTATTAATATGTTTTCAAGGAATTATATTTCACTAAAGATGGTATTCAAAGAGGAGATGTTTATACTTTTCGTGTGTCAAGTGTGAATTTCTTTAACTAGAATCTTCCATTAGTATTACGAAGACTCTGTTGGAATGGGACGCTTATTGCCCGTCTTCGTTCGCCCATGTGCCTAGAGCAGTGTTTCCAAATGGGGTCGGTATCCATACCCTGATGGCTCATGAAATTTTAAAGGGTGTCAATGATGATCAAGGGGTGGATTGGGGGATCGAGAGTCGAATATATATCGACCAATAATCTACGTAATAAAGGTTCTATTGATTGCAAAAATGAGAAATGAAGTTTTTCTTATAGGAAGATTCAAAACATCTAATAATACTTGTTTATATTTCTAAAAATGGAAAGTTTTGATAGTGCAGGATATAATTAAACATATTTATTTATTTAGTCAAAAGAACAGTTAAAAACTCTATGTGACGTATGGGGGAGAAAATCATTTGCTCACGCTTTCTTGAGTTTCAAAATCCCCTCCAAACAATTTAACTATTCGTAGTTGAAAGTTAGAAAAATTTCAGAATTAATAATAATAGTAATAATAATAATAATAATAATAATAATAATAATAATAATAATAATAATAATAATAATAATAATAATAATAATAATAAAATTTTAAAAAGCGCGAGATTAACATTTCAAAAAACTAGAGATTTCCGTTCCCGATCTCCAGAAAACTTATTTGTAACGGTAAACGAACTGCAGATTTGATTTTTCTGTATTGCTAACAAAGTAGTAACTCACCCTAAGCTCTACTACTACTACAAGCAAAAAGAGAGCTCAACAAAATGTGGACATAGTGAAACTATATTTACGTCCAGAAGCATAAATCTAAAAACTTATTTTCAAAACGTTTGTTTGTATTATTTATCTATGTAGTGTTATCAAGTAGTTATGCGGAATTATTTGTGTTATATTCACACAGGTCGACGAAGTTTTCTTTACAAGAAATCTAATGGTGAACCTAGTGCGCTTTTTCTTACTGAATTTAGATATGTATTCAGAATTTTTCCGTCAGGCACAGTGTTTTTTGTGACAGCTACTTTTGAAAATCTGATTTTAACATTGGCCTCTCAAAGGAATTTTTACCTTACATGTAACGATTTTATTCAAGCTGTAATTAAGGAAATTATCATGCTGAAATATAAACAGGCAGTACTGAGCTGGTTCATTCATGTTTTGGAATGCTCAGACCAGTTAATCTGGCAGTGTGGTGTGTCAATATTGAGATATTTATGAACTTCTTACCACGAATATCACTAGTGATATATATCCTTCCTTTGTGTTTAGAAGTGTACTCTGTAAACTGTGTTTTAAGTGTTTTGTATTTTAATCATGACAAGAAAGTGTGTAAATTACGCAAATAATTTCTGGTGTATTTGTGGAGAGCTGGAGAAAGACTCAGAGCGAAATTAAACAAAAAAGTGCTATCAACATTAGGCTGTCAAGATAGCTGGCATTTTGGCTGTCAAGTTGGTGATTTTGAGCAAAGCTGGGCCCCAAACATATGTATGTGTTTGACTGTTAAGACTGTTTCCTTGTTAGTAAACGGTATACATCATATGCGATTTACGATTCCTATGATTTGGAGGAAACCGAAGGATCATCGAAGTAATCGTAATTTGTTTGATAAATTTAAAGGAATCTCTGTATCTCTCACCAGAAAAATGTGCCACATGTCCATTTAATCATCTTCATCATGGGTTGAGCCTATTGGCCCGTTCCGTCTTCACGAGAATCCTTCCATCTCCTTATTAGCCTGCCCCTACTCCTCCTCCCGTGCGGGTTGTAGTTGTGGAGGATTTTTGGCATTGGATCTTCTAATTGTGGGAATTCTGATTTGGTGTTGTTGACGTTCTTATGAGAAGAAATAAGAGGTCATCTTCGTCAACATATTAGCTTTATTAAGGTAGCCGACTTTCGACGGCTTTGCCGTCATCGTCAGTCTACAAGTTACAGAAAGATATAACAAAATTATAAATAAATACACAATAAGATAGAAAATTAAATTACAATTAATGGACACATCTAAAGTGTTTAGTAAAATATTTTTTTTTATTTTTAATGTTTAATTTGAACTGCTACTAACCCTCCCGTCGCATCCTCTTTTTTTGAAATTTTATCTGCTATCTGTAACTAAATACTTTAGATGTATCCATTAATTGTAATTTAATTTTCTATCTATCTAACAATTTTTATTTCTATCTAAAAATAGATATACCATTTTTGGGTATGAGATTCTGGTGTGGAAAGTAAGCACCGAAATTGTTTTAGAAGGTCTGGAGAAGAGTTTCTCACCCAAATTAGTTTGTGGTTTAATTTTAGGTAAATTAGAATGTAAGCTTTCACTATACATGTAAAGTGTATTATGTATTGATCAACATGTGCTCTGTAATGGTGAGTGGCAGTAGGTATATGTCATACTTAGCCCGTAGCTCTCCCATAGAGAAATGACATTAGATGAGTGATACTTCTAATGATGATTAAACTGTTAGATAGTAATTTGCTTCAATATGCTAATAGCAGGAGTTCCCGTCATGATTTCATCTCCGTGTTACGTGGCCGACGAACCTTTGGGGACGCTGTGAATCATTCGGATTCTGGCTCTTCGGATGGGACGGCTACATCACGGCATACGTACGCTCGCGAAGAGATACTTCTTCACAATTTTCCCACGACTCACAAAAGACATTTCGAAAGTGCGCATTCATCTTGTAATAAAACCGTCGTTATCAATGACGACACTCAGTCAAACTTTATGAAGACTCGTGAATGCCGGTCCGTTAATCGTTCTAGTATTCTAAACATTCTAAGAATCAAACGTAAAACGTAGTAACTCTATCTTACATTACTACTATTACTACTTTGAAAAAGACATAAAAGTAAGAGTGGGCACCATGTTTCACGGGGAGTAAAATTGATGTGTATGTTAATAATGTTTACTTTTCATTCCTTAATTGAATAACTTAAATACATCAAGTATTTCATAAATAATTAATCAGATGAAGGGGAATGATAATCCATTTGATGGAATCACCCTAATAGAAAAAAAACATTGCTGTTCTTTATACTTGAATACAAAGAATTGGACAGGTTTTAAGTAGAAGCAATTTAGAGAACCGGTTTTTATGTAGCAACCTTGACTTGCGCCTTCTTGTTACGTGAAGGTCGTAGGACTCGCGTGAATCATACAGGCGAAAGTTACTCATGCACATTACGTGCCTCTCGAAAAGAAAAAGATCAATATTCTGAAATGCTTTTCTTAATGTCAATCATTTCCATCTTATGAATATCTCACCTACGTGAGAGAAAGAGAGGGAAAGAAGGACGAGAAGAATATGAAAAAGAAGAAGAGGGGAACGGGAGCAAAGAACTGTAGGTCGTGGTAATATATTTCTTGTTATAAATCAGAAGATTCGTATTTTTTTTTAGTCACTAACACAAAACGTTGTCTATTGAAGTAAGTAGCACTATATGGAGCATCATCTCCATGTGTACTCTATATATCTAATCTCACTCTTTAATAATAATTATTTTCCATTGTATGTCACGTGTTAATACACCATTATAATTTTTAAGATGTGAGTAATGTGTGATCAAGCTACAATTAAAGTACTAATCCTAAACAGTTTCATGATTCTTAAGGAGTACTCAACTCACTTTCGTAAAAGAAAGTGTATGTACTAGCTAGTTTTGCAGGCGCATTGATGAAATTCAATACTATGTCTCAGGCTAATGTACCTTTTATTTCTCATATGGAATTATCTATCATTAACATTCATAAATACCGGGAGGCTTGCTTTAATTGCTTTTTCTCATCTACCCCAAGCCCTACAAATAATTTATTAATTTCAAATAATTAAATTTCCCTTCAAATAATTGAATTTAAATTCAAATACAGTTTGTTTAATGTCAAGACTGGGTGGATGCCGATGCAGTACCTCCAACAACGGGTTTCGCACCGCGCGCAATCCTTTCTTGGGTACTCGTTTCGGGCTCATTCTCCGTTTCGAAGTGGTGAATGAACATGAAAATGTAATGGTCCGTCACTATTGTGAGTGCATGGACATTTGCCATGCCCTCTAACTGGGCTGTGGAAATAATGTAAAGAATTGTTTTATTAGTGTTTCAATTAGCGTGTCCGTGCGAGAACTCTCGCTTGTTAAACCCACCCTAATTTTTCCCAAAGATATCTTGAAACTGAAACATGGCAACATGTGGTCCGTTTCTATCATAGTTCTCTTCACAATTACGTACACAGCACTTGTAAACCACGACAAATGAATGGTAGTACTACACGCATAAGAAACGATCATCGGTATCAAGCAACTATTAATTGTACTTCTAGCTGTTGCTGCAAGAACTAATCTTGAATTAATAATTATGCAAATAAACCCCGTCAGTATGCGAAAACCACGGTTAATACAGAAAGCGTAAATAGTATAAGATGAAGGAATCTAAGCCTTATATGCGTGACGTCACAAAGATGGCTACTGGCACCAAGGGTTGAGATATTGTTCATGCTCTGTATTCCTCCATGTATAGGTGGTATTGGTACTATCTATAAGCACTCAACCGGCAAAAATTTAATAGATTGCACTTCTTTTAGAAGTTAGTAAACGATATAGCTGCGAGAGTGTCGCGGGTTGCATTTGACACGGATATTTAGATGCGTTTTTTTAAAACAAATCCTTCATACTTTTAAAGTCAAAATGCAATTCGTCGCGTCTCCGTGAAAATCTCTTTCTGTAGAGACCTCATTTATAAAGATCGGTTGCGTGTGAGAGCCGCAAAGGTATGTGAAACTGAAACTGAAATAATATAGGAGACATGTAACGCCCATTTCTCTCATAGTCGCATTATTGGTGATTTGCATACATTACGGTATTTGTGAGTTTATTTGCTTTAAACGATTTCTTATAAAAGTTTCCAAAATCTCAGATGTTTTCTGTGAACTCAAAGTTCCACATTTTCATAAACACTCGAACGACAGTGTCTCAGGTATGGCTTCAAATTGTTTCTTTAATTTTTCTATGGATAGTGTGAAATTCATAGTTTAAGATGACATAAACGTTATTTTGTTATTTTCTTTTGTTGTTTTTAAATAAATTACCCGATGTATTTTTACTTTCACGTATACATGCGTATATACGGATACGTAGTATAGACAAAGTTACATAATACTGTGGAAAATCCATTTCGAGATATGAAGGGATATACACGTTTCGGGTGCCTTGATACTGAAAAAGTGTTTTTTTTAAACGTCCGTCCACCCGTCCACACTACTAACGCCTAAACGACACGTACGATCTTTTCCGAATTGAAGAAATATCTGTCCATGTGGCTCTAATTAAAGCTTTGAAATTTTGAAAAACATGGGGAGCGTTGGGATACTTTACATGAATACCCGGGACATTTTCAAAATTTTCTCAAGAACGGCTCCAAATTTGTTCTTAATTTTTTAATAATAGAGAAAAATACACTTATAAAGGTGGCACAGAACCGATTTTCACGGTTAACTGACAATAACTCCTAAATTTTATTTTAAAATTTATTATTGAAAACTTAAATTTTTTTTATTTTTCCGTTAAATAAAATTTGTTTCCATAAATATTCTTTTTAAAGTATAAAGATTTTTTTTGAAAATTGTAGTATTTTTTGCCAATGTGCCTGCAATATTTGCTATTTTTAAAAATTACAAAAACAAGATTTTCTCAAACACACTTCAAATTTTTTCTTTAAATTTTTGGTAGGGATAGTGCAAAACAAACCCTGTACGATGGCATAAACGTCATATTGCTCTATTCTCTGTTGTTTTTTGTTTTTTTTCAAAAATTACAAACCTGTCATTTTTTTGACTTGTCTCCCACATCGGTAATAATTATATTAGATGCAATATCTTCACATTATTGTACTTATAGGTGAGTACATGTGCTTTAAGTAATGTCATATAAAGTTTCTCGAAAACTCAACAGTTTTCTGTTAAAATGAGCTCAATATTCGGCATTTTCAGAAACGCTCAAACGCCATTTTCTCAAAATGGATCCACATTTTTTCTTCAAATTTTACCAATGGATAGTGCTAATTGCACTCCTTAATATGACATCAAGTTCATTTTGCTGGATTCATTTGTTTGTTTGTTTTTCTTTCAATAACTCTCACGTCGTTAATATGCACATTTCCATGAATTTTAGTACACCATTTCATTTCTAGGTAGAAATGCTTCAAAGACTTCAAATAAAGTTAAAAATTAGATTCCTCTTAAAAGACCTTCAAATGTCGCATTTGTAACAACGCTTAAACGACATTTTCTTAAAAACGGCTTTAAATTTTTAATGAAAATGGCTATTTAGTAGGACTCGTGCGCCGAAAAACGGCTAAAAACTCTTATTGCCGGACCTTAGTAACCAAAAAGTCGTAAAGAAAAAATTCCTCTAACGTCTGGTGTCGCCGGAATCCGTTTTATGCGTCCTTCGTACCTAAAAATGGATTGACGGTAAAACGTCTTTCTGTCCGTCCGTCTGTGCAAAACGCTAGTGCATAACCCGTTCAGACGATTCTCCGTTCTCCAAAATGCCCCAATATTTCTGGCTGACATTTCTCAATCGTTGAGGCTGACGTCGCGGCCCTGGAATTTGAAATCCATGTTTTAATTTTGGGGCACATTTTATGAAACCCCTTAGACATTTTCAACATTTTCAAAAAGTGGTTCCAAATTCTTTGATTGAATTTTTCAGTCAAAGTCTATGGAACAAACTTTAAGAAAAGATCATGATTGAATTTTGTTGTTGAATAGTGTCAAGGACGTTTAAGAGAATGGTGCAGGTCTCATTTTCGTTGAAATGCCTAATATAGCCGAAAATTGAAAAGAAGAAAGAAAAGAAAGAAAGAAAGAAAGAAAGAAAGAAAGAAAGAAGAAAGAAAGAAAGAAAGAAAGAAAGAAAGAAAGAAAGAAAGAAAGAAGAAAGAAGAAAGAAAGAAAGAAAGAAGAAAGAAAGAAAGAAAGAAAGAAAGAAAGAAAGAAAGAAAGAAAGAAAGAAAGAAAGAAAGAAAGAAGAAAGAAAGAAAGAAAGAAAGAAAGAAAGAAAGAAAGAAAGAAAGAAAGAAGAAAGAAAGAAAGAAAGAAAGAAAGAGAAGAAAGAAAGAGAAGAAAGAAAGAAAGAAAGAAAGAAAGAAAGAAGAGAAAGAAAGAAAGAAAGAAAGAAAGAAAGAAAGAAAGAAAGAAAGGAAAGAGAAGAAAGAAAGAAGAAAAAGAAAGAAAGAAAGAAAGAAAGAGAAGAAAGATAAGGAAAGAAAGAAAGAAAGAAAGAGAAAAAGATAAGGAAAGAAAGAAAGAAAGAAAGAGAAAGAAAGATAAGGAAAGAAAGAAAGAAAGAAAGAAAGAAAGAAAGAAAGAAAGAAAGAAAGAAAGAAAGAAAGAAAGAAAGAAGAAAGACAGACTCTGCAAAATTGAAGATAGAGATTTTTGCCTCAGACAAATTCTATAGTACAAAATTAGCTCTTTAAAAGGGACATGCACAATTTTATTTATAAAAACGAGTAGTTCCTGCGTAATTTGTACTTGTTATTTACAAAACAAATTTTCAATTTCTTTTCTTTAAGTTTTCTCCACATACATAATGGCGTCGGTAAGAAATATGGTGCTAGTCTCATTTTTAGGTTTTGCTCGTTTTTTCGAAATTTGCAAACGTTTTAAAACTACAAAATTGAAGATAATGATTTTTGTCTCAGATAAGCCTGTGGAACACAATTTTTTTCCTAAAAAGGTCATATACAATTTTTGGAAAAACAAGTCGTTTTTCGGAACTTCTGCTTCAAATTAATGAAATGTATACGAGTTTACACCAACTACGTGTCAAGAGAAAAATTGAATGAATGATATGAAAAAATAATTTAATTTTAATTTTAATCTATTACTGAAATGCCAATATTAATTATATTTTTATTTTTCACACTAACTTTTACTCAATTTGTATTCTCAGTGTATTGATCTATTTCTTTTAAGCAATCCGCAAAGCTCAATTGAAATTTATGCAACAATTCTGCATGGATATTTGAAAACTCTTTGTTGAACGTCGAGAGGGTGGCGGAGATGAAAAACAGCTGTTTTATTTAGTCGATCTGGTGTTTCCAAATAAACCGTTCAGAAATTTATTTGATAGTCCATTTTTGATATTTTGATATTTGATAATTTTTATGGCGGATTTCTCTTGGGCCTAAGAGAACCAGTGCTGACAATAGAATGATTTGTACAGCATAACTTTTAGGCCGAGAAGAAATACTTCTGTTTACGATGAATTTAGTTTTAGTTTTAGTTTTAGTTAGTGCCTTATTTTACGTGGCAGGACTCGGGCCATCAGGCCCAAGAATTTCAGCTGTTTTTATAAATTTCTCATCAAACTGCCCGGTGAAGTTTTTACTATTTAATATCATCTGATCCCTAAAAAATACTGCATACTGAATAAAAGAAAAAGGTACAATTAATATATAATCTCTTCAATAACTTAAAGAAAACTATGCCCGCAATTTTTTCATAAGAACCTGTACTAATTTAAGCTTCTTTTATTCAAAAATTAAGTCCGCGAGGCTACATTGTTTCTTACCGTCTTGAAGAACAGAGATTTTATTTCCATTTAAAGTATTGTTTGGGGATACGTCATCGTGGTCGATCTAACGAACATACTACCATAAAGTTTTATTTTCCTGCACTTCGTTTCAGGCGGTGTCAATATATAAAAAAGCAATAATAAATTAACTTATTATTACAAATCGTATAATGTTTTTATGTTTTATTTTTTATCAGCTTCTATTGCATTCATTAGTCTGAAAAAAATTGGAGAGATGGGGAAAAGTAGTTGAATTTGAAGGTATTTTTGGCAACCAATTCCAACGCCAAATTCAAATAGAGAAAAAAAATTTGAAATGGATTTTTTACATGAGACCTGCTTCAGGTGCTCAGGGACGTTTAATAGGGAAATGGTTTTATGTTTTCATCTACAAATTTTTACAGTTGTTATTAACTATGTAGCTCAAATCTTTTAAAATCTCTGCGATCGAAGAAGAATATGTAGAATCTAGTTACTACACTAGGGACATAGTCTGCAACGAGGAAAACGTTTCTACGATTGAATTTCCTGCCACAATTGAGCTTCAAGGACAAAGTTATTTCTGGATTTGCTTGTATTGTGCTGACGTGTAAGTCTACGCTAGCATACTTACGTATTTACTAATTATTGCTTTACTTTCGAAGGGCGAGAATTTCATTGCTTTGAGAGTTCTTGATAGATTGATTGAATCTTTCGTGTTTCCGGGCGCTTCAACTGCTTTGGTCGGTAGTCCCGTAAGTGTAGTGCATGCCTTATTATCCGGAGATGGCGGTGATCTTCCACCGCTGGATGGCGAGATCCGGCGCCGACCTACCGTTGGCTAGCGGGGTTTCCCCCTAACCAGGACTCTTCCACCAGCGAGGCACCGCCCCATCCGGGACAAGCTCCAAGCTCCCGACCGGCCTCCTGGAATATGTGGTAGTGTAGGGCATGTTAGTGTAAGTGTGTGTAAGGAGAGGATAGGACAAGGAAGGGGAAGGACAGATCGCGCGCAGTCCGTGGCCCGTTTTGGTGGGGTACTGCTCCGGCATTCGCCTGGTGCTGATCGGAGAAACCACGGAAAACTACCGATCAGAGCAGCCGGCCGCTAAAATTCTCCTCCAGACAGAGACTGAATTCGACCTAGCTGAAAAGTTAGTGTCGAATCCTGCCGCCGTCAGGTCTCGAACCTAGGACCTCCCGAGAGTTCTTTTGAATTTAAAATTATGCCGTATAAATTAAACGTTATTTCGACAAAGATACAGGAAGCTGTGTAGTTATTGCAAGTAGATAATATGGAATTGTAAAGGAGAGTCACTTTTGATGATAAAAATAGTACCAACGTGTTCCTCATAATATGAGCAATAAATAATTCCTTTGCCATTTCAGCCTCAGAAGAATATATTTCTATAGGAAGTGTTTTGTTTTTGAACCACTTGTTCATTTGTAAGCAAGGAGAAAAGAGTGAGGTATTTTTACCACCCGACATTACTCTTCCTGTATACGTCTATATTATAAAAATGTAACTTTGGTGTCTTGCTCATTGTTTTTAAACGTTAAATTGTAAATAAATTGGATTTAATGTTGCGCTGTAATGGCTTGAGAAATAAATGTACCGACGTTTTAAAAGTTACACTAGGATTTTTACTCGCTTGTGTTTTATCACATTTCACTCGATAAAAGTGCAATACAAGTACAGTAATGCCGGCAACTTGCAGGTGTTTTTTCGTAAGTAGCCAAAGTCCAAATCTATCTAATTCATGAATTAGCCAGTTAATGTTCACACTATTGAAATTGGATGAATGAATTCCAAAATTCCCTTCAAATCATACTTAATATTCTAGCCGGATAAAGTTGACATTAGGAGGAGCCTAGGGCAAGTGAAGTACGTTACAGTGACGACGAATGACAGATACCCATACATACGGATCGGACTGCTTGTGTGTCTAAGTGTAAGGCGAGGTAACATGTGTATTTTGTAGTTCCATAGAGTCGATACCGCCAAAAATAAAGGCACTGATTACTTCAGTTGCTGCTTCTCTAAGCATTTCCGAGTTGACAATGAGGCTTTGCATTTGGGCCTTAGGGATTTACATAAATCAGTCTTGAGTAAGTGTAACTTATAATTTCCATGCCATAATAGTTCTTGAGAACTCAAGCTAGAACAATCCGTACCCACCGTGTGTTTAATACAAGCAAACGTTGGATGAATTTCCAAATGATCTTTCATATAGCTTTATCCACACAGTCTGTGTAATGTGCGAATTAACCGCCTATTTCTAACATTAAACATATTTCTGAATTCCCCGTGTCATCTATTTAAACGATGTCTAAAATGTCGGTTCTTGACATGCGTTCTCGGCGAGTTTTCTTGGGGTGCTCTTGTTTCCTTTGTCTCTCCTTCCAATATCTTCTTAATCGCTAAAATCTCGTATTATCGAAACATCATCCCACCCTCCATCTTTTTCATTGTTTTGTACGTCATTCCCCGTTCTTCCTGGATTGCTGGGATAATCCAGTAACGCACGATGGATTACTCTGTAGGCAAAAGACACGTCAGTGGGCCGACCTTCGGCTCATTGCTATTGTAAATAAACGTAAATGTAAATAAATTTGATGTGAATAAATAGATACATGCACTGTGAATGCCGTAAAATTATGAAGTATTCGAAAAGTTTCCTAGTATTTCACGATGAATAAAGATTGAGGAGGTCAGTGTCAGGGATACCCCGGAGCGTGTGATTAATCATGTGACCTTTATCTCATCATGAAGAGGGGGAAACCCAACCCGACACAAACACTTGTCTCGTGCAGTTTACATGCGCGCATGCCGAGTCTGAGAACATGACGGGACTTCACGAATTGGAGGGATTGTAGAATATCAAAATAAAACGATTCACATCTGCCCATGTCTCTTATATTGGCAGGAATATTGATTTATAGTGATGGACATTTTCCTCATTATATTGGATCTGCTAAAGAATAAAGAACTTTTACGAAAGCACATTTATGTGTTCAAACTCTATAAATCTTTTAAGATTAAACTTAACCTCATAATCTCAAATAAACTTGAATGCAATATGAAAGTAGCGAATTAATAATATCGAGTTAGATAGTTTTCTTTTTTTTGTATTGTTTTGGTGTATCATAGAGGTATTCCAGTAAGATCTTTTAATACGATTCACATGCAATCCTAAAATAATATTTGTCGTATGCGGGCAATACCTTCTTAAAGATTTTCGTAGAGTGGAACGCATTTCCAAGTACTCATAAAGCATTCCAAGGCGTCATCAAGACAACAAAAAACGCTGCTGGGGTCCATCGTAAACGTCCAGTCCAGCGAATCCGCGAACAGGTTCAGGTGTAGCATGAGTGGGGGAGATTCTGCATTGCGCAACAGCTAGCCCGCAGACCAGAAGACGCCAAAGAGACGCGCACCGCGCGTTTATTTTTAGCCGCGTGACCGCGAAGTGTCCGCCGTGACTGCGGGCAGTGCCTCTGCTCGCCTCGCGCTTGCTTCCGCCCACAATGCAAGGCCGTCCCCTCCCCGCCCTCGTCCTCTCCGCTCCCATGCGCTCTCCCCCTCTCCCGCTCCGCTCCGCTGTGTTCTGCCTCCTCCCAACCCGCACCGCTCTACTCTCGTGCCCCTTCCCCTTCCACGGACGGACGGACGGACGGACGGACGGACGGACGGACGGGTTAGCGTTAGGACGGACGGACGGACGGACGGACGGACGGGTTAGCGTTATTCGATTTTTCAGTATCATGGACAGAGAAAACATGGATTGTGTCGACACCACCAGTTAGAGGATAATTTTTTAAATATAGGAACAAGATTTATGCCTTGTTTCGTTACCAGGGCCCTGTAAAAAGAGTTTTTCAACCGAAAAAAACTGTTTTTTCGCACAGGATTACATAACTTTCCCTTTCCTTTCCAGCGGGAATGTAAAACGTAAGTCTGAAAGCAGGAGCGTCCAGGTTCAGTTGGAAGGAGCAATCTTCGGTTCGAGAAGTGTGGCAGGCCAAAAGCCGACGGCGCATGCGTTGGTCACTTCCCCATCTGCGAAAAACGAAGAAAGAGAAACTCGAAATATCAAGGCATCGGGATCATTTCAAGCGAGAGGTAATTGGCTCGATTAGGTTAAACGAAGTTACGTTTGTACGAAGACATGCACTAACAGTATTATCATAAGTACCACAGTCTTGCGATAATGGGCAGTTTTAATTCACAAAAATCACAGAAAGCGTAAAAACGTTAAATCACAGAAAGCGTAAAAACATCGAGCAAACAAATCAATGTTAAAAACATCCGCTTTAATAATATCGATGTTTGAAACATCGATATTTCTACAAAAACATGGATGTTTTGAAAACATCGACGTAGATGTCGCATGAGTCGAGTCGCCTCGCGTCTTCACTCCGAGACCGTGCGCGCGACGTCATTCGCGCCGGGGGATTCCCGCGACCGCGACCTACTTCGGAGCCCGCCGGTCGTACCTCGTGCCGCCCCACCCCACCCCGCCCCCACTCCCTCTCCGTCTCGCCACCGCCCCGCCCCCGCCCAGCCCCGCTCCCCATTAAGCTCCGCGGTGGCGCATCGGAGGCCGTCCCTCATCGGCAGGCTGCTCACGACGGCACCGAGACCTACTCACCGAGAACGCGCACACAGTTGGTATCTTTCGAAGCTGGGGCTTCCCTGAGTACACCGGCGTTGTTGGCTCAGGGCTTCCAGTGTCTCTGCAGTGCCTCGGTCCGCAAAGGCCTACCACGGGCGCTGAGAGAAAACCAGGGGCCTGGGGCAGTTGATCAATTGGAGCGTCTCGTTTCAAACAAAAGATTCTCTCCTTTCCCAATTCATAAATAGAATTCTTTTCCCCGTGCGTCAGAAATAACTTAAAGCGTTGAATTTGGATTAGAGATAATTACTTTAAAATTTATTTTGAATGAAAAAACATCGGGGCTTTGGGCAAGTTGCCTCGGCTGCTCCCTCTTCTGGTCATCTCGGTCAACAAACGGACCGCGCGATCTTTCCTTCCTCTTCCGTGTCCTATGCTCTCCCCTTACGTTCACTAACATGCAGTTCACTACCACACATGCCGAGAGACCAGTCGGGATCTTAGAGCTTGCCCGGCTGGAGCAGAGCTGGAGGGAGATACCTGGAGGAAAGGGTTCATTTAGCAAATATCAATATAGTCGGCAACTGAATATAGAGCTTGTCTAAAACTCTGATTATACTACGAATTGAATATCTAACAGAAATGCGTGATTCAGAGTGACTACGTTGCAAGAGAATGTTCAATGAATCACAGAGGATCAGTTTCAAGCTACCTATTGATCAGTTTCCGTCTGTTTACACATAATATTCGAAAGTGAATTTACAAGCATGTATAGTGACAAGGTACCAACTGACGGGAGAAGATGCCGGGCATCCCCCCTTTAGAGAGTCCGACGGTGTATTCTGGAAAAGTATCAACCAATTTATGTAGCTTCCTCAGTTATGATTTCCTACTTTATCAGTCCGCACTATATCTCCAATATGGTGGCGTTGACGGCTGTCTGCCAGTACCGCCATCTTCTGAACCCAAGAGTTTCAACTCGACCCGCCCAATGATGTATATGTATATATATATCTTATACATCATTGGACCCGCCAGATTCAAAAGGACGGATATTCGGAATGAATTGCACTGTGGGATTAATACATCATTACTTTTCCCCCTCTCTTCATTGTGTTAGGTTTGGACCGTCGTGAATAATACATTATTCTTCGTAAGTGAACAATTCGCAATTATATGTATTTAACACAGAAGTACAATCATTATTTTATAGTAAAAAATAAATTTCTGAAAATCCTTGATATATTATGAATAGTTGGAGGATTTTTATTTTATTACTTAAGAGATTTATTTTATTAGTTCAAAGTTTTTTAAAACTGAGAATTTTCCGTCTTCAGGTTCTATCAATGGTTACAATATTTTTTAAATGGCAAGAAAAAAAACTACAAAATCAAAAACAATTTAATATTAGTAACTAATCGATTATAAAAAAATATCAACATAAATGCATACAATAAAAATTTTAAAATTTATCAAAAATCAAAATTTCAATTTCAAAGTGACCGTTGTTAAGCATTTTAAGATTAATTTAAATACAGGAGGATCTTCATTGAAAACTAACGTAGTTTTGAATAACAGTCAACTGTAACTTGTAAGTGTATCAAACCTGCTTTCACTGCAAGGAGAAAAAAAATTCCATCAATAAGTCTTCCAACTATTGAAAATAATTATTTTTAATATAAATCTATATTTTAATATAAAATAATTATTTAGGGAATTGGAAGGAATTAAAAGAAAAGGCTTCAAAAAATAAAATAAGTTCTTGCAATTATGAGACATCAAAAAATGAATAAGAAAGGTAATTCACTACCTTTATTCATTTTATTCAGACAATAATAATTATGTACTTATTATAAGTTCTTCTACTTACCGTTTTCAAAACTGTAATATTTTTTGGCGAATCGTTACGATACTAAGACAATACCCAATTTTTTCATTACATATTTTTACATACTTAATACCATATTACACATTTTACCTCTTTTGGTATTTATACAAAATATTTTTATTTAATCAATGTTATATAATGTTATACATATTTTTTATGAAAAGAAGTATTCCAAACAAATCAGAAATTTTTTCCACATTATTATTCAGTGCTGTCGAATGTAGATGCGCTTCGTTAACACGTGGTCGGATGTGTCACATCCGGCGCACCTGCTTCACTTACCTCAGAAGCGGGAAGTGCGCGACAGCGACACTGACCATTTTCACCTGTAGGTGTGAAAAGTATCACTGACGCCGGGATTCGTGATATTTACCCTTAATTTCCGAGAAAATTTGGCTCTCGCCAACGAGTAACACTTCAATGAGAATGCTGCACGTTCTAGTGATTGTTTGCTTGTGGTAGATATCGTACGAGGGCCTCAGTTTGTCCGAGGACTTCTATTTCGTCTAGTCTGTTTACTAAATTACCGCTATGGATAGCAAAAGATGAAGCTTTTATTACTGACGGGAAAGTTGTATGGTGAAAAATGTGCATCAACTTGTGCTCTTCAAATGATTTTTAAAACGTTTGTATTATTTTTAAAATTTGTTTTGGAAATTTTGATAAATTTAATTTCGAATTAGGTAACTATTTTATAGTTAGTGAATTTCAGTATTACATATTATGTCTGATTTTGCATTTTGTTACATCTTCTCACTGTTTTCATTACATACTACATATTTTGACGTTTCATATTACATATTTTCCGGTCTCAAATGATGACAATAACGAAGAATGTCATACTGAATCGCTAAGTAAAAATGTAAGAGAAGGTTATGCCTTAATATTTCTCTTTTTCCTGGCCATGTGACCGCACCAGTAAAACAAAACGATTACAAAAAGAAGTGTCTGAAACACACAAAATCATATAAAATAATAAATTCAAACAATTGACGAGTGACCTTAGGGATGAAAAGTGATTAAATTAAACTACAAAGTCGAATAACCAAATATTATAGTAAAAAATAGAATAGATCAAAGCTTTATCCCAAATAGGGACATCCATTTTCTTTATTTCTTCTTCCTTGTCACTATCTTGTAGGTCAAATAATACTTCTCGTACTTCAGTAAAATTTTTAATTTCTTTATTCCAACAATCCAAAATTATTTTTTTCAGTATGAGTAACATACTAATGCCACTTGTCGGGTGTCACCTAAAAAAAACAACATAACTGAAATAGCAAACAAAAATATGTTAGTCAATACAGTGCATGTAAAATAACTCCAACTTTGCAATTCACAATATCAAATCTCACTTAGATGCATTTTATCCTCTTCTACTTCTTTTCATAAACTAACATAAAAATTATTTTTTGCCTTTTGTAACAAACTTTCCAGGGTGGTAATCTTGTAAAGTTGTAGATGTGTACCGCGGGAGTTCATGGACTTGGCCAAAGATATTTATAAAGTTTGCACAAAAATACTAGTAGCTATTTAAAAATACAACTATAATAAAAAAATTAACCACTAATGAAATACAACTAATTATCTAACTTCTAAGTATCTAACAACTAATTAAGTAACTTCAAATAACTACAGATTTTTCAAAACTTTCATATCAAAATTAATCCTTGCAATGATTGCAATTGATCCAAATACTACAGTATAATAGCCACTATTTAAATAGTAACTAACTAAAAGCAGATGCACAAGACATTATGAAACAAATCCAAGCCAAAATCATACGAATTAAAAAAACTCGGAGACAATGGTCACAAAGCTTACGTTTCAGAAAATCTTACAGAGGTGAAACATGTTGGTAGCAACAAGGCCCGCTAAAATCTGCGGGCCTTGTTTTTTTCTACCAATTTACCTTCGAAGCTGCTCCAATTCCGTACGTCACTTAAAAAAAATTAAATTAAGATATGTATTACCTATAATGAATGACCGAATGTTATTACATTTGTTGACATGGTAGTTAAATATTTCTCACTTCTGGCTTGGCCTTTCACCATGTGCACATTCAAATGAACGTGCAAATTTGTGAGAAATCCTACAAAAGTTCTCAGCACTCAGTACACTTCCTGTCGAATAATAGTCACTAAGTTTAAGTATTGATTTGATTTAATTTTTTCGTGTTTCCGGGCACGTCAACTGCTTCGGTCATTAGTCCCGTTAGTGTAGTGCATGTTTTTTCTCGGGATATGCGCGGTGATCTTTCCCCGCTGGATGGCCAGATCCGGCGCCGACCTACCGTCGGCTAGTGGGGTTTCCCCCTAACCAGGACTCTCCCACCAGCGGGACACCGCCCCAGCCGGGACAAACTCTAAGCTCCCGACAGGCCTGCCGGATTATGTGGTAGTGTAGTGTAGTGTATGTTAGTGTGTGTGTGTGTGTAAGGGAGAGGATAGGACAAGGAAGAGGAAGGGCAGATCGAGCGCGGTCCGTGGCCCGTTTGGTAGGGTACTGCTCCGGCATTCGCCTGGTGTTGATCGGAGAAACTACGGAAAACTACGTATCAGAGCAGCCGGCCGCTAGAATTCTCCTCCAGACAGCGACTGAATTCGACCTAGCTGAAAAGCTAGTGTCGAAAATCCTGCCGCCATCAGGACTCGAACCTAGGACCTCCCGGTCAGAGGGCCTGCAGTGACATCAGTGGATGCACTGAGCTACCGCTCCTGGTAAAAGTTTAAGTATATTATAATAATTTTACAAGTATATTATTAGTGATTTGTCATTTCTATTAACACACAATTAACTGTAACATGTTTTAAATTCATCTGCAGCTTATTAGAGTCTTATATTATAATTATGTTTGGTGGAAATTTTCAAGAGTTTAACCTGTTACAGTCTGTTACATGTCTGTTACAGTGACTAATAAAGAAGGTCTTCGTTTGGACCGTCAATTCGGCCCACTGGGGTTTTTAACACCTCTCGGAGAAAGTTGGCAATACGCGCTCTTTGCGTAGACAAAACAATGACCTGCATCGCCGACTGTGCGTGCGGAGGAAGTTATATGTTTTCACCTATGTCAGGAGACCTTGGTGTCTATTTGGACACCGCACTTATTCACGGTAAAATTTACGTTTGCACTCAATTGTCGAAACTCTCTGCGATTCAATGGGATCGAGAGGCGATTCCAAGAAATATATTTGTTTTACAAGCCACTCTCCTTAAACGAATGTCAAGGATTCGATAAGAAATTGGAGATAGTTGCTCATCTAAATCAACTTTATAGCCTAAGCATATAATGAGATTTTGAAATCCTACTTAGCGCAGGACAGGGCTAAAGTTGTAAAATGATAATTATTCTCTGTCGGCCTGTGATGCAGGGGCTTGGAGGTGGCGTTCTTGAATACAAGAACACGAAACCGAAGCCACTTTTCGTTACCTGAGAAAGCGTAGTCAGACTTCATTCGGTTTCGTTCTTGGGTGTTTCAGAAGGACAGGACAGCCAGGTAAAAAGGTGTTCGTGATACGTGATTTCATGTTTTGTTTCCACACACTGTGGATTTCGATGCTCTAAAAGGACGCGAAAATATTTCTTGAAAACAGTGGATAAATCATAATCGATCAACGTGATTCTAAACAGACCACAGGAAACATAAAAATCAATCACTATACTAAGGAGGTCAACAGAGTGGGATGAAGTTGAGCTATGCCTTTCTGGGAAGGCAGGTTAACGGTTTAGGAAATGACCACAAGATGCAGTCGGTAAACGCCCCCCGCAGTCAACTTCTCTCGTTCCTTTTTCATGTCCCCAAAATGCACATCCCGATTGCACGATTGCAACCCGTTCGATTTGTGGGGGTGTTGAGGGAAATAGCACCCACGATGGTTGCTAAACCGTTGTCAACTGTACTGCCTTTACACTACCTGAATCGTTACGACTTCATTGATGTAATTGACGATAATTAAACTCCATTTAGTAACGGATTACGTATTTCTACATATCTTCATTTAACATTCTATGTTTGATGGTAGACCAGACAGGAAACTATCTTTTTCTTTTCATTATGCACTGACTTAAGACTAATAAAACATAATAATATGAAAATATATTATGTTGCGTCTAACTAGTTATAATAATAGTTAATATTATTATATTATTCCCAATATTATTTTATTTTTATTATCTTTACAACAATTTTTAATCTGGACGCAGAAAAACGAAAAAAATGGCAAGGATTCTATAACTGAACTTGTGATTGTCTCGTATATCCAAGAAGTATTGATGCGACTATTATAGTTACACTATTGTAAGTGAAGTGTAATGGGTGAATTCTAGTATATTCTGTTTAATATTTTTTATTACTGATGTGTATTCATCGTACATATGTATTTTCACACGTCACTGCTCAATGACTTTTCCATTACTGTACCGAGAAGCGTGCTATCTATAACTAAATATGTATGTTCCTAAGAAATTTGCATTGCAAGAGCACTGCCCTATTTAATTAACTGATGAATATTAGCGATTAGTTCATAGAGCTTACCGGCAGATCTTTTTTTGTCGCAGCGTTTAGACGTTTCAGAGAATGTCTTATCGGACCCTGAAAGGGCGATTGATTCAGAAACGTGGACTATTAAATTTTGTACGGCAAATGTTTTGCAAATATTTGCAATCTTCTTGTAGAGGTGAATGGAAAAAGTCAGGTGGAAAAAATGACAAACGGTGTACGGTGAAGATAGAGATAGGGAAACTCTGCTAAAGATTTGCGAAAGGAAAGCATAAAGGCTAGCCAAGATCCTAAGACACAATAAATTATTACTCAACATAGATAATTGAATGCTAAATAAATGCTAAGAAGGGGGAGAGGAAATTCAATACTAAAGAATTTGAAGGACAGAAGTCACTTTCATATGAACAGAAACGCACGGAATTTAGAAAAATAGTGTTGTGATACCTGTTGATACCCGTCCTAGAACAAATTCATTCCACAAAAAGAATTGATCTGAGAAAGGCAAACTGAGTGCCCTTTTTTCTATCGGTCAAAGCGTAAATTTCAATAGTATTTTTTAACAGCGAAAGATGATTTTATTTCCGAGAGAAAAAAACTATTATCACTTTTATATTACTAAACGTTATTGCGTGTAAATAGTACCGTAAAATCAAATTCCAGAAAAACTCCAGTTCAATGAGCATTTTATTTGTTAATTGGAACCAACCATGGGCAAGGGTGGCATTTTGAAGTTTCGCTAAATGAACGTTCACATTTTTTATTGTATATCGCCAAAATCAAGTATTACAATTTGACGAAATCTTGCAGTAATCTGTGGAGGTGACAGTACACACCTATCTTAGTCATTTTTTCACCTACAACTCCCAGCCATATAATTCATAACTCGCATTTGAAACTCAAATCTAAGAATAGAACCTTCTACCGTACATGAAAACGCTCATGATTAAATCAGATACCCAAAGTTGCCAATTCAAGGTAGAAAACCTGGCGGTATGATTAAAATGATGACATTAAATTTCAAATCATCGTAGTAGTAGTAGGTTTCTGAGTTTAGCTCCCTACCATTAGTTTTATAGTAAATGTCATTAAATGAAACGTACGTTATTGTTTTTTTAACTGAATATTTCTTATCAGTGTTAGAAGACGTCTGGCTTTTGAATATATCAATGTAAATGGAGTTCGGTGTATAAAATACATGGCGTATACAGTGTTTGAATGATAATGCTGACAGCTGAATGATTATGAATGAGAGGAGTTCATTTGGGACGGTAGTAGAGTAAGAAACAACCTCTCCACAACTACAGAGTGAAACCGTCTGAAGTGGCTCAGGGCATCAGCTAATGACACCGCAGAGCCTCTGAGTGAGGGGTCTCAGGGTTCCCGACGAATTCAGGGTTGTCAGGAGTCCCGACGATGACAGGATCTTCGTCAATAGTTGTAATTTATGCACCGAAATTTACCTCCACGGTTTGGGGGAGAATTCTAAAGGCCGAATACTCTAAGCGGTAGTTTTCCATGGCTTCCCCGAACAACACCACGCGAATACTCTATCAACCGGGCCATGGAACGTGCGCGGGATTTCCTTCATCTTCCTCGTCCTATTTTCACACTTACACAAAGCGCACTAGACACATGTCGGGAGACTAGTCAGGACTTTAGCTTGTCCCGGCTGAGGGCGGTGCCTCACAGATGGTAAATACCTGGTTGGGAGAACTCTGCAAGTGGACGTAAAAGTCCGTGAGGAAAGAACACCATCGAGTGAGGAAATAACACCACAACCCCGTTATAAAACATGTCCTACACTTATGGGATTAACTACCACAGCAGTTAAGGGATTAATTACCCTGAATCACGAAGAATTCAATCAATAAAAGGATTAGCTGGAGAGGGAGAGTGAGGAAAAACTGACAGTGGGGATGCAATCGGGATATGCTTTCCGGAGGCTAAAGGAATATATTTATGAAAAATTGACCGCGGGATGCAGTCGGGTTACGTTCGCCCCTCAGTGTCAAATCAAGAGGAAACAAATTTTTTTGCGTAACAAATTAGCAACAAAAAAGCGACAAATTTTGAGCGTAATTTCAATATTTTTTTTAAAAAAATTGCTACGCTAACTTTATGGACTTCTGCCGAAGCGCTACCGCTTCCGCCGGCCTTCAATCTTCTGCAGCCTCCCCCCGCTGCGCGCGAAGTTGCTGAGCACTTGCTGAGAAGCGCGGGTCGGCGACCGACACGCAGCGGCAGCATGCTGCACCCACCACAGTGGGCCCAACGCATGACTCTTCGGTCCGCTTAATTTTTATTTTCCCCTTACGTAATCTGATGTTGACCATGTATTCGTTTGTTATTCATTCCTCTTTCGGTTCGCCGATCGAGGCGAGTGAGGTGTCATTCGACGAGTTTAGAGGCGTTTTAATCACCTAACTCACTAATCACAGTTGTGTGACACTATTTTCGCTCAAAAATGTTCTGTAACAATTCTAGTAGAAACGTGTTTGGCTCGTTTCTAAGTTCTGCTAATTTCGAATAAATTGTCTAAAATTGGCGATAATTAAATCTGAATTTTTAATGTACAATAAAATTAAAAAGTATTTCATACGATATTTTTCCTTGCAGCTTTCATGAGTCGAACAAAGTTTTTTTTTATTAAGGATTGATTGGCACAAATAAAAAAGTTATCATGAAAACATCAGTGTTTAAATTAGGCAGTTGAAGGGTAGTTTTTAAAAGAGAGAAATTGTAGCAGTGACTGCAAAGTCGTGAATGTCCACAAGTTTATTTTAATTCAAGGAGGATTAGGAAGACGTAAATTTAAGATCCTTCCTAGAAATATATGCAAGGCAATCATGCTCGTTACTGGAAACACGGAAAGACGAGTCTGTCCGATTTATTTACGTACTACCATGTTCCGACGTATTTGGGAAGTAACATTTCAGTGTGTAGTGCAGACCCAGTTGGCATTGAATTAATTCTGGATGAAAGAAAATTATTGTGTTTCTTTAGTACTTATGTATTTCCCTTGTGTATATTTTTACTTTCTCGAATACGTATGTAATACCTATGCACGTATAGAGAAAGGTATGGTATGCTGCGGAACATCTATTTCCCGATTTTAAAAGAAAAATTTTGGGCTCCTCAAATACCCAAAAAGTTTTGTGTTTTTTGTTTCCAAACGTCCCTCCGTTTATCTATCCGTCATTCTACGAGCATCCCTAAGCGTATAAACTATTCATATGGTTTTTTGCCAATATGAATATTCCCTGACCACTCTCGCTTCATTCAAGACTGCGATTTTGAAAAGAATTTCTTAAATTATGTGGGTATTCTACGTATATGAAACCTCTGGAACATTATCTCTCAAAATTAGCTCCAATTTTTTCTTTAAATTTCTCTATAAGAAAAGAGTAAAATACACTTATAAAGATTTCATAGATCCAATAACTGAAATTTTGAAAATTACAAAATTCGAATATTTTTGGTAGTCTTCCTTCAACACACAAACTTGTACTGTGGTGACCTACAGTATTGAAATGAATCTGTTCTTCAAATAATATTTATTCCACATTTTTTTAATTAATATCATGGGAATTTTTTTGAAAATCGTTGCATAATTTTAGGGTCATACTAAAAAACGAAAACAGTTCCAAATTTTTTGTGTAATTTATTTTTACTGGTAGTGCTAATTGCACTGAATAATGTCATTAAGGCCATTTTCATTTATTCTTTTTGATTGTCTCGAAATTACACGAATATATTTATCAGGTAGTTAATATTTACCGTACGGACGTATTTTATACATTATTACATTTCTGAGTAGAGGTACTTCGAATTATTTCCAATAAAGTTTCTCGAACACTCAAAATTCTTCTGTTAAAATGAGTTCAAGAAATATATGTGCTCTTTCATTAGGAGTCCGAAAAGTATAAAAACATATCCTGTAGGTGGTAATAGACGTAGGTTAGAAAGACGGACAAATCCATCGATCTAGCCAAAACGCAAGAAGATCTGTAACTAATTAATATGAGAAAGCCTCTGCCATTCTGTAGCACTACAAGTTAAGTGTGTGACGACTGTGGGACAAATGTGTGAATAGCGTTTGTTAAATAAAAAAAAATGCACATTCTGAAGTTCTAAACTCGGCAAAACTAGTCTTTCCCCCCAAATATAGAAAAGTAGAGAACATTTCACAACAATTGACGTAACGAGCCGAGGTCGTCGGCAACGTGATACGGCAAGATAATGGGATGGTATTATGGAAAATCCTTGATTGTTCGTAGACAATTTTGCATTTTGTCATTTAAATATTTATTTCTAATATTTAATTTTCTCGAACTAACATGTTCTGCTCCGCTGCTACCTGAGCAATACGTGTTTTTTTCAACCGATCGTCTCATTCCTCGCCATTTTTTTCTTCCTAGTCTTTTTCAACCATCGCAATCAGAAATGATCAGGCCAAACCTGTGCTTCCCTCATCTCCTAGAAGCCTTGTACTCTACTATGTCCAGATGTTTAGATACACATTTCTTTCCCACATAGCCTGGACCGATCTTCAGTGCGTTCCATATGCATCACAGTCTTCCGATTTTTTCCTTTGCTTCGGTCCATCCCGTTTTTCGCCCTTCTTCCGCGCCCGCCTCCATCTGTTTGTTGAACGTCTTTTCCTTGTCTCGACCTCATCATCCAGTTGGCAGACGCTGCAATGCGTGGGGGGGGTAGTACAGATTTTCCTCGTTTGTATTTCTAGTGGGACGCACTCTTGCAAAAGCATCCTTGCTTTTCGATGCAGGAGAAGAAGTAACAAAACTGCAACGTTATCTCAAGTGCCGTCACTTATCGAGAACGAAGATCCAAAAAATTGCCAGCGGGTATTTATGTTTTCTCAATTCTTTACAAGGAAACTAAGATATCCCAGAATAGCATGACCTTTAAAGGACATTCACATACAGCTACATTTATGTAATAGCAGTGTTTATTAGATCCTTTTTTAATTTTTTTTTTAAAAAAAATTTTTTAAGTTAATTAAAAAAAATGAATTAAGTGATAAAATCACTGCAACCCGCTAACAGACTTGTACTGTTAATACTTTCGAAAATTTAGGAGACATACATATTAAGCTTTTGAGTATATAAGCGGATTACATAAGAAAGTATTATGTATATAAATGATTAGTTTATTAATTACATTAATTGTTCACATATTTTATTTTCACTTCACAATATTGGTAGTGTTCTGTGCAATCAGCACTACGTCATTGTCATGAATATTTAAGTGCCATGACGTTATTACTCTGATTTCCGTCGTGTTTTTGGAGTTAAAGAGTACCTCATAAAGTCTCAGTTCACGGCAGAGGAAGGGATATGCATTGTGACGAATATAAGCAGCGTGGATGACGTCTCTCTTCACAAGCATCTGCGAGCAGTGCCAGCTTACTGTACCATGGGCGTCAATATTTTAATAGAAGTCAAGACCTCTCGAACGAACTGGACAGGATAACGCAGCAGAGCGCGCGTTTGTTCGATTTATTCACGGTCTAATTTTAGCCATATAAACTCCTCAGAATAACTTCATTATCTTTCAGAATAACCAACATTCTTGTTGTGAATGTTTCTAAGAGCAATATTTACTTTATTTTTTAAGTTATTAGGGAACATACTGTGTTGGTCCACAAGAGAAGTGACACATTTAAAAAATACATTTTTTTTATTTCCTCGGTGATGCATAGTAAAGTAATCGACTCGGTACAACAATTTGAGATAGTTTTCGCTTGTGGAACCCTGTGATTTAACTTTCTCGACTTCCTTAGTATGTAGTAAAGAACTAGTGGTGCGAAAGCAACACGCAGTTTCTCGTCCGTATTTGCACGCAAGATTACGCGAAAAGTTCTCAAATTTTCGAAAAATTATACAGACCTTATTTGAAAATCTATCTTAAAGGAACAGATTTCATTAAGGGAAAAATATCTATTTTTAATAATTTTAGTTGTAGGAATATTCCTAAAAAGTTTGAAATATTTTCAACGTTCGAAAAATTAGTTTTCAATGAACATGAGATCTGCACCATTCTCAATATGTCCCAGGGGATTTATGTAAATTATCTACGAAAATTAAAACATCAGTTCAAATTCAATGGGCTGCGACATCAGCCAGACCGATTGAGGAATATCAATTTTGGAGAAAAACGTCTGAACGGTTTAGCCGTTAGCGTTGTTCACAGACGGACATACATACGACGGACGGACGGACGGACGGACGTTTTGTGCCATCATTCGGCTTGACGGTATCAGGGACCCACAAAACATGGATTATGGATACACCACGTGCTACAGGATTTTGTCTCTAAATCTAGCAACTGTATTTATCCATTTTTTCCTTACCAGTGCTCTGTAATACGTTTTTCTGCCGAAATTTCGCCGTTTTTCCGTTCTGCATTACATAAATGTCTACTCCGTAGCGAGAAAGTAAAGAGTATTGTAATCTGGTGGAGGAAATACGCCAGTTTTCGGCGTAAATAGTCTTATTATTTGGCCCTGGTAACGAAGTATATACTAATATATTAAGATAGAGTTGCGTTATGTTGCAGCGCGATAATCTCTGAATACACTGAACCAATGTCCATGAAAATGTTGTACTACCTTTCTGTGAAGGCCAAAAATACTATATGCTACGATTTAATCTTTAATATAATACATCTTAACTAATTTACAAAATAATTACTTGTCTCGATTTTTTTCACGTATCATTACATCACAGATAAAATATTTTATCAATGAGCACTCTTGATTGATGCATATAAACTGCACATTATGCCGCAATGTGCAATTTATGTGCACGTCACCAGAGGATAACGACTGCGAGCTACGATAGAGTTCATCATTGCATAGAATTGTTTATGTACAAGATAGGAGAAAACTATTTTTTCATTCAATTGTTTAATAAAGATTGTATATATTTAAAAATTATTATAAAAGCCTTTTCTCCCTATTTATATAAGTAACTTGTAGTGGATCAACATTGTTCCTATATGTAAAAAATTATTTCCTCTAAAACATTGTTTAGTCAGAATACACGAAATACTGGTCCTTGATATCGAAAAACCGATTGACGGCTAAACGCCTGTCCGTCCGACTATTGGTCCGTCTGTTGGTCCGTCTGTTGGTCCGTCTGTTGGTCCGTCTGTTGGTCCGTCTGTTGGTCCGTCTGTTGGTCCGTCTGTTGGTCCGTCTGTTCGTTCATCTGTTGGTCCGTCTGTTGGTCCGTCTGTTGGTCCGTCTGTTGGTCCGTCTGTTGGTCCGTCTGTTGGTCCGTCTGTTGGTCCGTCTGTTGGTCCGTCTGTTGGTCCGTCTGTTGGTCCGTCTGTTGGTCCGTCTGTTGGTCCGTCTGTTGGTCCGTCTGTTGGTCCGTCTGTTGGTCCGTCTGTTGGTCCGTCTGTTGGTCCGTCTGTTGGTCCGTCTGTTGGTCCGTCTGTTGGTCCGTCTGTTGGTCCGTCTGTTGGTCCGTCTGTTGGTCCGTCTGTTGGTCCGTCTGTTGGTCCGTCTGTTGGTCCGTCTGTTGGTCCGTCTGTTGGTCCGTCTGTTGTCCGTCTGTTGGTCCGTATGTTGTCGAGTCCGTCTGTTGGTCCGTCTGTTGGTCCGTCTGTTGGTTCGTCTGTTGGTCCGTCTGTTGGTCCGTCTGTTGGTCCGTCTGTTGGTCCGTCTGTTGGTCCGTCTGTTGGTTCGTCTGTTGGTTCGTCTGATGGTTCGTCTGATGGTTCGTCTGATGGTTCGACTGTTGGTTCGTCTGTTGGTTCGTCTATTGGTTCGTCTGTTGGTTCGTCTGTTCGTTCATCTGTTGGTCCGTCTGCCTATCTGCTTGTCTTCGGTCAACTCTTGCGCCTGCCGCCTGCCGTTCTGTTGATGTTTGCGCCTGCCACCTTCCATTTTGACGCTTTTCTCCAAAATGGAATTCTCTTGTGAGTCTGAACGAACTTGTAGCCCAGCGAGTTTTAAACGAAGATTTTAATCTTTGGAGGTACTTTAAACGAAGCCGCAACAACATTGTCAAAATATTATCAAAAATGACTTCGAAATAAGTTTAATCTTTGCCGTTGGATAGCGTAAAAAATGCTTTGAGTTTACGGTCCGGCGCGGCTCGACGTGGAGCATCGCGGCAGATTTAGTTGCGCATGCATGGCGCGAATCGACGCTAAGCGAACTGGAACGAATAGATGAGAAATGGATAAAAAATGATCACAAACGCACTTGATGACCGTTGAGGACGTGTGCGGACCGATGAGGCACCTGTGGTAATTAAGCATCTGTCTAATCGGGCCTTTAGAATGTAATGCTTTTGGAATACTGTCAACTCTTATATGCCAAAATGCTTTCGAACATGAAACCAGCACTATCATTTCAAATTCCCTTAATAAAGTGAGAAACACAATTTTGGTGTTATGTTATATATCCATGTACTTAGTCCATATCTTGTTCTTTCATGTGTACATTTCATGTTTTCCACACGTGCTCGTATTCTCACAAAAAAAGAAAAATTGCTACCGTGAGTAATGACCCAACCTTCATAGATTGTTGTTGTTATTGAACAATATAATATTTTTTCTTAATCTTTCGAAAATACGTTCTAAGCTTCAACATTCCTTGAAGATTGACGCGAGAGAGGAAATACATGAAGTGTACCAAAAACTGCAGAAATATCGGGAAAATTAACAATTTATCTCTAAGTACGAGAATTGAGACAATGAAGTAAGGAGTTATTCAGTGCTCTCCCTCCTACGTACATACAAACACATACACTGGTAAAAAAGAGTTACACGAGGAAAATAAATAAATGTTTTAAATGAAAAGAACCAAAAATAGTCCATCAGCTTTATCTAACCCTAATAGTAGTGTGGACCGTAGAATTAATCTAAGGTGGGGGTTGTAGAGGGTCCACATTCACCCACCCCATATACAACTGAATTTTGCTATGCCACTGTTAATGCATATCCTATTATATCACTAGCGATTGTGATCTTTCGAAATAATTACTACCTAATTTTTTATATTTCCTTCAAATCATGTCAGAATCAAAATTTAGCATTTTAAAAGAGTAAACGTGAAAAATGTTCGATATTCTGCATATTTGTTTAGTGAAGTGAAATATGAATAGCAAATAGTATATTTTACGATAAACAATTTATTACGCAAAGAAAGATCACAAGATAGGCGATATATCCAGTGGAGTAAAACACTTTGACTTATACTGCGAAAAATTGGACATTTTTAACACGTTTCTTTAACGCTTTTCTTATGCAGTGACTATACGTCTATCTGTTTCATCTGAAATCATTAGAATTTTAGATTATGCCTGGATTCCATTTTTGGTAGGATATTTGCATACACATTGTGAACTTGCATCGCGTGACAACTGAACAACGATCTTAAATTAAAAAGGAAAGAATTCGGGACAAGGTCGGCTGGGGTAACTGGAAACCAGGCAATACGCGTGACTTACTTTCAGAAGAGTTACATTGTAATACAGCATTTTCGAAACTGTCATACCGGAGACGTGTCAAAGGGCGTCAACTGAGGTCACTGCTGTGCCTCTGACCGGAGGTCCTACGTTCGAATCTCGTCGTTGACAGGATTTTCGACACTACCTAGATAGCTAGACCGAGTTAAGTCGCTCTCAGGGGGAGAATTCTAGATGCCGGCTGTTCTGATCAGTAGTTTTCCGTTGTTTTCCAGTAGCTTTCCGTGGTCAATTCCGGGCGAATGCCAGAGCAGTACCCTAACAAACGTGGTCTCGACGGCGTGCGATCATTCCTTCCTCGTTTTTGTCCAATCCTCGCCCCTTCCTTACACATACTTACACTAACATTCACTACACAACCACGCATGTCGGGAGACCAGTTGGGAACTTAGGGCTTGTCCCAGTTGGGGCGGTGCCTCTCTGGAGGGAGATGCCTAGTTGGGGAAAACCCCGCTAGCCGACGCGTACGGCGGCGCCGGATCTCACCACCTAGCACGAGAAAATCACCGCCTCCTCCCTAGGAAAATAAATACACTATACGTACGGGACTAATGACTTTAGCAGTTGACGCGCTCGGAATTATTGAATCAATCTATCAAAAAAATCGAAACTGTGAAGCTGCGTAATCGTTGTTATGTTTAGATAACAGCGCGTTAATAATCAATCGATGTATAGTACAGAATATGTTCTTTACTTTTCGCGTGGCATTCAATGTACATATTTGACTTGAGAATAGACGCATACAATGTAAATATTTGATTTCACCTGAAACAAGGGATTTCAGATTTTAAGCGTTACACCCGTGTCTTTAGAATGAGATTCGTTATAAGGTAAAATTCCAAAAAGCGCCCCATGAGTTGCCCTTTAGTTTCTGGATTTTGTGATTGCTCGTAAAGTAAATTTTTCAAATTGTCACGGAAGTAAAAAATCAAAGGAACGAAATGGAGAGATAATTTATGGTGAATTAAAATTCATGAAGACTATCAGAAAATTTCTGCAAACTTTTCGCTATTATCAAAGACCTGCAAGCCAATTCCTGAACTTAAAAAGCTTTCAATTTCCTTAGGCATTCAGGTCTGATACATACGTTAAGAATTCTCAACTTGAAGTAATATTTGTTCGTATTCGACATCAGCTTCTGGGAAGATAGAAAATGTAGTCTGCCAGATTACGCTTTATACTTCCTTCCGTAAAGACAGGAAGACACAAAGATCAGCCATAGTCTCAACCCTATTTAGCGGTGAGCGTGAAGAAATGTCATATATAGCTCTTTGAAGACGACACAACAAATAAAAGTTGAAACCCAGGTTTAAACATAATAGTTTATTTAAACCAGTTTGACTGTACAAGAAATACATTTTAAACCTAGTTTTAGAAAAACATTTTAAACCTAAAGTATACTAAAAAACCGTTAATGAATATCCTGAGCAGATAAATGGTACATAAAATTAAATTCATAAAAATCTAAAGCAGAGATCTTCGAGCTTCGCGGATTACCTTATTCCACCACTTTATGTGACTTGCAAACAATAAAGTGGCTTCCATTCTGAACAGTCGTCAAAAGCTAAAGCATCCTAATTGAAAGAAGGTTCACGTTGAAAGAGATCTTCGCAAATTGTTTAAATAGTATCGCAAACCCTACGCATCGGTTTTACAAGAGAGGAATTCGACCCCCGATGCGCTGTTATCCATCGTAGCCGACAGTTTGAAAATGTCGGAACAAGTAGTTTATCAGTTTACCAAGTGCCTCAATCAGTTAACTATTCTTATCAGCAAATTGACTAACATTTTTTGGAACTACTGAGAACCCAGTATCGCAGCCACGTATCGCAGTTCTATTTCCAAGAACCCGTGTGTTCGAAGAAACGCAGGTGTTGACATTCTGAAAATCAAAGCAAATTTATTTTGAGCATTTGAACTGCATGTTCTCGGATTGTTCTGTTGTTCCCTTTTTGTGTGTTGCGGAGAATGACTTTGCCATGCTTTTACTCGGAGAAGAAACTTATAGTACTGCGGAATTCCCGTATAAGACCGCAACCCATCTCGTGCGAATTAATTTCAGATGACAGAAATAGGCAAACATAGAGTTTATTGGTATGGCTCCAGGAAAAGAAGAGACGTCACTTCTTCTGAGACCCTGAACAATTAAAGAGGTCAAGGTGACGTTCTCTCGATAGTCTTGAATATTGAAGATCACTTTATCTAGTTGTGGTAAAATAGATGACGTTTAGAATTCAATCGAGTTTTTGAATGATCTTCCTCCATAGTATGTCACTTCATGAAATAGCTCTGTCTGATGAAGTTGGACTTCGTCAAGATAGCATTCATTTCCGTCCTAGGTATACATCTTCTTTTCACAAAATGTTTCCATTACGTACTCTGTGTGTGTGTGTGTGTGTGTGTATGTGTGTTTTTACGAGGGTAGGTGGAAATCTTCAAAAGACACCATGCGGCCCGTACCACATGATAGTGTGAGATTTTTACCCACTAAAACCAACCTCCCTTCTCCTCCATCCTCCCCGCGGAACCGCCGTTAGGCATGACATCACGGGAGTGGATTAAGGCTTAGTCACAAGCCACTTCTCTTCGTCAAAACGTAGGAAGGATCAAAGAGGATCAATCGACTTCCCTTCTTTCCCCTTTCTATCCTCCTGAGCTCAGCTATCACGGTCTGCGCATATGAGCTCACCGCATCCCAGTTGGTCTCCGAGGCGAGCATGCACCCAACCATTGCTTCGGGTGTCACCGGGTGATCCGAGTATACTCATAACGTGCCGTCGCTGCAGATGGTATCGCGGGCACTGGAAGAACACATGCTCGGCGTCTTCGACAGCAGGTTCACATAGTGGACAGAATGGGGTATCCTCCACCTTGAACCTGTGGAGATATGCCAGAAAGCATCCGTGTCCAGACAACAGCAGAGTCAAGAAGAAATTTACTTCGCCGTGTTTACGGTTGATCCACGTTGCAGTGGAGGAATCATGCGGTACGTCCATCTTCCTTTATGGACTTGTCCCATCGATCCTGCCATTCGAGCAGTGTTGTCGAGCAGTCTGGGTTCTCCTCTTCTTTGTGATATCGCCTCTGTCTTTCCTGCGCCAAGATATCTACAGGAGGCATCCCCGCGATGACGCACACTGCATCGTTTGACACAGTGCGGAATGCACAAGCTACCCGCAATGCTGATAACCTGTACACTGACGTCATCCCTCGGATGTAACTATTTATCGACATGGAGTTGGCCCATACTGGGGCTCCATAGAGCAAGACGGACCTCACAACCAAGGCCAGAAGCGGGCGTCAATCATGAGACCAAGATATTTGATCGACGGCTGTGATGCAATATGGTGGTCTCCGACTTTGGAGTGATGGTTTCTCTCTTTTTCCTGCTAGTGACTAGGATAACCTCAGTCTTGTGCTCAGCTAACTGCAGCCCTGAGGACTTCAACCAGACTAACAATAGCGATCGCTTCGTTGCAAATATACACAATTTCCTCAATGTACTTTGCAACGGCGACGATAGCAATGTCGTCCGCGTGTGTGTGTGTGTGTAGGTGTGTGTGTGCGTGTGTGCGTGTGAGAGAGAGAGAGAGAGAAATGGAGAGAGATGGAGAGATGGAGAGAGAGAGATGGAGAGAGAGATGGAAAGAGAGATGGAGAGAAGGAGAGAGAGAAGGAGAGAGATGGAGAGAGATGAGAGAGAGATGGAGAGAGAGATGGAGAAGAGAGAGGAGAGATGGAGAGAGAGATGGAGAGAGATGGAGAGAGAGATGGAGAGAGAGATGGAGAGAGAAAGAGAGAGAGAGAGAGAGAGAGGACTCATAGTCATAGGTCAAGACAGAAATATTTTCAAGAAACATTCAGTCAGCCGTGTGACTTCTGAAAGCATCTTGAATACAAAAGTGAAGAAGTTGCTTGTGTCTTTGTGTATTGAAGTAAATACCAGAAATATTGTGGTAAATACTAAATTATTATGATAAATGAATAATGAGGAAGTGCGAAAGAAACAGTCAATCAAAATATTGAAGTCATGTAAAGGTGTTTTCTGCACTTACAATTTTTGGTGGCCTGTGAATGTTTCACCAACTGAAAAGACATATAATCCACATATCCAATCTGTTGTTTTTTCAGTAACATCAGTTTTCAAACGTAAAATCAGGTGATTTCACAGTAAAAAAATGCAACAGCAACGACGTTCTCGAATTTTTATAAATTTGCAAATTTAAAAATCAGAAAATTCAACAAAAATGAGTCTTACGCCATTCTTTTAAGCATTCCTTGTACTGACTGTGAAAAAAACTTAATAAAACTTGGGAGGGGCTTTTAAGAAAATGTTTTTTTATAAATTGCGTTGAGTTTCAAGCACAAATTCGTTTTCTCGTTTTTAAAAAAAAGTACATGATCTGTTTTAAAGCACTGATATTTTAGAACAGATTTTAAGACAAAAATGTCTGTCTTCAGCCATGTTGTTTTCAAATATCAACTTTTTGCAATTTTTGAAAACACCAAAAATGAGACTACTACTACGATTTTATCTTCCTACGACTTTTTACCTTAATACGAAGAGAGAATTGAAAGAAAAAATCGTAGCCGTTTGCAAGAAAATAATTCTTTAAAAAATTAAAATTTCGTATATTTCACACAAAATTACGTCAAAAATTCTAATATTTTTGGAAAATTATATATTTCAAGACCTGTTTTTCAATAACAGATACCGAAAAGAATTTGAATGTTTGCAATTTTATAAAACTTAGGAATTTACGACGATAATGAGATCTGCACCATTCCCTGAAACATCCTTTGCTCTACTCGTGGATGAAGTTTAATCAACAAATTTAGGGACATTTTTGAGAAAATTTTGAAAATGTTGAGTCTTCATGTAAAGTACCTCCAAAACCCAAATTATCCGTTTCAAACTCAGACAACTTCTGATTTTTAAAATTGACTGGAGAATATCTATTTAGAGAAAAGTGGTTGAACAGTTTAAGCGCTAGTTATGATCACAGACGGACGATCAAGCGAACACACAGACAGACATAAAGACGTTTTGCTGTGAATCGATTTTACGGTATTGTAATGGTTTCTATCTATCTTATCCTCACAACCCCTTTTAACACCTTTCCTGAAATTATACAAATAAACAAACCCGTTTGTAATAATTGTTATCTTTTTAAATATGGGTTGCGAAGCACCATTCAACGAATTTTTTTAAAGACGTGAGCACGTATCTATTCTATACAGGAAATCGAAATAAAAATTATTACTGCTTCGGGAAGAGGTATAAAATTTAATTACTCCGTATTTGCTAGGATATTACCATCATATTACCAATAAATTTGGTTCGATTCACTCCTTATTCTTTCAGATGTTGGTGAAGTTTTCTTCAATAGTCATAACATCAACTATACATATAAAACAAAACAAAATAACAAATACATATATAATACCCTATTATTAACATTACAACGCATACTTCTTCTACATTCATACAATTAAATTTTCTTAATATCCATACGAGTGAACTTTACCAATTTGATTAAAAACAATTACATAAATTAGGATAAATGTATGCATGGCCATGTCTTTATCAATATCTTAAAAAATATAAAATTCTTGGCCTTGTTATAAATTTTGAATGATTGAAAATGAATAAAATATATTTCGGAACTTCCCTTTCTGTTGCTCGGCAATTCTGCGATCACTGCAATTCATGTTAAATGTTCCACACAAAACATAAAAGAATACATCTTCCCATCACTTAAAACATTTCAACATTTCGAATCATAAACACTTTCAGTCTCAGCGACTCGACTACACGACGCGTCTCGCAGAGCGTCTCGATCCCTTCTGAGGTTACCTTCGATTTTCAACCGCGTGGTTCGAAGACAAAAGACGACTTTCCACTATATGTTACCTTATTTTCCTTTTTCTTACGTTAATTTTTTTAATAGACCTTGTGGAATTGTAATAATTCCCAAAAAATGTTCCGAAATATTTGCACTGTTCGTAATCCCCTTTTCAACACTAGTTTCCTTTATTTCAATAAATATCAGCAGTTTTTGTTCGTCACTTTTCGAGAACATCTGATTGTCGTCTTTTAATACAGAAATGTTTCTTTACCATTACGAACTTTATTTAATTTTAAACGTTATGATTTTACGACATATTATTATTAAATATGCCCTATTTTTATTTGTGGATATTCGAATAGTGCATTTTGAACCTCGCTCTTGAGAATGCAATTGAATTAACGAAAATAAAATTCTACTAATGCACTTTCAATTGTTCGTCCATGTTTACATAAGAAAATGAAGTGTCCTTTTTCTAATCAATGTCTAAATATTGGGTTTTGTAAATTGCAAAAGTTACAAACAATGCGAGTAAGTATGTGCGATTGAAGCTTCCCTAGTTGCATTATTTCAAAATTAATGTTTATAAGGGGAGTGCCCCCCTACTTAAGGTAGCTGTCTACCAGAAAATGATAAAAAGTCGTGAAATTTCGTTTTTTTTAATTTTTATGGAGTCTTATGCACTGTTTTAGTATCTCTGAAATGCTTCAAATCGTTTCTTGCCATGTTTCTTCGTTTTTTGAGAAAAACTTCGAAGCGAGTGTCAACTGTTATTCCCCCAATTAAACTTCAGATACATTTTCACGACTTGGGAATTTTCAGCACACTCATGCATGTCAAACATAAATTTAAAAAAAAAACTATTAAAGATAATAATATAATTCTTTGTGCAGCATGTAACCCATGATCTGCTCTAGTTAATGAACTAGAATAGTTAATCTGTCACTAAATGTTTCAGTTTTATGGACTGAAATGTCCAGAATAAATTTTTAAACCATTATTTTTCCCAAATAATCAAATTCTGACTCTTTATTATGAAAGGTACTATGAAGCTAGTTCATTCAAAGAATATTCAATTGTGATTAATTAAAAAAAGAATGATCAAAATATATCAATTTGTGTTAGAGTTATAATGTTTGAAGTAAAAATCTACGTTGTTTCCAATTATTTATACACAAATAGAGAAAAAATTGATATATAAAAGCATAAAGAAATCAAATGTACTAGGGGGAAAAATAGACCCCAAATTCTAGAATTATTTTCTCATGTGGACAGCTACATTAAATTGCCCCTCCCCTCTCCGAAATCCTTTCTAGATCCACACGTGCCCTAACTACATCTCGCCCATCCCCGCCTTTCGGCGTGTCCCTGCGCCTCTGGGCACCTTTGTGACTGCTGTGCCGTAATTCCTTGGAATAGGCGGTTGGCAGTGGAGCGTAAAGTCTGGCGCCGCGTAAAGAGGAAGAGGAAGGGGAAGCCAAAGAAAGGAAAGGTCTGGGAGAAAGTGCGCTGGGTGCGGTCATAGACCAATTCTTTACTCTATGGTGCGGTTTACCTCCTTGCCGGGGTGCCGGGACTTCCTTTGACGTCAGCGCCAGGGAAGTGCATGAGCGCCGCCTGGATGGTGGCAGCTGAGACGGAGATGAGGCAGACGGCGGCTAGAGAAAAGGAGATCGGAGCAGGCCTGTTTTTACTTCCATAGCGGTTATTAGAAACGGGGGAAATAAATGGTTTCTGTTTTGTTCTTCTTAATTTGTATATAAATCTGGGGAGAAAAGATTCGCGAAACACACAAAATGATTGTCTACAAACTAAAAAATATTAATTTCCATTATTTATTCTTTTCACAAACGTAGTGTGTCTTTTTCGAAAAGCGCCTACCTTCAATAGGGTGTTATTCCATGATAATTTTCATAACTAAAAAATCCGCAAATAAGAGGATTTATTCATGTTTCCTACTACTCCTAAATTTTAACTGATAGAAGGGCAGAATTGGTGAGTTTGATTCTTCAAGGTATTAAAATGCTGTCTTCCAACATAAGATATTATTTTTTACTCATAGTTTGACTGAAATAAAATATATTGTATGTAAAAAATTTCACATAGTAAGGCCCTTTATGTAATTTTATTATTGTGTTCATTGTAAAAAATACTGTTATTCAAATGTATGTATTTTGTTACCCCATTACTTTCTTATTACCCCATTCTCCATTATATTAAAAGTCACCGGCTGCAACAGATAATACAGGTGCAAGTTTGTCACTAAAGCTTCTTGGGTCAGGAAATTCTAGGTTCGAGTCCCAACGGTGTGCGGTTTTTCTTCCAATGCTTAGATGAGAATTCCAGATTTCGGCTGCTCCGATCGGACGTTCCTGTGGTTTCTATTTGTAAATTTCACGCTGATATCAGAATAGTGTCTTTGACAATGGGCCACGCATCCCGTGCAATTTCTCCGGATTGATTCAGAGGAGGTCAACTGCTAGGGCTAAGCTAAAATAACTTTCTCGCATACGTTTTTAATATTTCTTTTTCTCCTCCACTCATTGAAAATTTCGTATTCTTTACGATATATTGAGATATGCCTAGATATGCTAAGGGACATTTTGATTTAAAAAAAATAATGAAATAATAAAGTATTTTGAAACGTTGGTACCCGGAAATGACAATATGAGAGTAGCATCGTATATTTACAAAGAGGACATAGGATACGTGTATTGGACAAGGCTACAATTAAATGCAAATTTTACGACGTAAAGACTAGAACTCAGCAATATTCGAGGTCAGAATAAACAGTGACTATTGGACACTATATTCGTACTGTAAAATAAATCATGATTTGAGATGTGGCCAATTACAAAATATATTTTTGTATTTAGATAGCGTCATATGATGGAATACAGGAATGATGAACATGTTGAAAAAAGGCAATCGAATAAGATAAAATATTGATTTTACACGTGGCTGAGAGTTCATTATGTGCTCGTTAATAATTATACACTCGGGCTAACGCCCTCGTGAAAAAGTAACTAACTTGCACGTAATGATATATATCAGCCACTTATAAAATATAATACCATTAACATTGTCAATTATGATTCATAATCATTATTATTAAACGTATTATATTTAACGAAACCTGTGTGTGTGAAAGTGGATAAATATGCCTAGAGGGCAGTGTTCTAAAAGATACCTCCATACCTGCAATCATTTTTCTTGCTACGCTTCTCCTGTTCCCGGATTCAAAAGAAAAAATACCGTATATGATATATTACTGAAACATTGTTTTTGGACATTTCTGTCAAATAGGATTTTACGATGTAATTTGGTAACCTGCCTTTTATTCAAACGTGTTAGCTGGAAAATGATATATGCACACCTTTTACAAATAGGAAACGAGGCAAATGTGTCCGCGAAAAGAGTGGACTGCAAATAGCTTGGCTGGAAATGACGCAGAAGGCCGTGGAATTCTGCTCTGGCTTGGAGGTGGAATGACGATAAAGATTGTGGTTGCGAATGCGGTCAAATGTTGCGGCAATGCCGTGATGATGATGGTTGCGGTATCCGAGGTGTGTTCGCGGATAGAATGGTAAAGTTAATGATGTGGGTGGAACAGTTGTCAGTTTGCTATAAATTGGTTTTCAATTTTTATTTAAATGTACGTCGCATTTCGGTTGTTTATATGCTTCAATGCAGGCCAGAGGGTGGAACGTAACGACCTTCACCGTAAGGAAATCCATATCCACTTATGAACTTCAATGTTTGATATCAATTCTTTTTTTCTGGAAAATTGCTACATCTACAATGCCGATCATTACTACAATCAGAATGAAACTTAAAATCACTCTTTCAAATACAGATAATAGTACCATATGACTCAGCAACACCTGTAACAAAATTGCTATGATTAGTTACAATAACATTTTATAATTTTATGATAACACTGTGCAATTTCGTATCCAACAACTACTTAATTGATGTTTCCGGGCACGTTAACTACTATGGCCCTTAGTTCCGTTAGTGTAGTGAATGTTTACCTCTGGAGATGGTGTTAATCCGCTGAATGGTCAGATCTGACACCAACCATCACGTCGGATTGCGAGCAGTGGCTTTTTCTTAGGGTGTGCAAGTCGTGTACACAACGCCCCAGGAAATAAAAACAACAACATTTATTCCTTTGAATTTGTTTAGATTTATTTCTTTTATTCGGTCTTCCGTGCGATCGGCGTCATTGATAGGCATCGGCGCGTCTATGCAACGCAGGCACTGCGCGAGCGATGCTCAGGCCGTTGGCGAATGCCTCCAACGTCTTCAGGTCGGATCGGGAGGCGGCAGCGCATGCGCGCGACGTCCCCCCACTCAAGGACAAAGCGTGCCTGGGCATTGGATCTTTATTTAATGGTCTGCTGGAGAGCGAGCGTCCGTAATTGTGATATTCTTCGTTGCGCGTTCCAGCCTTTAGCGATACTCATGAAATTAGTGTTATTTTTTTTATTCGAAAAGTGAAAAATATGCGTGGAAGAATAGTTTTAAATAATTGCTTTCCTTCCCTTTCGTATGAAGAAAAGAAACAATTAATTGAGTGATGGGCGATCGTGGCCTAACCTGATAAAGCCTTGTTCTTTTGGCTATCGAAATCATAAAAGATCAGCTGCGCATACCTGCGCATTCAAGAGTATGTAATGTTTTTCGCGGAGGAGCGTTCAATTTCTCGGAGGACGTTATTTAATGTTTGGTGCAAAATCTCCACAGAGGCAAGGTGTGACACCGTACTTTCGTATGTTTTACACGAATTAGATGAAGAAACTATTAATTATTCGATATGTCCAATGAAAACTCAAATTAACCATTTCTTCCAGTTCACTATCAAAAAATAGGGAAAATGTGCGAGGCATAAACAGCGTTTCATAGGGAAATTACTCATCGTGGCTTCGGAATAATTTAAAATTTTATACAAATTCCTTGAAAAATGTTCTGAATACTTCAAAAATTAGATGATGTTAGTACAGGATTTGGTAGTCTACTTAAGTCTTTTAGTGTGTATGGTTCTAAAGCTAAAAAAGGAAGTAAATCCACTGTTAAATGCATCGACAGAAAATATTGGAACATCTACTGAAATAAAATTAAGAAAAAGATAAGAGATTTTGCGTGTATATAGTAAAGTAACTTCCAACTGCTTCTCCCAACAAACGCCTTCAATCATTCCAAAGTAACTTCCAACTGCTTCTCCCAACAGAGGTACAAGTACCATCCTTAAAATATGAAAAAAAAATCTTTCCTTTGGAATATTTCCTCTTCATTCGTGGATAACGCTATTTGTGATTCTTTTGCCCATTTCACATCGACAGGCAAGTTACATAAGGGAAGATGAAATTAAAGAAAAAGTATCTCAAAGGAAGAAACAAAACTCAAGATAAATTCGAACAGAAGTTAGGCGACATTCCTAAAACACAAAGTGGCAATATCAATTCAGAAATAACTGAAATAAATATGGACATAATAATGAGCTTTGGGTCATAATAAAATGCCTAAATACTGGAGAAAAATTAACTTAATTAATTTTGAGAAATGTAATAATGTCACTAGAAATTTGTATCCCCAACTGGTATTGCCTGCCTGTAACTCTCCGTTAAGATTCTATTCCATGAACGGGATATAAGACAAAATTACAATTTCCTTATTGGACAACTCTTTGAAGTAGCCCAAGGAGGAAGAAATAAGGATATTGGAATGCCCACTGAATTATTTCCAAAGAAAACATCAAGAGAAGACACGAACACTAATCTCATAACTAGGCTTCTCATAGCGTCTGATCCATATATTGCATGTTTCCTGGGCTCTTGAAAACCAAAAATGGAAAAAATACAATCAAAAGATAGTTAATGTGATATACATTGAGCAACAAGACACTGATGAAGTAAATGCTGTTACTTCATCCGAGGATTCATCAAATAGACTGAACATTTAGTGATTCCAAATAATCATTTTTTACTCTGATTCGTTAATTTATTTCTGTATTGGCTAATCCGTATTTTTATTTTCTCACTTATTGGTTCACAATTAATAATATAACTTAAATTTGTTAATTAGTTTTACACTTATTTTATTTCTATTCGCGATTTCTTTCTCAGTTCATCAATTGACACCTGTTGCTCGACTTTTTATTTTTTGCACTTGCCTTCGAAATATTTAAAAGAAAATCATTCCATTATTATGTACTTTCAATAAATGCTTTGTATAACAGTAAACAATTTATAGTTTTGAACATTCTGATTTTTCCATCTATATTGTCAGAATTACACACTGTGTGCTGTGAAGGAGAAATCTTGCAGTTTTCTGCTCTGTTTGGTGATTTTCCGAGATTTCTTCGATCAACACCAGACAAATGACGGTACAGTACACAAACAATCGGGTGACGGACCGTCCACGACCTTTCCTTCCATCCACTTACACACTTTCACTTCCACTTATATGCACTATACCACCACACATGTGTCACTAGTTGGGATTAGAGATTGTCCCGGCTGGGTCGGTGTCCTGCTGGTAGGAGATACCTGCAGGGGGATATGACCGTAGCCGTTGACGCGCCCAGATAGACCAAATAATCAGTCAATCCACACGTTCAAAATGCTCTTTTGTAACATTTGAAGATGGGACCTAGATTTCCTGAAGGCGCGGCGTACAAATTCATTGAAACGAGACCAAGAGAGGCGGGAGTTCCGCAGCCGGGTGACTAAAGTTTCCTAAAAGAGTGGAAGAGGAATGGGAGGTATGACAGGCGCCATGCATGATGATGATACCGGCCAGGTGTAGCTCAGGGGCAGCATTGCCGCTGTTTCTGCAGACTGGGTCCGAGAAGTTCTACGGTTGAAGTCCCGACGGTGGCGGATTTACGACACTATGCCCAAATTGCTAGGTCGAATTCAAACGGAGTATGAAAGTGAATTCTAGTGGTCGGCATTTGTTATCGATAGTTTTTTGTGGTTTCTCCATTCGATTCCAGGCTAATGTCGGAACAACCCAAACAAATTGGTACGTTCCGGGCAGTACGTGTACTGCCCGGAATCTATTCTTTCCTCTTGTTTGTCATATTCTCTCCTCTTACACGTGCGCTCGTGCACACACATACACACACACACACATACTTTACTACACTACCATACATATGGGCAGTCCAGTCGGAAGCCTAGATCCTGTCCCGGCTGGGGCGGACCTCGCTGGAGGAGATACCATGTGCGGGAAATCCCCTACAAGCTGACGTGTTGATTGGCGCCGGATCTCACCGTCAAGCGGGGGAGAACGGTCGTCACCTCCCGCGATAAAACATTCTCTACACTAACGACGTAATTGGAAACATCTGTCAATCAATTCACCGATATTACAACCAAATTTTATATTGCCTAAATGCGTGTTTGAGCCTAAAAATGCCACTTTTTAGAAATCAAAAATCAAAATATCTCTTTCAAATTCGCAGGGCCTTGAGGTAGGTCATATCGATAGAGAAATGTCAATTTTGGACACACTAAACCGTTCACACAATCATGTGAACAGTTTAGGCACTAATGTTGCTCCCGAACACGGACGGACAGATAGGGCGGTTCTCTGCCGTAAATCAATTTTTCGTCATAAAGGACTCTGAAATCGTGGATTCTGATTACACGAGTTACATTTAGCTATTTGCTACGTACACAGAAACAAGAGTTATCCACTTTCTCGGTATGGGGGAGCCACAACACGAGTTTTTCTGTCAAAAAATATTTTTTAAGGAAAAATCTCTTTTTTATCCCAACTTTATTGTAGTTTTTCTATACTACACAAGTATGTATGAAAGTAAAAACCGTTGGGTATTCGATAAAAGAAACGTCCATATTATATTTTCAGTGTGAATAGAGAAGAGCTCCTTTACTCGCCATTTCTTCTTTGCAGAAATTCTAGTGAAGTCTCACGTGTCATTTACGTATAGATAACTTTAAGCATTTATTGTTTCCTATGTGCTTCTTGTCGAATTTTCCTTTGCGGTTGACGAATTAAGGTTGTATTACAGCACACAAGCGAATGATATGTTCTAGGTGACGAAGGAAGAACGAGAAGAAATTATGCACGGTTCCCTGTAGAGATAAGTAGCGACCGATGATAAGCATTTTCATAACCACTGCTACCGAACTTTCTCACCAAACTTCCTTAGAAGTGAGGAGGATACTTTCGTAGACCATGTAGTTATCTGATATTTCATTATTTTCACGATTCATTTACATTCCCATACGTAATTCTATGAAGATCAAAGAAATGTTTCTCAAAGAAATGTTTTTACATAATTTGAGACGCATTTGTTCAAAGATAGTGATAAGGAAAGATTATGATGTAGGTTATATTTCTTGTTAACTATTGTTAACGGGCGCCTGAACGTGTATGGTCGTTAGGCCCGTAAGTGTAGTGCATTTTATATCTGAGCTGAGGGAAATTCTAGTGTCTGGCTGCTGCTGGTGATTGATTGTTTTTCTTGATTTCTCCCGTCAAACACAAGTCTATTGCCCTAACAAACGAGCCACGGACCGCGCGCAATCTTTCCTTCACTTCTCTTACCATATCTTCATCCCTTACTACTCTACTTACACTTACATGCATTACACTACATTCGGGAGACCAGCTGGGATCTTAGAGCTAGTCTCGGCTGGTCCCGTTGGTTGCAGATATTTGGATGTAAAATCCCGCATGCCGACGTCTATGTTGACGCCAGATCTCACGAATAATATGTATAATTCATAAAAAGTACATTCGGTCTGGAAAGAATACCGAAACACCTCATTATCAAAATATGTTAAAAACTTACGGAACCAATATCTATAACAGTTAACGCGTAAGAAAGCTCGAAGACATTTATCAATCATTAAATCCGCCGCCAATTTACGCGTATGCACACGGATGATTTCTCTCTCTGGATAATTTACGGTAATTTACGCAGGGCACCGCCCAGCCGGGACAAAGTTTATGCTTCCAACTTGTCTCCTGATACGTGTGGTACTGTACTGCGTGTAAGTGTAAGTGTGAGGGGAGAAGGGGCAAAGATAAGAAGGGAATTCTAGAACGCGGTTCGTGGCCCTTTTCTCCGCATTCGCCTGGTATTGTACTGATAAATATGGCGACGATACCGATACCGATACCGAATACCGATCAGAGCAGCCAAACGCTATAATTCTTCTTTACACTGCGGCTGAATTCGACCTAGCTATCTAGTAAATGTCGAAAATCCGCCACCGAAGGGACACCAACTCATCACGACCGACAAAAATGGGATGCATTCGAAGAATTTTCAAACAACCGTGTTGCGATTTTGTGAACTGTCAACGCGTTAAACGAGGTGCCCAAATCCGAATTTACAATTCCGATTTTTTGGGTGTAGTGTGCCCTGAGTGCTTGAGTGCCCTGTAAAGGGGACCATCACCAGTATCTTTACAGTTCTTTGTTACGTATAGGGAAAATTTAATGAAAAAGTATGGAACCGTTTCTGAAAAATTATCTATGTTTGACGCAACTTTACGCAACGCATTATGTCTCCATTTTTCGAAATCTATTTAGAGTATGCTGTCGATTCCACTTCTACCTAGATGATTCGACCTGCCCCCAAAACTTCGCATACTCAGTCGACTTTCTTTGCATATCTTTCTCTGCAACCTGACGGGGATAAGATAAAATAATCAACAAAGTTCTCATCTTTACTCATGCCAGTGCCCGCAATGTATCTCTCAAATATAGCTGTAACATTTTGCGAATGCGAATGATCTGAAGGTTCATTTACTGAAATACGTATTTTATTCAGTTTGTACGCATACCTCAATGCAATTGTTAATGAATTTTGAACTGCAGAAATCTTGTCTGAATAGTTATGATGAGAAAGATAAAAATTGACAAAGTACACGCAAAAATCATTAAACATCATATTATTCTATTAATAATATTAAATACAATTTCCTCAAATTATTTTGGAATGTTCTATACAAATATATACTTTACTTTTTCAAAACAATATTAAGGAAGTCTTTGTCATTCTTCTATTTTGCAACGTTTTAATTTTTTCGTGTTCGTACAGACGTCTTCTGCACATCTTTCTCTTTGGTAAATAATTGTGACAGTCGATTGTAGATAAGGTAAAATATTACATTTTCTGAATAGGCACTTGTCATAGACACAGCTGAAAATAATGCCATGATACGTACTGCTCAGCCCAGGAGATCAAAATGCACTGTCACCATTACAGCCAATGTATATGACAAATATCGCGCAGCGCAGCGATCAAATTTAAACATGCTCACGGAAAGTCAGCGAAAGGATAAAAAGGCCAGGCAATCTCAGAAAAATAAAATGAAGGCATACATGAAATATTCGACGACTAATGCATCGCAATAATTCAGGACATGAAGTTGCCGTGGCTTGGTTCTCACAGATCTATTGCGAGCACTCCCAAATCCACTTTCCATAATGCTATTGGTCTAGGCAAGTTGCCAGACCTTTCTATTGCATATTGTAAAAAATGACTCGCTCCTAAACACTAAAAAGCCATATGGTTGAATGTCAACAAAAATTTCGAACAAATCTTTAGTTGGCCTAAATGATAATTTGATAGTTCTGATAGGAACGTTCGATTTTTTACTGTTTCTAGTCAAATACCAAAATTAATATTCCCACGCATGCATAAGAAATTACTGAAAAATCACATTAGTACTTTATTTACTTGCGATTTTCCCATGCTCAAATGGTATTTTTATTACCACGTTATGTCGAATATCTCTGCTTCCTTGAATTTTTTCATGTCAAATAATAGAAATGGAGAGAAAAAGAGAAGATATAAAATGGTTCGTATATATTATTTATTGCTAATAAAACCCTCTTGTAAATTAGAATAAATAAATATTAAAAGAATATTTAACTAATTGTAAGATTAATAATTTAATTATTGTTTTTATGATTTATTGTTTTTAGAACTGGACCTGTAAGCCTGAGCCTTATCCTACTCTTGCCGTAAATTTGTTTTACCTGTCGACACGACTTCAGTGCGATTGAGGTGGTAAGTATTTGAAAACATTCTTGTTCCTGGATATCAGATTGTAGCAAGACACATCTGTAGTTAAACATTTAGATCACGGAAAAGCTTCCTATTGCTTAAATGTTACGCTGTTGGTTTCCTGTGAATAGTGTTATGAGTACATTCACCGAGGAAACTCATTTGACTACTGATACAAAAACAAATCCACGTACGGTACAGAACAATGAAGGAAGAATTCGGTAAATTTTATGCTGATGGACAGCTGATATTTGTTCCAGTTTCAATGGATTCTTCCGTACCGTTTGTCACTCCGCCCGCACTAGTGACATGGTAAATTAGTACTTAAAATTTCCGTCTGGCAGCACCACTGCGGTTGAGTGGCACTTGCGAAAGGGGCGTTACGGGAAGGGAAAGATGGGGGCGGGACGAGCTCCTGTGGTGGCGCCGTCTGCGCCACCGCAATTTGCGTGCGCGCACGCGCGGGCGGATGCGCGGTCGACCGCACGCGCCGCTCGCGTCACGACACGCGAGCACGGAAGCACACCCGCGCTCCGCTGCCGTCGAGACTCCCAGGGTCACGGGCTCTCGCGCAGATCGGGCCATGTCTGTCACAGGTTGATAAAGTCCGAGGAAAAACTAGTGCTGCGAAAAACAGCGCGTACTTTCACCAAAAATTACGCGAAAAGTAGTAGAATTTCGAAAAATTGTACACGACAATGTTTTTCATATTATATCTTTTAGAAACAGATTTCATTAAAAGAGAAAATCTTTATCTTCATAATTGTAGTTGTAGGAAGGCATTGAAACAATTTTCAACTTGCGCAATTGTCGAAAATTCAGAGTTTTCAACGAACATGACACCTGCACTATTCTCTTAAATGTCGTTTACAGTATTCAACAACAAAATTCAATAAAAAACGATCGAATTGTTTTGTTTTTTTTAATTTTCAAAATGTCCCAGGGGCGTCGGAGCTCCTCCCATAATTAAAATATCGGTTTCAAAGTCAATGGGCCGCGACATCTATTGGGAAATGAACAGAATCGATTGGGGAACATGAATTTTGGACATAACCGGCTGATTGGTTTAGCCGCTAGCGTTGTACACAGACGGACGTTCACATGCCGTCATTCAATTGTTCGCTATTGAGGACCCACAAAACATGGATTCTGGTTACACCATGTATTAGAGGAATTCTTTTCTAAACTAAGCAAGTGGATTTATCAATGTTTTCCTACCAGAGCCCTGTAATAACGAGTTTTTCTGCCCAGAATTCGCAGTGTTTTTTTTTTTCGCAGCATTACGTAACTTTCTCTCTACTGCCTAAGCGGCAGAGAGAAAGTAAAACCGGGAGAGGTGGATCAGGGCGTTACCTGATGTCAGTGCAGTGTCTCTGACCGGGAGGCCCTAGGTTCGAGCCCCCGACGGTGTGGCTGGTGGTGTGGGTCGAATTCAGACGTTGGCTGGAGGAGAATTCTCGCGGCCAGCTGATGTGATCGGTAGTTTTCCTTGGTTTCTTCGATCAACACCAGGCAGATGCCTGGCCCAACCGTTCCCTTAGCAAACGGGCATTCCTTCCTCATCGTTATCTTGTCCTCATCCCTTACTTACACACACACACACACACACACACTTACATGCACTGCACTACCACTCACGCCGGGATAATGGTCGGGAGCTTAGAGCTTGTCTCGGTTGGGGTGCCCGCTGGAGGAAAATACCTGGTTGGGGACCCCCCCCTGCCGATGGTAGGTAGGCGCCGGATCTCACTAACAAAAATCGACGGTAAAGATCTAAGACAAATGTTCAAATAATCGAAAATCTAGAGGTACAACAGGACAAATGTGATTCTGGAAATATATTGTACAAATAATCTAGACGAAGTTAAACAGGACATACTTTCTCTTACTATTTGTGAGGGTTTCGGAATATTTTACAAATTCTGTCCTACTAATTCTTCGGTCATTTCTTTAAACAATCTACAACAAAAGAAGCTCAGGAGAGTTGATTCCGCACTTTTCGAAGTTTGAAAGTCTTTTTGCAGCAGTACATAAATTTCTCTAAACTACGTATGCGAGAACGTAAAAAGGCATTAATTAAGGAGATTAGGGACTGGGAAACTTATTAATGGATATAATATAAATCGCAGGTTTTTTTTTTCAAGCTATGTAAATCTTCTTAGATGCCGACGGCATTTGGAGTTTTAAATGTTTGTAGTTTTTTTTCTTAGAAGCGGTTTCTGTTTTTCAACTGTGAAATGTTGCTTAAGGCGTCCTGTGGTTAGATACTGTGGATGCCATCCTGAAGCTGGAAAAAGATATATCTTTTTCGAGTGCAAAGGAAATGATTACCTTGAAATATTGCTTAGCTCAGTTAATTTCCACTCTGCCATTAATTGAAATTGAAATTTTATATTATAGACTTCTTGATGAATATTTCTCTTAAAAGCTGCATGTATGACTTTCTCCTTCGTGGTAAATATATTCCCAAGATAATGTCACAATTCATTTTCTTCTAACGACGTGGTTCGTGTTAAGTACTTGTGTTCCTGGGACACAAACCTGTCATGTACGATTATAATGTAGGACTGTCGATGTCTAAACGCGTATGATATATGAGTTTACGAAACCGAATATTATTAGTTTCTAATAATGTATGTTAAACATCTGTCAGCAAAGAAGAAATAGTGACAACAACCAGTGTACTGTAAATTCTTCTACAAGCCCGACAAAATGTAAACATTCTCTGTAAATTCTAGGATTTTATGAATTGAGAGTCAGTAGATAATTCCGTACAATAGACGAAAACAAAAAACATCCATAGAAAAGTGCAAGAAAGGAAACTTATAAATAACGGTACTAAGATTAGTAAATTATTCATTTACCAATTTAAAATAAATTGAATATTTAATAAACAGATCAAAAAGAACAGTGAAGTATTAATTATCATATTATCGGCAAGGATTAGAGTTCTTTAGATTATGTAATTTTTAAATCTGATGTCATCCCTTTTTCGTAATGGAAGAGTCACTGCAGTTGGTAGTTCTTGATTTCCTCCAATGTGCTTTAATCGTCGTTTCCGTCTTTAAGCCAGTCCTTGTGTACCTTAGGATTGACCGCAAGGTTTCAACCGCGTCTTAATCCTTTGTGTGTTTATTGTGTCGCATACATTTTGGAATTTCGAATAATAATAATAATAATAATAATAATAATATATTTGCTTATGGAGAGGATGTGCTCTGCACCGAACCATACTTACATTTCTTTATTTATAATTGAGGCATTCTAGCTTGAATAATATTGGCAGAATTTCACACTTCATTGGAAAACGTAATATGATACTGTTTGCATGAAATGAGTGACGCATTTTGTAACATTATACGAGTGAATTATCATTTTCATTTCTTATCCTTTCTTGAAACCTCTGGTAATAAAGGAGATTACCTATTTATTACCTATTTATCTTTGAAAATAGATTTTATTACATGGGAGCTTTTTGTTTGTTTTTCTCCCTTTCAAAAGTCAAAATTTATTGCTTATTTATCCTTGAAAATAGATTTTATTACATGGGAGTTTTTTTGGTTTTTTTCTCCTTTCAAAATTCAAAATTCAAAATTTATTGCTTGTGTATCCTTGAAAATAGATTTTATTGCATGGGAGTTTTTTTCTCCTTTCAAAATTCAAAATTTAAGTAGTATATGACTAAGTGTAGGGATCACAGAATTTTGAAAATGTGCACACAATTTACTTTTCCCCATGGCACGTCATACGCAGTTTTTAACTGTTTTTAACGTAAAATAAATAAAATAAATACTCTGGAGAGCTCCTACCTGTTATCCATAAGAGTCTATAATGATACTTCCGTCCAAAATGATCTGAGCATGTGCAAAATAAGCTTTAACTGTGAACAATTTGCAAATTAGGAGGACCATATCTTGCCCGTATTTTACATTTGCGTCTACGATGTAAACCCATATAGTAAGCACAGAAACGGATTAACAACGATGGCAGCTTCAGGCCGAACAATCGTAGGAAGACGATTGATCGCGTTTGTAGACGAGGGTACGTTATTAGCGAGTTCATCCCGTGAAGGTGATGTTGAAAAAATTAGACTTAACTGTATTTTTTTATTAATTGATAATATAGCAGATGAACTTCCATTAGTATTCTTAATTGTGTCTGGAACGTGGAGTCCGGTAGTCCAGCCGAAAGCAGTTTTCTACATTATTAAAGATGATCTTCGCTCCGCTATTTGAGATTACTTCCTCCCTAATATTTCTTCGCCTGCAAATTCTCTTCGCTTTGTAGCGAACACCCTACACTCGAGAATGATACCTTTGCTTCATATTTCAATGATTTTTAAAAATATATTGGCATGCTCTCCTTGTTTCTTTTTCAATTATCTTTAATATTTCCTGCGCAAGTCTCCTTCAAATATATTTCGAGAGGTTCAGCCATAGGGCAATTAAAGTGTCACCATACAAGGACAAATGTAAGCCGCAAAATGTGTTGAAATTCAATGAATAGTTAAATTAACTTTTTGACAATCACAAATAAGGAAAGACCTCCACTAATTGAAACCTGACATTCTAGGCAAAAGCTGTTGTCGTAACTACGTAAAGTAGTAGTTTATTTTTTTTCACTTTTCGTGTAAGTAACAATAAAAAAGGGCACAACGCCCTCTTGACAGTATTCGAAATTGTTTCCTCCTCACATCTATTTCAACAGGATTGTAGTTCATTGAAGTATCTGCGAGGTTACCTGGCGATCCATATTTTATTCGGTTGCAGTTGACAAGACTGTCCTACTTTCCAATTGAGGACGCACTTTTTCCCTCGAGGTGTGTCCTTTAGAGTGCATGTACGAACTTGCCTTCAAATTCTTAGACCTTTCAATTTTAACTTGCGTCAATTTTTAATTGAATAACCTACCCCTGGACAAAAAGTTGTAACATGCGAAAATCAACATTTTAAAGATGGTTTTAAAATGGAAAATGTTAACAAACTTTCAGTTTTCCACTAGAATAAAAAAGCCAGCATTAGAAAACAAACTCCCACGAATTTTGCACGGAAATACGCATTTTGAAAGGTAAGTGATTTACAATATTTTTGCCCAACGATCTTCAATTACTATATTGTACTTGAAATATAACATTTTACCTGGTGAGGTGAATCAGAGCATCGACTGACGTCACTGCAGTACCTCTGACCGGCAGGTTCGAGTCACGAGAGCGGCAGGATTTTCTACATCAGCTAGAAAGCTAGGTCAAGTTCAGGCGCTGTGTAGAGGAGAATTCAAACGACCGGGTGCTCTGATTGGTAGTTTTCGTGGTTTCTCCGATCAACACCAGACCATGGTGTTATTTCCACCATGCACCAGACGAATGCCGGAGCAGCATGCTAATAATCGGGCCTCGGACCGCGCGCCTCTTTCCTTCCTTTCCTTTTCCAATCCTCCTCCTTTATTGACACACACTTACACGGCACTTCACTTCCACACGGTTTGGGAGTTTAGAGATCATCGCATCTGGGGCGGTGTCCTGTTCTGGGAGGTATCTGACTGAGGAAATCCCTGCAAGCTGACCATCCAGCGAGGGAAGAACACCGTCATCTACACATAAAACATTCACTACACTTTCGAAACTAATCACCGTGCTTGATGACGCGTCCGGAAACACGAAATATTCCAGCAATCATAACTTTATTTTCTTCAGAAAGTTCAAGAACGTCATAATAGTTAATAATATATTGCTACGATTCGATTAATGGAAAAGGTGATTTGCAATTGTGTGTGACGTAAGGAACCTCTTCCGTTTCCATGGAAGCTGCCAATCAGAGAGTGAAAACGTGTCGAGTCAGGTCGGCGAGAACCAATACAACAGCGGCAGAATGTCGAAATGATGTTGAACATACAAAAACGTGATAACTGATTCTTGGGAGAAGTAAGTAAAACGACGTTGAAGAGTTCAGTATTAATTTAGAGAGTTCTCGTAGCTCGAGTGGTAGTCCTACAGACATAGCAAGTGTCGGTAGAGTGATGGTCTCAGACATGAGCGGTGTATTTCCCATCGCCATATAAATTAATGTAATAAATATTATTATGTAGTGTAAGGTCGTAACTCTAATTGAAGCTAGGGAAAATTAAATATGTAGCCTTTGCGGAACAAGCTACTGCTTCATACAATATGAGTAGTGTTTAATTTAGTTACTTTTATTAATTTTTATTTGAAGTGTCCTGGGAACACGTGCTCAGTGGTACACAACCTGGCAACGTCGCTGCCCTCCAATCGCTAATGCGAATTTTTCGGAATCGCAAATGTTATTACGTCGGAGGGAATACTTTTGTTAACAATTCTTGCGAAAAGCGCTCATTTTTTCTGTGTTCAAAATTCAATTAGTATATGTCGTAGGAATGGGATCACTGAATTTTGAAAACATGCACAGAATTCACTTCTCCCCATAGCACGTCTCACACAGTTTTAACTGTTTTTGTAAAATAAACAAATGACAATCACCTAAGTAGAACCCTCATATTCAGAACTAATTGGGGGTGTGGGCTGTTGGGATCCGGAAATGTTCGGATTATCCGAAAAAGTATACCGTACATACAAATATATCTGTAGGATTTCTGGACACAATGCAACGTACCGTGCAATGTGAGAAAATGGCAACGTAGCATAGCGACGTGAGGAAGTGGCAATGTTGCGAACAATGGAGCACAGTACTAGTACTAGTACGTACATAATCGATCGCATGCGGTAGTAGTTGCTACGTTGTTTAGAAGAGTTGAAGCACAGTTTGTGTTGCTGCTATTAACGGGTATCCTACGCACAGTATTCAGAATGGGTTGACTTCCACTGTGTTCATTCTTTTCGTTCGTAAATTAAGTTAATACAAATCATATGTTTTTGTTTATTTTTACTCCATCCTCAATTTTGTTCCGAGAATCCGAAATTTCGGATTAGCAGGACTACTGAATCGGAATCTAGAATACCTCTTTTCGACTGCGGGTGATAGAACATATTTAACTACCCCAGTGGGCGTTGCCGGTGGCCGCAAAGCTGACATTTTAAAAATTGTATATTATTAAACAGTGTAACGAAATCAATTATTGCATGCAATTCAAAAATGACATTGGATGTGTAAGTACTTCTGGGCAGTAAAAGATACTTAATTAACTCGAAAAATATCTCGCTTCTTTGAAACACATGAGATAATATTTTCCTCTCATAGACAAGGTATCTCTTTTTCTTTTGTAATAAGCGTTTAATAAGTGTAATAAATCGTAATAAATGACATTGGATGTGTAAGTACTTCTGGGCAGTAAACGTTGAAAATAATTTGTGTTTAGATAGTACCTTCTTTTCCTTGAACTTTAAAATACTCCCATTGTAATAACTGAATACTACTCATTAGTAGCCGTGGTCCACATTATACATTTAGAATGTATTGATTTCATTGAAACTAATATTTGGTGTTTTCCTCTGTATGTAATTGGTGTGTATGATTGTGATTGGCTACGCTTTATGGTGAGGCTTTCTTTGTTTTAGTTTATTGCAGTAATATTAAAATGACTAGTGGATGGGCTTCATTGTATGTACCGAGTTGGAATTGCAATTATCGGTAAATAAAGTTAGTCCAAATGTTATCGCTGTATGTCAGTTAACTATTTTGTATTCAATTCAGTTTTATTAGTAATTTGTTTACGGGATTTACCAATTACAAATTTCCGAGTATATTCACAGTGTAAATAACTTCTTATAAATAGCTTACAAATAAATTCTGATAGAGCAGGCAGCATAAGATACAAAATAAATAACACAAAAAAAATAATACAGTGACTTAAGATATAAAATAATTGAAACAGAACATACAAATATATACAAAACAAATACTTTATATTTAAAGCAACAACTGTTTTATATTTAAAGTAAAATTAAAGAGAACAGATGTTGAATAATACCGTTCGTTTCACTAGACAGCTGTTAAAATTTTGTGCAGACAACAAACCTTGATATTAAAAATTGAAGTCATATCTGCCACTTCTGGCTAAGTAGCAATCGTAGTTTACATTTGAAATCGTTACCAACTGCAGACAAAGTTGGAGAATTGTTGCATGAGGATGCACTGTACAGATAGCCCGACTCTTTAAAAGTGCTTATACACGCTGGGGATTATGTGATGAAGGAAACGGGTAGTTCTCTGTTCCTACTCGTCCGGACAAACACGAGGATCTATGCTCTCAGTCCGCATCCTGGTGTGTAAACCTTTGTCGAGCAAAACCCGCCAGCTTCTATTTTTTCCCCAATACGGGTTTGTTGATGCCCCAGTGCTGTTGGTTTGTGCTCACAAACCTGCCCCGCGTACAGTCTTACTACACCTCGACGGAGCTGATCGCGACGCGCCCTGGACCTGACAAAGGTAAGATGGATGGACCTGACCGGAGATGGAAAAGGTGGGCACACGCGACGCACAGATCACGACAAAACTGGACGTGTGTGCGCGCTTTCATGATACGGTTAAACACTATGAGAATAAAACTGTTACATATTCGGAGCCTACGAACGGAATGGGGCCCTTTATATTTGTATGACTCAGACGTCCAGCTGCTCCCAGATATTTTTGGTTCATCTCAAACATTCACAACTTTCTTCAGATTATTATATGACTAGGGAAGAGGTCAAAGAACTACATTCCTTTCCGTCACTGCACTGCGTCAACCCGTAGCAGTATGGAATGCTTCTCTGGTATGTTTCCTTAGGGGTGGAAGGGCTTTTCTGTTGCGAAATGGGCTGTCAATTTCTGAACTTTCCGGTTCTAGAGCTATTGGTATGCAGACGGAGGGAATTCTGGCGGCCAGTCGTGGCGAAAGGCATTTCACTCTCCTACGAAATGTTTATGGAACGCACGATTGGTTGATTATTGGTGATTCCGAGCGCATCAACTACTATGGTCATTAGTCCCATACGTGAGGTGCGTGTTTTTGCTCAGGAGGTAGCGGTGGTCTTCCCCCGCTGTATGGCGAGATCCGGCGACGACCTACCGTCGGTTAGCGGGGTTTCCCCACCCAGGTATCTCCCACCTGCAGGACACCGCCCCAGCCGGAACAAACTAGCGACCGGTCTCCTGGCATGTGTGGCAGTGTACTGCCTGTTAATGTAAGTGTGTGTAAAGGGTGAGTATAGGTAGATGAGAAGAGATACGAAAGATCGCACGCGGTCCGTGGCCCGTTTGTTAGGGTACTGTTCCGGCATTCGTCTGATATTGATCGGAGAAACACTAAAAACTACCGATAAGGGCAGCCGGTCGCTAGAATTGTCCCCCCAGACAGCGACTGAATTCGACCAAGTTGACAAGCTAGTGTCGATAATCCTACCACTGTCGGGACTCCAACCTAGGACCTCCCGGACAAAGGAGCTACAGTTACATCATTTGATGCCCTGAGCCATCTCTCTCGATCGGAATGCACAAAGATATGCACATTTTTTGTTTTGTGTTCAATGTTCGATTGTTTTTTGGAATGACCCATTTTATTCCTGGAATGCCAAAAAATATTTGAGATTCGAAACACATTATTAATAATATTATTGATATTATTTATCTTAACTTACATTTGCTTGAAGAATCTATATAAAGGAATGTTATGAATTACTTAGTTGTAGTACTATCGGAACACGACTGCTGCTCATAAATATTATTTTTTAACTCAGAGTTGTTTAACACAGCAACATAATTAGATTTATTCTAAAACAATTAGATGATCATCTTTGAATATTATAATATCGTATGCCGAGCAGGTCAGATGAGCATGGGAAGCTGAAAAACTGTTTTAAAGATTAGAAACTCATTATCATGAAAACCTACGACTTAAAGTAATATCTTCTGCAATTGAAGTGTAAGTATCCCATTACAATGTGGTACAATTAAAAAAAAATTCTTGGTAATTTCTTGCGAGCTAGAAAACTAACAAAACATGGAAGGGTTGTGGACTCGACTAAGCTTATTAGTTATTTACTCGTGTTTGTAGTAAGATATAGAAGCCACAGAATGAATGACAATTTGTGTGTTAGAATTAAATTACTGTAAATGCTTTTCATTAAGTTTTTTTTCTTTAGAAAATAATTAAGAATGTTGAGGTTTCGTGTAAAGTAATCCCTAAAAATTAAAATATCATTTCAAAGTCAGAGAGTCTTGAGTTCTTTAAACCGATCGAAAAATATCAATTTTGGAGAAAATGGGGGGACGGTTTAGGCGTTAGTGTTGACTATTGACAGACAAGCAGACGTTTTGCCGTCATTAGACTTTTTGGCATCATGGACCCACAAAACATGGATTCTGACTACAAACGTGATAGAGGAAGTAATTTACTATATATAGGAACAAGATATACCCACTTTTTCATTACCAGGTCCCGGCAATAATTTTTTTCTGTCAAAAATTCCCCGTTTTCCGTCGTACGATTACAATACTTCTTATGGAGTAAGGCGAGAAAGTGAAAATTGCCATCTCGTAGTTTTGGCAATCTCATTCTTTTAACTGGAGGACACATTTTTCTTTTTGTGCATTACAAAAAATGCACGTTGTTCTATCTTATGTAATCGTGACGCAAATTTGGGTGCAGAGAACGTACGAGCTTATGTACTCGTACCTCCTTCGATTCGCAGTACTAGTCGGAGGAATTTCGGCAGATCATGTCCGCCTAAGCAGTTCAGGCGCCATTTTTTAGTAGCCGCACGATAATCAGTGGCAGCTTTTAGTGGCCAGATGTGGCATATCTCTTGTACGTGCGACGTCAGTTGCATACTTCGGGCGTGCTGCATGATACATGGTTTCTTCTGTACAAGATGCCCATCACAACGCCCATTTCTGGTTTGTAAATGACAAATGTACCTGCGAAAAAGGTTTACGTAGAATCTGTCCTGGGTTTTCGACCCAACAAATGGATAATGCATGAGTCGACAGCAGGTAATGTGCTTGCTTGCGTTCCTTGACCCAAAGAGGGAACATAATACAATGATTCACTTTTTTTTTTGGGAAGCTAAGACATACTTAAAACGAAGTAATGTAATATTCTCACTGTAGTTCATAATCGAAACTTATTTGCAACTTCATAAGTATTCACTTAACAGTATCGTCAATACAGTGAAACATTTGTTAATGTAAATAGTATTCGTTAATTCATCATAAACGTGAAGGCGCATTAAAGCAGAAGATTAAGGGGAAAGCATCCACTGCTCCATCCAGTGTGAGATGTAATCCTTGTTGTCATGGATCCATGTAGTTATAAGGTCGGCTACGTGTACAGAAACGACACACATTAACATATGCTCTCCCAAAATACTAACACTTGCGATAAAATACTACTGAAACGACTGTATAAAATGCATTTACAGATTAAAAAGACAATTGAATCTCAAAATATTATGAATTGAAAATCTTGCCACCAACTAATAATACTTTATAATGGAAGGTTAGATGCACATGTTCGTAGTTCAGAGGTGCGATGTAACATGCACAAGAATTCTTCACATGAAAACGAATTGTGTGAGCGTTTTGATGGGTGTGTGCATATTTTAGTATGTGATTTTCGTGAGTGTATGTTATTGGTGTCTTTGTTTCTCGTTGGTGTATGTGTGTGTGCTTTTTGTTAGAGTGAGTCTGTGGAGTTTCTTCGGGGTTTTTCGTTTTGTGTATTTTTGGGTTTTTGGAATTTTTGTTCTTAAGAGTATGTATTTTTGTTTTGGAGTGTTTTTTTAGTGTTTTGGAAGTGTGTATTTTTATGTTTTGGAGGGGGGGTGTATTTTCGTGTTTTTGAGGGGGGAGAGGATGTTTTGGAGAGTGAACGAGAGGAGGTTGTTTTGGAGAGTGTGTGAGATAGTGTTTTTGAGCATGCGTGCATGAGACTTCGTGTTTTGGAGTGTTTAAAGTGTGTAAGAATGTGAGTGAGAGTATGTGGCTAAAACGAGAGAGGCACTTATTTCCCTTTTGAAAGGAAGATGTGGTTTCGTGCAGCGCCCAGAAACATTTACGTAGATAAGACTCAGGCAGAGGAAAATGTAATATCCTCGTGAATTCCAAGAAAAAATACTATATATGCTGCGGATGCTGATTCACGCTCTTTTACGTCGTCTTCGGCCGCGACAATCGAAGGAAAAGAGGGCACATCCTCGTACGTTCGATGAATTGTTTGTCCGTTGGATGCTGGTAGGTGGTGACATACGCATGTGCGTGTCCCTGCCCTTTTCCTCCTCTCTCCAGGTTGCTTCGGCCCGCCGCTCTTGGCAAGGGGCCACCGGTTCATGACCCGACAACTTTCCTCAGTTCACATGTAGGACGAGGAAGTTCCTGAAGTACGTCAGTGGTATTGTTTCTGTGTGTGAAATCTGAAATTATTTATTTCTGCTTTTTAAATTCGTTAAGACTTTTGGATGCCGACCTAGATAGCCAGGATCATTAAGGCTGAAGGGCCGTAGCAGTCTCGGTTCGAAGGGTCGCGGGTTCGAATCCCGCCTCGGGCGGATGTTTGTGTGTGTTCGTCCTTATGTGTTCTCCGTACAGTTCCCCCAATAGTTTAAAAATCACAGGGGTCGCTATATGACCAAAATGTGAAAAGCGACCTTAAAAGTTTTTTTTTTTTTGGTATATTGACCGTACTTTCGCGCCTTTGCGCATTTTATATTTTATTTGAAAGAGACGTGGCATGCAATGACTTCTGGAAAAGTAACATTCTCATAAGGAATAAAGGGACAAAAATGATGGTTAGAAAGTAATTTAATAAATCATCATGGACAGTAAATATTGATTATAAAATGCCAATAACTTCGGACTCATCACGTTTCATGTTTTTTTATCTCAATTGTGACCTTTTTATCTCAATTTTTTGTATGTTTTAGTAGGTTTTTCTCACTATTATTATTATCATTATTTTATTGCTATTGTTGTAATTTATTATTATTATTATTATGATTATTATTATTATTATTATTACTACTAGAGTTTGTGGTGTCTTTGGCAGTGTTTGTGGTTTTAAGCGAAACAGCATTTACAACTTAAAATTCTTTTTTTTTTCTATGTTCATTTCTCAAAGTAATTTTGGCGATCCAGTAGCCAAATATTTCGTTTCATGTGTTTACATATTTTATGCTGCATAGTTTACATATAATGCTTATATTACCATTTTGCAAAAAATATTGACATTTTACCATTTTCTTGAAATTCATTTCGTTAAAATATTTAATTAATTGTCAAAAATAGTTTTATTTTAAAAAATCATCATTTTTTCGTACATTCAGAGTTGCGTACTGACAACGCGACATGTCTCACGTGAAAACATGGTCAGATGCTGGTGATCTGTAGGTTAACGTTCATGTGCACTGCATATATGTACCTGAATGTTGCCAGAAGTGCGTGTGAGCGCTGAGAATATTACATTCAGGCGTGAAAAGTATGAATGACGTGATTCTTGATCTTCAATCCTAATTTACAAAAGAAATTGTTTGTGGCAGACCTGTAGCAGTACGAAGTCAAGCTACAGAGATTGCCGATCATTGAGTTCTCTCGTTTGTGCGATGGCTATAATTGCTTTAAAGATAAACATGTACTCTTAAAAACGTATATCCAATAGAACATGTAATACTTATTTTTTAAATTGATTTAATACATATTTATTTATGAATTTTCAAATTGAGTCTAATTATTTTGTTCGTTTACTTGTTTGTAAGTGTTTTAAAAAAGATTATATTTTGATAATACGTATTATATCCCTTTCTCATATTTTTCCTATTTTTATCATTTTCATTACATATTAACATAAATATTTTGCCGTTTCATATTTTTTCGGACTCTGATAATCATCAACATTGAGCGTGTTGACGTCAGTTTACCGTTTCGATTTTCAGCTGACTTTCAGTTAACCCTCCTCTTTTTACCTCAACCCCAACCTCCACTTAATCAGTCTGCCGTGGCTCGAAGGTCCCTTGCGGTTGAACAGTCTCCTGCCACTTGTGGCTCGTAAGTCTGTAACGGCTCCCGCGCTTTTACAGGTAGGGAGGGGGGGGGTTCAGGAAAGCAGTCTGTAGACCTTTTATGAAGCTTACTTCCCCTGCCATACAGGTTCCACACTCACACAGCATTCGGGCAGGAAGAGGGCCGGGAAGGAATAGGGAATTAAAAAATGTTTGATGAAGTAAGTAAAAGGACGTATGAGCTTAGAAACAATATTGTTTGGTGGATAATTTTATGTCTTGGTAGTTTTACGTTGGAAAATAATCTGCATGGTTATGTAGGAGACTGTATATTCAATTGAACTGTTCTCCCAATATTCTTTGATAACCAGTACTGTTAGTTAATATAGTATACTAAGGGTAAGTCGTCAAATTTTTACGATTTTGTTTTTCAGAGAGAAAATAAAAAAAGGTTGATGAAATAATGTTTTTATTTCAAACATTAATTTTTGGTAACATTATATGTACGTTTACAGCATTTAATCAAAAGATAAGAGAGAATGTGTGGCATACCGTAACTTTCCATTTTAGTTTTGTGAAATCATCCAAAACTATCGTCATTAAAAACTTTCATCCTCGTACACATTAGTAAACATTTTTTTAAAAAATAACTTATCATACTGAAAATGTTTCAGAATATAATATTACAGATTTTCTCAATTAATGGATGGTTACTCTTTGTTCCTATAATATGTATATTGTTTTATCTAAAAACACATTCATTTTCTCATTTTTTCGGTCCTCTGATAATTTATATTATTAAATTGAGGCTTTCAAAATCTCACAGAGAAGTAAAAAAATATTTACCACATATGAACATTTTTGGAATAAAAATATTGGAGCTGTTTTGCGAAAATTTCGTTTGAGCTTTTCTAAATGTGATTTTCGTCTGAGTGTTCCCTCTCCATTTACCCTAAAAAACATGGATTACAAAAAGATTCATTAAAGATCATTTGATGTTTTTGTATCCAAACATACTACTTGGCTGTAACAAATACACCTAAAATACAAATATTAGTAACACGAGATCTTTCAAAAAATTACTTGTAATGCTTGAAATTTAAAACTTTTAATTAAAATGGCGTTTATTTTATCTGATTTAATACATTTGCTCTCTTCATACAAAACCACGAAGAAAACATTTGATGCCTTATTTCAGAAACTGTTGAAAATGTTATTGAGGCTTCATGTTAAGTTCTCCAAAAATTAAAAGATCCTCTTAAAAGCTTTATGTTAAGTACTCTAAAAACTAAGAGATCCAGCTTCGAGATCTCTGCCTTAGCAATGGATATCGTAGGCCACAAAAATATCACTTTCAACCATATTTAGCAGGTTGCACGATCTTTGGTTGACGAGAACGTGAGTGTTTCCATTCATTGATTAGACGCTTCAGCAATGGCTCATACGACTGAACCATGTTTCATCGATAAAGATGATCCGTTCGAGGAAGTCTTGATCGCGCTACTCGTCCATTCTTCCCACATTACACGGTCAGGTTAATTCGAAAATCTGCTTGACATCGAAGTAAACATTGACCTACAAAGAGCGCCAAGCGCATTTACAATTTTAAATTATTGCGATGGGTTGGAGATTTTAGTTCCAGGATTTCTATTAATAAAACAAATACGTGATACAAATTGAATATAATATATAGAAGAATAAATGCGGTGTGAGGAAATTAGCTACCTGCGCGAATTGAAGCATAAGGAAGTTGGAGGTGGTCTTGTGTGTAAACACAGCCGTTCCTCAACGAGCGAGCATTTACTCGGCTGCGGATAGCTGTTCGGACTGTCAATTCGCATTCTCCGTTCGAGGAGCCGGTTCACCTTGGCGACGTGCTGTGCAATGCTGTACGCGGCGGCAAGGTCGGGCGCGCGGGGGGCGGGGCACGCGGCGGGCGAGGGAGGAAGTGGGGACTGGAGCGAGGAGGAGGAGGAGGAGTGGTGGGGGCGTGGCATAGCCGGGACGGGGAGGGGGGTTGGGGGCTTGGTGTGGGTGGGGGCGTTGAAGCGCGAAAACCGCTCGGGGCTTCCACCGCGACCCTGGGGTACTCCCCAAACGTTCCCCGCCTGGCGGCGTCCGCTCGCTTGCTCTCTCGCCGGCGCGGCGGGCGCCCGCAGCGGCGGCCGAAGGAACGAGGCCGATGACCCGTGCCAAGTGGAGGCGAGACGTTTGCACCACGCGTGCTATGTTTGCGTGGCTTCTGGTGCAATGTTGTGCAAATCGTAAACACCGTTGGGCTTCGCTGAGTTGCGCAATTACGCATACTCAGATGCGTAAATTGCCTGAACGATTCAGTGCAACTTTTACAGATCTCTTAACGTTTCAATGAGTATATTTTATTTCTGTAAAACGTCAAAATATTCTTGATTTGTATTTGCCGTTTTTAACGTATGACGTAATATACGTTAATTCAACGTTTTCTACTGCCTCCCCGTACTGCTTACTGTAAATAATGTAAATAATGTTCGTTGTTAAATTAAGTCAGGATGTAAGACAAAGTAGAGTTAGATTAGTTTGTAAGTATCTAGTTTGTAAGCTAGGCCATACGTTATCTATGTAAATAGAATTTAAGAATAAATATTATATACTGTACTAGTTTTGGGGAAAGGCGCAAACAAAAACTAGACATGAAATGTTTAATTTGTAATCAGAGAAATTGAATTAAACATTATTTTCATATATGTGCACCACCAATAGAAAATTGGCGTCGTGTGGTTCCCCTTTTAAGTTGACTTTTGTTTTTTTTTTCACGCAACCCTAATGGAATTCTCGAGTTCTTTGGCCTCAGTTGGAGATCGCTGCCGTAGAACAGGTGTAGGAATTAAATTTCGGAAACTAACGGTAGAATTTCGCGATGCACAGCTGGTTGGACGCAGGCACTCTGGGTGTATCCTTTGTTTTTTATTTCGCTACCGGTGTAATTACATTGTTATCACACTTTTCTTGCAGTATATGTCTCTCTTCGTCATCTTTATTTTCGTTTTGTGATTATGGTGATGGGGAATTCCGCGAGCTCGAATGAGGAGCGAGAGCGTAACTTCTTTTCTCACGCCACTCCCGTGTGCACTGCACTTGTACTAAAAATAAATATACACAGTACAGCCCCTTGAGACCCAACGGGCATAGTTATTCACATCAATTTGTACTATTTCTTTACGTGAAATACAGCATTTATTTTTTCTGTATTACAATACTCTGTCCTCTGTCTTGAATCTCTTTGTGTGTTTTTTGTGACGTTTATGACCATGTGATAGAAAAATTGAAACTTTCCTGAAAATAAAGTCCTTTCGTGTGAATCACGTACGTATGTCTATATTGATTCCATATAAGAGAATTCGTGTAATATTAGGGTATATGCTACCTATATATTTAAGAAAGTTCATATCATAGACACATGTTATTAATTAGTATCTCTGAAGTAATACTTAAAGTGCACTTGCTTTATTATGCACAATTGATCTCAGTGATTGTTAATAGGCAAAACAATTTTAGGTTTTGCAGATGCTACAAATGAAACAAATACGTGAAACTTAGAAGTATGGTGATTTCAAAATGATAATTTAGCAAACGCATAGAGAATTTAGTTGATTCTTTTTGTATTATGAACATTTTTATTACAGATTATTGTCATTACATTCTATATTTACAGATATTTTCTCCGCAAAAAACAAAGAAGTAAAAAGTTTCGAAAAGTAAACACGCACAAGTAAAAATGCCTTATCCGAGACTACTTGGTGTTTGCAACACTTGAAAAGTATTGAGCAAAATTATGCACATACCTTTTAGAAGAAAACAAAAATGATTGTTTTGAAAAAAAATGAACTGGCTTCTTTTAGGCATACAAATCAGGATAATTGAAAGAAAAAAAAGATTTTCTCTCGCCAAATTAACTTAGATCTGAAGAGGTGTGCTACAAGATACCGGTTCGCAAAGTGTGTTTTATACAAATAAAGAAAACGCTCGGAAGTACCTGTGTCGTAGTTTTTAAAGTGTACATTTTATTTCGAAAAAGAGGAAACGATATGATTAAACTCCAACCAATGTTATCTTTTCAGTCTATCATATAAGGAATAATTGATTATAGATATATCACGAAGTTAATATGTATTCCTTATAGATATTTTGATCTACGCTCTAAAATGTTCTTATAAAATTGTAAATTCAGAGGTATATATGTATTTAATGTGGATGCTTATGTGTATTTCAGTGGTAGGTTTAGTGAAAGTGATTGTTCAGCCAGTTTTATGGAAACCAATATCTCGTATAATTAGAACTCACATTTCTGCTGAGATATTTAGATTCGTAGTTTCCCGCTGATCTGTAATTGAGGCACATACTCAACCAGTTGTTCATCGCTGGTCGTAAAAACGGAAGTTAGTCACCGCGCAAATATTTGTCCTCTCTTTCCTTCGGCATACATTCCAACTCATTGCTTATGATGTTTCAAAAACATACTTCTCATTGCTAAAGGAAACATGTAATAGCATTTGTTTATACGTTTAAATTTATTGTGTATTCCAAATTTGTATTTTTTGTGTTGTTTAGTGTTATATTTAGTTAACGATACTACATGCATCGCCTGCAGGCGAATATGAAGTGAATGTGAATAGGCGAGCGTGCATGCTCACGTACGTGTGCGTGTGCATTGAAGCGTGCACGTATGTGTACGTACGTTGTTCCATTGTAGTTAAGTGACATTGAATAAAAGAGGTTGCGTTATGAATCTTCTTGGAGCATTCAATCAATTTTAATAAGGAGAGCTTCGAATCTATAAGATTCGTCTTCATAAATAGGAATAAATATATTAAATATATTGAAATATACCTGCGCTCGATGTTGTTTTATATAACGTCATAATACCAAATATGCAAAGAAAGTTGATTAATGGTCTCGGTTTCATGACATCTGTTTTTCCCCGTTTCTCCTTTATCGACGTGGGTAGGGGTCTCGGCTATTAGGAAGGATCCTATATGCTGGCCATTAGGGCAAGAAGGAAAGTTCTAAAACATAAGCCATGACCTCAAAGCCAAAATTCGAAATCGAATAAGGACCTGGAGCATTCCCAACATATTTTGTGAATTGAATTTATGTCATTGTTATCAATTATTTTTGTTATTTCTGGGAATTTTTTTATTTCAATTTTAATGTCCTTGCTTACTCCAATTAATTAATGTTATTGAAATTGTCAATATCCATGCAACTTACGCGTGACAGTGATCTTGATTATTGATTCTTGTAAGATAATAGCATTTTTATTGATTCTATTTCTGAAATTTAGTTTTCTCTTGAGATTTAAGTTTACTATACATTTCTATTTAGTTTTCATTTCTGTACTCATTACATTTCCTAATTAATCTGCGATTACATTTTCTTCCGTCTGATGGTTTAGGTCAGGGAATTTATTGATGAAGTTGTTATTTGTGAGGATGATTAAAAATAAAGTTGTGACAATGTAATATCACACTTTATGTTGTTAACAATCGCAAAGACTCCAATTTTAATCTTTTCAGCTGAAGACCGAGAGAACGGATTTAAAAGATAAAGGGGGAAACCCAGATATAAATGTGTCGAATTTAAGGAAGTTGTAATCACTCTTCTCCCTCACATGCTTTTATAGTAAAGTATCGGTTTCGTGATACTTTTTTCCTTTGACACTTGTTTTGCGTTATCACTAGTCGCTTAATGCTGAAACATATATGTATAACTGGTTAATATAATTTTAGTATAAAAGATATTACTCATTTTTAGATGATTTTAAGGAGTGCTCAAAATAGATGTATCGTCTTATGCAGAGAAATTTATGTCAACGATGAACTAATTTTTACTTCTAGGCAAAAGAGATCATCCTAATTGTTTCTCACCTGAAGTAAGGAAAGTTTAATTTCATAAAGCCCGATCATTTCCTTCCTTTTTTCTTGAATACTTCTGATTCTTCCTTAGAATTCGAAATCGTTAATTATGAGAAGTTTATTCGTTCGATGTATTATTTTGTAGAATTAAATGCCTGAAACTGAAATAATTCGGAATAAATAATTTATGTAGGTTCTTACATAATTTTTGTAGGCCCCTACATCGCATGTATGTATTCATGGTAAATACGTTGCTTAAAAATAATCCCATGGTAGTGCAGCTGGAAGTCACACAAAAATGTATCTTTTAATTCATAGATCACACCGTAAACATTGTATATATACATGTGATTTACATGTGACAGTGTTTTTACACATTTTTTGGACACAAGTATTACCTGACGTTCCGTGAACGTCTCTCATCTGGAGTGGGAGTTCAAGCGAGTTTGGTTATAATCAGGGCTCGGATTCTGATGATATGTCATCTTTTCGTCGGTGCATTCTAGAAGTATTATCCCAACACGTTTTCTTGAGCCCTCATTTCGCTAGTTGTGGGGAGTGGGGAGCTTGATTATTTTGTTGTCAGGACTATTATATGACATCTGTAGCTTGTTTTTCGATGCAAAATCGTTTCTATTACCCGGTAGCAGACATTTCTGGTTATCAGAATTTGTTAGCAAAGCTTGTTGCCGTTATTTATTATGAATTCAACTGAAGTCAGTAAAGGAGTGGGGGTAGGTATGCTGGAGCTCAAGAAAACGGGCGCGTATAATAGCTAACTTGTAAATTAAAATTTTCACGGCATGTAGGTGATGAAAATGTAGAGTTATTAGATACTTTTTTGTCATTTTTTTACCTTTGCGTCATTTTTATGCATTTTGTTTGCTTTTTGTTAGTGAGTGTTTTATGTATTTACTATGACCAACGAAATTAAATTTTTAATTCTATCATTAGTTCATGACAAAACATTACTTTAGAGGACCTGATTTTCGAACTCTCAAAATTACACGGACCTTCGGTAACTTCCTCGATCTTTCAAAACTGATGGTTGGAAGATTGGAGCTAAGGAATATATTTCGTCCTGAAATGAAGCCTATATATGACATAATTTCATATAAATAAATGTTATTTAAAATTGTAAAATTCATGAACTATATAAACATTTTTGTAAACATTTTAGTATTTTAAAAAATTAGATTATTTTTTCCATATTTTTAAGTTATTTTGCAGGTAATTTTCATCTAATTTTTTAGTCATTTACGTCAGTAGATCATTTTTGAAGAATTTGTAGGCCATCAGAATCCGAGTCCTGGTTATAACAATGTAGTAATTACTTTGTGGTAATGACACATAAGTTGTAAGTTTTAGACCCACATGCATTAGGTATTATTTTGGAATATTCTGCCAAACAGAATAATCATATGGAGTAGTTATGAAAGTGAGATATAAGACAAAAAATTTATCTCTCTAAGCGTGTTATAAGAATAAATGTATTGTTTAGTAATCCAAATCGAAAAGTAGATCGTAAGGCTGAATTTCAGAAAATACAGTGTCAGAAATAAAGTAGTCTATGAAAATATGTTAGTAAAATATTCGAATCTTTTTCATGACCATTATTTTCATCGTGAGCAAACATTTTTTCTTTCTTGTAGATTTAAGTTTGCATTAAATACTTGTATATCAGTTATTTCTTATTTTGGTGATATTTTCATTTTATAATTTCGCTTTTTCGAGCTTTGAATCTTGAACATTTTTATTTCTGATTCTTCTATTTTATTGTTATGAAGAGCACTTCTTTGTACCAAATTATCAAAGAATACCTCGGGGATTCTCTCAGTTTGTCATAATTTTTAAACATTATTGTCGGAACATTTATTTGTCTGAAGCCGGCTCGCTGTCTGCATAAGTGAGGAACAATGGGAGTTTTCGAAAGCGTTCGAAAAGAACGTTTGAATCCGTTTGTTACGTATGTATGCTTAAATCTATTAGAATGAACAGCGCCTTTTGTTGTGTTTCAAAAGGAGAAAGATCGAAGTCCATAATGGTTCTCTTACAAATGCTCGTTTTACCCAGCTTTGCTGAAGCCTTCGCATCTCTATTAGTTGACTGTGGACAAAGTATGTCTTGTTAAAGCTCAAATACAAAATGGAAGATTCTAAAGTTCACTCGAGAAACGTTGTTGAATTTGAGAATGCGTCTTTTTTACACGTATTCTGACTCAACAATCCAGATGGAAATGTACTCGTAACGCCTTGAACATTGGAAGACACGTCAGATTTCCTACTTTCTTACTTTTGGGGAATACTATTAATTTCACAGTGTCCAATCCAGTCAGTTTTCACCATTAGTAATGTGTTTGTAATTGTAAAAAACTGAAGAAAAATACTGTGATATTGTAGATTCGGTCAAATATTTTTTTTTTACTAGCCAATAGCAACAAAACTTGTTCATCTATTTGGGGACATTCTAATATTGTATTAAACAATTAGTCTTACAAATTAAAGAAAAATCAAGACTACTGACCAGATTGCTTAATAAGGATTAAGCGTAGCAATCAGAGTTAGAACAATATTATGCACACAGGTTGAGAATGCCTACATTACCGCTCAGAAAATGCTCGTTTGTTCGCATTGCCATAAAATTAAAATTGTAAGGAAATTACGGATCTGGTTATTTTTAATGAAGAATTGGAGGGTATGAAGTTTGCAATATCGGGTAATGACGGGTCTGAGTTCATCGGCAAACATATTACTTTTACACCCATTTTAACATTGCTTAATTCTATATCTTTACCTTTCTTCTTGATGTTTCTTAATAAATACTATGAATTCTCAAACTTTTCGGGCCTGTGCCTCCACTCTGCGTTTTGGAATTACGTCACTAATCCAGTTGAAGTTCAAGTCCTGACGGCGGCAGGATTTTCGACACTAGCTTTTCAGCTAGGTCGACTTCAGCTAGGAGAAGAATTCTAGCGGCCGGCTGCTCTGATCGGTAGTTTTCCGTGGTTTCTCCGATCAGCCCCAGGCGAATGACGGAGTAGTTCCCTAACAAACGGGCCACCGACCGCGCGCGCTCTTTCCTTCCTCTTCCTTGTTCTAACCTCTCCCCTTACACACACTTACACTAATATGCACTACACAACCACATATTCCGGGAGACCGGTCGGGAACTTAGAGTTTGTCCGGGCTGGGGCGGTACCCCGCTGATGGGAGAGTCCTGGTTAGGGGGAAACCCCACTAGCCGATCGGCGCCGGATCTCGCCATCCAGGGGGGAAAGATCACCGCCATCTCCCGATAAAAAAACATGCACCACACTAACGGGACTAATGACCAAAGCAGTTGATGCGCCCAGAAACACGAAAAAATCAATCAATCAATCAAACAAAAATCCAGTTGAAATTGCCATGTTTCTGTGGCAATGATCCAAGACGCAATTATATCTGAAAAAAGTTTTCATCACAATCTACTGCAATCGTAATATTATAATTTAATTTGCTAATAATTTTCGTTTTCATTATAATTGCTATCTGTACGTACACAACCAACGACTTCATATCAGTTTTGATTACAAGTATGAAATGCTTATTTTGAAATTAATTAAATTATTATTAATCAATTATTCAGTTATTTTCAGAGTCAAGTCATATCAGACAGGATGCGCAAATGATCAAGAAGCATCATATTTTGCCGGTTTCGATAAGTCATTGAACTTAATAATAAGTTATTTTGTAACTTAAATTATTTCATGATTATATTCAGTCAATATCCGAAGGATGCAAATGACAGACGTTCCAGATTTTCACAGGTGTATTCCTGATTCGCATTTTTATTAACGTTGAGCCTCCTTCCACGAATGTGCGTTTCTTTTAGTTCGTAATTTATGCGACCTATACCCTTTCGCAACAAAACAGGTAAGAGTCGTTGAGAATGTCAGCATAAATAAACAGAGATATGTGGGACACCCTATCCGGACTTTAGTTGGGGCAGCAAATAATGATATTTCACTTTCCAACATACTCCACCAAAACATTTGATAGTAGTACATAGAACCACATTATAGAACTGTGATAGAACCAACCGTAATAACTTCCATGTCAATGAAAATGTCTCTTAATTTTATATCGCATAAAATAATGGTTCACGACTTCCTTTCGGAAGTGAGGAAATCCAGTGAGTTAGGAGCGAAGGACTTAGGGACGTAGCGAATCAGGAAATCGCTACCTAAAACCTCATGATAATTCTCTACATCTTGGCTTATTTCCAGCAAAGTTCGCAGATACTTTTGTTCCTTGTCAAATTCAGATGAAACGAGAATAGGATGTCTCATGATTTTTATTTAGATACACATTCGCTGACACATTATATTTCTTTTCAAAACCAATATTTTGTAATATCCGATCCAGGCTTAAAAAAAAAAAGAATGCAGAGTTTCTTTCCAAGTTTTGCTTTACTTGACCATACCAAATTATTATATTGTTATCGTATGCATTAATTTAGAAACAAATATGCATATAAAGAATGATACCAGTCTCAAACAATCCAATAATATATTGCAGTGAAAAGTAGGGCATTTTATGTTTGGTTCTACCTACTATTACAAAGAAAAATTGGAATACAGATTTTAATTTTCTGCACGTCCCCCACACAACTACCAAATGTACACGCCGTACCACGTAAGAGATTCGAGGGACGTTTAAAAAGTTATCTACCTTGGTATCTCACGTCATCATTGGAGAGCTGAGCATGCACAAGCAGGTTCGGACATGTCTTCTTATGCTGCGGCCTCAGTTACAAATCAGTGTGCTATAAACTTGTGATAAGTCGGCAAGTGCAGTGCCATGGGGGTCAATAGAGAAAATGAGATATTTAGAACATCAGAAATTTAAAAAATCATCACAAAGGAAGAGAGGGAATCCACGAGAGGATGAATGTTGTGTATGGTGATGATGCGCCTTCCTACTATTGAGTAAAATTTTGGGCCAAGCAATTCAAATTCGGGATAGAATCGATTGAAGATATCCCATGTTCAGGGCGGCCTGTGGAAGCATATTCAAAGGAAATGTGCCAAAAATTCGAGACAGTGATTTTTTAAGCCGGTCGTGTTAAGGTCAGTATTTATAGCTCAAGCATTTCAGTTGGCACGATTCATAGAATCATCCACAAATAATTATTATCAGAGGTCACTTTCCGCTGGGAGCCAAGAATGTCGACCCTTGAGCAGAAAGCATTTCCCCAGCAATGTTGCAAAGAGAATTTGTACTTGCTTAGAGAAAATCCAGATTCTTTTTACGAATTACAATGGGGGATGAAATAGGAGTGTACCACCATAATTCTGAAATGAAGCAAGAGTTCATGCAATGGAATCACAAGGGGTCTTCAACACAAAAGATTTCGTGTGCAGAAGTCAGCCGGAAAGATCGTGGCCAGCGTTTTTGGGACACGGAAGATGTTCTGCGTGTAGAATTCATGCCACACTAGACAACTATCACAAGAGGAACCTATTCTTCGACAATAAGAACTTTACGCGAGTCTGTCAAACAGAAGCGCCACGGGACGTTGTTTGCTGGTGTGTTGATGCTCCACGACAATGCACCTGCTCATAAGTCACGCAAACCACATGCTGCTATGAAGGACTGTGGCTTCGTACAGCTTAATCATCCACGATACAGTTCAGATCTGGCTCCCAGCGACTACTCTCTGCTTCGAAACATGAAAAAAACATCTGAATGGACGACGATTTTCTGACGATGAAGTAGTGACGGAAGCTGTAATAGGGTCGGAAGCTGCACAGTCGAAATGCTCCTATTCTGAGGGTATTCGATCACTGGAGGCTAAATGGACCAAGTGTGTCGAAGTCAAGGGGGACTACGTTGAAAAGTAATGAGGTGCGTTTTCTTATCAAATTTCATGTTCACGCTCAGGTAAATAACTTATTCAACGCCCTCCGTATGTTGGTTGATGGAAGTGTTGTGAACAAATACATTTGCAACAAAGACATGTACAACAATATATTACAACTATACACATACGTAGTTTGGCAAAGAATATCTAACGAAACTGTGGTTTTTTGTTCAGAACGTCACAAAAAAAAAATAATACGATTCAAGTTGAACATCATTTCTTGAGGTCTCATTGAATAAAAAAATATTTTCATCGCATTCATCATTTGAGTGTAGCGTCGTTTAAAATTTGACCAAAACGAATTCATGGTCTGAGAAGCAATAAGTTAAAGACGTTTGGAAATGCATCAGTATTTGCTATTATTTACACAGCTGAAAAGTCGAAACGATAGTGAGGACCTGCTTCTAGAGTTCAGTCGCTACATCGTTTACCCAGAGATCCTGGGGTTCGATTGATTGATTACTAATTCCTGGAGCGTCAAATATCAAGGTTATTAGTCTCTTAAATGTAGGGGGTGGCGATGATCTTACTTCACTGGATGGCGAGATCCGGTGCTTTCCTGCCCATTGGAATGCGGGGGTTTCCCCCAAATAGGTATCTCCTACCCGCAGGCACCGCCCCTGCCGAGACAAGCTCTAAGCTCCCAACTGGTTTCCCGGCATGTGTGGTAGTGTAATGCATGCAAGTATTAGTGTGTGTAAGTGAGGGGTGAGAATGGGAGAAGGAAGAAGTAAAGATTGCACGCGATCCGTGGCCCGTTTGTTATGGTACTGCTTTGGCATTCACCTGGTGTTGATCGGAGAAACCACGGAAATTTATCGATCAGTGCAGCTGGCCGCTAGAATTCTCCTTCTGAGAGCGGCTGACTTCGACCTAGTGTCGAAAATCCTGCCACCTTCGGAACTCAAAAACTAGGACCTCCCCGTCAGAGGCTTTGGCGTGAAACCAATTGATGGCCTGAGACACCTAAACCGGTCCTCGAGTCCCGACGATACCGCGATACCATCTGGTATTCGAATCCCGGCGGTGGCGGATTTTCTGTTTCTAGCCATATAGTTGTGTCAATCAGTCAGGATGAGAATTCTGGGTGCCTGCTTATATTATGATCAATCAGTAGTTTTCCCTTTTTTTCGACAAATATCAGGCGAATACCAGAGCAATATCCTAACAAAATGCAACCGCGCGTAATAGTTCCTTCCTCGACCTTGTCCCGTACTCTTTTAAGCGCACACCTATGTACGCACGCATGTATTAAATTAGCACACATGACGGTAAACCAGCCAGGAGCTTGAGGCTCGTCTTGGCTCTGGTGGTACCCCGCTGTAGGAGACACTACCTAGATGGTGAAAACCACCGGATCATAAGAGATTTTCCAGGAGCAAAGTAGGAACACCTCCAGTTTCTTGGATATGTCATGCACCACACTTACTAACCTAATGATCTGAGTAGTTGGCGCGTACAGATTCAATGGATGCTCTCATTGACCGCTATGAGAGCATCCATTGAATGCGTACGGTGTCTATGGTGAAAGATAATTATAACTATGAAATTAGAAAAAGATTCCGGAGAATTCTAACGTAGCGAAGCTTTATCGAGTTTGTACGAATTCGATTGTGAAACGTTACTAGGTTGCACAAATCCCACCGTGAGATGTAATGCGGTTTATGTGAATTGTGTCGTAAGAAAGGAAGCGTGTTTACGTTGTTGGTTTGTGGGCGAAGACCGCAAAGTTGACGTTTTCATTGCTATCCTGATTAGCTGAGTGCATTTCACGTCCAGGAAAAGGAGAGGGTACGATAATGATAATTCGTTGGAGTAGATGGGCTGTTCTTAACGTGAAGTGTTCAGCTTGGCATGTTATTCACGTAATTTACTGTTCGTATTGTATTATTCGACTTGATCAATTACAATGAATATGAAGATAAAAAAAATCAGAATGAACTCGAAATTTCAGTTTAGTGGTTAATTTCTTCTGCGAATTTCGCCATGGAAGTTGTTCAAGAGTTCTACTGCAAGCCTTGTGTATTCCTACGATGGTCCATGTTGAACTTTTGGCTTAGATTATAAACCAAGCGTTTGTTTGTCTTCCATATCACAATGTTTTCTGGAGATACAAATTGATAACTCTCGGCACATTTTAGTCTGTGTTCATTGGCCACAAAGCCAAACCTTTTAGAACAAAATAGTTTCGAACATTTTCAAGGAAAATATGCTGTTGGGATGATATACTCTCAATATATTTTACGTTATTGTACAGAAATGTAAAATTTACAACAATAGTTGTGTGTTTATATCGCGGAGTCCAATTAATCAACCCTACTTAGACATTTCCTGTGTTTTTTAAAACGTCTGTGAACTTCTAACAAAACAAGTTTATTTTGGTATTTACTTCCGGGAACTTTCACAAGCCCGGTGCCAGTTAATATTGTTCTTTAGACAATATAAATAATTCAGTTATTGTACCTCCTTTTGCTTTCTTGTAAACATTTACGAAATAAAATTTCTTTTAATACAGCTGCAATGTGTTTGTTATAAATTCTGTAGGCCATTTGTTCAACCTCCGATCAAGCCGCTAAAACAAGAAGAAAGTAGGAGGATTTGGAGATGCCCACTGGATTTGGGGATTGCGCATCTCTTTCACTCTAACCTCTGCCATTACCGGCGATGTGTTACCAATTTGAGCTGAGCTGAGTTCATTTTTGATTGAGCCGTGGGTACATGGAGATGCAGTAGGGGGGGCATGGGGGCCATACCCCTCCTCAAAGGGCCTAGAGTTTTCGGATATTTCCATCCTTTCTTAAGAAAAATTCAATTAAATATTTATTTATTTAGAATTATGTAATTAATTAACACAGACAGTTCCACTTTAAATGTTAGACATTCAGATGTAATGTAATATAGTACTTTGTGGTTACATTGTATTTTTTGATGATGTAACGTTTCGGCTACATCTTTTAGCCATCTTCAGACATCTGGTTTGCAAATGTAAATTTACAAAAATTACATTTGTATAATATTTTATTACATTTCAACGTTGACAGAAGCTTACCTTTTTTAAATACAGTTGGAATAATTAAAACTATACTAAAATATTTACATTACGTACAAACAGCTATTAACAGAGTGAGCGTGCGTACTTCTGCTTTTAAAAAAATGTAATTATTTAAAAATAATATTGTATAGTGTCATTTATGGCTCGACTGCTCACCACGGGCTTTGGCCGACCAGTGGTGCCCAGCCTCTTGGCCAAGGTTTCAGGGTTTCGTGTGGTTTGCACGAAGACATCCCTTCACCGTATATACTGGTCTTCTCAGCGTCACATCAAATTATTTTCTCACAATTTGTACATGACTGGTAACAAATTTTCTGTTGTTCTTTCTGGTCTGTTGATAGTATAATACTCTTTTCTGATATTCCCTAGATTCATCAAAGCATGCAACGTGAATTCCATTGCAGGACAAAAATGTCTTCCTTTTTCTTCTTCTTCCTCTTCTTCTTCCTCTTCTTCTTCTTCTTCTTCTTGCTTTTTTGAGTGCTCTACTGCTCAATTAGAGATTTTACCTGGAAAACTCCTACGCGGAGAAGTGCGACCTTTTTAGATAATTCAATATGAGAATGCGGGATCAGCTCATCGTAGTTTAACGTTCTGCGCCAACATCAGTCAAGAATTTATTGGCTGTAACCACATGAACGACAGATCAGAGTAGCCGCTCTCAACGTTGATTGATAAACATTAATTAATGTTTCTGGGGAAGTCAACTGCTGTGGTAATTAGTCCTGTTAACATAATGAATGTTTTATCCCAGGAGGTGTCGATGTTCCTCCTCCTCCTGATGAGATCTGGTGCCGACCAAAACGTGGGCTTGCAGGAGATTTACACCCCTAGGAATTTCTCCCAGTGTAGTACCGCCTTAGTACAAGCTGCCGGCTGGTTTCCTGAAATTTAGGATAGTGTAGTTCATGTTAGTTTAAGTAACGCCGGAATCGAGAGGAATCTGTGTTGTTGCAAGACATCGCAGATCCACATATCGCTACCCAAGCTCTTCAAAATCTGCCTTTCAAGATGTCAGAGCATCCCGAATACAGTTTTGATTTAGTCACGTCTACTTACCATCCGTTTGGTCCTCTAAAAGATAGTCTAAGAGACCGACATTTGCCTCCGACCCTAGAGTGAGGAAGGAGTGCATATGAGGCTGACTGATCAATCGAAATTCCTTTTCACATTATTGAATTTAAGAGAACGTGTTCTTTAAATAATGTCATATAAAGTTTCTCGAAAACTTTCAAGTTTTCTGTGCAAACAAGCTCAAACTACTGCATTTTCAGAAACACTCAAACGTCAATTTCCCAAAAACGGTTCCAAATTTGTTTCTTCAAACTTTTTGTACAGATAAGTAATTTTAAAAAAGTTACTCTATTGCTTTATTTTTTCAAACATTACACAAATGTAATTTTTTTTAATATCTCTCATGCCTTTAATATGCACATTTCCAGCAATTTGTATACATTATTCCATTTGCAAGTAGAAGCGCTTCAAATAACTTCCAATAATTTTTTCGAAAACTCAATAGTTTTCTGTAAAAAAAAGCTTCAAATTTCTCATTTACAGTAACGCTTATACACCATATTCGTAAATACGACTCCAAATTTTTCAACGAAAAGTTTCATATAGGACGAAGGTTTATCTCTTCTATTATATTCTTAAAGTAAATTTTCGTTTGTGTCAGGAAACCGCAAAATTGAGCAAATGTGAAAAAAATGATGTTTGGGTGGCTATAAATGGCTGATGTCACAAAAGTGGGGCTCGACCAAAGAAGGTAGACCCGGCCAAAGAAATTAGGAAACAAACTAGTATGAGAAAGTTTGTGCCATTCTGTAGCACCATTAGTTTTCTGGGTATATCCGAAAGCTGGCGCTATGATGGGGCAAGTACATTGAAAAGCATAATGCCTCCTATAAAAAATAGTATCTTTGTGAATTTTCAATCGTAATTAATTATAAACAATGAGCGCAAATACTGATGAACTTACCCTCGTACAAGCTAACGCTGACAAGTTACAAAAGCGAGTGGCACGAAGAATTTACAACACCGAGATAAGGGCTTGCGTCCACGTGGTTTGAGAAGAGCTTCAGAGAACGCCCGACCACGCGGTGGGCGTGCCATCCAGGGCGACTTCGTGCGGACGCTGTGCGTACGCAAGCGGCGAAAAGAAGAAGAAAAAAGTGAGCGTCGCGCTGCGTTGGAGTCGTCTGCGCGACATCATGACGCTCAGTCGCTTCTGCGAAGCGTCGGTGTAACTCTATTGAGAGCGAATGCCCTGCCTTGACCGGCATCTACGTGAAACTTGTTTTGCGTTAATGTATTCTGGCTTACGCATAATAGAAATGATTCGTGGATGTACTTTGACGACAAACGAATTGTCCCGAAATCACTTTTACGAAATATAATTGTAATATTTTTCATATTTGTATATAATCAATCTGTTATTCCCAGATAATTTTAAAATTTTGTAAATTCATTCATTTACTTTTCCCTATATTCCCAAAAATACACTTTCCGTCATTTCGGATGTACCTTCTTCTTCATTGGTTTAGTTCAATTACACAATCATATTCTATGTCCCTGTATATTTCAATCTGGTTTTCACAACAGCGTATTTTGTATAAACTGATGTACATCTCGTTTAGTAAGTTGCAAAAATGTTCAGATAAAACTGCGAATGCAGAAAATAAAACAAAGTACTTTCATCTGATCAGCTGCAACTGATTTTCCGTATTTAATTCGATTGATTAATGTAACGTGGTAGCCATTTAAGTGATTTCTGGACTTGAACTAAAATAAAAGAAAAGCCAGTAAGGAAATCTAAAAAGTATTGTAGGACACACGTGGTAAAAGGGATTTTATTTTGCTCTTAGAATTGCGCCTCTCGGCTGTCACTTTTACCACTCGTACCGTAAATACCTATTTCCATTGTATTTAAATAACTATGGATACTTGTTATTTTTTCTTTACTTTTTTTATTTTTTAAAGTTTATTTGACCAGATCAGTGAGATTACCACTTTACAGGTGAGTATTTGTTTTAAGTACTATATTCGATAGTGGCTTGAAGTTACGAGTAATTGTAAATTTGCAGACTATCATAACCTTATTTTTGATCGAGGACATCCCCACTGGGTACCTCCATGATGATTGTTAATTTTGTGGAGAAAGCAAAATTCAGAGTGAGAGGCGAGATAAAAATTCCTTAAAGTTATGGGGAACGAAACGGATATTTTGGGAGACGAGATTTAATTCTTGCAGGAGCAATGGTGTTTTTTGTCGAGGTTAAAGTGACTGGTGCAAGAGGCAGTTTGGAGGTTGAAAAATAATTTGGATGACAGTAACGAAATATAATTTACAAATTGTTTTAGGTCTAGTTCTCTATGAAGTTGTTTATTGGTTATATACCACGGGGCATTGGTAATTGTTGGAAGGATTTTATTATGGAAGTTTTGTAAGGGTTTTATAATAAATTTTCTTTATAATTACCGTAATATCAGTGTACTGGAACCGTGGTTACGGATATTGTTGTAGTGAGGACGATCGCCAAGTCCGAGTGAAAATTGTGTACACCTGCGCTACTCCTGCAAAGTCATCGTTGTCTCTCGGCCAGGTACATCGAGTAAGTACGGCCCGCCGTTTGAGGACACCGGACTTGGACAGTGGACCTGACGCGACGTCACCAGAGCGCGAACTTTCTCCGAAACGCCCACCAATGCCTTCGCACGCTGCAACATGATGTCACTTACTGCAATCCCAGCGAGCACCTCAAGCAAATTTCAACCAGAGATTACCACGAAATAAGAGATCAAACAACTAAAACTGTTGAAAAAATGGAAAATCGAAAAAGGCCAAAATTACCAGGTAAAGAAAAAACAATAAATATTACCAAACAATGAAAACGAAATGAACAAAAAACTCAAAAAACTAAAAAAGAAAAAAATCGAAACACCGAAAATGAAAAATTGAATCTCCTTAAAGGAAAAATCAAATAACTAAAAAATGAAGACAGAAGGAAGGAAAGTGTTTTTTCCTCCACGCGGGGTGCCGGTGGGTCGGTGGTCACCCCCTGCCGAGGGAACGGTGGGCGTCCCCACAAGGCGACCGCAACCTCAGGAGGAAAAGGGTCCTTCTGACGTCCGCGACAGCCCTCCTCCTACGTCCGAGCGTCGCGCAGCCGGCCGGCCGTCTGAATCACGCTCGGCTTCCCCACCACCCGCTCTCGCGCGCGCATATAAGCGGCGCGCGCCCCGCCAACGGCATTCAGTCAGCGCCCAGCTCTCGCCACGGCAAGCACGCACGCGCCGCAGCTTCCCGCACGCTCCTCCGCACACCGCTTTCATCGCCACCATGGCGCCGCTCACGTGTTCTTCCTGCTGGCGACGGTGGCCGCGGCGTCGTCCGCCGCCGTGGACCCGGTGTACGAGCACGTGCGCCGACTTATGAACTTCCGCTGCAGCGAGCCGCAGCAGCGCGCCGTCCCCGCCACGGAGGTGGTGGATCGCCGGCTGCAAACCAACCAAACCCTGTGGCCCCCCGTGACGGGCTCCGGCGCGCGACGGCGGGCCGGCTCCCTGGGCACGCCCGGCGGCCGCGTCAAGAAGGAGGTGATCAACGTGCGGGGAACCGCCTGCGACTGCAGGCCCCGCGCCGAGCCCGACGCCCACTAGCCGGCAGGACACGGCGGCCATCCCGCACCGCGCCCGCCGGGCCGGATGGACGGGCTAAATATACCGCCGGTTACCATCCGGCGGGGCGCCTGCGGCGGCGGTGACGGCGCCGCGGCGGGCAGGCGTGGGCGCCGGCGCCCGCGTTCACCTCGCCTCTAGTCTCACCTCATCGCGTCGCGACGCCACGGCTCGCCCAGATGTCGCACCGCTCGCGCCGTCTGCTCCTTGTGCCATGTGGTCAGGCGCGCGGCGGCTCGGCGTCACAGTGCGACGTGAACCACACATTCCAGACATTGCTTGTATTATTAACGCAGTATTTATTTATTTTTTATTCGAGTCATCCTGCTGAGTTCATCACATCATTAATTTATTTTATATCGAACCTCATCGTGCCATTGCTTCGCCTGTGATATCGACTGACACTCGATCGAGTGAGTGATCGAGTGATTGTTTCCTGTAAATAGTATGCTAATTTATTTTTTTGTAAAATAAACGAGAGTTGTTATATGAAAATGGTTGTGTTGTTGTGAATGATCCCCATTTCCCGCCTGGGTGCGTCGGTGCGGGGCTCTCTGGATGCGACGCCGCGCGCACGAAGTGACCTGCGACCTCGTCGGCGATCGAGCGTCTTTTATCTGTCTTTGGGTCACAGCTGCGCGGGCGTTTGGGTCCAGCGGGAGTCGCACCGAAGCCCCAAAGTCGTCACAGATAACCTTAGATGAATTCCCGCCATAGTGGCGGCGTTTCTTAGAAATGTTTGCCTTTGCGAATCGCTACCTTTCGCTCCTTGCCTCTCCATTATCCATCACTGAATAACGATTACCATTAAGTTTTCCTTTTTATTTGAGGGCAGTAGTTGACATTGATTTGTTTTGACATATTTTGGCAAAACAACATCAGTCTTCGTGAAGTGCAGTGCCATAAATGTTTTATTATATTAGTTCCTGGCCTGTAAATTGTAGGTGCATTTTCTAAGTGTGACATAAATGTTGACGAACAGTTGTTCTGCATTAATGCTATCTTAATATCACTTAAATGCTTAATTTTATTCTATGAAGCGTAACAATACACTTAGTTAACCTCTACGTTTGCATTTCTTGCATCGACTGCATTTCTTTAAACCACAAATAGAATGAATAGTGTGAATTGTATTTCTTACTGAATTGGTTACAACATTAGATTTAGACCTTACGTCTCCATGTGAATATTAAAATGTCAAATACCAATATTTATGTTTATATGAATGCACTAATAGTTTTCATAACATAAAAACCTACACATTTGAAAAATTATTAAATTGAGACTCATTATTATATTAAATAATATTATTATTCATTAGGTGTAAGGTTCAAACGCAGAAACGCTTTGTATTGTTTACTCTTTCAGTACAACGACTCTACTGCGGCAGTTCAATCTGATTCAAAGCAGTTATCGCAGTTTTGCATATAAGACATTTTTGTTTCTTTAATAAAAGCCACCACTTCTTTCTTAATCAAACAACACATGTCCGCGAATCTGTCTGTGGTGCACTTCACTCAGAACCGTTAATTGTCCCGTTACTGACATGTTTGAGCAAAAATTCTTGCAGAACATCCAAAACTGTCAATCTTAGAGTTTTCTTTAATGATTTTCCTATGAATTAGCATTTTTTAAATTCCTGGATGTTTTGCTAGAATTATATTATTCGTGTGATTAAAATGTTCTCTTTTTCGTTTGAATTCTGTGTAGATCGAAATAATTTAGTTGTAGTTCCATGTTTCCCTTGGCCCCTTGTGAAGATAAAGGTTTGTTTTCGCTCCACTTAGATATGCACTGACGCAATCTTCGCATGAGCTACAATGATGAGCGCATTTTTCGAATATTCACTATTGGGTGTATTCGAGTAATGTGCTTACTAAATCCTTAATGCCAGAAAAACAAAACCTTAAGATTTCTTGCTCAGTATCACCTGTGTTCTATAAAGAATAACATTATTATTATTATTATTATTATTATTATTATTATTATTATTATTATTAGAATATATTTCTTTCATGTAACGGTTTATACAAATTTATTTTTTGACGAAATTTGTCGAAACACGAAAAATTACACAAACGTATCAATAGTAGTTCGAAAGAATTCTGGTATTTCCTTAAATCTACGTAAAAAATATTCCTTTTCGCAGTTTCCCTAGGTATTCGTGAAAATGTTTATTAATTCTTTTGGATCGTGCAGTCTTAGAATAGCCAATTCATAATATTTAAATTCAATTTTTTTATATACCTACACTTGACAACATACTTTTTATACACCTTGAGTTGCTCAACTAAGTGGATACTTTCTACCACACTAACAATTAAGTACATAAGGCCCCAAAACCGAATCGCCTACACTTTCCCTGTTAATGGAAAGCGAATTCATTAAATGTTAATTGTATAATCCATACTAAATTCCATTAAATGGTTTTATATGAAAGTAAATTGTTTGCGTCACACCTTGTAACGCATGGTGGCGTCGCTGTAGGATGGGTTGCCTACACGACAGGCGTTCCAACTTCGCTTCGATCGTAAGGAGAGGTAATTGCAGGTGTTAGTTTATTTAAGTGTTACACAATCACACTACATGTTTCACTCATTAATTATATTACTTGTATTTATTTTATATTTAATGCGTTTATTTTAGTGAAACAAAAATTCGGGACTTGAAATAAATAATGAAAAGTCAAGACACATGGTTTGGCAGGGCAATTTGGGAAAGATCCAGAAACAAACAGAAATAAGAATATTTCGAGTAGTTAAACTATTTAAATATCTTCAAGTGACAGCTCAGAAGGATCTGAAAATAATGACATTATTAAACTAGAGATGCTACAGAATGGCACAGACTTTCTCGTAGTAAAGTTTTCTAATCCCCTTGCCGTAGTCTGACTTTAAGGTCATGCCCCTTAATCTTGCCAGCTGCCATTTATCGTCGCTCAAAATACATTTTTTTTGAACTTCTATTTGAACTTTTCGGTTTCCTAATAGTAGAACCGAAATACTACTTCAAGAATATTCAAGAAAAGTAAAACCTCGTCCTAAATAGAAATTTTCATTGAAAAATTTGAAGCCGTGTTTAAGAAAATAACGATTAAGCATTACTGTAAATGCGAAAATTGAAGTTCTTTTGCACAGGAATCTATTGAGTTTTCGAAAAACTTCATTCAAAGTCATTTGAAGTACTTCCACTTACAAATGAAGTATGTATACAAATCGATAAAAATGTGACTATGAACAACATAAGAAATATTTCTAAAAAGGGTTCTGGCACCACCTCCTAGAGTTATAAAGCCTGCTTACTGTTTTGTGACGTCACCGTAGGTAGTCATGGAGAGCGTCGGTCTCACTTCCTCGCTTACCTTTTCCGCAGCATTTTTCACGCCAGGAAACCCGTTTTCACTCCTTTTGAATTAAAAATATCAATTCATGATTAAAGTTCTTAAAGTACATTTTTCAATAAACATTGGTTTTCAATACAGTATATGATAACATATTTATTGACAATACAACTTATGAATTTACTGAAAAATATTCAATCTTCTGCAATTTGTTTGATAATCTATCATTTTATTTTGACAAAACTTAACAAAAATACAGCTTTCCAGCGTAAATGTTTGACTAAATCATTTACTGAATGACCATTTACACAAGCATCATGAACGAATTCTCTCTCAGATATTTTAAGATAGTGGGACAGCAAACATTTCTTTCATTGGTGACTTTTGAAGCATTCCTTATTACAAGGAGTCATTGGGAGCAGTCACCCATTCTCATCTTACATTTGTTTCACTGCATATTCCAGGAAATATTTTTTTCCTTTTTTAATACAATAGTATATCAATCTTTGTTCTGAGCACATGGTTTTTATTAAACATTTTTCTTTATAATACAATACATTAAACATAATTATTTACAATATAATACACATCTATTTATAATACATCACTGGATTTATTGGAATGTTTGTAGTTTTTTCAGTAATTTCCATTTACAGTCTTGCTCGCTTTTCACAAGGACCTTCCCGTCTGGAAAACTCCTTGGTAAGGTGAGGAGCTGGACAGTTAGGGCACACAGATTGTACAGAATCACTTCGTAACTTCGATATATTCAGTCTTGATGACAGTTTCTCTCCTTGTTCATTATACACCACCTTCTCCCAAATAATGTCATTTTGATGGAAATGAAGGAAGCATACCTGAAACAAGAAAAATAATATATAATAATAATAATAATAATAATAATAATAATAATAATAATAATAATTATTATTATTATTATTATTATGTTGCATGAGGGGTAAACTAAAATTGTACAGTGGTTAGTCTATAATATTAAATATGCACGTAGAATTTAAGTTTCATTTAAAAACCAATTTCACCAAAGAACAAAAAAAAACTTGAAATCAATTCATGCACCACTGAGACTTTTGGTTTCATACTTCCCTAAGGTAATTCCTTTGATATAAATTATTGTTTTGTTTTAGTAACTTATTCATACAAGTTACAGGAAATCTCTAAGTTTGTTTGTGAGGTAGTTTAAATTTTTACTATCACTATTCGCTTCAAAGTATACAGAAAATAGTTGCAAGTTCAGCATCATATTACAAGGAAGAATTGCAAGATCTAATTGCAAACAACTTGGCTTCGTGATAGAACATTAGGAATATTACTAAATAATGTCAAAACCCTTAGCAACTTACATACAATTTATGCTTTGAATAAATAATAAATATAATAAATGTAGGTTCTACATGTGCATATGAACCACAGCCTTACCTTCGAGCATTTGGAAGGAAAAATCTTCTCTGCGAATAGCAGCTCGTCCATTCTTCCAAAGCAGGATCTATTGAAAACCAAAACATGTACTTCGAGGCTTCATCGCAGTTTCTCGACACCTCGGAACTACACATCTAAACGGCATATCAAACCGGCAGTATAATACAAGTATGAACTGCACCGAACACACGGACAACATCAGACGAATTCAACTGAAAACAACATGCCTGCGTCGAGGCCACCCATGCCTCATGACTACCTACCTACGCTGCCATCTTAGTGACGTCACGTACTAGTGAGCAGGCTTTATAACTCTAGGAGGTGGTGGTTCTGGTGTGGACTGGCTTTAAGGTCTTGCTCGCTTCTCTGGCGAGCTCCCATCTATCGTCGCCCAAAGTACATGTTTTGATATTTTCTCAGCTTTCCGGTATCTTAATAGTAGAACCGCCATATTTCTTCAAACATACTGAAGACGAGTAAAACCTCGTCCTAAATAGAAATATTCATTCAAATTTAAAAAAACCAAAATGAAATTTACATTATATTAAAAACTGCCATTAGAAAATTTTGGAAAATTTAAAAAAAATTAATTAAAATGAAAATGCGGAAATTTGAGGACATTTTGACAGAAAACTGTTGAGCTTTCGAGAAACTTTATATGGGATTATTTAAAACACATGTTCGCATAAATACAAGAATGTGAAGAAATCGTCTCTAATATAAATATTACCGACGCGGGAGGCAAGTCTAAAAGATGACATTTTTGTAATTTTTGAAAAACAAAAGGATTCTTCTGTTGCAGAATACACTTTTATATCCACATAACTGAGCACTGTATTGCTTTTAAAGTTGGTTTCTTGCAAGCAGGGAACTTGGGGACTGAAATTATTGATGAGAATTTTTAGGAAAGACACCCGGGAGTTGAAGCCATTGCAATTCCATTGAATAACATCTATGAGGAAATACAGAAAATATATGGGCGTAGTTTTACATTGTAGACGCCTGAGATGTATCCATATCAGAATCTAATGCACTTTCAAGTTTTTTGATTATTCGGGAACATCTTTTTTTTTAGGGTGGTATAAATATCCCGTAACATTGTACTTATAGATGAAATTTCTGGAGAGAAGGCTTTAGTAATTTCTGCAGTGCTCTGGGAACCTTTAGATTTATCAAAGAAAGTTAACAATTCATTCATAAATAACGGGTAATTAATTGAGCTCTTTTCAATCTTTTCTTTAGTCACTGACTATTGAATGTCTTCTTTACTGTCTGAGGTGGTTTTGATTTTTTAGGGAGACACTGTTTTCTTTCGCAAGGTGGTCGTCTGAGTCCAAGGATATCTCCGAATCAGATAGGTCAGGCTTTTCGGTAGCGAGATCACTTGTCACGTTAGCGGGGAGATACGTCGCTTGGGAGCTACTAGAAGAGAGCGGCCTTTTAGTTCTTGACTTCACCGTGCCTTTCGTTGACCTCTGTGGCTTAGATTCGGGAACTAAAGTTGCAAGAAATGCCGGTGAAGGAACTGATTGCGAAACACTTGGGAGGTCAGGGAATTCATACAAGTTATCGGCAGGAACGGGGCAGGGGTCAAGAGAAGGGGGAAGGTCGATGTCTGATAAGGAAAAGGTTGTTACCTTCGGGCTGATAACTGCTTGCGGTAGGAGGGAGTCAAGATTTGGGCAATTCTTAGCAAAATGTTCTTGCAGCTTGCACTGAAAGCAGATAGGGATATTAGATGTGATATATATCCAATGAGGTAAACCGTCCGATGTTACTTGGAAATACTCCGGAAGTAGTTCATGTTCCGGAGCTATGTAGGTTTGTTTTCTAAAACGCATGATACGTTTCAAGTTTAGATTAGAGAAACCTGCACGAATAGAAAACATTGATGACACAGTTTTTACGCCAAATTCTATAACTTTGCTTCTAGGAGATTTTGTGAGATACTCGGACAAACGTTGGAAATAATTATTTTTTGTTGCGTGAGATTCGAGGTGTTGTAGTAAATTTATGGTCAGATACAATGATTGATTTAACTTTGGAGGCAAGCTCGTCAGCAATGTCTTTAGTGGTCAAAAAAACACAGAGCCTGTTATTAGGTATTTTTTATGCCAACCAGTTATGAGAAGGATTAGTTTTTTCTGCAAGAGCTTTGATGAAGTCAACTGTCGGGGATTGATTAGCAGAGTCAATCAGAATTGCATTTTCTTTCTTTGGAAACACGGAACTCTCACATGCTTGAACATTACGCTTACTTAAAGCGATGTTGCTCGATTGCGACTTGTTGTTGCTCGATTGACAGGCAATGATACACAATGATAGGAAACATACGCACTTCAAGCTTCTCGGTGCGTGAAAGTGAAGAGAACACTCACTAAAACTCTGAACATCACAAATCAAGAAAACCTCGTCGCCATAATTTGCACACAGTTAAGGGGCAACATATTATACACAAAGACAAAAAACAAAAATATAACAGCTGTCGTTCTTGACGTTTAACTTGAACGGCAACAGTCATAGCGAGCAAGAAAAGCACAGCGGAGCAGCGGACGTTTGCACACCATCGAGTCTGAACGAGCATTGGCCGTAAGTTAATTTTGTTTCCCCTCTCGTGGATTGGGAACTCTTTTTGCCATTTACCAGTAATAATAATACTTCAAGTTAACAACATTAAGTCTGTATTCTTCTGCAAAACATACATATTACATCAAAATATAACAGTCGAAAAGTACAACAATTTTCAAAAAGACAAAAAACATTATCATGAAACCTCGTTATTGTTGTGTACTGTTTTTGTTTATAAGTCTCTCCACTTGTATGCATAGCTATTATTATTCTTAAATCCTAATCCAGAAATTCATAATTTACTACAAAACTTGATCATCTTACAATAGATAATTTAATATGTTCCCTGTCAAGTCGCTTTCCTTTCGTGTATCCTCTGCCTTCTTGAACGGCGTACAATATCCATTCCAAGTTCCGTTATACTGAATATCGTCCAGATCAATGGCATCTGCTTCCTCCACACACGCGACTATAAATCGAGGTTTGTTTGTAAGATTTCCCTACGCGTCAACACGTCATCTGCATACGCCCCTCACCGCATCAAAAGATCGTCTTACGTGCCCTTCATGTTTTCCCTGCCCGAGATCGTACCCCCAAACCGTGTCTCTTTCGTCCGAGTACGCAAGTCATTCCCTTCCTAGTTCATATTCTAATTTCTGATTGGTCACTGGCACTCTAGGACTGTATTTGTTCATTTTTGGTTATTATTCGTAATGATTTTTCTAATTTACTTTCTCATTCACGGAAATTGCTCACGTCTCCTTTGGCTGCTTTTATTTACCAATTATTTTCTATTTCCCCCGCTATCAATTATGTTGCCATTCCCTTATTATTTACTATTTGATCCTTTTCTTTTCTTCTCTTCTGTCACCCATTGTTACTATCGTCCTGTTTATATATTTATTCGAATTTATTGTTTCTATTAACACACCCTTGTGATAGCTTATCACAAATAATATTAATAATAAAAATATGCAAACATTATTGTAATCATATAGTTTTCTTTAAGAACATGTTTTTTATCTCTTATCGGTTTTTAAACACATTAGTACCTGGATCTTTCGTAAATCAACAAAAATATTAAAATTCATAATTCGCACTTCATAAACATCATAAAAGTAGTATACTCAATGGTTGCGATAGGGAAGAACAGGATATGATAAGAAGACAGGTGAAATAAAAATAGGAATAAGACTCCAACCACATCACTGTCGGATGCTGAAAACTCGATACCTTTCTCAGGACTCGAACCCGCAGCCATTGTGTCTGTGGACTTGGACGATGTTCTAAGACCCTGAATCACCAAAGCTCCTTGACCTTGGTCACCAATGTCTCACTAAAAACAAAGATGTGTGTTCCGTTCGACCAAAATGCATGATATAGTTATTTCATTTAATCTTTCATTGGTTTGTTCAGTGTAAATGTAGAAAATAATGTAGGGTTCGCTCGAGAGATTTTTTTGACTTAAATCATTAATAGCTCAGTATCTAAAGTTCGGCACGGAATCCCTCCAGACTACCTACAAATGTAGCTGAGAGCTCATTTGCAAGATTGAGGAATATTTCAATCTGGGAGCAAAGAGGTAACACTGACTTTCGTACTGATTGAGAAACTATCCTAGAAAGGTGGTTGAGGACTCATTATTTAGAAGCTTGGGCATTTTTTTAGATATTGCCCGTAAGGAGATATTTAACCTTGTAAATTATTGCTATTAAAGTTTGTAATATTGTTAAAGTGAATTTCATTATAACCTTCCTCAATGATTATTAAAAGTCGCCATTAATCATTCTGGTTTCCCAGTGCAGGAATGAATGCCGTTCAGGTTCCCCGGTACCTGTAGAACACCAATGAGGGAAAGGAATGTGGACCTCAAAATTAATTGCAGTATAATTTAATGAACAATGTATAAATGTGAGTACTAATTCTATAGAGATTTAAAAATACATGACAATAATTTAATACATCACAATCATATTTTAGTTTTTAAATTATGGTAAACGCATAAATATTTTCAACATTTTTTGTTCCATCCTTTTCTCGGAGGCAGGAATGGTCACGACCTAGTTTGAAGAACTAATTGAATTATCACTGTGGTTCCGATTGTACAAGTATTGGGCAGGCCATCGACGTAATAGAATGGTGGAGTTTCCTCAATACGATTACGCATAACGACCGTTTCGAGTTGTTTTGTAAACATCCGGTAAGCTTTGAAAGTATCACTAGAGGTTAAGAAAGTTTCTAATAATAAAAGTTCTAAACGACGAAACAGTAACTCCTTACCTAAACAAAGGTAGGAGAAACTACACTGAAGTCTATTGTTGACCCCCTCCACCCATTGGAGGAGACTGTTAAAACAAAAAACTGTTATACAGTTAATGACCACCATATGTTCGAGTTAAGCCGTATACCAGTATCGGGTTCACGGAATATGGTATTTCTACCTGTACCTTTGTAATCGCCGTTTATCATTTTTAATCCTAGTAATCCTTGTAATTCTAGTTCTGTAATGTAACGCTGTTTCTTTATTCGTTCAATACAGATTGTCCTCTGACTGTTCGTGAGATTTTCAGCTCTGTAAATTGTTCTTCTCGCATTCGAGAGTGATGGAGGAAAATTATATTCTGAGGTGAGAGGAAGGAAACACTCTCGCTTTCATTTCTAACTTTCTTATATTCATCTACGTTTATTCTGAAACAAGTTATTTAACGGAATTCATTTCGTGATGTAAAAATCAGAATTTTCAAAATTTGCAATTTTGATTATTTACATGTACTTTGCTACGTTAAAGTAAAATTTAAATAAACACAAAATGCTTTAATGCTTATAGTTTTTTGAATAATGATTTACAGAAATAAAATCGATAGTGTTGCTATTCATTGACATATTTACAACAACCAGGTAATCAATGTTCCTTGGGTCCCTTTATTAGATCTATTTTACCTTGTGCTTTGTGCTATCCTTTTTCCAGTGTTGTTCAACCTAATACCTCGTATAACCTGCAAACATAAAAAATAATAACAAGGAAAAATATTTAGGTTTATAATTTAACTGAATTTTGTTTCTATGCATGTTTTACATGTCGATGATAAATGGTTGAGCAGTAATGCAACCGTCATGTTCAAGGAAATGACACAGACTCATGACAGGTGATGACTAACTCGGCGGGACAGAAATCTCCAATAATACCAATAACCTATCTTTTGCTAGCCCCCTCGTCAGTGGATATCTCAGATTTCCTTGCAACAGCATTGCCTCAATCAATTGAAGAATATTCGCCAAAGATAAATAAAAATATTAGAAAGGTAGTTGATAACCAGGAAATTCAATGGAATTATGGAACACCGGCGAAGCATGAAATTGAAGCCCGAACACACAGAAAAATCAAATCGTGTCTAAATTCTACATTGGCAAATATAATCTAAATATGAAAAACTACAGAGCTGGGCCTACAAATATCTGAATATTGCATTACATGGCTGATAAAATACATGAAGTATTTCACAAGCGGCTAAAATATTTTTAATTATGTTTCAGTACGAGGAAACAATGTAAAAATATTCATCAAGCCAGACTTGTTTTGTTTTGGAATTTCTGCCTTTGTATAACAGACTTATTTTCAAAATATTGATGTGTCACACAATCAGCCCATCGTTAACCTTGAAGTAGTTCAGTGGAAATTCTCACATTCACTGAGTAGTATTCCCCGATGTTTATGACTTGATGTGAATACTTCTATATCTTATCAGGAACACTGGCGGAAGAAAAAATATTCTGTAGGATGAATAATATCGGTACTTTTCAACAGCATGGAGAAAGTAATTCAATACCTAGGGCGATAACAAGGTTTTTGGAACGGTGGAATTACTCACGATCTCTATACAAGCTTTTCTGTAGAGTTTCTAAGAATAAAACAGAGGTGAGATTAAATGAACATGTCGGCGTAAAAAGATCACTGTTTTATCTGGAATTACAGTGTGACGGAACAGCACATTTTCGATTATATATATATATATATATATATATATATATATATATATATATACATACATACACACACACGCTAATCGACAAACAATCAAATATAGTGTACTTGCCAAACATAATTACATAGAAACCATAGTTGTTTAAACACTACGTTACGCTTTTTGTGATTTTGATGTCGTCTAATTATTAATATTGTCGCACTGCGCTATTTCCTTAGGAGTATTATATTTGTACATGAAACGTCGCCGAGAAATTGATCCCATTAGTATGGAATTCAAATGTATGGCATCTCACCTTCAAAACAACTATCATATTTCAGTAAGTCGTACAAAACAATATTGTACTTACATATATTTTTGAGCTTCGTAGATTATAAATTAAATAAATTTGTTCAAGACATACACTAAAGTAGCGTCATGAATGAAATGTTCGTTTGACATCCGCATGGGAAACGGCTTTGTAAAACATAACTGTACAGATGAAACTATTGAAAAATTGAAAATCCTCTATTTTTGTATGTAATGATTATGTAATGGTTTCCGTCTGTAGTTGTTTTTGTCAAGATCAATCAAGTCAATCTGTTTTCGTGAGGGTGAATTTTCAACAACATTTTAAAGATTGTATAAAGAGATATTCAGGGAAATTCTTTAAATATGCCTCCAAAGAAGAGAGATCAAGAATTAGGAAAATATTTTATAAGATGTGAAAAATTCATGTTTAGTTTTACTGTATCCTATGAATGAATGTAATTTTAAGTAGTATATGACTTAATGTAGGGATCACAGAATTTTGAAAATGTGCACACAATTCACTTTTCCCCATAGCACGTCATACACAGTTTTTAACTGTTTTTTTGACGTAAAAAAATAAAATAAAATAAAAATGAAATAATTATTATGACAGTGTATTGCGATAGACTGACATGCTTCATGATGGTCAAAATCAACAGTTTTTTTACCTTAGCACGCACACTTATGTATACATACATATATGTATGCTTACAACCTCTTTGTATTTTTGCTTCTAAATTCATTATCTGAAAAACACAAAAAATTTTAATCTTGCATATCGAAAAACGAATCAAGCAAACAACAAATTCTAATATTATATTACTCGAGTTTGACCGAACAAATTCTAATATTATATTACTCGAGTTTGACCGGAGGACCAATGTAGAGATACAATTATTTTCCTTCTTATTTTCAGACAAACGTTTTTCAACTTCATTAATTTTTTCGGTCTTTTTAGTTTCTTTCTTCTTACATCTCTGACCAGGGAAAATTAGATAAATAATTTTTGCTTCTTCGGAAATATCAAGTGCTTTCAAAACAAATATTTCCATATATTCTGATTTAAGTAATATTTCAATATTTTTCTGTCTGCAAATATTGCTCATAAGCATTTAACTCACATAAATCTTTCGTAATAATATTAACAATACCATAAATTTTGAACGTGACGCTTCAGAGTCTAGTAAAATGCTATATGAATTCTGTCAAAAATATTTCATCTCTTTCATGTACGTAGGTGCCGGTGACGAGTTGTAGTGAATAGTAGCGGAAAGTCCAATGCCTTCGGCGCGATTCCAAATGCCAAGATGTGATTTATGAACAGTGGTTAGCGACCCACATCGCCTCTTTGGCCGTCGCGACGAGCAGGAATTCTGTTTCAAATTCCCAGCATTTGCCCAACCGCAAGAAATGCGCGCCCTACGCGGAACAACAGCGAGGGCGCCGACAATTAGGGGGCGTCGCCCGCGCCCCCGAGCAGGCGCCGGCGCCAGTACCGCCCCGACGCGACGGCGGCGGCGGCACTCACTAATGATGCCTCGCGGCTATAGAGACGCGCCTAGACGGCGGAGCCATGGCGGCGGTGGCGGGTCAGCGGCAGTGGTGGAGTTGGCGGTAGCGACGGTGGCGGTAGAGACGGTGGTGACGGCGGCGGCGGTGGTGACGGTGACGACAAAGATCGCGGTGGCGACGGCGGTGGCGACGGCGGGCGACGGTGGCGGTGGCGGTGGCGGTGACGACGGCAGTGGCGACGGCGACTTCGGCGGCGGTGGCGGTGGCGGTGGCGGTGGCGGTGGCGGTGGCGGCGCCGTGGGAACGAGGGACTGTCGCCGCCGGCGAAGTGGAGAAGGAATGCGGAGATGAAGGGCAAAGGAAGATAAGAAGAAGAAAAGGCAAGGAAAAGGGAAAGGGGGAAAGAAAGGGAAAGACAGAAGGGGGGAAATATTGAAAGTAACATGGGGGAAAGATGGAGGAGGTGAAAAGGGATACAAGGCGGGAATGGTACGGAAGAGGAGTGAAGATGGAAAGCAAAGGGGGGCTCGACAGCAAAGAAGAAACAGAAAATATGAAAGAATATGGAATGGAAGAAAATGAAAGGCATGGTGTTTTTGTAGGCGAGAAGATGGTGAAGGGAAAAGCAGGTCCTATCGCGCGAAACACACGAAAGCGGTTGATGTGGAATAAAAGAGAACCGTGATGGGATGAAAGAGAGACCCCGAGATGGGAATACTTTCCACGTTGTGAACGTGGTGTAGTAACTGACGAGAGGAAAGCGAGGCAAATTAGCTGGAGAGATGATGGAGAAGGAAATCATGGAACTTGGGAGATAAAATGTCGGAATACACATTGGTTGATAATTAATTTTTCCGTGCATGTCTACTGCTATGGCCATTCGTCCAGTTAGTGCATTGACTTTTATTCCGGCAGGTGGTGATTCGTTCCCAGCTGAATGGTGAGTTTTGGCGCCAATCAACACGTTAGCTTTTGGGAGATTTCTCCCTCCAGGTATCTCCACTCAGCGGGCCGTGACAAGTTCTTGGCTCCCGTGGTCTTCCGGCGTATGTGAGTAGTGTAGAGTGAGAGTGTATTAAGGAGATAGGAGAGACAAGTACGTGGAAGGAAAGATCGCGCGCGGTCTATGGCCAATTTTTTAGTGTTCTGCTCCAGCATTCATCAGGAATTGATCGGAGAATTCACGAAAAACTACCAATCAGAGCAGCCGAACATTAGAATTCTCCTCCAGCCTAACTCGACCCACCTGTCGCGCTGGAGTAAAAATTCCTACCACCTTCTGGACTCGAACCGTAGGAAATCCTGGTGAGAGTGGCTGCAGATACCACAGGCCCCGTACTGTATGGGAAAGTTCGGAAAGAAAAAATAAAGTTCCGGGGGAAAGCAAATTATAAGTCCTAGTGGTCGAGGTTGTAACAGTGAAGGTCATTCCGTAGATACGAGGAAGGAGGAAAACAAAGCGGCGATGGTGGGGGATGAAGTATTTGTGGAGGCAGCTGAGGTCCCACGTGCGGAAGTACCGTCGTTATACTGGCGGCCGGGCCACGGCTGTGGTGGCGCTCCGGGAGCGAAGAAGGCTTGCAAAAACCGCAGCGGCCGTCTGAAGGTTACCCGGACCGGAGACGCTCCTCCCGCGAGTCGTTAGGATGACGCAACTCGGCCCCCTGCAACCTGCGGTATTAGTCTCGCAACCGACTACGTCGAGAGACAAATTGAGGTCTGAATGCACTCGCCAGAATGAATAAAAAAGAGCACTTGACCCAAAATACTGATGGCTGCCTGAAACATACGGCATGGTGTAGGTAGCAGACATGGCCTGCCTACACCTGCAATAGAGGGACAAATTTAGGTGTGAATACGGTCGCCAAAATGAATGCAAAACAGCACATAGACGCCAAAACATTACTAATGGCTATCTTCAACCTTCAGCATTAGGTCTGCATCAGGGTACAACGAGAGAAAACGTTGAGAACTGAATATGCCCGCCAAAATGTATTGCGTGAAAATAAGAACAAGGGACACGTACCGGTGCTGATGTTGTTGCGATATCACCAACAGACATCGATGTTTCAAAATATCTACGTTCAAAAATAAAACAATGACAAAAATATACAACAAATAGTACAATAGCAAATACATTTAAATTCCTTTTTTGAAATAAATTAATTTGAAGTTAATATTTCCTAAATTCTTAAAACGAACTCTTTTATTCCTGTGCAGTACTTTCTTGCAGTCTTGTGACATATCATAAAAACGTTCCGTTTCATTCTGTCTTCTAAATTCAAGAAGCACCAATAATGAAGTTCATGAGAATATCTTTACAATAATTATCAACGTCAATCTTTTCCAGTTTTCTACCAGCCGAATACAAGAATTATTACCTTCTGAATTCCACCTATAATGTTTCTGTCAATTGTATTAACTCTACCAATTTCTTTCTTCATTCGCTTTTTACTGTCACATAAAATAATAGATTTTCGTATTAAATTATTTTCCAACATGACGAGAAACCGGATGCCTAGAGCCCGGAACCAGATGCATATTTGCATTTTTCGGCTGTTTTATAGGTTTTAGTACATTTTAGTAAATGCTTTTGGGGCATAGTTACGTTACTTTTAATTTTTTATGTACTACGTACTAGAGTGAACATATTTCTTTCAGACACAGGCAACGAAAGCTGCCCAGATGTGTTATCGGAATTGTACTCACATTACCTGCTTTGCTCGTGGAGTTCATCGACTCACCGAAGAGTACAATGCACATTTGGAAATGTCAGTAAAATGTTTACGTCAACAAAGAAATTGTACCCCAAGTCATCTGCTCGCATAAGGAATAAAAATCCGTTCTGCGGTGCTTTTTACCACCTGAACCAGTGGTCAACGACGGGGCACGCGACAGGACACTTAGCTGTTCTGCAATCAAAATTTTGATGCAATTAAGTATGTAGTAAGTAACTTTGACATTGCTGATTGTATGATAGTACGTCGATGCAAGGAAGCAATTAAAGAATCTTCTATTAAAAAGATCATTGATTTGATTAACACTCCTTTTTTCATACACTGCAGAATATTAAAAATCTTAAATCTCATGGTTGAAATGAATCTATTCAGTTAATGCCAATAGCAGTCCAATGACTCCGAATTGTCAGATATATTTCGGCATTAACTTTTTCAAGATTGAAAGCATTTTACGTGACAACTCCGGTTTCGAATCTTCACGCCCAATTAATAATATTTTTTCCGATTAATAACTTTTACCTGAGACAATATGCGATGATATCGCATCAAAATTTAAACAAGTACATATTTTAAGTATTTTCCATGCATATTTGCATGCTTATACAAACATTTGTGTTGTATATAATCTGGTATACAAAGATTAACAAAACTCTGACTATATCTAGTGCCTAGGCCGTTTCGCACTTTTTCCTTGTTGATTTTCCCGTGCTCTATTAAAGAAACAATCACCATGATATTTTTATTACTAGTAATTTAATTCACAGTTATTATTTTTTTCCGAAACAAGCTGGCTTCAAAACAGTACCTGTAGTGTCCTTTCACCATATTTAGTATTTATTTATTTATTTATTTATTTATTTATTTATTTATTTTACGTCAAAAACAGTTAAAAACTGCGTATGACGTGCTATGGGAAAAGTGAATTGTGTGACATTTTCAAAATTCTGTGATCCCTACACTAAGTCATATACTACTTAAATTTTGAATTTTGAAAGGGAGAAAAAAAAACAAACAAACTCCCATGTAATAAAATCTATTTTCAAAGATAAATAAGCAATAAATTTTGGTTCTTATTACTTCCTGCCCGACAACATGGAAACGATAATTTGAAGAATTGTGTTTCCACTGAATTCTAGAAGACGTGCACAGAAAATGAAGTTACATTTATGTCCAGAAGAAAACAAGGGCCATCTCAGCATTTGCTCAATGGATCAGGAAACTGGACGAAAAACCTGATCGAGATGGGGTCATTGACCCGGAAGCTGTAGTACAATAGTTGTTACAGATTGTTTATACTCATTTATACAGTCCAAATGGTAAATAATGCATTATGTATCATTGTTAAAATTAATGTTACTTTTCTTGTGATGCTCAGTATAGTCTCTAATTGTATAGAAACAGTTATGCAAGAAACGATTTCACTTGGGATTTAAACTTTTCTATCGAATTTAATCGTTTGATGGCAAAGTGTTGTAAAATAATGTACATGTATTGTATGTGAATTTTTGTAATGAGCTGTTGATACTGTCACCTGGTGAATATGATTTCTACGTCGAGTGTTATAGTAATAGACTTCGGCATTTTCTGAAAATATATTCCGCCCTTGAGCAAGTCATTTTTACAAAACCACTGATTCGTAAATAAGAAGACACGGTAATGGTAGAATTCCTAGATTAATGAAGAGAGGCTTACATGAATCACGTGGTTGGATTTGGTTATTATTCGTACAATTCGGTTTTGTAATCTAAAAGTCTGGGAGCTATAAGATGTATTTCCCCAGAATATTATGCCATATCTCAGGCGGAATGAACATTCGCGAAGTATACAGAACGAGCAGTATGAAGGCTGACTGAATTTGCAAGAATTCTGAACGCGTAGCATAATGAACTTAATTTTGTGTTCAATTCATTTAAATGGACGTTCCATTTAAGGTTTGACTGAATTGAGAGACCTAAAAATTTTGTTGCCTTAACATTAGTCAATGGTACACCGTTCATTTTCAATGGAGCACAGAATTGTTTATTTGAAATGGAAAACTGCATTAAAACCGTTTTCTTTTCGTTTACTATTAATTTGTTATTTCGGAACCAATTTAAAACATCTGATATTGCACTATTTACGGTTTCTTTATTGCAAAGGATGTTCGTATCATCCGCAAAGAGAACCGTTTTTCCGTTTCGAATTGTCGAGGGCATATCGTTTACGTAAAGTAGGAACAGAATAGGGCCTAAAATCGATCCTTGAGGAACTCCACATGCAACGGGCAAAGAGTCGGAAAGGTGCGTACGTAATGTTCCATCATTCCAGTAAGGTATTTCAACTCTCTGAGATCGTTGTTTAAGGTACGAACATAACCAATCTAGAGCAATACCACGAATTCCATATGAAGGTAATTTGGAAAGTAAAATGTCATAATCAATGACGTCAAAAGCTTTTGAGAGATCTAAAAATAATCCAATAGGTGCCTCGTTTTGATCCAATGATGAGGCGACATCTTTAAGAAAAGAAAATATAGCTGTTTCCGTTGATTTTTATTTTCTAAATCCATGTTGGCAATCTGAAAGCGCGTTGTGTTTACTGAGAAAGGTTTCCATTCGTACATAAAAAGTCTCTCTAATATTTTGAAAAACTGATAGAAGAGAAATAGTAGAGTTAGTAGAAAGTTTATTTTGTTATCCATTATTACGCTGTATATTTCGTATCTCCAAAACATGTTCTTAAATCAACTATTTACAACAATTAAATAATTGAACCTAAATGTAATCTACGTGATCTGTGACTTCGTGACTGACACTTCAAACTTCAAGTTTGACCACGATGTTTGCAAACCCTTAATTCTTTATTACAGATTGATCTCAGACATGTTAAAACTGTTACTCCTCAGGAACTTAAACCCCTCCAGGCAATCTTTCTAAATTATTAATACGTTTTTTCATTTATTGGAAAACTCTTTTAAATTTACATAGGAAATAATTACAAGAACGTGGTTGTACCTCTATTTTATCCCATCACAATTTTTTTAATGGCTTCTTAAAATTTTACCAGAGAATCTGTTTACGTACCCCCGTATACACCTGATGGTATGCATCTCTCTTGTATTATTGGGAGCAGTATTGACACCAAACTTAACTTACATTTACAAACGAACGAACAAATTATGAACAAACATAACGTACATTTATACGAAATTATTTACGTATTCGTATTCATCGCATTCTCAAGAATATGATTTGCACACAAGAACTTCTCTTTTGGATTATGTGAAGTAATGGTCATGAAGTACTGTACGTACTCTGTATAAGGCTCTGACGTGTGAAGTTTGTGTTGTCTTTTATTTGGTATTAATGAAGCAGTAGCCCCAACCAGTTTTAACTGCCACTCTCGTTCTTCACGGTCAAGGACGCCTTCACTTGACCAACATGTTCATTTCCACTACTCATTTGGCATTTAACAACAGTTTGTAAACACTTAAATGCTTGAGTTGTTGGGTCATCAATGTGCCTAACGTTTCATGAAACAAAATGAAGGATGAGAAGACGAACTGATGAAGACCATAGTATTTGAGTTCGACGATAATACAAATTACGACTAGTGTTAAAAAATTCACTGAACGTATCCACCATGGACTAATGAACACAGTAGCAATAATGAACACATCTATATAGATGTCCAGTATCGGAATGCCTCCGGGGTAGTACATTTGTATAATATAGTAGGTTCAAAATCTAAATAGTAGCAATAGAAAGCGTGTCGAATTAAAAAAAGGTGAATACCAAATTATTAATGACGAGCAGATCTCGCACTATTCTCTCGGTTCATTTATATGCTAACTCAATATATTCCACGAAATTTTGTTTATTATATTGTAGATACAAAAGGAAATAACTACTTTATTACAGCAAGCGTATGATATTAGTCAAACAAGCATGATCATCGTGAGTTCAAGAGTGTCTAAAATGAGCTTTTCATCCAAAAATTACCAACGCACATTTATGTCAAAAACACATTTTCGTAATATCTCACCGTTATGTGTACTTAACGCAACAAAAACAAAACAGGGTCGGACTTTTAAACTTAGAGGCCTTAAGCAAAACATTAAGACTCCTTCTTTTTATAATTAAAAAAAAAAAAAAAACTTTCTCGCATTATTTCTGACTTTTGCAATTTTCGAAAATTCAGAGAAGCGACCTGCAGCATTCTTTTAAGCATCCCTTATCTCTATCTGTGGAAAAAATAAAGAAAAAATACAGAGCCGTTTACGAGGAAATGTTTTTTTATAAAATGAATTAATTACAAGCATAAATTACTCGTTATTGGTTTTTTCAAAAAAATTACAAATGAACATTTTTAAAGATCTAATATCCATGAACGGATTTTAGCTCTATCTTCAATATTGTAGTTTCGCGATGTTAACATTTTCCAATTTTTGAAAATATAGAGCTCACCGGAAATGGAGCACTAATTTTATTACCATTCTTTGATACATACGTGAAGAAAATTCAAAGAAACAATTTGGAATCGTTTTTGAGAAAAAATGGCTTAAAAATTGTATATTGTTACGCAAAATTTCACGATATCCAGTCATATTTTGAAAAAAATTGAAGACCTTATGTAAAGATCTGTTTGAACAATATATTTTATTTTAATAAATCGTGTATCTTCAATATTGTTGTTGTAGGGAGACTCCGAAAACAATATTGCAATTTTGCAATTTTCAGAAATCAAGAGTTTTGACAAAAATGTGACCTACTCAGTATATTAAAACCTTTCCGCTATCACAGGCCGAAGTTCAATAAAAAATGTGGAGCCATTTTTGAGAAAATTTTGGAAATGAAGCTTCATGTAAAGTTCTCCCCAGAATCAAAATCCGTATCAAACTCACGAGGGCCTCCAGTTCCTTAAAATAAATCGAGGAATTTGGATTTTGGAGAAAATCGTCTGAACGGTTTAAGAACCAGCCTTGGCGACAGACAGACGGACAGGCAAACGCTTTGCCATAAATTGAATTTTCTGTATCAAGGAACCACAAAATATGGATTCTGGGTACACAATGTTTTTGAGGAAGTAATTTACTATAGGAACAATTTTTATCAACTTTCGTTTTCTGTCGAAAATTTCCGTTTTCCGGCGCACGATTACAATACTTCCTCTTCTTGTGTCGCAAAGCGATAAAGAGGTCTCATGAGGAATGGCGTTCCCACATTGTGAGAAAAAAACGCAGCACCTGAGATCGAAATTGTTTTCTGTTTGGCTGCATCTGGCTTGTTGATGCAGGAGGTGAGTTCCCTCCTCACAGTACGTGGCTAGATACGTCTAGAACGTCTGACGCAAATATTATTTGTTAGATAATTCTATTGTATAATGTACACTTATTTACAGTTATTTTCGCAGTAATCCAATTTTTTTAAAAGTTAAATAAATATATTTGAAAAGCTCTAAACTAATAAATAGTTAAAATAGTTTATCATTGTCGATCGTATTTATGAACTAAAACTTTTTTATTTGTTTATTGTTTTTGAAACATTTAATTTGGATTGAAAATTACTAGGGCCCCTATTATATTTTATTACATCTCTGAGGTTGGACATCTAAGCACTTGCCTAGTTGGTCTAGGCAGAAGGCCCCCCCTGCTACCTAACAGGAATGAAAAGTAATTCGTGGGCTGGCGGCTGTAAAGGAATTTTTGTATTCCCGCATTCAATATAACTGGCCTTTCCCTGCGATGTATCGTTTATAAATGTAATTTTGTGGCACAAATTACGTCATGTTAGCCATTTATGCACGAATAATTGCGCCATCGTACATTTAACCAATCCCAGCGAAGGAATCATAGGGGAGGGGGTGACGGTAACCTGCACAACTCACCACCGAATTTTCGGGCAGAAATTAAATATCCGTCACCGCATACTTACGTTGTTTTCAAAAACTAACGTTGATTCTCTTACAAATTTATAATTCTGTTAAACAAAAATATCACGTATGTAATTCGTTTACAAGTATAACGTTGCTTAATTGCTTTAGTACATATTTGAAATCACTCTCCTAGCGTCGCTCGTTTACAAAACCTGTTCTTATGCAATAAAACTTAACATTATAAACAAGTTGCATAATTTTGGACAGTTTTATTGCCTTTCTTTTCTTTTTTAGTAAAGTATACAAATCATTTGATTGTTTACCACGATAGTTTAAGTTCAGAACTAACTGATGCGGTCAAACGAAAAATTTTCGTTTTCTTTGTTGCAATCATACTGTTTCGTCTGAACATTGGATCAGCGTCTCACTTTTAACACTAAATAATGCTAAAAGGGAACATTTAGCACCCTTTGTATGGCCTAAAAGTAATCGCTATTACCACTGTCTGTCTAAAACATGCTATGCACTCGTAGGCTTATATAGTCACGTTACGTAGTTAACTTCACGTTCAGATATTTGCGGCAAAGGCTTATTCGCTGCAGCGCTCCTGCACTCTTCTGCACTTCAGTGACTCGCTGGCGGGCCTGGAAGCGTTCCGGCAGCCAGACTCTAAAAGTAATGGGACAGGCGCTGAGAGTAAACATGACTGGGTAAGGGAGGGGCGTGGCGTGACGTGGCGTGGCATGGCGGGACGTGGCGTAGCGGGACGTGGCGTAGCGGGGCGTGGCGTAGCGGGGCGTGGCGTGGCGTGGCGTGGCGGTGGCGGGGCGTGGCGTGGCGGGGCGGGCGGCGGGGCGTGGCGGGGCGTGGCGGGGCGTGGCGGGGCGTGGCGGGAGGGGCGTGGCGGGGCGGGGCGGACGGGCGTGACGGGCGGGACGGGCGTGGCGGAGGAATGGCGAGAGGAATGGCGAGAGGAATGCCGAGAGGAGTGGAGCGACGGGGTAGGGGCGAGGGGCAGAGAGGGGCGGTAAAAAGATTCGCACACATCACACACCACGCGCCGGCTGGCACCCGCACGCGGCGCGATGAAACCACTGCTAGTCGCCACCGTCGCCGCTGCTTCTGCACAGTGCTCCCAAATCACATCAGTGATAGTACGATGTATTGGATCAGAATCAAAATGATCCAACACTATTTTTGTATCCAGAAAAATATTACGTTTGTTGTACTGTTATTGTGTAAATTTCGAATATCTCAATAAAAACGTATGTCACATTACTTCACACTTTTTACTCTCTCGTCTAAAACGTTCTTACATAGTTCAAAGAGTCATGCGATGCTGCACCATAGAGTTGCGATTTATTCCTCAGAAAAACTCGCATTGTGCGGGCAGTGATATCGAAAATGTGGAGTTTCATTGAATAATTAGTGCTTCAGGGCGTGTCAACGCCTTAGGTCATTAGTCCCGTAAGTCTAGTGATTTTTTTAACGCGGGAGGTGGGGGTGACCTTACCGCACTGGACGGCGAGATCCGTCCTAGCGGCTAACAAACGACTTTCCTATCGGCTTGCGGGACTTTCCTAAAAAGATATCTCCCACCAGCGGGGCACCGCCCTAGCCGGTACAACTCTCTAAGCTTCTAATTGGTTTCTCGACATGTGTGGTAGTGTGGTAGAAACCAAGCATCATAAGTGTAAATGTATATATAAGTAAGCGGTGATAAGATTAGGATGAGGAAGGAAAAATCGCTGGCGGTCCGGGTCCGTTTTTAGGGTACTGTTCCAGCATTCGCCTGGTGTTGATGGGAGAAACCACAGAAACCTACCGATCAGAGCAGTCGGCACGACTTTTCTTTTCGAACGATTTCGGCACGACTTTTTGAGTCATTCTCTGTCCTGCCGCAAGATGTCGAATGATCGCGACCGCTTCAAGCAGTGCTGCAGATCAAGTGACTCTAGCGGTGGGATTGAGAATGACTCAAAAAGTCGGGCAGAATTCCATCTTGGAGATACTACCCTCGGCGTAATTCTAGTGCCCGGCTGATGATAGCGTGTTTTTTCTTGTCAATACCAGGCGATTGCCGGAGCAGTACGCTATCAAACGGGCCAAGAGCAGCGCGTTGTCGTTCCTTCGTTGTCCTATCCTTTTTAGTTACTTTTACTCAATTACATGCACTCTACTACCATGCATGTCGGAAGCTTAGGCCTCATTCACAATGCAAACTTACATATAGTGCTGTAAATTTTACATTGACATACTTAGTAATATTTTTGTAGGTAAAAACAAACATTCACAATGACAAACGTAAGCTGGAAAGTACGTTTCGCGTGAACCAATCAGAATTCAACGTAATGAAGCTTGTTCGACCGAACATGATCTCTATCTTTGTCTTCGACATTCCGATCGATTTCTTTCTCTCTTCTTCTCTCTTCTTCTTTCTCTCTTTTCTTTCTTTTTCTATATATTATATATATATATATATATATATATATATATATATATATATATATATATCCTTTATTAACAAGTATGCTCTTCAACCAAATTCACGTGTAATTTGTCGAATATAATTATTTCATTCGCCATGTCAAGTTAAAGTCACCAGAAAAATGACCCAAATTGTTACTTTGAATTCAGTACCCGCGTCCAAACCGGTCGAAAACTAGTTCTCTACATTACAATTATGAAATGGCATAACTATAAACTGAACACAATCTGAAAACGACCTTTCATTTGCTTCTCGCGAATTTATTGTGCATTTGTTTCTTTCATGCTGCTCTCCGATTGGTCTTCGGTAGAATTCCTACATAAACCTAACGTAAAAGCTTGGTGCTTGTGAACTTCTTAAGTTGACGGATTAACGCCTAGGGTTACGTCAAGGTGTTGTGAATGGTCTCGCTTAATAACTCATTACTATGTTTGATTGCTACTTTACGTTTACGTTTAAGTTTACATTGTGAATGAGGCCTTAGAGCATGATCCGGCTGGGACGCATCCATTGTGTCTAATCGCGTGGGTCACCGTCCGGACGTTGCCCCACGCGATTAGACATATGGGGGGAGAAATACCCCGTTATTCGATATGCAGGTCGGCGCTGGATCTCGCCGTCCAGCAAAGGAGGAACACCGCCACCTCCAGGCATGAAAAATGAGTGTAATAACGGGAATAATGATAAAAGCTGTTGACGTGCTCCGAAACATCAATCAATTAATCCTCTGATTTTTTTAGCCATCTCTTCTCTCTCTCTTCTTCTCTTCTGCTTCTTCTTCGTCGTGTCCAAGTATTAATCTGCCATGAGAACTCCAAAATGAACACTAAAGAAAGAACTGAATCACAGACGCGTGTAATGGTAAATGTCCAGCGCGTTATCTGCTAAAATAATTGACTAATGACAGTTATTTCACGTTCCGAGCTAGTTTAATTACCGACTGGTTTAGAATTATTTAGATGACGGGCCGAGGATGAATTGTGACTTCATACGCTAAAAATAAAAATGAACACATACATGTTTCGTTAATGATTGTAGGGCTCCATTTTTCTCCTTCATTTTTTTTTTTCTTCTTCGATTTCCATTCTTCCCTGTATATACTTTTTCTTTTTATTATTGTACTTCTTTTCCTGCTTCTCTTTCTGCTCCATATCTAACTTTCCTCCTCTTCCTTTTTCTTCTTCCAGCGTTTTCTAGCTAAAATTAATTTCCAGACAATTTCAGGGGTAGCTGCAACACGGAAGGTGTAACGTCGAGCGAATAGTAAAATTATTGACATATGACAGTGATTCACGATACTTATCAAAATGTACCTGTATTTACAAATAATAGTGTAATTATTCATTCATTGATAAATTAAGAAGTACGATTTTTATCCTATCATAAAGTGCACTTTTCTCTGTTGGAACTCGACATTCAGAGAAATTATTTAAAATGGTTTTTGAGTTGAGATCATATGAAATGCGTGGCCCGTAAAATAAAACAGTAAAAAGGCTTTCAAATTTGCTCAAATTGACATAGATCGAAGTTGGAACCAACTTTAATCAATCCACTTGGGGTATAGTAATATTGGGTTAATGGATGATTTGTACAGTCTGCATTACATTCTTTGAAGCTATTGCGAATTTCTCTGTATTATGTACCACTGGATGCAGTAATGCTTCGCTATTGCAGTGTATTACACATCGTGCACTGGTCATGTGATTGTTAATCACGCAACGCTGTGCAAACATTTTAATAGATGAAAGATGTTCTCGCAAGTATGGGTTTGTTCCATTACGTGATTTGGACATGATTGTCAAGTATACAATTGATAAACCTTTCTCCCTAAAATTTGTGCACGCGTTCGCTAGGACACAATTGCAGAGGTTGAACACTTGTTTGCAGAGAAGACTCGCTTAATCTGCGACTATGTGACGGGTTGCGTAGAGTTCAGGGGCGCTTGAGTCGTCATAAAGGAATAAATCATCATCAAAAACGCCACATGTTCGATTAAATTAAAACCACTTGTTAAATACGCCCAATACTAATGAGAACAAAGTGAGAAATTTTTTAGCGTAATCGGTCGAGTAATTCTTGTGTCTGTGGGCGACACACATACGCACATTTCCTTTTATTTATATGTCATCATCATTATTATTATTTGTTTTAGTTCCCACGTGACTATGAATTTGGTCCACTGTGCTGTCGCTGCCTGGCTCGGCCGCTTGGAAATCCCGCTGGGGATCGCGACCTGCGAGGCGTTCTCAGATACGCAAAGCCGGTGATCCGCGGACGTTCTCTACACAAGCCGCTAACGCGGCGCTTCGCAAAGGAGGCGTTGCCGAAGCGATGTCAACAGTATGTCCTCAATGCTTCATTGGAGAGAGCGCCTCCGAGCGAACGTCACAAGGTCAGCAGAAATGGCATTGCCTGTAATTGCACTCGCTATCTCAAAACATTAAGATCGGTCGTTCCTTTTTACAGCTTTTAGTATTCTCATTCTGTACAGGTTACATTTTTCTATCTTCTCACTGCAAAGACCACTAGAAAATTAAAAAGGATAATGAAAGCGAAATAAATTCCTTATTTTCGATTCTTCTGAAACATCCTATCGTCTCTCAAAAAAGTTGTAATATTATTTTTTGCTCCGGATTATCGACGAAACTTTCGGTGTTTAGACTAAAACACCATTAACTCTATCCAACATTTAGATTTGAACTATAAAACCTCATAATTTTATCAGAGTAACTAAGGAATTCAGCGGCTTGTCTTCCACTTCCACGTTTTGATGATAAACGGAAAGCTATACAAATAAAGCACAAAATTGTGTAATAAAAAAGGAAATGTAATAAAATGTGTTTTAGTGAATGATCTCTTTTTTTTTAAAAATTAGCAATTATATTTATAAATTCATATAAGCTTCATGATTTTAACTTTAAAGTGGTAGAGATAGATGAAAGACGATTAATGTAAAACTCTATTTATTGCATTCAGTTATTGTTATAACTCATCGTTGTAAGAATGTGTTCATGAGCCGAAAATCTTACGTCAATCTATCGTTGTAATAATAATTATGATGCTATAGAAATGTTGTAATAATAATTACGACGTTCCTGTTGGAAAAAAAGGCACGCCAATGCCGTGGAAAGCGTCGAAGTGAATCGTCAAGTTATGACATCATGTTAAAATTTACGCGATTGTGACTGGGAAAATGACAAATTTGTCGGGAGGAAGCCGGCGAACAACACGTCATTTCTTTGTCATTCCCGTAGCCATTGTAGGGTTTCGCCGTATTAGTACCTTTGTTATCTTAGATGAGTCAATTAAAATGAGTTTTGCACATACTTTCAAAATGATTCAAGAAAATATTATTTGTTTGGGAAATTTTTTTTCACATTCCAAATTGAATATTTCTTTGGTCGTATTTTTCCCCCTCAGTAACTTTGATATCATTTGTAATTTTTATTGATAATTCACTTAGAGTATTTACCAATTATCCCAGTTAATCATGTTCTCAATATAATCTTATTGTTAATGTATAACATGAATAGTTCGTCATACTTTCTGTTGTTAGAAATATAATACAGAAAAGGAAATACATTGTATAGAAAGGAAAACTTTTGTTTACTGGCGATGTGTTCGTATTTCACACTAGTCATACCATGAACATTTTATTGTCCAATCTATCAATATTGAATCACTTTATTAAACGAGGTTCCTATTGTGCATTTATTTTACTATGTCGCTCGAAGAAGAAATTATTGCGTGTATGTGCATCACTAATTTTTAAAGGACGTAGAAATTGAAAAAAAACTATTCAGCCTCCATCCAAGTGAGAGATGTCTTTAGTTTTGGTACACAGGATCCTGGGAAAATATCCAAAAATAATGAAACATTGTCTATTTTGCGTGAAAATGCAAATAAACGAATTATCGTTCAGAATACTACACGTCGCTCGGCAAGGTTGCTATGGCTGGCGAGTTGCAACTCGCCAGCCATAGCATAGATCGGCCGGCCATAGCATAGCCGGCCATCGATTAGATGAATATTAGAGAATAGTATTCAAATCCGGGTACTTCCGTCCCTAATGCGAATCCCTGATTATCTGCTCTATACAAAGCTGTTGCTTATTGGGAAAGTACTAAAATTGTAGTTCTTTTCAAGACCGTAGTCCAGTCTAAGTGTCTTCATCTTCACTTGTTACCGGACAGCCGGGCATTGTCGTCGAACAGTGAAGAGCAAAGATTTTTCAAGTGCTTATTCTCAGTTGCCTGATTTTGATACTTCATGGGTAATACTTCTGACTATGACATTATTTTGTTGCTTGATCTGACAACATCCCATTTGTTTCTTGATTTGATACTATAGATTTCGGACAATGTATTACTTGTTTTGGATGACATCAGAAAGTTGCAAATATAAAATATGAGATCTTGAGAGCGGTATTGAATGAAATGTGCTGTTATTTCATCAATAATTATAATTAATTGCTCATACATACTATATAAGTTTCACATTATGCAAGTAACCAATTATGACCAAATTATTAGGATTTTAAAAATGGTTAGTTCTTTTATTTCGTAAAAAATTATCTGTTACACTATTGTACCGCTAGTCGTTTCTCCTATCGTTTAACATTATCTGTAAATAAACTGTAAACCACTGAATTTGCATGACGTAGGTGATGATTGAGACGAGTGCGGAAGTGAGAGCGTGAATGGAGGCGATAGCAGTGATGGAGGGGAGAAACGGGGATTCAGTCGGGGGGCGCGGACCGGAAGGGGGCGGGAACGAAGACCGGGCGGGGAGGAAGGCGTGGGGGATGCGCAGAGCGGATGTTACTGCGGAGGCAAGGGCCGATGCGGGGATGAAGGCGCGGCGGGAAAGGAGACGGGGCGGAGGGGGTTGCAGGGGAACCTTGGCTAGAAACGCGGGCGGAGGCAGGGGTGGCGGCGAGGGCCCAGGGAGGAACGGAGCCGAGGGCGGAGGCAGGGTTGGAGGTCAGATGGAAGGGCGGGCCGAAGGAGTGAAAGCCACAGAGGTGGAGTCAGAGCAAGAGATTGGGCCGGGCCGAGGATTATGACGAGGGCGATGGAGTCGTCGGGGGACAGGTGGGGACGTGGGTGGATGCAAGAAAGCAGATGAGGAGGGGTCGCTGAGGTAGCGGGACGGTGGGGTACACATTATACAGTATTTATTCCTTTGTGTTTTATTATAAAATTATTGTGGTTGTTTCACAAACTGGCAGTGTAAGAGCCCAGCGGTACATTAATGTACCAGGACATAACTTGTTAATATATAAATAACAAATAAAAAACAATTTCATATAAACTATTATATGATATAATAAAACTCCAAACAAAATAATTTTGCAATAATAATTAATTCTGGGTTTAAATGGTTTAAACCCCTAATAAGCGAGTAAACGTACTGATATTAATATTGCTATTAAGTGATTCTGTACTCTTTAACGTCCAGTAGTGGGTCCAAAGTCTACATGGTTTCTCCTTCTCTGAATTGCCAGAAAAGCAAGCAATCAAAACTTTTACCGCAACGGAATTAATGGTTTTTACACCAATCTTTAAAAATTAAATTCTCACGCTCACATTTCTTCCTTGATTTGTTGGGTAATAATGTTTCTCTAGTTTCTATAGTAACAATGTTTCTATCTATGCTATTTCTATTTCCGAATCAGAACTATATTCACTCATGTCAAAAAGTATACACCAAGTGTGTTTCAATTATTCTTACGTATAGGAAAAAATTGTGAATAGTAAATGCAGACTAACGAAAATTCACATTAAATCTAACAAATTTTTAAGTGGATAAAATGTACGATATTCGTGTCATAACATCCGATTACAGTACTCAATTGGTTACCAAACTCGACCTAACGGTCTCCTTTGGCAATTTTTCAATATCGTATTGTAATCAGATGCTTTACGATTGGAATATCGTAAATAACTATTAATTGCTTTGGAAAATTTATTGGCATTTGGAATATAAACACACTGGTGCATAACCCGTGGTTCCTAACAAGGGCTTCCAATTTTTCGTCTTATAAAATAAAAACAATTAAGGATGTTAGCATTCCTTATACCTTAGGAGACTAATAAAAGTCTCCTCGAGGTAAGTCAGTTCGAGGTAATAACTTCACGATAATTTCAGAATTCAATCGCAGAGAAGTCGAAAAGAAAGAGACTTAAGAGAATTATGAATTTACACTAAAAGCAAAAGTAATAATCCACCTCTGACGAGGAATCTAAAGACCTGTGGCTATTCCGAATTGGAAGTTCTACCAGGTATATCTTCCCTCCCAGGTGAAGAAGATGCAGAACGCATGTTTGTCAGTGTAATATTTTTAGAGGACCGTAGGAGAACTGCGATTTGCCTAAAGTGTCTGGGGCTCATATAGAATGTGAGATGGGAAAACTGGCTTATACTTGCGATTTTTGTAGCACTTGTATATCCATCACATTCATCATTCGGTGCTTGCCCCACCCAAAGCGTGTCGATGTTATGATCACACCAAGAGGAGCGAGCATTTGCCACTGCTATGCATAACAGGTGCTCGGGATCGGGCGAACAGTTGCTCGCTGCTCAGCGAATGCCGAATGTGTGGAGCTGCCTTTAGATATATCAAAGGAAGCGAACTTTCCCCGAACACATCAGCTTTTCGAGCGATGTATGGTGGTGCGTTTACAACAAAGGAAATTGGCAATGTGGTATGATTGAAGAATGTTCCATGCATGCGCCCAAGTGCAGTAGATAGACCACTGTGACGACAAAAAATTAAGGGATGCTTACGAACATGCTAAAAACAAGTTTTCGGGCTTTACTCCTCGATTGCATGGTACGAATATGCGTCGCATATGCATTTCAAGGATGTGTGTAAATCATGTAATTATATATAATAAACACTACTTCAAGGACATCATTTTTAATGTAATATCCTGATGAATTGAGCTCTCAGGAAAGACAATTATTGTTTGCCTCTGAACTCATGTTCAGTTTGAGAAATTGCAGACCGTGAAAGGAACGTAGCAGAATTTGCCTGGCCAAGCCGGAAGAGCAGGCCTTTTTTGATTTACAAAATTCTGTTTCATGAAACACTTCATTTGTATTATTGAAAAAAATGTAATTTATTATAAACTAAATATAATCTAAAGTACAATTGACAAGGGAACTCACTGAGTACCTCTAAAAAGCATTAAGAGTTGCAAAAATGTTCAGAAAAGAATGAATAGGATATCTGCCTTTTATGCTAGTTAGATTTTCATTATTTTTTCCTGTGTTAATACATCTACCTTGATCAATGAAGGCTAGATTTGAATAGAAATTATTGACAAGAAATGCGATGTGGTGTGCGATGGAATTTAGGTTAAGTTCGTGGTGTAATTCCTTATTGGAAATGAACCAGGGGGCTTGGATGATGGTTCGCAGGTTCTGGATTATCTGAATTTTGTTGACATTATATTTAGCTGCACTTGTTCTAATTGAACAAGCGTAAAGGAGAAGAGATTTTACGATGGTTTCATATAAGGTGATGCCATTCTTTAGAGAAAGTTTATTATTTGTTAGTGTTTTGAACTGTATTAATGAGCAGGATTCTCCACGTAAAATAAAGCACTAATTGAATTGAAAATTTTCACATTCATTCTTGTTTATTATAGGGTCTTGCAACATTTAAATATCCAGCATTCTCCATCTGATCATCATTTCACTTTCCCCAGACGTTTTTTTGAAAATCGATAGTGAGTCATTCTGTTATCACATTAGTATGCATTTACGACACTAGGACGTACGCAAAGGTACATCAAATCTCCAATAATATTGTATTTTGTAATTTGTATTACTAATTTCTGTAGCGGTATTCAAATACTCTCTACTTCAAATACTTGCTACATTGTTTAGGAACGAGGGAGGAAGGAGTAAAATTAAAATGTAAAATTACAATTGATAATTATTTATTACCAAATATGGTATAAATATTATAAAACAGGGTATAACATTAGTATAAGAAGCAGCAGTATGAATTCTGAACCCAATTATTTGGTAAGAACTGGACAATCGACTCAGATTTTAGAAAAAAAATTAAATTTTTTTAGAGCCATGTAGCATAAGTGATACGTTATTTCTGTTACAATAAATAATGTACTATTGTATGAAAAAATATTGACAATTGAAGGATGGATGGAAATAACTCAAATAGAAAAATATAATAACAGAATACAAGTTACGTTTTGAAAGAAGTAAAGATTATAAAGGAATACAATAAATGTAGATATCCTTTGGGATATTTTGAAATTCTTTTGTGCAATTACTCGATTATTCATGTATGTTTATTTGATTTTAATTATGAATTATATTATATTATACTAAACATAATATCCTATTGTTCGAAATATTTGCACACAATTACAAGTATAGAAAAACATACAATCTCCCGATTAATAGGGCGAGAATTTTGATGATTTTCCATCTTTTATCTGTCTTAAAAACAGCTTCTACGTACGTTTTAATATACTTCATGATGCTTTCATAATGTTGAAATGTAATTGTTTGGATGTTTTGTTCACAATTAGAAGGAAATTCATTCTGGCTGTTTGTATATCATAGAACATTTTCTTATTACTGCTGAAGAAAAGCATTTCAATCATTACTTTCCCACAAGAAGTTTTCTTGCCAGATAATAACTCAAACTTTAATGGTTAAAGTATAAATTCTAACTTACAACTTGGAATAATAATAGTAAAGTAATTATTTCAATTTAATTAAATCGAAAAAAGTGCATCTTAGGCCGTTAATACCAGTCTTTTGTATTCCTAAAGTGGATACTAGTTATAGTTTTCATGCCGTAAACTATAATTTTTGAAGGATACCGGAACTACGTAACACGAGTTCACTGAAGCGGACGAAGATGGGTTCTAGTATGACGCTATTTCCACTTTTAAAACAATGATTTAAAAAAGCGACCTTTGACGATTGTTTCTTTGGCAAAAATAATATACTGCTTTCTCGTAGAAAGAGAAAATTGCGTAGATCTGCAAATATATGTGCGGATTTTTCGATGAAAAAAACAACAATTTTTAGGTCCCTTACACCGAAATATTGACTTTTGTTCCTCCTAAGTTACAGTAATATTTATTATATAGCGTAATTTATATAATTACATTTATATAGCTATAGTAATCCGTCTGCCCGTCTTGAAACAACACTAGCGTCTAAACCAGGGTTGTCCAACTGGCAGTCCGGGGTGCCATTTATTGTGACCCACGAAAGGTTATTAGTGAAAAGTGAAAGTTCTTTTATTCATGTCGGGTTAATGCATGCACCCAGGGCACGCACCCTGCCGAGGCCAACACTCCCTTTAATGTAAACATAGTTTAAGTTTAGATTTATGGATATTTTTAGTAAATTAAGAAATTCAAAATCATCCCAATGTGTTTCACCGCGTTATACATGGCACGGCCTGATACCACGTATAACGCCATCCCGTCCCATTTCAGAGCAGCCGGGCAAACTGTCGAGATCAACAGCACGGGGAGGTCAGGTGTGGATCGCACGAGTAATAAAAATGTGGTCCGTAACCACAATAAAGGTTTTAGTCGTGGCCCTTGAGGCCTTGCAATTTGGACTAAATCGCACATAGGATTTTCACCAAAATTCATATTCCCATGTCAATCCCGCTTATATCACGCCTTATGATTTTGAAACGTATCTCTTAATTTTTAGGTATTTTGCGGAAACCCTTCTCTACATTTTCGAAATATTTTAAAAAATGATTAAAATTGTTGGGAATTGTTCAGAATGCGGACCAGTGATCGCACACGATCCTTCCTTCCATATTCTGTTTCCTTTTTCACATTCCGCAGAGTGATAAGCCGATCGCCTAATATCGTACGGCCTACCCTTATGGTCTAGAGAATCTCCGATAACAATCTGCAATACTGCCTACACGCTGTGAATCCTGAAAAGAACTTCGCAGCGACTCGGACCACAAGGTCCACTAAGGGTTCGAGTCCCGACGGCGGATTTTTGACACTAGCTACACAGCTAGATCGAAATCATCCGCTGCCTGGAGGATATTTCTAGCAGCCGGTCCCTACGATTGATAGTTTTCAATGGTTTCTGCGATCAATTCTATGCGAATGTCAGTACAATATTCGAAAAAATCTGGTCACAGACCGCGCGCGATTTTTCCTTCCCTTCCTCGTCCTATTCTCTCCCCTTACACGCACTTACACGTACTGCACCACACTTCCACACATGTCGGGGGAGTAGTCGCTAGCTTCGAGTGTTTTTGATCCGGCTGGGGCGGTGCTCTGCGGGAGAGAGACCTGGATATATTTCCATGTATGGAATTATTACCCAATACATTTACACATGAAATTTAAACGATGGCATCTATTTTAATATTTTATGAGTACTATAATTAAAACTTGATATTATGGTTCACATACTTTATCTAAATAAGCTTTTATTGTTTGGTACAACCAAAATATTGGTTAACATCAAGATCATTTCAGATGTTACCATTACAAAGCCAAGCTTGTGTGTTGTCTTACTTGGAAAATTATGTGAATAGTTAATACATCTGATTCTCCTTAGTCAGTAGACGTTACAAACACGATTATAGACCATTTGATTAAAGTTTGATCCGTGATATGGAAAAAATGGGTCTTTCTACGATGATAAGGGGAAAATTGACCGGCAATACCAGGGATCGCCCCTCCTAGAGTTTCACGTTTTCTACTGGAAAAGAAGTTTATTACTGCCATGGACCCAATTACCATAAACAATTTCTAGACACATTTTTTATGATTTGCACTGTTTTAAACGATCAAATCAAGGAATCTGGGGGCTACTTTCATGGAAAAAACAGAAGTCATGGGTGTGTGCACTATTCATCTCCCCACAGTTAAATAGTGAAAAAGCTGTTTTTGTAATTCTCCTTGGAATATTCACTTTAAAAAAGATATTGACTCTCTCTGGCAGAAAATTTCCAATAAGCACCCTGACAATTTTTAAATATTGTTTCAGGTTCGTGCACCCACATTGTCCGTGAAGTGGATGGTTCGAAAGTGCGCTCCTCTAGTACTCGTAAATTCAGAATTTTAAACAAAAGCATTTACCTTTTCTCTCCATTGCATAATTCCGAATGCATTATTTTCAAAAGTACCATTATACATGGTACAAGGCCAAACAAGTTCTCCTTCGCGACAATTGCCAAATCAGCAGATAGGTTCCTTTAACCTTACATACTGCTTATGACTCGAAGGTTCCAAGAAATAGGCCTACCTATTATTTGACAAGCCGATACTGAACAAGATTACATGTTTTTTACGTATTTCAAATGTGGTAATTCTATCCCAATAAATATCTGCACCTATTTCAGAGAATATCATTAACGAAAAAAACGTTGATCATGATACGAGGAACGTAAACATTCAGAATCAAAATTTAGTAATCTAGAAAACACGGGTACAATAATTCTTATCATTGGTGTTGACTCACAAAATTCTTAACTTGTCAAATACACATATGCATGTCTCTTTCAATGCCGACAACAAAATAAAATTCTTACTTCGGAACAATGCATCTGGTAGGGAAATGGTAATATCGAATTTCATTTACGCAATTGTCATAAACATGTAGTAATTAAACTTTTAGATCTATTAGAGAGATATTCCACTCATATTTACGGAGGAATTACAATTCACGAATTATTGACCGACATGTTTGAATGAAAAGGAAATTTTCCGACCTAATTGAGAAAGAACGTTTGAGTCAAATCTCACTTATTGTCATATACATGGCAGTGTCATAAAGAGGCTATGGCTATAAAGCATCTAACGCTTAATTAATTAATTAATTAATTAATGTCTAATACCTGTCGTTTGTTAAATATTGATTAATTAACACTCAATGACCAAATCATAACATGTCAATTTTTGTAACAAAACCAAATCCCTTCTTTTGAATGAAGAAGCATCAAATGAAGTTGAAAGAGTGTTAGCGAAAATGGTTTCGTGATTTCCATGTAGGTGTTTCAGAAATGGATTTATCTTCAAATTGATTGTAAATTGGAATAAAATTTGCACATGATATGTGATCTTTTATTTCAATTTAAGATATATTTTCAAGATAAAGCATTTCCTGATACTGCATTCAATTCCTTGAACTTACACGCTCTTCCTTCCTATACAATAGAAAAACAATGACTTTTGAGTTGAAATGTAGAACAAACATTTCCTAATAAGTACTCTCTAGAGGGTAAAGAAATGCAGAGTTCAAAACAGAGGAAGGGGTTGATGTTCCAATTGGGATAGATGACCCTTTACACTTTTCGAAGGTGAAAGAGGAAAATTCTGGAATATGAAGTTCGTGAGATATTTTACGCTAGACCAGGAACGAAAAATATGACGTTTATGGGTTGATGTGAGCAAATGTGCTGGTCACTCACGGTTCATCGAAAAAATATTGGGTAGGCTTTTTAACCTTGCGTTTTTTTAAGAAATTAAAACGTTTTTCTATGAATTTTTATTTCTGTCGGCGAAACTAGAGATTGCTTCTAAATTTCAGGGACAAAAAGACATTCAAAGCACTAGCATGCGAATGATAAAGCGATAAAGAAGAGGAAATGATTCCTTGATTCAAGTGTTCTTAATTGGGTATGATGTATTTTATGAAAAATTAATTAGACATCAAAAATAAATACATAACATCAAATTCAATTATAAAATATTATCGTAATTTTCCATTGTGTTACTCAAATTAAAGAACGAGAAAATAAAACAATAGATCAATAATAAGACAAGATAAAATAAAAATGAAGTGCCTTGCGGAATGCGAGAGGTAGAGCTGTGAGTTTATTCGGGAGCGAGTGTTCATTCAGGTGAAAAAAGTGTATACAACGATAAAAAAATACATTATATAGATAACTCAAAAAGAGAAAGGAGGTAAATTCAGAAATATTTTAAAAGAGCAGAACATGACATTATGTCACATATTTGGTCAGTTTGCACTTCCTTACACTCTATTCAGTACCTTATTCTGAGTAAAATTATAATTATACATCAAATTAATTGGTAATTAATGCGAAGTACGAATTAAAGGTTTTCCCCGCTGTATTCTTCAAGTCGAAATGAAGAGACAGTAAAATAGCAAGTCAAAAGTAAGATGCAATAAAACACAATAGAAGCAAATAGGCGCCTGGCCGGAGCTGCTGCGTCGTGCTTCACTCGGGCGGGATCTCGTCCTCCATGCGGACGAGTTGCACGTTCCGCGCCGTCTGGCTGCTGGGCTTGGCGCGGGTGCGCGCGTACAGCTTGGCGCGCACGTCCAGACACGCCAGGTCCAGATTCATGGCGTGTTGCTTGCTCGCGATCTCCCGATCCAGGTTCACCATGAGGTTTTCCAGCCCGTTGTACGTCGCCCTGGGGAACAAAGAAAAGGTGCAGTGGTGGTAGTGCGCCACCGAGAAGGACTCGTAGCGGCGTGGCAGTGCAGAGTGGTCACTTGATACACTTGGTATTGGGAAATTCCTGCAATTAACGAACCGGTGGAATCCGCGCAACACCGGTTCTGATTTGATTTTTTCGTGTTTCCGGGCGCGTCAACTACTTCGGCCATTTGTGTAGTGCATGTTTCTTTTTCTCGGGATATGCGCGGTGATCTTTCCTCGCTGGATGGCGAGATCCGGCGCCGACCTACCGTCGGTTAGTGGGGTTTCCCCTAACCAGGACTCTCCATGAGCGGGCACCGCCCCAGTCGGCACAAGTTCTAAGCTCCCGACCGGCGCCAACCAACAAACCACGGAAAACTACGTGTAAGGGAGAGGTAGGACAAGGAAGAGGAAGGAAGATCGCGCGCGGTCCGTGGCCCGTTTAGTAGGGTACTGCTCCGGCATTCGCCTGGTGTTGATCGAAGAAACCACGGAAAACTACCGATCAGAGCAGCCGGTTGCTAGAATTATCCTCCAGACAGCGACTGAATTCGACCGCTAGTGTCGAAAATCCTGCCGTCGTCATGACTCGAACCTAGGACCTCCCGGTCAGAGACCGGTTCTGCCGAACGTAAGACTATCTCTAACGGGTCGAGGTGGAATAGTGGTTTGGTGGTGGTGGTGGTGGGGGGCAATCCGAGCAAGGTGTCAGACATTTACTTGATGTGTTTAACATCGGTGGGTTTGAGGCGACTGCCAGAATCGATTTAAATAGAATGATATGTGATTTCCTTGGCTTACCTGATCACTTCCAAGCCAATAGCAATACCGCCATTTACAACAGCCCGTGGACAACGCGCGATCATATATTTCATATCTTCCTTCCCTTCATTGATTGAGCTCCATAAGTGTAGTGCAAGTTATTATCGCGGGAGGGGGCGATGATAATTCCCCGCTAGAAAGCGAGATTCGACGCCGACTACGTCGGCTTGCGGGTATTTTCCCAACCAGGTACCTCCCACCAGATTGGCACCGCCCCAGCCTGGACAAGCTCTAAGCTCCCGACTTAACCCCTGACAAGTGTGGTAGTGTGCTGCATGTAAGTCTAATAGCGTTTTCCATTCGTTGCACTGAAACCCACCCTAGTGCAGGGCAGAAACGTCATCGCTCCGCAAGTGCTGCCCCACACGCGTAAAGGGCAGCTACGAATGAAACGGATTCCGGAACTGAGTCAGTGCTTGTGCGCTACGCAGTGAAATTATACACAGCTGTTCTTGGTCAGTCACACTGATGGAACTCGAAAAATAATAATTTTGAATTACGATCGTCGTTATAATTTTTATGTAGTCTTTTGGTAATTCTTACTTCTTAGTTCATAAATTAATAACGTGTGATATCTTTATTTAAAAACTATGAAAACTTCAAATGCGTAGAGTAATAATTTCATTTTTCGAGATTTGCCAGTCATCGATATAGTACACAAGATTTTGAACCGAAAGGCTTCTGTAGAATTGTTTGATTACTGAAAACAATAAAAATATTAACATGAACATTTCCGCTGGTATATGCATGGGCGTGCGAGAAACATTTCTTGGCATATATATTTGAATGATTTTGTAAGGGTCACTATTTTTATTTTCACTTTATTAGCGTTTCGAAATTGAGTCGTACCTAAAACACTTTAGTTTCAAAATTTTGGATTTGTTATATAAGTTATTCCAGGTTAAATTTTCGGAGAACACAATCTGATTTTCCGAACTTCGTGTAAATCACAAACATTACTTTAAGACATTTCTTGCAAAACATAATATACTCCATCATTCGAAGTATCCCTGTGTGACAGAAGATCCTCAATTGCCTTCATAATTTCACCACGAATCTAAATCAGCATGGATAAATTCCGCACCTAACCTCACAATGGCCCGGTGCACTGGACTGCACTGACGCGATGGTCAGTGCAGTTTAGGGCGCCCGATCCCCGGGCCAATTCTTTGCACGGTGCCCTAGCGGAATGGAACACGAAAGCTGCCCTGAGTGCGCACTGGGTGCGCACTAGTGCGACGAATGGAAAACGCTATAAGAGTGCATAAGTAATGGGTGAAGATAGAACAAGGAAGAGGAAGGAAAGATCGCGCGCGGTTCGTGGCCCGTTTGTTAGGGTTCTGCTCCGACATTCGCCTGGAGTTGATCGGAGAAACCACGGAAAACTACCGATCAGAGCTGCCGGCTGCTACAATTCTCCTTCAGGCAGCGGTGTCCTTCGACGTAGGTGTGTAGCTGGTGTCGAAAATTCTGCCATCGTTGGGGTTCGAATCCTTAGACCTCCTGGTCAGGACATTATTTGATGCCCTGAGTCACCTTTGCCGATTCTTTCCTTCAACATATTCATTCCATCATACCGGGGTGAGGTGACTCAGTGTATCAACTGGTCACTGCTGTGCCTCTGACAGGGAGGTCCTAGATTCAAGTCCCGACTGAGGCAAGATTTTCGACAGTAGCTTGCCAAGTAGGTCGAGTTCAATCGCTGTCTAGCGGATAATTATAAAGGCCGGCTGCCCAACATTGCAGTCATGTAGGGCGTGGGCCAGTGGACAAGATTTGAGTCGGGACATTAGACAACAACAACAACAACAACAACATGGTGAGCCTATAAATCAGGCATAACAGATCACAACACGTGTGTGTCCCGAAATGGAGGAGGGGGTTGATAGCAAAGAAGAGATATCATTTATTGCCGTTAAAATTGTGTTGTGTTGATGATAGTATTTAGAGGAGAGTTTAGATTTTTGAAGTTTTGTTGACAAATTAAGTTAGACAAAATGCAAATATTTTAATATTTTTGTCAGTTTTCATTCAAAGGGAATGTTTTAAAATTGCACATTGAAATGAAGAAATACTGAGCAAACATTACATATATTTTTCTGAGGATGTTTTAAAACTTATTTGTGCAACTTCAATTCTATAGATTTCGAAATTATTTGTTCTGTTGTTATTTGTTTCAACACGCAATTGCTTAAAAACCCAATTGTTTACGTTGAATTGTAATCTCAATAGAACTATTTGTGTGAAATTAGGTATGTAATGAATGACATAAAAAGTATTCTATGCTAAAACTCGTATCAGATTCACGTGTTAGGAATGTCGTATTTTCATTTACCTTCTCCAGTATATTTTGTTTTAGTATCCCACTTCTCGTTTCCGTCCACTCATCCACCCTAAAGATTACCTTGTGTGTCACACATCCTAGTTTAAATCCGGCCAAAGCACGAAGCACATTGCGCATCTAATAGTCAATAGAAAGGGACTTTCCTCGAGTCACATGCAGAACATATAGTTTACTCCTAAAGTCACACGCTGTACCAAGGACACAAACACACACACACACACACACACACTGTAAACACAACGTTGCACAAGGAAAGAATGACTTCTGCGCAAGGCGATAATTCGGATAAGTTTACTACTTCCTTCCTCATCTTTTATCATATCATAGTAGTACGGCGTTGTCAGAGAACATATTTTAAAAATGGCATTACGTATATGTTTCCTGCATGTGCAAATATCAAAAATAGTTTTTTTCTTTAATGATAAAGAATAGTTTTTTAGTTCTAGTAACTTTAGATTTTTAGTTTTCAGAATGACCTTCACATGTAATTTCTTTCGCACTCAAATACTAAATTTTTAAAATGATTCTTCCTTTTATATGAAACGTTATTAAAAAACGAAACGAAAATTATAGCGAAATAGAACCTCTTCGAGAACAATGAATTGGTCGTATACCTTCAACTAAGTTTCAAATATTTATTTTAACGTAGATTTTATTTATATTCGGAGCATCTCAAGTTCTCAAGTGTAAGAAAGACGTATTCTTGGTAGTATATTCTAAACTCAATAAAATAAATCATATGCATTCGCGATTCTACTCAACTTGACCTCTGCGTTGACATCAGTTCAAAGGAGCCGCAGATAACGCATTTAAACTAGCGGTCGTTTCGCATTCACAAAAAAAGCATCGTTGCAAATAATATCGCAGTACGTTGACCATGTGCAGTTCTTAGAATAACGTTTTCTGTAAGTTTCCGGGGAGTTTCATTTGGCTTCATAACTGTAAGGAAATTCTATATACGAGGAGGCTCACCTCACATATAATAATGAGAACTTGAGATTTTCATGAATGATTGCGGAAGTATTTACATACAAACGTCTACCACACTACTTATACTTTTAACTCCCACGTTTCTTCAGTAAAATTTTTAATCGTACAAATCTCTTCTGCAGAAAATATCATATTTCTTTATGTTTTTAAATAAGGAACTCTTTCGCATTTATTTTTCGAGCTGAAGTTCATTCACTCTCAATCTACGAACCAATCCAAGGATGACATTTGCTCCTTTGGATCTAACCCAGAAACTATTTCGAGTGTTATCTCGTTTCTTTGCCATATTGTTGTAATATGAGAACGACACGTCATGTCCTTTCAGTGAATAAAATTAAAGATTGTAATCATGTAATGTGCGTGTCAATTCAGTTTAGTATCCTTATTGAAGAACAGAACAGAAATTTCTTTTGGTGTAAAGAAAAAACTCAAAGAACTCTTTCAGTGACATATTGATACATTCTAAATTAATACGGTAGCAGTCTGTCATTAAATCGTACCGCCGCCCAAACTTTTCAAAATCTGTATTTGTCAGAGCATCCCAGAAACAGTTCTGATCTTGCCACGTCTAATTACCATCCATTTGATCCTCTTAAAGCTGCATCTTCACACCGTTCTTTGACATGAACACATGATATTTTTTATTAAATATTATTATTGCAAATAACTTGCGAATGTATTTCCACAATAGACACAGATATCCTAAACGAAACATGTTAAGTTTTAGAATTGCCAAATATTTGCCTCCGACCTACAGGCATAAAAGTAGTCCATTCATGGCTTGCTGCACAAACAACAACTTCTTTTCCTGAGGGTATCGGAAAGCTGGTGGTATGATACACCATATACAGTTGCGCATCCAATTTGGCTTCCGCCTCTCACCCAGCCACCAACCCACCCAAAAGCCACGGACATATTAAAAAATATAGTTTTTATTAATTTTTATACTCAAGAACGTCGTTCAATGTACCAATTGTTAGCGTTATAAATATTAACTCTGAGTCAAATATTTTATGTTTTACGTCTTGGCACCATCTGGTGACCACAGATGCCCTCCTCTCCAGCTGAGACTACTCCTTCAGGTGCAGCCACCGTGGTGACTCTGTCCATCACGCTGATGTGGCTTGCGAGCTTTTAAGTGTCATTGAATATGTTACATCCGATAAGAGTTGCTCGTGATCCCTTGCTCTTTAGCCCTGACTTAAAGGAAGGAAGAGAGCCCAACCTATAGATGCCGTTCGTCGCGCACCTGGCCTTATCCACTCTTTCAGAACTTACTTGGGAAGTGAAAGGAAATAAGGGGATTATTAAGACTCGTGGAAGGTACATGGTGTGCTAGGAACACATTTCGTGCTACAACAAATAACTTACGCGTCAATACCTTTGAACTCACTGTCCGGATGTAACGTTTTCTTGGACTGTTAAGTCGAAAGAATCTGCGCCGGAGGTGGGATTCAAACCTGCGACTGTTTGTCTCTAGGGCGCGCCCGTCCCATCAATCTCGGTTACACACGTCGGTCATTATCAAGGTCTTTCAATTATTAACGCATTGTTGGAACTGTTCCTAAAACACTCCTCCTAATCAATTTTTTTCAAAGTCATTAATACTGATATTACAGTGAGATCCGATTTACTACATGCCTGCATTTGACGAACTATTTCGGAGTTTTGGCGAACCTGTCCATGCGGAGATTTCCAAACAGCGTCGTTATCTGTGGAAGGCTGGAAAAGCAACTTTTAAACGAAACTTTGCTGCTGAACAACTAATGTTGTTTTGACATGTAAACCAGGCTTGTTATGTAGTAGTTGCTAGTGCTGATACTGATCCTAATATGATCGCTTAACCCTTTCATTCCCACTGCAGCCATATGGCTACATCATTTTCTTGGTCTGATTATACTGCTTCAATACATTTTGAACCAATAACCGCGATTTCTATTCATTTCTGTGATTAATTTTTGAATCGTTTAGCAAATGGAGCAGGGATATACCTTATGTTGTGTGGATTTGTGGAGTAACGTTTTCTTTGGTGCGCATTTAAGTGTTATTCACGACACTGCGGGGCCCAATTTTTTGTTGAACTTCTCAGCGATGGTGAATTTCTGAGATAAATGTTTTTTAGTTTTGAAGAATAGGGATTGTTTACAGTACATATTATCACAATATTATGTTTTATGTAGATTTACGTAAATAGATTTATGTAAAAGCTGGGAAGATATTTGAATGAGAAATGAGTTGTGACCACATGGCTACTACGGACACATAGAGCATACATAACCTACAAATGAAGATTCATCCATATCTATCGTAACTGCATTAGGAATTTGTATAAACCTAATTTGAAGCAATTTTTTTTATATCATAGAGGCATGAATAAATGTATAAATGTAAAATAAATCCAATAACTTTGTACGAGTAACGCATCAGTGATCTGTTCTCCGGTCAAAATGATGAATCTGTTAATACTAGAAAAATGTTCTTGAATTCTGTACAGATGCCCAATGAAAATAATGAAATTCTCTAATGCATTATGAAAAAGTACATAATCGAGGGAAACATCATGTTTAAAAAATTAGGAAAGGTACATCATGTTTCAAATCAAAATTGATATAAATAAATTCAAAGGTTGATCATTTGTTTACATCTCTTTTCGACCTAGCGAAAGACGTAAAATTACAGAAATGGTATTATGTTTGAAGGAAAGAACTATTGATACATTTTGTTGATAAAAATGTAATGCCTTCCAGGCACATGCCTTCAAGGGATTGCTTCCAAGCAGTTCAAACAACTTGTTACTGTAAAAATTAACAAAATGTCATAATAAACAATGCCAGGTGGATTTTCAAAGACTAAATGTTTAAAATATTGTGTGAGGGTAAATATTACACACCCAAAGAACTGCGTTTTTAATTGACTTAGAAAAAAACTAGTTTTACTTACTGTATTTATTTATCGAAGAATATAATATATTTAATTTCCTATGTGCCCACAGTAGCCATATGTACATATGTCATAAAAATTAATGTAATGTGCGGAAAATGTTAAAAACATGTTTTTAAGTCTTCTGGTGTTCCCTTTAAACAATACGCCTTTAATACTTTATTTCTTCATAATGAATAATTTGAGATTGAAAGGGTTAAATAAATAGATTTAACAAATTTGAGAGAACGTGACTCACAAAACGCACTGGAGTTTATGTGGCAGTCTCAGAGTTTTGAATATAAATGTTATAAATACTTAGATATTTAACATTCATTCATATTTTTCAGTGATAGTAAACAGGATATGTTATCGGCATTTGTTTTGTTTATTTCACTTTTTTCGTACTGTCCAACGAGAAGAGATAAAATGAATGTAAAAACAGCAAATAACATATACTCTTTTATTCAACAAAGAAAGAAGGATTAATAATTTAAGGAACTACTTTGAAATTTTACGAAAATGAAATTAGAATTAAAAGATTGTAATATCTCAGTAATTAGTTAACAATGTTTTTGAAATACATCCCTTGACATTATGGAGAAATACACCCTTTTTGCACACATGCACTTGCCTACATACCGGTATATGATAGTGAATGCTGTGTCTCTTTTGACCCAACTAACTTTATGCACCAGGAAAATATGCACATCCAACAGGCAGACGCGATCTCATTTTCCTTTTCAAGTGACCCGACTTCCCGAGAAAGCTTGGTAGTAAACAAAACGGTGGCGTACATGCAAATTGAGAGCATCACATGGCGAAAGAACGTTTGTCGGAAGTGACATCCAAACACGAGACTTTTTGAATGATGAATACAATCTCGTGACATCACACATCATAAGTATGGCACATACCACGAGACTCTCGGAAAGAAGCGATAGTTCACAAGCATGATAACCTCGAATCACAAACAATAGTGGGTTTTCCCTATTTTCCGCATGCAGGCATACACACACACAAACACAGGCAGGGGCTCACGTAACTAGATGCAACATACTGACGTAATAACATAATAAGAAAAAAACTCTTGTTTTAGAATCGAAATAAATTTAGAAGCATGTTAAAGAAATTAAAATTCAGTTAGTTATGGCACACACCATGCACTCAAATCATCCCAAAATGCCTCTAAGAATTTCAGATCCCAACTTGTCCAATCTTACATATACACATTCTACATTCGGAGAACAATTTCTTAAGATGAACGTATAATTTTCAATTGTGCAATTAGTCAGTATATGAATGTTCCCATTAGTGTAATTCTCTTAATTCAGACATTTTTAATAAGGAACATTTGTTGGTAAAATACATTAGTTAATATTGAAGATAAAAAACATTTTTTTAATTAAATGCTCACGTGTTGTTAACAATAATTAAATACAGTCCTTTTGAGATAGTTATGTGTCAAGAAGAATTTTACAGACATCTATCAACCATGTGCTTGATATATTATTTTTCTTTTAGATGACAGCTAGTACCCTTACCTTCTTACATTCCCTTAAAAGTAATTTTGAAATCGCATGTGCATTTGAGCGTATGAAATTTTTATTGTAAATCAGTAAATAGTCAAGGTTCTAAAAATAATAGCTTCATAATGTACTTGCCAAGGTATTTACAGTTAATGTGAAACGTGGACTGGACCATTGTTCCCTTCTCTCAATAATAACTCAGATTTGAGATAGATTCGTATGCTTCCGCAGTATAGCTCTAAAGAAGGCCACAACATGTTGACCAAAACGTTAGCTCGATTGACTGAGACGCGACTTACAGCGGATAAACAGACTTAACTCAGATTTAAGTTTCAGGCGGCAGAAAATGAAGAGGTAAAAATAAATTTGTTGAAACTGGAATGTTTTCATTTCTAATTTTTTTTTATCTCAAAATAGGGACGTGTGTAAAAGCAAGAGTTAACGATAACGTTATTGGTTGCGGGCACAAAAAGTCTTTGGACACAGAAACAAAATATAAGTAACTACGTTTCAATTTCGAAAATGTGTACTGCACAGCTTTCGACCGTTCCCTCTACCGTTCCAACCGCCACTCCACCGTTTTCCTGATCCCAGTTTCAATAGGAGCTGTGCAGCGACAACATCAACTGTTAAATGGGACCCAGAAGGCCGGAATTCACTTTCCATGAACGACATTCATAAATCAATTCTCAGTTCTCGATCCAAAGTAGAGATATTGTACAAAGATACCTCTAGCACCCTAGTAGTAGTGTAAGTAATTTTAAGATTATTTGTAAGATTGTTGTAAGTTAATTGTAAGTAGATATAAGCAACCATAAAAAATGTAGAGTGTAAAAAACTGATCTTTGTATTGTTCTATCCAAAAGAAAATAAATTTAAAAAGCCAACTATGTATAGTACCGAAAATCGTGCCACCGTTGGGACTGAAACCCTCCGATCAGAGGCACTGCAGTGCCACGAGGCGAAAGGAACACGTCTCAAGATAGCGCAACGCGTGGATTGGGTTTGGTTTAGTTTGGTTTGGTTTTTTCGTGTTTACGAGCGCGTCAACTGCTTTGGTCATTAGTGCCGTTAGTGCAGTGCATGTTTGTTTCTCGGGAGATGGCGGTGGTCTTCCCCAGCTGGATGGCGAGATCCGGCGCCGACCTACCGTCGGCTAGTGGGGTTTCCCTAACCAGGACTCTCCCATATGCGGGCACCGCCGCAGTCGGGACACGTTCTAAGCTCCCGACCGGCCTCCCGGAATATGTGGTAGTGTAGTGCATGTTAGTGAAAGTGTGAGTGTGTAAGGGGAGAGGATAGGTCAAGGAAGAGGAAGGGAAGATCACGCGCGGTCCGAACGTCAATGGTATTAGAAGAGGGAGACCCATTCGCCTGGCGTTGATCGGAAAACCAGGAAAACTACCGATCAGAGCAGCGCCGCTAGAATTCTCCTCCAGACAGCGACTGAATTCGACCTAGCTGAAAAGCTGGCGAAAATCCTGCCGCCGTGGGGAGTGGGAACCTAGGACCTCCCGGTCAGAGGCGCTGCAGTGCCATCAGTTGATGCACTGAGCTCCCGCTCCCGGTTGCGCTACGCCTGGAAGGGTACCCACTTGAGCTTGTTGGTGCGCTCGGTGAGGTCGATGTTGGTCTGGCGCAGCGTGACCACCTCGTCGGCCAGGCCCGCGTGCGGGTCGTCGCGCACCAGCTCGGGGCTGGGCCGCATCAGGCGGTTCTCCAGGCGCGTCTCCGCCAGCATCTGCGACGCGATCTTGTCCCGCAGCGCGCCCTCCATGTTGGTGATCTCCTTGCGCACCCGCTCCATCTCGTCCAGCGTCTGCGCACACCAATCAAGCACATCGAGTTCTGCACTCTCGTCCGCGCGCTCGATTGGTGTACGCCAGCGTCTGCGCACACCAATCAATTTCTTTAGTAGCTGAAAAATCTAGCGTTACTTGATAGTTTATTTTATTGATTTTATTGATTTTATTGATTTTATTGATTTTATTGATTTTATTGATTTTATTGATTTTATTGATTTTATTTATTTTATTTATTTTATTTATTTTATTATTTTATTATTTTATTATTTTATTATTTTATTTATTTTATTTACTTTATTTTACTAATTTATTGTGCACAAAGCCCCCTGGTTCTACCCATTGATGGGCTTATATCTATATACATAAAAGTGTAACAATTTTTTAGAAGGGTTGTTTATATGATTATACATTTTGTTGTGTAGCGTATTAATAATTCTGAAAAGATGACAATAACCTCCTTACTCATACTTGATATAAACTAATTTACATACGACGCAGCTTTCTATAATGAGGAATTATTCATGTTCCGATCTGTTGAGCTACAATTATCAAAAGTTTTATAACCCAGACAAGCGTAATGACAAATCTGCAATGAGATCTGTGGGTGCATACATGAGTAGTTATTAATACCTTTAAAAATAAAATAGTTTTTGTTAATTGAAGTCTGCGAAACTCTGAATAGCAAATTACATAGATACTTGCGGATTTGTTTATCCCCCTAAGTGGATACTCTCCAGACACTGCAGTATTCCAAATATTTCAGAACTTCAGACATCTGCGTTGGCATTTCTTCAAATTTCAAGACCCTTCTGACCTGATCAACGTACAAACTATGTTTAGAGCGAACAAGCGTAAGACAACTTTTCTTTATTACAATAGCCTATTAGCCAAGAAAATGAATTAATTATGTCGATAGTGTTAGTGGAAGTAATTATATTTACATCCCCTCCACGCCAAGCCTTGCTTCGCTCCTCCTACCCTCGCCCCCCCCCCTCACGTACGGCTCCACTGAGCTTCTAAGCCAGGGATGTCCAACTACTGGCGACCCGCTGGCCGCATGCCCGTGATTGCCCCTTAAAAGGTTATTAGTGACAGTCCCTTGCACCCATGTCGGGCGAGAACATTGTGCGTCTAAGGTTCGTTGGCCGTAACTTCACTCCGCAAGTAAACAAACTTTGAGTGTATCCTTCCGCTCTGTAGTCATGATTGGCTGCGCCATTCGCGTCACGACCACACTCAAATGCCAGCACGAGTCACAGCCAGAACTGTCATAACATATTATTTTGACTAGTTCTTCTTTAATACACACAAAATACCAGCCAAAACATGCAGATAATTTGCTTAAATATCACAGTACTTACATTTACGATGTGCTTTCGCAAGGTAGCGGTGAAATCTCGTCCAAAGCACTGTCTGAAGAATCTTCCTCGCTGGAAGAACTGAACCCCGTATCAATAATTATTTCTTCTGTTAAAGTGTCCTATGTAATGTCTGCCTGCGACATATCCTTTTCAGCACTGGCGGTATGACTAATGGCTGATTTCCAATTCTTGTCAATAATGTGCGACAATGGCGTACCAAACAGAGTTCGAACACATGTCATTTGTATGTTGTGTTACTTATTGTAACATACCCTTTTATTTGTCTCCATATTACTTCAATGGGATTTATATGATATGGATGCAATCGTAAAACAACATATCCAGCTGACTTTGTCACTTCTACAACATACTTATTACGTTCATTAGCGTTCTTTTTTGTTAAGTCTAACAATTCAACTTTTATATACGACTTATCTGCTTGTTCATTCTTCGTCAACAACCAGTCAAGTATTTCTTGCTTTCGCCAACACATTTGTTGTTTTTTTCTAAACTCATACACAATGGTATGAAGCATTTGGTTTCATTTTCGGCAGAAAGATGGTAAACTACTGATGAGAACTTCACTGTTCACATCTTCATGGTAATTACAGATTTCTTCGATTCGAAAACCAGAAGACCACCTTCGACAAAACCCTCTTCGCTTTCTGTGTGTGTTATTATTAATCTTTTGTCTTTCTCGGCGGGGGACTTTTAATCCAGTAGTCAAACGTCCCAGAAATGCTTCCGTTTTACTTTAAACAGACGTGTCATGCCATTCTTTACTTGTAGTGTGTCTTTCATTAATCCATGTTTCATCAAGATAAAAAAAATTCGTTTGCTCTCCCTGTATTTTTTCATTTCCCTTAAGTAACGTGTTCGCCACAGTTTTATGCCGTCTCTCTCCGTAATAGAGTTCTTTTTGCCACATTTTTGGTAAAGGAAACCTAAAGACTTCAGTAGAACATACAGTGACGTTCTTTTAAAATTTGGAAGTCCCGAATCTTCATTAACCACTTCAAGAATTTTATTTAATGTTGGAAGTTCGTTCCTAAAAACAATTGTGCACATGAATGCGAATGGCAGATTTAACAAATTAGACGCACTCGCTTTCCACTGGTTTTGCTCCTCTTACGTGGAGAAGTTACCTTTCCTATGACTCTTTACCCAGTTTTCCAACACTGCTGATACCGACACCTGTCAATTCAGCAATCATTTCTTCCACCTGCATTTATGCTTCATACCGGACGTACCGGAAACTGCTTCACTCATTGTTGTTCGACGTGGTAACAAAAATCAACGAAACGAACAATCACCACCTTGCACTAACTAAAAAAATACAGCACTATTTCAGATCCTTCTCATTCGAGAACAGAACTGCAACTGGTCAAAATCGGCAGGAGCGGCGCCGACGGCCTGCCGAACGAACGTTATCGCAAAGAGTCCGTTAGCAACTGGATTGCAGTTAAGGTCACGCTCGGTATCTGATGTCTCTTCAAGGCAGAGGAGAACCATATTTTGACTTTGTTTATGCAGAGAGTCAGAAAATAAGTCAATTTTAGAAGGGACCTAATTCTTATAACGCACGACGCCCGGAAGGGGCGAGTGGTATCCGTCAGCCAATGAGAACAAGCGACGACCATGTGCACTTGTTTACGTGCTGAGTAAAGTTAGAGCGAACGGACCTTGGCACACGCACCCTATCGGGGTCAACACCCTGTTACTGTAAAATAGGATAAGTTTGGATTTTTACGATTTTTTCCCAATAGTTCAGAAATACAAAGTCTCCCTAATGTGTTTCCCTCCATTACACATAGTACAGCTTGATATCACGCACGTTTCTATCCCCCAACCCCCGCCGTTTAAGATAAGTCGGCCAAACTGCCGAGAAAAACAATGCGGGTTAAGTGTGGCTCGCCCGAGTAGTGAAAATATGGCCCGCAGCCATATTAAAGGTTTTAGTTGTGGTCATACAGGCCTTGCATGCTGGACATCCCTGTTCTAGACCGAGAGATACTGTCATGAAATGTCAGTCATTCTGCCACATTTGACGAGTTTTACACTGAATCTGTAGGCTATAAATAATCTTCTTGATCTGCCTGTCTGGCAGGGGCACATTTTGTCATGGAATCAACAGTGGCTGCTTAATACGAAATTCACTGTAGTACATGTAAAAGTGCAGCAAATATGGTTGGGCTTATCTTCAGACGCTATTGGTAATTGGTATTGGTAATTGGTATTGGCAAATGGTAACAAATTTATATCTGCAACCGTGATCCGATCTTTCTACTTTTGGCTTTGAACGGAGGTAATAAAGTATTCTTCAAGAAATATGTTAACATATTTTTGATATCTTATATCGTTTTGGAGTTTGTACATTTTTAACCATGTGCAGTAAAAGATGTTCTCTCACTTCTTTTGGATATTTTTAATGTATCGTCAGGGTTTGACGTGCAAAACGCCCGAATCGTGATAAACCCCAAAACAGAAAAGAAAACACTCTTTATTACCCCAAAAGTTTCCAGAAAATAATGTATGTAAAAATCGTCGTTATCAGCTTGTATCTTCTTTACTAATGAAAGTTTAATTCAACGACATGTAACCGACATCGATAACTCAAAAAGTAGTGTAAATACGAAATTTTACAGGCTCTTCTTCAGGATCGTTTCATTGCCCTTGCAAAGTATGATAAGGATTAATACAACACAAATGAGGAAAATCAATTATTTAAATAATATTATGTTGGTGGGTGCATCATTATTCGCCTCTCCCTAAGAACACGTGGTTCCTAATATTTTCCGCCAGAGGGCAGGAGCGGGGCGACAGAACTGGTACCTAATAGTTTCGCTAGAGGTCAGTAGCTGTGCGTAAATAAAAAAATTAATCCAGTAGCAATGTACTGTAAAATAAATCATAGTATTTTATTAAAATTTCAACCAATTATATTAAAAGTGATCTTAAAAGCTATAGTTTTACATAAAATTGATTTTTCTCTTTCACAAGGATTGGTTATAAAGAAAACTCGCCGGGTATTTTGCTAGTTTTGTATATTTTTGAAATATATCTATGATAGAACATATTAAAAATATCTATCAAACAATCCTCTCTATTAAGTAACACGCTAAGGATAAATGAGGCTTTATAAGAAACCATCTATTAATACCAAACCCTGAAAGTGTGCTACTGCCGGATAGAGAATTTTCTGTCAGTCAGCGCATCCAGCAGATATATATATATATATATATATATATATATATATATATATATATATATATATATATCTTGACGACATAAAAATCAGATTACTCCTACACACATTATAATCTACGTTGCTCCGGAAAATGCTTCTTGGGCCCTTAAAGCTAGGTTTTCGTGTCCTCAAAGGGACAAGTTTTATTGAGACATGTGTTCAGCGGGGACACTAGTTATGGAGGTCAGGTGAATTTATGTTTCTTTAGCAGTATTACACAAAACCAGGTCCTTTTGTGAGCATTCTATTAAGGTTTGGAGATTTTGTTCTTTTGAGTGTTTCCATTTCTAGCATGGGTAATCAGAGTGCACAAACCCGAAATCTATGTAAAATTAAATTGAACGAAAAAGACAAATGTTTCACGATAAAATTATAGGAATAGTTTGATTTATTGTGCAATTTAAGGCTTAGCAATGTTTTGCTCGCAGAGTACTGTGCATACAATGCTGTAACACAGTTCAGTGGTTGGCTGTTTAAAAATCCGCATACACTTTAATGTAATGCTCCCTCATTTAGTCATTTTCCCTTTATTCCTCAATTATTTATAAACTGCGGTATGTTTTCTCACGATTCCAGATAGAAAATACTATTACTTTTGTAATTTTAATACAGAATAACATGGTTACTTTCAATATGTCAAACTTTTGACATTCTTGTGTAACTCTATTTACTTTCCTAGATGTGACTTTACGAGTTAAGTAATGCAATTATAACGTCTTTTAAAAATGGATTTGGGTTCAAAATTCGAAACTAGAATTGACGTTCAAATCTGAATAATTTTTTAATGTTAGTGAAGGTGGGAAACATATTTATCGAAATCTGCACCGCAAAAAAATCCGCTAGGTATAAATTTGTGAAAAAACACAGCCTTCTCGGAGGGCTGTTGATTTTTTTCTCAACAAAATATTCCAGATTGTGATCTGAAGCTGCAAGCTGTTATTATTTTCAAAACGACGGGGATCATTAGCGAAGACGGAATGTCATTAGCGGTGATGGACAGATGCGGTGGCGACAATCTCAACTGGCGACGGTGTGTCGTGGACAAGCACACGGCTTTTGTGGATGTCGGATGATAACAGAAATAGTGGTAGAGAAAACACGACGAAGAATCGTCATCGGTGAAGTAGAAGGAGCGTCACGAAAATCGTCATCGGCTGAGTTGCCAGAGAATCATCATAAATGGTGATGAAATCACCGTCGTTTCTGAAAGCGAGAATTGATGAGCAAGAACTTCAGTGTCACCGTCATCACTGTAGTCGTCATAGGAGACATTCTGCTGTCAATAAAAGCATATCATGATAAATAAAAGTGCGACAGAGGTCTTGCATGGAAATTGTGGTAGATATAATTGCGGCTTCACAAATTTTTAAAATTTGAATGTTTGGCATCCACCGTTACCGCAACCTAGTGGTAAAAAGCTCATAAATCAAATACGAAAAAGAAAGACTTTTAAAAGAATGGAAATTGTGAAACGCGGATTTTGTTTGTCAGGGAAAAGAGGTGGGTCTGCGTATATTATACGACGGTGGATTGATAAGTCTGGTAAAAAACATAGCTAAAGTTTTTTTTTGTAAAGCAAACAATTTATTTTTCAACATAATCTCCCTGTAGCTCAATACATTTATGCCATCGATATACCAGTTTTTTTATTTCCTCAAAAAATAAAAAATGTGTCCAACTCTGCGAATTACTAATTTCAAGCACTTATTACCTCTTCATTTGACGAAAACTTCTCTCCCCAGCCAAAAGTTCAGGTTAGGGAATACGAAAAAGTCACTTGATGCTAAATCTAGGGAATACGGTGGATGGGGAACAATTTCGAAGCCCACCTCGTGCACTTTTGTCGTCGCAACAACTGACTTGTGAACGGATGCATTGTCCTGGTGAAGGAGCATTTTTTTGCGCCGCCATTTTTGGCCGCTTCTGCTTCAACGCACAATGGCGGCGGTCCAATAATGTTGGAAAATAAGTTCCTGTAACTGTCACTACCTTCTTTAAATAGTCAATCACGATGATTCGCTGTGAGTCCCAAAAAACCGGTGCGTTCACTTTCCCAGCTCACAAAACTGTTTTTGCTTTCTTCGAGGCACTTTCACTCTCGCAAACCCATTGTTTCGACTGCCATTTTGCCTCGGGCGTTAACGACTGCCATTTTGCCTTTGGATTGCTCTGCAACAGCTCCAAACACGATTTTGAAATGACCTTTCTTGTGCGGTTTTTTGTTCCGGAGTCAACAGTCTTGTATGTATGATATTCCATACCCATTCATACGAAACGTTTACAATCTCAGAAATCTCACACACTGTCTCCCCACGGCCTGTCATTACGTTATCGTGGATTTTATCAACCATTTCTTGAGAGCTAAACTCAATTGGGCTTAGTTCTTTTAGTCTAATTGTATCTGAATCGGAGTCCACTTCTTTAAATAGAAATGTTTTATCATCGCACGAAACTCGTCTTTCTTCATTTTTGGACTCTTTGTCACCATAGTCAATTAAGATGGATGCCAACAAACAGCTGCGTATTGCATTTGTTTGTAAATTTTATCAGAGTCGTTTCAAGGGTCACTCTTAGCAACAATGACGACAGATAATACAATTTCCCACGTTCAATGGAAATTTACCAGACTTATTAATCTACCTGGGTAATAAAAAATTGCGTTTGACAACAGGCATTGCTTCTGATATCTGTTTGTCAAAATATCTTTTAATCATCAATTGCTTTCATAAACTGATATAATACACAGATACCATAAGACAAAAAGCTGAAGAGATTATTCTATGAAATGCATGGCGATATATGAAATGCACTACGTAATAACATGAATAATATAGTGCATTATTAAGGAAGATAGAAGAAAATTCACGATATAAAAATACCACCGCATTGTTGGTGTAAACCAAATTCTTGCTGTCAAATAAAATCAGATTACTCATTTTTGAACTCTTTGGAAACGTATCAGGGGAACGCTGTCCGAAGTTTTTGACGTAGTTGACCTTGGTCTATATCATTATGTAAATTACGATGTCTAGGAAATATTGGACAAGAACCAGAAAAGAACTAGAAAAAAGGGATTATAATAAATTCACGCAAAAAAAATACAAAACATTTTCACACTTATTAAACGACAATAAGAGCTTAAGAAAACTACAACAGTGATAAGTAACGTTCTCTAAAAAATACTAGTTTACTCCTCTATGTATACCATTTTGCTAGTGAAGCTGCTCTTGAGATTTTAAAGGATGTATTACTAATAATTAAAGATAAAAGCATATAGCAAGATATAAATCTTTGGTATGACTTCGGCAACACCAAAGGTATGAGTCAAGAGGCGTAATATTCTAAAAGTTACAAATGTAAAAACACAAAAGTTAAAATACATCTTGTAAGAACGATGTTCGACAGTGGCGGCGCGCCTTCGCAATAGTGAATTTCGGTCAATAAATGAATAAATGATATCTCTAAAGATAATCCTTTGCACTGATGACGCCCATTTTAAACTTACGCTTCTCAGAGTTCGTGACTTCAAAATAAATGTTTTGAAAATGCATCTGCATTTTCGTACTGCACCACTCCGATAGATGTTATTAGCTCCTTGTTCTGCTAGTTTGAATCAAGTAGGATGTCTCCAATTCTTATTTCTCAAATTCTGCGCTTGAAGTGACAATTAATGTCATCTTGTGACATTAATTTCATTCCATGAATTTAATCATTTGATGGAGTACTGTCGGCTTGGATTGATCGATGTTTCCCGCACCGCAACTGCTATGGTCATTAGACCCGTCCGGGTAATTAATGTTATATTCAGAAAGGTTGCGGTGTTCTTCCTCTGCTCTAGGGTAAGATCCAGCTCCACCATACATGTCAGCTTTCCCCCTGCAGCTATATCCGCCAGTAGGACATTTCCCAACCTGGGACATACTGTAAGCTCCCGACATGTGCATGTATCTGTGTGTGTGTGTGTGTGTGTGTGTGTGTGTGTGTGTGAAAGGTGAGAGAAGGGGACAGATCCGCGCTCTCCGCGGCCTGTTCGTAGACCTTCGCTTGGTGTTGATGAGAAAATCTACGTCAGCCTCCTGATCAGAGCAGCTGGTCGTAACAATTCTCATCCAGACTCCAGCCAAATTTAAACCAGAAGCGCTATAGCTAGTTTCTAAAATTATGTTTGTCAGAACTTGTCGGGCGCAGTACAACCGTAAGTACGCTCTAGTGAGTGTTTAAAACATTTATGATTGTGTCCGCATTTACTGACGAATTCTAAAAGCGTGCCCTAAAAGCGTAGACCGACAAAGATGGCTTGGGGTATCAACGGATGTCTCTGCAGTGTCTCTGACCGGGAGATCCTAGGTGGCAGGACTTTTAACACTAGCTTGTTAGCTAGGTCAAGTTCAGCCGCTGTCTCGAGGAGAATTCTAGCGGCCGGGAGCTCTGATCGGTAGTTTTCCATGGTTTCTCCGACCAACACCAGGCGAATGCAAGCCCACTACCTTATCAAACGGGCCACGGACCGCATACAATCTTTCCTTCCTCTTCATAATCCTATTCTCACCCCTTACACACACTAATACTTACATGCACTTCACTACCATACAAGTCAGTAGACCAGACGGGAGCTTAGAGCTTGTGCTGGCTGGGATGCTGCTCCGCTGGTGGGAGATACCTGGTTGGAGGAAATCCTCGCAAACCGACGTAGATGGGAACGGGATCTCGCCATCCAGAGGGAGAAGATAACCGCCACCTCCCTACACTTACGGGACTAACACCCTTAGTGGTTGACGCGCCCGGAATCACCTATCAATCAACCGCCCTAAGAGCGTAGGACTCTCGCTTGATTGACATGCTCGCGTGCGTGCGTGCCTCACCTTCTTCCTTTGCCATTCGAGCTCGTTCTTGGCGCGCTGCACCTGGTAGACGCGGTTGCGCAGGGCGTAGTCGGTGGCGTCGTGCTGCGCCGCCACGTCGTTCTTGCTGCGCATGCGCGTCGTCTCCAACGTCTCGCGCAGCTTCTCCGATGCCGCCACCTCGTTCTCCCCCTTCGCCTTGTTCACGCGCATCGACTCCGTCCACCCGGCGTACGTCAGCATGCTGCGGGCACACGCGCAAGGCGCAGCGCTCGCTATCAGTCAATCAATCAATCAATCAAGATGCCTTGTTTCACGTGGTGAGGCTTAAGCCATCAGGCTTGCTCTTCTGCCTGACCACGCAAATTTCGCTACGCTTCTTTCGCCATCTAACAGAGAAAGAATGGATCACTCGAGCGACGAAAAAGGCGGTTTGAATTTGGCTCAGAGGCTTCTTTTAGGCTTCAGAATATTTTACATGCAGTAAATCTACAACCTGGGACGATCTGATATACCGCATGTTTAGCCGTTTTGAGAAAATGGCATTTAAGCTTTACTGTAATTGTGAAATTTGAAGCTCGTTTTCACAGAAAACTTTTGAGTTTTCAAAAAACTTCATTGGAAGACATTTAAAATCATTTCAACTCACAAATGCAATTTTTTTAAACGGGGGGAAATGTGTGTATTAAAGGTGTGAGAGATATTTGAAAATAAATTGTGTAATTTTTTAAACAATTAAAGAATACAGCCAAATGTATTTCGTGTCATATTAAACAGTGCGTTTAAACATATCCGAAAATGAGGGATTGTGAGCTCATTTTCACATAAAACTTTTCAGTTTTCGAGAAAATGTATCATAATTCGAAGTACGCGTACTCATAAATGCAATAATGAGTCGCCAATATTAACGACGTGAAAGACTGGTAAAAAAATAAATTTTTGTACGTTTTGAAAAATCAAAAGAATAGAACAATATTGCGTTTATGTCGTTTATGTCAAGTTTCAAAATTCAAGAGTTAATCTATGACACCTTTATAAGTGTATTTTATTCTATTCTTACTAGAATAGAAGAATAGTACTACTTACTAGAATTTAAAGAAAAAAAATAGGAGTCATTTATTGAGAAAATTTTGAAATTGTCCCAAGAGCTTCATGTTGAGTACCCCCAAAATTAATGAATGTTTTTCAAAATCGCAAACCTTCGAGTCAAGCCAGGTCTATCGGGGAATATCCAATTTGGAAGAAATCCTACTTGTTTAGGCGGTAGTGGTGTTCACGGACGGGCGTTTTGAAAAAACAACACTTTTTCGGTATCAAGGGCTTACGTTTTCTGAAATCTGACTACATAACGTGTTATAGAGAGTAATTAACTACATATTAGAAGATGTTTTATCTACTTTTTCTGTATCAGGGACCCACAATAAGAGTTTTTCTGTAAAAAATATTGCCGTTTTTTAGTGCTGCATTACATGACTTTCTGTATACTGGATTCTTACTCCATATATACGTACGTATACGAAAAAGTAAAAATATGTATTAATCAAAAATTCATTTAGTTCTTCACGGTCCATAGCATTATCTATTTTACTGTCGGAAAAAGTCGAATGCAAATTTTTGACTGGCACCTAGCCGTAAAACGTATTTATTGCAGAAATATAACGGGCAATAAAATGTACGTTTATAGTTTGAACAACCTTGATTAGTGATTGGGAAATCAGTGAGTGTACAGAGCAGCTTAGCTTGAAGTGCACAGGTTTCGACAACCTTTTCTTGGAGTTTTCTTTTTATGCTGATAGGGGTTCATAGCGCTTTTCCTCTTCTTTTTGTTTATTGTGAAGCCCATGTATCTCGCGTTCCCTGTCCCGTTCTCGTTTTCGCCTTCGCGTTGCCGTTCTCGTTCGCGGGCTATTGTGGAGCGGCCTTTAGAGCATATGAACTAGAGCATATGCCTACGATGTAGGCAACCCTGCTTAAGCGGTGTGTTAGGTGGATTGCCTACATTAAAGGCGCTAATATGTGAGTTGTTGAGAAGCATTGCGACATATCAGTGGAGTTCGCGCGAGAAATCTATATATTCGGCTGACGTCACAGAGGAAGATGTCAGTTTCACTGAATGAATTCACAGAATGCCGTCTCGAAAACATCAAATCTACCGTTTCCACATGCAACCTTAAAAAAAAACATTCACAATTCCTGTAAGAAAGCATAGAAGAAAACCATTGCAACAAATTTCAAACGTAGGCAAAACAAATTTCTGATCGAATCTCTTAAGCACGCATTTGGTATTCGATGTTTTCTGAACAGCAATATTACGTATAGATGGCTTTACTGCGCCTGCGCAGTGTCTCTCTTCTCGTGTATCTCGCTTGCACGTTATGGTCGTCGAATGTACAGGTATCTCTTACCAACTCTACTGTGATTGCTAAAGACCGGATTCCCATGTTACTGCATCTTTTCTTTGCTAACTTGAAATTTGAATCATGAAACGGACTTTATTTTAGTACGCGTTTTATTTTGCACGAAATTGCACGTTTGGAGGGTTACTGCACGATACTGAACGTTTTAGGTAACGTTGCCTGAAAATTGCACGTTTTGGGATTTTATTGGACGAATTTGCGAGATTCATAGTTTTATTGCATACAATATGATGTTTATATTATCAACTTGTTTTAATTTATCTTTTTTAAAGGTTTCATTTAAGAAAAACTTTGTATGACATAACCCAGCGATGCATTCGGGTAGTCTGTGAAACCCGAGTGCCGTTTAATACGTATTATTTCTGGATTTTGTTGCCATATGAACTGAGCGTTTGAACTTGTTCAAAATGCCTATTGTCCAATTAAAATCTCTGAGTTATTGTAGCAGGGAAAGGTCAGTCTTCGTTTTGTCAGACTTCTCTGAACATGCTAACAAGGCATGCGCGAGTCGCATTTGACCTTACGTCTCCGCGTGAATCTTAGCGGCAAGCTGCGTTTCAAATTCATGGAATTTCTCGGAACAGATGTTGCCCTGCGAGGTACAAGAGAGAATGAACACAGTTTTAGACAGCTTTGAGCAGTGTGCACACGTGTGTTAGAGTGAGACAAATATAAATGTAGAACGAAGTTCCTTCCGTCTGAAACATGTATTAGTTGATAAAAGATATAATCATTTCTCTGAAAATAATTTGGAAATATATAATGAAAGACATTTATTGAAGAACATTTCTTCTGTAACTCAATTATTTTTTTATTTCTGAAGGTATATTTGGATTTTTCATTTTTCTATTTACTTTTTTGTTTTTATGCTAATTTAATTTTGGATGTGAATAATATTTAAACAGTCAAATATAGTCTGTTTAAACAATATATACAAACTTAATTATAATAAAATACACGAAAATTATTATATTTCATTCACCTTAAATATGGCATTCAAATATAAAAAATTAGTTGATAAATGCATTAACTGGAGTTTTTAGTCTTCATAACACCGTTTTGCAATGTCTTGATCCATTTATTGCATGTTTTTGCACATTTTCGTGCTTTACTGCACTTTTTAGAAAGTTTTACTGCATGAAAATCCGGTCTTTAGTGATATTTTGATTCAAAGTTAAGACAGTCGGTAAAAGATTAACGGAAGCCACAATACCAGTCAACATTCAAAACGTAATTAAACGTATAGTGAATAAGTAATATGAATATACAAACTTTTATAGAACGTGACCACTTTATTGGACAATCTAGACCAGGGATGTCCAACTTGCAAGACCTCAAGGTACACAACTAACACCTTTAATATGATTGCGGGCCATATTTCCATTGCTCGTATGATCCTCACCTGACTTCCCCGTACTGTTGATCCCGGCAGTCTGCCCGGCTGCTCTGAAATAGGGTGGAGTTGGGGATGGAACCATGCCCGATATTAATTCGTACCATGCATAACGCAGTGAAACATATGAGGATAATTTTTAATTTTTTTCAATTTGCTATAAAAATCCTTGAATAAAAACTTCACATATTTTCACATTAAGGGGGTGGGCGCGTTTGCTAGGCCCACAGTGTTCTCGTCCGCCGTGGACGAAAGGGATTTTCACTTTTGACTAATAACCTTTTGCGGGCCACAATAAATGGCACCGCAGACCGCCAATTGGACAACTCTAACCTAGACCTACCCATAAAGTAGTTACTTACTTGCTCGGTTGTCGTAGAGGATCGGGCTTGTATGTGATGGAGGGGCTCTCAATGTTTAATTGCAAATTCTTCTCGTCAGCTGTAATGACATCTTCCTTGTTGTAGGTGTCCAATCTCAGCAAAAAGCGTGCCTCTTTTAAGCGATTCAGCTGCTCCCAGCATGATTGGGCATTGTTAGTCAGCGTCCCTTTCACAGCTTCCAACACCCTCATTTCCTGTGCACAATTATAAACTTATTGCATGCCAAACTAACGAATAATTATATGGTTTGGTGCAATAATGAGACAAAACTCACTTTAAGAAATCCGTAAAATGTATATAAAAGAAGAGCCTAACTTATATGCACGTATGCATGAAATTCCTTGGAAAATATGTAGTAATACGTCACACTAATTTAGTTTACCAACATAAAACTGGGTAAAATCAGAAGATCCGAGAGGCCACAATCTCCGTCTGATTTATTCCCTCAGAGTACATCGAGGATTTCACGTGATTTACTACATAGGAGGTTGGGATATTGTGGCACCTTTTTTCTAAAATAAATATTATCGAATCGCACAATTTCATTTGTGTGAAAGAAATGCTGTAATAGTGTGCGTTCACATCAACATGTTTTTTCATCGGGGATTTCACGTGATTTACTACATAGGAGGTTGGGATAGTTGTGGCACCTTTTTTTCTAAAATAAATATTATCGAATCGCACAATTTCATTTGTGTGAAAAAAAAATGCTGTAATAGTGTGCGTTCACATCAACATTTGAGGGTCTCTAACAGCACAGATAGCAACGAGAAATCAGTTTTCCGACTACTGCCGTGCAACATGAACATAAGATGCTTCGGACAGCGCTCATTCTCCAAGACAGCAGTTCTCCTTGTGAGAAATACCAGAGAATGTCACAGGGAATTGGTGGAAGCTCTTGGGAATAATGTCCTTTCATACTGGACAGTCGCGAGATGAGCAGAAAGGATTTTGCCAGAACTCGCAGCAATCAGCGATCAGCAACGCACGTGACGACCTGTGTGTGTGTGTGCGTGTGTGTGTACGGACCGATATGTCACGTGCGTTAATCTAGCGCCTACCTAATCGGGCCTTTAGAACGTGTATGTAATGCTTTTGGTATGTTGTGAACTCGTATATTCTAAAATGCTTTAGAACATGAAATCAGTTATCATTTCATAATACCTTAATAAATATGAGATATACAATTTTGAGTGTGTCGTAAAACGTCAGTGCACTCATAAAAGTTCCCACGTTTAAGTTTATAATTTTTAACAAAAAACACTTATTTTTTGTCGCCCAGGCGTAAGTTAAGTTCGTTTTCTGGAAAGAGGGCGAGGGAGTTGTTGAGGGAACCGCACTTCACAAGAAGTGTATTGTAAGCTTGTATTAATTGCAATGGAAGACGAGAGGCGGAAATGGCAGAGTTTAGTACACAGTAATACCCACAGATGGTGGGCAAACAGTATTTCTAAAAATTTGACAGTGTACAACACACTTATTTTATAAAGCGTTTTATAAAAAACACATGTACGTTTTATAAAACTCGCTTTATAAAACTTCTGACCATGTACAACAGGCCTACTGCAAAAACTGAATAATAAACCGCTTTTAAAAATGTGTAACACTACGATAACGTTGGAGACGTCGCACTAAGCGAATTTGTGGTATTTAATGATTGTAGTTGCCCGATAAGTTTGATTATTTCGTGTTTCCAAGCGCGTGAACTGTTATGGTCCCGTACGTATAGTGCATCCTTTTATCACGTGACGTGTCTGTGTCCTCCCGCTAGCCGACCTACACGTTGACTAGCCGGATGTCTTCCTCCAAATATCTCCCATCAGCAGGGCATCTCTCCAGCCGAGACAAGCCCTCAGCATCGGACTGGTCTTCCGGCGTGTATGTTAGTGTGGTGCATGTAAATGTAGGTGCGTGGATGTAAGGGCGAGGAGAGGACAAAGAAGAAGAAGAAGAAGAAAAGATCGTGCCCGGTCCGTGGCCCTTTTGATAGGGTACTGCTCCGGCATTTGCCTGGGGTTAATCGGAGAAACCACGGAAAACTACCGATCAGAGCAGCTGTCAGCTAGAATGTTTTTCTTAGCGGCGTTTCCTTCTGAATTCAACCTAGTTCTCTAGCTAGCGTCGAAAATCCTGCCACTTGAACCCAAGGGCCACTCGGTCGGAGGCAGTGCAGTGACATCAGTTGATGTCTTGAGCCACCTCAGCCGGTGCTCAATAAGAGCGCTCCTGAATTGTACTCACGTTCATTAGTTCGCAGTACACATCGTCGTTCACGAGATCTGCCTGGTCCCTCGTGTCCCGCAGCGTGAGGCACTCGTTGAGCACAGTGAAGTCCAGCGTCACCTCTCCCAGAGTCTCCTCCAGCCGCACCTTCTCGTCGCTCAGCACCCGAATTTCGTGTTCCACGTCGTGAAGTCCTCGGCTCAGCACTCGGTGCCATTCTTTTATCTCGTTTATCCTGCGACACACATTTTGCGTTTTCTCAGGGTGCTCGAAACACCTATACTGAGTAGTACCTCTGATCAAAACGGGGATACCACAAAGTTTCTAGAGCTATGAAAAGTGATTAGTTCCTGAAAGAAGAAATTATGTCACGTTTATATATATATATATATATATATATATATATATATATATATAAATTGAATAATATATATATATATTGAAATTTTATTTAATTAGAATATTTCAATATATATTGAAATTTTATTTTTTTAGAAAAAGAGAAATTAAGAATGTTAGTAGATTAAAATGTAGTTGTGGATGTTGATGCCTTCTCACTGTAAGACACTTCTCTTGATGTAGCCGTCAATAATAATTTAATTTTCTAAAAATTTCGCTAGATCAATAAATTACTTCTCCAAACTCGAAGCAATTGAAATGAAGATAAAAGATAGAAGTTATTCAAACGAAGTATTTCAATTATAATCGAGGCAGGCGGGCGGGCGGGCAGTCAGTGGACAGTCTGTGGACAGTCAAGTGGACAGTAAGTAAACAGTCAAGTGGACAGTCAAATTCGTCAAAAGTTGTCAGAAATAAAGATTTGACACATGTTTCTCTATGTATTTCAACGCACTGAATCCGAATCTCAAATCCGTCAGAAGTCGTCGTCTCCTCTAAATCCAATGTCTTTGTGTCTGACAACAACCCCTGAAAATAAAAAATACAATGTCACGATATACTTTTTCTATTTAAAAAAATGGAGGGTGATGGCGCAATTCTGGTTTGATTCTGATTCAGCACGTCGAAATGCATAGAGAAACATGTTCAAGTCATTGAGTCTTTGTGTGTGTGTGTGTGCGCGCGCGCGTGTGTGTGTGTGTGTGCGTGTGTGTGTGTGTGTGTGTGCGCCTGTGTAGTTTGTAGTTGAACTACTAATATTCTTAATTTCTCATTCCCTGAACCTAACTAATAATATTTATTTCAATGTGTCAATTAACTTACCATTATCATACCAATGTGTCAAATACTTCGGCATACTCTGCCACAATCATTCTATCTCTTGCATAAAATAAATAAAAAGATGCGTAATAAAGTTCACTTTACTTTTCATACATGAATTACTTGATCCTTAATCTGCTTCTTACTATCTTTCAACCCGAGATCAATTTCATCTATGCGTTGTAAAGTTTTCTCGTCTCCTATTGTTTAATATAAAATTAGATATCGTATAACCTATACTACGAATATTGCACGGGCGGGCATGAACACAAATGGTGGGCAACGGCAACATTTGTCCGCGTGAATAGCGATAGAGACAAACGTGGACATCGGGGACGAAAAACACGAGGGATTCTACATTGATGTCGATAGTTTCAAAACATCAATGTTTCTACAGAAACTTTAATGTAAACGTTAAAATGCAAAAGAAAAAATATGAAATAATAACTGATGGTACCGTACCATTGTCAGTTTATGTCTTCGAACCAAAGGAACGCTGTTTGTACTACCTTCATTGAGCAGACTGTCTCTCGCCCAAGATGACCCCGATGCCCTCCTAGCAATTTCTACGTTTTTTTTCTCGTATTTCGCAAGTGGAAAGACGGTCAGCGCATGCGCGGTGGGGGAAGGGTCTCCTTCATTCTTCCCTATATCCTGTTTCGGCGAACAGAAGATCCTCGAGACGACAGGACGATCATACTTAGTTTTGTACATTATTATTTTTTGCAATGTTAGTTAAATCGTAATTATAAATTAATAAACACCGCCAGTATCAAATTAAGTTTTATTACGCACGAATTTAATTTTAGAGTTATTATACCAGTTTTAAAACATCGATGGCGTTTGGTCGATGCAAGGACAAAGGAAGAAAAGAAAGAAATAAAAAGAAAGAGAAAAAGGAGAAAAAGAAAAGAAAAAAGAAGAGAGAAAAAAGAAAGAAAGAGAGAAAGAAAGAAAGAAAGAAAGAGAGAAACAAAGAAAGAGAAAGAAAGAAAGAAAGAAAATATTCAACACTTGTTAAAAATCGATAAATTAATACATTTTAATCAAATTTACAGTATATGTGCCAAAATAAGTTATTTCTCCACATAATCGTTGTTGGAGTCAGTGCACTTTTGAAGCCTTGGCACCATCTTTTGTATACCCCCTACTCCACCTCCTTAACCCCCTTTTTTTTTTTTTTTTGGTCTCCATGAACTCATCATGAGAAAATCGCTGTCCACCCAAGAACTCCTTGAGTTTGATGAAAATATTGCAATCCGAGGGTGCCAGGTCCGGGGAGTAGGGTGGGTAAGTCACAAGGTCCCATCCAAATGACTCGAACAGGCCCTGGGTAAGCCGGACAGTATTGGACCTGGCGTTGTCATGGAGTGACACCTCGAGTCAGCGTTCCTCTTCTTTTGTCTTTTTGTTTCAACTTCTCACACAATGTAGCACCATTGATGGCGGTCTCTTTGGGCATGAAATCGATCAACAAGATCCCGTCTCGGTCTCAGAAGTCGGTTGCCATGATTTTCTCTGTGAATGCTGAACTTTTTTTGAATGGGGGGGGGGGCGAATGGGTATGGCGTCTCTGCAGAGGCTTCGGTTCGGGAGTATAGTGGCACATCCACATTTGCTCCCCAGTCACAATTGTGTCCAGAAAGATGGATTCACCCTTAGCTATGAAACGTTCGCGAAATTCACGTGCTATCGAAACGGTTATTTTTTCGGTGTTGCGAAGTCAACGTTTTTGGTATCCACCGTCCACATAACTTTCTAAATCCAAGTTTTTCTGACCCGTTTTCACCGTTGAAAAAAACATTCCCCTATGGCTTACAGTCCTTGTATTCTTATGTCCCTCGTCTATGTTATAAATTTCAACATCCATGTTTTGTTATCGATGTTGCATCACTAGAGGGGATGCAACGATAAATGGAAGTTACCAAAGTTGTATCTCATACTAAGTTAATATTTTTCCTAGCTATCGTGAACCCGCTATTCGTGAATTACATAAGTGAAAAAGCGCAATATAGATGATTATTTAAACACACAACATATAATATTGGGCTGCCAGGAGATTTTTCTATTTTCTTTCTTCGTCTCCTTCTCTTTCCGCTTCTTGTTTTCCTTCCTATCCTCCTACTCCGTCTCCTTCTCCGTCGTCTCCTTATTTTCTTCGTCTTCTTCTCCTTGTTATTGTCCGTCTTCTTTTCCTTGTTCTTGTCTATCCCCCCCTTGTTCTTGGCCGCTTTCTCCTTCTTAGTCTTCTTCTGGTATGGCTTTTCTCTACGTCTTCTTCCCCTTTTCTTCTTCGTTTCCTTCTTATTGTGCTTCTCTTCTTTTTCCTTTTTCTTCCTGGTACTCATGGTTTTCTCAACTAATATTACCATAGAGTATGTACCTCTTTAGTCTATGATATTACTAATGCATGATAATTACAAGGGCCGCTGCAACAAGGAGCGTATTAATACATTAACGTAAAACGGGTTGCGTCAAGAAGGGCAATGATTCGGCGGCAATGATGGCAGCGGCGCTAGCCAAATTCGTTTACTACGCTCCGTGAAGTCATGAAGGTAAAGCAAATTCGAGACTCGCGGGTTCCTGATTGGGTGACCGGCCAGGAACCCCGGGATTCAACGGCGCCGAGCCCCTGGCCGAAGGGATAAAAGGCACTGACTGCAACGTGACGAGACTTGACATAGTAATTATTCAGTATAGTTTGCTCAGTAACGGAGGATTACTCCCGAAGAAAGCGCTCAGCGCCCAAGAAAGGGTTAAGAGACGCGTTGCATCAACGATTCGAAGTACTCGGCTAAATTTATTATATGTCTTATATATCCATGTCGTTGCTTTCCAAAACTGATGTCATTAAAATCAGAAGTGACTTCTCGTGTTCAGATTTTACAATGTTAGAGATGGAATTTCGTAAATTAACTACTCCGAATAGATATTGATATATAACCTACAGATTTAAAATTTGAATTTATTGACCACAGGTGTGGTAGCTTTAAAAAAGCGATTCTATTGCGTAACAAATTTATTAAAAAATATAGAATATAAAATTACAGACATTTTCTTCGAGCACAATTTGTGCGTTTCAAATCAGTTGCAAATATGTCTAATAACGTTTGCGAAAGATGGTTTTCTCCTTTGAAGAGAATAAAATCAAACCTCAGAAAACTCCTGATCATTCTTTGAACTCGTTACTCAGAGTTGTTCCAAATACAGGATGAGCCATTGCCAAATAACACAACCAAAGACAAGTAAAAAACCTCTTGAATTAGATGAGAATGATTTACAATGACAATTTGTTCAGAAACTCTTCTGGCCTACAGTTTCTTGACAATTTCCTTTTTTCTATAACGCCCCTAAAATTGTGCTCACAATGATTCCGAGCTTTGAAGATAGTGCTGTTGAAGAAGAAATCTATTTTTTTGGAAAACAAACGAAGATAAAACCATTTTTTGGAATTGACAGAATTTCGGAGCAAGGGACTGGCATGTATCCAGTGGCGGATCTGGGCGGGGGGGGGGGCAAGGCCCCTTCCCAAAAGACCTAGAGTTTTCGTTTGTTACCTTCCTTTATTTACCAAAAATAATTTAAATAATTATGTTAGTATTATGTAATTATTTAAAACCATATTCTACAATATCATATATACACTACAAAAATAATATACAATGTAATAACAAATGTTTATTATTTAACAAAAATCGATGATCCCCCTCCCCCAAATGATCGGCTGGATCCGCCCCTGCCTGCATCGCGGGCAAACCTGCAATTACTCCTGATTTAAAAAACAACCCACTTGCCGACTGGCAAACGGTGTTGTGTGCTCTCGAAGTTCACAAATAAAGCAAGTGACCTGAAGCTATGGAGTTCGAAGAGGATCTAGAAGTGTGTGACGGTATTTCTTTGTGGTCAAAACGTGCAACGAAATTACCTGTTGCTGATACAGATTCAATAATAACAAAAATTAAGTCTGAAAACGTTATTATAAAGCTATGGAACTGAACTCATTTTTTTCAAAAAATTGTACAGAACCTTTTTAAAGAGCTGATTTCTTACAACAGACTTTGGTCTGTTGTAAGACATTTGCAAAAATTTCTACCTTCAATTTTATTCTGAAATATTAACTGTTTAAAATTTTCGAATAAAAAGGAGAGATGGACGAAAATGTGACTGGCACCATATTTTTCACTATCTCTTATTACTTTTGAGGAAAAAATTTAAAGAAAAAATTTGGAGCAGTTTTTGAGAACATTAATTTTTACTTATTTTTTTAAAATTATATTTATTGTAAGTCATATAAACTACATAGATCATAGGCAACTAGAACAGTAATAGAATGCAATTACATTTCCGAGGAAATATTGATAGTTTTACAAAAGTGTATCACTTTTTCTTGGTAACTTGGCGATAAGACTGCATTGAAATTTTCATTTCCTAAGCACTTTTTTCTCTCTGTGATGTGTATGGGGCATTCCAGAAGGATGTGCTTTATGGATAGAATTGTATTGCAGATGGTACAAATACATTGTGGAACTTTTTCAATTAAAACTTTATAAGTTATAATGGTACAAGCACCACAATTCTTAGCCCCCCAACCCCTTTCTACCCTCACACCAATATTTTTGTGGCAGAAATTGTAGAGAATTAAATTTCCTCTAAAACGAGTTATTATTTTTTATTTGATCTTGAAATGATCATTTCCACTTTTTCCTTTATTTCATGCCCAAATAACAGGAAAAAATGTTGGTTAGTTTCCAAGGACAGAAGCTCCTTCAACCAGTGATATATATATAAAAACATTAATTAAAAGAGAATCTCCTATTCATGGACATCTTGTTTATGATATTGAAAGACCTTACAATTATGCTATCCACATTGTTGTTGAAAAAATGTATGAACCCTTCTTTGGAAATGTAGTTCGCTGCAATGTGGAAAAAAAATACAGATTTCCAAATTATTATTAAGCTACAAAACATCAATGTATCAAAACAATTATTTAATTTTCAATTGGAAAACTCATTTGAAATGTTTTAGGTATCATAAAATGGTGCAACTTTTGGCAATGGTACAATGTTGGACATTTATGTAAATGCTTGAATTTTCATCTCACTAGACTTTAATTTGACTAGTACACAAAAATAGTTTAGGTTATTGTCTGTCTTCCTGATAACATTCCTTTAAATATAAACAATCAAGTCTCGAGTTTAGACTCAATCTTCAGGCTTAAAATAAATTACTTCATCATTAAGGGAAACTTACAAATTATTCATAATTAGATCAATGCACATCATTGTGGTCATGCACAAGCTATTGCAGGATTTTAGTTTTAACAGAATCAGGAATGTGCTGGTGAAAAATGATAAAGATGTTTTTATCAATGGATGACATAATCTCTGTTCTTCCAATTCCAAAAATAATAGGAACTTAAGACAGATATAAAACAATTTTCCATCATCACTTAAGGTGAATATGTAATTTTTGACAAATATTACGAATAATAGTGGGATCTATATGATTCATTACATCCCAGAAAATGTAAATTTATTACATCCAAAATTCACATTTTCTGGGCCAACATTAGACAAACTAACCAACAATCACAAAAACCCATCTTAGATTTAACTTTGAACAGTGTCACATTGAATTTTAATTCAATATATGCTCTAAACATGCCGTCTATAATGTAATTAGATATTTTAAAGTGGAAGTTCTCTTATAGCATTTTAGTTATAGAGCATATTAGTTATTTTGCCATAGTTTTATGTTATCCACTTTAAAAGTTCACAGGCCAATAATTATAATAGAATAGTTTTGTATTTATAAAATATCTTTATAAACAACAAGAAAATGGACAGTTACAGTACATGCTGTTTGTTGTTTTCTTTAAAGCAACTAATGAATTTCATTAAACTCTTACCAAGGCGAATGAGTCTTTTCAAGAAAGTGTCTAATAATGTTTGTTGAAGAAGGAATTTGTGTAATACTTTACCTGTCACCAAGGCGTATATCATTGAGATAAGTATCCCATTTTGTTCTGATGGTTGTTTCATTACGAAGTTGTCGAGCCTCATTTCGTTTTTTCATTGCATCTTGTGATCTGCCATCTGCATCTTTTCTAATTGAATATATTTGGCAGTACCAGTCTGCCAGAGTACTGTGAGGCTCAGGCTTTGCGAAAGTCACAATTGACATTTTATTATTTTTCTGAAAACCTCCTTTAGTGAGTTGATAAAAACTTTCTCCGGAATTCTTGGTAGTTAAAAAAAATTGTATTACAGTAGTAACTTCAAGCAATATAACACACCCTTCTTGCAAAAAATAGATCTCTCTTACAACAATTTCCTACACAAAATGACTTGCAAAGTTTCTTCTTCTAAAAGCCTGAAAATAGCAGTAACACAATGTTAAATACTGAAACTATGGAAACTGAATGCTAGCCTCCCAGAAAGATTGTTAGGTTGTCATGGCAGCCATATTGATCTCTAGCTCAGAGATACTAAGGACTTTTAGGGGTTAGATAATGTTGCATGGACAGATTGGTAATTTAGGAAATGAAAGTTATCATTAATCAATTCTGTTTATTAATGTATCTAAAATTTACAAAATTTCTAATTTGTACTCAGAAAGCTTATACTAGTATAAAGAACACAACAATGCTTCAGAGAAATCACAATAATAATACAAAAATTGAAGAAAAAAAATTATTGTTAAGCTAATTGTTTACAGCATTACTAGCTAGAACAAGATTGTATTGATTGTATGTATTGATTCTATTGAACAAGAAAAAAAGTACAGGAACTTTGTATCAAAATATGTCTTATCATTACAATGAAAATGTGCATGGGAAAAGAATTTGTTTCTCAGTAAATAAGACTTTTATGAACATTTCTGTTAATGCTATGAACACATATCATAGAAATAGCTTTAATAATTGAGGCAAAAGAAGTACTCAAGTTACTTCTCATCAATGTCGAGTAATTTTGGAGGTCATTGTTTCATGTATCAATCTTGCATTAAATAAATTCCTAGAAAGGGACCTCTAATTTACTTTTTACAATTACAAGATACATGCTCTTTTTTGTAAAACACAAATCTGGCTTACAAAATTTTTGTAACACGGATGAGTATAACATTCTAGGCACCTGTCATCATTAAAAATTACCATGTGATACACAGTCTTTTTAAGTTTACATTGAAATTACACTACTGTATGACTCGTGTCCTGCACTAGTCTTTTTATACCATTAAAAATACCTGAAAATAACTTAACTTCTAGTAACTTTTAATACATCTACAAAATTGTACAAATAACTTATCCTTAAGCACAAGTTCAATCCTAAAAGTTTCCACTTTCTTTTCAGCACGTATCTACCCATTTATAATACAATATGCAACTCCTTTATCAGTAAAACCATTGTAACACCAAACTACAGACTTTGTACTCCTTACTTTTGACTATCTTCATGATTACAGGATGACACATGAGGACACATGTGTGTATTCATTCTCCTAATACAATATTTGTATTTACATGTTTTTTTATTTTCATCACTTAAAACTATGTAACACTTGCATTGAGAAACATTTTAAAAATATCATACAAGTTCTTTCTTTCTGCACTTAAATTGTGATCGAGTACAACAATAAACTTAAAGTCTTTCCTGTGACCTTTGTATTAATGAAACAATCTCCGGGTATGAAAGGATAAGTGCACTTTCATTAAGTTGATAGTGGGCACCTTTGAAACAATGCCTAAATAAATACAGTATCAAGGCTTAAATTACAAACATTATTTACAGGACAATCATCTAAAATAAAAAAAAACTTTCTTATTCCAAAGAAGAATGGAAACATTATGCATTTAGAAATTTTTTACACATTATAAGCAGTGCAGTCTGATTAACAGTTTGCAATAGTAGTTAAGTCATTATTTTTACTTGAAATTAACATTAACCTTCATTGTTGTAAGCATTTTTATTAATATCTACTTAAACAGATCTCCATTATTATTACTATTATTTATTATTATTATTATTTATTATTATTATTATATTATTTATTATTATTATTATTTATTATTATTATTATAAAAATTATTATTATGGTTTAATAGAAAAATGAAAACTGAGTCCTTCTGAATGGGGTAAAAATTTGCCTGAAAAGTTGATAACACTGCTGTCTTCCAGCTCTCCTACATGATGAAATTCATTGAAGAAATAAACCCCTTGCCTTGTATGCATATCCCATTTCACTCTCTCGCCAATATTAACCATTTCTACTGGCCCTGTTGTAATGCCATGTTTGGGATTGCCATCCAAATCCCAATCAACCCACATTACAACACCATGACAAATGCCAGATCTGAAATACATGATCAAATACTTAATAAAAAAACAAAAACTAGAATATCAGTTAATAAAGAATAGTAGAAAAAATGTATAAAATCCCATGAGGCAGTTCATTTCAGAGCTACTAATTTCATAATCATAATTCCGAAAGCTTACATAGTTTAATTTGTTTCCTTATTAGTTTGAATGCAAAAGGAAAAATAAAATTTTAAAATGTAACATAAGAAATTGTTTGAAAAAACATGACCCAAGAAACTACATTTAGAATAAAAAAGACATTAAAACAGACACTCGAAGAGATTGGAAGCTAATGTGATAAAATTTCTTTGCCATCTAGCTGAAGTTGCAAGACCCCACCATCAAAGTAAAATGACTTAGAAAACTCAAAACCAAGAACAAAATTGATAAATGAAAGAACCAGAGGTGATGGCTTGCAAAAAAAGTGCTAAAATACACACACCAATAAGACCAAGCCTGTTCAAAAAGGAACACATGTCATGCCCAGCAGCCTGCTGTTCACGATGCTGATAAATATAATTTATTATTTTCGAGTTACTGTCATCATTCTAGAAGCAAATCTTTATACTTACCCTTCACAATGTACTTCTCCTTCTTTATGAATAGCACAATCTGCTATATTCTTATTGAAAGAGAAATCAAGAATCTGGAAAGGTCGAGTCAATGCTCGACAAGGATATTCCCATAATGGGTGTGCCTCCACTGCACTGTCACTGATGGAACTTGAATGCTACAGAAAATAAGGGAGTCAGGATTTTTCATATAAATTAATATCACAAGTCCAGAGGTGAACCCAGGATTTTTCTCAGGGAGGGAGGTCGGGGTGGGGGCACAGATAGTTTCCAACGGAATTGATGTTTTCTTAAAGAATTTTTCATTTATGCTGAATATAAAATGTATTTAATTTTTTGACTTAATAATTATAATTATAGTTAATAATTATTAACAAACAGCTGATACACTAAATGACTTTCATCACTATAGGAAATTAATAAAAGCTATAATTTTTAATATGTATCACTTATGGGAGGGAGGATCCCAAGTGTGCTAATGCATGAGCCAGATGAAATATTTGTATTTACCTCAATTAGTTTATCAAATTCAGCTACTGCAAAACCTTCTACATTATATAGTGGGGCTCTAATTTTATACAGATCTTTAAATTCGACTGCCATAGCCCAAACAGTAGCTTCGGCTGGTAAAATGGTTGTCGAAGGAGACAACAGGGAACTTATTTCTTGTTTCATGTACCAAAAATATGCATTGTGCCACGGCAGCAGTGTGGTGAAAAAGTGTGGTTCTCCCAGAACTATGTTTACCTACAAAACAGGAGGAACATAGGAAAAAATATTTATTTAAGCATGTTTATTATACACAGTGCATTTGCATTTAGTTCTGTTTTACAAAGATTGATGAATTATTAAGGAAATTGAAAAGTCAACATCAGAAGAAAGAAGCTATTAACTTAAATGAACCTAAAAAACCTAGGAAAACACATTAATGTTACAGTGTATCTTCATGGGTGGTTGGTTAGCTTATTGCACTCTACCCCCCAGAGCAAGTTTGATCCATTACTTTACGAACACCTAAAGTAATGAATGAATATTACCAAGAGCATTGCTAATGTACTGTAGTGGCAAAACAAAGCAGTTGAAATTAATCAACAGTACTGGGAGTCTATAGTGTGCCAACAAAAAAAGTCCAGTGATTTCAGCCCATTTGGGGTTGGCCAATATTTATAATACCAACATCTGATCCAAACATTAATGACAGAATGTAATAAACATGTAAAACAAGGTAATATTTCAAAAGCACTGTCACAAAAATTATATGGAACTATCAACCAATAAGACAATACCTGGCCTTCCAACTCTTGATGTTTCTTTAATGTTTCTACACTATCCACCAAAACCACTTTCTCCAGTAAACAGTTGTGCCTGATAAATTCTTCCAACACTCTCTTAGCCAGCACATTACTTTCAATACAGTACACTTTTCTTGCACCCAATTTAGCAGCTACCAACCCCAAGAGAGTACCTTCACTCAGGCATAAACAAGTACTTTCATCAGAAATAAGAGGTTCAAGAGCAGCAATATATTTTCGCATTCGCTCAGAATCATTCATTGCTCCTATTCGTGTCCTACTGAAGCCAGCGTGCAAGCCACAATCACATAAGGGTCGCTGGTAATCAATTTCTGATATCCTGGAAATTACAATACAAAAATATAAATAAAATAATTGTTGTTTTTTTTAAGAATTTTTAATAACTTTTCTAAGGTGTTTTCAACTAGTTGAACAGGGAATGAAGAATTTTCTAAATAAAATGAGAGATGAGAAAACTATGTCATCAAGATGGGAAATGGATTTTAATCATATTCACTTTGATCACAGATAAATTTTACTTACTTTTGAAATTCACCAACATAATACTCATTTACCAAAGGGAACCCAAATACTACCTACCTCAAATTTTCACAAGCATTGAACCAAAATGAATATTCATCTCGAGTACAAATGAGAGTTAGTTCTTGGCCTTCCTTTACATCGACCTCTTTTGGCAGATAATACACTGCTTGCATCCAGTGATCCCTCCAAGGCAAGTCATCTGCACTACCTTCTCCTCTGGTAAGTGGATGGGCCCACACTGGGGCACAACTCAACACTATCTCTCCATCAACATCCATATCAAGATCCCACCATGCAAACACCAGCTGGGCCACACCATCTTTTTCAGCTTTAGATACCAATATGTTGGAAAATTCACAAGGTAAAGGAGATCTTCCAGACCAATCAAATCTGCCAAAACAAAAGGGGGAGGAAGGGAAAAACTTGAAATAAATTCTTTGCTTTGGAAAGATATTTTTTTACAGATGATGCACAAATATTCTTAAGAGTCTACTGAAACAATGGGGTACACATTTCTTGATCTCTAAATAGTTAATGATAATAAAATAATCTTCCACAAGAAAAAAACTGCTATTTTTAACATCAAAATTGATGTGTTTATTTAAGATAAGTACTTTTTTACTGATTTCATATTCTATGTAGCCAACTAATCGTGGACCACTTTAATAATGAACAAGGAGAAACTAGTACAATACTTTCATAAGATTTTTTCATCTGTAACACAATAACCATTTATCTTTTAAAAAAGCCTAGTATAAAATTATATTATTATATTAACTTACCTCATAACTGGCTGAGGAGAAACTATTGTCTGAAATTCACTTTGTGGAAACTGGCTTAGTTGAATATCATGTACTCCAGCAGCTCCAGGGCAATTCCAAACTTCAGGAGGAGTATCTATGAGAATTTTAGCACTAATTTTAATATTCCTTGGGCCAAATTAAAAACCCAAGGAAATAATGAAATTAAACAGACACAACCCTTTTTAAATACTTTTTTTCAAAAAAATATTTCATAAGTACCTACCTCCAGTAGTTCCTTGTGAGCATGATTAACCCTTAATTCACCTTCACCAATTAATTCTGTGTCAAATACTTCAGTCACTAGAATATTAGCACGATGCTTTAAATCTCCATTTTCTCCAACTATCAAGTCAGTGGAATGCTTCGAAATAACCTTAATTTTATCTTTAAAGCCATTTTTAACAGTGATTTTTCTGGCGCAATCTGCCATGGGAGGGAAAGCCTGGAAAAGGTTTAAGAATGTTCAGCAATATCAGGTGCTCTCTCCTGTACCTTCCTCTTAGAATTTCAGAAAATACAATCAAACAGCATATAGTCATGTCCTTAGACAAAGCAAAAATCTTTGATACTGGTGAATAAGCTGGTAAGTGATGAAAACTTGATTTTACAGGAGAGCAAAAAACAACTTTCAACTGTAGTAAATCAGAGATTAATGATATTCAAAGAAAGTATTTGTGTTTGAATTTTGTTTGAATATCATTAATCCCTGATTTACAGCATCAGTCTAAAGTTGTTTTTGCTGTCCTGTAAAATTAAGTTTTCATGACTTTTCAGGTTATTTACCGGGGTAAAAGAAATATTACACACTATGTACACATTTTTGGAGGTAGATTTCTTTTAAACAAAATTACCATGGAAGAAGGGGAAAAAAAAGAGAGAGCGAGCGCTGATAAATCTCCAAAATGAAACATATCCAAAATAGTAATAAGAAACGTTGAGGATGTATACATACATATGCACTTTTTATTTAATTGTTTGTTTGTGGTGTCCCTCAACTGACATGTGTAAGGACATTCTGAATATTTCCTAATATACACCAGAGACTTGATACAAACCTCGCAAGCTACAACAGTATCAGCACCACATGCAGCAGCCATCATTGACAATAATCCAGTTCCTGTACCAATATCAAGTACATGAGCCTTTTGTCCCAATCTATGTTTCCTTTCAACAGCTCTTCTAATTGCTTTGTAATACTTTTCATTCTGTAAATATTTATTTCCTAATTTAAAAAATTACATTAACAGATTTTAAAATTTTTAAAATTGATACTACTTTGGGTAATGAGTTCAACAATTGACACAATTGGCTAAGACCACAATTTAAAAGTATAACTGCATATTTTATTACTTGTATTTTATTTTTTGTTATTAATGTAAGAAATTCGCTATTGTTAGAAAATGAATCTACTAATTTGAACAATGATACTCAGTGTTAAAGTACTTTTTGTTTGTGAAAAATTTATTAATACATAACAAACAAGTTATACAGCCAGAAAATAGTGAAATTTGTATATATTTTATAAACAATTGTAAATACAAACAATTAAGAAGGTAAATTTTACAGTTCGGTATATTTAAATTGGTATTCAAGTGAAACAAATATATGAAGACTTATCTTAAACACTGTTATGCTAAAGGAGAATCTGAATACTCCAGAAAAGTAGATCATAAAATTTCTATGAGCATCTTACTGATTTACATTCTACACAACAAGAACAGTAATTTTGAGCTCACAAGCTTCAGATTAAATAAAGGGATAGAAAAACTGTACACCAAAGGCATAAACTACTTGCTCGTTCAGTATCATGAAGCATATCAGCAAATGCTGATCTAGCAATCTCTTGGTGAAAGTCATAGCTTTCATCTTGGAGTTCCCACTCAGCCTGCCCTGTCAGGGGATTAATCCTCTTGGTGAACACACTCATATTTCTGATGATATATTCCCCACAATCTTTTCTTAGTTTCAGGTGGCTATACCTACAACACATGAATGTAATAAATTAGTAAACAATACATTTCTCCCTAACAAGTAAAATATGCGTCAAAGTTAATAAAAACAAACTATACAGAGGCACCCAAAATATTGAAGACTTGATCATAAAGCAAGGATTTAAACCCTGGTAGAAAATACAGCCTAGAAATATCCAGGAAAATAATCTAGTCTATGGTGTTGGTTTGAGTTCGAGAGGAAAAAATTAATTGGCAAGCATGATCGTGCAGTGTGTGCAACATATTAATTAGTTGAGAGAATTTTTACTTACTATTTCACTTCACCTATAGGTTTCCTCTAAAAGTCTACATTCACTCGCGCAGTGTGAATAAGAATTTTGAATCAAAGGCCTGTAAACGCTTGTTTTGATTTTTCTACAGTAGTTCATAAAATATTCTTTGACACTGACACTTCAAAATCTTAGCATAATCTTTAACGAATCTTTCAGTTATTTCAAGATTAATATATATTCACAATTCTCATCTCAAGAATAAAATTAGGTTTCACGTATCGCCAGAGAAACATTTACAGAAAATACTGCACTTGCAAAAACCCAAAATGCGCATGCGGGTTACTGGAGGCCCTCGCAGCGAGCATGGGACGCGCTCCCTAGTGTTTGAGGTTATAAATATTCCTTGAAGAGAAATCACAAGTCATATTCCTGCTGCGTGTAGAGGGGCTTTTCAGGGGAAGCATCCTCCAAAGTTTTGACATTTGTGCAGTTTGGAAGAAAACGAAGTTTCTGTGAACGACGAATTACATTTCAACATAGTGTATTGTCTTAGATTTGACTGTGCAGTATAGATATTTAACATGGCGACTTCCACGGGAGGTGTGGGTAAGTGTTTCTGTACAATATGCCTAATATTTTGTTATTCGTATTGAAGATTTTTGTTTTCAAGCCATAAACAAATTCAAACTCTGAAGATGCTTTTCATATGCAGTATTATGCGTTGAATATAGTTGAATCTAACTAGGGTAAAGTTCGCTGTGTAGTACGCAGCGATGTACCGGCGTACGCCTCACCCGCCATTTCCGGAAGATTGTAAGAGCTATATTTTAATGCCAATCATTCTTGTAATTGGGGATTACAATTAAAGCAGTATATCAAATAGTGCACGTAGAATTTATTTCTGTGTCTGATCCGGAGTGCTTCCATTTTTTGATATGGTGAATGTATTACTTCTTTTGCTTGTTGATGGATACATCTTTTTGACACATGCACTTGCAAGTTTCAAATTATTTCTCTTACATTCCAGTTGTTCCTCGTAACTTTAGGCTTCTTGAAGAACTAGAACAAGGCCAAAAAGGTGTTGGTGATGGAACTATTAGCTGGGGTTTAGAGAACGATGATGACATGACTTTAACACATTGGACAGGCATGATCATTGGACCACCCAGGGTAAGACTTAAGATTCAATGTGTTTTCTTATTTGTGTGTATGCCACAATTGTTCATTTTATTTTGTTTTCAGACTCCTTATGAAAACAGAATGTACAGTTTGAAAATCGAATGTGGGCAACGGTATCCAGATGAATGTCCAAGTGCAAAGTTTATTTCTAGAATCAATATGAATTGTGTGAACACAACTAATGGAGTGGTAAGTCTTTTGGGATAATCTAATGTTTAAGCTTTGCATTTTATTTGCTTTTGTTAATTATTGATTTGTTTGATTTTTTTCAATACAAGCTTAAATACAAGTCATTTTTCCATTGTGGTGATTTTTTGTTAAATTAATAATTAAATTATTTGCTTCAATAGCTGAATATTATCGAAGCTCTCTAGCCACTCTGCGGATGCTGTAGAAAGGGCAGAGAGGGCGACAATATTTATAAGTGCATTTTGACTTAAAAATGCTTCAATAATTTTGTGTTGGCCAGACTCTAAGTTGTTTTACCTAAATCATGGATGTCAAAGGCTGGAGCACCTCTGTTAATTCAGCATTGCACGAGTAAAAAGAATCAACTCGACCATAAAAATTATTTGGTATAAGTGTTTGAATTTTACAATTTCCAGAGATTACGATATTTTCAGTTACCTTGATTACGTTAATGTCAAAAACATATTCAGTAGAAAAGTGTTTTTAAGCAGAGTCCAAGTAAAGTTTCTCTAAGGCAGTAATCTTCAAACCATGTGAGAACATCAGCATATGACTTCTTGTTTGTTTTTATTTATTTTTTCATCCAATGTCAGAAATGTGATTTCCACCACTGTAATGGATAAAACATACGGACATTCTACTGTTACCCAATGATACATTAGGAAGGAGAAAAACTAGGTCATCCACAGAAAAATACTGAATTGCATGCATGAAATTATGATTATATGAATAATGTTATTTATTATAAATTGTCACACACAGTTGGCAATGTGATTGTTACAAAGACACGTCTTCACAAGGTTGTACAGAGTATTACCTCTATTAAGTTTGTAGTTGAATTTTCCTTTTTTGTATTGATGATGTGATACTGGCAATTTTAATTATTATAATCTCCTTGAATGTTTAAATTAATTTATATATTGTACCCTGTTTTCATATAGGGTGAACAAGTAGGTATTGAATAATGTTTTTGCAGTTCTGGGAATCCCTTCTACCCCTCAGCACTCTCACAAATCCATGGGTAATGTCGAGAATCCAAAACATTTTCAGGGAATAGTGATTGAGAGGTGAGGGAGGGGTCTTGGAGGAAAGAAATAAGGGGAGTCCATATTTCTTAATTCACCCAAAATTTTAAAAAACACTTAAATGGAAATTTATAAAACCTACAAATTTTGCACTTGGGGTATTTTGAGACACTGACAAACTAGTTTGCTTTTCTGCACCAAACAAATGAAATGACTACAAAACAGCATATATTTCACATGCTTCACAATTTCTCTTCAATTTTTATGCTGTATTACTTTTATGGCGAAGATGAAGCTGCACCATATGCACTAAAAGTTGAAGATGAGACTCAGGCCTTTGGGGCCAACATAAAACATCCTGAGTATATGAAACACATGATTACCAATCCGTTTTTAGGAAAACTCTCTTAAAACCATTGACAAAATCCATGGGATGGTAAACTGGTTAATTTTTTATTAGTTTCTATGTCACTAGAATCCATTTACACTGATCTTATCAGGTTTTTGTTTTTTCTGAGTTACTTTTCACTTTAGAAATTCAGCTACATCAATTTTACTGTTGTGGTCCATTTGTTTAGAATTTCGATAACATTACACAAAGAACATCAGGGGACAGGGCAGATACAACAGTATCCCTATCCATTGAAAGCTGCCCGCAAAACCTTACTTTCCCTTGCCCTGCCACTACCCATCACCCAAGTGATGTTAGCTGCTTTCTTGAATGACTTCCTTAGGTTGTGCTATATTCTCCATTTGAGCCAATTCTAGCATCCTGTTAAAGTTAGGAAAAACATATCTAACATTTTTATTTTACCCTAACATTTGTGACTGCCAGTATAGTTTTTATTACAATCATCAAATAGCAGGGTTTATTACAATGACTGTATTTACCCAAATATAAGATGACTCCCTAATTTTGAAGAGACCTGAGAATTTTTACTAATTCTTACTATTTAGTCAAAATAATATTCCAAATTGTCTTATGAACCAGAAAATTGCCTGGGTGAGAATATTAAGATTTATTGCTGAACTATAATTTTCTTCTTCCTTAAAATCATCTTAACCATGGTTTTTGTCACTACCCTTATTAACTTCACATGGATCAATGTTTCTTTCTATTTGGCCCTCCTTCCGTGGTGCATCGTCAGATTTTTTAGGGCCCTCCAAGTCTTTTATCAGACACTACCTAAGAACAATCCCTTCTGTGTCACCAGATTTTCTGTCTGTCCCGCACTTGTTTGTTGACGGCCTCTGTTTTTTGAACAGTTCAAAACGCCGATTCGCACTCGCCTGGCGATTGCGCGCGGCCTCGACGAACGCTCATCGTAACAAAATCTGGGCATTCATTTTCACGTTAAGGTGCATTTGATACTACGCCGTTTTTGTTTTTAGTTTCTCTCATTATCGATTGAAAAAAAAAAAATCAGTCTGAATACCCCTCAAATTCGCGGCGGATGCCGAAAATATGAACGCGAATGTAATATTAGGAATTGTAGATGCGCGCGATATTTCTACCGTCTTCGCAGTTTATTTTTGCGTTAACATTTACGAATTTCGTGACGGAATAGTAATGTAAAAAGTTAAATCCAAACCGACTAGGCATAATCTGCGAATATAAGACGACCCCCACATTTTTCGACTGAGATATTTAGGAAAAATCCTCGTCTTGTATTCGGGTAAATACGGTAACTTAAATGTTGCGGTTTTGTGAATGTAGAGAAGAAACTATTGTGGATACAGCTGTGTTATTTTTCAGTCAAGGAGGAAATTCTCAATTGGAAAGGTGATTTCTGAACATTTGGAAGTTTATTTAAAATTTATTGAAGTTGCTTTGCGGATATGATTTCAGTATATTAGAACATTAAGTAGTTGAAGTAGATTGAACTGATGAATTGAGAATAAATTTATTTTGTACTGAACGTGTAATGACTGCAAAAGAAGTGTCTCTTATCTCTTGACCCTTTATTAACAAATTGTAGAATGAAGGTGGGTAGAAAATTTGGTTTTGTTTGTAAATTAATAATTTTGTATTGCAACATTGAGGGATGGTTAATAGACCATATTTTAAAATAATACTCATTCACATCTTAAAACGTGAATTAAAAAAATATCAGATAGTCTTATCAAGGATTGTCAACAACAAAATTAAATCCATTGCAAATCTTGAAAGTTAATCAGTTCACTTTGTTGTAAAAGCATTTCGTTATTTTTATGAAGAAACTTTGTTTTGAGGTGGAAGCCACAATACTGTTATTAGAACTTTTCACTCTATTCTTTTAGCAAAGAAATAATATAATAAGGCTTCTTTCTCCCCAAATACGTGGTATTTGTTGTAGAAAGGTTAATGACATGAAGAAAAAAAATTCGATTGGCTTATTCTGAACAAAATAAAAACCCCTCCTCTCTTCTAAAAAGTTAAAACTTCCTCTCCTGTCATTATAATTAAACTTGCAGTAGATCTTGTCAATATACTATTAACCTTATTTGAATCACAAATTGATATATGGTAATGCATATTTTGATATGTATTCCCAAACAATTTATTGTGAAAATCTAAATATCTCCTGTGAATTAATGCTTCTTATAATTATAAATATCTTTGCAGTTTTGTAAAAACTATTTGTGTGTAATTTAGTATTATTTTATCCCACCCATTTAAAATGTATATTTTTTTTATTCTCCAGGTGGACAGTAGAGCCGTCCCTGTGCTAGCACGATGGCAGAGGGATTATACAATTAAGACTGTACTCCAGGAATTACGAAGGATTATGACATTGAAAGAAAATATGAAACTAACTCAGCCCCCAGAAGGCAGTTCATTCTAGCAACCTTGCACCATCTGTGGGAATATCTGCAACCTTGTGGCAAGAAAGAGATCACGAGAATGTAAATGACAAGAATATTCACTTTGGTCTTAAAAGAGCAATGCATTACATAATACAAGTATGTTTCCAAGGATAGCCATATGTTAGTAATGCACATGCTGTCAACTTCTTTAAGCATTCACCTGTATTCAGAGATGTTTAGGTACTTCAAATATGAAATTCTATTAATTGGCTCTGTTTGCGCTAAAGTTTAGAAATATTGTTTGTTAATTGCAATGCAAGATGATTACGTATATACTGGCTGAATTAACAGTTTCTAAATAAAGGCCTAAAACTTTGGCTATATGCAATTTGTTTTGCCATTGTTGATCAGTTGTCCATTGCCAGTTATCACTATGAGATTAGTTGTAATTTTGTTTGTATGTGCCTCTTGATCTGGACACAAATGTAACAAAAAAACTGTGATGTAGAGAGTTGTAAAATTGAGAGTTAACTTTTTCCTGTACATTAAAGATGCTTTAAAGTACAAACTCTTTTGACTGTAGCTAATGCACCTAAAATTGCTAAAGAAAATGGGCAATTCTCTTACCCTGTGTGATAATCTCTTCTTGGCACAGTTCTAGGCCTTTGTATGTAGTTTGATTCAACACAGTTGCTTTCAGTGTGTAATTTCTCTGAGAATTTAATTATGGATTCTGCAAAAAATTACATCTTAAGAGTATTGCTGATGTATGACTGAAGTTTGTACTTGTTTTGTAGTGTCCCTATTGTCTCAGTGCTTGCAATGAAAATGTTAGTGATGTAAATGTGGCACTTAAGCTTAAATGGATATTATTGGTACATAATTGGAGTCGTCCATCCTTGTACTAGTTTGTATACCTATGTTGAAGAAATGATGAATTGATCTTCAATGGAATGATGCGTTCCAGCTGACATAAATTTTCTAATTGTAAACTTTAATGAAATCAGACTGTAGATTCTCTAAATATAGTCATAGCGTAAGCTAACTTTTTACTGAAGTTTTAATTGTACTTGTATTATGAATTTTTTCTCCTGGTAGTTTTTAATTTAATGACAAGTTTTGGTATGCTTTTTTTCTGCTTGAATCTCTCTCTGAATACAGCTGATTTGTCGTAAACTTAGGGGAATACTATGTATTTCCTAATGGATTGGCTTTTTTTTTAAGATTTGCCTTTTCTTAGAATCACAAGAGTTCATACTCCCATAGCATCACTACAGCCCTCTTAACCGAATGTGGAAAAAAAATCAATATTTCAGTTTGGCTTTGATATTTGTGCACTTCCTACTCCACTTATTTGAGCAGACTGACTGGAAACAGGAAGTGTTTGAAAGTAGCATTTTTATCTGCTTCTGGAAAGATTGTAACTTTTTGTATCAGTATTTCAGGGCATGCAAGCATGATACTCTTCAATGGTTTATTGAACCATTAAATTTGAAGTTGCAAACTAAACCTTCCAAGACATGTACATTAGGATTCTTTATTGGGAGATGTAAACAATGTTGCAATGTCAAAAATGATCTTGCATAATCAATAAAAAAAATTAATGTCAGCACTGTTGTTTATCCTTTTTTCTAGGATAAGGATGGGAGAAAATAAAACAAACACAGCCACCTCATTTCATTAATATTTACACAAAAACATTTGCCAACATGACAACGATCACACCAAAAGAGGAAACAAATGTCCTTAATTCCTGATTTGTGTAACTACTCTCACTTGCCCCTACAAGTTCTGAACCAGTCAATTAATCTACGGTTTTGAGGGGGGCTTAAAAGCTATCTTGCGTGACTTCATCACTGTCCACTTATGTCGTTTAATGTAGTATGAAATGGCCAAAAGTGCACCAAAAATGTACAATGCCTGCAAAAAGAAAAAAATATCAAATCACTGAATTAAATAGCATTTAAGTTAAAACAACCTGTTCCTCAAAGCAATTATAATGTGAATCAATTAGATGTAAATTTACATTGTGCTATATTACTTTTTATATGCCAACCACTAGGAAAGACTAACCTTAAGAACCATCCTCTTGCGATCGTCATGCTCTGGCTCTGCAGCCCATTTTAAAAATGTACACACATCCTTAGCTAGCTGACTGGCAGTGGGTGGAGTTCCATCTGTATACTCCAGAACCTATAAAAATCATTCCAAATGTAAGCATAATTTCACATTGAATTTATTGTATGCTCTTATCAGTTACATACCTCATTATACAGGGCTTGGGCCATACTGATAGCACCTCCTGGAAAGTATGGATTGAAGTATTGGCCATCCCTGAGCACGACACCAGCTGGGGCATCAACGTAACCCGTTAACAATGCAAACACATAATCCTGGAAAAAGCAAAGGCTGCAGTAAACTACTGATAGATTATGACAAACTCATACTGTATAAACCCAACTTACCTCTCCCCCATGCCGAGCCAAAGTAATATAACTAAGGTCAGGTGGATATGCTCCATTGTTGGCAGCTCTTGCAGCTTCTTCATTGGGGTAAGGATTAGGGAAATAATCAGACAATTTCCCTGGTCTCATGAACATATTTCCATTTTCATCAGGACCATCTTGAACCTTAAAGAAAGATTCATTTGTCACAAAAATTCTTAACTTCTGTAATCTGCAATAATCAATAACTTATTACCTGGACTTCCTCTGCCTCAGCTTTGGCTTCTGCTTCAGTATGTGATACTCCAACTAAATTACGATATGCAATAAATCTCATGCTATGGCAGGCTGCACATACTTGCTTGTACACTTCATATCCTCGACGAATACTGAAATATTTTGTTAGAAAATAAATATATAATAAAAGTTGGAAGTATTTATTGATGGTTTTTTACAAACCTGGCATGGTCTAAAGACGAGAAAACCCCATTGTGACTCCATGGATTTTTAGGCGGATGAAGTTCTAAATCCGAAGCCTTGACAGATTGCTCAAGAGCAAAAAGGAGAGCACCTGCTCCTCCCGTTAAAGCTCCAATAGTGGCATACAACTACAATCCAATATACATTTTCAAATGAGTATTAATAAACTAAATGTTGAATAAATTATTAAGTTTACATGCAGTAGTATTTTAAATTTATCTTACTGACCGTTTTCCGACCTTTTGTCCATCCAGCTGCAGAGGAGAAGCAATTAACCTGAAACACACGAAGTTCACGGAATGAAGTTCAAATAGTTTAATCAATCAAAGAAGAATAATCAGATACTTTTTTAGTGTAATATTGAAACAATGTCACTATCGGTGGACTTTCTTATGAAATATTAGGTACAAAACGGCGAAATTGATCATTGACCGCAAAGTCCGCTCCACCAGTTTTAACAAATGTATCGGGCTACGTTTAAAATAGTATTCAGAAATTGATCTAGCAATTTAGTGGTTTTAAGGCATACAATGGTAAAAGTACCTGATTCCGAACAACACCAGGATTTGTTTTTAAAAGACTTGATCCACAAATCCTCCCTACTGTAGCAGCCATGATGGTCAGAAGGTGAAGAAATTGTGAGGAAGTCGAATGTCTGATCGATTACTCCAATATTTGTAAAATATTGGATTTTTAAGATTTTCGTTCAATTACATTAATTTGTGATGAATTTATAATAACAATATTTTAAATAAATAAATCTATTTAATTCATTTTATTTTCTCATGCATAAAAATTTTGACGTCACACTTTCGACCTGTGTTCGTACGCCATTGGTGTCGGGGAGGAGGCTTTCGGAGTTCAGTGCAGATGGTTAAGTGATCCAGACATTATCTGTGGAATCAGGAGGTGCATCGCATTTATTCAAGATGAGTACGGGAATGCCCGAACTAGGAAGCAAGATAAGTTTGATATCGAAGGCGGATATTCGATATGAAGGAAGATTATTTACGTTGGACCCGCAGGAATGCACAATAGCATTGGCCAATGGTAAAATAAAAATGGAGTCATTGGTTTTGTTTTCGTTCTCAGCAGTTTCTGTTTCATTGTAAATGTTAGAATTCTATCTGGAGTTATATTAAATGGAAGGGATAACTTTTGCAGTAGGCCTTATATTTTGAAGAGAACAGCATCTCTTCATTTCCTTTGTTTTTGTAATTAGATTCATGAATTCTAACCAATTTGACAGATGCGTCAATTTTACTTATAGCGCCAGATCAAATCGGAGTAAATTTGGGGTTTTACGATAAGGTAGAAAGTCTTGTAGGTAAAGGATTTTCAAGAGTTATTAGCACTTCCTGAAACTTTCTTTTTCAGTGCGATCGTTTGGGACAGAAGATAGAGAAACACAGTATCGTGTAGCGCCACAAAACGAAGTATACGATTATATATTATTTCGAGGATCTGATATTAAAGACATAAGGGTAGTGAACAATGTTGGTCCTTTACCAAATGATCCGGCGATCGTACAGGTACCTTATTGTTCAGATTGTTTTATATTTGTTTATATGCTTTGATCAGTTGGTCACCACTGTAATCCTTCCAGTTGTCAGTGCCTCCTTCAGGCCTGGCATCATCGGCCTACCCAACACAAGGATTCTCACACCCTGTGCTGGGTCACATGGGTCCTGGGTTGACACAGTATCCTGCTTATGGTGGCATGGGAGCTATGACAGGTCTTCCGAGTGCTGTTGCTCCTGGCATGAGTCTTCACCGGGACCCACATTCATTACCCAAGCAGAGTGAGTTAGTAATGCCAGTACAGGTTCCAGATCATCAAACCAACAAAGACCAAGGTGTGAAATACATACATACTTGCTTGATGCTTCAGCATGTCATGCTTGCTTATAGTTGCTGAATCATTTAAGAAATTTTCTAATATCCATTGCCACAGTGCAGGTAATAGCAAATATGGAGGTTATGGGGCATGTGGTTTTTATAGGAATGATAATTCACTTGTAGAGCTTCTTTAATGTTACTTTTTTCTACTATAGTAAACTAGTGAATTTTTTTGTGCATGACGTATGGGAGTATAGCTTTAATGAACTTAAATGCAAGCTTTCATTTATAAGTGGCATTAATTAGTACATATTTTATTAAGATGTGGGTTCTGTATATCTTTCGGATTTTATCCCATAGAAAAAAGATTTCTATGAATGTTATTGCTTTTGAGATTGTTTACATTTCTGTAATTTTTTTTTCAAGCAACTTTCAAATATATGTTGCAGCTTACCTAGTATATTGCAGTTATTAGAATTAGGGATATGACATTGCCAATCAATCAGTGAAGTTTGAAATTAAAATATCAATGTTTAAAAGAAATCGCCCCAACCATCAACAATTTTAAAACTTTTGTAATGTTATATGTATGTGGAGCATAATTAGACTGTGGTTATGTTTATTAATGTATAATTGGGGTTTAAGACAAAACTGTCAAAAAATGATTAGAACTATTAACAAAATTTGACAATTTTCTCAAAAAAAATTTTTTTTTTTTTTGCTAAGAAAGGTGCAAAATTGCCTGCGGCTTTCTTCTGTGTGGATATTTCTTATGACAGGTTTAGGCTGGATGTTCTTAAAAAAAGTTGTGTCCTGTGCTTCATTATTTTCATTGTTCTGGAAGAACTAAGAATGTTCCATTCAGGTGAATTTCGTAAACAATAAAAATAATTGGATGATTGGGCTCTGAATATCTAGTACTGATATCTGAAAGGAAGATTGAATGTTCTTGGCTGTGTCTGGGAGACGCCATGTCCAAGGCACTGGTGCCGACATTTCGGCTGTCATTCTGCGACCTTCCTCAGGACGTAGTGCTAGGCATTATATTGACATTACGCCTTCAGGAAGATCGCAGAATGGTGTCCAAAATGTTAGCAGCTGTGCTTTGGATGTGGCGTCTCCGGGACTGCCAAGAACATTCTGACTCCGGCCGTAGAAGTCTATACTCTGAATGGAAGATGCTTGGTTTTGTTGGTAATTTTTTTTTCCTGCCTTGTAATTATATTTACTTGGTTTAGTTTTTTTTAGGTTGTAAAATATGGTTTGTAGAAATACTCTGGCCAAATAACAAATGATACTTAATGCTTATAATTCTATTTCTGGAGTGTAGCATAGTTTGTAGGCTGAACTTAATTTTTTGGGGCGGTTTGCTTCAAGTAGCTTTGTTGAAATGTAATTGTTCTGAAAGGGAGAAATTTCCATGAATTTTTCAGTAAGAAAAAAAAGATTGAATTGCATTTCTTAAGAAATTTTGTAGATCAGTCCTTGTATCAGCATTCTAATATGTGAACAGATGGGTCTTGTAATAACTGCAACAAATTTCACTAGATATATACAAACATATAAATGGTCCCAAAAATTGTTTGAATCTCGGATGTTAATTTATGATCAAAAGAAGGATCAAACTCCTTAAAGTGGTAAATCTAATGAATTTACTGCTTAACATAATTTTTTGTTGTTGTTATTGTTGCAAGATTCATTTTTGCTTTCTTGTAAAAATTGTTTCATTTTTCTAATTTGGTCCATTCTTCCTTGGAATGGCCACACAAAAATACTATCAATTTTGTTTAGCTGTTACATGATAGTCTAAAGTACAAATCTAAAGAAGAAATAAGGAGTATAATTCCAGGGCATTAGGATTAAGACTATAAAAGTAGATATAATAATGGTGCTGCTTTAATTATTCTGAATTTTTAATTTTACACGATTATGTTGCTGTTCTCAGGGTTAAGCAAATTTTTTCCAGCTCAAAATATCCACCCCCTTTTTTAAACCTGTTAAAAAAAGTTCTGAGTTTTTTAAAAATCATTTGAAGTTGAGTAAATCTTGTATTATTGAAATATTGACTGAGTATTTCAATATTAATTAATGATTCAAATTTAATTGCAATAAACACAAACAAATGAGCTCAATAAACTTAAGAAATACAAACATGTCCTTTACATAACATCAATATTTGATGGCTCCAATTTCCTTACTCACAAATACAAAAAGAGCACCACGAAACTGTCAATTGCTACCCAATTGTAATAATATTAATGATAATGTGTTACTGGTAGGGAAAGAATATGAAATATTACAAGGTGATGGTTAAATCCTTGGATGCACTATACTCTTACTTGATAGTACTGAATGTATTTTAGTTAGTGTTTCAATGATGAAGAATTAGCTTAAATAAATAAAATTTCTTAGTAAAATCCAAAAATACCTATTGGGTCAGGATTTCAAAAAACTATTTTCCAACCCTGGTTGTTATTTATTGACGTAAAAATGGATAAAAAGTAGTTATTGCAGTGACTGACATGTGCAATAGTAGCGTCGAAGGCTGTGTTGCCGGCGTTTCGACCATCTTATCGTGGTCTTCCTCAGGGCTGTTGTGCGCAGGTGTGGTAGGCGCTCGCTGAGGAAGACCACGATAAGATGGTCAACGTCGGCAACAACTCACGGCAACACCTGGACAGCCAAGATCATCTACATGACATGTGCAATAGTAGCCTTGGTAAACTTTTAAAGCCTTGAAATTTTTGGAAAGAGCAAACATTTCAAGGGCTTAAATCACTTGACTTAACATTTGAAAATTTTGGCATTCATTTATTCAGTGGTGATTTTCTAATTTTGTTATGGGAGATTATGTTGATTTAGCTTGAGAATCTCATAAATAACAGGGTGTATTTGTATGTAGTTTGAGGTAGAACTTCTGTAGGTAGGTGGAAATTAACATGAAATTGGGTGCTGTTGCAATGAATATTGAATGTACTTAAATATCCGAATAAACAGACCCTTGGTTTCTGTGGGTAATTTTTACCTGCCTCATTGTAATTACAGTAAAACGGTCCAGTGTAGTGCCGTCTGTTTTAGATTTTATCACGGGCTCCAGATCAGCTACACCAAGCTTAATTGTAAGGAAATCTCCAACAATGGACCAAGGAGTGCAAGTAAACCAGATTGGTATGGCACCAGTTAAGGACACTAAAAAACTGCAACAGGTCCCACCTTCAGCACAGCAAGGGCGTGCTGTAAGGTCCTCGGACATGTCTCGTGATGGGTAAGTTGTGTAGTTATTGCTGTAAAGAGAAAACTATTAAAATTTGTGCAAGTTATAAAAATGGTGTGTAATTAATATGCCGGTTGTTTTTTAATGTGCTTTGTCAGTGAAATGTGACTACTTCTAATATGTTTTAGTGATTTATCTTTAAAGAAATCGGTTTAGCTTTTTTTGTTTTTGTCCATTTCCAAAAATGAATGTTCATTTTGTATGAAGATTCAATGGGAGGCATTAGGAAAAAAGATATTTTTGTTCATTTAATGTGTGGTCCTAGGCAGAAGTAATATATTGCACTAATGATAATGTTTATGGTGTTATTGTAAAAATGGTATTATTGTAGAAATGTGAGATTCTTGCAAATACTTCCAAGAAACTTCTTATCTGCAGATCTTGTGTACTTGATGAGGTGAACCACCTATTCACAAATGGTCCAAAATAAAGTACGCTGTTCCAATGTTTTTTAAAACTTAAGTTTTAATGGGTAATTCTGTACCGATACAGACTCCCAATTGATTATCTAAAACTTTGATATTAAAATAAGAAAATATATAACAGATCATTATATTTACAATTAAAGATTCTAGATAGATATTGGTACATCCATAGGTGTTGTAGTAATTTCAATTTCTTGGCCTTGAACAGAAAAGCAGAGTAGATCTGGGAACATTCTTCGAATTAATCAGGAAGAGAAAGTTGAATATTCTCTGCCTAGCATCTATTCTGTCCCTAGAAAATTAAAGTATTTAGATCTTTGTTGGGCCTAGTAATTTTTTTTTTTTTAATTTGTTGCGTCTACACCTTGATGCAACGCGTCTCCAAGCCCCTTAAGGGGTGTTGAGCGCTTTGCACTGGGAGTAATCCTCTGTTAATTACTATATTTGTCAAGTCTCGTCACGTCGCAGTCAGTCAGTGCCTTTTATCCCTTCGCCCAGGGGCTCAACTCCGTTAGATCCCGGGGTTCCTGGTCGGTCACCCAACCACAAACCTGCGAGTCTCGAATTCGCTTAACCTTTGTGACTTCACGGAGTGTAGTAAACGAATTTGACTATTAAATTAGAGAGTCAAGTTATATTCTGCTGTGAGTGAGAAATGTGTTCTGGTTTATAATAGTGGCATTGTGAAATTCTGGGATTCTGGGATTTGAACTTTACAATCTGGTTTCTTCCAGTGGCTTGCCATCAGGCATTGGTCAACAGCAACAACAGCAGTATCATCCTCAGCCTCAGCGTCAACCACGTGAACGTGAGAGGGACAGGGACCATGCAAGAGAGCTTGCTGACCATGGGCCAGTGAGTCGAGTGAGTTGCAACCTTTTATTTTATTAGCCCTAAGATTGTATCTTGGTCAGTTTCTCACATTGTTTAATAAAGACAAACTTGTTTTGATTGTAGGATTATTCCCAGTAAGAGTTTTTGTTGTTGTTGTTTTCTTCTCTCTCTCTCTACTGAGTTCATTCCATTTCAGTTTTTACGTAGCTTTGTTTAATTTTGGTAGTCAACATTGTGTGTTTGATATCTGATATTTAAAATAGGCTCTCAAAGATAATTTTGCTCTATATTTAATTGATTTTTTTAAGGAGATAATAATAGCAAAAAATTGGTTTATTGCAAAGTGTCCATCTATCCCTCAATCTGTGACATGTTAGCTCCAATCAGGATATCCATCAAAATTGATATTACCTAATTGATCTCTTTGAAGTTATGAATTTGAAGCTGATATTTTGATTTTTGGGGGGTACATTAAATAAAGCCTCAGTGATATTTTCAAACTTTCCCAGACAATTTTTCAAAATTTTTTACTGTTTCCCCTGGTAAGAGTGAAGTATGTGAATAAAAATGGTGAAGGTCTCACTTTCGTTGAACTCTCTAAATTTGAAAATGACAAAAGTTAATATTTTTATAGTTTCTGCCTACAATGACAATGTTGAAGATAGATTTTGTTTCTATCTTAACTATCTGTTCGTCAAATACAGATCTGCTGTGCTATAAATTAAATCTGCTTTGACGTTTCCTTCACAGCCACCTCATCAGGTTCAACATCCTTCCCAGAAACAGCAGCAACAACAGCAACAGCAGCAGCAACAACAGCAGCAGCAGTCTCGTGGGGGATGGGGCAATCGTGCAAGGCGTGCCAGACCTCGTGGATCAACTGGAAACTTTAATAGGCAGCAGGGTGGTGGTCAGCAGCAGGGCAACCAGTCAAACAAACCCAAAAACACACTTAAGTTTGAGAATGACTACGATTTTGAGCAGGCCAATACCGAATTTGAAGAACTTCGAAATCAACTTTCTAAAGCAAAAATTGGTAAGATTGGGCTCTATTACAGTTAGGGACTGTGTGTGTGGAGCATGTAAGTACTAGTTTGCTTGATTAGTTGTGAACTACTGTTGTCAAACACAATTTTCAGTGTTCACTGTTGACTTAATTTTTGTAACATGTATTTATCCAAATAGGACTATTATGTGGTCTGCCTTATTTTTATAACTTAAAATTACTTCCTAGGAAGTAATTACCTGAATATAAGACAAAACCCCTTTCTTTTATGAAGAATTTGAAATAAGTTCCAACATGAAAAAAAGGGTGGGGGATTATATGGTGAAAGGTCATGGAAAATGCAGATATAACAAAAATTTAAGTTTAATAGAATAATTTCACGTCCTTGCCAATTTGCATGTGTTTTATATATGAAACAATTCCTCTTTATTGAAATTAGATTTTTCACTACAACAAATTTAAATTTTTTTTTTTTTAAAAATTATTTTATTTTAAATATTTTTCTTATTGTATATTGGTCTTTCAAGCAATTCTACCATAATAAGTTTCCAGATATGAATGAAATTGGTGAAGCTGTGCACATGGTCCTATGGAATTCAGTTAGTTGGGAAGCGAGTTCAAAAGTTTACAAAATCTATTGATGGACATTCGTATTTTGCATTTCAATTGAATTGTTATTTTTCGGTTGTATCCATTGAAAACTAGTCTTTAAAAAATGAGGGTCTTTCCCTTTATTTCTTTCACGTGAAATTATGAGGAGTGAAAAATAATAAAATAAAATTCGAATAATTAGGTGAAAAATAAAAAATGTAATTACTGTACTTGATATCGTATTCATTAATATCCATCTAATTTACATTCTCACTTGTAAATTCATGTTGAAGTAATTTAGATCTTGAAATGGATATTGAGCAGTTAATGTTCGTAAGAATAACTTTTTTCATTCAATGAATTTTTACTCTAAGAAAATAATGGAGGTTCTTACAATGTTGTTATACTTGTATTTTACTGTATAGGTCGTATAAATAGTAAAGGTCGATATTAGTTATGTATTCTAGATTTCTTTAAATTTTTTTCCTTTTTGGTGCACAATCACCTTGTTTTATCATTTGGTTCTTGTCCATCATTGTCGATTTAAATCGAATCTTCTTGTGGTTTTCTGACTGCTTAGACAATTATAATAGAAATAAAGACCATCAATTTATCGATTGACCCATTTCACATACCCAAGGCTACTAGTAGCTGACAGAGAGTTCCCAGATATTGCTTTTCGTAATGGAGATGGTGCTTGGAAGTTTGCTAAGACAAATCAGTCACTTCTAATGGAGATATTTTTTGAGAATTGTTAGGTCTTTGTTCAACTTTTTTTTGAAAGAGTCCCTAAAGATATCGACGGCTAACAGGTTAACGTTCCTCTTAGATGCAATAGCGCTCCTTGTTGCAAATTGGTAATGCCATGAAGTCATTGAATTGCCTGCCAATCGTACACCCAGATTCATTACATTTAAAAACTACTCCTTTTGATAGTTTTCTTTAGGTAAACTTTTTCCCTTAAACGAACTTCTTGCCATCTGCAAACACTGCCTGCATGACCACTTCTCATTTCCAGAAGTTTTTATAACTGCAGTCTAACTACCTGGTTTTACCTGGATATTCAGCACAAATGTGGCCACATCTACCAGCCTGCTCATCTTCCTGTTCTGCTCTTACTTGAGTAGTTTTTAGTGCAATGCTCTGTGTTAGCACAAAGAGTTACAAAGGAGACAATCCCAGATTTTTAAAACATTAAAATAAGAATAATTCTTGTCTTATATTCGGGTGAATGTAGTAATAGAATTTTTTGGTGCGATTAGATGGTCTTGCCGTCATTCTTTCCTAAATTTGTTGCACAATTTTTTTTGAAATGTGGAGCACAGTTTTTACTTCCACTTTGTATCATTTGACAGAACAAGTGGTGCTACTCCACGAGAGTGGCTCTATTTGTTTCTAACTCATGTTGGATTGCATGTTGCAGCAGATACTGAACCTGTAATTGCAGGTGATGGGAAGGTGAATGGAGATAGTGAGAAAAAGGATGATTCGGGCAACGAGACATGTGCTGGAGAGAATGAGCATGAGGAAGAACATGAAGTCTTCTATGACAAATCAAAGTCCTTTTTTGACAACATTAGTTGCGAAGCAGTGGAGAGAAGCAAAGGGTGAGCTCTTTCTAACAACATAGACACAATCCAAAAATCTAATGTAAATGATTAGTAATTCCATTTTGAGATAAATGGATGAATTTCAATTTTATTCAGTTTGTAATAATACAATTTTCATTATATAATGCAGAATGTAATGCCTTCTTGAGGGAATGCATACCTGAAAGATTGTTCATTATGTAACTTTCACTTGTTTGATAAACGACTTTTTCACAATCAATATATACTAAAAAAAATTAATGTAAAAGAAGAAAAATAATGGAAAGGTTAATTAACAGATTCGTCTTAGGTTAATTAGGGGTTTACAGTAAATGGGGATTGGGGGTATTCATTCAAGAAAAAAGTTGGTTAACCAGGAAATATTGATTTTATTTAAAAAAAATGCATTTGTGTTTTTCTAAATTTATAATAGGGGTTGCTAATGGTAAAGAAGGTGGAAGGGGGTTTAAGGCAGCACGTCATAAGGGTAGAACGGTCATGGTTTAGTGTAACGTAATGCTATTTAATTTTACACTGTTTTGGCATTTGCCAAATTATTCCTTTTATTCATTCTTGTACTGAAATATTAAAATACAGTAAAACTTGCACAATTAGGAATCTCAAGGCTCCGCTATCTTTTTCCGTATTAGATAAGATTCCACATTATGCAATGTAATACTGTAGAATTTGTTTGCCAGGACTGTGATTTATGTTCACATTAGACTGATTACCGCATTATACACATTCCGCATTGAACGAGTTTTACTGTATTCCCAAATTAAACGTATCATCCATACCTGGTGAGTGCAAGGCATGTTTTCATAAGTTTTTTCATCTGAATGTCTACCCTTCCTTCAAAAATTGTCCCAAATCTTGTTAGTGCAGTCTGCAACACCAACTAATTTCTGACTTAATTATCATTCATTTTAATAAATAGCACATAAAATCAATAAAACTAGTTTCTACGTTATAATTTATTTTTACTTATTGTCTAGAAGGGGGTCTTGTTGCAAGAGTTATGCAACATTTATGGCAGGGCTCATCAGCAAGATGATTTGAGAGCAAAGAGCCTGATTCAAAGCAGCAAACTGGGTATATCATCCCCTTAATACTGATGTTATTGCAGTGGTTAAATGATTTTTGTCCACTATAATTGCCTCGCAGCAGAACAAATGGCATCAGCTCCCAATGCATGGAGGAAAAATAAAAAACAAATTATTTTAATGTTAAATGCAGGTTGTGTGTAAAAAGCTAATGTTTAATGGAAAAAAAACGTTAATTCGACACAGGCTGTGACAGGACTTTCAAAAATAAATGTTGGTGGCTGGAAAACCTTAAATTAAGATTTTACTATACTCTCATGTGGTTGGCAAAAGACGTCAAAGCACTTTCATGCAAAATTTTAAAAATATAATTTTGTATTTAAAAGTGGTCCATGAATTGTACCTTGAGGGACACAACATTTTACTGTCAACTCCTTTGGCCAACTATTGTCAATTTTATTAATTATTCTTGTGCATGTGAATTTGTGAAAATGTCTTAAGTGATGAAACTGCGTTAAGTACAATTGGGTTCTTGTAATATTACATCAAATTATGATTACTTAATTACTTATAAAGTTCTAATAGCACAATGGTTTTTCTTTTTTACATATATGCAATGATCTAAATAAAAGTATTTGATGGCTGAAGGTTCATTTAGAGGTCTCGCAATTCACTCTTATGTCACCAGTTGCATGTCTCCATCTCCTTTCTGTCCACAAATAGCTACTGCTTTTGCAATCTCCTCTCTGAGAATTTAACACCAGATGCCATAAAGTCCTCATTTGGCTATGGCTTGTTAAAGATGTAAGACAGTGCAGGAGCACGGAGGTGCAAAGGGCCATCAAACAGAACCTGGAGGGAAAAGACCATGGCCAAAAAATGGGGTTTCACTGAGGAGAAAAAAAACTGCTTAGTAAAAGTATCACAATTATAGTATACCTGAACTGTAGGGAGATATTATTTAATGCTTAAAACAAATGATGCCGAGAAATACATGTTCTGCAAACTTGAAAACATTTTCTCAAGACCCTAATGTTTTCTTTGTTTTTTTTTTTTTGCGCTTGGGTGTTGGAGCAATGAGACACTGATATGAAAAATAAAGTTGCCAGCAGCAAATACAGGTTTTAAAATTGAAATTTTGCAAAAATTTAGAATTAGTTGATCGATTGTAAAATCATCCATTGGTCGTAATGAGCTGTTTTCCACTTCTCTCCATTTATGTGAACTAAGCAGTTATATTTTTACGCTTTTTTTCCCCCTCAGGCGGTCACAGAGAACAGATTGGAGAACTGAGAGGAAACTGAATTCGGAGACTTTTGGTGTGGCCTCAGCGAGGAGAGGTGGCTACCGGGGTCGTGGTTTCTACGGTAACAGAGGGAACATGTTCAGAGGTGGAAAATTTCGTGGAAATTTCCGTGGCCAAGGAGGTGGCCGTGGAGGTGGTGGCAGTGGCGCTAGCAGTGGAGGTGGTGGAGGCGGCAGCAGCGGTGGTGGAGGTGGAAGTGGACGTCCCAGCAACCCTGGAAATGCTCCTGTGGCTCCAGTTGTACCTGTTGCTGCAGTTGTTGCAGTTGCACCTGGCGGAAGCTCTGGTGCTCCTGGAGCAAGCACTGTTAGCAATGCTCAAGCACGACCCGCAGTAGTGCCAGCAGCACCAGCTGCTGCAGTTCAGAGTAAGTAAGAGCGTTCGCCGTTTGCTCGAAAAGGTTCCATTTTGCTGCACTTCATCTTTCTTTTAAAATAAATATAAATATATATTTTAATTTGATTGGCAACATTTCATTCTAGAACAATTTTATATAAATCTTTCTACTGGAACATAGAAGGTTGTGCATATTAAAACTAGAGATTATGGTGTACATACATGGTATGGTACTCTCGCTATGCTTAACTTCAGAATGATTAAAATGTCCAGTAAAAATTATTTTCTATTTCATGTAATACTACTTAACATTTGGTTTTACTGTAATAATTTGGTGAATAATCCACTTCACAACCTGTTGTTAAAATCGAACATTTGGTTTTCTTCATGCAAACATAAAAGTATCTTGTAGGCAGGTTTCTCATGGGATTTTGAAGTGGAAATAAAAAAATGAAACTGGGGAAAATGGATATAGCAATATGCTCAGTTTATTTATTCATTTCACAGGTTATAAAATGTACAAATAAAATATGTAGAAATATTATTTTCTGAAGGATTGGTCCTTGTGGGCAAAACTGTAGACCTGTTAATACTTTCAAAATTTTCTTCCTCGGGAAGTAGAATAGAGAAAACACTAATGTATACATTAATATTGCTCAAAATCATACAGGATGGGTACAACACTGGCAGACAATAGAATAAGCATATACTCAGCATATTCATTCTAGTTAATCTGAAGTAGTTACTCTATCACACTATTCTAATTTGTATTGTAAAAATTCTTCAGCCAACACAACACTGCATGAAAAAAAGAGGAAAAAAAAAGCAAATTCGTTCCCAGGTTTTAACAAAAATTAGAATTGTGCCAATTTATTTATAAGCACATTTGGCTCTATACAAAGAAAATATATTAGGAAAAAATTGTTTGTTTTCCTAATTGTTTGGATCTGTGTGTCAGTGTGGATCTATCTGTCCTGCGGTTTTCCTCTCATGTAATCAGCAGTTTACCCATTGTACACTTACATTCTACATCCTACATCATTACCAGAAGCTAACAAGGCCGTGGTAGCTGGGAGACTGACTACTGCTACCTGTGTTCCCCCATATGCTAGTCTTAGGAATTTCACCACTGCCAGTAAATCATTCGCTTCCAGGAATTGATCAACCAAAGCATTGTGGACTTCTTCTTCGATTGTAACTTCATCCAGGTCCTTCTCCTGAATGGTCACTTCATGAGTGAGCATTCTCACATCGGTATGCGACCCAAACACTTTCTTTACTGAAGACTGGAATTCCTGTTTGGCTATCGGCGAAGTTGTAGGAGTTAGCTGGATGCGGTCTTATGGATCTGAGTGACATTTGAACACAAATTCTCGAGTTCCGCATCACCTTTTTCTCAATATATCCGTGTTGGATAAGCCATGTTTTTTATCTTATTATAGAGCGATTTTCCTAAGGATGAGCCAAAGTGACAGCTAATGCTGGCAACATAACTAAAGGTTCTGTGGTTGTCGTGCCCTCGAGCCCAAAGGACTCCCTTCCTGCATTTGTTCGTTTGCAGTTGGCTAACTTGTAAATTGCTTCGACGCTTCCTTTCATGACGTCCTCGTCCGACAAAGATACAGTGCTCCGTGAGAAATAATTGATATTAGGGAGTGCAGTGTTATGTGCTCTTCTGTAAAAATTCTTTTTTCCTTTATATATTACATTGAATTTACTTTTTATGTGATAAATATTATGTTTATTTTAAAACCGAGATTTGAATGCGAGATGTGTACCAATGCACGTGGTTCCGGCCTTTGTGCTGTTGTGAGGTGAGCTGTGATTGAGAGCTTTCTATTTACATTCGTAGCCGTTATCTTTTACTGGTTGTGAGAGCATGTTAAGAGATTTTCCACATTTGTAATTAACTTTAATTATTTCCCGTACTCACGTACATGCATATACACCAGCGAAACGCTTAGACTTCTGGATAGTGATGTCTTCTCAGGAGCCATAACCAAAAACTTTAAAGGGCTGAACAGCTGTCGCGGCGGAGGGATACTTCTCTGAAATACATGTGATGTTCACTTGTTTTCGCGAACTGTCACTTTGGCTCATCCTTAGGAAAATCGTTCTTTATCAAAGCATATGGCTTCGGTGGCCTTTTTGCAACCTTTCACACGCTTTTGCTTCTTTCTTCAGTCTACCTTTTGCCACTCAAACTCTCTTCCTAATGTTACTAAGGGAGGTGTTTCGGCCCGGGTTTCATCTTTTCCTTTGGGGTTTTTCAAATCCGTTGCCACTTTCTCTATGTGTTCACGGTTGTGTAGTGGCTTGCCTTCGTCATAGACCGTCTGATGAAATGGATCCTGACAGAGCCGTCGGGCAGGTCTTGTCTACCTTTAGAACCTTTTACATCTTGTGACACTACTGCCGTCCATGCTCTGCTAAAATGGTGGACACGATATGGTTTCCAAGACCTTCTTCGTCATCACTCTCTTTCCCATTTATTCATCTTCTTCTACCTCACTGTCTTCAGCTTCTTTACCATTTTTGTCAATTCCATCCAGGTACATGAGGCTAGGAATGAGGCCAAAGACCTTTTCACAGTAGTTATCAACAAGAGTTGCTTCAGAATCGAACAAATCCACGAATCTATATATTGAAAAATATAAGGTATTCTGCCATGGTTTCGTTTAGAGCTTCTACTGAACAGATTGTTATATTTTTTCCTTTAAATGAAAGAATGCGATTCCTACACGTATCAGATATTGTTTCTGTTGATTCACCAACATTTACGGTGTAAATTAATTAATTAAATCATTCTTTAATAGTACGCTTATCAATAGTCATTTGTTTTCTTCCAAAGGGTGGCTGTTTCAAAATCGATTATACGAAATGCTAGATGTGAGTCCAAGCTGCTTCATGGTGGCGCTGCTTGATGTTTTGTTTTGATTGTTGAGATTTGTTTACAATTCGTAAAGGTTTTGTTTCAGTGTAATAATTGCATTGTGGCAATGACAGTTTGCATGTATTTGCTTTTGTGGTGTATTTTATAGAGAACATTCGGACAGTGGGTTTTGCTCGGTTGTAGTGAAGTTGTTCACAGGTTATGTCTAATTCCGAATCGTTGCCCACGCGCCCCTAAAGACGCAAACATACATTATCTGGATGCAGGAAAAGAGAAAGTCAGCGTAGGTGTCATGATAGTGAGGTCATTCCGTTTTCTGTTGGGTCGTTGTCTATGAAATGTCAGTTTTGTTCTGCTTTGTACTTCCCATGAGAGAGAAATTCTGCAAACAAGTTTATTCTGTGTTGCTTAAATTGGAAAATAAGTTTACCTTCGAGCTAACTATAAATAAGCTTACCTTATAGGAGGTGACACATCAAAGAACTTTAGAAATAATATCCGTCAGTATAATAGTGCTCTTTCTTTTGTGTCATTTGGTGTATTATTGCAATATGTGGGTCATATTGCATTGCTACCTGGTCATGGGCCATACGTGTTCAAAATTTTGGGAATTCCACATCATAGAAGATCTTCGTTATACCCTAAAGATCCAAACAATGCATCATATTGTGAACATTAGTCTGGGCACAATATTTTACATTTATCTCTGATCTCGCCGTCAAATTTGACAGGCTCTCACTAGTCAAGCTTTAAGTTCCTTAAAAGGCTCTAAGACATTCAAAGCTTTTATTTTATTAACACTAAGCATAAGAAGTGATAACATTGGACCTGTAACCAAAACAATCAAACCACCAGATATGTTGTCACTTATTTCCAACTTTCATAAGTTTGGTTACTTTTGGACAACCTTTCAAACTCATAAGACCTGCATTTATTAGACTTAAAGGCTGTAAATTTGTGAACTCATAACTGGAACAAACAAAACTATAACTCCTGTAACTGTCGAGATTGAACTCCATGGTCTGTTCATACATGACAAGAGTATGCCAAGCCAACCCAACATTTTACTAAACAACATATGTATCCACGAAGTTACAAACTCCACAATATTTCAAATTATTTTGACTGTCTGTGTGGCTGTGGCGGACTGTCTGTGTGGCTGTGGCGGACTGTCTGTGTGGCTGTGGCGGACTGTCTGTGTGGCTGTGGCGGACTGTCTGTGTGGCTGTGTGGCGGACTGTCTGTGTGGCTGTGGCGGACTGTCTGTGTGGCTGTGTGGCTGCGACTGTGTGTGTGTGGCTGGCGGACTGTGTGTGTGTGGCTGTGGCGGACTGTGTGTGTGTGCTGTGGCGGACTGTGTGTGTGTGGTGGCTGTGCGGACTGTGTGTGTGTGTGTGGCTGTGGCGGACTGTTTTTGTGTGTGTGTGGCTGTGGCGGACTGTGTGTGTGTGTGTGGCTGTGGCGGACTGTGTGTGTGTGTGGCTGTGCGGACTGTGTGTGTGTGTGGCTGTGGCGGACTGTGTGTGTGTGTGTGGCTGTGACTGTGTGTGTGTGTGGCTGTGGCGGACTGTGTGTGTGTGTGCTGTGCGGTCTAAGTCTGTCTGTGTGAAGTCTGTCTAAGTGTCTGTCTGTCTAAGTCTGTCTAAGTCTGTCTGTCTGTCTAAGTCTGTCTAAGTGTCAACGCTCTGTCTAAGTGTCCGTCTGTCTAAGTCTGTCCGTCTGTCTAAGTATTCCGTCTGTCTAAGTCTGTCCGTCTGTCTAAGTGTGTCTGTCCGTCTGTCTAAGTCTGTCTGTCTGTCTAGTCTGTCTGTCCTGTCTGTCTGTTCTAAGTCTGTGTCTGTCCGTCTGTCTAAGTCTGTCTGTCTAGTCCGTCTGTCTAATTGTCGTCTGTCCGTCTGTCTAGGTCTGTCTGTCTAAGTCTGTCTGTCTGTCTGTCTAAGTCTGTCTGTCTGTCTGTCTAAGTCTGTCTGTTCTGTCTGTCTCTGTCGTCAAGTTGTCTGTCTGTCTAAGTCTGTCTGTCGTCTAGTCTGTCTCTAGTCGTCTGTCGTCTAAGTGCTGTCGTCTGTCCGTCCTAAGTCTGTCTGTCGTCTAGTCTGTCGTCTCAAGTCGTGCTCTGTCTGTCCGCTCTAAGTCTCTGTCTGTCCGTCTAAGTCTGCTGTCTGTCGTCAAGTCTGTCTGTCTGTCCGTCAATCGGTCTGTCTAAGCTCTGTCTGTCCGTCTAAGTGCTGCTCTGTCTGTCTGTCTCAATGTCGCCTGTCTGTCCGTCTAAGTCTGTCTGTCTGTCCCAAGTCTGTCGTGTCTGTCTGTCCGTCTAAGTCTGTCTGTCTGTCAAGTCTGTCTAAGTCTCGTCTGTCGTCTAAGTCTGTCTGTCTGTCTGTCCGTCTAAGTTCTGTCTGTCCGTCTAAGTGCTGCTGTCTGTCCGTCTAAGTCTGTCTGTCTGTCCGTCTAAGTCTGTCTGTCTGTCCGTCTAAGTCTGTCTGTCTAAGTCTGTCTGTCAAGTCTAAGTCTGTCTTCAGTCTGTCTGTCTGTCCGTCTAAGTGTGTCTGTCTGTCCGTCTAAGTCTGTCTGTCCGTCTAAGTTTTGTCTGTCTGTCTAAGTCTGTGTCTCGTCTGTCTAAGTCTGTCTGTCTAAGTCTGTCTGTCCTGTCGTCTAAGTCTGTCTTCAAGTCTTCTGTCTGTCGTCGTCAAGTTCTGTCTAGTCTGTCGTCTGTCTGTCTCGTCTGTCTAAGTCTGTCTGTCCGTCTAAGTCTGTCTAAGTCTGTCTAAGTCTGTCTGTCTGTCTAAGTCTGTCTGTCGTCTAAGTCCCTTCTGTAGTCTGTCGTCTGTCAAGTCTGTCTGTCTGTCGTCTAAGTCTCTGTCGTCTAAGTCTGTCTGTCTATCTTCTGTCTAGTCTGTCTGTCTGTCTGTCAAGTCTTCGTCTGTCAAGTCGTCTGTCTCGTCTAAGTCGTCTGCTGCGTCTAAGTCTGTCTCGTCTAAGTCTGTCTGTCTGTGTCTAAGTCTCGTCGTCAAGCTCAGTCTGTCTCAGAATCTGTCATCTCTAAGTCGCAGTCTAAGTCGTATGTCTGTCTGTCAAGTCCTCGCTCCTGTCGTCTGTCTGTCCTGTCGTCTAAGTCTGTCGTGTCCTCTCAAGTCTGTCGTGCTCTAGTCTAGTCTGTCTGTCAAGTTCTAAGTCTGCTCCAAGTCTTCTGTCTCTAAGTCAAATCAGTCTTCTAAGTCGTCTGTCTGTCTAAGTCTGTCTGTCGTCTAAGTCGTCTGATCTGTCTAAGTCTGTCTAGTCTGTCTAAGTCTCTCTGTCTAAGTCTGTCTGTCTGTCTGAACACCTGACATTCGACACCACTCCTTTCTTGGTGCTCCATCAATTGTCAGTCTTTTCAAGGTCATCATTGCTTTTGCTACCTTATCGCTTACGTACTGTAGGTGATGGATTCTCTTACCTTCCTACTTGTGCCGGGCATTGCCTAAGTTTGTGGATGCAAAATGCCAGCAGAGTGAGGTTAATCATCAGAGAACTCAAGATATGGCCTCATTGATAATTTCAATCACTTCCTCTAGCAGGCCAAGATTAAGGTGTGTGGAATGCCTCTGGTAACTATGGATCCATTGACCATCCTCCTTGCAGTTTAACTGTGTTCTTCCTGTAAAGTATCCAACGATGATCTTAATCGGATACTGTGGCACTCTCATAAGCTGCAGAGCTCTTAGAATGCAGTTCCATCTTGCTGAATTGAAGGTATTCTTAAATCTAGGGAGACAATAGCATAGTACTTTTTCCATCTCTAGACAATATCACAGTACCTTTCTCTATCTTTTGCCTTGGCCTTTCTGGCTATGTCAACTACATGTTGAGCGGCATTTATTGGGTTTCTTGCTTTTCCTCCAGCCCTCCTGTGCTGTCCATTGCAAGTTCCACACGACTACATATCAATTGCTCTGTAGGAGGATTCTTTCTGTAATGGACTTTTCCCCTTTCTTGTCCCTGCATCTTCCATTTATCTGGAAATGTGCCCTCTCAAAGGCATGCCTTGTATATGGGTCCAAAAAGACTGGGGCAAGTTCATTGCTGCTTTGAGGGTGATGTTTGGGATGCCGTTTGGACTTGGGAGTCCTGTTGTTCCTCACCCTTTCACAAGGAAGTTATTTGTTCCCCTGTAACCTGTTGTATCTCATAATAGCCTTGCTATTATGATCGCTAGGTCTTGCTTGAGCTCCAAGAACTGCTCTTGGGCTTCTGGAAAGAGTGTGGTGGCACAGTCAGGTGATATGCAGGTTCCTCATTTTGCCAATTACAGTTCTATAGGGTCTTCCCCATGGATCTTTGTTCACTTCATTGCTCAGCTCAGCCCAGTTTCAGCCTTCTATGTCCTTGGTGGATCTTTTTAAGTTGTCGGGGATTTCCATATTGTTGACATTTGACAACCTCTGATTCTCTTCCTCGTGCTTGGTGTTGCCTCCTCACCTGGTGTTATTTCTGCTTTAGGTGTGCAATTTCCTTGTTCCACCATTACATTGGAGGGGGCCCCTGCTAGGCATTGCATGCTTTAACAGTATGTTCCACTGAAAAGTAATTGCTTTTTCTGAATAATGTCTAAAACATGACACAAATTCAATTCACCTTCTGATAAGTGCTCAACATTTCTTATTCATGCTTACAGTATTGTTAACATGAAAACACTTTTCTTGAAGTAGGGTTAATAGTGCAGTTGATTAGTCATTTACCCTGTGCATTAGCAGTTTGGGGCAACTTCAGCATGAAAAGGAAAATTTGGAGAATTTTAAGCAGCTCTCTTGCTGTATGCTTCAGGAAAATAATTTATGTAGCATATTTGTAGAGAATTTAATGCCTTTAAAATTGTACAGAACCTATATTGCATGTTGATCATTACTTCAAAACGTATTATGCAAAAACGTAAACAGGCCCAAAAATTTTGTTTTTCCCTGCCGAAACTTTTAAAGTATTGAAAACTTACTAGTATTTTAACAATATAATAAAGTGAAAACTTACTAACAACAATTTAAACAAAAGAAGAAAATAAAATCTTCTCTCACGGTGGACACACTAAATGGCTCCTCATCATCTGCAATATGGCAACGACTACAAATAAAAAGGGAGAAAATATGAATTTATACTTTCACTAAGAGAGGGCTGAATGGCATTTCTTAACAATGTGTTATGGAAAGGTACCTTGCAAAGTGGGCGAAACAACTGAAAAATAATCCATGAATGTTAATCCTCAACCAATCTTATTACTCGGAAAATTAGTTGAATGGGCTGAAGTGGTAAAGAGAACTACATTCGTTTCTGGATCATACATTCAATAAACAATATACTTGGTAAAGTTATGTAAAAGAAATACCAATTTAATTAATTGTATCACATACTCTTAATCATATTATTATTATTGTCTGTTTAATGCTTAATTTTTAATGTGAATTTAGTTAGCGATGAAGGTCACAGTGCATGTTCAGAACATTGAAAGATGAATATTTCTGTTCATTGCTATGAGTGTATAATGATGGTAATAGACTACCGTTCTTAGGCACAAGTTTGGGGATGATCTTGCAGATGCTACAGCAGAAAAAGTAGAAATTTGAATTGTATTTAATATCTAAGAATCCTTTTGGAGTCTCACTGAGTATATACAAGACTTGTTTAGTAGACTTAATATAATACAGTGGTATTTGAATTTTTAGGTTGTTGGGTTAAGAAAATTTTTTTCAAAAATCGATCAAAAAATGCACTTTAAAAACTGGATGAAATCAATACATTAATTGAAAGAGAATCTTTTAATGGGGTGGGAGTGACTATTGGAATAATGTATGATATTACAGAACCATGATGACCTTAAGCTGCTTTGGCTTATTGTTCAGGAAACACAATGGATTACTTCAGGAATTGTCTGCACTAACTTGGGAGGCTCCGGGTGACCCATCAGCCGGTAAAAGATAAGTTTGGGTGGGACAAAATAGGAAAGGTAACATAACTCTGAAATAAAAGAAACTGGCACTATAGTTTGGTTTTTCTAATGTGGCGGCTGAGGTTAGTAACTCCAAGATGGAATTCAGCACGAATTTTTGAATCCTCAGTCCTGCCGCTTGAGTTGCTTGATGTGGTCGGTGATTGTCTGCAACACTGCTGAATGCAGTTGTGATTAAGGGACATCTTGTGCCAGGACCAAGAAAGATGCAGAAAGCTGTGCCGAATTCCACCTTGGAGATACTACCCTCAGCCGCCACATTAGAAAAACCCAAGTATAACTTCTATGAGAGTATGTGTCATTTTTGTAGAAACTTTTTTTTTTATTGTGCTTAAGAGGATTAAAATGACTACTCCTACAATATTTCTGCATTTAATTTAAAAAGTGAAATCTGATCTCCAAGGAACAAAGGTAAATTTCTGACTGTACTATCTTACTATAACTACTTTCCATTTTGGGAGAAAGATCAGGTCAAACTGCTATTATGAGGAAGTCTGCCAGTGAAGAAAGAAAAGGAGAGAGAGGGATTGGGGGGCAAAGACAAGTATTTTTGAAATTGTTCAGAGTGTTGTATTGCATTTTTTGGATTTTTTGAAGAGTAGCAGAGGAAATCTGTACTCGTACTTGTTAAACTTTAACTGTTCAACTTCTTTTTGTAGTACTATTGGTGAACGTTTTTTACTTTTCCTGAGCTAGATGATGTAATAATGCTTCAAATACCAGTTTAGTTGCACACATTCTGGCCAGTAGGAAATTCCTGAAACATGGAGAGAAATGTGGATCTTTCTTTTCATAACCTGCAGTTGTTCTGGTTTATTCAGTCCTCCTGTTAATTCCTTTTATTCCATTCTTGTTTTTGTTTGTTCATTTCTCAAAATGGTGATCTGTTAAAAGCTAAAATTGCAATTTCTAAAAGCAAATATTTATTGCTGGCCTTTTTAATGATTTTTCTTTCTCACTGTACAGTCTCATGGGTATAAATAATCTCTTCTGTTCACAGGTAAATGAAATTACTTGCAGCATCTCTATTACCAACAAGGATAATTTCCAAATGAATATTTAAGTTTTTATTACTTGCTACCCACAGGAAGAAAAAGTGGGCTGCATTTATTTTCAGTGATTTCAATGAAACATAATATACAAGAAGTATTGGTGTATTCAGAATCGCCTAAAGTAATTATTTTATGAAATGCCCTTAAGAAGTGCGTTGCAATTCCGGTAGTTTTTTTTTGTAAGAGATGGGATCTGAGATAGCTATCAATCAGCTACAGATCGATTATGTTCCTGGTTATTGGAAGGACTTTACTTTCATTTGGTGCACGAGAAGGTAGTTTTTCTTTCTTACTGAAATGAGCCAATATTTTGTAACTGTATTTAAGTTATTATGTTAGGGATGTTTCCAAAAACATGGTTAAGGATTCATCCAGAATTTAATTCTTTCACTGTGTAATGGGTAACATGTTTGCTAGAAATTTTATTTTTCCCTGGTGAAAAGAAACCCACACAAGTTATTGTGGAAGAGGGAGGATATGTAAAAACAAAAAAAAGTTTTATTAATTTGATTTACAGCCATATTGTATTACATACTGGTGGTTTGTATTTCTGGAATAGGTTGCAGTGCATTGGAAATTTGTTCTTGTGGATTTGTTGGTTAATTTGAATTAATATTTAAACAATCATGAAACTGTGTGATGCATATTGTTCAGCGTTCGTGATAGTTCAGTTTAATGTATTTAAAGCAACTTTGACCATGTTAGAGAACAATTGTATATGTATAGGACTTGGAATCTAAATAGACCCTTATTGACTGTAAGTGCACAACATTGACGGACGTGCAATTTCAAAAATTTCATTTATGCTCGAAGTTTGTTATATTCTGGTCAAATTTCCTACAGAGTTTGTACATATTTAAAAATGAAGTATATACGTAAGCAGCACAAAATCTCTGCTGATGTAGTAACGTTTTGATAGCCCTGTGGTGAATGATGTGTAGGATGGTTCTTTTCAGTACGTCAAAGTACAAAGAAATATTTTGTAATGTGTAAGTAGAAGACTGAAGCACTGTCTGAAATTGCATCTTCTCATTTGGTGAAATTTGGCAATAGATTCTGCATGTAATGTCACAATGGAGGAGAGCTATTAAATAAGAGACTTATGCTTCCTTGCAGTCCTTGCATAATATTTAACATTGCTTCTTTCATTTTTATTGTGAAGGGAGTTATTTACATTAAGTTCACATGATTAGTTCTATGGAGGGTGCTCATATTACAATGGCTGTAGAATATTTTAAGGTTGTACGTACATTTCTCAAAACATTTGTATGGACTCTAACTGCCTGGCACTTACATGCTATATCTGAGTGTTTTTTCAAGACTGGAAGAGAAGTATTTTTATTACTTTGGGAAAGTCATAGTAATGTGTAAACAAATATTATGCATTGTGATTGAACATTGTGATTTTTTCTTTTGCAATAAATTTGGTTTTTTGTATTTGTGTGCAGTTAATTACCTCCTGTTCCTATATAAACAAACTGTAAATTACCACAAAAGCAGTCAGAATCAGTGCAAAAATTTGTGTCTTCTAATTACACACAGGTACTGATTATATTCAGTATTTTATGGCACATTTTAAGTGGGTTTAGTTTTCTGTACAATTATATAAAGAAGTTGGCTCATTGAATGTGTACTAGGTTAATTATATTTTTGAATTATGATTTACATTTAAGACTAAAAGGTTTGTTTTTAATGGGAAATGTCCCCAGAAAATTTTGAACTTTGTTGCATGCCTATTACCAACCAACAGAGGAGGGTGGGAGTTTTATAGAACTGTTAACAGCATTTTAGTATAATGTAGTCCATATTGGAAGAAAACTCTCCCTAAGAAATTGATTTGAAATTGAACACATGACTAGGCTTTAAGGGACTATACCCAAAGTTCTGAAGCTTCAGAGCAGGAACTACTTTAGAAGGTTGTAAAATCATTTTTCTAAGTTTGTTTGCATTAAGCAAGATGTAATTGGGAAGAAAGTTTTCAGCCTGGGACTTATGTCAAATATATTTCAATTTTGTGAGGGAGTAATGCTTTGTATGTTGATTTAGGAAGAAAATTCACTAATGTTGTGCACACTGAGGTGTTGATTATTCCTGCATTCTTGAGATCCAACTGCCTGTTGTCCAATGCCATACTTGTCTTCCCATGAATGATCTTTGTGTTTCAACAACTTTCTAAAGAATATTCAAAAATTATATATTTTCTGCACAGGTTTCAAAACTCTTGTTTATGTCAGTGTATGCATTTTGTAATGAGCCAAGATGGGCAATCTAAATTTGAATTGATTTGTCTGAATACACCAGACAAGACTGTATTCCGTCTATTTTAAAGAAAATATATTTAGTGTATTACTGGCACATATTTTGTACACTATAATTTTGAGCCCTTTTACCCGCCAACCACCCTGAGTCTTGTGCAATGCAATGTTCATGGTTTAATTTTTGTGAAATGTAATTTTAGAATAATTTGTTTGCATGACTGCGCTGCTTGTGATATTTTTATTAGTACTTACAGAATTTCAAGCAAATATCTCAATCCATCTCTCTCTTTCTCTTCCCCTCTCTCTCTCTCTCTCTCTCTTCTCTTCTCTCCTCTCTTCTCTCTCTCTTCTCTCCTCTCTCTCTTCTCTCCTCTCCTCTCCTCTCTTCTCTCTCTCCTCTCTCTTCTCTCTCCTCCCCTCTCTTTCCTCTCTCACCCCTCTCTCTCTCTCTCTCTCTCCTCTCTCCTTTAAAGGACAGTTCAAGTAGACAGCCCACTTGGTATGCTTTGGCACAGTGCTTATGTGTAGGCAACAGTAGTAAGTTGCTTACCAAGACAACCTGTCGGGTGGGGAGGCACTTGGGTGCTTGACTTCAGTCTAATGCAAGGCAGGGGGCTTGCAGGTAACTGCATTGTGTCTCAATTCTTGTGTTCGAGCTGCTCTGCTTTAAAGGATATTTTCTACCTAAATTTTTTTAAATATCTGCCATTAAATCAAGTGACCACATACTTAAGATAAAATTGTTTGAATACTTTGTTTTTCAGTAATTTCCTGTTTTGATTCATTTTCGGGCAGAATATAAAAAAGTTTATTGGTTGTAATTAAAAAAGCAAACAAAAGGAAAGATTAATCATACTGAATGTCATGGACACCTAGGTCATATCAGATGAAATAAAATAATGGGAAAGGATATTTTAAATGCCGAAGCTATGATAATTTTCACTTTGATTCTAAATTTGGTTTCTAAAACATACCCAGTAAACTGATTATTTTTTAGAAGTTAATTTTTTTCTTTCCTCTCATATTTAAAATTTAAAAAAAATGTTAGGTACAAATTTTGAGAACGAAAAAGTGATCTATTAATATTACTACAATGTTACTCATGATCTACAGGCTCTACAATGTATGTTAAATCAGGCCTCAGACACTTGAAGGGATTAAGAGATGGATTCATTTTATTTTCATAGAAATGAACTAATTAAGAGAGCTTATTTGGACTATGACAGGATACTGTCATGAATAAACACTAATATTTTTTGAATAAAAATGTGCTGTTAGTAGGGCTTCTTGGTAAATTTTCGTAAGTTTCTAAGTCAATTCATGTGGACATGTTCCTACAAAGAAAAAAGAACTTAAAGTGCTCTATGACACAGGTTAATATTGTTTACTTGAAAGTTTTGTACTCCTCTTTTTTTTCCTTCTCACATTTTCTATGGGAAAAGGGGAGATAGGATTCAAACTTGGCCAAAATGAGACTATTTAATAAAACACTGCATGTAAAATGAAGTGAATGCTGCCTACTGGAACTATGTTCTTATGAATGTTTTGAATCAAAACTAGACCAGCTTGTGAGAATTTTTTTTTTCTTTCGGTTACTGTTTCTTGTTGAAAGAGCAGTAAACAAAAATTAAATCATTGTTCTGGAAAACTTATCACCCCCATTGTAATGAATACACATTTGCAACAACAAAAATTTATTTCTACAGTAATTTCAAAAAAGTGTGGAATGCTATTTCCAGACATCCCCCTTCAAAAAGAAAAATAACCTATTCAAGAGTAGTTTAAAAAATGATAACCTTCTAATCAGTCATTTTTAGTCTTGCATTAATGTATAACTATGTTGTAGTGGGTAAATTTTATCAGGCTAATTGGAATCATATCAATAATTTGTAGTAGTATCATTCTTAGATGTTATATTACATTTACAAATTATAGTTGACTCTCAGTATAATAAACTTTTGGTTATAGTGAACCAAAGTTACCAATCTTGATCCACTTACATTACAAATAAACTGGATGAATTGCTTATAGTGAACTCATCACATTGTCTGTCTTGTACATAAGAACTAGAACTTACAGGAAAAGAAAAGAAAAGGGGGAAAGAAACAAACAACAACTTCACTTCTAGTTTTTGAATTCCAAAAACATTAAGTGATTGCAGGCATCATAAAGCATATGTCTGTGGCATTTGTGGTGAATGAGAGGGACCGAGGGCATATACCACTGAGGAAATTGTGTCAACTTATCTGTGGCAATTTTCTCTAGTGTGAAGACTTTTTATGGATGTTATGTGTGAGATGACAACTAACGAAGTCCCTTCTGGCTAAGAACATTGATAATGCTGTGAAAGAGTAATCCAGAAATGAAGATAAAGAGGTTATAAAAAAAAAGTGATTCAACTGGGCAAAAGTCGTTCAAGGCAAATATTACATGTGGACACAGAATCAAGTGTGTAGAAAGCATGTGTGTCAGGGAAGGATCTGCCAAAAGTATTAGTAAAAAACTGTTCACAACAATCTAATGAATTATTAATTTAAGACTAAATGAATATATTGAAATTTAAATTTTGCAGATTAGTTATTTTACTGGATCTTTGTTAAAATCAATAACCGAGGAGAAACTAAGTTTATTTTGGCTTTCTTCTAGGTTAAAGTAAATGTGATTAAAACTGAATATGGGTGGAAATTGCTCTCCTATTTGCTTGATATTACTGAAGTAATGAAAACATTTAATATAATAATACTATTATCAAATGTCATTTTCTGTTTCTGTGAATTCATTTTGTTACATATTGAGTATGTAACAAAATCTCAATCGCACTCTTTTTAAGGATAAATTGTAAATGACTTTGAGTATTGCTGAGCTGCATACTAGCCTTGTCATTCGGAATAGGTTCCGTCTGTGCATGCTCTATATCAGTTTACAATCTGAAATGTGATTACGTGTAATGTATTGATAGCAGCTTTTTAATTAGATGTAAGACTAATGAAAGATATCTATGGCTAATGGTCATCCTTTTTTTCGATAAGTATTGTAAATGTAAAATATGAACCTGCATTTCATTCCTGAATTTGACATGAAGGTCACAGATTCCATATTACTAATGAAGTCCCTTCACTGGTTGATTATAAAATGACCTTTGGTTCTGACTTTACTCACGTGCAATATAAAGTGAAAATTTTCTCAAATCTTATTCAGAGTGAATTATTCATACAATATGGAACTGTACTTATGGTTTAGTATCGATTTCACTTGGCTACATTCAAAGAGATAATCTGAATCCATAATTTTGGGAAATCACAGTTTCTTTGAGGTACCCAAAAAACTTGTATATATACTAATATTTCCAAAATTTATTATAATTTTATTACATACAAAATGTCTGTAAAGTTTATAAAATTTTAATATTAATACAAGTTATCTGTTACTTGCACAGTAATAAAATATTCAAATTTTGAGGAAAAACTCCCAAGTTAGCAAAATTGGGAACTAACACAATTATCATAAAATTGACTTTTTTCTATCAAAATGATGCTTAGTTTTTTTACATTGCCACCTTGCGAGCTTAAGCAACTCTGGGTGAGCAGGATGTTTGATTTATAAACTGAAACTGTTTGTGAAGAAAATGTGAGCTAAAAGTATGGACTTTTAATTATGATATAATAAAACCTAAAAACTGAATTATGTTATATTATTTAGCCTCTGTTGATGAAGTTATATGTGATTTTTTTTTATTGTTGATCACAGAAATGCCTTTTTCACCCATGTGTAATTGAAAGTGAAATTTATTTGTTCTTGTAATGTTTGAAGAAGGAATTAAAAGGGCCAAGTGAATCAAAGTCTAAAACACTCAGCATTCAATTGGAATAATTTATTTTTGCTAAAATTTCTTCAAAATGAATTTGATCTCATCAGAGTAAGCTAAAATTAAAACAATTTTTTCTTTGTGGAAAGTTGATAATACAGTATTTTAGTTAAATGAAATTTACATATAAGAATTTTTGACATTCTATCAGAATAAAACTCAAATGAGATAAAATATCAGAAAATCATGTTGTTATGTCAAATTGATCCCCTATAATTACATTTTATTTATTTAATTAAAATACCAGTATATTATTGCCAACTTTCCACACAAACAAAATGTATTAATGTCAGTGTGCTCTGAAGAGCTAATTTATTTTGACAAAACATAAACCATAAAGTCAGAGTGAAAGTTTGAGGGTTTGAATCACTTGGTTGTTTTCATCCCTTCTTCAGTTTTTAAGTGTTGGATCTATCAGCTGCCATCACATCAAAAATCAAGACTAGAAATCTTTTTTGAGGGAAAGGGTGAGTGGTGATTATGCTGCCTTTGAAAACAGTGGGCAGTTTTTGTAAAATTACCAGAAATTTCTTGATGTCATTTTATTATTTCAAATTCTTGAAATTTTAATTGAGTGTGTCAGGACTTTTTGTGTTTTGGAGTCTAGTTTGGTATGTTATTGACAAAATTTTACAATTGTATGTGATAAGTGCTTCTGTCTTATGAAGTTTACAAGCAAATGTGATGAAATGTTTTTGAAATAACAGCTCATGGTGTCAATATGAAACATTTCTTTCTAGGTATTAAGAATAGTTTTAAATTACAATTTACCATCTAGAAAAAAATAAAAATTTGCGATTATCCAACCACAGACCACGAGACATGTCGACGCTGTTCAGATAAGAAAAAAAATCAATGACCTACATCCATTTTGCGCGCGTTTAGCTCATTGCACTTTAACAGCAATCTATATGCTCGTTTATCGCTGCCACAAGATAGAGGATAATTGCCAGATGCTGTTACTGATCTTCGTTTGCAAATAGTTTTTATTACACGGGAGCGAATATTTTCGTATCAATTCTTCTCAAAAACGCTCGTTGCTAACTGCATTCTTTATTCGAGTACGAGTTGGGGAGAGATCCCGGAGTTCAAGAAAAGTACAGAGATTGATTGCACATATCCCCATAGAACGCTCCGAATAGTAGTAGTTTTAACTGTTTTGTCTACGTTAAATAAATAAAAGATACGGAAATTCAAGTGCGCCCACTTGCTGCGACATGCCGGGGTTGCTAGCTGTGCATTTTATCGTCAATGCGTTTCCAGTATGGTGGGTCCGAGAACAAATTAGCAATGTCATGTTTGGTATTGCGACGAAATGAGAATAAACAGCATGGTATTTCAGTAACTGAAATTGTAATGTTCGCTGTAGGGTGGGGGCGATGGTACTGCCGATGGTGATGACGCCACTTGGAAGACGAGGTATCCAACCAGACCACTCGGCAGCGACCGTGAGTGAACAAAAGAGGGTGTCGCCGTGGGCCTGCCCTTTCGGTGCTACGCACAGTTCAGCTGGGGACATCGGAATCGACCTGTGTTCTGCGATCGCTGACATGACTAATCACGAAGGTATTTATATTCAATTTTAAATTGTAGTGTAATAGTGCGACCATTCTGTTGTTGGCACTATTTCACTGCTGAGGTAATGTAACACTGCCCGAAGACGAGATTCCATCGTTTGAAATGTCATGTAATCAGTCGTGTAATCAAAATCGTCAGAAGTGATCATATAATATTTTACTTGCATAATTTAAGAAATGTGTCGAGAAAAGTAAGTATCGTTTCAGTGAGAAGTTATGTAGTACGTAGAAAATTGCAGTTCCGCAAAAATGTTGTATTGCGAACGTTGAAAACATTTTAAATTCAGTGCTGAATTTTTAGATTTCTTAGTTTAATGCAATCGGTAGTAAAAATAGGTGTATGACCTGCTTGTAGCTTGTCAAACTGATGGTACTCTCTGCTCTGAATAGAATTTGACAATAAAAATCATGTACTATTATAGTACGATATACCTAAAGAAATGACGTTTGGTTAGCAAATTGGCGCGTTGACTTTCAGAGGCGACACCTTCACATCGTAAGTAAATACGATTACCGGAATAGTTTCCTTTCATGGAATGTGAGGAATATGAAATTAATTTACCTAATATACATTTTCTAACATCTTAATTTAACAAATTAATTCATATGTTCAGTTATTTATATGTTAATTTGTGAATTTAATTATATATTGTAGAGCCACTGATGATTGGGAAAATTTTCCTGAAACACGTGTATGGCTGCATTTTCTGGAAAGTAAATTTATATAGCCTACTATTGTGGTTGATAACTCTTATAACCCAGATATTTTATCATGGATTACCACAAAATCTCAGCTGCCACTACAGAATTTAATAAACATTTGATTACAAGATATGTTCGCTGTCATGTAATAGAAACCATTTGCTTCAGCAACAGAGCTAAATATTTGATTAATAGTACGTCCGATGTAATTACCAAATCCGTTTTCTCGGTCTGGTAAAAAGTGAACTGAAAAACAAGTGTGGGGTTTATAACTACCGAAGAAATTTTCCATTTTCAAGTTCTATGCAGGTGACCTACGACGTTTTCATTGACCGGTTATTACTATATATGTGTGTGTGTTTACTATCGCAGTAATGTAAATTTTCACATAATTCGTGAGATTTTATGGTGACCGATAAAATGCTGAACATACCACAAATAAAAATTAAAAATTGCGGCTCTGCTACGCTCCGCCTCAATTTTTAACTTTTGGCCTCGATAGTAATAACACTCATAACATTTCTAGGAATGATAATAGCGATTACATCATTTTATGAACGTGAATTTATGTTAAAAAACACAATGTTGTTCCATTGGTTTCGTGAAAGTAAAAAAAGTTTTTTTCTTTACATTATGAACGTTGCTTATAATGCGTATAAATTATTTGGCGCATGTAGCATTTTATGGCTCAGCCCGTCCTCCGTACAGGACGTTACCAACATCGTTTGTTGCCAATTGCAACACTGCTTTTGAAATTTGTTTCCAAAATTAATTTGGATTCTTTTATAAATGTATGATGCTGTTATATAAATCGAGCGTAGCTTTATTGCACTCGAATAAATTTTAAAACTCTCTCCTACCGTCTCTCGTTTTCAAAACATCTACTTAAGCAACAGTGGCGACACATGCTTAGGTTGCACGGTAGCATAACCGCCAGATAATCGAAGAATTCTTATATTATGTTAGGAATATACACTTTCCATTTAATGTCATTTAAAACTTGAGATGTTGCAGCACTATTAATGTAAATGAAATCGTTTGAAGAGAGCGCCCTTTCTGGCGTCTCGTGCGTTCCCAGGCACCGCACAGAAGTCACGCTCGTAAGATCTTTTACTCTTCGCCCGCGCGTCCGTATGCATCAACATTGGGGCCCAGTTGTTTTCGCACTGCAACGTTCGTAAGATAGAGACTCCGCAGAGGCCGACCCCGCAGGGCGAAAGGATTAAAGGTCTCCCCGCAGAGCGGAGTGCCGGACCTCCCCGGCTTTGGCGGACTCCGAGGAAATGTTTCTTTCTTCGTCGGAAACTAGCTGCATCCACATTTTATAAATTCTCGTTTTATTTACCTAAGTTCAATCAATTCTTGGCGGTATTGAATGCATCTTTTATTATGTTTGACGATTTTGATTATGTTCAATGTACGATTTGTTAGTTCGTTTTTGTTTTGATTGGCTATTACCGGCAATAATCTCAATGCAGAATTAATACCAAAACTCGAGTGCTCACTGGAAATCGAAGCCAGAATCATGTGCGCCGGAGTGTAACGTATCTGACCCGGAGATTACATGTACAATTATGTGCAGTCAGTGATGTTTGAATATACATTTATATCACACTTAGTATTGATTAATTGACACGAAGTGCGTACGTTTTATTATATATTAGTGTTCTGAATTATGGAAATTACATCCCCGTCATTCGAGAGAGGGGCAACCCTCCAGTTTGTTGAGGCAACAGCCGTCACTGTTATGTACTAAAGACTTTGTGGGTCACAAAAATACATGGAAGCGTCTCCACGGATAGCCAGGAGCCCTTGAATAAGCTTTGATAGAACTGTCGATTGTAGGGATGTTGCGATATTAAAGCATCGATAAGAATAGCGTAATGGCGAAGCAGAACAGTTAATGCCCAAGAAGTCCGAGAACATTGGCAAATGTCAGTTACAGAATGTAACTTCATTTTCTGTGCACGTCTTCTAGAATTCAGTGGGAAATGCAATTATTCAAATTATCGTTTCCATGTTGTCGCGCCAGGAAGTATTATTCTGAAGGACAACATGGATAAGAGCCAAAATTTATAGCCTTTTATCCTTGAAAATATATTTTATTACATGGGAGGTTTTTTTTCTCCCTTTCAAAATTCAAAATTTAAGTAGTATATGACTTAGTGTAGGGATCACAGAATTTTGAAAATGTGCACACAATTCACTTTTCCCATAGCACGTCATACGCAGTTTTAACTTTTTGACGTAAACTTTATCACCACACGGGGAAGCGAAGTTTATGGCAGTCGTTTCGTGAAATGACGCACTGACCGCCCTTTTCATGGACACATATGGCCATCGAGCCGAGGCAATCTAGTGGACGAATTTGTTCAGGGGAGAGATGTTAAAAGTTTGGGTTGACTGGTGCATCCCTTTACAGTATGCGTGGGGTACATTGGGGAAGGCGACTTGCAGCCAGGCATAGAAACTGCCTATAACAAATAATTCCAAGCAATACTACCATGTTAGGGGAATGCAATCATATTCTATGAAAAAAAGGTCATAGCTGACTTCATCACCGTCCTTTTTAGGTGCACATTGTTGTGAGACCTGACGTGTGTATCTTCTCGGGGAGGGGGGGTGTTTAAACCGTATTGATGGCCAGCATTCACTTTTATTTATTTATTTAGTCAAAAACAGTCAAAACTGTATGTGACGTATGGGAAAAATCATTTGCGACGCTTTCTTGAGTTTCACTTCAGACTCCAGTTTCTGTGTATTCATGTAATCTCTCTTGAAGTAATTTCTTATTAAACTACGTATAGTTACTTGTGAACGTATTGTACGCTCCACTCAAAATGGCGGCGCCAAGGGATTAGAGACGCAAGGGCCAGGCAGGATGTAAGAACAATGCGGTATTGGAAGAATTCGAGAGCTAGGAAAGGGATTCCCAAAATCGGACAGCGCATTTTGCCGCGTGCCGTGTGCAAAATTCTTAGAATCCAGGGAAAGGATGCCCAAATGCCTGGCAACGCGACTAGCGCGGGCCGTGTGAAAAACCAGTGACGTTTCAGGTCACGTGGGTGGGAGCTATATAAGAAGGAACGGAGAGCGCGGGGTGGGGTTTGTCGAGCTGAGTGGAACCCTCGTGCGAATGCACAAACTTGCGCCCAGGGTGGTGCGGAGCCGAGCGAGGCTCGTACGGCAACCCATGTGTTGGGACGCCGGGGTGGAGATTTTCCACGAGTGACCTACGTCACGGGAGCCACGTGCTGTGTGCATAAGGTTCGCTGAGAGTGGCGCGGGCCACGAGTCAGATTACATTTTTAGGATCGCTCCTGCGATCAGGAGTAAACGTTTCCCAAGAGCTAAAAGTAACTTAAATATTTATTGTACATATTGTGAATAAACCTGTACATATTTATCATTGAAACTCGTGTCTGTGTTATTGTGTATTCCACGACGTCACAGACGGGAGACATAATTGGTGGCAGCGGTTATAAAAAGCCCACGCGGAGTATATGCACCCACCAAATAGCATAATTGGTGGCAGCGTTATAAAAGCCCACGCGGAGATTTGCACCACCAAATAGCATAATTGGTGGCAGCGGTTATATGAATTCCACGGGAATATCATTCACCTAATAGCATAATTGGTGGATGCGGTTATAAGAATTCTACGGGTAAGTGTTGCTCAAGTGTGATAATGAATAGCAGCAATTAAAACATTCACGCCGGAACGGCACGGCATTGTCGCACCATACTCATACGTGGTCACAGTATTACGAACAGTGGGTGGGCCAGTGCGTGGGTGTGTCGACGGGCAGACATAATTACGACGCACGGGAGCAGAGAGGTCCGCTCCTAGCCAGACGCCACGTCTTCACGGCAACGCCGGAAGGAAGGAAGGAAGGACGGAGAAGGAAGAACGTCTCAAGGCCAACCGGTTTGACAAAACCAAGAAGTCAGCAAGGATCTGGTGTAAGTATAGCTATCTGCATTGTAAGGTTTAGTTCAGGTTTCAGTTATGAGCTACTTACCGAGATTCGGGAAAGATTGTGTAGTGCACGTGGCACAGGAATTAGGACTCCAAATTACAGGTGGGAAACTTTGGTAGTACTAAAAAAATGATAGAGGAGCATTCCGATTACGAGGAGGAATTTGTGAAAGGGATAGCTCAGGCATATAAGGATGAAAAAGCCGAACGCGAATCAGAGAAGGAACGTGCATTTCAGTTAGAAAACTGAGAATAGAACAGGGTCAACTGGCGGGTAGGGCTAGTCCACAGTCCGAAGTAAATAGCAAAATGCACATTCGATTAAATCAAGTTATGAGCCGATTCAAAGGGGAGGACGACGACATAACGGCCTTTTTAAGTGTTTTTGAGAGTCAGGCGGAACAATTAGAAATTCCAGAAGAAGAGAGGGTGGCAAATCCTATGGGACTGCTCCACACCAAATCAATGCATCGCTAACTTTAGAAGGGCAAGGTAGAAGAACAGAATATGCCGATTTAAAGAATAGGTTATTAGAGATGTATCGATTCAATGCCGAGAAGTTTCGACAATTGTTCACGAAACATGTAAAAGCCGCGAATACTACCTGGAACGTATACGTGAGAGAGCTGAAAAACTATTGCAAAGAATGGGTAGCAGGACTAGATATTCATACGTTCGAGGACTTAATGAATCTAATTGTAACCGATCAATTGAAGCGTCGTGTGCCTATTGATATTAAAGAGCACTTTATTGATGAGTGGGGGGAATTTAAGATGCCCCTAGAACTAGCTCGTAAACTAGACAACTATGAAAACAATAGGGCAGGCTGGAAACGGTCTTCGTTCAAGCCTTATAGGAAATCGGAAGCTGTAGGGGAACATGTTGCAAGCACGAGCAAGCCGATGCCGATAGTACCGGAAATTCAGGGAAAATCGAGCGGTAAGAAAACCGATGTTAGGGCAGCGTACGAGAAGCCAGACAAGCGGAAATGCTACGGGTGTGGTGCCACAGACCACATGGTCCGTGAATGCCCGCAGCGCCGCGTGGCCGAAAAAATGAATCATGTGGCAGACAAAACAGCTACGGAATTGTTTTCACCTTACGTGTTCGTTGGCAAAATTAACCAAATGCCAGGCCGATTTTTACGCGATTGTGGTGCCAGCTTCGATCTTGTAAACGAGAAATTTATTAGCGACGAGAATTTAACGGGAGAAAGCGTGTGGATTTTGCAGCCGCTTGATGCCTCACCGAAATCTCCGGTGGCAGAAGTCGCTTTGAAGGGCCGTTCGGGAAAATAGTAACTAAAGCCGCAGTCGTGCCTCGCGAATGCGACGGCGGATATTACTTATTAAGTAATAGAACAGCTGCTCTGTTGGAAGAAGTAAAGGCAGGATTTATTGAGCCACAATTAGTTGCCGCCGTAACGACACGGGCAAAAGCCGCTGAAACGGCACAGGAGTCGGGGCCGGCTGAGAGACAAGGAAAAGGGGGTGACGCGGACGAGCAGGTAGGAAGATTTGAACAATTGAGGCAGGAGGAAGCCGTTAGTGAAAGGGAGGCCAGTACAAGCGTACTAACGCCCGAAGTGAATGAACTCATAAATGTTACCCAGACTGAGTTCGCAGCTTCACAACAAAGTGACCAGGAAATCAAAACATTATACGACGCGAATGAGCACAACGTACCGGAAGCGGGGCGAGAGTCGTATTTCGTGAAAAATAATATTTTGTATCGGTCAAGACACAGCAAGCGCGGTGAAAAATTTAATATGTTAGTAGTTCCGACTAAATATCGGGCAGCCGTTCTCAAGGTGTGCCATGAAACAGCGAATGCACATTTAGGTTGCACTAAGAGCAAAGCCAGCATGTCGCGATACTTTTATTGGCCGCGTTGTTTCCAGGATATGGAGACCTATGTGAAAACTTGCGATGTGTTCAAAGGTTGGTAGGCCCAATGATCGAAAAAGCACCGTTAATGTTAGTACCGCCGATAACGGAAGTCTTTGGTAAAATTAATATTGATACTTGCGGACCTCTTCCTGAAAGCAAAGAAGGCAACAAGTTTATTTTGACAGCCATTTGTTTAGCATCTAGGTATCCGGAGGCTATTCCAATCACAGATTTGCAATCAACAACTATCACTAGTGCCTTGTTGAAATTATTCAGTAGAATTGGATTCCTAAGGGAATTACAAACAGACCAGGGCACGTGCTTTACAAGCGCATTGACAGGGGAATTTGCTAGGAAGTTTGGGATCAAACTGGTGAGAAGTTCGCCCTACCACCCGCAGTCAAATCCTATCGAACGCGTACATAGGACGATGAATCGATTAATCAAAGTGTTATGCTTGGAAGCAGGAACGGAGTGGGAGGACCAAATGCCCGCGATTTTATTTGCTTTGAGAACCACGGTGCACGAAAGCCTCGGATTCACTCCAGCTGAATTAGTCTATGGAGGAACCTCAGAACTCCCATAACTTATTATATGAACACCTTGCAGGCGAGGACGATGAGGAAGAAAATTCCGTCGTCGAATATGTGTTCAAATTAATAAATAGGCTTCAGAAATCTCGAATTAGCTCACGAGAAGCTTGTTAACGAGCAGGAGAAGAGAAAACTTGGTACGATCGGCGAGCCGTACACAGAGAATTCGCGCCGGGCGACCGGTGTGGTGTTGGCCCGAATCGCACAAAAAGTTATCTGTTCAATGGATAGGACCGGGAGAAGTAGAGAAAAAATCGGACACGAACTACTCTGTCCGAATGCCTGGGAAAAGGAAGGGCGTATCTACCCATTAACATGTTGAAAGCGTACGCGCAGCGTACCGAATATCTGAATTATGTAGCAGATCGTAGCTCAAACTTTGAAGTTGAGGAAGACGAGCTGGATAAGTACGCTATTAACCTTGATAGTGTCGACTTCGATGCGGAAGCTATGCTCGAAGGAACAGAAGTCGAAGACGAGTTCCGCGACAAACTGCTCAATTTAATTGTAAAGTACAAGCATATATTTTCAGACAGACCAGGGTTGACGGATGTCGTCACCATGGACATTGAATTGACGGACGAGTCGAAAAAGATAAGAAGTGCGCCTTATCGAATGTCGCCCCGTCAATCAAAAATACTGCAGGAAGAAATCGCGAAGATGTTACGTGATAACATAATCGAAATAGGCGACTCTGATTATGCTTCCCTATGATTCTTGTAGAGGCGCCGGGACGAAAACCAAGACCGTGTGTAGATTATCGTAAGCTAAACCAAATTATAAAATCAGAATATTTTCCGTTGCCGAACATGGAGGAAAGGATAGAAGCAGTAGCGGCAGCTAAGATTATTACTACTTTGGATTTAGCAAAATTTTATCATCAGATACCGCTCACACCGAGAGCGCAAAGATATGCGGCGTTCTGTACAAGCTTTGGCACGTATAGGCCATTAAGATTGCCCTTCGGGCTAAAAAATGCACCTTTTCAGTGTAGTAGGATGATGGCAACTTTATTAGCAGGATGTGCAGAATTTGCAGTCCCATACTTGGATGACATCGCCATTTATGCGACACATGGCAAGAACACCTTAGACATTTAGAGCAGGTGTTTCTAATATTAGAAAGCGAAGTTACATGTGCAGCCAAGCAAGTGTAAATACGCGCGTAAGAATGTACAATACCTAGGTTACATGGTTGGTAGTGGCATGATGCGGCCGGTAGACGCCAAAGTGAAAACTATTAAAGAGCACCCCGTACCTCAAACGAAAAAGCAAGTGCGTGCCTTTCTCGGATTAACGGGTTACTATAGGAAATTTATTCCCGATTATGCGGGTATATCAGCGCCATTAACGGACTTATTACGAGGTCGCGAACGGCAAGGCAGGGTAACGTGGACGCCAGCATGCGAGATGGCATTCGAGAAATTGAGGAACGCTCTATGTCACGAACCCGTCCTTCACGCGCCCGATTTTAATAAGGACTTTATAGTGCAGTGTGATGCGTCAAAAAGAGGTATTGGCATCATTTTGGCTCAGTATAATGATAGAGGAGAAGAAAACCGGTGTTATACTTAAGTCGTAAATTCACAGATACGGAATTATTGCGATGCACAACAGAACAGGAGTGCACAGCCATAATATGGGCTTTGCAGAAATTAAAGTACTATTTGGATGGAAATGTTAAAAATTAAAGTGGAAACAGACCACAACCCATTAGTATGGCTAAATAATTGTTCAAGTAAGAACCGAGATTGATGCGTTGGTCATTAATGATCCAAGCATACAATTTAGAGATTATTCATAAAAGGGGTAAGGATCACGTAAATGCTGATGCCTTAAGCCGTATGTTTTACTGATACATGGAACCTGAACTGAACTGGGAATGCGGAGGGCTACACTGAACCGAATCACTGATGCATTGTATAAAATCAAGACAAGAGAAAATCACTGTATATATGTAACAAATTGTTGAAAGTGTATTGTTTGTGTATTCTGTTGTTCATGTGTGTATTGTTTGTTCATGTGTGTATTACGTATGTGCAATTATGGGTTTAAAGTGAATCTCTGAAAAAGAGGTGTGGTAGGCCAAGTTGTATGTTCTGTAGATAATGTTGGTTCTGGGGGTATCAGGGAAAGTATCACATCATGATTGTGAATACTACGTATTAATTGAAGCAGACTGTATCATCTCAGATGATTTTTGTAATTTAAGATTGTAGAAAATTGTATATAGTAGGATGAAAGGAGGTACGTGAAGTAGGTTAGGCCAAGTTAGTATATAAGTTCTGTAGATAGGTTAGTTATTTATATTATCTAGATTTTGATAAAAAAATTATGTTGTAAATATAGAGTAGGTTAAAGAGATCAATAGAGTGTGAGCCCAATGGCCAGGTAAATGGTAGAATCATATCCAGATCCACAAATCTAGTTGCAGGACGAATTTTTTATTGTGGATACCTCCTGCATAAAAAATTCAAAATAGGGTATGGAGAAGTATGTAACGTATTGTACGCTCCACTCAAAATGGCGGCGCCAAGGGATTAGAGACGCAAGGGCCAGGCAGGATGTAAGAACAATGCGGTATTGGAAGAATTCGAGAGCTAGGAAAGGATTCCCAAAATACGGACAGCGCATTTTTGCCGCGTGCCGTGTGCAAAGGGGGGGCTATATAGCAGGTCACGTGGGTGGGGCTATATAAGAAGGAACGGAGAGCGCGGGGGTGGGGTTTGTCGAGCTGAGTGGAACCCTCGTGCGAATGCACAAACTTGCGCCCAGGGTGGTGCGGAGCCGAGCGAGGCTCGTACGGCAACCCATGTGTTGGGACGCCGGGGTGGAGATTTTCCACGAGTGACCTACGTCACGGGAGCCACGTGCTGTGTGCATAAGGTTCGCTGAGGAGTGGCGCGGGCCACGAGTCAGATTACATTTTAAGGATCGCTCCTGCGATCAGGGAGTAAACGTTTCCCAAGAGCTAAAGTAACTTAAATATTTATTGTACATATTGTGAATAAACCTGTACATATTTATCATTGAAGCTCGTGTCTGTGTTATTGTGTATTCCACGACGTCACACTTGCCTAAATGTTGTATTCCATTTCTCTTTGAGATTCTCCATTCATTCATATTTTATGAGTACGCTTATGATGTCTGGTACAAATTCAGGCCAGGTTTTTCTTAGAACGAACTGTAATTATTTTATGCTTGTGGACAGTGGGTTATTTTGGAAACCCCGATTTAATTGAAACTAAATTATCGATACCTCAATAGCGAATGAAATCGATACACGATTTAAAATGTAGGCAAGAGTTGTGTAGTATCAGAGATTTCAGTGAGACCATTTTTAATGAACTTTGTATACAACTACTGTAATCGCTTATATTTTTACTTTCTCTTGTTGAAATAGAGATAAAATTATTTAATATTACAAAAAAAACTTTTCTTCCTATGATCGTTTTTAATACAATATTAAGCCACTGGTTCTAGTTATTTTTTTTTTTCGATTTTATTCCTATTTGTTCACATTTTAAATAGAGGGAGGAACATTGTACTTTTACCCAAAACGGTAAAAGAGTTGTAAATAAGAAAGTGGGGAAAACAGGTAGTTTCTTTTTTTTTTCTTTCACCTGAATCGACTCTTTCAGAAAAAGGTCTTGGCATCGCATTGAGCGTGATTTTCGTAGTGTAACAGAAGCGCTCGCTGGCGGTGAGTTCAATGCGAGTCTTCCGCGAGCTCGTTCCGGTTGCGGAAGTACACTCGGTAGGTGCGCTCCCCTTCGCTCACCCACACGGAGCCCGTGGCCCCCTCTCGCAATACGTGCAGCGCGCTGCGCGCCACCACCGCCGGCCTGCAACACACGGCGAGGGAGCAAGTGCGTTGATGTGTCTCGGCGCGTCAACTATTTCGGTAGTTAGTCGCGTGAGTGAAGGGCTTGTTGCATCCCTGGAGATGGCGGTGTTCCTCCCCCCGCTGGAACCTGAGATCGGACGCCGACCACGGCGGCTTGCGGAGCCGACCGGGTATCGCCCTCCAGTGGGACATCGGCCCAACTGAAACAAATTCTAAGCTCCGGACGTGTGGTAGTGTTCTATATGTGCTCTCGACGTGTGGAAGGGATGGAGGGCGGGGATAAGGAATAGAAGATCGCACGTGGTCCGTGACTTAGTTGTTACGGTTCTGCGTCTGGAATTGATTTGAGAAACCACGGAGAATCACCGACCATAGCAGCTGGCCACTAGAATTCTCCTCTCGCTAAAATTCCTCAACCAGCGGCTAAATTCGACTTAGCCACCGACCGGTCTCAATCTCTACGACCTCCCGGTCGGTGTCGCAGTAGTGGCAGCATATCGTTCATGGGCTGCAATGGTGGCACAACTCAAGTAAACCAGGTGTTGAGATAAATGTGTTTGCCGTTTCACCTTGTATTGAAATTCATCATTCTTGCATTTACACTTCTGCCTTTTGTTCGTGGAATACTGTACTGTAAGGTATGCTGTTGTTGCCGCTGGAAGGTAGACCAATGTGTTCCAAAGCATGGAAAAGTGTATATGTGCTAACGGAGAGTATTTTGAAAAAAAAAATGTAATGGTTAGACTTCCAATAAATTCATTATTTATAATTCTGCTTAAAACTTTCGGCATAACCCTCGTACTGTGTCATTGCAATTGGTCTAAAAACAAAGTACACACAGTTTCTTTCATTGAAGGTGAAAGGGCGATCTTGGTAGATCCTGGTGATCCTGGAGAGCTCTTTCTTGTAATCACGAGGGAATCTGACCGGATACAATCGGCCTATGCCTTTTGGGGGAGACCGGGAGAGGCGGCTCATTGCATCAACTGATGTCACTGCAGTGCTTCTCACCGGGAGTTCATAGGTTCGAGTCCAGACGGTGGCAGGATTTTCGACACTAGCTAGATAATTAGGTAAAGTTCTGTCGTCGTTTCGAGGAGAATTCTAGCGGCCGGCTGCTCTGATCGGTAGTCTTGCATGGTTTCTCCGATCAATACCAGGCGAATGCAGGAACAGTATTCTAACAAACGGGCCACGGACCGCGCGCGATCTTTCCTTGTCATTCCTTGCCCTGTCCTACCTCTTACTTACACACACTTATATTAACATGCATTACACTGCCACATATGCCGGAAGACTGGTCGGGAGCTTAGAAGTTGACCCGACTGGAGCGATGCCTCGCTGGTAGGAGGTACCCGGTTGTGGAAAGCCCTTCTAGTCGACAGTAGGTCTGCGCCGGGTTTCACCATCTCAATAGCGGAGGAAGGTCACCGCCACCTCCCAAGGAAAAAAAAACGAACATTACAGTTTTGGGACTAATGACCTTGGCATTTGAAGCGCCCGCCGTTTATCAATAAATCAATCAAATTTTTGGAAATGTAGGTAAAAGACTTCGGAAAAGTTGACAGCGGGATGCAATCAGGATACCTCCGATAGTCGTTAAAAAGTAGGTAAAAACCGGACTTCCGAATATCCGTGTTTTTTTTTAAATCTGATGAAGTCTTCATCCCAATTATCTCGGATAATCGCGACTCTAGTCTACCCACGAACATTCCGCATCCTCGAACAGCCCAGAGACCGCGAGAACGCGAATACTTACGGGACGATCTGAGCAGAGCCGCGCGGCTGCCAGTCGGGGCGCAGCATGCCTGCCTGCGCCGCGCGCAGCAAGTGCGTGTCGGTGCCGCTGGGGCACAGCGTCAGCACGCGCACGCCCGTCCGCCGTTCGTGCTCCTTCGCCTGCAACGCGTTCTGCTGTCAACCTCTCGTGTGTGCCCTTCCGCCCTGCTGCAGGATTTACCGCTCTCGTACTGCCGTGTGTGTGTGGGGCTTCGGTAGTGTGATAATTCTCCCGACTGGTAGTCTACATTAGCTTTACCCACTCATGTATTTATTTATTCTCAGTTGTTCGTCAATTAAACCATTAATTAAGTTTTCAATTCGTTCATTATTTTGCCCTTTCACGGTTTGTTTATTTCACTTGTTTACTGATTCATGGAAAGTTCGTTCAGTTATAATTACCGGAAAGAACAACACATTGTCAGATATAAGAAAATATAAGTATCGTTAAGTCAACTAGACGCCCGCCAAAGAACTAGTATCAAATGTGAAAGAGGCGATTGAATTGAACCGTTGATACGAATTGTAATTTTAAACTAGTGGTGTTAAAACAGCACATACTTTCTAGCCATTAGTAATGGTTATGTAAAACTATTTATAGTAGTGCTGTATCACACTATCTCCGAATTAACATTTTTTTTTTTTAAAACTCATTTAAACGTAGAAATTTGGCGCGAATATAAAATAGTTTCAAGCAATAGATTTTTTTTATTCAAAACTTTAAAGGAAAATATATTTTTGGCACTGAATTCATAGTATAAGTATGCAGTGAATTCACGAATATATCGGATGAGTTTTTTAGCCTTACAATATTCTTCTTAAGCAGTATGCGAGAAAGTAAAATAATTAATTAAAAAATAATACAATACTAATAGCGTTGGCAATCAAATGCATGTAGATCGCAAAATATATAATAGTAATTATTAAACACTATGGTATTGTAATATTCTACAAATATATAAAGGTATTAGTTTATATGGCCACGATCGAAAGGCAGCAGTCATTATCGCCTTCTGTTATCAGTGCGGCGTTACAACAATGGGTTACAACCAACATTGACCGCTCATTTATTCGTTTTCACATTTAATTCAATTAAAGGACGCAATTTAAAACGAAATAATATGAATATAATATAAATATAATAAATAATAATAAAGTGAAATATGAAATAATATACAAATTCTAACTTACGTAGCATCCAACTGCGTCTATTGAGGGTGGCCGACTGAACGCTAGCAATCTTTATTTCATATTTCAAATAGGCTTTAAATAATTTCTAATAGCATAATTTGTAAACGTATAACAAAAGCTCTAATGTAAGAAACGAAGAAAGATATATGGAAAAGTATACACATTCTAACTTACGTAGCATCCAACTACCTCAAACTAATCTAAATTTAAAAGGTTTTACTAAATTTCACACCCAATTTCTCAAAAAATACTCATTTTCGAAAAATTCAATATGGCCTTATTTGGAGATCTGTTTTTGATTAACACATTTCATTCAGGGGGGAAAATGTATCTTCATAACTATAGTTGTAGGAAAACGCAGAAAAATATTTGATTTTTTCAATTTTCGAAAAATCGGGATTTTTAACCAGCATGAGACCTGGGCCATTCTCTTAAACATTTATCAGACTACCCAGCAACAAAATTTAATCAAAATCGATGATGCCATGTTTTTTTGAAAATTTTGAAAATGCCTCAGGGGCTTCATGTTAAGTACCCCCCAAAATTGTCGGTTTCAAATTCAATGGGCCGTGACATCGGCCAGATCGACTGAGAAATCAATTTTGGAGAAAATCGGTTGATCGGTTTAGCCGGTAGCGTAGTTAGACGTTTTTCCGTCAGTCGATTTTTCAGTATCAAGGACCCACAAAATAGGGATTTTAGTTACACCATGTATTAGAGGATTTTTTCTAAATTTAGCAACTAGATTTATCCATTTTTTCGTTGCCAGGGCCGCGCAAAAAGAATTTTCTACCGAAAATTCGCCGTTTTTCGCGCAGCATTACATAACTTTTTCCTCCTAAGTAGTTCCTTCTTAAGCACGAGAAAGTAAAAATAATAAATACATTTGCATTGCACCATTAAGTCAATCAAATCTTACGAAAATGAAACAATTAGTAAACAACGTTTAACTCTATTTATGCTATACGTTAATGAGTAAATTATGCTTCTGCAGTGTACGTTTTACCTCGCAAACATCTGTTTATCCTTCCTTTGCAATTAAAAAAATATTCATGATACTTCTCCCTCGTTGTTATATTTTTTCGCCAGCGACGTGTGTCTGCTTTTTAATACAGCTTGCTCAATTTGTTTGATTGCCATTAATTAAAAAAAAATGCAAACACTTGTAAGTATAAAATGTTTTTAAAATTCAAGGATATTTTTGGTTATTCTGTCTCAAATTATTGAGCGTTGCGTTGGAATTTGCCATTTCGTTACTTCCATCTAATTTAGCAAATCTGTGATCTCTCAAGTTTAGTCGGCTTTACAGGGTCTCACAATTGAACGTACATCTTTAATGGTACCATGACTTCTTATCATATGAATATTTCTAGTGATAAAATACGTAATTTTGATATTTGGGGTTTCCTGGAAAGACTAGTGTAATAGTGCATCTTAAAAGCAGATTTTTTTTCCTGCGAATCGATCATCATTGGGCCATGCTATAAGTGCATCCCACCGGGGCTCAGACTGAAATATCGAAATGTTTTCATATATACTGAGTCAATTTTGAGTCTCATAGAATCCAATATTGAGCCAGCGACAAGAGTTTAATCAATTTGCACTTATGTTCACGGCATATCGTAGAGATACTTTTCATGACAGTCATAAAAAGGGAATGTGATTATGCCGCACTTGAAACACGAGAGTCTACATTTTGGGACTTCATTTCAATCGGGGATTTATAGAAGTGTTCGTAGTTTTTAAATGCCTTTAAACTGTTCCACTTACCGAATTATTTACTCCTGAACTTCTGTTTGCCATTTAGTTGCGTTACTGACGCATAGATGCGTGACTCTGGCGGGGATTGGCTCGCCGTGTTCGAATGTCCTCTAAACTTATTGTGTATGTTGGAACGTACCCCGAGGCTTCTGGAGAAGCCGACCACGCCGTGCTTAGTGGCGCAGTAGATGGGGGTGACGAGCAGCGGGTCGATGCCCAGCACGGAGGCGATGTTGAGGACGACCCCGCCTCCGCCGCCCTCGTCCTTACCCAGGTGCTTCCAGGCGAGCAGGCTGCCTCGAATGACTCCTTTCTGCAGGGAAAAGGAATAAACTGCCCATTACACACGGAAGAAAACTGGGCCATTTGCCAGAGGACTTGGATTAGAGTAAATTTAAACGGCAGGTATTGTGGTTCAACGACCCTTGTCCCTAGGCCGGTGCAAAATTGGTAAATTGTGCGAGTTTAAACGAAAAATCTATTTTAAAAAAATATTACCGTTTTACTCAAGTGTTAGATCATAATGTTTCTGATCACAAGTGGTTGCGACCGTGGGAATGGTAGTTGCTGTACTGAAGTAGTTCAGTTGTGTACATATAGATGCATTTTTTATACCAATGCAAGCATAATAAAGATTTGAAATAAAATTGGTTAATTCCATATTTTTAAACTTTCAATTTTTAAAATTTATTTATGATTATATATTTGTTTTTTTACAATCAACAAAACTAGGAAAGTTTTGAACATAGGCTTTCTGTATGTCATACATGTACATAGAAAATACTTAAGTTGGTCTGTGTTAAAAATGAAGTTCATTGGAAACTTTTTAAGCTTATGTGAAGTTCTTTCAGCGAAAAAATTGAGGAATCGTGCTGGGGTGCAGTGTATTTGAAATATGAGACGGTATGTCTACAATCGTATTGCTGTTGTAGGGGAATAGGAGGGGAGATGTAAGATATTTTTGGAGCAAACAAACTCGGCAACTGGCCACGGTCATAGGTCATGATTAAACGCAACGCTCGCAAGAGAATTTTGGCCTTGAGCCTCCCAGCTGTTCAGAGCGCAGCGGTTCCAAATACGTCGGAATGCAAATCCTGTGGCGGTTCTGTCTCTGAAGAGTGTTAACTTCGTCATATAAAACGATAAGACACGCGGCATAATGTAATATACTTTAAAATTAAATTTAAATATTAATTTATGCGACATGTCACTTCTCTCTTTGCCTGTTTTTGTCTATTTATACATTTAATGCACTGATCTCTTTCACCGTTAGTAGTTTTAAAACATGCGTTTGCACACTGGGATTATGAAGCGGTCACAATAATTAAATTTGTAATGTGAGTTCAATAGTGAAATTCAAATGGAAACATTAATATTGAAATATTTATTGAGATGTTTGATTATAATTAGCACTAAAACTCTGCAGTTGGTGTTGGGAATGTGTTTTCAGAGCACGGAACAGTTGCGTAATCAATTTTATTATAATATTCATTCTGCGCTTAGGAACTAAACATACTAATGTTAAATATACGAGGGCATTCAATAATTAAAGAGACAAATTTGTGTGGAGAAATGAACGTTTATTTTTGTAAAACAGGACTTTTCAACATAATTCTCAGCAACATTGATGCTCTTGACCCAGCGGGTTACCAGCTTTTTTATACCTGCTACAAGAACTTTTTAACTTGGGGTTTTGACCAATTTCCCACAATTTTTTTGGCATCCTCATTATCCTGGAACTTCTTTCCACGTAATGCTTCCTTCAGTGAACCAAAGAAATGGAAATCAGACTGTGTTAAATCGGAGCTGTAAGGGAGATGTGGCAGTACCTCCCAACCCATTTTATCGATGTTTTCTAGTGTTTGTTGAGCAGTGTGAGGACATGCGTTGTCTAGCTGGAGAATCACACCTCTCCTCCGAGATCCACGACGTCTCTCTCTCATGGATGGCTCCATCTTATTCAAAAACATATCTGAATAGTATTGGCTGTTTATTGTACGTTGGTCTTCTAGATACTCCCAAAAGACCCACCCCAAACACCGTCAAAAGGACGTTTCCTGCTGATGCGGCCAGAACGATGTTCGTCAATCACTGAGTATCGACCACTTTTGAACTATTCTACCCACTTGTAAAATTTTTCGCGGTTCATACAACTTTCACCATACACTTCAGTAATTCTAGAGAATACATTGGCTGTTTTTTTCACATTCAGCAAGTAAAAAAAAAAACGTTGTTCAACTAATGTGGAATTTTCAGGTTGACTCGCTATCGGTCAATTTAATTTTGAAGTAATGAACACAACAATGATGATTCTCCAGGTGGTTAGGGCTCATCCTAGTGATGCCAACTTAAAGCCCTAAAATTACCAAACTTGTCCTACCAAATGTTTTTTCTCCAGTTTGTCTTTTAAATTATTGAATGACCTACGTAAGTTATATGATGCTGCGTAAAATATCGGTTAAATTGCTGAAATTGTCAGGCTAATTTGGATGAACACGAAGTTGAACAGATGAAGGTACGCAAAATCTTACTGAGAAAAAGTCAGTTCCTGGTCTCGGTGTATGCTCAATTTATGAAAATTAAACATGAACTAAGTCAATTTTTATGGAGTTTTCCAATTTCCTCCTCTTATCAGTTTTATTGATTCTTTTCCTTTAAGACTGTTTCCGATTAGTGTTGAGAAGATTTGAAATTCAAATAAGAAATAAAAATCATTGTTTTTCCCCGTGTAAATCGCATTTTATTGCTTCGCGCCCACAATCTATTGTTGAATTAACATTCAGAATTGGCTTCAAATAAGTTTGTGTCCCCTTAGATTCCTTTGGTTTTGTTATTAAAAGATACCAAGTTGAAATGAAATCAAAGTGATTAGAAGAAAACGACATAAACTATGTATTGCTCTGGTGCATGAACTATGTATTTCTTACCAGATTGATGTCGATTTCACGTTCCCAGTGTAAGTCGTCGAAAACTCCAGCTCCGTTGACAACTATGTCCAACCTCTTGAATCGTTGCTTCGTAGCATCAAACGCCGCTGCAAAAGTAATAGGGAGGAATGTTTACGATGTAATGGAGTTTCTGATAATTGATACGATAAACTTGCAGATGTATGTCTATCTTATATTAAAGGAAAATTTATTTCTGTTAACCCTCTTTTGAGTTACCCATATCTTTGATGATTTATCACTAGGGACTGAAAAGATTTCAAATTTCGAAAATTGCACAAATAAATATTTTTAGGTGTCTTCCTGCAACCAAAATATTGAAAATAGAGATGCTTTTTTAAAATAATACGTTCTTCAAATTTACAAGATTATGTAGAATTTTATCAAAATGTGAAAACGTTTTCGCCTAATTTTGCTTGAAATAAACGCAATTTTTAAATATTCGTAAACATGATTTTCTCAAAACGGGTCCAATTTTTCTTTAAATTTTTGTTCAAAAAGAGAAAAGTTTTCGTAATATGGTGTAGGTCCTATTTTCATTAAGAGTTTGTAAAATAATGAAAAATGCCTATATTTAATTTTTTTCAGATTTCTACCACTACTTATCGAGAGATTTTTTGTAGTGAAATCTGTTCTTCAAAGTTAATCTTTATGAATAAATAATAGAATTGTTCGTGGCGCCCATGGTAAACATATAATTATCAACCAAGCGCGATTACCTCCATTTCATTTAATGTTGTTCGATTGTGTACGGAATTCGTCTATGGAATATTTATTTTTCGATATCGATGAGTGTTCACATTCATATTCATGGTCATTTTGAATGGTACATCCATATTTATGTTAAAAGTCCAGTGTATGTCACCACGTCTACTTTAACGTTTTCATTGTGAATGACCCTTTATCCGTAATGAATTGGACTGGCTTAGGTGGCTCAGGGCATCAACTGCTATCACTGTAGTGCCTCTGACCGCGACGTTGGCAGAGTTGACATTAACTCGTTAGCGAAGTCGAATTCAGCTCCTGTCTGGAGGAGAATTCTAGAGGCTGGCTGTTCTGTTTCGTAGTTTTCCATGGTTTCTCTGATCAGTAGGACCAGGTGAATGTTCCATGTGAACTGCGCGCGAAATTCCTTCCTCTTGTCCTATCGTCGTCCCTTACTTACACCACCTTACACGCACTACATTTCCACACTTGTCGGGAGACCATTCGGGAGCTTAGAGCTTGTTCCGAGCGTGGTGGTGCCCCGCTAGTGAGAAATTCCTGGACGGTAAAAATCACGCAAGCTGACGTGTAGGTCGGCGCCGGATCTCACCATCCAGTGGGGGGAAAACAACACCGACGCATACCGTGATAAAACACGCACCACACTTACGTGTCTAATGACAATAGCGGTTGACGCACCCGGAACCAGGAAAAGAAAAAAATATATAATTGGGTTGCCGGAACTCGCCTTCCATTTCGTCCTGGCTGCGCACGTCGACGCGCTGGAAGAACACTCTTCCCGCGTCGAAATCCTTGCGCAGCTGCTGCACCGCCGCGTCGCCCGCCTCCTGCGCCACGTCGCACACCGCCACCTGCAGCCACGCGCGAAGGAGAACGTTTCACTGGGAGGCGAGCTCATTACTAAGGAAAGGATTTCTGTGATTTTGTCAAGTTTTGTCTGTTTCCTCAGGTCGTAGCTAAATGAAATTTCTTGACATTTGGTTAGAATTGGATGCTATGTAGATTAGATTGGTTCCTGCCGATTTTTTCCTGTAATAATACCTGATGGACATTTTATCGTTCACCGAAGATTCGGTCCGCGTCGCCCGGGAAGTCGAGGGCTCGCTCGCCCAGCAAAGCGCTGACTCACCCCCGTGCTGACGTACGGGAACTATCGCTGCGCTTAACTTTCTTTATTTATTTGCGTAAAAAAACAGTTAAAAACTGCGTATGACGTGCTATGGGAAAAGTGAATTGTGTGCACATTTTCAAAATTCTGCGATCTCTACACCAAGTCATATACTACTTAAATTTTGAATTTTGAAAGGAGAAAAAAACAACAAAAACTCCCATGTAATAAAACCTACTTCCTTGAAGAAAATGCTGAAAGTGGTGTTCCTCAGCTCCAATGCGTTCTTGCCACCTCTAGAACATATTCTGATTTACCCTTTGAAGTAAGTCTGGAAGAATTGCTGCGATTTTCTCAATAGACCGCCGGAACTCTTCCTCCGAATGCGGGTTTATTGCATACACCTGATCCTTCAAGCACCCCCAAAAGAAAGTCACATGGTGTCAGATCGGATGATCTATGAGACCACAACCCACGACTGATTATTCGATCGTCGCTACAAACGGTATTTAAAAAGTTCATGGATCGAACAGCGGTGTGAGCAGTTGCCATATCCTGGTGAAAGTAGCCATATGGCCTTTCTTCTGAAGTCAGTTGTTCGAAAAATAGTAATGTCTGATTTATGTAAACATCAGCGGAACCGGTGGCTCTATTTCTTTTCTGGAATCAACGCACATCACACTCCGATCTTTACGTCGTGAAACGGTTCTTCGTGAAGCAGGTGAGGATTTTCTGCACTTCAGTAGCGTTTGTTTTGGCTGTTGACGTATCCACTCGGATGAAATCACTCCCATCAGAAAAAAAGAATCAGAAAGTGTTCCGGAGGTTTCAAGAATGCATTCGAGGCAAAGGACATAACTCTCGGCATCTTCTTTAAGGTACGTTAAGCGCAGCGATAGTTCCCGTGTATCAGCACGGGAGTTCGAGTCCGCGCTTTGCGGAGGGAGGGAGCCCTGGTCTCCCCTGACGACAGGATTCAAATCTTCGACGAACGATAAAATGTACACCCGGTATAAGAATAAGCGTACATTTTGCATATTTCGTTAAGAAAAGACTTATCTCTGAAACTTTTCTTATCATGAATATTTATTTGTGTTTATTGATTATAAAGAGCTAATAATAAAAAATAAAGGGAAATGTTCAGATCAAAATACATTGATGTTATGCTGTTGCGTTTTTTTCTTCAGATGATAAAATATTTGTGCAAATGTAGGATACCTATCTTTTTAACATATGTTTTAAATTTGACAGAAGAAATGCAACAAGACCTACAATGTACTTCACTAAAGTAAATATTTACTTCAATTATTTCTTCCAAAAAGTAGTGTAGATTGTATTAGGTTTGTACAAAAACAGATCGTCTTCGTGAAATTTTATCAAGAAAGGTTTACAGAGGAAAAGAAATATTGTTAATTTTAATTGGACATTATTAAAGTGATCTTTTCTGCATATCTCCCGCGAGCAACACTTGAGGTAAATTACACCGGGCCCTGTAGATTTAGTAGTTAAGTAAGTTTACAGACTTACGTTGGCACCCGCTTGCAGCAATTCTCGTACTATGGCAAGCCCAATACCGCCTGCCCCGCCGATCACCAACGCTACCTGCCCCTGGAAGTCCATGGTCCCACCGGGAACTGCAGAGATTTTTGGGAGAGGCAAAGTCTGTGAAATACAGTGGAATGATGGAAAACAACGCTAGCGGCTAAACCGTTCAGCCGATTTTCCCCAAAATTGATATTCTCCAATCGATCTGGCTGATGTCACGGCCCCTGGAATTTGAAACCGATATTTTAATTTTAAGGGTACTTTACATGAAGCCCCTGAAACATTTTCCAAATTTTCAAAAATATTGCTCCATCGTTGTTGATTAAATTTTGTTGTTGGATAGTGTGAAGGACGTTTAAGAGAATCGTGCAGGTCTCATGTTCGTTAAAAACCCTAATTTTTCGAAAATTGTACAAGTTCAATTTTTTTTGAGATTTGTTTTGGACAACTAAAATATTAAATATGGAGATTCTTTCCCTTAATGAAATTTGTTACTTAAAGATAGATTTTGAAATAAGTTATGTACAATTTTTCGAAAATTTGACTAGATTTCGCATAATTTTGCGTGAAAATACGGGGGGGGGAGTAAGTGCTGTTTTAGCACAACTAGCTTTCTTAGGCAATACTTGGAAATATCCTGACCACTTTGACTCATTTTAAGTACAACCGTTTGGATGTTTTAAAAGAAGAGAAATCATTAAGAAAATGCAGTGTATAAATGAAGGGTTTCTTAGCAGAATTACGTAAATATTTGTTTGTCTGACGAGAAGACAGTGGTGGTTCGTCACACCTGCAATGATTCGTATTGAATTGGATAGGTAATGGCGCACACGAACATGTCCCGCCATCGCCGTCATCGCGCAGGTTTTTATGTAATTAGTAGAATTATTTTCATGGCACGCCATTAGATTTATCAGCATAATTTTTTTCGTAATTAAAAATGGTTTGTGTTGTTTTTTTGGAAAATGCAATAAAAACGTGAAATTGTCTTATTATGGTAGGTTAAGAAGAAATATAAAGACACATTTAATGTCAAAATAAATTAAAACATTTATTTATTAAACCGCTTTTGAAACATATCAGTGATGAATTACACATTATTTGGACGTGGAAAAATTGATTTATTTATTTATTTATTTTACGTCAAAATAATAAATTTTGAATTTTGAAAGGGAGAAAAAAAAAAAAAACTCCCAGTAATAAAATCTATTTTCAAGGATAAATAAGCAATAAATTTTGAATTTTGAAAGGGAGAAAAACAACAAAAACTCCCATGTAATAAAATCTATTTTCAAGGATAAATAAGCAATAAATTTTGAATTTTGAAAGGGAGAAAAACAACAACAAAAAAACTCCCATGTAATAAAATCTATTTTCAAGGATAATAGTAATAATGAATTATAGTAATAAGGATAATAGGATAATAGTTCAAGGATAATAGTAATAATTGAATTATAGTAATAATGTGATTTTTTAGATATTTTATTATAAAAATGTATTGTAGGTTTTCTTTAACCTCTCCAGAATTATAAAAAAAACACAAACAAAATTTTAACCTGGAAGACGTCAGAATTACAAAACATTCATACATACATTATATTGCTATTAATAAAGATGCTGCTTTGAAAATTGCATTATGTAGTTTTAAAGATTTGCATTGAAAATTGAAAATTGCAGTATGTAGTCTTTAACATTTGTTTCACTATAACTACATCTTAAATTTATTAAAATTTTCACCCAAACTTATTAATCGTAAAATTAAAGTAAGTGACCCCTACGTAAGCAGGTCACTGTCGTTCTTTATGAAATTATGTAATCCGTACTATGGAGAGGTACTTAAGAACATGCTCTCTAGCCGTTAATGATTGAAGTGACTATGTGAATTTATTGCTTCAATTTTAATGATAGTAAAATAGACTTTACACGATTGTATTACCTTCTCAGACTCTGTAAGGGAAATATAAGGGTTTTAGGTATTTCGTAACATGCTGGGATTAGAAATGACTGTCAAGAAAAACATATCGTAACATGCTGGGAATAAAGGTGATTGTGAAGAAACGACTCGAAAACGTTTTATATCTGAGAAATTAATGGCTCTTAGTGAACCATAGAACATGTTCTAAACATTCTAAGTACATTCATTCAAAGATTAATGACGTGTTGACAATCTCTGATATCTTGATGAGCGCGCTGAAAAGGGCATCGTGCCGGCAGGTCGTATGTGTCAGCAGAAAGAGAAGATAGATGCATACCCGCGGTCAGTTTGACCTGACCTGAAGGTCGTAGAGAATGAGCTTCCATGTTCGCAGTCTGGTTGATTTGCTGGTTTGGCGATTGAGTTTTTCTGTATTACAATAGTGGCTCTCTCGCACTTTTATTTGGTGAACTTTGCAAAGTGAACAAATTCTGATCAAAATGAAGGGAAAGCAGCCAGAATCGAACCGGAAAATTCAATCGCAACCGCAAAATTCAATGTTTGCTCGATTATAAAGAGAATCGCTCCAAAATATAAACACGATGAGGTTGGGAAATTTGTTGGAGATTTTTCCTGTCATGTAATAGTCTGCTCGAAAAAATGTACGTAGGTACTAATGTTTCGTTTGATTAATTTGTGTAGAACAATTTCAGGTTGTGTGAAACGGATCTTCAGTTCGAAAACTTAGTGACACATGAAAGATATCGTAGCTGAGATCTTAATTACTAACAGTTTGAAAGTAGGTTTTTAAAATTTTCCATACCTGTTGCAACGTCTGTGTTGTTTGGAAGACTGGCCAATGTTCCTTGGATGTGCTGGGTTTGTCGACTGCTTTCTGCTCGACACAGCCCAGACCTTTGGCTGCATGGCCTTGGCTTAGTGCCCCGTGTATCGTGTTCATTCGAAGTGATTTGAAAGGTGCAGTCGGGTCGAAGTCTCTTGGGGTCGTTCCTTCTCTCCAGCTTACTTACGAATTAGTTGACTGGCAATAAACTGATAACTGCCGTTTGTTGAAATGAATAAACTAGATTAAGATTACGGTTGTTAAAAGGGAGGGTGTGTTGATTGATATCGGTATTCAAGGGATAAAGATCGCCTACAACCTTGATCAGCGCAAAAAAGCAACCTTGAGCGTACACATTTATTGAAGAGGTATAATAATAATAATAATAATAATAATAATAATAATAATAATAATAATAATAATAATATAGGTGCCGTAATACAAACATATTTTCTGTTCAGATTACATTGAAACCTCTGTACGACCTGTCCCAATCCTGAATACCATATGACAATGAATCGAAAATTATTCGGAAATTAGAGAGAAATATTTTTTAATCGGAAATTTTAAAATTATTCTTGCACTTTATTATCCTCATGCATTAATGTTGAAAGAGGAATAATCCTCTACATGCCGGGTTAGTCATAAAAACATCCACTTCGAATATTTTCTGAACGGTTCAAGATACTAGGATGAAATTTTCACCAAGCTATTCAGAACACAGGGACTCACAACTTGATGTTATTAACTTTTTACCCTTTTTATTTTCAAGATATTGAACTAACTTCGTTTTTTAATGGAACACTGTCGTTACAAAACCCCGTACGTTTATTGCTGGTGGACAGGTAATTGCTCCCCGGTTCTGCATCAGAGAGATTTAAGACGAAAAAATAGATTACAGATTCATGCAGGACAGCTGATAATCGCGAAAACTCAATCGAATATCATTATATCGCGAGTCAATCGAGAATCGCTGAAGATTGAAAAATAATATCTTTATTGCAGTTTTTATTACGGAGATTCCTGCAATAAGAAATCTAAGACGATTTGATTGACTTTATGGAAGAACCAAGGTCAAGTTACGGGAAATTGTGACCAATAACTATGCTAATTTATTGAGGAAACTCGAACTCTTTCGTTTTTGCGTATTTGTTACCCTTTGTACTTTCACAAACCATATAATGTTGTACGAATGCCGTGTGCCAAGCTTGCAGGTGTCTATCGGGATTCGGTGGATTGCTGGTGCACAGCAGACTATGCGAATACACTGGGAAGTATGGCGGGTAGTTATGCAATGTGACTTAAAAATGTGAAGTTTTGTCAAATTTTTAAAGCAATTTTACAAGGTACTTTGCTAAAAATGAGTCCTCTCCCGTGAGGAGTACGTTTGCTAGTATTCAATATAAATTACATACTAAATGAACATAGTAATTAATGTATTTGGTTCACAAATGCAATGAACATCTGTCATGAACTTTCAGTAATTTCCGATTACAGATGATCTGACGTTTGGATCCCCCTAGATACTGCAAAAGTGTGTTTTTCCCCAAAAGATCCATCTGTCTGCTGGTTAGTCGGGTCGTTTGTCTATCCGTCCTTTTGCCTGTCTGAATGTTTGAATGTGGTAGTCCTTTAAATGAAGATTATGGGACATTTTCAAAATTTCCTCAAAATGGGTCCAAAGTTTTCGATGAAAATTGGCATTAAATCCGTGTTTTTAAACTCTGCAATATTCTTAAAGCCATATTTCAATTCCACTAATAGGGGCCCGAGTAACTGAGAACATTTCAAAAAGTATATTTTATGTGTCGGTGGGTTCCAGCTAGGAAGAAGGCATAAAACTAAAAAAACTAACCCAGACTTCAGAGTTCAGAAAACTAGTACGAGAAAGCCTGTACGTTTTGGAGCACTATTAGTACTTTTAACTGCAATTATAAGAGAGTAAATAAAGAAAAAAATCAATGTCAGTAATCAATATCATTGTTTTTTTTAAAATGACAAATCAAATTATGAATCTGGAGTTGGTTTTGAGAAAGAAGAAAATGGCTGATCAAGTCAAACTAAATGAAAACTGTCATACTCACTCCTTTTTTCTTCAACACATTGCATGAAGGATATTATTTTTTAAATGTTTAATATAATTTGCTTTTATGGTGAAAACATGTTAATCATGGTGAAAATGTGATTCGAATCCCAACAATTCAGTTCGTGTAGATTACATGAAATCTCTTCGTAGTTAATGTCGTTTTATCATTAATATGAAACATTATGCTTATAGGTATGGGTCTCGAATCACAAATTGTTGTGTTGTTGTGTAGATCAGGATGTTAAGCGAATATTTCGATATTCAGGAACGTCCACCTCAAACGCTGGCTCATCATTTTCACATACCCACACACTCCCGCTGGCGCCGTGCTCAATCACGTGCAGAATGCCCTTCGCCACGTTCTCTACGCTGAAACAGAACGGAGACTCACAGAACTGACTGAACGTTTTTCCCTTCCAGGACTATCCATCAATAGATGTAAATTGAACTCGCGTTTCGATTGGGCCTATTGAAAGAGATTACCTATTTGAAGTACTTCGCCTTTACACTACATTCGAGAACCATAAACTACGAAAAGCTACATTCGAGAACCATAAACTACGAAAAGCTATGCAATTAAACTCATCAAAATACAAGAAATATTTTGTAATTGAAGATTCTAGAAGTGTGGTAATTGTGTTCTGTATCAGATGTCATATCTCTGCCTTCCAGATCCTGTAATTCATTTTTCGTAGATTTGAACTATGCTTAAATGCATTTTTGTAAAGTAGAGGCTATTGAAAGCACGAAGATACTGAATAAATAATAATATCCATCGATCATCTTAGCGATGACATCGCAAACTCGCCAAGAACTGGCCATTTAAGGCAGATTATGCTCTGAAATGTGCATGGCCGCTGATCGCCGGGTACAAGTGATCGCATAATAGAGAGTTTTACTCTTACTTATAACTTATGAGAAAATCAAATGATTAGACAAAAAATGACCCCATAAAGTTCCCTCTTAATTGGAGTGACCGTTTAACAATTCGTATTGTGTTGGTAACAGATTTTGTCAATTGTTTGATGAATGATATAACTAAAAAATAATAATGTATTGTTCTAGTGATGATAAAAGGTCTTATTTCCCAGTATTGGTCCCACTTGTTTAAAATGTGTCACCGTGTGCTTGATGTGTTTTTCTGTTTAAAATGTGCCACAGTGTGCTTGAGCACAGCTGACACAAATGGGTCAGGTATGCTTTATGCTCTTACTTCTGAATTATAACTGATGCTGACTCTCTCATGGCCTCTTCAGCGAGTTCAGGAAATAAGAATCGGTTTTCATCAGGTTCACACATTGGAGTTGCTGTGTATCCTGGACACATGGTGATGACACGAACACCCGTGCGTTGTAGGTGATATGGCATCTGCAACAGTTAAAAATGAAATTTCTTTCAATTTGTACTGAATGATTTCAGAGAGGAGAAATGTTTATAACTGCTACGGAGCGAATGTTTATTAGAATCGATTTTCACTCTCTTGGCTTATGTTTCACATTCGTTTCTTCAGCCCCAAAGTAGATATTTTAAGAGCTCAACTTATGGACAGGCTTTTAAAATATCAGACGATCCTTAACGTTCTATTGGAGATTTGATTTCGATTAACAAAGCTGGACTTTTCTATTCCCATTGCCATCAGCAGGTTAACTCGTAAAGTAAATATATAAGTTTTATTGAGATGAAATCGAAATGTTTTCAAGAAACTTCTCTAATCATTATAAAATTAAGGTACTCTTGACTGCTATCCCTATTCATTTCACATTCTGACTACCTTTTGGTTTTTCTTGATTGCCCACCTCAGCTGCCATATGACAGAGCTTAATGGTAACTTTCCGTTGTCCTCATCCGGTTCATCTGTGAGCCCCTGCTTCACTCTCAAACATCACTGGACTGTGAGTTGTGTTGAGGAATTTGCTGAAGTAGTCCCCATACACACGCACATACATACGTACTGACATACGCATGCTGGTTTACATTTACGGAATCAGTTGAAACGTTCGAGAGCCTTGAAAATGCTAGATTTAGGTGTAACTCCTTGCCTCTCACCGTTTCATTTGCGTAATGGCGGAGCAGAACCCCCACCTGAAGATCATCTGTGGTAGGGCGCGCACCAGCTGAGACAGCTCGCTCTAAGGAGGGTGCCGCAGAGGCGTATGTATGGTATGGCAGGCATGGCACGTGCCATGAGCGCCAATCACAGGGGCGCTATTTACAATGGACTCACTATAACAAATAACAACGACCCTAATTTGAAATTTCTTGACAGGGGTGCAAATTATATTTTTGGCATGGGCACCTGAATACCTAGATACGCCTCTGGAGTACCGCAACTTCCGTCGTCGCCACTTTTTGATTTGAAACTGAAATGTTTTTTCTGACGATGGAGTTTGTTGAACTGTTGAGGCGTAGAAGCGGAATTGCTAACGAAAAGTGGGATTGCTAAACTACGCGTCGGAATAAAAAACAGTCCGCGATCTCCCCGTCACAATAATGTTCTTTCGCAAAATTGTTTGATACTCTTATATATTTAGAATGCTGTTATACAATCTTCTCTCTCTCTCTCTCTCTCTCTCTCTCTCTCTCTCTATATATATATATATATATATATATATATATATATATATATATATATATATACTGCTCCTAACGTCGCTCGTTTTCAAAACCTGTATTCATGCAATAAAGTTTAAAATTATCAACTAATTTCATAAACTACTATTTTGAAACGATTTGGATTTTGCGATTGCTTGTAAAATAAACTTATTTACTGTTCCTGTCATTTTGGACATAATAGAATGACGACATAGGTAGATGGGATATGGTAGACGAACGATGGTAGATGACGATGGTAGTCGGAAGTAGAAGAACTCTGTGAAAAACCGTTTTTCTCTCTACAAATTGCATGCGATTCGCCCGGCATTTGTGAACCCCGTTATCCGGAGATGAAGGGCGAGCGGACTCAACGGTTCGCCCTCCCCCATGTGGGACTTGTGCGGCGAACTTACCCCGCAGGAGCGGCCGAGCCCCACCATTCCGTGCTTGGCGGCGCAGTAGATGGGGGCGCACGCCATCACACTGAGCCCCAGGATGGAGGCGACGTTGACGACCACCCCGCCGGCGCCGCCCTCGTGCTTGCCCATGTGCTTCCAGGCCAGCATCGTCCCTCGAATCGCTCCCATCTGGCTTAGGCGCTTTACGGTTTAATTTCCGTTGATAAAGGGGGAATCAGGAAAAATGTTTTATTTCTCACCGGTTTTTTAAGGTATTGAATTCGAATTTTAGCTTTACCACCTCAACAAACGTCAACGTCACCGAGGAATTGAGAAGAAAAAAACAACTAAACAATCGCACTTTTTTCCGTTGTTCGCTTATATGTCGAAAATTAGGCGCTTTACGGAAAAAGATATGTGAGATAAAACTAAAATGGACAAAATTTCCTACAAAATGCATATTTTAACTTTAATTTTTTAGCGCCGCTGTGTTGTTGAAAGTGATGCTTTGTTTCTTTTTATTCTAAAGTTTTCTTTAAGAAATAGTTGTGTACTTATCTTAATCTATACTTTTGTTTCTTACGCCTAAAATTTTCTCTTTAGTTTCGTTGTTTTTATGTCATTATTTGGCTCAAATCGACGAACGTTTGTTGATAAAAATATTATACGAACGTATTGCATTGAACAGAACGTATTTTCGCTTCTCGTTTTTCAGCTTTCCTTTATATATTTTGTTTATCAAGACTCAGCTATACAAATATCCCGGGCGAGTAAACGCGTTCTACTGGTTTCGTGAGTTGCGGAGTGTAGATCATTTAACATAGCTTATCATTCATTCATAATAGTCTTTTTCAATCAGAAAATAATAAAACTAGACCGCCTCCGCAGCGCAAAAGGAGGGCGAAAGAGAATTATTTTCCCGTTTTATCTAAAGCCCCCCCCTCAAAAAAAACCCTCTTTTTCAGTCGTCTCTGCTGAGCCACACTTAAAGAAAAATATGCATTTTGTATGGAGTTTTGTCTACTTTAATTTTGTAAATAATTGCCTTTTCGGCAAACTGCGCAGTTTTCGGGATTTAAGCGAAGAGCTGAAACAACTGCGAAATTCTTGATTTTTGGCGATTTTCTGTGAGGCATTTTTCGACGTCGCTAACCTAGTATTCGAATTCACCAACTCATAAATGATGTAGAACCGGTGAGAAACAAAATCTTACAAACTTTTTTCGTGGACACTGCAATTCTTGACTACATTAAATGGATGATTTTCAGGAAACTCCAAAAATCTTTGCCATGTTCCTAAACATATTCAAAGATACAATTTAAACAGTAGCTGCAGTTTTAGGTTGTAATTTGTACTGCAGTAATGAGAAATACGTATGATAGTAACGGGACGTGACGTGTCATGACAAAACAGGTTCTAAAAGTTCTTTATGGAAATCTGTATTGGAGACTAAAAGCTTTATTAGAAAAATTTTGTCAGATTGCAATTCATTTTATGCGAAGTAGAATATGAATATTAATGTTGACACCAGCTGCATGTATTTATATGATATTGGTATCTTTGAATCTGTAAAATATCTTCCAAGGAAAATGCAAACTTTTCAAAAGAAATTCTTCATAGGAGTTTTTTTTCTGTCAATGACCGTGTATTAAAACATAATATCGAGATGGGAATTCGATTTTAAAACTATGATTTACAAAGTAATTACAAAATATTTGTATTTGTATATAGTTCCTAAAAAAAACTAGGAAAAATATGCATTTGAAACTTCGAAGCTTGAATGAAACTTCAAAGTATTGCCAATATGTTGCATTCTGTCTTCAATTGATATTGCATTCTATCTTTAATAGATATTATAATCGAGGAGCAGGAGAAAAGTTTGAAAAATCTTGCTTTCACTGATTGACAAACATGCCATTTCTCTACAATGATCCGCAGACATTTTATTAATACTGGTTTACCACTAAAAAACAAGTGACGTTTTGAAAGTTTCTTGGCTTTTCAGTTGTTTTGCTTATTACATTACATTATTTTGTATTATATTATATAGCATGAAACTAAGTGCTCACCAAAATCAGGATTTTAAGAATATTCTTTTCCTCCTCACCATTTATATTATTCAAAATCGTGTAGGAGAAACTTATTTCTAGCTATTTTCACTTATATTGTTCGAACAAGAGCATTCACGAGTATTTTGGGGACAGATTTGATCAATGGACCATTTGGTTTAACTTACTAGGTCGATGTCTGCTGTTAATTTCCAACTGCGGTCCTCAGCAATGCCCGCACTGTTTACAAAAATATCCAGCTTCTTGAAATGCTGTTTTGTGCTTGAGAATGCAGCTGAAACAGGTTAAAAGTTGTGATGTCTTAGGTGGGTAAATCTGCCGATTTGATTGCGGATACACAACTTGTTTTAAGAAAAATGTGATGCCGGCGTCGTTCCGCTATAACCTTATACATACCACAACAGTAATGTTCTCGATTCGATGTTCGAATTTTAGGAAAAGATTATGAGAGCGGTTCTAGTGGGTCAAGTAAAGATATCGTAAGAGTATTGGTTGTGTCATAGAACACTTTTGGTTACTTGTAATCTCGTCGGCGACGCGCGGATGGATAGTAAATTTATTATGACTATAAAAGATAAGATTTAATATATGTTCTTCAGTTTTTACGTTTTCATATATACGGAGTAATATATGTAGTATAGAAAAAGTTATGTAAATGCTATGGAAAATCAATTTCGACATTTCAACGGAAATACACGCTTAAGAGTCCCTTGACACCAAAAAGTTGGTTTTTCGTAACCTCCGACCGTGAACTCTAGCGCCTAAACAATTAAGATTTATTCTTCTAATAAACAACGCTCAAGATGTAAATTTTCTCTTCAAATTTTTTCTACATAATTGTATAAACAACAAATGTATGTAAATAACGAGCTTCAATTTTTTTATCTGACCAATTTCATACAAAAGTAAGGAATATGAACAACGTTAAAAGGAGCATTTTCCAAAGAGCTACCTTGGTAGCACTGATTCCTGGATAGCTCTTCCTTTTACTCACGAGGAAAACCGAACGGGATGCAATCGGGCGATGACTTTTTGGGGAGAAGGTAATAGTACATTACGAAACGATGGTGTAATGATGGGTATTAATACACGAGTGTGATATTACGATACGAGTGAGGAACGAGCGAGTATCGTAAGCTTCACAAGAGTGTATTAATATCCATTACATCGAGTTTCATACGATTCTTTTTATACGATTTATGGTAACTTTTATAAGTTAAACTTTTACATTGAATCGTTTCGTGGTAGTAGACTTGCAGGATTCATCCAAGGCCACCTAGCGGACGGATTCCTACCCTAACCTCGCATGCTGTCGCAGGTGGCTGTGGTTACCAGTCCACCTGCGAGGGAGTACTGCTCTATTCAAATAGGGTCAAAGTGAAATTACTACCAAATTTATTTTAAACAATATTATATAATATCAAAAGCAATTTTAATGTACACAACCCAACGAAACATTTACTAGAACGATTCCAAAGATTAAGGTTCAATACTTGGTTTGTAAACTTCTGAGTGATTGGTCAAGATCCTGTATCATAATGAAATCTGTATCGTAAGAAGTAGTATTATGCAACTGATTGCAACCATCAAATGTCAGCATTATAGAATGGAATTGGAAAAAAAGGTTAGGAAGACCGCGGGATGCAGTCGGTAAACGTACAGACGTGAGGCTCGGGAACGAGGCTAGTTCTCGCCGAATCTCCCCTTTTACGTTGACATTGTACAAGATAATGATTTAATACTGTAAAATCTAAGGAACAAAAAATAACTGTCAAGAGGAAGAGACATGTGAAGAAAAGAAACTAAGGATATCCTAACTTTTATTGTTTTCTTTTACGCTAAACGTGTTTCGTACTGTTTACTTTGAAAAAAAGCTTTATGTCTACATCAAACATTTATTTTTTCAGAATACCTAGTTTAGAGTTCAAATAATTATCCGCATTTGGGGGTATATGTTTGCAGCAAATATAGTTTCGTTATTGAATTTCACCATGTAAGCTTTGGACGTCTTTTTTGCATAACTCGAAATTCAATTCCAATTGAAAAAGTCGATGTTTTTGAGTCATCCACAGATTCGAGATGTCGGTTTCCCCTGTACATCTAAATATTTCATCACGTTACAAGGATAGGGACATTGCGCATATATCTCCAATAAGCGCTCATAGACTCCGAAACTATGGTGCATCTTATATGAGGGAGCCTTTTAAAACGTAAGAGAAGATATTCAATTGTGCTGAAATTTTGACATTGAAGTATACATTTGGCAGGATTTTCTGAAATCATGGATTCCTGTAAATATTCGTTGAATGAGGAGCGTAATATTCCCAAATTTGCCATTCTAAAGCGGGGAACAATCGCTGGCGAGCCCAGGACAGAAAAATGCGAATTAACAATTTTAATCAAGTCCGAAATCTGCACTAGAACGGCCAGGGAGTCCGCCAACTCGAGTGTGAGTTGAACATTTCAAACTAGCAGTTAAAACCGGAGTTGCAAATTGATTGCTTGAAGTTAGTATACTTGTTGCTGAACTGTTAATTATTAACTGGTCTGTTGACATCAAAACTCAACCGAAAACATCTGCTCAGAAATATTTTCACCTTATGGCGTACGCATAAGCAAAACTGTCCGTCAGCGAAAGATGACGGTATTTCTGCCGCCTACGAAAAAAAACGAGGCCCCGCCCCAGGGACAGAGTTTTTCCCGCAGCGAGGGATTTTGCAATTATCACATGGGCACCAAGATTCTAACTGCCAGCGATCGGTCAACTCGCCCCTCCCCCAGATCGAATGGTGTCCAAGTTTGTACGATTGGGAAGATAGAATTTGAAACGAAATTTTTTCTTTGGCCGAGAGTACAAAGATTTCCGCACATGAGCCGAGCGTTCCTGCACCGTACTAAAATTTCCTCATCAATTGTGTAAACAACACATGTATGTAAATAACAAACTTTCATTTTTTTATCTGACCAATTTAACTGACCAATTTTTATCTGACAAAAGTAAGAAATATGAACAACGATAAGAGGAGCATTTGCCAAAGAGTGATCTTGGTAGCACTAATTCCTGGATAGCTCTTCCTTTTACTCACGAGGAAAACCGAACGGGATGCAGTCGGGCTATGCCTTTTTGGAAAGAAGGTATTAGTACATTATGAAACGATGATGTAATGATGGGTATTAATACATGAGTGTATTAATACCCATTACATCAAGTTTCATACGGTGCTTTTTCTGCGACTTATGGTAACTTTTATAAGTTAAGCTTTTACAAGTGAAACTTTTACATTGAGCCGTTTCGTGGCAGTTGACATGTAGGATTCAGCCAAAGCCACCTAACCACCTACGAGCGAGTATCGTAAACTTCACGAGTTTTTTCGTTTCCTCGTGTTTTCCAGCATCAAACTGTGGGCGTGGGAGCGGCGTCGGCCGCAGGGCGAGCGAACGCACCTTCCACTTGCTCGTCGTCGCGCACGTCGACGCGCACGAAGACTGCGCGCGCGGATCCGAACTGTGCCTGCAGCTCCTTGGCGGCCGCCTCCCCCGCCGCCACCGCCACGTCGCCCACGGCCACCTGCGCACACACACACACACGCGCACGCATGGGGCACGCCCACTGATAACAAGAAAATCGAACCGGAAATGCAAGATTTATTCGTTGAAACAATTTTCTGTCCTATTGCTATGCTTTGATGGGTTCTATTGGGTGTTAAAGAATGCTTGCTGGAGATGTGAGTAGTTTTGTTTTTGCCTTGCCTTGTATGTTCAAGATTTTTTGTCTTGATGTGCTACAGTTTTGGAAATAAATCTTGTTTCTTGGTGTGAATTGTGTGATATTTAGAAAATAAATTCGTGTATTAAAACAGTTTTCGATACGAGCAATTTATAAAATAAAATACATAATGGTTATACATATATGTATTCCATACGAAGACAACTTTTACACTGTTAAAACACATTGACTCTGCAAATAGTCTCCTGTTCTCGAATGTTCTTTTTTAAGCTAACTTCTGTATATGTTTTCCTTCATATGATAATTTGAATAACACTTCATCTGCGGACAGGGGGGGTGAGGGGACACTTCCACTGCGGATGTAAGATTTAGGGTAATTTGTTGTTTTTTTTTCGCCCGGGTCCATAAAACGCGTTTAAAATTTCTGGACATTTTACTGAAAAATTCAAAATATTCATGAATGTACCAAAATCTAGCTTACATTTTAAGCCGATATTTTTAAAAATTTTAATTTAATAATAATTTTAATAATAAAGCCACACTATTTGAAAAACATGTTTTTGAAGGTCAGGGGTTTTACGTGTTTTGTTATCAGCTTATGTGCAAATGATTCTGTGTATTTGGTTGGGAATAATACAAGATTTGCCTCTTTAGACTCTTTAGACCTCCTTTCTACTTTCAAAATCAAAAGAAATTGTAATAAAAACGAGTTTTAGAAAGGTAAATATTCCAAATTTCATAACAGCAAATCCATTTAGATTGGGCCATGTCGTCCTTACATTTGCCCCTGCTTTTAGGAGCTCCTTTGCTGTGGCAAGACCGATGCCGCTCGCCCCGCCGAACACTAGCGCCACTTGTCCTTCGAGTGCCATGCCTGAAAAGAAAGCAGATGTCAAAAGGACAAACAAGTGCAATTATCATTGCATAAAAGAAGAAATCTTTAAATCGAAAGGCTTTATTGAATGAAAAGTCAATGTGAAGTACAATATTTGTAATAATGAGGCTTAACAGCCAACTCGTATAGCCGAGGTTACCAAGGCTGAATAGCCGTAGCTGTCTCGTGCATGAAGGGTCGCCGGTTGGAAACCCGCCCCGGGCATGGATGTTTGTGTATGTGTCTATATGTTTGTAATTGTCCATTCAACATTCATCATTATCATTTCGTACCTCATCCCCCGAGGGCAAACAACCTTGGGTGTAAAAATGGATTCAGCATAGAAATGCTGATCCCCCACCACCACCACCAAAAAAAGTGATGTGCACTGGGTCTCGGTGGGTACAGTTGCACGTTCGCGTGGCCCTAAGATGACAGATTCGCGACAAAAAAAATTAGGCTTAATTAATGTAGGAAGAAGCATTGCGAAAAAGAACTATGCAAGCCTCACGGAAAAACTCGAAACTGAATTGCTGATGTTACTCGACATAATTAGTGAGACACTGGAAATGTTGAGGAAGTTGTGGAAAAACCAACCATTCCATGGACAACTTCTAAAAACAATATACACGATGCGGATTAACGAAAAAAAAAAAATAATTTGTGGCTCAAAATAGGAAATTTTGATTCTTTATTAATTCGAAATTCTGTTATCGAAATATAGCTAATGCAACTCATTTAAGCTGTCCTTTATGTTCTAACAATCAATATACAGTAAAACTTGCTAAATGCGGAACATGTATAATGCGGAAATGTAAATATGAATCGCGGTCCCGGCAAACGTAAGGTCTGCGGTATTACTTTGTATAATGCGGAATCTTGTCTAATAAGCCAGAAAATAAATACTGGTCCCTTGACATTCCGCATTGAGCACGTTTTAATGAAGTCAGTTATAAACTTTCTATGAAAAATTATGTCTTTTTTAGACTGTAGAATTTACGCATGTTATTTGTTGACACTTGAAACGAAAATCCACGTTGATATTTTGTGTATATGAGCATCGAGTGAGAATATGTTCTAACCTTTGAATCCAGACTTATGTCAACTGCTCTGTTGCTATGGCAAGGTCAGTCACATTTTGCCGGCAGTCTAGCTATCTTCAGCAGCTATTTATCTCTCAATTGTTTATCTTTCCTCCACTCTTTGCGGTTTTAACAACTACGATCGCTAGGTAAATGACGTAAACGATGACTTATCTTAACAAAATATTAAATTAATGATCAATCGCAGCATCCCTCGCTAACTTGCTTGTTTACTTATTATTCATTTAATGCTGCCTTACATTGCTGTAATAAAGTGCATTGTCTAGAATTTACTCTTTCAAATGTCCATTACAATCTCCTCGGTTTGTATGTCAATTATTTTCAAAAAATATTTCACAACAAAATGTATTTGCTGTTTAGAAAAATCCTTAAAAATAATATTTGCTGAGATCCTTGACTGCCACTCACGATTGGAGTTCGAGGTATTTCTTTCGACAAAAATATCGAATACACTTGATTTACATTCAGAAACTGCAAATTTATATTTCCTCATGATATGAAGTTTGTTAATTGTATCCACTAATATTTACAGTACCCTCATACAAAATTAAACATTTAAATCTTGAACATATTTTCAAACAGTAGTATTCTAATTTATTTCAATAGCCTCGACTATTCTCGTAAATTGAAATGTTTTACCTACCAAAGACATTTTTGAAAGTTTTTTTCTTTTACGATTATCATCACACAAATTTTAAAGAAATTATTCAGACAAATTATGCATTCATTTGTTGTACTGTCCCCAGAATTTTCACATTTATTCGTAAGGAGAGCAATGAACTCAACAGTTGGGGGGAAAATATGAAACCGGATTCTGAGGCTTGCTGAGATACTGCAAAATATCTTCATGTTTGTTTTGTCGAAAAAGTGCCAAAAATGATCTCCAGTCGCGCGTTAAGTAAACACTTATTCTTTATCTTATCAGTAGTTCGTGCTGGATGAGGTTTTTTCGGTTCGATTATTTTATAATTCGCACGAAGCGAGCGATAATTGCACCAACCTGTGTAAAGACCTTAGGAAGCAGCTCGGTTTGACGTTTCGACCGGTTGCAATCACTGCACGAAATGGACTGAACCAGGCAAACCTGTTTGAGTTTTCCATGATACCAACCTTAAGACAAAACATTCCCTAAACGCGATACCAACATTAATATCAAGATAGGATCAAGCTGCAACCGTGTATTGATTCCTGAACGATTTTCACTGTTCTTTTTTAATGAATGAAGGGAAATTTTATGAAGAATTATAACGTATATCACAGATGTGATCTGATTCTTGGTAAAAAAAAAAATGCGAGGTCTTTCGGAGAAAAAGTTGCTAAATCAGTTAAACAAGTTTTCCATTGTGTAATAATTGCTATATTGTGTTTCCATTTTCGAGTATATTATGCCGGATGACAAAAAAAAATTGTAAGTATCTTTCTTCAGGAAAAATATTTTCTATTCAGAATGCGAATCATTGAAGTGAATTGCAAAGAAAACTGATTAATTCTAACTGTGATTAATAGTTTCTTTCTTCTTCTTTTTCTTTATTTCATTAAATCGTCTTTTTAATGTATCCTAAGTGTTTAGGCGTTAAAAATGCAGGTTACGTTATCGGCAAAATAAAGGTTTTAATTTAGTAGTCATCTTCTGTGTACTATTAATCATTCATATGTTTAATCATTAGAAATAATATTTATTTATGTTTTCGCCTTTATTGAACATTGAGGTTTGTTGTCTTGTTAAAATTCTTTATAGTACTTTTACAATGCGAGTTACATTTTAACTAAATATTATGAAAGTCTTAATATTACTACTTCCTGAAAATATTTCGTGTAAAATAGATATTTATTAAAGTCAGCGTTGAGTTAATGCTCAGTGGCAACTATGATTACTACTAGATTTACAATTACAAAACTATTACGAAGAATTACAATTAGAATTAGAGATTGATATCCTAGTTCTAATTCGTTTTTAGCTATCTCTAAATTGACTTAAATCTTGTCTAATACTTCACTTCATTTCACTACACTACACTGCATTCCCCTCCCCTCCCCTTAACTCCACTTCACTGTATAAGGGACATGATCGTATTAATGATAATAACAATAATAATAACAACAACTTAAAAATTACATCAAAGCCAATAAGTGTTAATACTTGTGATATCATCAATAATAATAGTAATAATAATAACAACAACAACAACCTCAGTATTATTCATGATGATCTAGATGGAATTTAGTATAGTTTTAAATTTCACTACATTAGAAAAAAGAGTCTCTAGTGCTTTTGCAGGTAGTTTGTTCCAATCTACTATAGTACGATTCACAAAGGAGAACTTGCTTATATCAGTTCTTTGCTTTCTACATCGTGTTTTCCAAGAATGGTTTCCTCTGCTTTTATAATCTGGTTTCTTTCTTTTACCGATGTCTGCCCAGGCTGTGCCCCCTTTGTATGTCTCATACATTACGCATAAACGCGCCCGTTCCCTTCTCTTAGATAAGGGTTCCCATTTATCTCGTCCATCAACACGTCCATTATTTACAAACTTTCCGGCCCGTTTTTGAATTTTATCTAACGCTTCGATTTGCCTTTTTCTGTACGGGTCCCAGCAGGCAACTCCGTATTCTAAAATAGGACGAACAAGTGTAGTATGTGCTAAGGATCGGGCATTTAAACTACTGTTTTTTAGAATATGCATTATAAAGTGCAGCGCCCTCCATGATTTTTTGACCGTATTGTTTAATATGATCCGACCAAGCCAAGTCGCTTCGCAGGACCAAACCCAAATACTTAGTTTTTTTACACGCGGTATAACGTTAGTTTCTAACTCATAATTGGAGTTTACATTCGAGCGCGACTTGGCACAACAAATGAATTGACTCTTTTCCGGATTTAATTCCATCTTATTTCTGCCCCCCCCCCCCAGTTCCATAAACAGTGTATATCGTTCTGTAAAATATTTTCATCCGAAGACGATCAAAAGGCCATGTGGAACCAGATCAAATGCCTTAGAAAAGTCTAATATTATTCCATCGACCGTACTCCCTTCGTCTAATGAATCTGCAATGGCCTGATATAAAGCAATAGTCTGGCTGTCACACGAATACCCAGCACGAAAACCGTGTTGATTACGAAAAAGCCAGTCAGTTTTATTTCAAACTCGTCTAATATACTCCGCAATCATGTGTGCCATCTGCTTGCATACGATTGATGTCAAACTTATTGGCCTGTAATTAACAATCCTTTTGTGTCTCCTCCTTATGAATCGGCACTACAATTCGGTGCAACACGCCCTCTATCTCATTTTGAGGAATATTATTATTTATAGTGGCGTCCATTAACCGAGCAAGGTAAGGAATCATGACTTTCGCTTCCAGTTTCAATATTTTTCCTGATATTCCATCAGGACCTACAGATTTATTTCTCCTAATTTTTGCGATCCTTTTTCTAATAATTCCTGCATCGACTCGAAGGGTTTCTATTATGGGTGTTCTTTCACTTACTGGGGTCTGATCCTTGGGCAACAGATGCGTAATGTCTATTTAAACAAGCCGCCTTTCACTATCATTTGTAATTAACGAACCGTCTGCTCCGCAGATTGCTGGAATACTTTCTTTGTTCCTTTTCTTATGTCTCACATACTTGAAAAAATTTTGCCAACAGTTCAACCGATCGTTTAGAATTGTTTCTTGTTTATATTACGTTTACGTTACGCTTTCCTAACGTGCCTTTTCAGTCGCCTCACTTTGTTGTTTGTTTATATACATAGTATACTATATATATATATATATATATATATATATATATATATATATATGAACTTCGACTTCTCGTGCGAAGAACCTTGTACAATTTTACGGCAATGTTGTGTAACTAACTGGCTTCATTCTGTGTTGTTGGGGAAAGATTAAGTTGTTCCGCCATTTGATGAATGTGTAAATATTCTTTTTTATGATTTAAATTGTACGTATTATAGTAGATTTCCATGTTACTTAGTCAAATTTCTTTCATGTTTCTGGTAACGTGTGCGTAGTCCGAGGCCAGAACTTGTGGGCACCGCAGAACAAATCAGTAAAATTCATGTTTAAAAGCCCGTGCATGGCAGAGAGGAAGGGCAAAGAAAGAATAGTAGGCCTCAAAAAGGAAAGTGGTTCGTTCTGGTGGAAACATGGTTGGTTCTGATCGTTCTGATTTGTGTTTCGGCAGCCGAAATAACGGAACCATTTGTAAACTTTTGTACAAAGGTCAGGTCATTTAGCGATCCGAAATGATCTGCTGTTTAATTCAGGTGTATCTGTATTAATTTAATTGATTTGTTTAATTCGAATGTATTATGTGTATTGATTTCATTGATTATTTGAATACATGCTCATTATTACCCATATTTTCTTTGATTTATGTGTCAAGGGTTCAGACGTTTCTCGCACCTGAAAGATCCTTTCTCCTGAGATCACATACTCGCTTATCGAGCATTCATTCGACCACGTTCGCCCCAGAGAGTGTTGGGTGGGTGGTGGGCGTATTAGAAAATATATATATATATATATATATATATATATATATATATATATATATATATACACACACACATACATACATATATGAAAAATAGAGAATTAAATAAAGGTTGGGTCGAAAAAGGTTTTTGCTCGATGTGTGCATAATTTGAAGTTTTCGTGAGAAAACATATTCTGTGAAACAAAGATTTTTATCTTTATCCTAGAAGGCGCACTCGATCGCTCAAACTAATTTTTGGGTACTTTTTGACATTTGGTTTTGTAGAACACAGTAGGTGCACAATAGATCAGAAATGTTTGGATGCTTTAAAATGTTTTCGACATTCATACCCAACAAATTTACAATTTTATGACCTACTCATTGTTAAAAAAGGCTAAAAAGTACCATTTTTCCAATATTTATAATTTTACCCATACATTGTTCTAATCGTCCGTTCTTCATGACAATTCATACTTGGAGGTTTATTTATTTATTTATTTATTTATTTTTGATCGCTGAATGCAAATCTAATGTCAGATTTTTAAAATTTAAATTGTCCGATCCAATATGGCGGACAAAAATTTGAATGATTAAATTTTAAAGAAGATCACAAGGTCACAAAAATCTGACATTAAAATTTCCAGATTCCTACCGTGGAACTGAGCGCCGGCGTAGTACCTTGCGAGGCCACATGGAGTGCTGAGAGAGTCTTGAGTCTTCCGAAAAGCATAAAATATTTACTTCTACCCTTTGGCATTCTGTAGTTGCTACCGTCATTACACAATGCTCATATCTTGAAAGATCAACTCAATCTTGCTGTTTAATGTTCAGGAATATAACGGAAATAATGAATTCTACCTAATTGCAAATAGACTAATTAAGGTCCAGTAGAACGGAGTTGGCGCGTTATATTAAATATTTGTAGGTAGTATTATTTTATAGTATTTTTTGTGTTTCTTTATTGAAACTTGATGGAATCCGTAAATGTTGTTATCCAGGTTGCCTAAATTGTCACGATGTGAAACCACAGACATGGGAAGACCAAGAACTGACATTAAGAGAAAAAATCTTCTAATGAATTTTCTTGTTGTTCCTTATGACTTTTACCGGCTTAAGTGGCTCAGGGCATCAATTGATGTCACTGCACTGCCTCTGACCGGAAGGTCCTCTGGTTCGAGACCTGACGATGGCAGGATTTTCTACACTAACTACATACCTAGGTCGAATTCAGCCGCTGTCTGGAGGAGAATTCTAGCTGGCCGGCTGCCCTGTTTTCCGTGTTTTATTTAATCAACACCAGGCGAATGGCAGAGCAGTGTGCTAACAAACTGGCCACGGACTGCGCGCAATCATTCCTTCCTCTTCCTTGTCCTATCCTGCATGCACTACACTACCACATATGCCACGAGACCAGTCGGAAGCCTAGTGCTTAGCTCGGTTGGGGTGGTGCCCTGTTGGCGAAAACCCGCAAGTCGACGGGTAGGTCGGCGTTGGATCTCGCCTTCCAGCGGGGAAGATCATCTCCATCTTCCGCGTTGAAAACGTGCACTACATTTACAGGATTAATAACCTTAGCAGTTGACGTGCCCGGAATCACATATCAAACAATTAATCCTTATAATTTTATTTTATATATATATATATATATATATATATATATATATATATATATTGAGACGAGCTCTGATATGCCCCAGCGAGAAGCAGAACCCAGGCAAAAACGCCCAAGATAAATCGCGGTGTTTACCACTTCGAATGTGGCGCGTTGGTACGTCATCATCTGACGTCAGCCGCGGCTGAAGTCGGACGTAACGAGTGGTCGCCAATGATTTCTCGGGGCGATAAGCGCTGGAAAATTAAATCCTGCGATTGGCACGTTGATAGAAAAACGAGGGAAGAGTCTCCGAGGGGGAAGGGGTTCCGGAAACCGGACAGTCGGAGAAAGGCCGCCGGAGAGTTTGATAGAAATCGCAGAACATTCTGAGACAAACCGCCGAACAGTCTGATAGAGATCGCCGAAGGGTCGAGTATACGATCATTACGTCGCAACTACGCCGCATCGCCAAAGCGGAAGGCTGAGGCGACATTCCTGGTGCAGCACAGCCAAAGAAGCAAGTTTGTTGGGAACGGAAGACGGGCGTAGAGGCACGGCCGTTCTACGGGACGACCGGAGAAAATTGTACTACTTCACGGGCGAACGGAGGCGGCATCAAGCGAGCAAGGAGCAGCGCGGACCGGCGAGCGTATAGTGCAGCGAGCTGGGCGAGGCCGAGCGTCACTGCGGCGCGAGCAGCCGTTCGCAGCGATAAGCAGCTGAGGTCGGGCACTGCGTTGGCCGAGGGCCAGGGTACGTGTTACCCAATCGCCGAAGCGTGAGTACCCGTGCGACATTCAGACCGCGAGGTCGTAATATTTCCAAAGGTGTGATTAAAAAGGTATAACTAGGTAGTATTCTTGCCGAACGCTTAACACGGAATTCAGTTCGATCCAACATAGTGGAACGAACAGACTGAAAGAACATTTTAGTGCCAAGATCAGTAGGTTTGCATAAACAACTAAATTGCCCGAGGATTGTAATCAGCGGGCAAGATATGATTGTTGAGTATTTAAGGTAGGGAGGTTATTGTTTATTTGTACAAGATGGAGCAAGAACGTTAATCCAGACTTAGGATTATAATTATAATAGAAATAGGATTGCAATTTGTTTATTATAATCTAGTGTGTATGTGTATGTGCCTCTGGAAAAGTTTAAGAATACATGCCTAATTTTACCAGAGCCATCCAAGTGTTTCATTAGAATTCGATCCGCCCTGATTCTATCCATTGCAAGCTACCCCTTATTTGCCTCTCACAGGCAAGACGAACGAACAACCTGACAGGCCTGGCGTCGGAGCGACAGTAGGCTGCCGCACGGCGCTGGGAACGCCCGAGCGGTGCTTCACACCCTCAGGGCTAACGACCCTGATCAAAGACCAGGTTGCATTGTGTGCGCGCGCCGGAGGAGTCCACGGCGTGTGTGTTCCGTCACAATATATATATATATATATATATATATATATATATATATATATATATATATATATATACACACCGTTGAGGTTAAAAGCAGCGAACCATCTAAACAATGAATTAAGTTCCGGACTTAAATTTCTGCAGTGGGCGACAAAATAGGAAGAACAGACTTTGGGGGCTCTTTAGTTTTACTATTATATAATTGATTGTTTTGATGGCACGTTGCTACAGAACTACATCCTCCGAAGGACTCAGGACATACCAAATCCGGTTTCCTTTCATTCATTTATATCAAACCGGGTTTAAATTCCCAGAAATTAAAACTGCAATTTTTCAAAACACCTCGATCTCACGATATTATGTCAACATATCGATCGTGACTTTCGTGAACATATCGATCTTCTCATAATGTTTTGCACGTTGAAGCATACTCAAATAATACTACAAACCTCATTGTACGTACTGTCATTCGCAATCACCTGTATTTTGCACTCGTTTAATTACAGCTACAGAATATCTCGGTTTATCGGTACTTTTCTTTAAAGGCTCTAAATAACTAGTTTTGTTTTGTAATTAAGCTAGGATATCTGCGAAAAAATGCACATCAGACCAGCAACATTCCGTTTCAGACAGAAACTGTTGTTAGAAGTTCAACATTAAAATCGAAAGTATCAAAACATCGATATCAATTGGTATCGTGTACGATTGTAAACATAGGAAGAGGTATGTGTATTATCAGTAATTGAAAAACATTTAGAAAAATTTTAATGAATTCAAAAATAATTACATTATTAATTGCATATTTTGTATCTTTATTGTATCACATTTAATGTATATTTTTCGTATTTCAAATTAAAATAATTGTAATAATGAATACCTTTCAAGACAACAGTGTGTTTCTATACTGATATCCGTAATGAATTGTAGGTGTCGATACCACGATGTTATCCACCAATTACAATCGATACAGATTTCACATCGTAGAAAATACCATTGATTCTTTAGGTGTCGCAATTCCACTCGTCGCCGACTTCGAAGCGCTGCAGCCTCCTTCCTTGCAGGACGCGAGGATTATTTGAAAAACATTAGTAAGTGGATGAATAGAATTCAGATGGAATGCGCTGTGGACGGTAAAATGACTAGTAATGACCACAGTTTAGGACATTTTCGTGATTTTCTCACTGTTGTTGTGCTACAATGCTAAATTCTTTATGTTAAACTCAATGATCGAAAAGCATACTTCTGTCTTAACCCTTGCCTAAAAATGTTCATTGTGTAATTAGTTCGTTTTTTGTTATTTTATTTCCAAACCCTGACATTTATTAGCTTTGGCCTCTTGAAAATTGCAAAATGTTACAAGTGGTCAGATACTCGACTCGGCAATGGCCAGTCGATTTTCTATCTCCTATGCTTTAACTGCATGTAAAAGATCCTCAAGCCTAAAAGAAGCCTCCGAGCTCAATTCTGAAGGTATGTTTCGTCGCCCGAGTAATACCTTCTTTTGCTGCTAGATGGCGAAAGGAGCATAACATAATTTGCGTAGTCCGGCGGAAAAGCATGCCTGATGGCCTGAGCCTCGCCACATGAAATAAGGCACTATTGAACAATTTAAAGTTGAAATGCACGCATTCCACTCGTGTTCCATTTATCCATTTGCTTCAGCTGTCGGCCCGCAGGAGGCGGCTTGGCGCGTGTTCAAGGAATGACGCGCATGTGCCTGCGCTCGGGGATGGCCACCTCGTAGGGCTCCTCGCCGCCCTCGCTCACCCACACGCTGCCGCTGGGCGCGTTCAGCACCAGGTGCAGCATGGCGCTCGCCACCGTGGCCACCCTGCCGGCACAAGAGAAGACGCATTCTTATTTCACAAAATACCCCATCTGTTGCCCGAATAGTATTTGTCTACTTGACAGCTAGCGGCTGACACGAAAGAGAGGGTTCCGTTATCCAATCAGTCTTCAATGATGTCACTGCAGAATTGCCAGTGCTTATTAACCCTCAACTGGCGTCGTGGTGCCATTTTGACATCACTCGAATTTGGAAGTTGAATATCCTGCCTAGTTTTCAAATGATAACGTTGGTATGCTGTTTACCTTCAAATCATGTGCTTATCTTTTCTTTTGAGAAATACTGTTGAATTTCATGCAGTTGTTTTGCAGTGGGATGAATGAAACTATTTGTTGGGGTGGCACCGGCACCACCACGCCAGTTACGCAACTGTCTTTGTAATGGCGTTTTCATAAAAAATTGTGTCTTGTGTGCTGACACAGACCATGATATCGCTGTCTCTAGATGGTTAGAAGAGGTTGAGAGTGACACTGGAGACATAAAAAATGGGTGTGACTGTCATAGCAAGAATTCTTGAAGATACTGGTATGTCAACTTGCCGAACCTCATGAACATCACACTTGAACGTTTACCTAATCAGAGAGCTACATGAAACCACTTCAATAATATAGAAGAAATCTATTCCCGGTCCTGTATGTAATCCATGGGTAGCCAGGCAAATCAAGTGATGCGCAATATGTTAGAAAAAATAACCGAAAAAGGATGCATGTTGCTGGTCAATGTGCCATGAATATCAGCCAAACATTTGTAAGGAGTGTCGACGAGTCTATTATCGTAGTCATGTTTATATTTTATTGGTAAATATGTGTATCAGAAAATGATAATACGCAAAAATTAGATTTAAAAAAAATATTGGTAAAAATAAGATTTTTTAATGATTTGTCAGTAATCGGTCACAGGGTTAATTATTATTTAAATAAGTAAAAATATATTAAATATGAATTATTTTATCTAATAATTTTTAAAATACTCTAAAAATGTAATTAATCAGAAATAGTTAAAAATTTCTTACAATTTTTCATAATGATATGAAAAAATGCATGAGGTCAAAATGGCTCCACGACGCTGGTTCCGTAACAAAAACTCACCACGCCAGTTGAGGGTTAAGAAAAAAATTACATCACTCGCGAAGTAATTGAAAATTGAAAAGCGCCATTACTGTTTGGTTATGCATTTTGTTTGCTGTACAGTGTCGAGTTCTATTGTGGGCTCTCATTGCGAGTTGATTCTTGCTACTGCAGCTGTTTTTGTGATCTAATGCAAGAAAGAGCACGTGTCCGCCGCCCGAGTAAGTGGCAACATCTCTACCTCATACCCAGCTGTCAAGTAGAAATATTATTCGGACAATATCACTGTTCCTTATAGTCATCACTAATGCGAGTAACAACTTAGTAGCTGTCAATATGTATAATTTATATCTATTTTCAAATGGGTGAAAAGGAAAGGAAAAGGGAATTATACAATGTTTGGAGGAGATTTTAATGCTAGAATAAACCCAAAAGGAGGAAAGATGGACAGGGATGGGAATGAAGACAAGGGTGAATATTTTAAGAATGAAATATTGAATTCAGAAAGGCAGGCATTGTAGAGTCTTAGGAAAGAGAAAGGATACAAAGAGAATTTCAGGAAAAGATAAAAAGTTAAAAAAGAATATGAAATATTCAAGAATATATACTAATCTTTTTTTTTAGCTATTAGTGTCGATACCACTAGTGCGAATCACAATCATACATGATGGTCGTTCAAGTGAATCATAGACGAAGCCTATTACGACGGGAATCTTTCTCAATGTCTCCCGCGGTCATGTGCGCGGCATATATGAGCTGGCGAAATTACGAACTTGCGCAGAACAAGTGAATGTCCAGAGACAGCTGCGTTTTTTACAGCAACGGCGAAGGGGTCTGAAGGATGCGTCCAAACAAGAGTAGTGTTATTCAGTTGTGTACACAAAAGGTGTGGCGGTAAGTTAAATATTTTGTCGAATGCAAGTCATGTAGAGGGAAGCGGGCTTCAAAGAGAGCGTTGTAGGCCTGCCCAGTTTCAGAACAGTTTGATCACCTCGGCCTTCACCCATCTTCACGGAAGGTTTCAAAATACTTACACTGCTTTGTAACATTTACTTGGACAAGGGAGGCAATTTTCTGAAGTCACTATGGAAGTCACATTACCACGCTTCTTAATTGCCGTAGTAATATGGAAATGTGAATATTCTATATGAAATATTTTCATTTTTACAGATCGCGGCCAGTTTCACTTGAACGACCCTTTATATCTGAGACTAAAAGCAATATTGAAGACGAGAGGACTTGCTGTTGTCTCGGCAACTCCCCGAGTTCCTTCTTCATCTCTGGCACGATCTCCGGGAGGAGGCACTTTAGTTTGCCCGGGTCGATGAGATTCGTCTCAGTGACCCCCGGGCACATGGTCAGCACGCGCACGCCCGTGCGCTCCACGTGGTACGGGGCCTGAAACAGGGCAATGGGATTACTGGGAGTCAATGGGAGTGGTAATGGTTGGTTAGTTGCAGGCACGTCAACGGCTAACGTATTCAGTCCCGTAAGTGTAGTGGGTGTTTTTATTGGGAGGTGGCGGTGACCTTCCCCCGCTGGATGGCGAGATTCAGCGCCGACCTACCGACGGCTAGCGGGGTTTTCCCCTACCAGGTATCTCTCACCAACGAGGCCCCGCCCCAACCAGAACAGCTCCAAGCTCCCGACCGGTCTCCCGGCACGTGTGGTAGTTTAGTGCATCAATCGGGGTAAACTGAGGGTGACGTTGTCTGTGGGGAGTTACGGTGCACTATATGTATTGAAAATTACAAAGAGAATATTAGAAGAATCCTTTTCGTATTATTAATATATTATTTTAGTTTGCAACATCCTTTTTCTCAAAGAATTAGACGGAACGTGTGGGAAACTGCTCTTCTGACGGAGTTACCGTAAACTGACATAGAGATCAGCATCTTATCGGTGGAGGAATAACGCCACCTTAGGAGAAATGACATGCATCTACAGGTCTAATGATCATTGCAATTGACGCGCACGGAAATAGGAAACGGCTAGTCGACACTGGTTACATAGTTATATCGAATTTAGCCACTGTTTGAAGGAGAATTATAGCGGTCCGTTGATCGGTAGTTTTCCGGGGTTTCTTTGACCAACAAGTGAATGCCGGAGAAGTACCCTAATAAACGGGTCACGGACCACGCGCGTTCTTTCATTCCTATTCCTTGTCCTACCCTAACCTCTTACTTACACACACACTTACATCTAGTACACTACCACACATGCCCGGAGATTAGAGCTTGTTCCGACTGGGACGGTGCCCCGCTGGAGGGAGATACCTAGTTAGGGAAAATCCCCGTAAGCCGACGTAAATTGACGCCGGATCTCACCAGCCTGCGGGGCACTATCACCGCCAACTCCCACCATAAAAAACATGCACTAGACTTAGGGACTATTGATCTTGGCCGTTTACATGCCCGGAATCACTAATCAATCAATCTAAACCTTATATTAAAATGTATGGATTTCTGTACACACATTTTAGTTTGAACTAGTAAATGTAATTGCAATTTACATGGCACAATTTGCACGAAGGATGATCCAAAGGGAATGACGTGGTCATTTGCGTTGAGAGATCAAGACCAAAAAATACAACGACTCCACCAATATGAAAATGTGTCGAACCATTCACGCGTGTGTTCTTAAGAAACCCGCACCCATTCAAACTGACTGCATCCTTATCTTCCTTCACGCTTCGCGCACAGGAGTAAAAACAGAGCTCTGATTTGTGGAAACCTCTGTAATTTTGAGTAAGCAATGTGATCATTTTCTGACAAACTTAGACTGTTTTGAACATTTTTTTCGAGCTTCATTGAATTCCTTTTATTTAGTGGCACCTGAAATGTTTAAAAATTAATTAGTTTATTAGGCCTGGCATTACAAATTATAAAGATTTTGCGATAAATTGTCTTTCATTAAGTTTATATATTTTTTTGCTTATTTGACTAACATGTTTTATATTATTTGACTTATATTTTATACTAGTTGAATGTGGCGTCACCGACGCTGTTAATTGTTTTAAACGTTTGTTGTTTTTTTTCATCTGATGAACATTTCTAAATGTTATGCATTTCTTAGTTCAAATAAGTTCCTACAGTCTCGGGACATATCAATAAATCGTAGTAGCTGATGTTATACTCCGGTTCAAAAATTACGAACACCTAATGATCTTGCATGTTAGCCTCATACGGGATAAAAACTGGTAATATTGCGTTTTCAAAATTGTAATCGCCGTAAAAAAATACTTGCAGGTAAAAATGATGCAAATAATTAGAATTTAATACAGCTACATTTTGTACACTTGTTTGCTAATATGCACAAAATTGCACTCAAAAGATCATCTGTAAGCTTCAGCATTATTATCCGATTCTACTATAAGATAATACTAAATTAGGTCCGAAAAATTCTGTCACAAAATCTTCTACACTTACATTTGATATTTTCCCCACATTTGCATGCATGAACGTGAATGAGCAAGGTCGAATACGCATGTGCTTCCATTCTCTAACTTTACTCGTAGTTCAAATTTAATAAATTCGGAGGTAAATACTGAAAGTAGTTGTTTGCAAATTTATTATTAAAAATAAGTTAATACGGACAAAACACTTCACTTGTTATGCTCAAAGTAGCATCACTATTAACAATTTTACCGCGTGTTTCACATGTTCCAGAACAATCAGTGTTGCCATTCTCGTAGAAGAAAATTATGGCGTGGAGCGAAAATTGCCACTGGGTGCTGGGGTTTAATCCACGCCACCTACATAGTTGTATTAAGGTGGCGTTGGTTTCATTCTCCATCTATCCACTAAGACCGCCGCGCTAAAATATGCAAATACACGTTTTTGGTTTAAGAATCTTCTGTCCGGATCCGAAACCAAATTATCAGTTCCTTACTTGGAGACCGGTCGTATCAAATGACACCTCATATGTCTCGATTTTTGCACGGGATGTGGTCTATCCGGAGTGACGGATACGCAAACTCTTAGTTACTCAAAAACTATATATTTAATATTATTTGACTAATTTTAAATTATTTGACTTGTATTTTAATTGTCTTATATTTTATTTGACTTTTTATGCCGGAATCCAAATATCACAAAATTTTTTATAGATAATACGTTAAGGAAATATATCAATTTTTACTATTTATAAGACACCATTAACACAAAACCCAATAACTGTGCTGTATAGATAGGAAATTGCACCCCAGTAGTACATCAAACAGACTTATCATGAAATCTACTTTACATATATTACTATATAAGGGTTACTGAAACTTTTCATTACTTACTACGTACACATTTTACATATGTGTAAGGATGATACACTTTACATTTCTGGAGGGTATCCCAACTGCTTAAGAGAGGTCAGAAACTTTGGAAGTTTCGTTCCAGTATCAAAATATTCTCACTGTTAAAAAATGATTTAAAAAAGTGCACGATGTTCGCACGGTATATAGTTGGTGCTAATAGTTTTGTCGAACTGAAAAAAACCACTAATAATATAAAATTTTATTTCTAGAATAACAACAAAGAACCGATACAACAACAGGTATCGCAATTCACTTACCCCACAAGCTCTGCCCCATCCCACCACGGCGTGTTTAGTTGCTGTGTATACGGGAATGCTGGGCAGGTGAGTGAGGCCCAGAATTGAAGCAATGTTCACCACAGTGCCCCCGTTGCCGCCCTCCTGTTTGCCCATATGCTTCCAGGCCAGCAGGGTCCCTCTAAGGATTCCTTTCTGAAAAGAAGAAAGGAAAAAAATACCTACCACCTACACACTCTCGAGCCGTTATACGTAGTCTAATTCATCTTCATCGATTTTATTTGAAGATATAACCGCGAATATTACTGCAAAATTAAAGATATTGATGGTCTCAGGAGTAAACATTCCTAGAATGCTCAGTAGGCTCCAAAAAGTTCTCTTACTTATTATATTCATTGTTACATAATGTCATAACAATTGAAAATTCGTGTTTTTTTTTTCGAGAAGTGCCATTGTTGCAGCCTCTAAACGATGTACAATCGATGTAAAGATGTCCAGAAGGGGTGAGGGCCCTTGGCTAACTTGCCCCAAATTAATTAGGGCCCCTATTTTTTTAGTTAAAATAAAAAAATACTTCTAATTCAAATAAGCTTCTAAAAGTTATTTCTATTATAAAAAGAAATGAAATATGTTTATGTATGAGCCGGGACTTTCGTTCGAAACAAGATCTACTGTCTGGAGGCCTTATCGTCATAACGTGGACGTAAAATGTGATCTAAACATTGAACCTATTAGAAATTACCTGGTATTCCTACAAAGTTATGCCTACGAAGATTTTGCTGGGTGGCAATGGGAAAATAGGTTGTGTTTGGATTTTTTGTAATAAAACTGAAGGGTTCGAGTGTAAAGCATGGTAACTCACGTGGAAACGTTTGCGAGATATAAGGAAGAGAACATTTTTGCTGTAAGGGGTTTAAATGGAGTACATAGAGATGACAAGATCTGTGGGACAACTACACGCCATTGTTTTGACTGAGGATCACAGCACATTCACAGCAGATGGAAGCGTACTAAAATGTTAATATCACAAAAACATATTCCTTGAGGGTTACCGTTTTTTACTCCCGATCCCTTCAATTATTTTCAATTTTGCTTGACACCAGTATAATCAAATTGATGGATCGTACCCGTTTCTTGAGTATATGCAATGATTGTATAAAAATGCGTCGTGAACTATTTTATCTGAATGGTACCCCAAACGGACATTGTGAGCTTCTTACCATATTAATATCAACGCAGAGATTCCAGTCTTCATCGTTGAGAACGCCAGCACTATTGATAAAAATGTCCAGCCGGTTGAAGTGCTTCTTTGTTGCAATGAAGGCGGCTGTTAAATGTAAAACAGTGATAATTATTTTAAAATATTACTAGTTGTTCATAGGGTTCATTGTTCAAGTATTACGTGTCTTCTGAATGCTCTTCAATCGAATAGACAATTATGCGCACGTTCCATAGAAAACATGGCGGCTCCCCTTTCAAAAAGCTTCAAATATGGCGGGCCTATTGCCACTCAATGGATATCTATGTTCTATCTGTTTGCCTCACTCATACGCTTCGTAGCGCTAGCGACTTTCAGCTGCTATCGGAAGAAGGAACACAATTCTCACTACTAAACGACGAAATGAACCGAAGACGTTGGAATAGTATAATAGACCCACGCGTAGCGTTGCAAATTGAATCGTTTCCTGGCAGCCATGTTGGGGGCAATCATCTGCGCATTGAGCCAGATTGCGGAGGTATTTTATTATCGTTTACATGTTTTTTGCGATAGAAGAAGATTCTGTATGATAAGAAGTAAAATGAAGAAGTAGCGCGGTCTGGAGAACCTCGTGAAGTACATACAAATCCATTTTTAAAGTAATATATTTGCTAATAGAAGCTAACGCTTAGTTTTTGCTTTCAAACGTGCTATTACAAATGCCCAAAAGTACGTGGGCGACCCGCTTTAAACAGCGGTGATAATGAATGTTTTATACAGTTGTACGATAAAGTATGATATGTTAGAGATACATAAACGTTTGATGTCTGAATGTTAGTTTTGCATATCTTACTTTAAACAATGAGTAAATGATTCAATAAATCTTCCACTCTACGTATTCAGACGCACAAAAAAGCGGAAAAGTCTGTAAAATTTCGAAGTATTTGAATTTGGCGCATAAATTTGTCCCCATCATGGCCGCCAGCGCAAGCTTCAATTTGCAACGAGGAAGGACAGCTATTACCATAGGATTGTGAGGTCTTGAAATAAACTACTAGTTTCCCTTAAAGCAAAAATCATAAAATATGTTTGGGAAGAAAGCATAAATTTCTTTCTATCCGAAAACTCTTCGTGTTTTAAGTAAACAGATTACCTTCCATCTTGGCGTCCTCGCGCGCGTCCGCTTGAACGAAGAAGCAACGCTTGGGTCCAAACTCCTTCTGGAACTTCGCGGCGGCGGCCAACCCGCCTACTGAAGACACGTCGCAGATTGCCACCTGTTGACAGCAGGTACAAGGATAGACTGTATTTATTTAAGTTATTTCATGAGAAATACTTTAAAATATATTAGACGTGCTCTAAAGGGAATCCCAAAATAGTTAATGAAGTAGAAAGTTTATATCGTGGACAAGAAAAGAGAAGTATTTCAAAAAATTGTAATGTTTCACCAGAGAAGTTTTTTCTGAGTGGGGACTTTTATTTCGCGGTGTAGGATTTGTTTTACTCTCTAAACAGGTTGTTTTGAGAACTATCTTTATGTCATGTAAAGCACTTGACATGACAAATTTCTACGACTTCAGATGCATGTACACTGTCGATTATCTAATTAGTAACTTATTTCCAAAAGTGTAAGATGAATATGAAACATGAGTTCAAACTTGTGTGACTGGAAGTAATTTGGAAGTAATAACTGCTGAAGTGTAAAGTAGCATGAGAACAATTGCAGATTAGCCTCAGGAGAGTGGAGTTGAGAAGAGGAATTAAAAAGGAATAATTTTTTTGATTCTAAATCTGCACAACATACACAATCTGTGTGTTCAAACATTCATAGCATTTATTATGTTTATACATCTAATCAGAGAAGTCATAAAGAAGTTTTTATTTATTTATTCATAATTAAAAATTTGTCCATAATGTACTACAAAGTAAAGTGTTGGAGTAACATTAATTTACAAATATAAAACTTCGTCTAACAAATATACAAAATAACAAAAAAATGTAACTCAAACTTTACAATATAATAATTAAAATAAAATATTGGTACAATGAAACAGAATAATCATCTTAATATACACAAAACCATCGTTCATACTTTCATATTTTTAATTTAATATATATTTAATTTTTTTTATTTTATTATATTTAATTTTTATGTTTAGTTTTAATTTAGAAAATATTAAATATTTTACATTATATAATATAGTTTATACACTACAGTTCTTCGTAATGGGTGTTTTAATTGTCTAATAGAATGCATCTTGGCGAAAAAATGAGGAAATTGACACTACGATAGTACATAACACTCGGATAATCACACTGAGATATTTTAGAATATGTCATTTTTCTCTTCTTTTATACGCTAGTAAGCAACTGTCATATTTGAAAGAGGAAAAACTCAATCTTAATAGGTCGTCAGACGATTCCCTCAAGCTTTACAAGGTTGTCTCACTCTCCCGAATTGCATTATTAGTATAGCTGTTAATTTGGTACCTCGTTGTAAGACATCTTGGTGGCTCAGGCCTTCCATTTCTGCGTTTCACTCGCATTGTTCCTGGTGGAAAGAGCCTTTACTGACAACAATTTTTGCATCATAATGTCCTCATTATGATACGAAAATAAAACATCCAGACTCACCACATTACGTATTTAGAAGTGACATTACTTATTTAGAAGTACAAATATTCTGTGCAACCACAATGGCAACAGTTAGTGAGCGAGTATTTAGTTTCCGAATGCGTAAAATAGTTTGGTCAATAGTCTCGTGATTGTAGCCCAGGCATGTCAAGTTCGTGGGCAAGCTATCTACCTTTCCAGATTTCTCGGGAACTGCGTCCTAAGCAATTGCCACCGAATTTAAAAGTAAGGGTTGCACAAAGCTACGGGTTACGGTTCGACACTAGATACTTGGACACGGACAATTATTGTCCCCCCCAATTAATTCCCACTTAATCTTCTAAAGCAAATGAATGATCCATTTATGTATAATACATCAGTCGTATTTGAAAATGTTTTCGTAATCGCCTTTACTTAAGAGTGCAATAATTGCATTAAATTCAAATGTTCAGGTTGGAAAGGATGTCTGAAAAGAACTGGCGACATATAAGAGAGATTTATTAGATTATAGAGATGAGCTGGCAAAACCATTCACGAAACATTTTCCTTTAGTATCTCAGCGGAGATAACAATGCGGAGGTAAAGCAAGGTTGAATGCGAAAGTGCCACTTCAGGGGAAGAATACGTCACAAAAACACATGAATTTCTAAAAAAGATTAGCTTAAGTAAGATATACACATTTGAAATTGTCTTTTTAACCCCATTACGAAACGCTATAGTACAAAAACGAAATACGCCGTACTCAAGTAGCCCCTGTTAATGCAATCGACTGTCCCAACGGCATCTTCGTATCTTGCACGGTTGAGGAGATACAAGGGGTGTTAAAATTTTGTTCTTCCATTGCCATTCTGTATATGGTAGAATTTAGGAAGAAAAAAACATAAAATGGAAGTAGTAAGTAGTAAAGTACATAAATGTAATTCAAATCTCGGTTGCTTGATATAAAACGTCACAAAAATATATTTCCATTTGAAGCCACCATTCTTCATTCTGCTTCGATTGCTCCATGCATTTGCATTCCCCGCTTTAGCTTGCGCATGTAGCCGCCTTTCTTGATTTGGAGGGGTACATGGGAGCGACGACAGGGGAAGTTGCCAGTGCTGGAAGGGTCGCTGGGCTTTCCAAGTTGGCAAGCAGCTCGTGCGGGCAGTTTAACACGCCTCTTGTAGCTAGAAAGTGGTGGAGTTGTTCATTCCTCACTGGAACGTAAACTCCGGCATTGGCATGTCAAAGAGCAAGATTTCCTCTCCACGAATCTCGGCCCAGTTTGGAGAGCATTTGAGCAGGAGCGTCATTCATCACTAGTGAGTAACAGTAAGAGTATTCAATTATTTGAATGTATATTTCTTAGTCTCGTGTAGCTTTTATAACGGTACACACAAAAATATTAGCGTTGAATTTGAAACAAGTTTAATGCACGTATGATTCTATTTAAAAATTTGTAACGTCTTCAGATACTAGAGAAAATGTAGTGTCCTTTTCAGATCCACTTAAATGGGATACAAAAACCAATGGATTCTAAATCTTTTTCGAATAATTAGAGTGTATACACTCACTATTTAGTGGGACTCTGATTGTCTTAATGTTGTAAATTACCTTCTGTAGTTTCTGTATTTATTTAACATCAAAAGAAACGGTTAAAACAGTTTGTGACGTACTATGGTGAGAAGTGCATTACAAATAATACGTAAACGTATGTATTTTCGGCACCAGTAGTTTGAAAATGTAAACTTACTGAACCGACTGAGGTGGCTCAGGGCATCCCGAGATGTCACTGCCGTGCATCTTGTTGGGAGATCCTGGGTTCATCTCCGGTCGGTGGCTAGATTTTCGACGCTAGCTAGATATCTGGGCCGAATTCAGCCGCTGACTGGAGGAGAATTCTAGCGCTGCTCTGATATTAGTTTTCCATGGTTTCTCTGATCAACTCAAGACGCATGAAGAAGCGGTACGCTAACAAACGGGTCAAGGACCGCGCGCGATCTTTTTCTTCATGCCTTGCACGCACACGCGCACGCGCACGCACGCACGCCTCGCCTCTCTCTCGCTCGCTGGCTCTCTCGCTCTCTCTCGCTCTCTCGCTCGCGCGCTCTGTCGCGCTCTGTCGCGCTCTCTCGCCTCTCTCGCCTTCTCGCTCTCTCTCGCCTCTCTCACTTCTCTCACTCTCTCTCGCTCTCTCTCGCTCTCGCGCTCTCTCGCGCTCTCTCGCCTCACACACTGTCTGTCTGTCTGTCTCTCATTCGCGACGAGAGTCCAGTAGGGAGCTTAGAGCTTCTCCCAGCTGAGGTGGTGCCCCGCTGGTGGGAGAGAAACGTAGATGGGTAAACTTCGCAGGTCGACATGTAGGTCGGCGCCGGATCTCGCCATCCGGCTAGGTAATACCGACACATTCTTTGATAAGTCATTCACCTCTTACAGGAATAATGACCATAGCTGTTGATGCGCCCGGAAACACGAAATCAATCGGTCTACCAATAAAGTTAGTATTGGTCGTACTCACGTTGGCCCCCGCTCGCAGTAGCTCGTGGGCTGTGCCGAAGCCAATGCCGCTGGCCCCGCCCAGCACCAGCGCCGCCTGGCCTTGCAACGCCATGCCTGCGCAGAAGAACGACGATGAGCTGCGTAAGCGTAAGAAAAGGATCTGTCAAGGAAATGTTAACTCCGGTGATGGCCGCTCGTTTCTGTTATTCAGCAAAATTTTAATAGTTCTTTCCTTGAGATGCATTTCGTAGAGGTTGTGAGGCGAAAAGTTTCATAATGATGCTATGTAGTAGATGGTATACAACAATTTTAAGAGTAAATAAAAAAAAAAAAAATTTATATCAGATTTGCAAAAGAAGGATTTGTTAATGCCAGGTTAAAAAAACATTTTGTTATTCATAAAATATGAGACGAGAAGTAAAAACATCTTTCATTTCAAATATTTATGGAAACAAAAATTAAATTTTTACTATCACGTTTCACATTTGCATTAATACATGTAATTTATTCAGAAACTGATTAATATTCATACTTCTCATGTCGTGTATGTATTTTTTAAGATCAGCAGATCTGTAAGTTACATCTCTGGCTATGTAAACGTCCGGATTAAAAACTATTAAATTAAAAGATTGCTACAACGAAGCATTGTTACCAGGGATATTATTTTATTAAACATCAGATTGAAACCTAAATTGTGGCGTGATTGTACAAAATGTGAAAGTCTTTGTTTTATTTTCAATATATTAGTGAAAATATTTACTGAATTATTTTTCATTGCTTAATTTTGTAATGGTATTTTAAAATAATAATTGTTAGAAATTATTAGTTTTGACATTTCTGCAATAAGTAGGATTCATCAGCAATAATTGAAACTAGCGTACTCTTAGCTTAACATACCCTTCGTAGAGTACTAGCGTACCCTCCCATGTTAATCCCCACCCTCTTCTCTATTCTTCCAATTTCAAATTAAGAGGGAAAGTTGTTAACGAAACGTGTTTATTTGTTTAATAAAGTTATAAAGATTACTTGAAATGTAGTTTCAGTAAAAAATGCAATTGGTATTTGAGACACTTTCAATAAGGTTTATTCAGTGTCATAGACAGATGTTCTTTAGAACAATGCAAAAAACGTCCTTAAAAACAACATTTGAAGAAATTATACAATCTTCCTTGACAATTAGCCTTTCACGTTGATAGTTACAAAAATATTAGGAAAGCTTTATACTCTTGAGAAAACTACGTAAAGTTGTTCATGCGAAAGCACAGGATCGGGCAAGTAGAACCCTACTTTTTGCAATATTATTTAACTTTATTACTGAACAGAGAGGCACATCTGTGCAATTTAATCGCACAGAATATCAATTAATTAGTTTATTATCATACAGTGTTTTAGCTTCTGCGCGTTTCTGAACAGGTGAAGCAGTATTGAGAACCGCCGAACCAGTAAAAATGTAAGAGAATACCCAAGATCACATCCTATAGATTACGGCGTGAGAAACGTTTCTTTGAGGCCTTCGGCCCCAAAATTTCAGGTTTTAAGGCACTAGAACGCTTCATTCAGGAGTGATTTAATTGTATACTTGATTGAACAATGCTGCACGAGTGTCGCGGGTTTCTCTGCTTAACATTGATACAGTAAACCCCCATTAACGCGAATTCCAAAGGACCGAAATAATCGGAAGTCGTGATATCCGATTATTATAAATGTCCGAATTCCGTGTTGTACGAAATTCGTGTTAAGAGTTCGTGATAACGAAGGTTTACTGTATTTAGATTTTTTTTCAACAAAACTTTCATATTTTTAAAGTCGGAGCGCAATTTGTCATGACTACGTGAAATTGTTTCTTTAGAGACCTCATTTATAAAGATTGGTTGCCTGTAAAGCTTATCTTCACTTCTAAAATAATAGAGGAGATTATAATTATTCTAATGAATTACTATTTACTTTTGTTACATTGATGTTCAAAGATGGGAGTAGATTAACTGCATATAATAATAAAAAATTGTTGCCAATATGTGATCTGGTGAATTATCTCGAGATGTTATTAAAATCTTCAACCAGGCATTGCTTTCCTTTGTACGTGAAATGGTTTTAAAATGCTGGCTTGTTTCTCTCGCCATTGCAAATCAAAATCGTTCGTTAAATATCAAATGACAGTTATCATTATCTTTTATGCTCCATTTTTTTTTGATTCTTGGACTCTAAATTTCAAACAATGGAAGAAATGTTTAATACAGTTAAATAAATCTTTTTCTCACATTTTGATTTTTCATATAGCTGATGTTTCTATGTTCAGGTCTGTGGATTGCTATACTCGTAGTTTGGCCACTATCCCGCCCTGCTTCCCCTCTGTCTAAAATTGTCGGCGCCGAAAAACCTGTTGCTGGCAAAAACTGCATGACAATATCATAAACCTTTTATAAGTTACAGGGATGGTCCGTAGGGGATGGCTGCATACTTACACAATTGTCACTATGACTTAGAATAATCTTGTTTGTATTAATATAAGTAAGTCTGAAATTTTATGTGTACATGTTATATCGATCAAGCAACAAAAAATCCAACATATATCATACACGTTGACAATCTGAAGTATAATTATCATTGCCATACCATAAAGTATTCATTTAAAGCATAACGCCTTGTATGCCGCGTTGCTTCAATGTTCAGTACTACACAACACATTACATACTGTGATTAAATTTAAATTAATAATATTCAAAAATGAGACATCCGAAAATAAAATGTTATTATACTGAAAAAATATCCATTAAACAATATTATTTAGATATCAATGAACCGGAAGTAAAGTATGAGTAGTTTGTATGGATTTTATATGATTGTGGCGACTGACGTTTACGCGACAGCAATATCGCGAGTGGATATGCAGTGTGCGTTAAATAAACAATTGCCTTAACTTGAGCCTTGAAACATGGGACACAGGAAGGTGAGAGACCGCGTGTGTATAATGCGATAAGTCATCCTGAAGATAGTGGAAACATTATTACGTACAAAATGTGATATTTCGTTATGTCGTCGAGGTAAATACGCAATCAGTGAAGATCAACCAAGTTGTTTTTTGGTGTATAGAGTGTGTATATCATATTGACTTATCGCGTTTTACGCCAACATTATTTGCTGAAATTTTACTATAATTAAACTTTCTTCGCAATTCATACGTATGCGCTTTGTCAGTAGGTTATTGGCTTAACTCATGTTATGTAATCATCATTAATTTAATGAAATCCATATGAATTTGGTATGATCGAGGGCGTTTTCCAATGTGGTATCTTTTTCTTCATTTATGCTTGGCCCGAAGGTCCTCAGAAGCGGAGCATAGTGCGTTGAGTACATTGAATTAAATTAACATTGTGTAGGAAACATGACTGACAGATGAGTACACGCACACGTTAAGTAGATTCAATAAATGTTTGTGGGTTAAATGCGCGAATCCACATCAGGTACACGATGATAAGGGAGGGTCGAAGAACTGTCGCGGTAGTTTCCTCTTTAGTGCATTGTGGTGGAGATTTTTCTTTCAGATTTTGAAATGTACGGTTGAGGGCATCTGGAGGATTTTAGGATAGAAGCATGAGGTTAGGAAGGAGAAATGGATGGAGATCAGGGTAATGTTCGAGTTCGTTATGTACCTGGGAGTTAGAAACAAACCAGGATGCTTTTGTAATGGTTCGGAGGAATTTAATTGGGAAAATGTGGATATTTTGGATATTTGTTTTATTGGTCGACGCCCAGACAGGGGAAGTGTAGGATAAGATTGGACGGATCATTGATTGGTATAGGGGAGCAATAACATGAAGTCGCACGGGTGATGATTTTTTGAGTGTGGTGGGATGTAATTTATGGGTTCTACGGGTGAACAGAGTTATTCTGTGAAGAATATCTGATTTCCAAGTGAGTCTTCTATCAAATAATACACCAATATATTTAAATGGTTTGTTATTTGGGAGTCAAGTTTTATTTTATCCTTGGTACTTGAGAGGGGGATTATTTAGTTTGCTTGACTTTTTGCTGGATTTATCTGAATGTGTCATTTCTTGGCCCAGTAGGAGAAAGAGAGGTGATGTTTATTTATTTATTTTACGTCAAAAACGTTAAAAACTGTGTGACGTGCTATGGGGAGAAGGGAATTCTGTGCACGTTTTCAACATTCTGTGATCCCTGTTTCGGCGGACATTGGCGTTTTCTGATCATATGTGTGGGGTTTGTTATTATTCTTGCAATTATTTTTTGTAATCCAAAAGTCTGGGAGCTATATGATGTATTTCCCCAGAATATTATGCCATATCTCAGGCGGGAATGACCTGATGTTGCAGGTCTTCTTGTGCGGTGTCAGTATCACGTGAGGAATACAGGAAACAGTGCAATGGTGGTATATTAGGGGGTGGTATGTCGGCGGTATAATGGTTAAATAATGATGGAGAGAACAGATCCTTGGGGTACTCCTACTTTTATGGGGGGAAATAATGATAGAGATCCAGGAAGGCGGATTGAAAAAGTGCGATCTGCAAGAAAGCTTTTGACGATGTGAATAACATAGTGGGGTTCCGACATCAATAAAATTGTATTATAGTTCCAGATGCCAGACGGTATCGAAAATTTTTGCTACATTGAGGAAGATTGCTTCTTTGTGTTTGTTTTCATGAAAGCCTTTGATTATATCTTCGGTTAGTCTTAATATTTGGTGATTTATGAAAAGCAATGGTTGAAAACTGATTTGGTGTGGAGATATGGCTTGAATTGAAATGAGAGACTAATCTGTTGAGGATACATTTTTCAAAAAGCATTTCTAAGGAGGGCAGAAGACTAATTGTGCCATAACTTGATGTGTGGTTTTTGGCTTGCCTGGTTTGAGAATAGGAAAACTGTGGGCGTGTAAATATGGTGGCTATTCTACGTGGCTATAGTTACCAGTCGAAAAAGGGATGTAAACGTTGAAAAACCACGTTATTAATCAATACTCGTGAGACAAACGAGAAAGAAGAAACCGTTTATGGTAGTATAAGAAATGAAACTCAAATATATTCTAATTTGCTGAACATTTGAAAGTCCCGCATGCAAAGCAGGAAGACAAATGAAGGTGAAGGATATCTAAATTACAGGCAAGTTAAATGACTGCATTTTTAATAGAACAGAAAAACATATTCTAAGCTACAGAACATCCCTGTGACAGCGAATTTCACCAAGCGTTCCTTCCGCGAAGAGGAAAGCTTCTCAAATTTGATTAACCAATTCTGACCTTTCAAGGACACGTTCTGTAAAAAATGGCGAGAATTTATTGAACGTCTTTCAGTTCGTTTTTCTGTACTTAACAGCTTTTATGAGTAGTTTCCTCCTAGTTCAGCACGTCCTCACAGTAATGAGGTTAATAAAAAAATTTAAATAAAAGCTCATTTGACAATCGTATATAAAATAAGTTTCCAGAAGAAGTGTCATGATGACGATTCAGAACAAAATCTAGTGAATTCGAATCAAAAATTTTTTGGGCTCTTATTTTGTTTCTAAAAAAACATAATGCAATACAAATTCATTGTATATCAATAGAGTATAGTGTAAAAGAATGTGCGTGTAGAACTCAGTAAGTTACTTTTTATGCCACCTTTCAAATTTTATTTAAAATATATTTGAAATAGTATGTTGTTCGTCGTGAGATGATATTTAAAAAAGGGGTTTTGTTTGATGTTTAAACTTTTGAAATTAATACATTTCTTTAAAGTTAATTTTCTTTAAATTACTATTTTGTGACATACCACACTTGGCAAACCCACCACCTATTTGTGACACCAGTTTACATTGAGAGTAAATTGATAACGATTTAACTTAATATATTTGTTTTAATCTTTTACGCAAATCTTATTGATTGTGAATAAGCAAATCATCTGCAAATTGCAATTTAGCTCAAGTCATTGAACGTACTTTGTTATGAACCTTCAGTCAAGTATCACAACTACAAGTCCGAACCAGCTACAAGGATATGGAAAAAAAACTGAATTTAATTTCACTGCTCCGAAATCATTCTGGTTGTCTAACAATGAATACTTGGAGTATAACCTGCATGATGATTGTTATTTTTGAGGGTAGATAATTATTAATCAAACAAACAAACATACACACATACATACAGTTATTTCTATTTCTCAACACTGACAACTCCTCATATTTATTAAATCTTTCCAATATTCTTCAGTGAAAGTTTGATACGTCACCAATGCTATTGTTATTTTACCTTTGTAATATTACAATCCCTCAGCAAAAAGTTCCGAACACATAGAAATAGCATTTAAAAGAAGATACTTCCTAATGTGATTCTGTCTTCTCTCCCTATTCCAAAAGTCTCAAAATTCATCTTCCCCTGTAGCAGCTTCTCATATGATCGTGACATTCTCGAGCTAAATATCCTTGAACTGATTTGAAAATGATAATACAAACCTTTTACGTAAGCTGCACTACTCACTGAAGCAAACGCTCCGACCAACTCCTATCGCAGCGAAAGCGGCACTGAGCGATGAAAACAAAATGAAGAGGAACTTGCAGCAACCTTCGAGTCTGAAGTACACGGAGCGTAAGGAGCGTTTGCATTGGATATCTCTTGCGTACCTTAGCCGTCGCCTTCTAGATTATTAAGATTAGTGAATAATTTGCCAATGTTTGCATCTTTTTGCGGCGGAAACAAATGCCTATAACTTGTAAATAGCTTTTAGTTTAATCACTTGTTTCGAAGTTTTTCTTTCCACGTCGATGACCTTACTAAACTTTTAGAAGAAAATAGTTATCTCGTGGCATTGATTTGCAGAACAAATGACTTTTTCAGAAACTTTCGGTATTTAAGTTTTCTCTATTAAAATTGTTTCCTTGAATACATTTCCTCTATTGTTTTGGATGCAACTTCACTTCATGAAGGGGCATTTGGAAACAAAGTTAGAAAGTTAAGTTAATACATTTTCAAAATTGATGATGTGGTCAGAAAAGTGATTCTGAAATGCTTATTCAAAATATTGTTTATTTACTAGACAAGTTTATGCATATATATATATATATATATATATATATATATATATATATATATATTATAATACACCGTATTGTAATTGATCTTTTAATGTTTCCCTCATTCACCTTCTACCATCAATAATAAGTGTTTGATACTATCAAATGCGGTAAAGAAATAAGTAACGAGGAAATGTATCACAGAGAAAAAATGGGAATGACAAGTAAGTAAAATTCACATTTTTTGTTGATTGTGGAAAAGCTTTTTCTCCCTCGAATATCGAAAGAAAACAGCAAGAAATGTCTTCCTAGACATTTCTGGACACTTCACTCATGATGCTTAATATATTTGACAGTATCAGTGACCGTTGAACTTCATATCTCACTGGAGTGGTCTGAAGCGTGGCAGACAAGGTGATGTGTGAGGTCAGACGGAAGAGTATATGGCCTGAGCGACTGGATTGCGACTTTATTATTATTATTATTATTATTATTATTAATTTATTTTTATTATTATTATCATTATATAAATATTATATAATTTTTTAGAAAAGATTCTGGTACCTGATGATGAGTTTAAAAGAAAAAATAGGACATAAGTTATTATGAATAAAAATGTAATAAACATAAAAGAATATAAACAATTATTATTACTATTATTATTATTATTATTATTATTATTGTCATGGTTGGTTTGCTCTAGGTTTCTCTTCAATTTAGTGTTATGTTTACTCTGTAGAATCCAAGCTCAGCAAATTTTATTTTCGAGTAATAAAATGTTCAATTTTAATACGTTCTCTGCTCTTTTACGTGGCACGATCGCGGCTAAATGTTCTTTTTCGAAAGTTATTCAAATGTATCCCCCTCCTCTGTTACTCTTACTCGTAAAATAGTTCTCCTAAATAGTCTAATACGTTCTCTGAAATCTTTCATTGAATTTCATTTTAGAAAAACATCTACTCGGGTTACTGTTTGAAATCTTACGGGGTATCTTCTCTTAAAAGGTCCACGCTCTGTTATGTAATGTCTATCGTAGTGTTATCTAAAACACAGAGAACACCACACCTCCAGATAAGTGTTTTGCAAGGTTTTAGTCGTCAGTTATGAATATATTGTCGTTGACGACATTTATCATGACGAAACAATTCTTTTATGACCATGATTCCTATCTACATTTCATGAAAATGAATATATTATTGTGTGAATACGTTCGATGTTGTAGTTTCTTTGCGAATATTTACCGTCTGTAAAACTCTTGACACAATCTCGGGACATGCCGCTTATTTTCAGTACTTGAGATAAATCATGAGAAAATTGAGGTATTGCAATTGGTGTTATTGCCTTGGATTTTCTTGGACATATTGATGTAATATCTAAATAGATTTTCTAACTGAATCTAACGTAAGTAATAAATACCCTAAAACGTTAAATGATGTAATATTTAGACATAGTATTATATAAAAATAGGTAACATTAATTCTTTCAAATCCTCTTTAAGTATATCGGAAAGTCTATTTTTTAATTGGTTAATTCAAAAGCAGTTTATCTACTTAGGATATTACACGGAATTGTACTCGTACACTATGGCTTTCTCGCTACTGCTTACGATAGAGAAAGTAACGCTGCGGAAAAAAGACGAATTTTCGACAGAAAAGCTATTTTTGCCGGGCCCTAGTAACGAAGAAGAGGACAAATCTTGTCCATGAATAAAGTAAATTACTTCCTGTAACACGCTTAGTCATAATCCATATTTTGTGGGCACTAGTTTCCAAAGAAAAACTGTGAATAAGGATTTCTGTCCCGTATGAGGATTGAGGATGAGGAATGAGGATTGCTGTCCCGTATGAGGATTGAGGATGAGGAATGAGGATTGCTGTCCCGTACTTTGAAATTTTGCTTTCCCAAGTGCTTCCCCCCTAATCTCCCCCCCTAGGATCAACCGCTCCACCTACAGCTGCAGGTATTCATCCTCTTTGGGCCAAAATCTGAGTATAAAATATATTTGTTTATGAGTAGGGCTGTGACTTATATGCATTTGCATTTTTTTCTTTAACAAAATTTTTTTTCTTCGCATATTTTCGCATATATCACATAATTGCATATTTGATTCATATTTGCATATTTTTGTTGCATATTCACCCTTCATAGCAAGATATTTCAATGAATCAATGAGTGTTCTTTGGCCAAGTGGAATTCAACGTGAAAAAGTTTGACTATTTCTGGCGGATGGTGCTCGTTACACCTGGTGTATGTGTGAAAAGCAGAGCCTGCGATTAGAGGTTTTTATCCTAAATTTCATCTAACTTACCTTGCTCATGCTTTTTTCATCGTGTTGCAGAAACTGTGAGATTTCAATTCCCAGATATTGATCAGTTGATATCAACTGTCAAGAGAGTATTCTTGTAGTCCTGTAGATATTTTTAAGACACATTACTCTGAACTACCTCAACCTCCCCAACCAGTCATCACAAGGTGGGGTACTTGGCTGAAGACAGCTGAGTTTTATTCCAACTACTTTGATCAAATAAAAGATGCACTAAGTTACCTGTTGATCGTTGATATGGAGCGGTCATTCAGCCAGTTTAAAACGATTTTGAGGCCAAATAGACGTTGGTTTGAGTTGAAAACTTGAAAAAGGTAGTTGCAACTGCAACAATTTTGTAAGTGATCAATATACTTTCCTCAAAGCATGTCCCATTTCTTTCACTTAGGTTTCTCTTTTAACCAAATATTGTTGGCTCACAAGTGAAACGCATTGTCAAGATTTTCAAGTTTTAAGTTATTTGATTATTGGGTTCTAGATTTTATTATGATTGAGAGAAAGTCATATTTTGGTTGCAATACCTACACATTTTATTTTGTGAAATATGCATTAATTGCATCTTTCATTATTATCCTAAAAAAATTTTAAAAAAACCAAAATTGTTTGTCGCTTGTAACAATTTATGAGTTCTGTATCGTTTTTTGCTGTAAACATATTTTCCAAATTACACTTTTTATTTATTTTCACACTTACACATTACATTACACTATTTCGCATATTTTCCATTTTTAATTGCATATATTACCAAATATATTTCCAAATATATGTGCATATTTCGCTGTTTATATTGCATATAAATCACAGCCATATTTATGAGTATGCTAAAATTATGTATGATACATGAAATTATACAATTTCAGTCGGTTCTGTTTTTAAGCATTTTTTGTTTCTATTAACCAGACTGTTGGTGCAAAATGTTTATTCAATATTTCGAATCGAGATGCATAAAAAAGGGTTTCAGAAAAAAGTAAGAACTCAAAAAGCTAAAATATCACCTAAGAAGAAATAATTGAAGTAACTATGGTAGAACGCACCACTTATGTGTGGACATTCTATATGAGAAACCATTTCTGTTTTCTGTTGGAATTATGGAAAATGTTTCCTGACCCGTTTAGTTGATGGGATTGGACTTTTTAAAGTAGAATGCCAGTTACCAAAATATTGCTCTTTAATATGTTTTTACAATATTTCTTAATATAAAATGTGTTTGTACTAAACTTTGTAAGTAATGTAAGACGTCTTATAAATATGAGCGAATACTGATTAACAATCAACATGGTTACAAATGTATTAATAAATAAAAGCTTTTAAATTCCATGAAATTTGTAGTACATATTTTTCTCTTAGAACAAATTATAGACGTCACTTATATTTACATTTTTTCTCATTTCATAATTTCTTAATATATTTGTGTAATTCAACAATGCACTTTGAAGTAAAAGGTTTGGAACAAATCACTTAGGACTGCGCATATCGTTGTATTCAGGATAGTACAATCGGTAGGCAGGTTCCTCATTCTCGCTCATCCATACGGAGCCAGAGGAACCGTCGTTGATGATGTGCACAATGCCTCTCGCCACGTTGCCAGCCCTGCGACAGAGCATTCGCATTACATCATTGCACTTACCCAGAAAGATCATCTAAAAATTATCATGATTGTTGATGGACTATTTCGTGTTCCTCCCCCGTTACAAAGCTAGAACCGAGCGCCGACATTCACGTCGACTTGCCAGAAGAAGTTCGAAGTTGTCGGTCCGGTGGCAGAGATCGCTAAGGCACTGGTGTCGTAGTGATCTCGGACCGAAGAGTCGCAGATTCGAGTCTCGCCTCGGGTATGGTTGAACTTGTGTTCGACCTTTCATCCTTTATCATCACCATTTCGTTTTACCATACCGTTTTACCATACTTACCATACCGTTAACTCCAATAGTGGTCGCTAATGACCTAGATTTTGATGTGATCTTAAATAACACACAAAATAGGATCCAAGTTCCCAACGTGTACAGTTACACAGTGCGTGTAAGTGTGTGAGAGTCCGAGAGAGACAGTCAGGGAGGAGAGTCGGGGAGAGTCGGGGGAGAGTCGGGGGAGAGGGGGGAGAGAGTCGGAGAGAGAGAGAGAGAGAGAGAGAGAGAGAGAGAGAAGGGAGAGAGAGAGAGTCTGGGGAGTACACCCAACAGATCCCTGTTGATGGAAACATATTTTTCGAAACATTGGCAGGGGAGAGTCAGTCTGAGAGAGATTTTATCATTTCTTTCCGTGTTTTGTACAGTAATTGTACGTGGAGGAGTAAGCCCTACGTTGTAAGTCAGCACATTACTTTTTTAATTTAGTACACCCAACAGATCCCTGTTGATGGAAACATATTTTTCGAAACATTGGCAATCAATTATATTTTATATTTCTTTCTACTGACCAAGCCGCAATGAACCATCCTTAATTATCCTTAGACTTGTACAGATTAGCATGTACTTTTCTCCTGATGGCAAGTTTTCGCTCTTCAAGAGTTTTTTCTCAGCCGTACTTCAAAGTCTCTTTTTCGCCACTTTCATGCGATTGAAATTGATTTTATTGTGGATATCAGAATTCGAAAGGTTAGGAAACGGTAAGATTTATATAGTATGGTTTAAAGGTCTTCAGCCTAGTCACATAGTATCATGTTATTTAATTTATGTGTAATAATTACCTATTAAATAAAAAGAAAAGAGTTTTCAAAGTACATACTGTTACTAATAGCCAATTTGAACGCTTTAAAATGAATGGAAATGTTCGTTTATTCATAGCAGCCCGTGGTAATGTAATATAATTATAATTATACAACCCCTGGTAGCATTCAACGCGATATACTGATTAGTTGTTCTTATCAAATCAGTGGTTTCTTCAAAATATATTTCGAAATATTTAGATTATTTGGGAGTATATTGCTTATCCAAGAACCTTACGTGACTTATTAAAAAAATAATGTAAATTTGAAATTATTCATTGCCTTTAAATTTGTCATTAGATATCAAAATAATATGCAGAGTACTTACGTTTGCATTGGAAGTTCAGTTGTCCATTTCTGAAATGGTTCATTGAACTCGGGCCGGTAAGGCACCAGCTCGGCGAATATCGGGGTTTCTGTCTGCCCTGGACAGATCGCCATCACTTTCACTCCCGTTCGATCCACGTGGTACGGCTCCTGTGGCATAAGAGGCCATGCTCAAATTGAGGACGGGGTGGCAGCTCCGGGCCCACGCAATGAGGGAGCCTCCACACATTTGTCACAAAAAAGGATTTTCCCCAAAAAAGACGGACAAAAAAGGTAAAGAAAGAAAGAAAGGGAGAAGTAGGGAAAAGTGATCAAATAATGTGTATTCTAACTTGTTAAAGAAACGGTACACCAAACTAAGGCTTCTCAAAATCTTTTGCATTGACAACGCGCTCAAGAAAGTGGCGAGTCGACAGTGTTGTATCGGGAAACCCTTGCTACTGGTAGTCTTACTGGTAGAAACCATCTTTCTTATGTGCGCTATCGTTCGGGTTTTGTGTTCTCAGGAATCAGCAATCGTATCGTGTTATTGAATTATGAAGGCGTACACATGAAGTGTGCTTGTGGACCCCCTCAGGGGTTAATTCAGCCCTGTAGGGGCGCATCGAAAGATAAATTCGCCATCATATTCACAAAATAAGTGCGATGAAGCTGTTCCAGTTCATCGAAGTTTACATCGTCCTGTAGAATAATGGTTTCCATGAATACGAATGATACCGAATGAGTTCCTTGAGCTAGTAGAAGCGAACTTTCTCTCTAGCATTGGGAAATGTGTACCATGTGCTTTGATTCTACATTTTAAGACGATCGAAGTTGCGGAGGACTTAAGAGTGTGTTGGAAGCCTTGGAATGATGAAAACAATAGAGCGCTAATTAGTCCTGAGACGATACAATCAATTCTGGCGGCATTATTGAAGTAAAATTTGTACAATAATATTTTAATATTAGCTCTTGCAGTGTATGAGTCATAATTTCCTTCCCATTGATTATTTTACTTACGAACGACTTGTTTCAGATATATAATTGCCATATATGGGCTAAGTAATAAATTAAAATCTTGTAATTGCTAGAAATTGTGGAAGGGAGGAAGAACTTTGCGATCTCTTCTTCATAGTTGCTGAAATAACTAGAAATGTGTGTGATAAGCTGAAAGTGGAATTAAAATTGTCAGGAAGTTGGAAAGTTCTAATGAACAAGATAATTACAGCAACATATTGGTCCTTGTGAATGTAGATGTTAAGTATCAAAGAACGGAGATTTTAATTGGAGAGTGAATTATGGTAGGATAGGTCAGTAAGATAATAGAATGAAAAGATTGAAGAAGAGAAAGTGTAATAAGAGTACACAAAAAGAAATATAAGGAGATGCAAAAAGAAAACCTGAGAGTAGAAATATCTTATAAAGATATTAAGCACTCTCCCGTTGCCAATCCTGTGCGACTGTGCGAAATAGTTTGCTTTTTGTCATTTGTACGAGTATTTGTAAATTCGTGTTAAATTAAACTTCTCAATCAACATTTCAATACGAATGGAGTTAGACATTTACAAAACACAAACGTGAATTAAGAAGATGAAATATTGTAAATGGGAGACTCTCGGACCAGTCTTGTAAATTAATCAATCAATCAAGTGAAAAAAGTATAGTAGATGGATCTTCTTTGTATATTTTGTGCCTTCCCTGTATACACTCTCTGGAGCCGCTACTGAACTTCACAATGAGTAAATAAGCCCTGATTGAGGGTGTAGTTGATATTCTAAAATATATTAAGCATTTTTAAATGTAAATTATATTTAGTTTTTATGAAATTATGTCTAAACTGTAAACTGCAGTGGATTTACTTTTCCATGTTCTACAAAACACTCTTTAAGTAAATGCTCAGGTTTGGTATGATTTGCCTTACCCTGACGACAATTTCTGTTTCTGCCATTATTTTCAAAATTGCTTATTTTCCTGCATTTTCATCTCTTGATGGTTTGGGAAACCCGAAATATGTTTTTTGTTGCTAGAACTATCTCCTCGACAATTATGAAAGTTCAAAAAGAGTGTAATCTTCTGAACGTTAATATTTGAGCCATTTTTTGTGTTTTGAATTCCAATCCACATTCAAACTTCTCTTATTCGACCTTTTAAGAGAAGATCGAGATTTCTACTGCAGTAATCGAAACAACTTGATTCTACACGATACATGGTCTACACGATATATCATGGTAGAAATTCTTTCCTCTATTATTTTACGTTTAGATCTAAAGCAGGAAAATAGATTATCTCGGAAAATTCGCTTGTATGTGTCTAAAATTGTCATGGACGATAATAGTATCGCTTAAGGAGATCAAAAGATTCGAGAAACGTTTTGAGATTTGAATGAGGAAAATAGATAAGTAAAACAATCCGACTGTGTATTCAATTTTTATTTATTTCTTGTAACAACTACGTATTTATTGTTAAGTAAAAGCTTGTTATATGAGATTTCCTACCACTTGTTCATTGGCAGGAAGTGTCGAAAGTGTACACTCTACATGCTCTAGGTGTGAAACATTTATTCTGCACCATCCTGAATATTTGTGTCTATTCCTCATTGCCTCAATGAGTTAAATGTTATCTCCAATACTTACCCCGCAAGAGCGTGTAATTCCTATCACACCCATCTTAGTTGCGGTGTAGAATGGAAAGACTGGAGAAATCTTTACAGCGGCAATAGACGAGAGGTTGACTACGGTTCCTCCGCTGCCGCCGTCCTGCTTACCCATGTACTTCCAGGCGGCCAACATCCCTCTGATGGTCCCTTTCTGTGTAAGAGAACAAAATACCAAATGACAGCGCTACACAACCAACGCTTTCGTAGTGTTTATTTTAATAATTAACATTTTTCATTTTACAGTGAGGATTTGGAGTCTCTATATGACATTCGTATCATAAAATTAATCAAGCATTGTCACATCACAAAGTTCATAAATGAAAATCTTTGTTAACCACTTTGCGAGTGTCATTAGTGGTTCAATAGTTCTTACTCTTGCAACGTGATTCATGTAAGCCTCTCTTCATTAATCTAGGAATTCTACCATTACCGTGTCTTTTTATTTACGAATCAGATGGTTTTGTAAAAAATGACTTGCTCAAGGGCGGGAAAATTTTTTCAGAAAATGCAGAAGTCTATTACTATAACACTCGACGTAGAAATCATATTCATCAGGGACAGTATCAACAGCTCATTACAAAAATTCACATACAATACATGTACATTATTTTACAACACTTTGCCAGATGACATTAAACGATTAAATTCAATAGAAAAGTTTAAATCCGAGTGAAATCGTTTCTGCTGCATAACTATTTCTATACAATTAGAGACTATACTGAGCATCACAAGAAAAGTAACATTAATTTTAACAATGATACATAATGCATTATTTACCATTTGGACTGTATAAATGAGTATAAACAACCTGTAACAGCTATTGTACTACAGCTTCCGGGTCAATGACCCCCATCTCGATCAGGTTTTTCGTCCAGTTTCCTGATCCATTGAGCAAATGCTGAGATGGCCCCTTGTTTTCTTCTGGACATAAATGTAACTTCATTTTCTGTGCACGTCTTCTAGAATTCAGTGGGAAATACAATTATTCAAATTCTCGTTTCCATGTTGTCGGGCAGGAAGTAATAAGAGCCAAAATTTATTGCTTATTTATCTTTGAAAATAGATTTTATTACATGGGAGTTTTTGCTGTTTTTTCTCCCTTTCAAAATTCAAAATTTATTGCTTATTTATCCTTGAAAATAGATTTTATTACATGGGAGTTTTTTCTCCTTTCAAAATTTCAAAATTCAAAATTTATTGCTTGTTCATCCTTGAACATAGATTTTATTGCATGGGAGTTTTTTCTCCTTTCAAAAATTCAAAATTTAAGTAGTATATGACTAAGTGTAGGAATCACAGAATTTTGAAAATGTGCACACAATTCACTTTTCCCCATAGCACGTCATACGCAGTTTTTAACTGTTTTTCTGACATAAAATAAATAAATAAACAATTGATTTAATGAAACATTATTTAATAAATATTTAATAAAATATAAAATAAAAGATTTAATAAAATCTATGATTATAATTAGTAGTAGTACTTCTTTTTTTAGAAAATCAGTGATTATAATTATAATGAATTAATGATGCATTAAGTTTTACTTTTCGCCTACTGTGTAGTAAGGGAAAATAATTGTAGTGCTGCAATGGAAAGCGATAATTTTCGTCACTAAAATTGTATTGTGGGGCTCTATTATTGAAAACTTCGCCGTATCTTGTACCCGTATGTTGTAAATATACTTCCTCTATTGCCTTGTGTGTACAGAAACTAACGTTCCGTGAGATCTGGATACCGAACCTGTGTACTAAATTGGTTGGAGGCAAAATGGGTGTTTAAGGGTAGGAACTAAACTCTTCAAACGGGTTTCTCGAAAATTATTACCCGACTGACCTGGCCGATTACGAGGCCTGCGAATTTGAGACGGATATTTTGATTTTGGGGATACTTCACATTATTCTGTAAGAACATTAGAGACGGTTGGAAATAGGGAAACACGCGAGGTAGAACAAAAAATGCACGCCAGCGACACAAATTTAAACTAGGCAAGTATGTGGTTGTGAAAGTTATCTTTACACGCTTAGAAAAGATCCAAAAGAGGTTAGGCATGGTTTAGGGCCGCCGGTGGATGTAAAATAGATGAAAATATTTAAATGACAATAGTATCCGTGTGCTTTGCTGTCATATAGAAGATTGGATATACATCCCTTAATTTGCTGTACCACCGTAACTTGAAGAGGAAAATGGATGGGAGTGGGGAATTATTACTCTAACAGTACGAGCAGAACCTAGACTGGAGAGGAAATAAATAAGCAATATATAAGTTAATCAGTAATTAAGGTAATAATTTTATAAGTAAATGAGTAATTATGTAATAAGTAAATCAACAAATAAATAAGTAAACAATTAAATGAGCACGATGGGGGTATATGGAAGTAGGTGCAGGAAAAGTAAGCTCGGAAGCGAGGGTCCGGAAGATGCCGTGGTGCTGTTTCATTTCAGGGGCTGAAACCTTAGTCTGAAAGAAGAATATGTGACGTCCATCCCAGAATATAAATAGTTTAGAAAGACTTGAGTTGATTAGTGTGAATGTGTCTTCCGACGGAAGTTTTTTCCCCTTCAGAGTATTTTTTCTCAACCGTACCACATGGTCCTTTTTCCGCGGCCTTGATGCAATGGAGAGCACATCTGAACTGAATACTAGAATTCTAAAGGTTAGGTTACAGTAAAAAATAGGTAATTGATAGATATTTATTATTGCTTGATGATCTTCGGCGTAGCAAGTTATAATTAAACGTACTATTAGGTGATATAATTTATATATGTGATAATGTTTATTAAAAATATAATTAAATATCAATATATGTCTAAAAATTTTTTGTCTCTAAAAATATTTTAATTATTTTATTAGTTAAGTTAAATCAATCTAAAATTAAAAATTAATTTTAATAATTGCGATAATTATTTTAAAATCGTATAGTTCAATAGATTTTCTGTCAGAGAGCATTTGTATGATAATTAGCAGTTATGTTTGAAAAATGATTATAACAGTTATAAGCTTTACATACCAAATTCAGATCCACTTCCTTGTTCCAAGTGGAATCGTTCACAATGCCTGCATTGTTGACCACTATGGTCAGTTTCTTGAAATGGTTCTTCGTTTTGGCGAATGCGGCTATGACATGAGAGAAAAATAAATATGAATGTATTATAGCTTAATTGTTCATTGATCTAATATACTATTGTCTTTTACAGTGCCGTCTATTTAGAAAAGTGTAATTGTCATGTTAATAGCACACGCCTCATATTTCGCGGTTGCTTTCTAAATTGGGTTAGCATCTTCTACGGCGTTTTCCTTTAGTGCAAATTACAGTGAATCTAATGTCGGCTTTTCAATTGCGGGGTCAATCCAACTATGCATTTTAGTTGAAATGAAACCTCCATACCCAATATGGATCGAATTTCGTATATATCGCCTTTATTCACTTTTTTCGTTGTATTTAGCCCTACACACTATGTCGTCTTTGAAGTTTATTTTTTAGTCGAAGTGCGTAGGGAAGTCAACACTTATTGGTATGTATTTTGCTTTTCATTTACATAAAAGTGAGAGTTGAACTAACACAAACATTTTCTATATTCATTGCTGTTTTTTTTAATATTGCACTTGATGATATGGCTCGCAAGCTTAAATCTTATCACCAAGATCGTTTGGCGCCATTCTTAAAAACACATACGCACCTCCACACTTCTTTGAGAATGATTTAACCAGGAGGACCTTTAATAATCTTAGAAACTTCCCACCAGCAGACATGTTTATCACATACGTAATATCTGTCATTTGACACTGTAACTTGTACTTCATATGTCCTAATAATCTTGACTTCGATAAATTTCAAGTTCATCCGACTAAGGATCGAAGTTATGCTTCCCTTTTGGATAATGTAAACATTAACCGGCTAATTCGCGAAATAGCTAGATTTAGACTTAAGACTTAACATATACAAAAGCTACGAAATTACCATCAACTTGCTCGTCGCTGCACACGTCTGCCTGCACGAAAATGCTGCGATCTGCTCCGAACTCTGCTTGCAGAGTTTTCACCACTTCCTCCCCACTGGTGGAGATGTCACATACTGCCACCTACGAAAAACACAATTCACAATTAACAACAATGATGGTGCACTGATTACAGTGGTAAACATAGGAATAATTTCATTTCATTTCATTCATAGATTTTAAACTCAAGGCCAAAGTTAGGGTGGATGAGACACATCATCCACTGAGTGTTTGGAATCAAAGTATACACTAAACATCACATTCATTGATTCGTTAGATATGAAATATATCAGGTTCAAACATCCCTAAATTCAAAATGTCAAATAGTCTGTGTATTTTTTCGAAGGACCCTTCCTGGGTATCCTTAGTAGTTAGTTTCTAATATTATTGTCTTCAAATATTGTGCATGTACGATGAAAGTAGTTCAAAAAAATTAAATGACATAATATTGTCTAAGAATAGTAATAAACACTATTAAAAAAGTTGTATAAGTTAGATTCATCACAACCAAATACAAAAACTAACGAATATAGATAAGGACTTTGTCAACACGACACTATAATTTTGGTGTTTCTTCATATGAGTAACTTTTCTCAGAGGCTGAATGCTTCTGTATGAACGCCTACCGTACCTTCGTGTCGTATTAATAAAGAAGTCTTACATTTGCTCCTTCCTTGAGAAATTCCTTGCAAACGGCGAGGCCTATGCCTCTGGCTCCTCCTGTCACAAGCGCCACTTGTCCTTGCAGAGACATTGCGACTTTGGAATATGCTGGTTCCTGGAAAAGTAATATTATTTCCGACCCTGCTATTAGTACGTGATTAAATTAATGGAAACAATGATCACTTACTTGAATATATTAATTTTATTTTGTATACACTTTCCAATTTCAAGAGAATATGAATATTAATAACTTAGCGTTCAAAAAGAATTTTCGAAGTGTGGTTGTATTATTATTGAATCGTCTACCCACATAGTTCTAAGAGAAAAACGGCCCTTGATCCAATGCATTCTATTATGGCTCAATGACATTATTTACTCTTCTAGTTACATGATTATTCTGGTATAGTTCAACCGTAGTGAATTTTCTTGCATGACTTCGGTAAATGAGTATCTCTTTTTAATCCGATTATAATAATGGCTTCTGTGAGGTATTCAAGATAGGAAATTTAAATTTAATAATTGTTATTACGTGTGTAAAAGAACAATATGTAGTGGCAATCGCGTGATTTCCAACAAAAAGTTATTGCATTACTTTAAAGAAGATTCAATCAGTCCCGTATTTATAATTTACAAGCAAGAAAATAAAACCTTGTCTCAGAGACCTGTTATATCTAATTTGAAAACAGTGGAAGTTTGTTTTAACAACTTAGAAATTACAACCATTTACGATATGAACGTTTAGAATCAAATTCAATAAATGTATGTTTACAAGCCACAAGCAAAGTAAAAACCAGCTGTAACAAATGTGTCAAACTAAAAAAAGGAATCCTTACTAGAATGTAAGAAGTGCAAAATTCCTTTCACCAGCGTTCATTAGAACATTCCCCTGTCAACTGGATACTGTTATGCGAGAAGAGCCACAAATATTAACACCCATGAATACGAAGGGTGTGATTATGTATTAATTACATACTTGTTGATTATGAGAACAATTTGATTAAATTTTTAAATGCACTTCAGGCTTTTCTCATACAGCTAAGTCATAGCTGTCAAAACGTATTACATAATAAAAATACTCTTAATAATAATAATAATAATAATAATAATAATAATAATAATAATAATAATAATAATAATAATAATAATAATAATAAAAAATACCCTTAAAATACCGATAGTAAAAATACCCTTTCAAAATTCAAAATTTATTGCTTATTTATCCTTGAAAATAGATTTTACTACATGGGAGGTTTTTTCTCCCTTTCAAAATTCAAAATTGAAGTAGTATATGACTTAGTGTAGGGATCACAGAATTTTGAAAATGTGCACACAATTCACTTTTCCCTAGCACGGCATACGCAGTTTTAACTGTTTTTGACGTAAAATAAATAAATAATGTAATTTCTTGTCACACACTCCGAAATCACGCGTTTTTTCCCTCCAACGAACATAAAATTCACAATTATTATAACACTGCCTCAACGTTATGCACTCTTTCAAAGAGGTTCTAATAACACTACATTTTTGAGAAAGTAATTTTAGTCGCACTTAATTGTTCATGATTAATTTACTACATACAGTTACACACTTAATACTATGTATTAGTTTATTAATGATATGAAATAAAATGCAATTCAATGTGTGATTCACGTAGTATTTGTCAGTGCGTTATAAAGTGAGAATTTTCTAAATAATATCAGTGATTCATCATAAAAAAAAGTAATTATAAACAGGCTGAGAGATGTGCCTACCTCGAAGAACGTTTTACACGAACTGCTGGTGCTCTACTGGAGGAGCAGCAGCTGTGTTTAAATAGTTTCCTTATGACGTAATGTTTGTTTGGGCACTTAAGTCGTACTCTCTGGTCGCCTGCATGATAGACTCCGAGCTTACACAACTGATAACGTTCATGTGCTTTTAGATATCGAGATTCCCCTTTCCGCCATGCCCTGGGTTTTCTAATCCTTTTTCTCAACTTGTCCAAACAAATTACTAGACCAAAATGCTGATCGATAGAGAAAAAAACAAAATCTGAATTTTTTGGTATGGTTGTTCAATTGTACGTACAGAATATTATATTAAAATCCTGGAGAATGAGAGGTAAACGAGAGGAGTGAATCTGTTTAAACGGTGGGCCTCTCGCAAAGCTCTTACATATCTGGCGATGTTTTTTGCTTATATCTCCGTAACTAAAAAAAAAAAACAACTAAAAAATCAAATCTGTAATTCGTTGTGCCAATGCAAATTTTTTATAAGTCGGGAGCCAAAATATCGAATTTTTCAATGTTGCCTAACTAGCTTTATTGATAATTTTATGAATCATTCAACTGTTTATGGTTAAAAGGTGGGGAAGAGATTCGGGGAACTTACGAAAACGTGCGCAGATAGCACTTCTCCCCTACACGACACAGTTTTTACGATTTTTGATAAAATAAATTTAATCAAACAAAACCAATCCTACCGAAAATTAGTTCATATGCATAATTACAGGATGTAAAATTTCCTACAAAAGAGGTCAGAATAATTTTGGTTGTAAGATAAGATTACTTATTAGATCTTTTGTGGATGAATCCGGGAACACTTTAATTGACGAAGAACAAGAGTACCATTTACTTGTAAGTATGTAGTTGTTTTAATATGTTGTGCACATGAATACCGCAACAAACGAGACACGCGCGCGATCGATCATTCCTCATCCTTGTCCTATACTCATCCCGTACTTACGGATCGTATACTTACATGCACTACACAACTACTTATATCGGGAGTCTAGTTTGGAGCTTAGCACTTGTCCCGACTGAGGCGGTGCCCTGCAGGTGGGAGATACCTCGTTGCGGAAAACCCCGCAGGGAGACGAGTAGGTTGGCGCCCCATCCCGCCCTCTAGCGGGGGAAGGTCACCGCCACCTCCCGCAATTACAACATTTAGTGCACTAACGGAACTAATGGCCTGAGTGATGCGCTTGCAGACACTCCTCAATCAATGGAGAAATGAGGAGAAAATATTTAAATTTCTGATCCGAGACGACTGTGATTTGATTTTACTCTCTTCGAAGAAGAACAATAGTTCATTGTAAACAGAAGTGTAAGTGTATTCAGACATAGTATATTGTTTGCAGTACATTTGAACAAACGTGGAAAGCGTGACCGAGAGAAATGTCTAAAAATACTTAATAAATGTGTTGCAGATAGAATAGATCTTTGAGGTGACACGCCAGAGGATAATTAAATTTAATTGAAAATATTGTGGTAAAGTATATTGAAAATATATTGGTCAGTTTTTTCTGAATATATAGTAGCAAATTTACAAAATACATCTCCAATATAGTTAAATCTTGAAAACGAGAACACGGTTTAGATTTTAATGACAACATTTACGGGAAATGTCAAATATTCATGCAAACCAAACCTCCCGTGTGAGGCTGAACCAATTGGGAATAGAAGATAGTCAGTTACCTTCCGTATTGTTCATATTGCCGGTTTCGTAATGGTTTTTTAATCAATTACCGTAAAGTTTACCGACAAGACGTGGCCACTATAAAACTACCGACTGACAACAACGTGCTGCAGCTTCGGCAGCGTCTGACAAGTGCTGCACAACTTACAATTTCTGATGACCCTGGGGTCGGATTTAGGATCATAGACTCATAAAGCGCCCTTCGCGAACTTATGCATGCCACATTTGGGGTGGCGCAGCGAAAACTCATTAAAAAATTAGAGGTTATACAAAATAAATATTTAAGGAAAGCATTGGTTGATAAGAAACGGTCAAATGTTACACGAACTCAGTATTCTTTGAAAATACTGGATCCTTCGTCTCTCGGATAAATTTTATTTTTCCCTTCTTCTTCTCCTGCTTATACATATTTTTAAGTAGGGAAAACAGTTAATCGTTTTCCGCGAATTAAATCACGTTACCCAAAAGATCTTGCATCCTGCGTAGTTATCTTTTCTCCCTTTATTAATTTTCTAAATATTCGTGTATTATGTCGTATTTATTTCCATAGTTTATTTGTAAGATCATTATGACTCTCCAAATTAAACCAAAAACAAAATACTTTCACATGTCAGTAGCATGTTGAGAGGTTACTTTTAAGTTTTCCCTCATATTCTATTTGATATAATAATTCTTTCCCTTGAAACACAATTTTTTGTCGAACAAAGATCAATAAATATTAAAAAAATTAAAAAAAACAACATTGTTTTAATATAAGAAATAATTATTTGGAACTTCAATGTGAGTTTGGAGTTACATAGATTTCCGTAAACATCTTGCAATAAGACATACTGGTTTTCGCTCCAGTCATTATGCCTCCGAACATGGCTATGAGGAACAGCGATGAGGTAATCAATAAGTGTGAAGTGCTTTGTTTGCCAAGACCTGTTCTCCTAATCGCAAAAATAAGGAGTAAAACGGATAAGATGCGTAGTATTCTTTTAATAGTTGCATTGGAAATGCACCTTTGCACCAGGTATTCAAGAAATATTGTCTGACTTGTATGCGGGTGATAGATACAGGATGTTATGTGATATGATATGTGTGTTATGTGTGATCTGAATTACGATTTAAGTTATTGTGATTTTTCCATATGTTTGAAATAAAGTTAAAATTTAATTATAATTTTTTTTAAATAGAACTGTAGTTTTGTTATATCTTATACGGACATACGCGTTGGCTTTACACTAATTTTGAACACCCTTCTCGTTAAAATCCTTGGAAGAGAAATTAAGAACGGGGAAGATACTTTTAAAATATTAAAGGGGTGGGTGCATACTTTTATATTTACTGCATTTTACGTTAACGTTAAATGTCAGGGATATTTATTGTAACAGATTTGTGTGTTGCTTCGTGTTTGTGGAAAAATGGAAAGTGCTAAGGGAGATGAAATAAGGGCACCTTACCCTTCTAAAGTACTGTATGCCACATAAGTATAATTAATATTGTTAGTTTTCTTATTGTCAGAAAAACACGTATTGTCACACTTCCTAATGCGCTATTAACTATGTTTTTTGGATTATGATTGCAACCTGACTAATGAGACAATGACATCTAATATTACACCACTTTCACACAAGTGTCTTTTTTCAGTTCCAAGTGACTATTCTTTAGTTCCGAAGAAGCAAGTGTTAGCTAAATCACACTTGATATTTAGAAAATATTCGCAATTCCGTAAGAGCATAGTGTCGCAATGCCCTAGTGTAATATAAGAATAGGAGTTCTTCTAAAATAATTTTGCCAACAATCATATCAATTTTTTCAATGTGGTTCACTCTTGATTACGTACTCTGTTGTTGTATGTTTTGTTACAGACTTCATTCAACATACTTGTTTACGTACTGATGTTTTTGTAATATTATTTAATGGACGTCTAATTCGCTAGCGCAGTGAATTACAGAAGGCAATGAAATAAATGTTTCCTTATTTAATGGTAAACCCGGTGCTGATATAATAGAATGGGTTTATAAGGTCTTTCCTGTACAACATCAAATTGACAAAAAAAATTCATTTTCAGCTCTTCTTCACAATCTGCGTTTCAAATTATGTTGATTGCATGGGCAACACACCTTGCTGTGTGATAAGATATCCTCCTTCTACTAAGAATGTACATGGAAGCTTTTCTCTTGATGAATATTAGTTGGAAGGAACATGACAATAATAGATTTTCTTTACAAATGTGAAGATATGAGCAAAAGTATGAAGCTAGATCGTTAAGAATCGAACTTTCATCTCTCAACATAATATATTTTGTGTATCGAGTTCCCTTTATCAGTTTGAAGCTCCGAAATGTTGATAATGGAAAGTACTGTTACGTTATGTTGGGACATCTTACAGAATATTGCGCAATGTTGTGTAATTTATTGAGGTGTATAGTAATGTGTACATGGTATTGAGTTTCATGGTTTAATGTGTAATTGTGTAATAAGTATTTAATGGAGCAAACGTTTAACACACGTAAAATATTCTCCAACAAATATTGGATTATTCTTTAAGAAATGAGAAACTCATTGCCAAGTAGTGACGATCATTTAAAATAAAAAAATCGTATCACATGACTCCCATCTCTTGAAATTCACTTAATTGAACACTGTTGTAGCCGAATTTAGGGAAGTGGGATTTTAAAAAAATCACCAAATTAAATTTGCAAAATTTTACACAATCATTCATACTAGTAATTTAGTATAAGAGTTTACAATAATAAAAGCAATTTAGTATAACAAACTTGGTGTGAGTGTAGGTATCCCAGCAGTACATTTCAGTCGCCCAGTTTCTATGAGGTTCACGACATTCTGGTTTTAAATGCTGCGAATCGGAGTTGAAGTGCGAGTGCGGCTGAGGGACGTAATTGAATTATGAGGATGAAATTGTGGTGAGTTTCCTCACTATTATTACGAAGATTAGTGGAAGAAGTTTAAAGTGTATCCCAATAGCGGAAGGTTGGAAGAGGTCGTTCTCTACACAGACGGTTGGGTACAAGTCGGCAACATAGCGAATAATACCAACCGTACACCCGTGATTGTAGTACAAAAGACACAGACACCGCATCCAGTCACAACTCAAAACAAATTTAGTGTTTTAGAATATAAAACAGATTTCCCTCGCCTACCTGATCCTCACCACCCTTCTCTACCATCGACAAATACATGCACAAACCAACGCAAACAGGCTAGGAAGCGTGTCAAAACCAAAACATGTTAAGTTGCGCATCCTAGCTCACTTGAAAACAAAGACATTTTTACTGAGTCTAAAAAACAGGTACTTATTTTAGCTGACAGTCATGGGCGCCATCTTTCCTTCATTCCCAGTAGGAAGTTACCCTCCAACTTCTCAGTCTCATCTATTTTTATACCTAACGGGAGGTTTGCAGAGTTAGACACCCACACGAAGACACTGGCCAATCAGGACATATTCATTATCATAAACTCCAGGCCGTGTATCAGGCCGCACTAAATTCGCAATATGGCGCTTGAAAGATTTCCTGTCGGAATAGCCAACTTATGAAACTATAATTCTGATCAAGTCTCTCGCTTTTGTTTTGTTTGTTGTCTCATTCACAATCCTCGCGCGTCTCGAGTCTTGTCCACTGTTCAATAATACAGGTTTCGTTTTCGGTAGAATTAAAAAGGTGTTCATCTATAAACGAATATTAACTCTGTGAATAATTATTAAGTTAATTAAGAATTATCATTATCAACTATTGCGAGCTTAAGAAGTGTTAAAAGTGTCAAGTGCAAATGAAAATACAACCTCAAAAGTTATCTGCGGTCATACTTTTATGTTATTAATGCTTTTGAGATGTGTGTCAACAGTTCCTTCACGTGTTGAAGTGGTAGTAATGAGTTTTATTGAACGCAAATAAATACCTTAACCTATTGAAGTTAATTAACGTGATATACATGGTAGTTTTTAAAAGTAAGTTCAAAAAAAATAATGAAAATCATCATTAGTGTAAGTAAGTTTTCAATAACTTATCCATTGTTACCAGAGACAGTCTTTGAAAACGTGTTATCTTCAAAGGTTCAGTATTAAGTATAGACCCAGATGTTGTTAGGCTTACCATTATTTTCCAGTTATAATTAAAATGAATTCAGAAAAATAATAATAAATATAATATAATTAATTTAAAACAAGAAATACTAAAGGGACACTTAACAACAAATAATGAACTACTATAACTATTTCAATTAACTTTATTATTATTACTAAAGAAAACAATTGGAAAATAATAAATAAAACTCAAAAATGCCTAGTACTACTAAATAAATAAATTGAACGATAAAACGCAAAGAACGAAGAACACCAAAACGCAAAATGCAAATCTTTAGCAACACTCGTAAACTAACACAATTTCACTTGGATGGCTTTGAATGTTGGCGGTATCTACGGAAGTAGTCATTGTTTCATTGCAAACTTAAATTTTAAAAATGTCCCTACCGCTTGAAGGTAATACATTCAGGGTATTTGTGTGACGGTTGGCAACAACTTTAGCTAACATAAAACGATTCGAAACTACCCTAAATCGAGTATAAATGTATGTTCTCATCCGACAGTGACATTTTTCAAAAGTTGTCCCGTTAGTTCGGCTTTTAGCTGGCCAGCAGTCTAGGAGGACAGAATGACATTACCTTGGGCGGTAACTTTACACCTGAACAACATTTAAACAAATTACAATGTGCCGCCCAAAATACTAACATTGTAGTCTCGACTCTGCCCTTCTGGTACAACAGGTACAACCTACGTTTTCATAGAATCATAGTTTTCATAGAAACGTTTTCATAGAATATTTTTTGATATCATATTTTTTAAATCAGACAAAAAAGATAAACAAGACATACAATATGCTTCACTAACGTGCATTTTTAATTCAATTATTTCTCCCGCGAAATAAGTTAGGTTATATTATGTTTGCTCAATAATATATCTCTTCAATCCAAGCATGCTTCTGAATTTTATCAAGACAGGTTTATACAAGGAACTGGTTCATGAAATGAAATTTTGTTAATTCTAATTGCGTATGAAAGTGTATATTACAGAAATTTAGGTCACATATGCATATTTTTAAAAGACTATTTCAAGATTTTTAGGACATAAGTAGCCTCTCTCTAATCATAATTTTCCCATGTGATGTCGCCTTAAAACAATCACACTCGATAATGAAATAAAACTTTCTTTTACACTTTGTGTCTTGATTACATCCTCTTACTCTCCCTAGTTACGTCTCAAACTATCGTACTTCTTCGTATCACCTTGTTATTCCAGAACAATTGTATATTTATTTTTGAAAGTAAAAGTACCACATATCCTATCACTTAAGGGTGCGGAAGCGCTAACGATCCCAAGAATCTCAGAAGATTAAAAAATGCATAATAGTAGGTCAATATAGTGGTACATCGACTCTAACCTCCCCCCCCTCAGGCAGGAATGTTTGACGGACCAGCAGTTGATTTTAAAGAATCACTCTCGGGATGTGTGATAATAATTATTTTACATAATGTAGATTGAAATAGTAGGAAAATGATTAAATACTAACAAGTAAATTGTTACCATTTTTGTTTTAATTCTCTCTTTAATTCGCTATTTACAATTTTTGTTCTTAGAATTTACTACATAAGCAAGGAGTGTTTGATGTTTTCTATCATAATACCGACAATACTTTAAACTCAAAAAATGTTGCCAGAGTAATGCGTAAAGCAGAGAATTTGCGCAAAGTAGTATACTGAAAGGATATTAACAGATCATTGTGCACGGCGCATACTGGTGTACTCGGGGAAGTCCAGTTCGAAGGCAGGTTTATCATCTTCGCTCACCCACACGGACCCTGACGAACCATTGTTGAGAACGTGAAAAACAGCCTCTGCCACGTTGTCAGCTCTGCAACAGATTATAGAAATTAGAACATTCTGTACGAAGGCTTGTTGAGACAATGACAGCTCTGAAGCTACCCATGCCACTCCACAGGAAGCCATAGGGCTACTTTATTACATTTTGGTAGGAAAACTCAAGAATTCTGCTGTCTTCAAGAAGAAATCAAGCTTATTGTTTAATTTGTTCTTAAATTATTTAAGATGCATTTTCAGAACAAAAATTAGATTATTAAGTGAAGATAAGAATATTTTAAACTCAAATAACAAAACAAAGCATTTAGATCTTAATGTTGAAGAATATTCATTTAAATTACACAACATAAAATTCTACCATCTAAGAAACAATATAACATAAAATAGAATGGTAATTGTTTATCTAAAAATGTAAAATAAGCGTAACAGTGGCTAGTCCACTTTTCCAATACTTTTCGAGAATTGCTGCCGATCTCACTAAGATTCTTCAGCCACAAAATTCAATATCAGATATTTTCCCAAAAATATTAGACACGATGTTCGTTTCCAAAACTTTTTCCTATGAAATTCTCAAAATAATCGGTAAACTAAAAAATTAATATTCGAACGGTTTAGATGAATTTCCTGATTGTTTGTTAGAGACTTGTACGCCTGCCATTATACACCCGGTAGCTCAATGCATTCTTATGCACCGGAAATTTTCCAGATATTTTCAAAACAGCTCAGATTAAGCCGCTTCTCAAAAAGGCAACAAAGAAATTCAAAAATATCGGCACAATTCTGTTCTGTGAGTTATTTTTCAAAAATATTAGAGAGTTTTTTTTACGTACGAATGGAAACTTTTCTCAGTATACACAACGCGCTTTCATATTGCCAACATGGATTTAGGAAATCAAATTCTACGGAAACAGCCATATTCTCTTTCATTAAATATGTCCCTTCATCATTGTATCAAAACGAAGCACCGATTGGATTATTTTTAGATCTTTCTAATGCTTTTGACGTCATCGATCATGACATTTTACTTTCAAAATTACTTTCATATGGAATCCGTGGTATACCACTACATTGGTTATGTTCGTATCTTAATAAAAAATCTGAGAGAGTAGAAATACCTTACTGAAACATTATGCACACACCTTTTGTGACTCTTTGCCAAATGCACATGGAGTCCTTCAGGGGTCGATTTTAGGCCCTGTTCTCTTCCTATTATATTGTGACATACCAATATGTGGGACACTGTACTGCTTGACATTTATTGTAAACAGGGTGAATTGTAAGGATAGACATATGTAAATATGCGGCCTAGCAACGGTGGACGAGATGTCGTCAAGTCAACAAACTTCATTGCCAATGCAATGAACCATGGGCGCGGCTAGTTGATAAAATAAACTGTTAGGGGATTGGCCGAAAAAGCAATGACAGTCTGGGGCGCGGCTAGTTGAATTTGTAAGCAATTGAGGGATTGGCGAGGCATGGAATGACAATGTATTTCGACGGAAGTGGGTCGAATTTTTTCTGAAAAGAAACAGTAGAAAATATGGACCGAGTTTTGAAGGGCTGAAAGAGGGGAATATGGATTCATTCGAAGAGAGTTGAATTTAAGTTTTTTGTTTTTTGGTGTGATTTGTTTTAATGATGTAATGTGCGGAAATTGGAACTTGGAAATATTTCGAGTGCAGCAGCTAGAATTTAAACTGTGAACTTGGTGAATTTGTCGGCAAAGGACCATGCGCGTAGAAAGAACTGGGAACTTTTATTTTAAAAAGGCAAATTAATTAAGACTTATCAACTGATGAGGCGGTGAGGATCAGTGACTTGAGTACACTTGTGCCAGAACGGAAGAAAAGAAGATGGTATTTGGACCTGGAGCCATCGACACCGGGAAAAAAATGAAAATGGTTCTACGCGGCGACATCGGCCAAGAAGACGGCGCGCGAAGACGGGTACTGCAGTATAAGGTTTGAAACTGGTCATGACCGAAAGTACGTTCCGTATTGTTACCAAGTTAAAATTTCATGGACATTGAATAAACTTACAAGTTTCTGTGAATAGAAAAGATGATTTTCATTTAGCCAATTCCAGCAAATGAGTAGCTAGAAATGTATATTTGCTTTCCAGATTCCTCGGCCACTCTGTACAGATGGCAGATCGAATAATTCGGCTATTAGTAGGCAATAGCGATTATTTCTTATAAGACCTATCGATTCAGTTAGCCGGATATTAATTTATTGGAAATAGCAGTTGAAGATTAATTTTAATAATATAACGTAATGTTTATGTTGAATTAATATTTAATAATATTAGAAGGGCAGAGGAGATATTAAATTTAAAAATTAAATTAGAAAGTTTGTTTCAATATGTTAACGATATGCCCTCGACGATTCGAAACGGTTTTAGTGCTCTTTGCGGATGATGCGAACATTCTTTGCAATAAAGATACCGTAAATAGTACAATATCAGATGTTTCAAATTCGTTTCGAAATACATTAATATTAAATCAAAAGAAAACAGGTTTAATGCAATTTTCTATTCCAAATAATCCACTATTGTATTCAATTGAAAATGAACGGTGTACCCTTGACTGATGTTTAGACAACCACATTTTTAGATCCCTCAATTCAGTCAAACTTCAAATGGAACGTCCATTTAAATGAATGGAACACAAATTTTAGTTCATTATGATACGCGTTCAGAATTCTTTCAAATTCAGTCAGCCTTCGTACTGCTTGTTGCGTATATTTGCAATGTCTTCCGCCTGTGATATGACATAATATTCAGGGGAAATGCGTCTTATAGCTCCCAGACTTTTAGACTACAAAAAAGAATTGTACGAATAATAACTAAATCCCACCCACGTGATTCTTGTAAGCCTCTCTTTATTAATCTTGGAATTTTACCATTACCTTGTCTGTTGATTTACGTATCAGTTTTTTGTAAAAAATGACTTGCTTAAGGGCGGGAATATATTTTCAAAAAACGCCAATGTCTATAACTATAACACTCGACGTACTAACCATGTTCATCACATGACAGCATCAACAGCTCATTACAAAAATTCACAAACAATAGATGTACATTATTTTACACCACTTTACCAGATGACATTAAACGGTTAAATTCGATAGAAAAGGTTAAATCCCAAGTAAATTAGTTTCTGCAGCATAACTGTTTCTATACAATTAGAGACTATACTGAGCATAAAAATGTTATTAATTTTAACAAGGATGTTTAATGTATTATTTTAAAACTTGGTCTGTATAATTCTGAACAACATGTTACAAGTATTGTACTGCAGCTTCCGGGTCCATGACCCCCATCTCGTTCTGATTTTTCGTCCAGTTTCCCTGATATTTTGAGGAAATAAGAAATGCTGAGATGGCCCCTTGTTTGTCTTCTGGACATAAATGTAACTTCATTATCTGTGTACGTCTTCTATAATTCAGTGGGAAATATAGTTATTCAAATTATCGTTTCCATATTGTCGCGGCAGGAAAGATTATTCCATGACAAAGCACATGATGAGGGATAAGAGCCCAAATTTATTGTTGATTTACCTTTGGAAATATATTTTATTACATTGGAGCGAAAAGTTTGCTAACAATCCTTGCAAAAAATGCTCGGTTTCTTTCTACTCGTATATTAATAATTCAAGTTGTTTATGGCTTAGGGTAGGGATCACAGAATTTTGAAAAGTGCACAGAATTCACTTTTCCCCCTAGCTCGCCAAACACAGTTTTTTAACTTTTATGACGTAAAATATGTAAAAAAAATAAATAAAATTAAAAATTGTGGCAATTTAGAAATGGTTGATCTCTACGATGGGTTATGCGCAGCGTTCTAGCTTTCCGTGCTGTGATTACGTCCCGGATTCGATTCCCGTTTGAGGCAAGAATAGAGTGATAACTTTCCTTTAAAATCGTCTCAGTTTCTGTACCTGTGTGATAAAGAAATTCTCTGACAGCTGGAGTTTGATAGTTACGGTGAAGGAAATGTCATGTTGGCAACGTTGTCTCTCTTACCCTTCACCCCCACCCCCCAGGCTTGCGAGATCCCGTTTGCTAGCCATAAACGTCTGTCAGTCGACCCAAAAATGCCAAATACAAAACAAGGAATAGTTGCAATACAATTATCTTTTAATATGGCAACTGATGTCGAGAAACTCGCGTATACTTACTTTTGAATTGGAAGTTCAGTATGCACTTTCTTAAATTCTTCGGTGAACTCAGGAGTCAACAATGTTAAGTCGTCGAATAGGCCGGTTTCTGTCTGCCCTGGACAAACGGCAATCACCTTAACTCCCGTACGATCCACGTGGTACTGCTCCTGCAGCACAAACCATTGTGCTCAAAGACGAGAATACTGCCACTATAACACAAATAATGTCAAGGAAAATTCGCAGTTGTTCATTGTATCCCGGATATCTGACACTTGTGGGGAATTGTCTTGACCAACGTGAGGATGTATATTAAGTTAGGGGATTAACCCATCGCTCGTCCCAAGAATCGGCAAAGATGGCTCGGGGCATAACTGACGTTACTTCAGTGCCTCTGAGAGGTGCTGGGGTTCGAATTCCGACAGTGGCAGGATGTTTCGACACTAGCTAGCGACCTGGGTCGAGTTCAGCCCCTGTCTAGAAGAGAATTCTTGGAACACTGATCGTTAGTTTTCCGAGTTTTTTTCAGACCAACACCAGGCGATTGCCCGAGCAGTACCCTAACAAACGGGTCACGGACCGCGCGCGATGTTTCCATTCTCTTCCTTGACCTATCCTCACCCTTCCTTACACTCACATTCTCTACACTACCATACTTGTCGGCAAATCAGTCGGAAGATTAGAATTTATCACCATGTTAATAATGTTGCCATTGTCGGGCCTCAAGTCTAGAAGTTCACTAAGTTGGAAACGGCAGTTGCGGACTTGTACGTACATTCGTTTTCGCTTCTGATTATGGAAGTAAACGCCCAAAGAGAACAATAAGGTTTCGATGTTTCCTGGTAGAATAATAATATCTCTTACTGTTTTCTCCCCGAAAAACTATTGCGATCTCATAGTTTGAAGTGATGTATATCCTACCAACGTTTTTGTGTTCCATAACATAACATTAATAATGCATGACAAATATACCTTATTTTATGGAAATATTTCTAATATTAATTACACGGGTTGTTCCTGCCAAATAGTTCCATTGTAAGAAGTTAATATTTTAGAGTTGTTCTAAAATACAATGAATATAAAAAATTTGAACGATACAATTGCAAAATGCATCCCTCGCGGTTTAACTCATTGGTCAGCGTGCTCGATTTTCACGATGCGACCCCAGCTTCGATTCCCGGTCGGGTAAGATTATAATGTGCGTTTTCCTTGCAATGACCTGGTATATATTGCCGTGTGACGATGAGAAAACTAACTTCTCAGATTGAGAAGACCAGAAAACGGGGATATCTTCGTGCTAACCACACGTACCCTTTTAACTCATGGCCGCGAGGACGGGGCGCAGCTGGTCATGGACCGAACGCGGGCTATCGCATACAGACAATTGCATAATTCAAGATAAAGCAAGCAAGCGATCGCGATCCTGTAGCTATCCGGTTTTTAAGAGGCGATATTTGATCCGTTACACTTCTCTACCTTTTCGCAGTGTCAATTATGATGACAATTAGTACTCACCCCGCAAGAGCGGCTGAATCCTATTACTCCGTACTTCGTAGCGTTGTAGATTGGCACGATGGGAATACTCATCAAACCACAGATGGAGGCGATGTTGACTACAGTGCCTCCGGTGCCGCCCTCGTGCTTGCCCATGTACTTCCAGGCCAACAACGTCCCTCTGATGACACCTTTCTGGAAAATAATTTGAAAAAGATCTATTACACTAATACTACGCGCCGAAACGAAATTCGCTTTTCATTAATCTTTATTTATCACTTAATTAATCAGAAATTGTCATGTCATGAAAGTTTCATTAATTAAAACGCATTTCAGTCTCTTTGCCGAGATACGTTTTAGGCACCACCAGGTTATTCTATAACTGCATTAATATCCTGCATGTACCTAGAATTGCATTGCATTTACTTATGAAATTATTTATTAAAATTTCTCAAAAATCTTCTTCATTCTAAATTGAGGGGTATATCTGTTATAAATATTATTTGATAAAATAGATAAAACAATTTAATGCGCAGTCTATATAATTATAATTGGTAACGATGACTAAATTTTTTTATATAATCATGCTTGAGTGATAACGTAGGCAGAAAGATCCAGTGACGTCTCCAGCATTCTTTATCCACAGTTGCCTTGTCGTCCACTGACACGAAGAACGCACACAGGTAATAGACCTAGAATCAGTATCATTCGTTATCGATAATGACAATTGCGGTTTCGACTCGCTGAACTCATCGCTGGGAACGTTCGGAACATAATCTTTTTCTGCCGAGCTGTTGCTCACTCACTTGCTAGAAGGCAAGGTTTGAAAAAAAATTGATGCTGAAATCTTTTAGTTATTATTAACAAATACACCGTAATCTATTGGATGTGGGAAAATATACTAATAATTTCATATGCAATTCTCTCAGCTCTTGTTTAGAATATAGTAACGTTTTTGCTAGGCGATGCCCCGTTTTTAATAATATGCGAAAAACAAATTTTCCTTCATTGCTGTGCATATAGTGGTTACAAGTAGGATCATTAAAATGTCCCCAGATCTAAGAATGCGGGGTTTTGCGTGACTTTAAGTCGTAAACTGAATTTAGAATTTTTGAAATTGTGTCATTCAATGAATACACGGGAGTGTGAAATGAGTGAATCAATAGCGAAAACACGGGACATTTTGGCGTCCCAAAGTAAGAAAACGGGTCTTTCCCGTATTTTATGGAGCAGAGAGAGATGTTCTAAGATTGGAGTATTGACGGTGGCGGATTTCGGTCGAGTTCAACGACTATCTTGGTAACCACTGTCTTGGTGAGAATTCTAGCGGCTAGGGATTCTGATCGGTAGTTTTCTGTGGTTTCTCCGATGAATACCAGACGAATACTGGAACAATACGCTAACAAATGATCCAAGGATTACGCGTTATCTTTTCCTCCTTATTCTTGCGTCTTCCTCTCCACTTAACTCACATACACACATCTGTTCAAAAACATACTCTTCACTACCACGCATCTGAGGAGATCAGTTTGGCGCTTAGAACATATCCCGGCTGGGGTGATGTCTCACTGGAGGATGAAGCGCGTGCCTCAAACGTACGTGTAGGTCGGCACCGGATCTCACGTCCCAGCTGGGAAGGAACACCATCTTTTAACAAGGACTACACTTACAGGAGTCATGACTGTGGTATTTAACTCGCCCGTAAACATCAAATTATCAATCGTTTATTTGACATACAATAACACTGGTCTAAAAAAATAACTTTTTTCTGCAAAAAGAACAAAACAACTTTTCTGGGAGATAATTTACCTCTCAATCCAGATCTAATTCCAGAATTTCTGTGCAGCGTCTCTGACCGGGAGGTTCTAGGTTCGAGTCCTGACGGCGGCAGGATTTTCGACACTAGCTTTTCAGCTAGGTCGGATTCAGTCGATGTCTGGAGGAGAATTCTCAGCGGCCGGCTGCTCTGATCGGTAGTTTTCTGTGGTTTCTTCGATCAACACCAGCCGAATGCCGGAGCAGTACCCTACCAAACGGGCCACGGACCGCGCGCGATCTGTCCTTCCTCTTCCTTGTCCTATCCTATCCCTTACACACACACTTACACTAACATGCACCACTACCACATATTCCGGAAGGCCGGTCGGGTTTCCAAAAGGTGAATTTTCTGATTTCAGTGTCATGTATAAGAATCCTTTGAACAAATTTCTATTGTTTCTAAACACTTACATCTGCAGAATTATTACATAGAACTACAGAAAAATATCCAAATGCATCGTTTTCATACTTTTCTAGTAAATACAGTCTAGTGTGTAATAAGAAAACTGAGCCCAGTAGGCAAAAATATTCGAATTCAGTATCCAAGTCTTAGCTAAGAACACCAATTACATTATTTTTCACAAAACTTCTGTTGACTACTGCAACTGTTGGACACAATTAATATACTTGAATATTAACCGTGGTACCTACCAAATTGACATCGATCTCCATGCTCCAAAGGCGATCGTTCACCAAGCCTGCGCTGTTGACTACTATGTTGAGCTTCTTGAATTGGCTCTTCGTTTTCGTGAAGGCAGCTGATCAGAGCGGTATCAGAAAAAATATAAATGAAAAAGCAAGAAAAGCAAGTGAAGAAAAAAGTATGTATGAGTCACATAACTTTAGCACCTACAGCAGTTTTTGAACGGTTGACGTTATTGCAATGCAGTTTTCACGGAAGTGCATGAGGGAATGGGGCTAATTCATACATGTATTCATTTGTTTTTTATCATTTGTATTTTACGAGACGTTGAGGTAACTTTGTTTTTTTTTAACTGGAACTATACATATATTGGTCTATGATGACGAGAGTAAAAATAGGAATCCAGTGATATACGTATTGTTATATGTTAGATAAACATTTTTTGAATAAGTTTGATTTTTTTGTGCTCAGGTTTCCTTGCCCGATAGCGCGTTAGCAGGGGCATTAGCGTGACCTTGTTTGGCAGACTGTTATCAGTTCAAAATGTTCGTAAAACACGTGGAATGGAGTGGCAAAATAATCAAAATTACTCAAGACGTTTATCAAAAATCAACATGTTTATCTAATATGACAATGTGTATATCATTGTATTTCTCTTTTACGCTCGTCATGATGGCCAAAAAATATTTATACCAAGGAAAAAAAATAGAAATGAATATATGTATCAGTTTCCCTTCCCTCATGCACATCCGTGAAAACTGCATTACAATAACTTCAACCGTTCAAAAACTGCAGGAGGTGCTAAAGTTACGTGATTCACCTTGCATAACAGAAAATAATAATTTGAAAAATCGTAATTTACGCCCGACAAAACCCTTCTTATAAATGAAAACAGCATCGAGAGCAGTTCAACCGTTTCAGAGATTAGCGCAGATAGACTGAAAAAAAAGTTAAAACAATTCAAATGTTTTTTATTTAATCTAAATAACCATGAGCAATTGTAAAAAATATATTGAAGTCACAAGTAGGCACTGCAATATTATTTACGTACTTGGTGTACTTTTTGTTAATAAAATTTCTTGGCACGCCGAATTTTGTTAGTTCCATGTGATTTTAGTTCCTGTTCTCAGTAACAAAGCAATGAGTACCAATAATATGCCCGTTCTTTTAAATTTCAACCATGGTGATTATGTTTTGTTTCAATATTATACAATTTAAAAAGTACTCAATCCAGACATACTGGAATTATTTACGTATGAAAATAACATTTAATAAAGTAATGGTCAGAAGCTGAACTTGAGAATGGTTAATCCTGCAAATATACATTAGGGTTTGTAAGAACCTAAAGTATGTTTTTCGTATTCTCAAAATGTTTGCTATTCTCCGGCTTCCTGCATCAAGTACATTTCATTCATTCTGCTATCTCATAGAGCTAATTATTTTGATGAATAATCGTGTCAACGGGTGTGATCGAGATATACGAATTGTACCAGAGAAAAATACAGAAAACCTACAAAAAATGTCAGGAAGGAGGAAAATCTGAGTAATAAACTCATAGCAAAACTCTAGAATTTGATATAACTAAATGAGGCAATGACGTTTACGTGCTAGTAGCGTGTTCAGGCCATTTTAGACACTAGACCGGTCAACTAGATACTCCATTAAAGTAGAGAAGGTACATGGTTGTTGGAATTGTGGACACTACTATTTGGCTTTGCCACAACGTGTAAAACTCGCACTACCTTCAAGTTGGGCTTCATCCCGAACATCCGCCTGGACAAAAATGGTCCGCTTGGCGCCGAATGTGGCTTCTAGCTGCTTTGCTGTGGCTTCCCCAGACGCGGAAATGTCACACAATGTCACCTGTAGAATTCACAACACAGTATGACGTAAAATATAATACATTGGTTAAGAAAAAACAAGGGCATAAGAAGATACCATTATTTTTTTTATTTCATTATGTTTTAAAACTTCAACTCTTGTTTTAGCTGACGCACTGAAGTTAACTCGTCAGCCTTTTCACACCCTAAAAATCACTGACAATACCTTCCGTTCCATAACTTCCCAGAGGCTCGTAAAGCCATTGCGGCCAAGAACTTAGTGGTTCGTGGCTGATAAGCCTGTTGCGGCGCTTCAATCCTATTACAAATAGTGAGATTTACCGGAAGCGAAGTGACCTTCACGTAGAAGCTCATTGACTCATTATGAGCTTAATCCCCCTGGTCCAAGCAGTCACCACACAACATTCGAGCAGGTAGAAGACTGGGAAGGTATTGGATTTGAAGATGTTACGAATGGTATTCAAAAATATACCGACCTTTTGAAATAGCGCGCTCCCACTGCCGGTTGGCGTGTTATGGCTACAGTGCTCACCTACGACCGGTTTAGACAACAAACTGTCATTTACCTCATTTCTTTACGACCGTTTTCGCCGAGCTACAGCCGTTGAAGTATTCACGTGCACAAGCTATTCTTTGGATTAGTGTCGAAGTATGATAGGACTTGAAGAATAATGTATGTGTGTGTGCTGTAAACTGCACAACCCTTAGAGAGATATTTAAATTGCTTACCCAAGCTTACGGGGAAGGTTGTATGTGTCAAACGCACTGATGTGAGTGGTTTAAGCCTTTTTAACAAAGGAGAATGTTGGACGGTGACGATCCCAAGCTTGGACGACCTTCCACCTCATCAGATAATGACCATATTGAGACAGAGTTCGTGCTATGATTCGTGGAAATCGTCGTTCAACTGTTCGAGAAGTTGTTTGGCGAAATGTGCATCAGCGTAGAATCAGGTCATCAAATTTTGAGTAACGAACTTGAGATGCGTTGTGTCAGTGCAAAATTCATTGCGGGTTTGTTGACTGACGATCAGAAACATACATACTTTGAAATCAGTCGGAACTGCTTGCCGCTACGAATGACAATGAGAACTTCCTTGAAAACATAATAGGTGACGATGAGACATGATTTATGGTTATTGAAACGAAGATGAAATGGGTAGGCTTCGTCCCAAAAGAGGAATCACGAATCGATCAAATATCAATGTCATGCCAGTTGTGTTTTTTGACCGCAAAGGTACATCCATTAGAAATTTGTACTACATGCTCAGAAGGAAGTATACCAGAGAATTCTAATGCGTTTGAAGGGTACTGTGCGCAGGAAGATACGTAAATTGTCGGGAAACCAGTCATAGATATTACATCATGTCTAGGGGCGGATTTTGATGACCTAAACATGATCGCCAAAAATGCCCTAAAAGCAGAGCAAAGTGACGTAAAAAAATGTTATCAAAACCAGTTCGAATGAACATCTCACGCTGGACTCGTTACTAATTTAATCGAGGTTTCTTATATCGTTTAAGTCTTGCAAACTTTTGGTTTGAACTATTCTTTACTAGAAAATCCCTGTCTTTAGTTATAGCGCAATCGGCAGAACCGACAATGGAGCTAATAGGTGTCATAGGAACCTTTATATACAACGGTTGACATTACTACTCAGGAATACTGTGGAGAACATTTGTTGCATCTCTTTGAAGTAAGTACCATTAAAGTGACATTAAAATCGATTAAATCAGCAAAAAATGCATTAAAAATTATGGGAAAAGTTAAGAAGTGACTGAGTAGTCGAAATCAACGAAAAATGAAAAAAAAAATACATGTAATATGGGTCATTTCTTGTTGTCATAACATGAAATTAATTTCCATACTAAATGGCATTGTTCTAAAGTGAAAAGAAAAAAACACATGCACTACACTAACGGGACCAATGATGAAAACCCGAAAAAATCAATCAATTAACCAATCCCATACTTAAATCCATGTTGAAGGGACGACGTTCCTAAACCACAGTGTTTCAGGACAATTTGAAAAGGGACCCGCGCGCCATCCCAGAGGGTGCGTTCCAGCAGGCTTCCCAAAAATGGAAGCAACGTTCGGAACGGTGTATTGCCAGTGTAGGTGACTACTTTGAGGGGGATAATGCTTAAATTGATGTACCATGAACAACGATGATGTTATAGCAAAAGTTAGGTTTCTTTTTGATTGGTCATATATGATGGTTGGGATAGGCCCAACCAGACCACAGCACTAGAACGAACATCCATGGACACGGAATCCCATCAGCTTGCGGCAGCAACTTTGGTACGGGACCCGTCATTGATATTTTTTTATTAAATACTTTAATTGCAAAAGTGGAATAGGGATTAATGTTAGGAGAGTCGCGAAATCTAGTGTTGTGTGAAGTTGCCCCCACTTCAAATCCTGTGTTTCAGAGAATTTCGAACAGAGGGTTAGAAAAAGTAAATTTGAAGAGTGAGGGAAATGGAAATTCATGACTAATAGTTTGATATTCTTTGAATGGGTCAAATCTGAACTACCTAAATATTTTCCGCTATTAGGAAAGAAAAATTATTGATACTTTTTAGATTGAAGTGATCTTGCTCCAACTCAAAATAAAAACCAATTGTTAAATAATAACTCTTATATATTATTTTTAATTTGTGGCACCATATTCGGTGTAAGTGATTGCAATTTATTTTGAAACTAAAGAATATAAAACTTTTTTGAATGTTGCTCCAGTAAACGATAATGTTTGAGAACTATATTAACAAAAACGTAAAAATAAATAAATTTCTGAACTTTCACGGTTACATCTTGTTTATATTTTCATTGACCGATCTGAATGGTTCCATCAAATGCCATCTCCCTGTTTGCTTTCGCATTACTTTCACGTTTACACGTTATTGCCAACGTGTCGAATCTCCGGGTAAAACTAGTCACCCTGACTAGTAGTCAGAAGGCAACTCCAGGTAGATGCAGTGATGTTCAGCGTGCTCGGTAAACAGAAAAGATTCAAAGTCCTCAGATTCAAGGTTACATTATTTAGAGAGTTACATTATACTAGTGCATTCAAAGCCCTCGGTCACACGGTTACCACAACGTGAATTCTTGACGAATATGCACCGGCTGAGCATCACTAGCTTAGGGTATCAACTGATGTCACTGCAGTGCCTCAGAACGGGAGGTTCTATGGTTTGAGTCCCGACGGTGGCCAGATTTTTGACAATAGCTACAGATAATGGTTTAGCGGTGAAATGTCGTTGGATTCTACATAATTGAAATGACAGAAGGCGTTGTCATTACCAACAATACTGTCATTGTACAACAATATCATCATCATGATGGCTAAGCCATTGAAACTGCTATTAATGAAATAGTATTGTGGGCAATGACAACGCCTTGTATCATTTCAATTATGTAGAAGCCAACGACATTTCACTGCTAAACCAAAACGCCCGAGCCCACGTAGTCGTTTTTGTGGCTTCCAGACAGCAAGTAAGAAACGGCTCAACTTACTTTTCGTATTTTCTGTTTCAAATTTTATGTTTATTTCATTCACTTTCTTGTTTTAGATTTACAAATTACTATATTACTAAACGATCTAACTCTCCGCCCCTTTAATTCTTCTTCTTTCATTTATTATTTTTTCATATTTTCTTGTATCAGGTAACTGATGATAATGGCTAAGCCATCGAAAACTGCTATTAATTAAATAAACAGTATTGCTGGCAATGACAACGCCTTGTATCGTTTCAATAGCTAGACAGTTCAGCCACTGCCAGGAGGAGTGTTCTAGAGGGCGCCTGCTCTGATCGCAAGTTTTCCGTGGTTTCTCCGATTAACTCAAGACGAATGCTGAAGCAGGACCATGACAAACGTGCCACAGATCCTTCCTCTTCCTTGTCCTATCTTCTCCCCTTACACTCACATTTACATTTACATGCACTACATTACTTCACATGTCAGGAACCTAGAGCTTGTCTTGTTAGGGCGACGCCCTGCTAGTGGGAGATACCTGGGATAGAGAACCACCCCCGGAAGCCGACGTTTAGTTCGAACATGTATCTCACTGTCCAGAGGGAAGAGAACACCGGCACCTCCCGTGCTGAAAATACTCTACACTTACGGGAATACCGTAGCAGTTCACACGGAATAATCAATCATTCAATAGACAGAAATGATACAGGAAGCTCGCTCAATGGCAGGTTGAACATATGACATGGAGGTTTGTCGTGCGCTCTCATACACTTCCGGTCACGGTATCTTTCTACGCAATTCGGATTTTCGGGAGTGATCTGCGCATCTTATTACAGACGGACCAGTGGCAAAACATTTTTTCTTTATTTAATCATCTTAAATTTTAATATACAGTTTTCTTGCACTTACAGACATCACTGAAAATGTAGATAATTTTGGGATGACTCTCCCGTCCGCCGCAGACATGGGACTTCAAACTTGTGACAGACTGTTGTTTTTGAACACTGCATTTTCGGCCCTATGCACACACTTTGTCTCGAAATAAAAAAAACAACTGTTTGGCAAAGTTTGGGGGACTCAAACGCTCGAATGAGTTGCTCGCAGACTGATCTTCTTTTTGGTTTAGCATACAAATGCCGTGAAGTGGCAGAGTGACTGGCATTTTTGTACTTGAGACTACGAAGCCTCATGTGTCCTTGAAATAAGGCACCTCCGCACCTTCTACAAACATGAAGTGTAATTTTTACATTAGCTCCTATGTATAATGAAATACCCATTGAAATGTCAATGTTACGTACCGGCTGAGGTGGCTCAGGGCATCAACTGATGTCTCTGTAGTGCCTCTGACCAAGAGGTCCTAGGGTTCGAGTCGGTGGTAGGATTTTCGATAATAGGTAGGTGTCTACTAAGTCGAATGCTGTCTCCGCTGTCTGGAGGAAAATTCCGCCGGTTGCTCAGTAGTTTCTCTTCTTTTTCAAAACCAGGCGAATTCCGGAAAAGTACCCTAACAAACGGGCCACGGACCCTTCCTCTTCTTTGTCGTATCTTTTCCCCTTACACACTCATTTACATTTACGTGCACTACACTACCTCACATATCGGAATTCAAGTCAGGAGCTTATAGACTGTCCTGTCTGATAGTAGATAACTGGATGGGGATTTCTCCCCTTAGACAGACCTGCAGGTAAGTGCTGGATCTCGCCAACCCGAACATGGAATAAGCAATAAGTCAACCAATCCACTGACTTTGTTGTTTTTTATCAACATCGGCCTCACAACATTAAAAACTACGTCACAATCAAAAGATGAAAATCATAAGTATCATAAAATGTTCAAAACTGCTTTATTTTGTAGAATTTTGCTCGATAATATAACTCCCATACAAGTTGTCTTACATGTTCCCCGCACTCACTTTAACATGTTTATGCTCCCACACACTGTTTCATATTCACCGCATATTTCATTTTCTATTATCCCGCATGCCCTCTAAATGTTCCCCATAAGACCATCACGTGTTTCCGCACGTAGCAACCAGAAAATTAAGCTGGTAATGCAAAAGATTAATTCATTTGTGTTTATTCAGATATTCTAATAAATGTTACGGCGACGGGTAGTGCATTAGCTCCCCAGGCGGATGAAACTGAAAATTCTGAATAACTAGAGAACCCTAAAGAGCAGAAAGTGTAATAGAAGGGTTTAACATTCTTTTCACAAAAAAATGCAATTTTAAAAAATATAACTTTTAAAATCATTGTTTCAAAAGTGAAGATAGCTCACTTCGCACACTAACCCAACTTCCAGCATTTGCAACCAGTGCTACCTTCCAAAAATGTAATATCTAGGGAGCGATTTTATTGTAATAAAAAGCAAAGTATGTACATGCATATATTTATTTTTGTAAAATATGCAAGAAAAGATAGGAAATATGTAAAATTAAAATTCATTATAATGTTTAAAATTCTATTCTTCAAGCATTTTCCGAACACAGTACGTTGCCCCTCAGGTATTAACATGGGTTCAGATAGGCTGAAAGAAAGTTCTACATCTATAGAAGCAATTATTCGTTAGTTTCATCCGAAATATATACTTTTGTGGTATATAAATGTTGTTTACGAGGAGCCGGCGCTCAACCTGTGATAGAAAACCGTGTAACCTGTAGAAACAGGTGAGTAAATGGATCGTACCCCCCCCCCCAACTCCAGAAGAGCGATAAGACAAAGATCTGAAAAATATTTGTTTTATCGAGTTACCCATGGGGTCTATGTAGCAATAGATAAAATATGTAAAATATGTAATTAAACCAAAATATGTAAAACATGTAATTATACCAAAATATGTAAAATAAAAATGGTTCCAATTCGTTCAGAGTGTCGTGTTTAGTCTAAAAAATATTAGTGAATGTAGGTATTGTTCCTGGAAAAATGCGTATTTACATGAAACTCCGTTCCCTATTAATATCTATCTGTAGGCCCTACTTGGCGCGATAGCCCGCGTACGGGCAATGGGGACTTCCAGCAACGTCCTGGCCTCCCAGCCGTAGGTTAAGGGGGTACGTGTTTAGCATGAAGACATCCCCACGCCGTATTTTGGTATGAACCTGAGAAATGTTTTTTTCTCATCGCCACACAGCAACATATAATGGGACTTTGCAAGGAAAACACATTTTAATCTTGCCCGACCGGAAATCAAACCCGGGGTCGCATCATGGAAAGCGAGCACGCAGACCAATGTGCTAAACCGCGAGGGCTAAGAATGTAATATAACGTATAAAAAATGTAATTTACAAACGTTTCTTATACTATGGCTTAAAACATATGTCTTTTTAGGAACTCGAAGCTCCTGGTATTTGGCCCAGGACGCATCGCTACATAATTAAGAACGATGATAATATGTTGTGTGATGTGCATTGCATGAATGCCTGATATCTCACCTGTCATAATCTGGGAACTTCATTTTTCCTCTCAAATCCCTTTGATGTAGGTCTGGAGGATAATGCCCTGATTAGCAATGGTACACGGAATTTTATGTCGGTGGTTCCTAATAAATTGTTTACAATTTTTGTATAAAACGATATCTATATTTAGAGTATTGTATATAGAGGATGCGATCGATTTATTGATTAAGAATTCCGGGCACGTTAGCTGCGGAGGTCATAAGTCCTGTAAATGCAGTGCATATATTTTCCTCGGGAGGTGGCAGTGATCTTCTCCCGCTGGATGGTGAGACCCGGCGCTGACCTATCTCTCGGCTAGCGGGTTTTTCCTCAACCAGGTATTTCCCGTCAGCGGGGACCCCCCCAGGTATCTCCTACCAGCGGGCTTCTAGACGGAAAAAACTATAAGCATCCGACCGATCACCTGGAATGTGTAGTAGTGTAGTGCATGTAAGTGCTTGTGTGTATAAGTAAGGGAATGTGTGTATAAGTAAGGGAGGGCTTGTGTGTATAAGTAAGGAAATTTCAAATTGGTTCCGAAATAACAAATTAATACTAAACGAAAAGAAAACGGTTTTAATGCAGTTTTCCATATCAAATAAACAATTCTGTGCTCCATTGAAAATGAACGGTGTACCATTGACTTATGTTAAGGCAACAAAATTTTTAGGTCCCTCAATTCAGTCAAACCTTAAATGGAACGTCCATTTAAATGAATTGAACACAAAATTAAGTTCATTATGCTACGCGTTCAGAATTCTTGCAAATTCAGTCAGCCTTCATACTGCTCGTTGTGTATACTTCGCGAATGTTCATTCCCGCCTGAGATATGGCATAATATTCTGGGGAAATACATCTTATAGCTCCCAGACTTTTAGATTACAAAAACGAATTGTACGAATAATAACCAAATCCCACCCACGTGATTCATGTAAGCCTCTCTTCATAAATCTAGGAATTCTACCATTACCGTGTCTTTTATTTACGAATCAGTGGTTTTGTAAAAATGACTTGCTCAAGGGCGGAATATTTTTCAGAAAATGCAGAAGTCTATTACTATAACACTCGACGTAGAAATCATATTCATCAGGGGACAGTATCAACAGCTCATTACAAAAAATTCACATACAATACATGTACATTATTTTACAACACTTTGCCAGATGACATTAAACGATTAAATTCAATAGAAAAGTTTAAATCCCAAGTGAAATCGTTTCTGCTGCATAACTGTTTCTATACAATTAGAGACTATACTGAGCATCACAAGAAAAGTAACATTAATATTAACAATGATACATAATGCATTATTTACCATTTCGACAGTATAAATGAGAATAAACAACCTGTAACAACTATTGTACTACAGCTTCCGGGTCAATGACCCCATCTCGATCAGGTTTTCGTCCAGTTTCCTGATCCATTGAGCAAATGCTGAGATGGCCCCTTGTTTTGCTTCTGGACATAAATGTAACTTCATTTTCTGTGCACGTCTTCTAGAATTCAGTGGGAAATACAATTATTCAAATTTCGTTTCCATGTTGCGCGGCAGGAAGTAATAAGAGCCAAAATTTATTGCTTATTTATCCTTGAAAATAGATTTTATTACATGGGAGTTTTTTGTTTTTTTTCTCCCTTTCAAAATTCAAAATTTATTGCTTATTTATTCTTGAAAATAGATTTTATTACATGGGAGTTTTTTGTTTTTTTCTCCCTTTCAAAATTCAAAATTTAAGTAGTATATGACTTAGTGTAGGAATCACAGAATTTTGAAAATGTGCACACAATTCACTTTTCCCCATAGCACGTCATACGCAGTTTTAACTGTTTTTTTGACGTAAAATAAAATAAATAAATTAAAAAATAAGGGAGATGACAGGACAAGGAAGAGAAAGGAAAGATCGCGCGCGGTCTGTGGCTCGTTTGATAGGTACTGATCCGGCATTCGTCTCGAATTAATCGCAGAATCCTCGGAAAACTATCGATCAGAACAGTTGGCTGATAGAATTCTCCTCCAGACAGCCACTGAATTCGACCTAGTTATCTAGCTAGTGTAAAAAATACTGCCACCGTCCGGACTCGAGCCTAGGGCCTCCCGGTCAGAGGCACTGCTGTGATATCAGTTGATGCTCTGAACCACCTTTTCCTGTACTTTAATCGAGAAAAAATATTATTTGTAATTGTAGTTTGATGACATATTCTCCTTTATCTTTAATACACATATCGCAAGATGTCGATTTTAAATTCTTACATTTGCTCCCTCTCGTAAAAAGTACGTGGCAGTGGCGAGGCCAATACCGCTTGCAGCACCTGTTACAAGCGCAACTTGCCCTTGCAGGGACATTGCAGGTTGTGGTTGTGCTGGTACCTGGAAAAGAAATGGCTATTTTACATTATTGAATGAGATACATTTCTCTGAATTACTGAATCCTCTAGGTAATCATTCATGTCGTAGAGAATAGATGGACGATATTTCTTCGCACAGAGCCTTTTATATGAGCAACCAAATAATATAATTTCTGTGGATCTTCTTCCAAACATTCGATTTCTTAGATTTTTGTGTACTGCACGGAATTTTTAACTAAATAAGTATGTGATAAAAATGATTTTAAACTGGTCCTTGGAAAGTCGTGTCTCTCGATTTACGAATCAATTGTGTCAATAAAAAAAGACTTACTCAAGGGCGGGAACATATATCAACCAATATAGATGTCTATAACTACAACACTCGACTAGAAATCATATTCATCAGGTGTCAGTATCAAGAACTCGCTACAAAAAAATTGCATTTAATATATGTTCATTATTTTACAATAAATTGCTAATTGACATTTAACAATTAAAATCGATACACAAGTTTAAGTGTGAAGTAAAATAGTTTTTGGTTTATAACTGTTTCTATGCAATTAGAAACTAAACTGAGCATCAAAGGAAAATAATATTTGTTTTACGAACAATATCTAAAGTATTTGTTACGTTTTAGTCGGTGTAATTCTAAAAGATTAAATTTACCTGTAACGAGTATTGTATCTTTGCGTCTAGGTCAATGACCCCAACTCAATCAGGTTTTTCGTTCAGTTTTGCTCATCCTTTGTGCATATTATGTGCCTGTTCTTTTGCTTCCGGGCATAAATGTAGCTTTACTAGTGTGTACTATTTCTTGAGCTCCTTTGGGAATGCCGACATTCGAATAATCGTTTTACATTTTATTGTGGCAGAAACACATAAAGCACTAGTGATAATAGCCTAAATCTGTAGCTGATTTGCATTTGTGAATATGCTTTTATATGGGAGCGAATATTATCGTATCAGTTCTTGTCAAAAACGCTCGATATATTCGTAATTCAACTTAATATGAAAATAATGAGTTAGAACAGACTGGGATAGAGCTCAAGAAACAATGCACATATTACACATCTCCTCATAGTACGTCACTAGGTTTTAATATTTTTGACATTAAATAAATAAAACGCATCAAGACATATTTATTCACAGTTGTAACTGAAGATTCAAGGCTACTTTTTATATTTAAAAAAAATTAGAAAAATGTACACACGAAGTAGTTGAAATTATTAAAAGAACATTTATACTATACACCACACATATATACTTCATTCTTCGAATATTTATATTAAAATGTTTTACACATTTTTAAATCATGTAAACACAAGGCAAATTCGTTCTTAAAATTTGATACTGAATGAAAAGTGATTCATTATTCTCATGTAAATAATTTCGTGTGCATAATTAGCAAAAATATCTAAAGTAAATTCAAAGTGTACCAACAAGTGTAGAGTGGTCATATTAATCTGTGAAAAATAGGGTTGACATAAATCAGTATTGTAAAACCCCTCCCAGAATTCCGATAATTCTCGTAATAGTCGTCGAAAACGAGAGAAACATAGGGGCATGCTCATTCTTTGAACGAACATCAATTTCCTGTTATTTTAAAAATGCTTACATTGAAGGCTCTTTTTCAGTCACTCTTATCGTGCACATTATCAGATACATATTTTTTTTCACACCTACTTCATAAATTTCACTCATTTCTTACGAAAATGAAAATTAAAAATTCCCACTATCATTCTTACTCCAATAATCCACTTACACAAGGCTACTAATACGTTAAGTGAAGTATTCACTATTTGCGAATGAGTATCCTCAAAGTTCCGAAAATTCACATGATATGTAATGCAAGAGAGCGGGAGTACGTACCTTCCTCTGCTAACGTCGTGAAGATACTGCTGAAGCTATTCCTTCTTATCCGATGCTGCCTCGTGACGTAATGTTTGCTCTGTACGGCATGCAGTGTGGCACGGCCAGTGGTTGACGGTGCAGACGTTTGAATCTTAAAAGAGTTATCACGCATTCTTGTCCGCTAACTGTCGAGACGCTTTGCCTCACCAAGGTCAACGTTTGTATTTTCCTTCATAGGTCAATCTCGAAATCAACGCAGCTTTTGTATGGTTTGAAAATATTTTCTGAAAAACTAGCGTACATTTTAATTTCATTCCGGAAATGTAGTTTAACTCTTTGCATGACATTCCATTCAATGATAAATTGGCCAATGATTTCAAAATCTGAAACTAGTGGTACTGTAACAAAGAACAGACTTCCTCGTATTATTTGTAACATATAGAATGTAAAATCAATTGGCGGCTCAAGGTTTCATGCATTGAGGTACCAAAACTCTCCTCTAGTAGAAATCTAATTTGCAATAACTAACTATAAAAGTTATCTTCCACTATGTCTTCCCATTACTTCATTTATATTAGTACTTACGTAGTAAATAGAAAGTCATGTAAAGCTACAGCAAACATTGCCGGTTTTCCGACACAAAAACTCGTTTTGTGGGGCCCTGGCACGAAAAAAGTGCATGTTTCTTGTTCCTGTGTGTAGCAAATTACTTCCTCTAACACGTTATGTAGTAAAGAGTCCGTGTTCTGTGGCCCTTTGATACCTAAAAATTACTCGACGACAGAACTGTTTGTCCGTCTATGTGTGTGTTCATTTGTGTACGTGGTCAACGCCTAAATCGTTCAGACAATTTCCTCTCTAATAAATATTCTCGGATCTATGTGAGTGAACGTGAGACCCTGTGTGTTTGAAACGGTTGTTTACAAGAAGCAATTATATTTCAAAAATAATTCTGAAATAATGCTTCATATTTTGTTATTAAACTTTTTCCTCTGAGAGCGCAAATATCACTTAAAAATTGCGCATTGAAATTTTCGTTATCTGATTATTCGAAAATTGCAAAAGTTCAACAATTTTTTCGGTATTTTCCTTCTACTACAATACTGAAAGTATAATTTGTTTTATTAAACAATTTTCTTATATAGCAGATTAGCGCTATCATTTTATGTATATAAATAGCTATCTTAGTTTTTCTTAATAAAATCTGTTCCTCAAGAACAGATCTTTGCATAAACAAGTGATTCTTTGGAAAATAGAGTAGTTTTTGCGTAATATAGGCAATTTTTATTATTTATTCTTTCCAAAACGGCTCCAAATTTTTTCTTTAACTCTTTTTCCTCAAGTATAAGAAAGGACGCTTAAAATACGGCAGGTCTCATTTGTGATGTATTTCGTTTTCTCTGTATTTTCTAAAATAGCAAACGAAAAGTTAACATGACATAAAGTATATATGCATAGAGAGAAGAAAGGAAACATTTACAATTGAAAACGTTTGAGTTTTCTGAGAACTTCATTGGAAATGCTTTCAAGCCTTTGAAGCATTTGATGTATTAAATTATGAAATACTCTTGTAGTATGAGTATTAACATGCGGGCTGATAAAATATTACCAATGTGCAATTATAAACACTCAAAAGTGGTAAACGAGAATGACGCTGTTGAGATTTTGTAAATTGTGCTCTACTTATAAGGAAGTTTCAATAAATCTTTCAGAGCAGGGTTTGAAATGATTAGCTTTAGTACTAAAGTGTGGGACACGATTATAAAACAATGACTTTAGAAATTCTCAAAATCAAAATTTTCATATCACACATCCCATATTATCAAAATAGCACGGCTTCGAGTTCGGCTGATATAACAGGGAATATCCATTATGGAAAAATGTATTTGTAGTGTTTAGAAGGTAGTCTTGTTTCCAGCCAGATAGGCAGACATGTACTTGACGGAAAAAATATCGGTATCAAAGAACCCTCAAAACATGCATTTCCGTCAAATCTCGCTATCGATTTTTTTCAGCACTGCAAATAGGGCAACATACAACCAAGGCTCTTTCAGAGGTCAACGTTTCGAAGTAGCACACGATTAAATGAACATTCACAGATCTTATGGATTTGTAGTGGCGCTGATTTTATTGACATTTTTGTGATTCAAAGACTTTCAAATATATCTAGTGTAATTGAAATTAAATCATTAAGCACACTTTTTTTTTATTTATTATAGTTTCATAAACGTAAACCCAAGGTTCTCAGCGGCTATTTCACATATTCGATATTTGATTTTACATTATATAGTACAATGTTTACAGTAGAAAATTATTTTAATAGTCCAAAAACTTGACACCCAATCATGGCTGGTATGATAATATGCACAGGAAGATGCATATATTTTATTAAATATATTAATGTTCAACTCCATATTTTTGTCGTTCCGCAAACCGGAGACTATTTCCATGGAACTAGTGTACTTTTGTAGAATGCCTCAAAAGTACACATTAAAAGTTCCATTTAAGATATATTCACGTACACAATTCTTTGATGAAAATGTTTTCCAAACTGAGTTTAAATCAAAACGCGATGAAAGTAAACCACGTGGTCTCTTTAAAAATCTCTATTTAAGACATGTCTGTATACATCCATTTGATGTCTTAATTCAATTGAGAACATATTCTGCCTGATTTTTGACATGGTTTGTATCAATTCTTGCAATATTCTATTTAATGATGGGAACAATGTAAATAACGTTTGAAAACTATCTCTAATGTGTCACCGCACGCACTGAACTCTGAAACAATTACAGCTAGTTCTCAGCACAACAGAAGACATACATTTCTCAGAGCTATGCGATTATCCGCAATTCCCAACTATTTTAGTATCTGTAAAAACAAACTTCTACTAACCTGAACAAAATACGTCTAGTGCGACAGCAGTGATCTCTATATTTTGGTGATAGGTTGTTTTATGAAACTTACCTAGCATCTTCTTGGTTTCAATTATTCCAAGACGTGTTTTTAAATAAAAAATTAATGATTTGTCTCATGTATTTTGTACCCTCAAATTTGTTGATTGTAGTGGAAATGTTCCTGATATATCTACCTACAACCACTTCAGTTTACGCCTGTTGATGTGATTGTAAGGTCAATGTTTGAGAAATTAGTTGTATCCTTTTTGGCTATTAAATAGAAAATGTCAATCTCTCCGAATGCGGAGGAATAATTATGTCTGTAGTTCCCACTGACTCACTTGTGCATTGCTGATCTGGAATTTTTCAAGGAATTGAAACATTTGTGCGGATATTTTGTGAAGACATTACGTCTCGAGTTAAAATTTTATTTAAAAAATAAAATGTTAAATTACCATCAAAACATTTCTATAAACTTTCAATCTTATTAACAATAACATATTTGTAAGATATAAAAATTCAGATTTGATAACATCATTATGGCTACATATTATTGGGGAGAAGTAGATGTATGTAGTTATCACCTTGTAGGAAATAAACGCACATTATGTGTACAGGAGTATCTGGTTTGTACGAGCATTGGTGAAAAACACACAGGCATTGTGCGGATACCCATTAAAAAAATCTTATACAAGGAAAAGTGTTTTGTTTCAAAGCAAAAATCTGTAATTCTCGGGATGGGGCATTCGTAAGGGATCATAAGTTATCCAGATCAGCCTTTCCAAAGTCAACTATGAGGAAAGGGAGCATTCTCAGAAATGATTCACGTAACCACGGCATGAGAATTCTCAGGAACGCATTATTCGGGTATAACTTGTATTCAGCATAATAGAGTATAACAGCATTGTAGTGTACTTTATACTTGTTATTAATTATTAATACAGAATTTTGATAATCTACAAATAATTTTTCCAATATCTAAAAATGCGATCTTACACTCAAAATTGCATTGTAAATTTTCATGGATAATATTCAATGATTCTTGATCCGTTGTAATTATGTCTTATGGTTCTTGAGTTTGGGTTTCAAGAAAGAAAACGGACACTACATTGCCGACGTTTCGGCCATATAATTGGCCCTCATGAGGGCTACAGAACAGATAACAACATTTATATACATAAATATGTACAGTGCACCATTTCATTAGAGCTATAATTAGTTTAATAACAATATAGTTTATTTGCATAACCTGTAAGGTTATGCATAATGTACGTCGTGCATTATGCATAACTGCTTTTCTGTAGCCCTGATAAAGGCCAAATATATGGCGAAACGTCAGCAATGTTAGTGTCTGTTTTCTTTCTTGTGACCCAAACTCAAGAACCATTAGACATATTTTCATGGATGTTTGGTTAGTACAGGAAGGTCCCGGTCTCGTAAAGTCCGTCCGTACAATTGATCCTACTGTGTTCATTTCTTTTACTAATGTTACTTTTTTCTTTCTCGTGGAATTTATTGAAGCTTACTCATACACTTACGCTCTCAATTTACACTACTGAGAGCGCGATGTTACGAACTCAAGGAGGAGCCATTACGGGTCAACACGCAAAGTTGGGTACTCTGGGAATTTCAGCTGGTATGGTGGTTTTTCTTCTTCGCTCACCCAAACACTGCCGCTGGGACCTCTGTTGACGATCTGTACAACGGCCTTTGCCACATTTTCGGCCCTGAAACAAAGGGTTTTTTCAAATTCTTCACAGTTTTGAGCTCCTTCGCAGTCAATTGTGGAAGAGTTCGTCACCATTTGCTAAAAATATAAGACATGAAGATAGCGGTTTCTATTCTAAAATTTGTGTACATGTTCCTATGCACATTGTTTCCCAATAGCGCTTCTGGTATCTGTCTTGTGTAAAATGAGTGTGCAAGGCGTGATGCGCTGGGGTGCCCCAAGGTTCGTCGCTATCCCCAACCCTCTCTACACTGCAGACATTTCTACTTCCCATCAAATAAATACCCTCCAATTTGCTGATGATACTGCATTATACATCTCCGGCACTTCACTACAAACTCACCAATTCCAGCTCCAACAGCATCTAAATCTAATAACAAATTGGGCAAATAAGTGGAAAATCAAATTAAATCCCACAAAATCAGCAGCAAAAATCTTCTTATTGAAAATATTTGCATATCCATCCCCGCTACTCATAAATAATACCGCTATAAATTGGACCCCAATCATGAAAACAATAAAATATCTTGGATTAAATTTAGAGACTAAACTAAATTGGAAACAACACGTTGAAATAAAAGCACAACAGGCAAAAACCAAACTAATCCAATTAAGACCTTTACAAAACTCATACAACCATCTCTCACTGTCAAATGCACTAACGCTATACAAATCATTCATTCGCCCAACACTATTATACGCATGACCGATCTGGATCAATGTCGTCAAAACCAATCTCAACAAAATGCAAATATTTCAAAACAAATATTTAAGATTAATAACAAGAGCTCCATTGTTTATTAGCATTAAACAACTACATCACGATCTAAACATTAATGAAATAGCTCACCAAATACCAGACCTATCAAACAACTTTTACACTAATTTACCCTTCATAAAGGCTTCAACTCACTACAGATCGGAAAAGATCCCAGGTACAAAACCGGAATAGATCCCAGATACAAAACCAGAATAAAGAACAGATTCCCGCTCCATTCTTTCCTCCAGATATTTGCAAATATTGACTAATTCTGTTGAGGTGCTATGTGTTTCCTCTCCCTATTAAAGTTTGTTGAGTACTAGATTAAGTTGATTAGATACAATTGCAAAGTTTCACTTGTAAACTGAACATTGTAATTTCAACTAAACAATAAACAAATTTAAATTGGCATGATACATTTATATTAATGGACAAAGGTTATACAGAAATGTGACTCCTAAGTAAATAAATAAATAAGAATCTATAACCGGTCTCAAATAAAATACGACATTCCGTTAAGGCTTGACAACGCGTATGTAAGAAATATGATATCTTGATGGCGTATGTAAGAAATATCAAATGGAAAATTTCTGAAGGATTGGCGACATATTTCAACCAGTATGCTCAAAGTATGAAGAAATATTATTCACACTTATTATTGTGTAATTGTAGCAATCTCGTTTCTCCCTTTCTTGTAAATTGTGGAAATATATGAAGTTTTCCACACAGGGAGCCCAAGTTCATCTCTCAAGAAATTATTGAAGACATAAGCTATCATCAGCTCGTAAGGTCAGTCCGTTCCATATTAAAAAAAACAAAAACTTGTGGAGTCCGTTCGGTCCTGATGTGTGGTCACTTTTCATGGATCTAAGAGCTTTATTTATCTCATTAACTAAATCTGGTTTCAAAAACTCATCTCATTGGCTGATTCAGTAACAAATTCTTAACTATCTTCAGTTAGCAACTTCGAATGATATATTTTCTACCCTTTAAGGGAATAAGACTTACGGGCGTAGTCTCCTTTCTACTTGTTCATATTTTCCACTATGCAGTGGCCTTTCTATAACCCACATGCTTATTAATAGTCGTACATTTTCTAATCCACATTTCATTTTTGGCTTTCGCTGCTTCTTTCCTTACTTCCCTACAACACTGCGAATAGTATTTTCTATCCTCATTGTTTCTAATCATCCATAACCTATTTTTCTTATCCACGATTTGCTCCGTATTGTCATTCCTGCAAGGATTTTTACTTGCTTTATTTGTTTTAGTAAGTTTTGTCAATCTCCAAGATCCTCTAATAGGGCTTCATTCATGCATCTTACTATATAATTGAACAAGGTCGGCGACAAGGATGTGCAATCGCTCCCACATTCTTCGAAATATATCTAAAATTTGTCGTGGAGAGATGAAGGCGAACTTGCGCGAATATGAGAATTCCAATCGGAACCGATAAACTGTTCACTTTCGTTTTTGCTGACGACCAGTTGATTATGGCCGAGGATGAAGATGATATTCATTGCATGTTGAGGAAACTGCTTAAAGGATACCATAAGTGGGAGCTAACTATAAATATTTCCAAAAATGGATGTACTATAGCTGTCAAGGCAAACAAAATATTGTTGTTACAAGGTGGAATTATTAAAGCAGTTGATAGCTTTAACGAGCTTGGAGTTACCAAAAAGCTACCCAGTACAATACATGGAGCACACAAATTACACCCTGCACGAAGAAAAAGTATATCTGTGTATTGTACAGACATCTGTTGAAGTGTGGGCAACAACAGAGCAACTAAATAAAAAATAAAGAGTAACCAATATGGGTTATTGGCGACGTTGTTGCCAGCTCACGATTCAGGACATTATAAGAAATGATGTTTTAGCAAGACTGAACATAGGTCCTGCAAGTTTAGACTGTGTACATGCAAAATACCTACGATGGTATCGACATTTGTGTCGACTGGATTTCATTTGTGTTGCGATGAAAGGAAGGAATCTGCACGATAACTACTGGGAAGATCGTAGTAAATGGAAACTAGGATGCGATAAACGACCTTACATTGTATATTTCCAAAAATAAATAAAATGTCACAAACACATTGGTGACATTTTATTTATTTTTGCCTTTGTGTCATTGCGCTGTCTTGGATTGTGGAGTAAGAAAGAAATGGCGTGAACGTACTAAGGAGTTTTGCGACATCAAAATGCATTATGGAGAGACTTTTCAAATACTATACGGTTCATTAGTTAACTCATTATGATTATCGCATTATGGCACGATTCAATTATTACTAATACCTCAAATATTTTTGGTAGCTGCGGTTTAAGATATATAAATGCAATTGAGTAGGTGACGTAGGGGCGTAGTCAGTAAAGTACACGTTTTATTTGATGTTACACTTTACACATCATGTGACGATTACCTACTGATAATAGTAGATTGGCACACAATGTTTAGGGATCGTACTACAATCCACGAAATACAACATACCATTTGGTGTTACACGAAATATGTCACACCTTAAAGCTGTCCACTATGGTCATGTCATTCTCTTGTAAGAACAGAAGGTTGGAGCACCAGAAGTACGCGTGAATTTTAAATGTAAGATGAGTATACTCACGTCTGCATCGGAAACTGAGGGGTTACTTTCCAAAGTTCTTCTTCTAATTCAGGAGCCAGCAACTTCACATTCTTGAATATGGGAGTCTCTGTCATTCCAGGGCAGACCGTCAATACCCGAACTGCTGTGCGATCGACATTGAAAGGATCCTGTAGCATATTATGTCGGAAACACGTTATTCATAATTGCTTCGATAAAACAAAGATCCCAATTATTTATGACGGTATATTTTATTATACACACTATCTAAAGCATTTTACAATTTCTTCAGGTGCATACTTTACACACATATCATTAACTTTACGTTAACCCTCATACCACACCCTTGCGACGGCGTTCCTCGTCATCTTCAGGTACATATAATTTAATTTCATAAAAATACGTTAGTTGTCTAAACAACACGTAATTCATTAAAGCAAATGAGATTACAACTTTTCTGAATCTTCAAAAATGTGATAATAAGCAGTATATTTTTATCAAATTAAATTATGTGCACCTGGTAAATTAAATCGTGTGGTAGTTTGTACATATAAGTGTGTATAAGTAACATCAGTGTCCTCTAAGTGTAGTGCTTGTTATATTCCTATAGATGGCGGTGTTCCCCTCTTGAAACGTTGAATCTGGTGCTGAACTACACATCCGGTTATTGGTTTCCCTTCTCCAGCAATCACTGCCAATAGCACACCACCCCTGCCAGAACAAACTTTAAGCTCCCGACGTGTCTCCTTACATGTGAGGTAGCATTTATGTGAGAGTGAGTGTGTAAGTTGTGAGAATAGTACAAGGAAGAGGGAGGAATAATCGCGCGCGTTCCATTGTCGATATATAAGGGTACTCCTTTGGTACTCCTCTGATGTTGATTGGAGAAACCAGGAAATACTGCTCCGTTATACTTCTTTACAACATGGAATCTTATTAGAAAATTATTTATCACGAGACATTGTCGATGAAGCATTCTTTACGTAACGTGTAGTAGCTTAAAGTCATTAACATAAAGGATTTGAAAATACGCCACCAGAAATCATTATAACAAAATAATGTGTGGAATAAATCGAATTCAAAACTGTGTTTAACGTTTTTTACTAAAATCATAGATTTCTTTGCAGTCCATTAAAATGGATTGTTGTCCAACACATAATGAAATTTCGTAAGTATAGTGCATTTATATCCCGAGAACTGGCAGTGTTTCTTCCGTACTGGAACGCGAGATCCACCAGCGACCTTCGACCAGGAAATCAATGTTAAAATCTCTGCATACAACTATGGATTTAAAAGAGTGATTGCTGACTTTGTTCAGTGTTATCTTCTGTTTTTCTAAGAACAAAATATAATATGTGGCTCTCTTTGTTGGAGGCCTGTAAATGCAAAGTAATATCATTGTAAGATGTACAAAGAAATTTCGAAAACTTTCAAGGAATACACATTTAATTCCGCCAAGGAGATAATCAATTTATTTCTAACGTAAATACAAGAACACCCATATATAAGACGTTTATGCGATTCTCTCTCTCTGCAATAAAAGCCTGGGAGGTTAAAGTTTGGAATTTGGAAAATACTAAGTTCATTTGGAAATAACCAATGTTCTGAAAAGTAAAGAACATCCATTTTATTTAAATCGATCTGTAGAGCTGCCTCGATAAACCCTGTTTTATTTGAAAGGGATTGAATATTATGGTGCAGTATCTTTTATCTTTTGCAAGTAGCTACATGAATGCTTTTTGCTGCATCCGACTGTAGTTGCTATATATTTACTCCATTTTTACCTCGAGTGCGTGGTCGAAAGTTGTAATGTGTCCCAGGTGTGACAGGCTGTGAGTAAAATAGGGCATCAAATGTAGATGAATTGGTAGTGGGGATGGGAGAAACGGGAGTAGGTTCAGAGGAGGAGGTAAGAGGGTTCGAAATGAAGGTGGGGGATGGAGAACGTAAGGAAGGTGAAAGGGATGAATTTTTGCTGGAGACTGCGTAGGACTGGAGTTGATGCAAGCTTGTTACCGACTGCATATTTTCCAGTAAGGTTCATGTGAAGACCATGTTGGGGGAAGTGTTTTGCTGAGAGGGAATTAATTTAAAAAAGTGTGACATTAGTTTCTCTCAGTTGCAGGTTAAATTGTTGGTTTGCGTGCTTAATCTCGGTGCATAGTATTGGTCTGTTGTACCAGAAGGGCTGAGTCGAGACTACAATGTTAGTATTTTGGGCGGCACATTGTAATTTGTTTACATGTTGTTCAGGTGTGAAGTTACCGCCCAAGATAATGTCGTTCTTCCCCCTTGGATAATGATTGTGTCATTGGTCAGTGCCTTCGGGTGGGTGTCCAACTCTGCAGTCATATCTGAAATCTCCCGTTAGGTTTAAAAATAGATGAGACTGAGAAGTTGGAGGGTAACTTCCTACTGAGAATGGGGGGAAAGATGGCGGCTATAACGGTCAGCTAAGATAAGTACTAGTTTTTGAGGCTCAATAGAAATTTCTTTTTTTTTTAAAGTGAGGTACGAATCGCAGCTTTACGTGTTTTGTTTCTGACGTGCTTCCTAGCCTGTTTGCGTTGGTTTGTGCATGTATTTGTCGATGGTAAAGAAGGGTTGTGAGGATTAGAAGGCGAGGAAAATATGTTTCATAATCTAAAACATATTTGTTTTCAGTTGTGACTGGAGTCTTTGTCTTCTGTACTGTCACGGGTGCACGGTTGGTTTTATTCGCGGTGTTGCCGACTTGTACCAAACCGTCTGTGTAGAGAACGATCTCTTCCATCTTTCGGATGTGTTGGTCTAAATTATTGTTTATGTGTGTGAAGGCTTTCAGAAGGTCGGCTTTGAGAGTGTACAAAGTAAAAAGAGTAGAACGAGCAGTAGCTATGTCAGGAATGCGTTTTAATGTACATGATACAAATTGCAATAAATACAAGAAAACTCAGATAAGAGAAACAAGCGCCTAGCTTAATATTTTAAAAGTGTACGATTGATGTGTATTCGATAGATTAAAAAGTTAAGTTCAATACAAAATTTAGAAGGTATGTCACCCACAAAATCTATTGAAGTTAATACTTACGAAATTTTGCAATGTGGCTACATAGATTTTCGTCCACTGAAGCTGCAACTGTTTAAATACAATATGTTGTATTTATGTTGTTATATGTTTTAATATATGTTGTCGCGGCAGTAAGTATTATTCCTTGATGAACATGATGAGGAATAAGAGCCCAATTTTCTCGTTAATTTGCCATTGAAAATAAATTTTACAACATCAGAGCCGATACTGTTATTAACAATCCTTGCAAAAAACGCTCATTGTTTCTGTATTAAAAATTAAATTATTATATGGCTTAGGAATGGGATCACAGAATTTTGAAAACGTTCACAGAATTCACTTCTTCCCATAGCACGTCACACATAGTTTTTAACTGTTTTTGCCGTAAAATTAATAAAAAACTCAAATTCGTGTCGAAATATCAGAGTCCTCTCCCATTCAGGTAATAGGAGTTAACATCTTCCATTTCTTTGGCGGGGTAAGTACAATGTATTCTCTGATATTGATGATATAAATTTAAAAATTAATTTAAAAATTTAATAGTCAATACAATAATTTTGTTTAAATTGACATCTTATTACTTCTTAAATTATGTTAAAATTACTTCTTATATTTTTTGGTGAATTCAAATTATTCTATTATGTTTCAAATTGTCCATGAGCATTTGATTTGTATGAACATGGAAATAAATAGTTATTTTGTTGTTATTCATCCTCGCTGACTCAGATAGTTTGAATGGTATTTACTCACCCCGCAAGAGCGGCTGAACCCTATGATCCCGTGTTTGGTGGCGATGTACACCGGGGTGGTAGGACGGGCCATAAGGCCGGCGATGGAAGCGATGTTGACTACGGTGCCTCCGCTGCCGCCCTCGTGCTTGCCCATGTGCTTCCAGGCCAACAACGTCCCTCTGATGACACCTTTCTGGATGTAGAAAGAAAAGTTTCAAAGAAACTTCAAACTATTACAACACACGCATTTTATGCATCACATACGCGTGTGCGCTTTTCTGCACTTGAGATTATATATACCAACATTTACCAACGTTGGATACCCTGTTGTTGACTACCTATGAAGCATTCTCAGTCCATCATGTCTGCGAAAATAGATCTTATATGCAACATGCAAGTAAAATGATTAAATGAAAATGTTGGATATTTATCCAAAAATACGATTTCATATAGTAAAATTGTAAGTACTCTATTTGCGCTCATTTTCTTGAGCGCTTGTTTTGCCACATACGAGAGAATTGGATGTTAGTTATTTCGTCGGTAGTGTCTGCTATTTAAGTAGTGTATATGATAAGGGAACAACGTTTTTGTTTGTTAATGTTTTAAACTCTCGAAGCTGTTTGTATTCGTAATTCAACTATGAACAGTAAAAGGGACGAGGGTAGGGGGTATGGGACTCAAGAACACGGGCACCACAAATTGTGTTCTCCGCCGCATTCGTCACAGTTTTTCATTATTTCTTTCTATCTCTTCAAGTTTCGAGACAAATTTTACTTACCAATTGATATCCACTGCTAGATTCCAGTCGAGGTCATTGAGGAGGCCCGCACAGTTTACTACAATGTTCAGTTTCTTGAAACTACTCTTAGTTTCTGTGAAGGCAGCTGTGACATTCAAACAAATGTGTTACAATGAGTACATCTCTTTTAATAAAAAAATAATTATATCAATGTATAACTAAAACATATTGATTCTTGTGAGTGGAAAATAGACGATTTTTAGTGTCTGATCATGTTAGACTGGTTACAATTGGATCTAGCGAATTTCTGTAAGAATGCATATTAAATTTCAAAACCTTATGAAGTTTGTATTAATTGCCCATTTTGATGCTTTAATACAATTACTCTTTTTACTTTCTCGTATACATACGTATATACAGAGTAATATAGGTAGTATAGAGAAAGTGATGTAATGCTGCAGAAAATCGATTTCGAGTTTTCAACGGAAAGACACGTTTTAGGGCCCCCTGATACCTAAAAAGTGTTTTCTTTCCAAATGTCAGTTCGTCTGTCTGTGAACACTACTGTCGCCTAAACCACACGTACGATCTTTTCCAAATTGTAGAAATCCGGCTCTAGTTGAAGCTTTGAGATTTTGAAAAACATTCTTTAAAATTTGTGGGTACTTTACCTGAAGCCCTAAGAACATTTTCAAAATATTCTCAAAATCTGCTCCAAATTTTTCTTTAAATTTCTTAAAAGAATAGAGTAAAATACACGTATAAACATGGCATAGGTCCGATGTTCACGGTTAACTCTAAATTTTCAAAAATGGTCAAAATTTGAATTTTTTCGGAGTCCTCCTATAACTACAAAATCGAAGACAGATTTTTCCTTCAAACGAAACGTGTAGTCCATAAATAGTTTTTTCAATAAGGTTATGTAGATATTTTTAACAATTTTAATAGTTTTCGTGCAATAGTGCGTGAAATATTTGCAATTTTAAAAATTACAAAAACAAGATTTTCTCAAAAACGGCTCCAATTTATTATTTTTGTATTTTTACGTATTATACGTAATTTTATCTTTTGTATATTATATTATATTATCGTAACAAAAAAGTGGATAAATCATGCAGCTAAATATAGAAAGAACTTAGAGAAAGTTATATAATGGTGCTTCGGAAAACTGCGAATTTTCGAACTCTTATTGCCGAGCCTTGGTAACAAAAAAGTGGATAAATCATGCAGCTAAATATAGAAAAAATTCTCTAACTCGTGATGTAGCCAGAATCCTTGTTTTATGGGTCGTTGATATCAAAATATCGATTGACGGCAAAACGTCTTCCTGTCCGTCTGTGGTCAATACTAGCGCCTAAACCGTTCAAACTATTTTCTCCAAAATTGTTATTCCACAATAGATTTGAATGAACTCGACGTTTTAGGAGTTTGAAACAGATATTTTGATTTTGAGGGTAGTTTACATGAAGCTTTAAAAACATTTTCAAAATTTTCGAAAAAAATTGCACATTTTTTGTTCAAACGTTGTATTGGATAGATTAAAGGACGCTTAAAGATAATGGTGTTGAATTGGTGATAATGGTAATAATAGTGTTGAATGTTGTTTAAGGCTGTGGTTAGTTAAAATCTTAGAATTTTTAAATTAAGATTTTTCCTTAATGACATCTGTTCCTTAAAGACCGATCTTTAAATAAGTTCAGAATCAAGTTTTCGAAAATATGAGTAGTTATCGTGTAATTTGTCGCGGAAAATAGGCAATTTAAAAAATTAATATTTTCTCTCAGAAAACGTTCCAAGTTTTTTTAAATTGTTTTTCGCGAATAAAAGGAATTCTTAAAATAATTGCGCGGGTCTCATTTTCATTGAACTCTGAATTTTCGAAAATTGCAAATTTAGAAATAGTGTGAGAGTACGAGCTATTGTAACAACTCTAGTATCTATTGTCAACCTGCTCTTTCCAGAAAATTAGTGCGTTTTACAAAGAGGTAATTTTGACAAACAAGCACAAAGGTAATTTAAATTCTGTTCCGGACGGTTCTTTCAATTGGGTTTTCAGCATCAAGGACCCACAAAACAGGAATTCTAACTACACTACGTGTTAGACGATTTTTTCCCTTCATTTAGCAACTGGATTAATCTACGTTTTCGTTATTAGGGTTCGGCAATTAATTTTTTTCTGCCGAAAATCCTCCGTTTTTTCGCGCAGCATTACGTAACTTTCTCTATACTACGTATATTACTTCGTATACCAGAATGTAAACATGAATATGCGTATATGAAAATGACAATAATTTAAGTGAAAGTAATTTTAGAATTTTGTCTCCACTGCAAAATATTGAAGTTTGAGAGATTGTGTTAAAAATTTTAAAAAGAAAGTTTGTCTTGGATTACAGTTTGTCTTAGATTACAAGAGTACAGTTATAATGTTATTTGATGTTTCGTATTTGAGTTGATTACAAAGTTTACAAATATGTTTCCTTAATGCGATAATCGATTTTATTGAAAATAAATGGTAAGTTTTCTTCACTGATTAATCTGGTCTGTGTTTGGATTTTAATAAATGGCAGTGGCAGTTTAAGTATCACATAGCGCTCACTTGACTTTTTTCCAAAAATTTAACATTCTTATAAATGCATTTATATGATGAACGAACAGCCCTATTCACGTCATCGTCGTCTCTTGGTAGCTCCATCTACCACAGACACAGCCAGTCCTATCGTGACCGGGTCTTGTAATTCCCACAAGAAGCATATGTCGTGATTATCCAGTGCCCATTTTAGCTAGGTCATGCAGTACACTTTTCATTTAGCTGATTTTGTTTCCCATTCATTTCCTTAAGGTATATTGTAATGGTAAATATCATTGAATTTAACATATAGAACATTTAAAAAAAATTAAACCTGCCTAGATCGCGTTTGACCAGACATCATTTAGGCTGATTTAATAGAAATCCACGCTTGGTCCTGAGGTGGGTGAGTTCATATGTCACCGTTTTAATGATTTATACAATGCATTAAAAGCAGTACGAATACAGAAGAAGAAAGCGTACTCACCTTCAGTTTGGCCTTCATTCCGCACGTCCGCTTGTATGAAAATGCTGCGCTCTGCTCCGAACTCTGCCTGCAGATCCTTCACTACCTCTTCCCCCTTGGTGGAGATATCAGCCACTGCTACCTGCAGATACATCATTCAAAATTATGGTATTTTGTATTTAGAAGGTAATTATTACATGTATTATGATGATTTTTATTAGATCTCTTACTTTGAATCGATGTATTAAAGTTTACTTTCCAACTTCCACAGTCATACGCAGTTTTTAACTGTTTTTTGACGTTAAATAAATAAATAAATAAAACTCAACTATGGTTCGACACTACATACCATTCTTACCAGTTGAATGCGGACATGCGATTCTATCGACCACATTCCTGGAAGTTCTAGAATTGGAGATACAGCATTAGAATTATGGCACTACTATATCAGCCTTTTCAACAAACTTAAATTTATTCTCAGTCATCGATGAATTGACCAGCTGATGTCAAATTTGACCCATAAATTATCTCGTCAAATTTAAATCATAGCAAATACTCGTATGCAGGGATCAGATTATAGAAATACGTCGATCGTTAAGTTCGTAGTTACGTTCGTAACATGGTTATCGACTTTTCGGCAGAAGGAAGGCCCCGAAATACTTGGTAAACCATTTTTCGTGTCCTTTCCGAAATAAAAATGTTTCAGAATATCCTTAAGAATTGCTATAATTGGACTTAATATTCCCACCAATTTTACACGCCGTCGTGACTTTCCCTATTAGTGTTTTGTATGAAACACTTACTTGCGACTGACTATATTCATCTACTTATTGGAAAATTCTTCCATCTGCGGAGCTGCCCTGATTATATCTCCACGAAGCATGGAGTATGTTTAATTCCAATTTCCTACCAATATATTAATAAAAAATTCCAATTACAATTAATATCACAATTTATACAAGACCAATCTCTCAAATTTCAAAATAAACATAACTTCACGGCTTACTATCATCTTCATAATACCCAGCTTGTTGAAAACACGATCGCACCTCACAAACCGCTTACGTGTGCTCGTGACAAAATTTTTCTATAGAGTGAATCTATGCGTTCTTCCTGACGATCACGACCATCAAACTCTTCATACTTTCTGCACATAATGTATTCGAGGCCGTGTCCATTTGCACCACGTTGACACTCAGCATGGAATGTTAACTCTTGTTGATCCGTTTCCTAACAGCGCGTATTCTTTGACTGAAACGATGATTCCAACGCTTTGATTTGACTGCAACGATGATTCGACCAGGGAAAACAATGTTAAAATCCCCGCATACAAAAATGGTTTCAAAAGATCGATTGCTGACTTTATTAAGGTTATCTCCAGTTTTTCTAAGAACAAAATATAATCTGCGGCTCTCTTTGCTGGAGGCCTGTAGATGCAAAGTAATTTCACTTTTAGGAAAGATGTATAGCAGAAATTTCGAAAACATTTTCAACGGAATACATGTTTAATTCCGTCAAACAGTAATGTATATTATTTCAAACGTAAATAGAAGCAGCCCCATATGTAGGACCTTTATGCGATTCTCTCTCTCTATAATAAAAGTCTGCGAGGTAAAAGTTTGGAATTTGGAAAATGCTATGTTCATTAGGAGATAACCAGTGTTCTGTAAAGTAAAGAACTTCCATTTTATTTAAATTTCTCTCAAGAGCTGCCTCGATAAACTCACTTTTCAAAGGTATTGCTCATTATGGTGCAGTATGTTTGTCTTTTGCAAGTTAATGTTTTTCTGCTGCATCTAACTGTAGTTGTTATATATTTACTCCATTTTTACCTCGAGTACGCAGTGGAAGATTGTAATGTGTCCTAGCAGTGACAGGTTGTGGGGAAATTGTGGCATAAGGAGTACATGAATTGGTAGTGGGAATGGGAGAAACGAGAGTAGGTTCAGAGGGTTCGAAATGAAGGTGGCTCTGGAGAACGTAAGGATGGTGAATGGGATGAATTTTTGGCAGGAGACTGCTAGAACTAGAGTTGATGATGTATTGTGCAAGCTTGTTACCGGCTTCATGTTTTCCAGCAAGGTTCATGTCAAGACCATGCCGAGAGAAGTGTTTTGCTCAGAGAAAATTAATTTAAAAAGTGTGACATTTTTTCTCTGTTGAAGTTTTAATTGTTGGTTTTCATACTTAATTTCACTGTATAGTGTTGGTCTGTTGTACCAGAAGGGTAGAGTCTAGACGACAATGTTAGTATTTTGCGCGGCACATTGTAATTTGTTTACAAGTTGTTCAGATGTAATGTTACCGCCCAAATTAATTTCATTCTGCCCTCCTATGATGACTGTGAGCTGATGGTTCAGTGTATTCGTGTAATTGTCAATTCTGCAGTCACATCTTCAAATATCCTGTTAGGTTTAATAATAAATGAGACTGAGTAGTTGCAGGGTAACTTCGAACTGAGAATGGAGGAAAGATGGCGGCCATGGCTATCAGCTAAAATAAGTACGTATTTTTAGGTTGAGTAGGAATGTATAAAGTCATTCTAAGTTGTTTTATAGTGGGCTAGGATGAACAGCTTTCGTGTTTTGGGTTTTACGCACTTTATAGCCAGTTTTTGTTGGTTTATGCATTTTTTCGATGGTAGAGAAGGGTTGTGCGGATCACAAATGCGAGGAAAATCTGTTTCATAATCTGAAACACTACATTTGTTTTGAGATGCGACTGGATGTGGTGTCTGTGTCTTGTGTGCAGTCACGTGTGCACGGTTGGGAAGATTCGCTGTGTTGCCGACTTGTACCAAACCGTCTGTGTAGAGAACGACCTCTTCCAACCTTCAGATATGTTATTCTAAATTATTGTTCACATGTGTGAAGACTTTCAGAAGGTCGGCTTTGAGAGTATGGAGAGTAAAAGAGTATAATAATAATAATAATAATAATAATAATAATAATAATAATAATAATAATAATAATAATAATATATTTATTGCTTTGGATAAGATCCCGTGGTAGATCTCTATAAGTACATTTACTATTTGTTAAGTTTACTTTTACATCAAGTTTACATTTAAAACGCATATTTATACAAATTATGACTAATACTAAATGAATACAAAATTATAGTTTTAGTCTAACATATGCACAATTATTAAAATGAGTAACTAATATTTTTAATTTATTTTTAAATTTTCCCACACTCAGAGGTAAAATCTCTAGTAGTACTACAGGTAATATGTTCCAGTTTTTATTGTTCGGTTAACGAAATAAAATTTTCCAATATCAGATGTTTGCCTTCTTCCCATAATTTGCAGTTGTGGTCCTGGCGGCTAGTAAATGATTTTAAGAGTGGCTTCTGAATATCCTTCCCAGCTGGTTTGCTTTGTAAGCTCTGAAGAAAGCAGAATCTTACTCTTTCCCAACGTTTCTGCAAGGATTCCTCCTAGAACTACTGGAATTTATTTTCCTCGCAATACAAAGTTTTCCGCGATTGTTTGAATCTTATTTAAATTACTTAGTTGTCCTATACGATAAGGGTCCCAAAAACCAAACCGTATTCAAGAATAGGTCGAATTAGCGATGTGTACGCAAGTTTACGTGATTCAGCACTCCTCTTCTCAGCATCATCAAGAAATGCAGAGCTTTCTGTGCGTTTCTGGCCACATAGTTTACGTGTTCAGCCTATCCTATATGTTCGTTAGTATAGTACGTTTTGCCTTCGTTCACGTAGGCTGGCTGCTTACCCGGCTGCCTGTTGGTAGTGAGAACTCACCTGCGTCGCCACATGTATGATCTGGCGCATGCATGTACGGGGTTTCCAAATTCTCTAGTCATTAATTCGCTAATTGAAAAACAAAGATCATTTGATTTAATTATCAAACCCACCCAGAACAATTATCCAAGCAACATTATACATTATCACGCCTACTTCGCCCTTATGTCTAATGATGACCTCCTTCCTCCCTCTCCTTCTCCACCTTTCATTGTTTCGTTCATCTGCCCATTTGGCGATCTCACCCAGAATTGTCCACGGCTGGCGCTGATAGGCGGCGGGCTCCATGGAGAGCGCGGGATCAGCAGATCACCCCATATAGTGATGTTTCGTCGGATCCCGGCCCTGCGTTAACGCACGTGGGTGTGGCTGCCTCACTCGTCCCTCGGCGGTGTAGCGACGTGGCGAGAGCGATGCCTCAGGGAGAAATCATGCGTCTCCCGCTGTCTCGTCTCAATCGCAGAGACCACTCCCACAAACCGTCCACATGTGTGCCAGTATTTTGCGTGTGTACTTATTGAAGGTGCTGGCGGCGAACATCTCACTCAATTTAACGATTAACAGTTGGCGGCATTTAGGCAGCCGTACGGCGAAACTCCGAGGAACCAAAACAGAAGCTCGGCATACAATTACGAAAAGTTTTAGAACCAGACCGCTCGACGCAAAGTTTCAGCAGCTGACCGCTCGACGAAAAGTTTTATATGAAGACCGGAGAACGTCCCATCTGCGTTTTTATAGATTACTCTGACGCAGATGACGCGGTGGCTCCCCGCCAATCACATACCCGTTTAGGTGTCCCGTGACTTGTCTCACACAGTCAGCTGGCGCCTCCTGAAGCCATCCTTCTGAAATGCTCCGTAACGTAGCCTCCCGCGTCACTAATCTTCGGCCGCATCCCTAATTCCTAACGTCACGGCGCTCCTCTCTTGTCTTCGGTATGGACTATAGCTACCTGCCCCTAAATATTTGATATTGCTTACCCTGGGTTTCAAATCGCCTTTCAGATAATACGATATATTTTCTGCCTTTTTCTTTTAAGAGAAACTAATAGCTTTGCATTTATTTGTCTTAATTTCCATTTCATTTTCTGTTGTCCAGGTTTCTATTTTCTTTAGGTTTGCTTGTAACGTTGGCATGTCCTGCGTATTTTTAATTTCTCTGTAGAGTATGCAATCATATGCAAAGAGTTGAATTTCGTACTAAATGTCGCGACCGATGCCGTTCACATATGCAATGAACAGCAACAGACCTAGAACGTCTTCCTGAGGGAACCCCGACGTTACTTCAGACGCGTTCTGAAAGTTTAACACCTACTTTTACTCTTTAAGTTCTCACACTGAGCCATTCTTGGATCCAAGATACTACTCTAGTTTCGATTCCCGCCCTAGTTAGTTTTGCTATTAATTGTTCGTGCGGAACAGATCGGCTTTGAGAAGTCTATGACGACTGCGTCAATTCTCCCACATCAAGGGAATCAGCAATATCTTAACATACGGAGACTGGCTTTCGCAGGAACATCATGATTTAAACCCGTGTTGCCCTTCGAAATTCCAACCTGCCTTGAGCCATTCGCGTTTTAAGTATTCTGCAATTTGATTCTAAATTAGTTTGCAGACAATCGATGTTAAACTAATTGTCCAGTAGTTTTCTACTTTTGTGCGACTTCCTCCTTTAAATATAGGAACCACAATCGTGCTTTTCCAGTCGTCTGGAGTAGATGCGTTTTTGGCGTTATTTGAAAAATTCGCAAGAGATAAGGTATCATGACTACACCTCCTAATTTTTTTTAAATCTCCGGATATGCCATCAGGCACCACTGATGTTCGTTTCCCTAGTTTGTTTAGACTGTTTCAAATACCCTTCGCGTTAATTCCTATAGTCGGATCTCCAAACAGGGCTGCAGTATAATTTTCTTTTTTTACGAAATACAGATGCAAAATACTTTAAATAACTCAGCCAAGCTTACTATTATCTCTCCCTGTTATCTGCTTAAGTCGCGAGGAAGCAGCGCAATTGTATGCCACTATATCAATAAATTACCGCTTCCTGAGGGTTACTGAGAAGGGGAAATTGTGAAAAAAAAATACAGGACACTTTTCTTGCAACCTGCCGTATGCCGCACACCCTGTTGAGGAGCTCCTGAAGATACGTTCGACCCCGAGGACTGCTTCCTGAAGACTGTAGTAGAACGAGCAGTAGCCACGTCACGAATGCGTTTTTAATGTATGTGATAAAATTTGGAATAAATACAAGAAACCTCAGATAAGAGCAACAAGCACCTAGCTTAATATTTTGTAGGTGTAGTATTGATGTGTATTCGATAAATTAAAAATAAGATTCAATACAAAAATGTGAAGGCATCAGGATGTACTGGGACAGAACGCTGAACGCGCTACGAGTTACCGCGAAATCGAAATACAACCTTTTCGAACCTACCTTGACGCTGTCAGTGTCAATCTTCGGCTGGTAGCATCATTTTCAAGCGAACAACGGTGTGAAGTGTCGGAAATGAAGACGTTTTCTACAGACGAGCATTGTAATATACATACTTGATATTCGGGAATGTCACAGCAATACCGGCGTTGCTGTGCGTGTGTATACTGCCCGATATCGTACTGCCGGCAACCGATGTGCAAAGTTTTGCAGCATCTCGATGCACGACTGCGTGCTAGTGGGTGTCAATTCAATTTAACGTGTTTAAATTCAATTGAGTTCAATTCAATGATACATTTTTTCTGTGTCGAGGCCCAGTGCATTAGACCTATTCTGCCGGCTTTACTTCCCCGAAGGAACTCGTGCGTAGAATATTTTTCGCTCTTAAAAATCCACAGCTCTATGCAAAAATTACAGATTTGATCCTCACGTGCGTATAACTGTCTGATACACTAACCGTTACCCAATCGAAGCCACTTATACCATCGAAGTCACAATATTCGAAGGGCCGCGCCGTCTTTCAGCTTCTTCCGAAGTGACACTATTGCAAGCGCGGAAGACGAGCCCTCAAACAGTGCGCCGTTTGACGCGCCACACCTCTACGCACGGGTAAATGCGGCCGTCTGCCGAAACTTTAGGGCATGTGCAACCAACATTGCGATGCGAGCCTTTTTATGTGGTCAGGGCCGACCTGGATGGCCGAGGTTGCTAAGAGCGAGTGCCGACACAGCGCTTCGGTTCGAAGGGTCGCGGGTTCGACTCCCGACTTGGGCATGGTTGTTTGTCCCTTGACTTTGTATGTGTTGTCGCGGAGGGCCTCGCGTTCTGCTGACCCCAGATCAGAGGAGCCCGCAAGTGTGTTGGTCTAGTGTATGGTCGAATATGCGTCCCATCGGGACGTAAAGGGTAACCGGCTGTTGGCTGGATAAAAGCCCTAGAAGAAAAAAAATCGCAGGGAACATTTTGGGCATGTTTTCTAAAAATTGTATTTGAGTCAGCAATAAAGAGGACGCTGTGTATCCTGAGTTGTGTTATTTCACGACCTTCAAACTTCCTTCTCGATGCCCTTCATTCCACCGCAAAGTTGAGGTTTATCATCTGCCCAGTGCCGCCGTTGTACGACACAACACGTTACAAAATTTGATTGTTTCCGTATTTCTTGCCGGAAAAGCAATTACGCGTCTCCGTCCGTGCCTTACCACGGCTAATCATCCTCTGACCGCCCTCGACTTTTTCAAAGCGCTTCCTTTAAAAAAAAAAAAAAATCGACGGTTCTCCTTACGCTGTTTATCCTTTCCATTTCCAATTCCCCTCTACTAATTATACACAATAAATGTTTTATAAATTCGTATTATTTCCGAACTGTCCCTATTTTGTTGTATTCTTTTGACTCGTACACGAATATTCTTTCAATTTCTAAATGCGATTTCCGCCACTCGTCATGCTTCAAAAACACTTGATGGCGCTCTCCTCTCATGGCACCATTACTAAAAAATGTTTATGTTTCTTTTTGCATGACGGGATCATTACAGTATATTGAAATAAACTGAATATATTGATGATTTATCCCAACGTAATCCGTTCCGAATTTGTATAAATGAGCGCCAGGAAAATATTACGCTAATACTATTATACACGTCAACCTTCAACTCTAATTATAATAAATTAGTTTCCGGCTACCTGGGTCGATGGGTTTCATAGAAATAATCACTATTGTATGCTAATAGATGATTATCCGATCTGCCATCTATACAGAGTGGTCGAGAACCTGAAAACAAATATATTTCTATCTTGCTACTTCGTTGCTAGAATTGGTCAATGAGAATCATGTATTCATTTCACAAAACATGGAAATTTATTAAACAATTTTGGTATTTTATAATTTTACCCAATATGAAAAAAAACTTGGTCATGACCGGTTCCAACCTTATAATGTCGTATTCGTCTTCGCGCGCTTTTGGACCATCTTTATTCATCTCCGACGTCGCCGTCCTCAGGTCCAGATACCATCTTCTCTCTTCTTTTCTCGGAAGCACACTTCAATCACCGTTCATCAGATCAATAAACTATCTGCTGCTAGCATTCCAGTCCAATTACTGATAACTTCGCCTAAGCCCTCAATGTCCTTCTAACTCGTTCACTTCAAATATTTTAAGTTTTACTGTCACACTTAGTATTCAAATCCGATTATTTGCAGATAAGTCAGAATGATGCCTCTCTATCCTTTCAGCCCTGCAAAGCTCGGTCCATTTTTTCGATTGTTTATTTGCAGATAACACTTGATGTACTTTCGTACCTAGCCAATCCCTAAATTTCTTGCAAAACGAACTAGCCGTCTTCACGACTGTCACTGCTTTTTCGGCCAATCCCTGAATTCTATACAAAATGAACTAGCCGTCTCCGCGATTGTCACTGCATGAAGATGTTGACCTTGACGACGGCTCGCTTACCGTTGCTATGCTAGCATATTCACATACATTTATCCCTATAATTTACGCCATTTATAATAAATATTGCACCATATTCAGTCACATATATTTTCAGTCACATATATTTTCACGGACAGCATGGGTTTAGAAGTAAATATTCGTGCGAAAGCCAAATCGTTTCTCTTTGCAAGATCTAGCTGACGAAGTTGACGCGGGTGGGAGGGTGGATGCAATCGTAATCGACTTTGCGAAAGCATTCGACGTAGTACCGCATAACCTACTTATCAGGAAATTATTAACTTCAGGAATTGATGCTAGAGTCGTGAAGTGGGTAAGCGAATTTCTTAGAGACAGGAAACAAAAGTTCGAATTGGCACTCCAGTTTTCGACTACGGTTATTGTTACTTCAGGGTTCCACAGGGAAGTGTCATAGGGCCATTACTTTTCTTAGCGTACGTAAATGATCTCCACGTTAACATACAATCAAAGGTGCGTTTATTTGCAGACGATTGTGTTATATACCGAAAAATCAAAAGTAGCGCTGACGAACAAATATTACAGCAGGATTTAGAACATTTACGTGATTGGGCTGAAAAAATGACATGGGAATTAACGGATCGAAAGCAAAACAATAACGTTCGGCGGGGAGAAATTATGAGGAACCAGACTATCGTTTAGGTGAGGTCATCATCCCAAGAGTCTCATCATGCAAGTATTTAGGCATTCATATAGATAGTAAATTAGGGTGGGAGAAGCATATAAATCAGGTAGTTAGGAAAACGTGGAAGTCTTTGCATTTTGTAATGCGAATTCTAAAGAAAAGCTCTGCAAACGCAAAGAATTAGCATATTTTTCGCTGGTTCGCCCTCTCATGGAATACGGAGTGGCATGTTGGGATCCATACAGAAAGTCGCACCGGAAAAATCTAGATAGAATACAGAGAAAAGCGAATAAGTTTACCTACAGAACTAACGCGATAAAAAGGCATGGAACCTCTAGAAATGAGAAGAACAAGGGCGAGGCTTTGCGCTCTTTATAAATCATACGTAGGTCAAACAGCTTGGAAGGAAATTCAGGTTAGACTAGAAAAACCAAATTATTTCGGCGAAGCGATCACACTCACAAAATTCGAACAAGGAAACAAAATTCAGATCTTGGGAAATTTTCCTTTGTAACAGAACAATTAAAGATTGGAACAGTTTACCGCAGCAATTTTCAAAGCCTTTCCTCTAAGTGTCCGAAGTTTTAGAAATAAGTTAGAACAATATGATAGTAATAGACATTAAATGAGTAAGTGCTGTGAAGTGCGGTGAAGTGCTGTGAAGTGCGGTGAAGTGCGATGTAGTGCTGGTCAGTGTAACTCAAAGCAAAACAGTGTAGTGTAGTGTAGTGTAGTGTAGTGTAGTGTAGTGTAGTGTAGTGTAGTGTAGTGTAGTGTTGTGCAGTGCAGTGTCGTGCAGTTAATTGTAGTGAACGCGATCAATGAATTAAAACAATAAATTTAGCTCAATATTTATGTAGCTTGTATTAAATTTTAGCATCACCGACATATAATTATAATTATTATATATCATACGAGTTGAAATATTTGTTATAATACTTAATATTAGTGATAGTATGATTATTGCATGTTCGGCTTGTACTGTACTCCTTTATTATTATTGTTATTATTATTAATATCGTTATTATTATTAATGTTGTTATTATTAATTGTTAAGTGTTATTATTATTGTAATTATTGTTAATTAACTGCCACCGGGTCATACCCAATTGCAGTTCAAATAAATGTAATGTAATAATGTAATGTAATATTGTAAGTCACAATATTGGTGTCATCATGTTCTACGGTCTTCCCATCACTGTCATACTCTCCGTGTGCGGATATTAAAGGGCACCTGTTTAAACTTTTAACACGCCGTATGCGTAAAAACGGCGCTGTAAACGTAAATGTAAATATACCCCTTTTTGTTTATTGTTCACAGTTGAGGCATATCGCGTAATGACAACTGACATTTCGGGTGAATTTAGAATTATTGATTCTAAGTGGAATAAGCAGGAGCTCTTCTTGTATCTCATTTTTCAAGAATGTTCCTTATATCATGTCTTTCCATTTTGCAAAATTTCAAGAATAAACAAAAATGACAATAAATTCATTTGGCTCGACAGATAAATTAATGTGGAGGTAGCCACAAATTGATTTTTCCTCTGCGACATGAAATGTCAGTTAATATTAATTACGTATATCCGAACGCCTCAACTGTAATTTTGAAATTGTAAATTCATGAAAGTGGTTAGGCAGAAGAGCAGGTCCCAAGGCCTGAGCCTCGCAACAAATAAAGACAATTTTATTATTATTATTATTATTATTATAATTATTATAATTATAATTATTATAATTATAATTATTATAATTATAATTATTATAATTATAATTATTATTATTATTATTATTATCATTATAATAATAATAATAATTATTATTATTATTATCATCATCATCATCATTATGCGAAAGATATCCGCACACACTTCGATATTTCTGCACGCTTTGTAATGTTTCGCTTTGTATTGGAATGAAAAATATCTGCTTCTCACACGGAAAACAAGCACGAGAAGCCGTGTCTTAGGCACGACGTGTTAAAACCGAATGTATGCAGATTCTAATGCATACGAATGCCAAGTAGCGTTAAATTTCTTCGCTTTCTTCTTATCTTAATTTTTGAGCAATAAATCTATTCAATTATGAAATAAACAGAATTATATTATCTTGTTCCTAGAGCCAGTAACATAGAATTTAGTTTGTTTGCTTGAAGCTAATACAGAAACAGATTCTCATACAAGTTAGAGCAATGCAAGAAAGTCCGTGGGATGAAGTACGGAAAGACTATCAAAACCAACTTACGTCGCGCGGAAGGATCATGGTTTCATAATTCGGCAAAGAAAACAGAAGAATGTAGGTAAATTCTCATTTGTAAATAGAACAATACAAAATTGGAACAAATTACCTGCAGCAGTGCTGGAGACGTTCCTCAGAATGTCAAACATTTTAATATTAGACGAAGTAAATATGGTTAATAGATTAATTTTGTAAAATTGTATTTGGTAACATGTAAATATTTTAATGTTTGATGTTTGTTTTGTGTATTTTTAGTAATTCCTTAGAAAACGCTACCACCAGAAGTATTCTATGTATTCCTAAGTAGCAAAATAAATATTCTATTCTAAAGCAATACCCATATATCTACACATTGTACAACACAAGTAAGTTACATTGAGAACGAGAAGTTAGAATTTCAATTTCTATCTAGAGAGTGGAGCGTTTGTGACACACACTCTTTTGACCTTTCGGAAACCGTTGGGAATGGCGTGGCTTCTGAGGAAATTTAGAACCCATTTTTCTACAGTTTCTTTCAAAATATTTACAATACTTCTATCACTGAGTTTGTATCTTCGAGTACTTTAGAACGGAGGTAGAAAATACGTACTTCCACTTAAAAGTTAAAATTGTATCAATATTTTAAAAATTAAAATGATAACAAACTAGAAAATGAAATATGTTATTTCTCCTATTATCTATAATAACAAATGGCAAACCGGATTCAGATATCTTAAACTATTACTAAGATTATTTCTGTAGCCAACTAAGATGACCACATGCATAATGAAGTGAAGTCAGGTGTAGGGTAATTAGGTTAGGTGTTATTGTGTAAATAGAAATGTACGAGACTGACATTTACGAGAGAATCGAAAATATATCCCTTGTAACTCAATATCCTTGAAACTTTCCACTTGCAGAGCAACCACTAGCAATCAGTTCGTTACATTACACTTGCTATACCACCTTCGTTACGTACTTCTTCCACTTGAGATACGTGGCTAATGTGCATTTAATCCCACTGAAATCCGAAGTATGTTTTGAATCTGTTCTTTCAGTGAACGTACGTAATATGTCGTAGAGATATTGTTTGAAATAGAATTAGTTTACAACAAATTTATTAATATTTAATTTTGAAATGGAAGAGCATAAAAAGAAATACAATCTTGTATGATATGCTAATATTTTGATAGTAATTTGAGTATAAAATTGTACATTTTGACGTATGGTTTCAAATTAAACGGACAATATTTTATACAGCAGCTCTTGCAACTGTTGCCTTTGGGAAGGTGTCCTTTACGGCGCCCAGGATGTTAGAGGCAGAGGAGCTGAGAGAGGTGGCAATAAGGGATAAAGGCGGAACTACATCAATCCATAGCTTGTCTCAGGGCACATAAACAAATGTCAGTATTTCCGATTAGAATGAAAGACACTATTCCATTGATTTATCAGGGTAGTACTTTTTTTGGGAAAGGCTAAAATTCCAAAGCATCGATTCCAAGCGTCAAAAAACAAGACATTGGCCTTTTTCCTGCAGGGTTACAGTGTTCTTTTCTTCGAATCGTACATGAGAATATAAAATAATTTTACTTAGAAAAGTGGGATCTCAAGCGTTGAAAGTGCCTCTGCCAGACCTGTAGGCGAACGGCATTCTTTTACTTTGGACTGTAGATTCCGTGTACGATTTATACTGTCGGTTTCTCTCCACTACTTGTAGGTATAATAAACTCAGTTGCACAGGTTGCTTTTCATGAGCATGCGGAAATATTTGTCTGAGAGCAGGTAAATAACAGAATTATCACTTTACTTTTAGGTTGGGCTTTACGATACTTCGAAAACGAAATCTGCTGCTGTATTCTTTGAAAATGTGGCGTCCTTACCAGTCATGTCAGACAACAATTTTGTAATTTTCCAATTTCGCATTATTATTATTATTATTATTATTATTATTATTATTATTATTATTATTATTATTTCCTCATTGGATAGAATTGGTTTCAACTAGTTCTTCATAGTGGGTATTTTCGTAGGAGGGCGAATTCTTGCTCATTTGCTTGACAAATTCATAATTTCTTTAATTCTCACTATTAGACGCTTGTGATGAAAGCGCGAATGTTTATCATGGGTTTGGGAGACTGGCGTTATCTCTTGATTAGACGTTTGGCGGATGCCTTCATCGTTTTATAATCATGGAAACAGTCGTATATTTAGTTAGCTGAGAGCTAGGGTTGATGGCACTTACGTTTGCTCCTTCTCGCAGAAACTCCTTGACAATGGCAAGTCCAATGCCACTGGCCCCACCTACCACCAGCGCCACCTGTCCTTGGAGCGACATTGCTCTTGGCACTGAACTGGTCGCTGGTATACCTGAGGAATTAGCATTACAGCACCATTAGTGTCTTGTCTTCGAGATTTTTTCTAGGGTTTTACGACTGCCGGTTACCCTTTACGTCCCGATGGGATGCATAATTGCAATAGGAACCTTGCGGGCTCGTCTGACCTGGTGTCAGCAGAACGCGAGGCCCTCGGCTACAGCACATACATGAGAGACATGGGATAAACAACCATACCCTAGATGGGATTCGAACCCGCGACCCTTCGGACTAAAGCGCTGAGTCGGTACACGTTATATGTAGAAAAAGTGTCAGAAAATTATCAGAAAGTATTGTGTCATAATCTTTTTGTACTTTGTACGTGTTTATGATATCTAAAGGCAAACAGTAAAATAACATCAACGAAATGGTCCCGTAATGTGTTGATCGGTAATGAATTGATCAGTGATATGTACTATGACGAAATTGAATGAAACTATACTCACAATTTGCGGCGCGTTTTGTCTTCCGACTTAGTTGTAGCAAACACGAGGCAGTTCCTTCCACCACGAGCGTTGCGAAACGACTGCAGACTCTCTACAGATTGAGCCACGTTAATGGCCTTGGCATAAAATACCTGCAGGGGTACTTCTCGCATGCACGAACCAGGTCAATTCGCGTTTAAGGTCCACGTGCTGAGCACGAAGATAACATTTTAATTCACCTGCTCTTGGTGCCGCTTTCTTGCAGTCTTCTAAAGAAAATCCACTGCAATTATTTATTATACGTTCATGTATTTTCTGTTAGATATACAATTCTATTTTATAGATGTGTTATTGTCTTTTTATATAATAACTCACTTGTAGGTGTTGGCATAGTAAGGTTGTTGTCATATTTTCTCTAATTTTGTAATATAAGGTTAATATGGGACAATTAATATATGAAGTATTGAATGAAATTCACGGTTTCATGAGCAAAAATGGTGAAGATGAGGATGGTCTAATTCAGGTATGTCAAGGTCGCGGGCAAGGTAGCAAGATTACTAGAGCTCACGGGCACAGCGTCCAGCGAAATTGACGAGAGAGTTAAAAGTAAGGGTTGTCTCTTTGGGAGAAGTTACTTGACTGTTACTCTTAGAAATTTAGCTATATTAATTCCTATTTTCTCTTTAAGGCAAAGAAATAATTCATTAAAATGAAATAATACAGGAGGCTGTTTTCAAATTCTCAGTTCAGAGCAAAATTTAAAAAAATTAGATCAAAAGTATTTTGATTTTGTTATCGTGTTTACTTAAGAATGATATAAAAGCATTAACTTTCTACGTTCAGGTTAGAAGATTTAATAGACTAATATTCTTGTCTGTTAAAAGCGCTGTCTGTCTCTTAAAAGCGCTGTCTGTCTCTTAAAAGCGCTGTCTGTTCACTTATAAAGACTTGTTAATTTATTTCACATTATTGCTAAATACAATAGATAACTGAATCATTTAATATCACAACCCAAAACCAAAACGGAAAGAATTCGCCATTCAAACATATTTTGGTCACTTAGCAAAGATATTTATATAAGGGACTATTTAGTAATAAAATAAACATGAATTAGTGATAAGTAGTGAAGAATATATTTACGTGCCTCTGTCTCCTGGTGGGGAACTGATAATTTGTTTTAGGATCCGGCCAGAACATTCTAAGAAATAAAAAAAGCACGTGCTTTTGTGTGTTTTCGCGCTGCGTTATTAGTGGGGAGACGGAGAATTAAACTAACGCCACCTAAATAGTTCTATGTAGGTGGTGTTGATTAAATTCCAGTACCCAGAGGCAATTCTCGCTCCACGACACCATAATTGTCTTCTATGAGGATGGCAACACTGTTTGCTTTGGAACATGTAAAACACGCGCTTGAACTGACAATAGTGATGCTGCTTTGAACCTAAGAAGGGAAATGTTTCGTCCGTATTATCGTGTTTGTAATAATAAATTTGCAAACACCTATGTACAGTATTACCTTGAAACTTATTAAATTTGAAGAATGCCAAATGAGTACGGAAAAAACAGAATTGTGAGTAATGTTAGAGAACTGAAGCACATGCATATTCGACTTTGCATATTTACTTTCTTAAGCACGCAAATAGGGGGAAGAATCAAATGTAAGCGTACAAATGTGATGAAATATAAAATGTAAATGTAGAATATTTTTTCACAGAAATTTGGAACTAATAGAATATGATCTTATTCTAGGATTAGCAAATAACGGTGAAGAACAGCTCACAGGTTATCCTTTAAGTGGATTTTTGTTTTAGTTGTACTAAATTATAACTATAATCATCATCCATACCTGTAAGTATTTTTTACAGGGATTTCAATTTTGAAATTGAAATATTACTGGTTCATAACGTGTATGGTGGTAACATACAAGACCACTTGTATGTTAATTCTTGAACGGGAGTATAGCACTACGATTCATTGGTACATCCAATGCCAGATACTGTAAGAACATATTTGAACAAAGCCATGCATGAAATAAATGAAGTATTAAATAAATTTTCAACGCATGAAAATACTTTTAAAACAATTTCCAGCATCGATGACCCCACATTCAGGTAATCAATCAATATGCTTGTCTGCACGATAAATTATTTTCAGTTTTTGATATATAAGGTCATATATATAATATTTATCATTTTATCTACATACTGATCTTTACTTTTTAATTTTTTTTAAAATTAATTTCAATCATGTTTAAAATTAATATAAAATAGACAACATGAAGTTTTTTAAATTTAGAAATATTAAGAGCGTTATTACTAATACCCGGGTAATTATGAACTAAAAATTGAGATAATATGTACATACATATGTATTATAATATGCAGAAATATGTACTAAAAAGTTAAAAATGTGTACTATTAATTATCATTATATCAATGCTTTTTTATTAAAATACTTTTATGTAAGTGTATAGTGCTCTATTTCATTAACATGAAGACCAAAATTAAACATTATACTCCTCGTAACAAGAAACAAATATTTGTTTCAAATTTTCAGCAATGAAACGTTTCCTATTGCCTTGTAAGAAAGCCTTGTACTGACTAAAAGAGCAGCTACACAGCACGAAGTCACTATTCCTTGTCCGAGAGAATGAAGTAGATGTAAACAAAGCAGAATGTATCCCTTCGTCGAAGCGCGTGGTCCGAGGCTTCTGTTATCATTTAACAGTTGTCAATGCTCCGCTATCACCGCCGCGCTCGCTGTAGCCGTGTCGAGTTCATCCACACGTTGCACAATTTCCTTCTATCTAACGAAACCTGCGGCATGAGCGGAACCATGGTTTCCACCATGAGCGAGCAAACCGACGATTGCAAGACAGGGAGCGACATCCAGGCACGCAAAAGAATAATTCACTCAACATATTATTTGTAATGAATTATTTTAAATTAATATTTAATGTTCATAGTAATGTAATTTTATTGCCAATATGACTACGAAATTCATGAACACAACTAAAATCGCGGGTTGTCTCCAGTCTTGAATATGAAACGCTGAGATTTTTTTAATACGCAGAAAGCAAACATGTACGCAAAAATTATATTTAATTGAACATGAAGTTTAGACGTAACTTACTTAAAAAAAGTGTTGACTGAACCTGACTGGCTATATCACATCCAGGCTTAAATCTTCAGAGGAACGTGAGCCGTTGCTGATTATTAAAGAATCAACAACAGTATCAGAAACACCTTCCAAGTTACACATTCTTTGTTCTTTCCGTATTACATGTTCAGTACACTGAGACCACTTCTTCGGTGTAACCGCGAAAGTAATATATCGTTATGCGATATACACACGCGTTGTTTGGTCATTAGAAAACTACTTCCTCGCTTGATACGTGCCATTTCATTATTTTGGCTTGAACTTACATTTCAAATATCAACTCATGTAATTTAAAGTAAATAAGCACTTGTGTATCTGAAGTCGTAGGCTTCGCGGCCAGAGTCATGTAAATGATCTTGGCTGTCCAGGTGACGCCGCGTCGAAGGCTGTGTTGCCGACGTTTCGACCATCTTTTCGGGTCTTCCTCAGTGCCTCCTGTTGTGCCAACAGCCCTGAGGAAGACGACGACAAGATGGTCGAAACGTCGGCAACACAGCCTTCGACGTGGCGTCACCTGACAGCCAAGATTATTTACACTTGTGTATCTGCTTTCCACGTATGATTACGCGTCTTCTATTGTATATAACATACAATTACTTGAATTTCACAGAACTATTTTCTTACGCGTATGCTTAAAAAAGTGCGATGACGAGTGTGTGTCGTGGAAGTGCAGCCAATCAGCGATTGCATGCCCAGGTACATTTGTTTACATCCACTTCGTTCTCTCGTTGGACAAGGAATAGTGCGTTTTTAAACTCGCACATATCATCTGGCGTGTAGTCAATATCCAATGTGACGGAATTGTCCCCTGATAGCACTGCCCTAGCAGCGAAAATTGCAAATGGTTTCAAATGCAGGGTGTTCTCGAGAACTGAAGGCCTCGTTTTCTTCACTAGATCCTTTTTGATCGTCGAATGATATATGAACAGTTTTTAAAGAAGCGACTGCTGATTGGGTAATATCAAGGCAGGCGAAAAGTAGCAGGGAAGACGTCTCCAAAGATTTAATTGTTGTGCCTCTTGAAAATGGGGTAATAAAATGTTCAGCTTTTCAGCATAAAGCAATTGCTGTAGATGCTGCACTACAAGAATTAAATTGATATATAACTTGTATGAATAAAATAAAAATTGTAAGCATTGCAGCTTATAGAATCAATTCAGATCCCCCATCTCGTTATTTTGTTTATTGGAAATCAATGAGTCAACCTGAGATCTAATCAGTTCTGCAACACAACTTATGTACAAGTCACGTTAGGAGTAGTAATTTTGGTTACTATACCTGCAGGGCTTCTGCTGCCTTGCGCATGAACGGCGCTGTACTAGTATCAGAAGCAAGATATTACTGTGTTTAACTCCACGAGACCCCAAAAATCCCATTGTTTAAGTAACAGTTTTGCAGTAGTTTGATGGTTGCATTAGGGTAACACTTCACAAGTTATCAAAATACTATTACACTTTTAACTGTTCATTAATCCTGTTCCAACAATCCGAATGTTATTTCCTTGCACATCAGTTGTTTCGTCAGTCGATACCCAAATGGGACCATCGCCAATTTCCCATAAATTGAATCCATTGTTTCCAAACTATGAATGGAATACACTATTTCCATATAGTCTTTCTTATTGTAGATATCTGTGGAATTGTTTCATGTAAATATTTTTACAGAAATTCACGTAGCATTGGATTGCTTAAATTCCATACTGGAATATCGACACAAACCATAAGACAACACAAATTAATTCAAAAATTTGATTTCTGATGCTCAATACTTTGGCGAACATGCGAATCAATCAATAAGAACTGTTTTGGGGTATATGTATCTTCGAAATTCGGGTTTGATGACAGGACGTGAATGTATGTTGAAAGATTTGAAATCACTGAGCAAATGCCACATTTGTTTTACGTAACGAGCAAAGAAGTGTTTATCCTTATGTAGAAAATTGTTCAAATTCTTATGTGAAGTTCTTCAGTCTTACACTCATGTCAGAGAGGTTTTGTCTTTCGGCACTTTTAAATAAGAATTTGTACAAGATGTAGAATAAGTTGTTCTAAAATTATGATCTAAATCCCCAATGTCGCACCGGGAGCGGTAGCTCTGTCAGTGTGTGTTTTTATTGAAAAATGTGAAACCGTTTTTTCAGAAAATGGGGATTAACTATTACTGTAAATGCGAAATTTGAACCTCTTTATCACAGAAATTAATTGAGTTTTCGAAAAATTTCATTTGAAGTCATTTAAAGTAAAGTGAATTTTACGCCACATTACAAATATATGAAAATGCCCTATTAACGGCATGAACGATATTAAAAAAATTACTTGTTTAATTTAAAAACAAATTAATACAGCAAAGTGAATTTTGCCACATTAAACAGTCAATAAGTCACTATCCATTGGAGAAGGTTTGAAAAAAAATGAGGCCATTTTTGAGAAAATGGCACTGGAGCGTTTCTGAAAATGCGGAATTTAGAGCTCATTTTCACAGAAAACTGTTGAATTCTCGAGAAATTTTACTTAACGTTATTTAAACACAGGTACTCATAACTAGAAAATGTGAAGAAATTACCGCTAATGTAAATATTACCGAAGGGAGAGACAAGTAAGGTAAATTTTTGTAATTTTTGAATAACAAAATAATAGAGCAATATGACGTTTATGTCATCGGATAGGTTTGGTTGGGCACTAACCCTACCAAAAATTCAGAGAAAAAATTTGAAGCTGTTTTTGAGAAAAATTTGTTTCGTTATTTTCAAAATTCCTTTAACGAAAGAACTTAATATGGAGAACAAATTTTACTTGAAGGAATTATTTGTATCTGCAATTTTAAGTTGTAGGAAGCGCCAAAAATAATTCAAACTTTGCAATTTTCGAAAATTTAGAGTTAACCTTGAAAATCAATCCTATGCCACTTTTAGGGACATTTTACTCTGTTCTTGCAAGAAATTTAAAGAAAAAATTTGGAGTCCTCTTTGAGAAAATTTTTAAAATGTCCGCATGGCTTCATGTAAAGTACCCTCAAATTTTAAATAATGTTTTTCAAAATTATAAAGCTTCAACTAAAGCAAAATAGGTTTTTCTTCAATTTGGAAAAGATCGTACGTGCGGTTTAGGCGCTAGGTTTGTTAACATACAACGGACGGACGGACGGACGTTCGTTTGGTTTCAATTAATTTTTCGGAATCAAGGACCCACAAAACAGGGATTCTGGGTAAACCAAGTATTAGAGGATTTTTGTTAATTTAGGATTTAGATTGATTTACTTTTTCGTCATCAGGATCCGGCAATGAAATTTTTCTGACGAAAATTTGACGTGTTTTCGCCCAGCATTACGTAACTTTCCCTGTATTACGTATATTACTCCGTATATACGTACGTGTACGAAAAGTAAAATGACCAGAAATTTTCGAAATCATAATTTTCATATCACAAATCCCATATTCTCACATTAGTACGGCTTGGAGTTCGGCCACATAGAACGGGAATATCTATTTATAAAAAAACTGTATAGTCTTGTTTACAGTCAGATAGACGTTTTCGATGGGAAAATTATCAGTGTTAAGATCCCTCAAATCGTGCATTTCCGTCAATTTAATTCCAGACGAATCACAGAAGTTGGCTATCTTGTGCTAAATATGTTGAACTCCGTATTATTTTTTCATTCCGCAAATAGTTTCCATGAAACCAATGTACTTTTTGTATGTACATTGAATGCCTAAAAATACTTCTTAAAAGTTTCGTTTAAAATATATTCACATGCAAAACCAATTCTTTGATGAAAATTTATTCTACTGTGAGTTTAAGTAAAACGCTATGGAAGTACAACGACGTGAGCTTTGCAAATTCTCTATTTAATGCCTGTTTGTATACATTCATTTGATAACTTTAAACACTTGCGAACGTGTTATACTTGCTTTTTTATCAATTCTTACAATATCCTTATCAGTAATCGGAACAATGTAAATGACTCGTTGAAACTATGCTTGATCTCACCGCACGCACTGACCTCTTGAGGCATTAACAGCTACACCCTGATTTAAAAATAGCTGCACTTCAAGGTCACGAGCTGGAAGGAGAGGTGGATATTTTTTATGCAATCGGGAGCTCCAATACCAAAAATTTGTTCCACCGAAGCTCCCGATTGGATGACAGTGTTCCCCTCTTCTTGCAGTACGTGACCTTGGAGTGCAGCTCTGTTTAAATCGTTGTATAGTACTCAGCTCAGCGTAAGACATACATTTCTCAGAGATATGCGATTATAGGCAATTCCCAACAGTTTTAGTATCTGTAAAAACAAACATCTATTAACATGAACAAAATACGTCTAGAGTGTCAGGAGCGATGTCTTTTTTGGGGTCAGGCTATTTTATGAAACTTACCTAATATCTTCTTGGTTTCAACTATTCCAAAATTTGTTTTTAATTGAAAATTTAATGATTTGTCTCATGAATATTCTACCCTCGAATGTGTTGATTGTGTTGAAATGTTCCCGATGTCTCTATACATAAGCTCTTCAATTTACGCCTGTTGAAGTGATAGGAAGATCAATGCTTAAGAAATTAAATTAGTTATATCCATTTGGCTATAAAATAGAAAATGTCAGTCCCTCCGAATGCGGAGGAATAATGGTCTGTAGTTCCCCCTGACTCACCTGTTTTGCTGATCTGAAATTTTTCAAAGAATTGGAACATTTGTTGGGATATTTAAGAGGACAAGACGTTGGGAGTTAAAATTTTATTTAAAAAATAAAATGTGAAATTAAACATTTTATAAAATTTCCATCTCATTAACAATTAACATTTTTATAATTTATAAAAATTCAGATTTGATAATATCACTGTAGCACCAAATTGTTGGGGAGAAGTAGATGTACGTAATTATTACTTTCTATGGACTAAATGCACATTATGTGTACAGGAGACTGGTTTTTACGGATATCGGGCAAGCAGACACGGAGATTGTGCGGATGCCCATTGAAAAAAAACAAAACATACACAACCAAAATAGAAAGTGTTTTCGCTGCAAACCCAAAATCAGTTATTCACAAAATATTCGCAAAGGATCGTAAGCTAGTCACATCAGCCGTCCCCAAGTCAACTATGAGAACATTGGGCATTCTCGGAAATGATTAACGGATGAGAATTCCCAGGAACTCGTTATTCGAGTATAATTTGTAGTACAGCAATGTAGAGTACTTTAGACTTGTTATTAATGATTAAGTATTTTGATAATCTACAAATAACTTTTTCAATATCTAAATATGCGACCTCAAACTCAAAATTGCGTTGTGAAGTTTCGTGGATGTTTGGTTAGTACAGAAAGATCCCGGTCACGCAAAGTCCGTCCGTACAATTGATCCTACTGTTCATTTCTTTTACTAATGTTACTTTTTTCTTTCTCGTGGAATTTATTGAAGCTTACTCATAAACGTGCGTTCTCAATTTACATTACTGAAGAGCGATGTTTCGAACTCAAGGAGGAGCCGTTACAGGTCAACACGCATAGTTGGGTACTCTGGGAATTTCAGCTGGTATGGTGGTTTTTCTTCTTCGCTCACCCAAACACTGCCGCTGGGACCACTGTTGACGATCTGTACAACGGCCTTTCCCACATTTTCGGCCCTGAAACAAAGTGTTTTTCAAAGTCGCTTACAGTTTTAACCCTTTCGCAGTCAATCGTGGAAAAGATCGTCACCATTCATTAAAAATATTAGACATGAAAATAGCGGTTTCGATTCTAAAATTTGTGTACGTATTCCTATGCCCATTGTTTCCCACGAGGACTTCTGGTATCTGTCCTAGATGTAAAATGAGCGTGCAAGGCTTGATTCACTTCTATTGATAAATAGAAATGCGACTCCTAAGTGAATCTATACTAATAAAAGTGAATTCAACGACATGTAACAGACATACCACAAAAAGTAGCGCGTGAATAGATACGAAGTTTGTACAGGACCTTGTTCAGGATTGTCACAGTGTCATTGCAAAGTTTGGTAAAGATTAATACAACCCAAATGCGGAAAAAAATAATTTAAATAATATGTTGGTAGATGCACCACGACCTTTCTTCTCCTGTCGCTTAGAGCACTTGGTTCCTAATATATTACGCCAGAGGGCAGTAGTGGTGCAACAAAACTGGTACCCAATTGATTCGCTAGAGGCCTCAAGCGGAACATAAGATGAAAAAAATTAATTTAATAACAATATAGTGTAAAATAAAATGAACGACAATTATAGTATTTTATTAAACTTTGAACCAACTACGTTAAAAATAATAATCTTAAACGTCGAGGTTTATATAAAATTGATCTTTGCCCTCATTCACAAGAATTGATTATGAAGAAAGCCCGGGCAACGCCGAGTATTTTGCTACTAAATAAATAACACAAATACAAACTAACTGAACCAATAATCCATCTCAAATAAAAGAGGACATTCCGTAAAGGCTTGATAAAGTCCATCTTGATGGCGTGAATAAGAAATAAGAAATGGAAAATTTTTGAACAATTGGTGACATATTTCATCAGTGTGCTCAAAGCATAAAGAATTATATTCGAGGTGCTTTGAGTGCGTCCAAGTCGAAAATTGAATTCTTCGTGAAATTTTAAATTTTCAATATTACATGGTTCAGTACTATGTCACATTATCTCATTAAGGCATGATTCAATTATTACTAATACCTCAAATATTTTTGGTATCTGCGGTTTAAGATTTATAAATGCAACTGAGTAGGTGACGTAGGGGCGTCGTCAGTAAAGTACACTTTATATTTGATGTTACACTTTACACATGTGACGATTACCTACTGATAATAGAAGACTGACACAATTAGGGATCATACTACAATCCACGAAATACAACATAGCAATTATCGTTACATGAAATATGTCACACCTTAAAGCTGTCCACCATGGTCATGTCATTCTCTTGTAAGAACACAAGGTTGGAGTACCAAAAGTGCGCAGGAATTTTAAATGTAAGCTGAGTATACTCACGTCTGCATCGGAAACTGAGGGGTTACTTTCCAAAGTTCTTCTTCTAATTCAGGAGCCAGGAACTTCACATTCTTGAATATGGGAGTCTCTGTCATTCCAGGGCAGACCGTCAATACCCGAACTGCTGTGCGATCGACATTGAAAGGATCCTGCAGCATATTATGTCGGAAACACGTTATTCATAATTGCTTCGATAAAACAAAGATCCGAATTATTTATGACGGTATATTTTATTATATACACTATCCAAAACATTTTAGGTGCATGCTTTACACACATATAATTAACTTTGCGTTATCAGTCATACCACACCCTTTCAACGACGTTCCTCATCTTCAGGTACATATAATTTAATTTCATAAAATTACATTAGTTGTCTGCAACAACACGTAATTCATTAAAACAAAAGACATTAAAAGTTTTCTGAAATTTCAAAAATGTGATAATACGCAGAATATTTTTATCACATTAAGTTATGAGCATCTTGTAAATTAAATTACGTACATACAAGTGTGTGTGTGTGTGTGTGTGTATAACTAACGTCAGTGTCCTGTAAGTGTAATGCTTTTTATATTCCTATTGATGACGGTGTTCCTACCTTGAAACGTTGGATCTGGTGCCGACCGACACATCTGGTTATTGGTTTCCCTTCTCCAGGAATCACTACCAGCAGGGCACCACCCCTGCCAGAACAAACTCTAAACTACCGACTGGTCTCCTCACATCTGAAGTAGCATATATGTGAGAATGAGTGTGTAAGCTGTGAAGATAGTACAAGGAAGAGAAAGGAATGATCGCGCGCGGTCCATTGTCCATGATGTATTCGTTTGGCATTCCTCTGGTGTTGATCGGAGAGACCAGGAGAAAACTACAGAGGCAGGGCTCTAGACCTCCAGATAGCGACTGAATTCGACCTAACCGACAAGCTAGTGTCGAAAATCTTGCCACTGTTGGGACTTGAACCTAGGACCTCCCGGTCAGAGGTACTGCAGGGCAACATTTGATGTTCTCAGCCGGGTGAAGTCCGATTTTTTTGTAAAATTGGCCGTATATAGTTTAAAACGTTTCGTAATACATAAAAATATAAAAGAAAATCATTTAAAAATATATACTTTTTCTCCGAATAGGAGAACTTGTATACCATCTTTTGCTTCAACTCGTTGTTTCGACGTAAGGATGGTGGCCCTTAAAATTCTACACGGTTGTTAAAGTCCCGCCGGTCGTTAAGATCGGTTTTTCGCCCGCCTGTTTTGTTGCTTTATGTCGATAGTACAGTACAGTGTTGCGAAAATTGGAATAATACTTTTTTTAACTGCTATGAATTTTGATTACGGCGCTTCTAAGAGGCAGAATATTTTTTCCTAAATTCATAATTCCTGTTTGTATCATACTTGTTTTTCAATAGTTGTAAAGAGAAGAAATACTCATATTTTATTTTAAAAATTAAAAAGAAATACTGCTCCGTTATACTTCTTTAAATCATGGAATCTTACTAGAAAATTCTTTATCACGAGACATTGTTGATGAAGCATCCTTTACGAAACATGTAGTAGCTTAACATCATTATCATAAAGTATTTGAAAATACACCACCAGAAATAATTATTACAAAATCATGTGTAGAATAAATCGAATTCAAAACTCTGTGTTTAAAGTTTTTTACTAAAAAATCAGATTTCCTTTCAGTCCAATAAAATGGATTGTAGTCCAACACTTCATGAAGTTCCATAAGTATAGTTCATTTATATTCCTGGAGCTAGCAGTGTCTCTTCCATGCCGCTACGCAAAATCCGCCACCGACTACACGTCGGGTAGCGGATTCCCTCTTCAGGTATCCACGCCGCCCCAACAAGCTTTAACTCAGACAAGTTTTAAGCCTCGATTGGGATTCCAATGTGTGGTTGTGAAGTGCACGTAAATGTACGTAAGTAGAGGGGAAAGATGGTGATGAAAGAATGATCGCGTGCGTTGTTCGGATTCTCTCCTGGTATTCAACTGGTACTGGTCGGGGATCGGTCGGGAAACATATCGTAGTAGCTGGCCACTACAATATTATTCTCTTCCAGACAGTTTTGGAATTCGACTCAGTTAAGAAGCTAGAATCAAAAATCCGTCACAAGACATTGAAACAGATTTATGAAGCATTTCTTTTAATTATTGCATCTTGTTATATGTGTCGTGTGTTATATGTGTGCATCGTGTTATTTTTGGTTGGTTCCTGATGAAAATTGTCATTTTGTACCACTTTCAAAATATTTCTCGACACTAACTCACTCTCCATGCAACACGGCGGTCAGCGTCCGATCTGGCTTTTCAAATGAATTGACCGTGCTGTGGTCACGTGGTTCGTGACGCAAACTGGTGATTCACAGAACCAGCTAAAATCAGTGCACCGGAGGAACCCACCCATATTTTTCCAACATGAAGACAAGGACCTCCCAGTAATACTCCAGAGTGGCAAAGCCACTGACAGATCGCATCTGGTTAAATGATAACAGGTATTTCTTCCTTTACGCGATGAAAAATTCAGGGACACAGCGAAGTTTGCTTTCTTTTATGTTACTTAAAGAGTGACATTGTGCAGAGTACCTCTGAAATCACAGAAAGCTTTGATCCTTTTTCAGGCATTCATTCTCTTTCAATTTCTTAAATCCAAACTGAAACTTAAAAGCCTGATGCAATTTTTTTCTTTTTTATAAAACTATTTATATTTATTTTGTGTTTGATAATACGGTATTCCCAAAATATGACTGTAAGACGGTAATGTAATTAGAACAGAATGATATAATGTTATTACAAATGATAACGTTATTAAATATTCATCAAAGAAATTAATCAGACTCAGGAGCATATCATAAATCTCATTCGTTAAAATACTTCCGCGGAATATTTCATACTCCAAACATTACCTATAGGGTACATTTGGCACTACCCGGCCAAAAATTTAATGAAAAAGAAAGTCGTTTTTCAATAATACTTGTTATTTTAAAATTGCAATTATTAATCAATATTGCAAGAAATCTACTAAGCTTTTCAGAAAAATACGACTACATAAAAGATCTATTTAGGACAAGACGTTTCATTAGAAGAAAAAACCTCTATAATCAATTTTATATTTGTAGAAAACCGAATAAATTCAAACTTTTGCAATTTTCGAAAATTCAGAGTCAAACGGTCAAAACTAGACGTTTAGACGTGAATTTTAGTCTATCTTACAAGAAATTTAAAGAAAAAATTTGGAACTGTTTCTTGAGAACATTTTGAAACGTAGGATTTCATGAAAAGAACTCCCAAATATTCAAGAATGTTTTTCAAAATTTCAAAGCTTCAGCAACAACCACTTGGGGTTTCTTCAAAATAAAAAGACAGTACACATGATTTAGGCGCTAGTGTTGTTCAGAGGTGGAAAAACGGACGGACGCTCTGAAAAAGAACGATTTACGGTAGAAATGGTGTGCGTTTCCATTGAAATTTCGAAATCGAATTTTCCAAGAGTCATATGACTTTCTCTATACTACATGTATTACACCGTACATACGTAAAAAGCAAGTAAAATCAAATTTACTTCAAAATATAAACTTTCACATCATTAAAAATTTTATTTGTAATTTAAAATAAACAAAAAATTTTAAGTATTCCTGTCAACAGGTCTTGGCGTCGAGTTGTAGCGTCGTTGAGTCGTGGAACAAATCAGCCAGAGATGTTTCCTGCGATCCAGGCCTATCCGCGTTGAGCGGAGGAATGAAATTGGCGGTCGAGTTCGTCGCGTCGTTGAGTCGTGGAACAGAGACAGAATCAGCCAGAGCTGTTTCCCTGCGATTCTGCCGCCCTATCCCGCGTTGAGAAGAGGGGAATGAAATTGGCAGTCGTGTTTCTTATCGTCGTTGAGTCGTGGAACGTAGACAGAATCAGCCAGAGTGTTTCCCTGCGATTCTGCCGCCCTATCCCGCGTTGAGAAGAGGGGAATGAAATTGGCGGTCGTGGTTCGTAGCGCCGTTGAGTCGGGGAACAGAGACAGAATCAGCCAGAGATGTTTCCCCTGCGATCTTACCGCCCTATCCCGGGTTCAGCGGAGGGGAATGAAATTGGCGGCGGAGGTTCGTAGCGCTTAGTCGGGGAACGGAGACAGAATCAGCCAGAGATGTTTCCGCGATCTTCCCTATCCCGCGTTAGCGGAGGAATGAAATGGCGGCGTGGTTCTAGCGTTTGAGTCGGAACGGAGACGAATCAGCCAGAGATGTTCCTTTTGGGATCCTGCCCCCCTATCCGCGTTGAGCGGGGAATAAATTGGCGGTCGAGGTTCGGGCGTCGTTGAGTCGTGGAACGGAGACGAATCAGCCAGAGATGTTTCCTGCAATCCGCCCCCCTATCCGCGTTGAACAGAGGAATAAATTGACGGTCGGGTTCGTAGCGTCGTTGAGTCGTGGAACGGAGACAGAATCAACCAGAGATGATTCCTGCGATCCTGCCGCCTACCCGCGTTGAACGGAGGGGAATGAAATTGGCGGTCGTGGTTCTTACGTCGTTGAGCCCGTGAAACGTAGACGAATCAGCCAGAGATGTTTCCTTGGATCCTGCCGCCCTATCCCGCGTTGAGGGGAGGGAATGAAATTGGCGGTCGAGGTTCTAGCGTCGTTGAGTCGTGAACGAGCAGAATCAGCCAGAGATGTTTCCCGCAATCCTGCCGCCCTATCCTGCTTTGGGAACAGGGGAATGAAACTGACGGTCGTGGTTCGTAGCGTCGTTGAATCGTGGAACGGAGACAGAATCAGCCAGAGATGTTTCCCGCGATCCTGCCGCCCTACCCCGCGTTAACGGAGGAAATGAAATTGGCGGTCGTGGTTCTAGCGTCGTTGAGTCGTGGAACGGAGACAAATCAGCCAGAGATTTTTCCCCTGCGATCCTGCGCCTATCCCGCGTTGAGCGGAGGAATGAAATGGCGGTCGTGGTCGTAGCGCGTTGAGTCGTGAAACGGGACAGAATCAGCCAGAGATGTTTCCTGCGATCTTACCCCCCTATCCCGGTTCAGCGGAGAATAAATGGCGGCCGAGGTTCGTAGGGGCCTTGAGTCGGGGAACGGAGACAGAATCAGCCAGAGATGTTTCCTGGATCCTGCCGCACTACCCCGCGTTGAGCGGAGGAATGAAATTGGGGGTGAGGTTCGTAGCGTCTTGAGTCGTGGAACGGAGACAGAATCAGCTAGAGATGTTTCCCTGAATCCTGCCGCCTATCCGCGTTGAACAGGGGGAATGAAATTGACGGTCGTGGTTCGTAGCGTCGTTGAATCGTGGAACGGAGACAGAATCAGCCAGAGATTTTTCCCCTGCGATCCTGCCGCCCTACCCCGCGTTAAGCGGGGGGAAATGAAATTGCGGTCGTGGTTCTAGCGTCGTTGAGTCGTGGAACGGAGACAGAATCAACCAGAGATGATTCCTGCGATCCTGCCGCCCATCCCGCGTGAAGGGAAAATGAAATTGGCGGTCGTGGTTCTAGCGTCGTTGAGTCGAAACGTAGACAGAATAAACCAGAGATGTTTCCTGGATCCTGCCGCCCTATCCCGCGTTGAGCGGGGGGAATGAAATTGGCGGTCGAGGTTCTAGCGTCGTTGAGCCCGTGAACGGAGACAGAATCAGCCAGAGATGTTTCCTGCAATCCTGCCGCCCTATCCTGCGTTGAACGGGGAATGAAATTGACGGTCGGGTTCGTAGCGTCGTTGAGTCGTGAACGGAGACAGAATCAGCCAGAAGCCCTGCGATCCTGCCGCCCTATCCGCGTTAAGCGGAGGGAAATGAAATTGGCGGTCGAGGTTCGTAGCGTCGTTGAGTCGTGAACGGAGACAGAATAGCCGAGATGTTTCGATCCTGCCCCTATCCGCGTTAGCAATGAAATTGGCGGTCGTGGTTCGTAGCGCCGTTGAGTCGTGAAACGGAGACAGAATCAGCCAGAGATGTTTCCCTGCGATCACCGCCCAAATCCTGTTCGCGAATCGAGGAATGAAAATGCGGCCGGGTTCGTAGTCATTGAGTCTGAAACGGAGACAGAATCAGCCAGAATTTCGCGATCTGTGCCCCTATCCCGTTCCAGGAGGGGAAGAAATTGCGGCGTGTTTATGCGTCTTGAGTCTGGAACAGTAGAATCTCCAGATGTTCCTCAAAATCCTGCCCTATCAGCGTTCCGCGGAGGGAGAAATTGGCGGTCGAGGTTCTAGCGCCGTTGAGCGGAACGGGACAGAATCAGCCAGAGTGTTTGCCTGATCCTGCGCTATCCAGCGTTGAGCGGAGGAATGAAATTAGCGGTCGAGGTTCATAGCGCGTTGAGTCGTGAACGGAGACCAGAATCAGCCAGAGATGTTCGTTCTGCGATCCTGCGCCCTATCCTGGTACAGGTCGGGGAATGAAATTGCGGTCGGGTTCTAGCGTCGTTGAGTCGTGGAACGACAGAATCAGCCAGAGATGTTTCCTGCGATCCTGCCGCCCATCGCGTTAACGGGGAATAAATTGCGGTCAGGTTGTAGCTCGTTGAAGTCGTGGAACGGACATTGAATCAGCCAGAGATGTTTCCGCGATCCTGCCGCCCATGCGTTAGCGGGAATGAAATTGGCGGTCGAGGTTCGTAGCGTCGTTGAGTCTGGAACGAGACAGATCAGCCAGATGTTTCGCGATCCTGCGCCCTATCCCGCTTGAGGGGAATAAATTGGCGGTGGTTCTAGCGTCGTTGAGCGTGGAACGAGACAGAATCAGCCAAGCTGTTCCTGCAATCCTGCCGCCTACTCGCGTTGGCGGAGAATGAAATTGGCGGTGGGTTCGTAGCGTCGTTGATCGTGGAACTGGAGACAGAATCAGCAAGATGTTTCCCGAGGATCCTGCACCTATTCGCTTGCGGGAACAAATGCGTCGAGGTTCGTAGCGTCGTTGAATCGTGAACGGAGACGATAGCAGAGATGTTTTCCTGGATCCTGCCGCCCTATCCGGTTGGCGAGGAATGAATTCGGTCATGGTTCTTGCGTCGTTGAGTCGATGAACGGAGACAGGAATCAGCCAGAGATGTTTCCTTGATCCTGCCACCCTATCACGCGTTGAGCGGAGAAGAAGTGGCGTCGTGGTCTTAGCGTCGTTAGTCGTAGAACGAGACAGAATCAGCCAGAGATGTTTCCTTGCATCCTGCCACCCTATCACGCGTTGAGCGGAGGAACTGAAATTGGTGGTCGGGTTCTAGCGTCGTGATCGTGAACGGAGACAGAATCAGCCAGAGATGTTTTTGATCCTGCGCCCTTCCCGCGTTGAGCGGAGAATGAATGCTGTCGAGTTCGCGTCGTGAATTGAACGGAACAGAATCACAAGATTTTGGATCCTGCCGCCTATCCGCAGTTACAGGAGATGAAATTGCGTGTGTTAAGCGTCATTGAGTCGTGGAACGGAGCATTAATCAGACCAGAGATTTCCTGCAGATCTGCCGCCCTATCGCGTTGAGCAGGATGGAATAAATTGCGGAGTGGTTCTAGCGTCTGAGTCGTGGAACGGAGACAGAATCAGCCAGAGATGTTTCGCGATCACTGCCGCCCTATCGCGTTGAGCGGATGGGAATGAATTGGCGGTCGTGGTTCTAAGCGTCGTGAGTCTGGAACGGAGAAGAATCAGAGATGTTTCGCGATCTGCCTATCCCGCGTTGAGCGGAGGAATCATAATTGGCAGTCGTGTTCGTAGCGTCGTGATCGGAACGAGACAGAATCAGCCAGAGATGTTTCGCGATCCTGCCGCCCTATCCGCATTAGGAGAACAAATTGGCGTATCGATGGTTCGTAGCGTGTTGATCGTGAACGAACCAGAATCAGCAAGAGATGTTTCCTTGCGATCCTGCCGCCCATCCGCATTAAGCGGATGGAATGAAATGCGGTCGAGGTTCGTAGCGTCGTTAGTCTGAACTTAGACAGAATCAGCCAGAGATTCTGGATCCTGCCGCCCTATCCCGCGTTGAGCGGAGAATTATTGACGATCGAGTTCTGCCTCTGAGTCGTGGAACGAGATAGAATCAGCCAGAGATGTTTCCCTGGATCCTGACGCCCATCCACCGTTGAGCGAGAGAAGGAAAGAAATGGCGATCGAGTTCTAGGCGCGTTGAGTCGTGGAACGGAGACAGAATCAGCCAGAGATGTTTCGCGATCCTGAAGCTATCCACGTTGAGCGGATAGAAATTGGCGGTCGAGGTTGTGCGTCGTTGAGTCGTGAACGGATCAGAATCAGCCAGAGTGCTTTCCATCTCTGATCCTCCCGTCATCTGCAGTTGGCGAGATAAATGGCGATAGGTTCTAGCGTCGTTAGTCGTAAGGAGACAGAATACAAACATGTTTCCTCGATCCTCCCTATCGCGTTGAGCGGAGGAACGAATTGGCGGTGTAGTTCGTAGCGTCGTTAGCTGGAACGGAACAGAATCAGCCAAAATGTTTCCGGATCCTGCCCCCATCGCTTGTAGCGGGAATCAAATTGGCGGTCGAGGTTCGTAGCGTCGTTGATCGTGGAACGGAGACAGAATCAGCGAGATGTTTCCTGCGATCCTGCCGCCTCATCCCGCGTTGAGCGGAGGAATGAATTGGCGGTCGGTATCGTAGCGTCGTTGAGTCGTGGAACGGAGACAGAATCAGCCAGAGATGTTTCCCTGGATCCTGCCGCCCTATCCCGCGTTGAGCGGGAATGAAATTGGCGGTCGGGTTCGTAGCGTCGTTGAGTCGTGGAACGGAGACAGAATCAGCCAGAGATGTTTCCCCTGCGATCCTGCCGCCCTATCCCGCGTTGAGCGGAGGGGAATGAAATTGGCGGTCGTGGTTCTTAGCGTCGTTGAGTCGTGGAACGGAGACAGAATCAGCCAGAGATGTTTCCCTGCGATCCTGCCGCCCTATCCCGCGTTAGCGGAGGGAATGAAATTGGCGGTCGAGGTTCTAGCGTCGTTGAGTCGTGAACGAGACAGAATCAGCCAGAGATATTTCTGCGATCCTGCCCGCCTATCCCGCGTTGAGCGGAGGGGAATGAAATTGGCGGTCGTGGTTCGTAGCGTCGTTGAGTCGTGGAACGGAGACAGAATCAGCCAGAGATGTTTCTGTCGGATCCTGCCGCCCTATCCCGCGTTGAGCGGAGGGGAATGAAATTGGCGTCGAGTTCGTAGCGCGTTGAGTCGTGGAACGGAGACAGAATCAGCCGAGATGTTTCCCTGCGATCCTGCGCCCTATCCCGCGTTGAGCGGAGGGGAATGAAATTGGCGGTCGAGGTTCGTAGCGTCGTTGAGTCGTGGAACGGAGACAGAATCAGCCAGAGATGTTTCCCTGCGATCCTGCCGCCCTATCCCGCGTTGAGCGGAGGGGAATGAAATTGGCGGTCGAGGTTCGTAGCGTCGTTGAGTCGTGGAACGGAGACAGAATCAGCCAGAGATGTTTCCTGCGATCTCGCCCTATCCCGCGTTGAGCGGAGGAATGAATTGGCGTCGAGGTTCGTAGCGTCGTTGAGTCGGGAACGGAGACAGAATCAGCCAGAGATGTTTCCCTGCGATCCTGCCGCCCTATCCCGCGTTGAGCGGAGGGGAATGAAAATGACGGTCGTGGTTCGTAGCGTCGTTGAGTCGTGGAACGGAGACAGAATCAGCCAGAGATGTTTCCCTGCGATCCTGCCGCCCTATCCCGCGTTGAGCGGAGGGGAATGAAATTGGCGGTCGAGGTTCGTAGCGTCGTTGAGTCGTGAACGGACAGAATCAGCCAGAGATGTTTCCTGCGATCCTGCCGCCTATCCGCGTTGAGCAGGGATGAAATTGACGGTCGTGGTTCGTAGCGTCGTTGAGTCGTGGAACGGAGACAGAATCAGCCAGAGATGTTTCCCTGCGATCCTGCCGCCCTATCCCGCGTTGAGCGGAGGGGAATGAAATTGGGGTCGAGGTTCGTAGCGTCGTTGAGTCGTGGAACGGAGACAGAATCAGCCAGAGATGTTTCCCTGCGATCCTGCCGCCCTATCCCGCGTTGAGCGGAGGGGAATGAAATTGGCGGTCGAGGTTCGTAGCGTCGTTGAGTCGTGGAACGGAGACAGAATCAGCCAGAGATGTTTCCCTTGGATCCTGCCGCCCTATCCCGCGTTGAGCGGAGGGGAATGAAATTGGCGGTCGTGGTTCTTAGCGTCGTTGAGTCGTGGAACGGAGACAGAATCAGCCAGAGATGTTTCCCTGCGATCCTGCCGCCCTATCCCGCGTTGAGCGGAGGGGAATGAAATTGGCGGTCGAGGTTCGTAGCGTCGTTGAGTCGTGGAACGGAGACAGAATCAGCCAGAGATGTTTCCCTGCGATCCTGCCGCCCTATCCCGCGTTGAGCGAGGAGGTTCGTAGCGTCGTTGAGTCGTGGAACGGAGACAGAATCAGCCAGAGATGTTTCCCTGCGATCCTGCCGCCCTATCCTGCGTTGAGCAGAGGGGAATGAAATTGACGGTCGTGGTTCGTAGCGTCGTTGAGTCGTGGAACGGAGACAGAATCAGCCAGAGATGTTTCCCTGCGATCCTGCCGCCCTATCCCGCGTTGAGCGGAGGGGAATGAAATTGGCGGTCGAGGTTTCGTAGCGTCGTTGAGTCGTGGAACGGAGACAGAATCAGCCAGAGATGTTTCCCTGCGATCCTGCCGCCCTATCCCGCGTTGAGCGGAGGGGAATGTAATTGGCGGTCGAGGTTCGTAGCGTCGTTGAGTCGTGGAACGGAGACAGAATCAGCCAGAGATGTTTCCCTGCGATCCTGCCGCCCTATCCCGCGTAGCGGAGAGAATGAAATTGGCGATCGAAGTTCGTAGCGCCGTTGAGTCGTGGAACGTAGACAGAATCAGCCAGGATGTTTCCTGCGTCCCTGACGCCCTATCCCCGTTGAGAGGAGGGAATGAAATTGGCGGTCGGGTTCGTAGCACCGTTGAGTCGTGGAACGGAGACAGAATCAGCCAGAGATGTTTCCCTGCGATCCTGCCGCCCTATCCCGCGTTGAGCGGAGGGGAATGAAATTGGCTGTCGTGGTTCGTAGCGTCGTTGAGTCGTGGAACGAAGACAGAATCAGCCAGATGTTTTCCTGCGATACCTGCCGGCCTATCCCGCGTTGAGCGGAGGGAATGTAATTGGGTCGTGGTTCGTCGCGTCGTTGAGCTGTGCAGGGTGATAGGAACATCAGGAGGAACTGGTGCTGGTATGCCGGCGGACAACCCGTGTACAGTAGAGGGAAGTAGTATGGGGCTTTCGGTGATCCACGCAACGTCTGGTCGTGCAGCGGATTGTCACGTCTTCAAAAGAAACAAAAAAACATATCTAATATAATCACGTGACGACGTATTCGATGCATTTAGGGACATTAAGCTCGTAAGAATATAAAATCAGTTTTGGCTAAAACATCACGTCGTGTCTTCCAAATAAGAAATATTAGAATGTGCCCCCATCGTCAGGTGGATTAGTTCTTGTTAATATGTATCTTTCTGCTGCGCAGTGAGAAAATTTGATATAATTCTAATTGTGAAAGAGAGAATGATAAGGGTGTTTGAAAGCAATGATAGTTAAATAGTTTAAAGAATTAAGTGAGCATTTGAGGCTGAAGTGAGAAATAGGACCGAGGAGAAAGAATGTATTAAGGCGTAGTTTGCTAGTAGTCGCAGAACTCTGAACAGACTTTTATAATTTCGTAGATTGCAGGACGTGTTAAGGAAGGTGATTATGCTTAGAGTTTAAATTAATCAGTTTATTTTTAAAATAACTATGTGTTTGCGACTTACTGTGATTGGATGGATGGAATTGTATTGTAATGGTTCATAGATAACAAACGAACACTTATTGAATGCTTGTTGATTCGTTCATGGAATCTGGTTTCATATAAGAAATTTTGTTGGGTGCAAGAAATTCTCTCTAAAAAGCATCAAGCCAATTTCTTTTTCGGGACTGCAATACGCGTTAACAGGAACAAATGTCGGAGTAAAACAGCTGGTAGCAATGGACTTCTTATCCGTGACTGCAAAGTATTCACCTAGTGTGGCCCCAATTCATTATAATAATAAGAAAATGAAAAGGAAAGAAGAGGAAACGGATAACTGACACTATATGAAATATTATTTTTAAATGCCGTATCTTCGAGATTCGCACACGCATTCTAAATTTCAATGATAAATACAGCATGTTGAACAAAAAAATCAAATTCCAAACGACAAAACAAGGCTAATGGTAGCTGAGAAGCTAAGAGAGATACTTGAAGAATGGGCTCAATGCATTACATTACACGTTACAAACCTAGATTAGATTCCGTGTACGGAATCAAATTGTTTGTTTGAAACAGACGCGCAGATATTTCATTTCAGGTTGACTAAAAACCAAGGGCAATGCTGTCATTACTGCAAAAAGAATCGCTTCGTGCTGAAATCTGGGAAGAAAGCAGATCCAACAACAAAGACGCATCTTCACTCCAATCTGAGTTGATCCGCCGATGAAATTGTTTAAACAGTGGAACACATTCACTAATTCTCTTAAGACCTCTTCCACGCAATTAAGAATATTGGAAACTGCATATCCCGTGGGACTGGTAAGATCCACAATTCTAGGACGAAGAAATTAACAGTATTACATTTTCATTTGGCAAAGGCTGCTAATAAAATTTTAGATAACGTAAAGAAACTCCAGAAATGGCACACACGCGGCATCATGTAATTGGTGCCTCAAACCGGAGACAGTTTTGTAGTAGAGAACTACAGACCAGTCACTTGTTTGCCAGCAATATACAAAGTTATAATTGCAGCCATAGTTAAGAAAATGTACAGACACCGAGAGAAGAACCATCTGTTGTCAATTGAAGAGAAAGGATGTGGTAAAGTTCCTATGGCAGTAAGGAACTCTTCCTTCTAAATAAGTCATCTTGAGTAAGGAAACGAAAAAACTATTTTGCGCATGACTTGAATTGACTACCAGAAGGCCATTGACAGTGTACTACATGATTGGATTTGGAAGGCCCTGAAATCTATCGATTTCATCCCAGACTTATAGAATTTTACAAGACTAGTATTAAGGTATGGAATACCAGGTTACTAACAACACAGCGGAAAGGTAGTAGTAGAAACGAAGTATTCAGTTCAACAGGGGTATTTTTTCAAGGAGATTCGCTATCCCTTCTGCTGCTTTGCATTAGTTTGATTCCACTATCGAGACAGTTGTCGCACACTGACTTTGGTTACAAGCTGCATGGTGGTGAACGGTCACCATGCAGTTGTAACTGTATCACATTTGTTTTACACGGATAGTCTTAAAGTGTTCGCTAAGAATGAAGCGATTTTCTCACAAATGCTGTCTGCTGTGTATGATTTTAGAAATAACATCTGCATGATATTTGGTCTTGACAAATGTGCAACAGTTAATTTAAAGAGTCAAAGTGACGGCAGAGAGCATTGATATTGATATGCATACTGTGATTCTATATCGTGAGGCAGGTAAAACCCGAAATATCTGAAAATTGGAGAATGTAAGAACAACTCGAACGACACAACGAACGAGAGAATCCGCAGGGAGTGTTACAGAATAGTGAGACTTATCCGTCAGTCCGATCTGAACTCTAGAATGAAAGCTGCAATTGGTAGTTTGGTAATCCCTAGGCGAATACAGTTTCGGACTAGTGGACTGGACTGAGCAAGAAATGCGAATCGTGGATCGAAAATCCAGAGAACTGCTTACAATGCATCATGTCGCCGGCTCTCTCTGTACATAGACTGTATGTCACATAAGAAAGGAGGAAAGAGCCTGAAACAAATTGAAGGTTCCTGACACAAAGCATTTGTCGGAATGAGAAAGTACGTTGTCAGTCATCAAGATGTTCCATAATGAGGCTGGTCATTAAACCTGATCGAAGAATGGGAAAACGCATTGTCAGTGTAGCAAGAAGCATTGCGAAGATACGCAAGATACGTAGAATACCTTGAAGCTGGAAAAAGCACCCGGAAGAAGAAATAAAAACAAACTAGAAGTGAGAAAAGAAAGGAAGCGCAAAGCTTAAGAAAAAGAAAAATAATTTGGGCCAAGGGAGAACAATAGCTTCTAGCAAATTTTCTTATCTAAAATTAGCGTCACTATTTACTAGCAAGAGAGGAGAAATAATTCAGAAAATGCGAAACATATGAAGTAAAATACCTGGGTGTCTTGCCTTGTCAGCTTAAAGAGTATGACCTATCGACCATTCCGAAGCTAGCTCACTACCATCATCACCTGGCAGCGAATGCCATTATCACTCCTCACAGAGCATTGTTAACTATCACCTAACTCTTAACAAAGCCTGTGTTATTTTTTCCCACGGCTGTAATGTACATCTAACTTTTCACTGAATAGTATGTTTGGAATTTTAAGAATAGATATGTTGTAATAAAACATGTGAATTCATTCTGA